>CM062810.1:121767513-123092543 GCA_031772625.1 Pinus tabuliformis | reverse complement strand
AAGCACTAAGTTAATGGCAAAGGAGGAGACTAACATGTAAAATGCCATGAGATTCAATGGGGAAGCAATACCATACCACGGGCATTCATACTGGGGCATATATATTGAGGAAAAAATAACATAATATATTGAGCATATAATAAGGGGTAAAGAATTTTTATATTGGCACGTATAAAAGAAGAGCTCAAAGTTAATGAAATAATATAAAGGGGTATAAAAAATGTTAATAAAAAAATGGATACCTACAATATCTAGTGAAAGTAAGGTTTTTCTAAATTGGGAAGGTGTATTGGGTTCGTATTGGTAGGGGGTTAAATAATGTGATTTTTAGAGGTATTTTCCAATATATAGTCAAATTAGGGGTATTGTTTGGTATGTGATATGTTAGAAGTTCATTAAGTGAAGCCCTGTGTAAAATGCCAATAATATTTCCTTATAGATGTACCCATGTGTGTCAATTTTCATAGTAATATAGTGAAGGTAACAAGTGCCAATATTGTTCTTCTAAAGGGACTTCCTAACATATTCTAAAATTATAACACCTCTATAATGATGTTCCAGGAATATTCAACAAGTAAAATTGATCCACCTTGATGCTATTTTCAATCACATCATCATTTTCTTCTAGAAATTTACATGGTCAAAATTTCTTCCCTCCTTGGGACCTAAAGGCATAGTTCCCCTCTCTTGTTCATACAACCTGAAATTGGACTATACATGTGGCCCTTCATTATTAAGATGTTTGTATTCCAACTTTGTCATACCATCTCAAACTTGACAATTGGTGCTCCATAGAATCTTTATTACAAGCTAGTGGATATATTTTCCTTGGATATATTCCTTTTTATCCATAAAAATGAAAGTATAGTGGGGTGCAATCATTAGAGTTGCAAAATTGCAAGAAATGGTTTGTTGACTCCCACAAAACAACAATATTCCATTGATATCTAACATTGTTAAGGACCATTTAGTGATTTATTTCTATAGATGGATGGAAAAGGCTTAATCCCAAACAATGCTAGAATAGAGGATTGCTTTGTTGCAACATACTATTGCATAATGTTTGACTGAGGAACCCACAACTAATTAATAAAGCTCTAGATAAAACCATCCGGAAAAGTACTAACTTGATTCAATTCAATCGACTCATTTAGCATAACTAGAACATTAAGAGGAAAGAAAAAATCTACAATGTAGAGTGTTCAGTCACAACTCAAGTCACGATATTTATCCTATAACCCAAAAGAAATACTAGATATAGTGGAGATTTATTATCCATGGAAAATTAATTACAAAGGGTGTGATATGCATGCTCAGAAACCATGCCTTGATAATCATTAAAAGCACAAAATTGTAGATGGCTATGGCTTAGAGATATCTTTGCTCATTGTGGACAACTCGTTAACTCCTACATCCTTCAATCTTCATGTACGTTGCAATTTTTAAGCTCTCATCTCTTGTCTTCAAGATTGCCAAGTTCTCTTTGCATGTACCCATTGATCCTTTTTCATTACAACTTTCATATTTTTTATGGGCTACCTTTTGAATATGCACAATCACAATTATTAAATACTCATGAAAATAAAAGACTACAGGCTAAAATCAATGTGAGATACATTTCATTAACCAAATTCACATACCAATACACATTATTGTGACCCCTGGTTTCATATTCCAACAAGTCTCCTAGACTTCTATGACTATTGGCCTTCATTTGAGGTTTTTTCCTTCCATTAAAGTGAATAAGCCAAGTTTACATATTGCAAGAGGATTAAGCTTCCAACATTCCCCCCCTTAATTTGAATGGGTGTATATGAGTCCACGAAGAGAGCTAAAATACAAAAGTGTATGGCAGCCAATGGTTGGATGTGCTCTCTCAAATGGTGGTTTAGGTAAGACAAAAAACCAAATGAGAAAGACAAACATAATTTTTTCTACAAGTGGTGGTTTAAGGTTGTCAACCAACTCAAGAACTGGGCCCCAGACGATTCCTGTAACAGTTTCAAATTTGGCTAGAAGTTAAAGTCTTCTATGGAGTGGAAGTGCTCCCTAATGATGGTTAATAGATGATCACAAATTGATGAAGTGAGTAATAAAACCGAAGTCTTCTATCGGTGGTGGTTTAAGGTTGGCCACCAACCAAGTCATGCTCATGGAACATGAATCTGTCTTTGGCTACAACTCTAAATTTGACTCTAGTTGAATCTAGCTTTGTTCAGAAGTGTATCAAGAAAGTATCAATTTGACTTTGCCTTAGTCAAATTGAGAAAATTCGAATTTCCACATCAACAGACAACTTTGAGGTAGTTAACTTGTGTGACATGACTCTTGTCACTCAATTAGCTCAATAAATTTGAGTTAGAGGGCTTGGAGTTTAGTTAAGCATGTGTGATTGCTAAATTTTAGTAATCCAAGCCAGTTATTTCCAGTTTTGTTCAATTAAAATAGTTCTCACAATTAATGGAACTAGTGGAAGGCCATTTGTGCAGTGGGACAATAGTCTAACTCAGTGATCATCCAATTAATTGATCAATTAGCTCAAAATAGCTAGTGCATGCAAGGAATTCGAGTTCCTCAACTGTGGTGGAGATTCCAAGGCAGTGTAACAAGAAGTTGTAAACTAGTTTGAGTGTGTAGGTGTTGCATGTAGTTAGATGATCAATCTATGGGAATTGTGCAATAAATTGGAAGGAAATTCCTAAAAAATAGGGGCTAATTCCTCAGGATTTGCGCAAGGAAATAGGGGCTCAAGCAGAGGCAGAAATTGACTAAATATGGATTAGAGCTTCTCATCGAGCATAGAGATAGGTTATTCACTTGTAGGTTGTGCTCAGAGCAGGAAGAAAATTGTAATATATTCTCTATTCATCTTATTAATGCAAAGACGCTTGAGGGGATTTTCCTAGTTAGGTTCCCCTAGAAAAATATTGTGCATGTGTAGTTTTTCTTATTGCATGTTTGTGAATGTTGTTTAAAATTGTGAATTAGATTCCGCAAATTAGTAGAGTAGAATTTTTCTCTTGACTTTAGAATAAAATTCTTGAGAAATTGCAATTATATCACCATATTGTTGGACAATTTACATTGACTGATTGATTGGTGGCACTTGCTATGTTGACATTGATGTCAATCGGACTAGCATTAAGAGAGATTCTAGGAAGAGAGTTTGTAGCCATGTTTTAGGTAGAAAATTGGCTCAAAGACTGCATTGAACTTTCTCCACTAGACAGTGCTTTGAAAGATATTTCCAACTATATAAGGAAGTCCATGAATGGACCCGAGGAT
Organism: Pinus tabuliformis; assembly: GCA_031772625.1. Lineage (NCBI taxonomy): Eukaryota > Viridiplantae > Streptophyta > Pinopsida > Pinales > Pinaceae > Pinus > Pinus tabuliformis. Next base: position 123,089,258 of record CM062810.1, on the reverse strand, counting down.
CAAAATTTATTGTCAGTCGAAGTAAGGATCTTGAAGTCCTAGAAGCAGGCAAAATTTGGAATGAGAGGGGAAGGTTGAAATTTTATAGAGTCGGAGTTTCGGAGGTAGGAGTCTCGCGATCTCAGAAGGTCGAAAGCTCCAGACGTTGGAATGACCAAATTTCGGGGGCCAAATTTTGGAACCAGGAAGCAGGCCGGACTTTGGAACGTTGGAGGGTTAGAGACTTCGGGACCTTGGAAGGACGGAACTGATGGGTCTCCAAATTAAACATAAATTAAGGCTCATATGACCATCCTTCAACACATTAAACCTCTATTTTTGCATTAGATAACATATTTTTAACTTTATCATGTTCACTAGGAAGGCTTATGGATAATTGTGTATTTTTGCCTAATATTATTTATTTTTGTAGAATATTGTGAGAATATTGGGCAGATTATGGAGATTTGGAGGAGGAGATAATTTAGGGACTTCCTCCCTACTAAAGGAGGATCAATATTGGATAAAAAATCGACAAAATATTCTAAGATTATTGCATAGATTTTGGAGCTCCAATGATTGAGAAAATCTAGGAATGTGTTCCCTGTCATTTAATGCAGATTCATAGTATTGGGAACTACATCCACTATTTGAGGGATTTTGGAGGGGAAAGCATCCTCCTTTCATGTGGAATTCTTAGTAATCATTTTAAGTACCAAGTCTAATTTGCCTCTAGGGGTCGATTTTTCTTAGTTTTATTGGGGAGAGAACTCCTATTTTTACAACTCCAATGTCATTTCTTGCATGGATGTAATTGTATTGATGGAAATAATGAACATTGGTGCCATGTTCAGTTTCTAAATCTTGGTCTACTTCATAGGACTCTGAGTTTCAATGGGATTGGCCATCCCAGGAGCCTCAAAGCCATTTTGTATCATTTACTTTTCTTCCTTTCACTTCTTATTCACATGCATCTCGTGTTCTTGTTTTTTTCTATTTCTGCATTTAGTATTAATGATTTCTTGTTGTAGAATTGGGTTAAGGGGATGAAGTAAGTTATTTTGCAGGATCCTAAGCATCATTTAATCCTTCAAACAACTTTGGAAGGTCATAGTAATAATTGAGATATTTGGATTAGTTTGCTTATTCCAAAATCTAAATTTCTAGAAGTCCCTTTGTGGAAAATAGTAGTAAATTTATGCTATTTTTTAGAACATGCTAATGAGCTTCAATCGAGTTTATTCCACTTGCATTGGATCAAAAAAAAAATTCTATTTAATAACAAAATTCACCCCATTTCATTTGCACTTGATTACGTTAGGCGTTCAATAGATTTGCTAGCTCACTAGTTCTCAAATTTCTAGATTTTAGATTAGTAATTTTCTGCTATTTTTTAGCATGGGTTAACAGGGTTATTTTTGAGTGATTCCACTTGGAATGGAGACCTAAGACATCCTAGTCAATAAAAAAAAATTCTCATCCAATTTTGATTCTATTTTCTTGGTTATTCGATTAATTATAACTTCTTGTAGCATCTTGTAGCATCATGTAGTTTACTGTAGCACTCTTCTAACATGTATATATGATAAGCCCCGAATTAGGTAACTTATTGGGCTCATTTTGCCTGATTGTCCTTGTTCAATCCTCCATTTTCATAAATTATGCATGTTTTTCTAGTATGTTTATGTTATTTGAACGAATAAGGGTGGTCACTCTACCAAGGATGCTAATACGTGGTCATTTTAGGTTTATTGGACAAATTTTGGAGCAAAACCAAGCAATTATGGCCCAGGTGACAACCAAGCTTGAGGTGAGGATTCGTAGGGAGGTTGTCTGTGGCATTAAATGGCCCTTCCTCGAAATCTCCACCCTCAACTGTGAGCTCAACAGGCCACCAAAATGAGTTCTAAAGGCGGCCAAGCAGCTTTGGAAAGAGTGATTGTTTACTGCAGTTGGAACAACCGAGTCCCTTGAATCTAGGAGGGCTGCTAGCCCCCTCGTATTGTATAAATAAGAAGGCCTTAGCCTTCGTAGTTTACTTTTTGAACTGTTGGTATTTGCACTATAGTGCTGTCCCTTCTTCAGCTCGTTTCTCTTAGCTACTGTTGTACACCTTTCTTGTGATGATTATTTTTGAGTAATGGGAAGCAGTTTTACTTGGCATCAGATTTGAGTTCTTTATAAGAGCCTGCAGCTCTTGGGGTTGGGCCCAACTCGAGTGCTAAGGCCTCCTTTATGTATTGTTATTTGTTCTTCATGCATTTGCAAAATCATTTTTGTTAAGTAGATTAAATCTTGTTGATTAACTAGGTCACTGTTAATGGTTAGAAAGACTTTTGATGCTCAGATTTAGTTGATAGGTTGTTTACAGGAAAAATCTTCAAAAAAGGGCCATCAACCATCTCTGGTTTCACCTCTACCTCAGTGGGATCCGGAGCTGTGATTAGGATGACCTTGCTGCCCACAAAAACATTGATTTTGCTTTGCCATGCAATCACTAGTGTTTGATTTTCGTGTGTAGAAGTTGGTTACAAGTTCAGACTTTTGCTTGCTTAGTTGCATGAGTTAGTATACATGGTTCCATTGCAGTTCAACTTCTGATCATTCTATTTACTGACAACAAGATCAGATTAGGTCAATGTAACTAGGTCTTTGATTTTTCCAAGTTTTTGTTGGTTCAATTGGAAAAACGATTTGCAGAGCACCTGTACCACTTCTCTACCTGCCCATACTCCATAAAACCCATCTACTCCATTCCTTAGCTCAGCTTCTAGCCTTACGGTTGCCATTTTCTCTCATAACCCTAGTTTTTTGTGCATCATTGTTTCAGTCCTCCTTGAACAAATCCAGCCATCTACATCTGTCCTCAACTCCATCCACCAAGTCCTGGTCCACCGCCAACCCTTATCCTACCTCCATAACCACTCCTTCATCTTTCTCCATCCATCCATCCTCCAAAATTCCATTTCTGAACATCTTGTAGAAAGTTACAGAACCTCCTGTAGAAAATCACAGACATCTTGTAGAACCCCTGCAGACTTCATGTAGAAGCTCATGAATGAGGTTTCTTGATAGCCAAACTCTGTGAAACTCTCTAGAAGGGTGCTAGGGACCCCTTAGGCCCTATCTGAACCTTCCCGACCTCCTCCAAGCATTTCCTCTCACAAATCCACCTCAGCACAGTCAAAAAAGTCAAATCGCATGCATGATAATTCTGGCAACTTATTCAAAAATACAAAAAGATGTTTTTTTTTTTTTTTTTTTTTTTTTTTCAGATGTTATTGTAGAAGTAGCTTAGATACATGTATTTACCTTCCTAGAAGTCAATGGTATTTCTTTCAGTAGCTTGCATCCTCTTTCTTGCATCGGTAGGGATAGCTGGTAAAATTAGGGTTTGCTAGGGTTTACGTTTCCTTTTTGCTTTCCAGTTTCTTTCTGCAAGTAGATCAGCCTTCTTTGAGTTAGCTTTCTTCCATCAGTTAAAAAGCTTCTTCTCAGAGCTCATAGAAGTTAGCTTAAGCCCCTAGCGGACTTGTGCCAGCTGACCAAGTGACAGCTGCAACAAGAGCTAGTACTTGTGCATACATCACCATCGCTTCCAAGTTTGTTACGAACTACCGGGTTGATAAAAGTAAAGAAGGGAGTCCCAAGAGTTGCAGCATTATTGCTGCAATACTGGAGCTCACCACTCTTTTTGGCACCGTTTCCAGGGAAGCGTCAGAGTATTTGTGATTGCTGCTTTTCTTCTATTTTCCTACTCTAACCTTCTACTAAGTAGTTTATTTTAGTTCCATTCTGCAATTTCATTTCTGCAAAAGTAAATTAGACATTTCCTGCTCTCATAGATTAGCCTTTCAATTCCGCAATTTCAATTCTGCAAGCGTAAAATAGAATTTCAATTCTACAAGCGTAGTCTAGCATTTCATTCTAGCAATTTGATTTCAGCAAAGTAGATTAGTCCTTTCCTGCTTTCATTTCAATTCCGCATTTCCATTTCTGCAAGATAGATTTTAGTTAGTTGCAATTCCATCTGTTTCAGTTTTGCAGGTACAAGCAGAAAAAAAGCAAAAACAACCAAAAATCCTTTCATGCCTCGTAGGAACAAAGATAATACCGGAAAATTCCTACCCAACACCCCCACCACTTCACTGAGTCACCCTTCTCTCTTCTTTGGCGGCAGTGATCCAGAAGAACCTATAGGTGAACCTCCTGAGATATACGAAGATCCTATAACAGAAGAAGAGCAAGAAAACATTCCTTTTGAGACCATGGCTGACAACAGAAATGGTAGAGACGTTGACGAGAGAATAGAAGGTACCTTCCCCATCCGAGAGACCAACGGGGACATGAAAATGAATAACATAAGTCCCTCAGCCTTACCTCATTTCCATGGATTGACCACTGAAGACCTTGATACCTTCCTGTTTGAGTTTGTTGTCCTTTGTCAAACCTATGACTATACAGAAGATGAGCAAAAGTTGAAACTCTTTCCCTCTACCCTCAAGGATGCAGCATTACGCTGGTTCATGGGGTTACCTGGAAATAGTATCACTACTTGGGTTGAGATGCAGCAAGCCTTTAACAACAAATACCGGGATTACTGTAGGTCAAAGGAAACCAAGGGAGAAATCTTTCGGATGACCATGGGAAATGATGAGTCTTTAGAGGACTACGAGGAAAGGTTCCAACTCAGCTATAAATGGTCCAGGTGCACACTTGACCCTGAATCTCTAAAGCTGGTTCTGGTCCAAGGAGTCCCTAAAGACCTCCTAGATACCCTTCACATCCTAGCTGGAGGAGACATTTACCAACTACCTTATGAGGACATAAAGACTGTGTTTAGAAACCACTCTAGGGCAGCCCGGAAAAGAGGTAGGGGGAATCCACTTTCAGCTAGTAGTACCTTCTCCAAGCATGAGTTTGCTAATCAGATGGAGGACCTCAAAAGTGAGATGAGACAGACCATTGCCATGCAACTTGATACTTTCCGAATCCAACAAAAGAAAGTGGAAGTTGAGAGGGCTTTGGCCATTTTTTGTCCCAGGTGTATGAGGAAGCACCCTAAGAACGAGTGTCCATTGCACTCAGTAGAGGTATGTTTCGTTTGTGAGGAGAACCACCCCACAAACCAATGCCAAACCTTGCCGAGATTCAAAGCCATGTACCAAGGGACTGAGGCACCCATTGAACCTCTCTACTTCCTCAACTAAAGGAGGCTGCATGGACCCAGACCTTATCAGCAGGGGATGCATGGGACATCACAAGCTTATTATAGCCCCAACCAATCTACTCACATGCCTTCTTGGGGTCCCCCTGCTCATCCTTCCTTGTCTACACCTCCTTCGTGGTCCTATCCACCTCAATACCATACTCAACCCACTTCTCATTCGTTTCACTCACATTTCCAACCACAGCCTCAGTGGAATGCACCTCAACCGAGGTGGAGGCCCCAATACAACTCTCCTCCCACCATTCTACCTCCGCCACTGGCTCAACCACAACCATTACCTCCTGCTCCTCCAAGACAACCCCAGATGCCTGCTCAACCAAACCCAAACCCCAACAACCGACAGGCCCAGCAGGTATACACTAGGGAGACAACATGTCCTACCTATGCTGTGGAGATCCAGGAGATCAACCTGCGATCTGGAAAGACCCTTCCAGATCGCCAACCTCCTCCCCCAGAGGATGAGGAAGAGAAACAGGAAAGTGAACCCAAAGCCATTCCACCCTTTCCTGAGCGACTAACAGTAACCATGCAACCAAAATCAGAGGAGACTGAACTTCTGAGAGAACTGAAACAGTTGTGTGTGAAAATACCACTTCTCCAGGCCATCAAAGATGTACCAATATACAACAAATTGATTAAGGAGAAGTGTTTCAGGCACCCAGGCAGGCGAAAGAGAGATGCCTCGACTATCAATGTCATCAGACAACTGTCCGATCTAATGTTGGGGCAAGTAATCTATCCAAAGTATTTGGACCCTGGGAGTCTTGTAGTTGATGTCCACATCAATGGCACCATAATTCCCCATACCTTGATTGATCTAGGGGTTGCCATTAATGTGATGACTAGGGACACCATGCTTAAACTCAACCTTCAGAATTCCTTAAGGAAGACCTCGATAGTCTTGTAGTTGGCAGGTCGCTCCATCGTGACTCCCGAAGGGATTGTGGAAGATGTCTTGGTCTCTGTTGACTCTTGGGAGTACCCTGTGGACTTCTTGGTCCTTCAGCAAAAGGCTAAGCTCACTGGATACCCCCTCATTTTGGGAAGCCCTTGGTTAGCCACTGTGGATGCTTACATCAGTTGCTAAGCTAGAAGCATGACCATCAAGAATGGGCCTATGTCCAAGAAGCTAGTCCTATATCCTCCTGCCCAACCTCTGCTAGAACATGACTTACCACTCTGGTTGGAAGAAGGAGATGAGGATGAGGTCTACTCTGCACCATTGTGCATAGTAGAAACCACTAGGGGGGTCCTCAAACCGAGGATGATTTGATTGAGACTTTGATTCAAAATCCACCTCCCAGTACACTGTCCTTAGAGGAATTAGTGGAAGATACCCAAGCCAACACCTTTGTAGACTTCTGTGTGACTGATCCAACCTCTCTGAGAGTTAAGAATGTGGAGTTTGTTCCTAAAAGAACTTTAAAGATCAGCTCCTCCCTATCTCCTTCCCAGGAGAAGGAGTTGTGTAGCTTACTGAACAATCATTTAGATGCTTTCGCTTGGAGCTATAAGGATATGAAAGGAGTCCATCCTTCGGTCTGTACCCATCACATCTACATTAAAGAAGATTGTAAACCGGTCAGGCAGCCTTAGAGGAGAATGAATCCAGCCCTTAAGGACATTGTTAAAGAAGAATTTCAAAAATTATTGGATGCAGGATTCATCTATCCTATCTCCGATAGTAAGTGGGTCTCGCCTCTAGTGCTTGTGCCCAAAAAGAACGGGAAGTGGAGAATCTATGTAGATTACCGAGAACTTAACAAAGCCACTAAGAAAGACCATTTCCCTTTGCCTTTCATATATCAGGTGTTGGATGGACTGGCATGGAAGAAGTTCTTCTCTTTCCTAGATGGGTTCGGCGGGTATAACCAGATCCAAATAAGCCCAAAAGACCAAGAAAAAACCACCTTCACTTGTCCTTGGGATACCTTTGCCTATCGAGTCCTTCCCTTTGGGCTATGCAACACTCCTGCCACTTTCCAGAGAGCAGTATTGAGCATCTTTTCAGAGTTGGTCCATGATTCAGTAGAAATCTATATGGATGACTTTACTCCTTATGGGTCCAACTTCCAAGAAGCATTGACCAATCTAGGAAGAGTTCTAACCAAGTGCATTGAGATGAACCTGTCCCTCAGTCCTGAAAAATGTGAATTCCTGATGACTGAAGGGACCGTGCTAGGTCATACCATTTCTTGGCAAGGATTACAGGTGGATCCTAATAAAATTGCTATCATCCAAAAGGTCCCACCTCCGCAAAAGGTAAGAGATGTTCGGAGTTTCCTAGGCTTAGCAAGATATTATCAAAGATTCATTAAAGACTTCAGTAAGCTAGCCTCGCCTTTGTTTGGACTCTTAGGGAAAGATGTTGAGTTTAAATGGATTGACAATTGTCAAGGGGCACTGGATCAGTTGAAAGATAAGCTGGTGTCCGCCCCGATCTTGAGAGGTCCAAACTGGGCCATACCTTTCCACATCCACACTGATGCCTCGAACAAAGCCATAGGGGCAGCCTTAGGACAAGTTGAGGAGAAACTCCCATATGCCATATACTTCGTCAGCAAAAACCTGTCCAAGGCAGAAATGAACTATACTGTAACCGAGAAAGAGTTCCTAGTTGTAGTCCATTCCCTAAACAAGTTCAGACACTACATCACTGGTTATCAAACATTTGTACACACTGATCATGCTATGGTTAGATATTTAATGAATAAGCCTGATGTCAATGCTCGTATCATTAGATGGTTACTTTTGTTGCAGCAATTTGATTTGACGATTGTTGACAAGCCAGGTAAGGAAAATGTTGTTGCTGACTTCTTGTCTAGATTGAACTTGCCTGCAGGTGAAGAAGAAACAGTGGATGATCAGATGCCAGATGAACATCTGTTTGCTATCTCAGTGCTCTCTCCATGGTTTGTTGATATAGCATATTACTTGGTCTCAGCACAGTGCCCTCCGCATCTATCCTCAAAGGAGAAGAGCAGAATTGTAAGGAAGAGTGCCTCGTTCACTTGGATCGGGGGCAACCTGTTTAAACTTGGCCCAGATCAGATCTTGAGACGTTGTGTTAGGGAGGAGGAAGTATTTGACATCCTCCTAACCTGTCATGATGGACCTTGTGGAGGCCACCTTGTAGCAAAAAGGACTGCCTTCAAAATTCTACAGGCAGGCTACTATTGGCCTACTCTTCATCAAGATGTCAGAAGATACATCAGCCAGTGTGACCAATGTCAAAGGATGGGAAAACCGACTCCAAGGGATGAAATGTCTCTCCAACTGCAAGTGACCTTCGAGCCATTTGAGAAGTGGGGCATGGATTTTGTGGGTCCTATCAACCCTCCTTCAAAGCAACGGTCTTACATCATTGTGTGCACTAACTATCTGACCAAGTGGGTAGAAACAAAGGCAATCAAAGCAGCAACAGAAGAAAAGGTGGCTGAGTTTCTGAGGGAAAATATCTTCTACAAGTATGGCTACCCAAGAGAGTTAGTCACAGATCAAGGAAGCCAGTTCATCTCCAACCTGATTGAAGATTTGCTCGCTCATCACAAGATCAAGCACAAGACTTCCACCCCCTATCATCCTTAAGCAAATGGGCAGGTGGAAGTCACTAATAGAGCATTGGAAGGGATTTTGACTAAGGTTGTGAGCAGCAGCAGAAAGGATTGGGCAGATCACCTGGTTGAGGCCACCTGGGCCTACAACACCACTTGGAAGACTACAACCAGTTTCACACCTTATGAGCTGGTCTATGGGAAGAAAGCTTTGCTGTCCATAGAGTTTGAGTACAATACATTAAGGGTGGCAGCTCAGCTGGACCTAGTTCTCAGCCATGCTCAACGTGAAAGATTATTGCAGCCGAATGGATTAGATGAACAAAGAATGTAGGCCCTCCTCCACTCAGAAGTAGTTCAACTCCAGAGGAAGATATGGCATGACCGACACCTTAATGAAAAGTATTTCTAGCCAGGAGATTCGGCGTTGTTGTATGACTCAAGATACAAGGATTTCAAAGGAAAGCTGAGGAAAAGATGGTTAGGACTGTATACAGTGGAGAAATGCAATGACAATGGTTCAGTCCTTATCAGGACCATTGATGAAGAAGCCATCCCCATGCTTGTCAATGTGCATCGATTGAAAATCTACAAGAAACCCCTTTCAAGGTAGGAGTTCATTAAAACTGTGGAAAAATCAGTGCTGGTAATAGAGCAGGGTTCTGCCTCTGTTCTGGCCACACCTTGATCATCCAAAAAAAAAGAAAAGGGAATAAAAATATCCCTGGACGAAAACCTCTCTGAGGTGGCCAGGGCAGGTAGTGAGGGTGAAAACCTCAGGGAGGCGCCCCTGCTGTCTCTCAGAAAATAAAGAATTTGAATAAAAAGATCCTTGGGTGAAAACCTCTCTGAGGTGCCCAGGGCAGATAGTGGGGGTGAAAACCTCATGAAGGCGCCCCTGCTGTCTTTCAAAAAAAAAAAAAAGAGAAAAAGAAAAAGAGGAAAGAAAAAGAAAAGAAACAGGTCTCATCTCTGAAAAATTATTGCAGGTTGCAGGGAATGCAGTGCAGATAAAGGAGGTCACGCAAAACAAGGACAGGGGTCCGTACCAAGTTACCAGACATCCTCACAGACACTCCCTCCATGGCCACTCACTTTTTCCAGGATTTGGACACATTCGGGTCAAGATTCAACCTCCTACAGGAAGTTTCAGGGCTTTCTACAGGAAGTTCTGCATTTCTACAGGAAACATCCTGTAGAACCTTTGGGCAGGCCAAAATCGATTCTGAAGAGGGATTTAAAGCTTGAAATATGTTGATGAGGCATGTAGCCACCCCTTTTTCCCATCCATCACCTGTTTCATCTCTTTCCACCGCCATTACCACAATTTGGTCCTGTATTCCTGCACAGTCATGCAAAGAGTCCTGTTTTCTTCAGATTGCAATATTTTTTCAAAGGGACAAATCAAGTACATGAAGGCCCACACACTCTACCTGTTAAAGCTTCATCAGGACCCTTCAATTGTGAATGCAACCCTGCTCATTTCAGCATGCAGCCCAGGAGGAGAAGCAGCTACAGGATGTCCTACAGGAATCCTATAGAAGCTGATCCGCCTGGAATACACACTATGGAGTCAATAGCAGTTGAAATTAGCACAGGAGGCATGTAACCAGCTCTGCTTGAACGTGAACACCTCCTTGACAGCTGAGAAAAGGCAGAGCCGTGCATGCAACGTTCACCACTAGTGGATCGAATTCTGAAGCCTGCATGCAGCATTAGCCAATGAACGAAGGAATTCCAGCACCTGTGCACGAAGCAGCAATGAGCAGAGCCATCGTTCCACGTTTGGAAACCTGCAGAGCATTTCCACGACCACACAGGTAAGTGCCTAACCTTATTTCATCAAATTGCATGAACTATACTACGAAACTTGCATGTCTGTGAATGGTGCGGGTTGAACAAATTCAATGGCCAGTCAACTAGCCACCCACAGTCAGTCGAATGGCCTCGTGGGATCCAAACGAGCTCGGTTATGCTCAAATCCACCAAAGGGCCGTGAAGTTGACATGTGGGAAGTGTCCAGTCGAGGAAAATCAGCGGATTTGCAGTGACATCGGTAGATGGGCAGTGATGACGGCGACTAATGGCAGAGATAGAAAAATGGCAGCCAGAGACACGCCGAAGAATTATGGCCGTGACGTTAGCCAACAGATCGGCCTGGACACCTCACCCCCGCACCATGAATTGCACCGTAATTCAAAATTCTTCGGCCATAACACTCACATTAACCATTGTCATTTACTATTGCAACCGGTTTTCAGTAGCGTACGCGTCCTCCTCCTCTGCAGTTCGTTAGCCTGAGCTTCTCAGCCCATTTCAAACTCCTCTCGCGTCCCAGGCTTGCTCAGAAGCGCCGTGATGTCATCTAGAAGCCGGAAAAGCTCTTTATAGGAAGCATAGCATAGCCTCCCGAAGCAGAGAAATCCGAATCTTCTGCGTCAGAATTGGAGTTTCGAAGAGAGGTAGGCTCGAAAAATGCCATACCCGTGCATGAAATTTCAAAAGGTGGCAAATTAAACTGTTTGGAGTAGGGAAAGTTAAAACAAGTCTGCCTGTGGGTCAAGAATGGTGGTTTTCTTGTATGATACACAGAATTTATTTCAAATGATTTTGTGTTACATTCTCCTCCACGGTGCCTGTTAACGAATTCCTCCTGTAGAAATGATAAACCTCTGTAAGGATTGATCTGTGCATAAAAAAATGTGACTTGTATATGGTTGGTGTGAAAATTAAGCTCTGCACTCTGTCTGTGAGAGCCTAATTTCCTTTTGACAGTCAAGTTTTGGGGCAGCAGCAGCATTATAACCAGGGAATTGGTGAAAGGGGAGATACAAACATCTAAGAAACCCTGTCCTGAGAATCAAAGGAGGAAACCATCCGCAGAATTCCCCTTCTGATCAATACACCAGTCAAAACAAAGTATTTTTCAACATGCCAAGAGGGTTTATCAGAAAGGAACCCTCAGATTCCAAGAATTTGAGAGAAACTCCTAAGGTGGTAGACCTATTTACCCATGCAAATTGGATGACATTCTATGACAGAATTCAAGGTCACGATGATGAGATAACAGAGGAGTTCCTAAGGTCCCTGCAGCATAAATCCAAGATACTGGCCACTGTAAATTTCCGAGAATTTACCTTAAAACTCACCCCACAACTCATTAGTTGGGTCACTGACTTGCCATTGGGGATACCCTGGGATAAAGAGGAAAGGAAATTGGGCCAGAAGGCCAAAAAGGAATTCTTCCTACCAGAAGAACAGTTTTTAGAGGATAAAAATGGGTTCCGGAGAGCTAGCCTACATCCATTTTGGAGCGAGGTCAGCCTTTAGATTATGAAATACATTACCTATGAGGGGCGATTCAGTATTGTATATGGTTATCACTTCTGTTTGTTAACTGAGTTCAGGCATAAGATGGATTTACCCATAGAACAAAAGCTAAGCATCCCCTACTTCCTCCTACAGTCATTGATTGAGTGTGGCACAAAACTAAAGGAAGGGACACTAGACCAGCTGGCCCATCATGGGCTTATCAAGCTTCTAGTAGAAGATTCCCTCCATACTTACACTGTCCCTCTCTCCTGGGAGATTTTTCACAATATGACCAAGGATGATGATATCCAGATTCTGGCTGAAGAACTCACTTCATCCAGCAGTGAGGAAAAGGAGCATATTGAGGTAGAGAAGCAAACTAAGGGTAAGGAAACCTAGGACAGGCCACCACCGAAAACGAAAGAAGAGAAACAAGAAAAAGGTCAAGCTACTGAGGCCAAAGCTGTGGGTGGAGTAAAAGCACAAATGCCAAGGGAGAAATGGCTGCAAATCAGGGCAGAAAGGACTGAAAAGGTCCAAGCAAGTGAGGGTACATCCAAGGAAACCACAACAAAATTGAAGGAGAAGACACCCCTAGCCAAGCAGGCCAAAACAGTGAAAACTGTTTCTACCGAAAGCCTAAAAACTGCTTCTACAAGAAGACAAAAAACAATCAGCACAGGACTTTCTACAGGAAGTCTGAAGATAGAGCAACAGAGAGAAAAATCACTGGAAATTTTAGCTAGGGAGGTAGCAGCTGTGCTGGCCACCCTAAGCACATCTCCCAAGCAGAAGGAAAAGCGAAAGAGGGAGCCTCCCCTGTATTTTAAGGCAAGAAGGAGTGTGAGGATTAAGACTGGCAGACCCCAACCTCCGTCAAAAGAACCAATCACAATTGTATACACCCCTACCACACAAAAGGAGAGGTCCCCCTCCAAGGCATCCATCACTTATGAACAGGGAATCCCGAAGACATCCACCTAGAGGGAGAGAATGAAAATGTTGGACAAAAAGGCCTCTCTACAGGATGCTGAGACTATTCTACAGGAAACACTGGCTAGGTTGAAGGAGACCGAAGCAATGAAGGGTGAGGCAGCTAAATCACCACAGGAGGAAGAAAAGGTAGAAAACATTGTGGAACCTAGCCCCCAACCCAGCTTAGGCTCCTATTATAACTTCTTGGAGGCTGGAAAGATCATTCCTAAAAAATTCACAGTGCCACTTTTCCTTGCACTAGAAGAAGAGAGAGTGAGGACAAACACTTGGATGAAAATCGCTAAGTCCAAGGCTGTGGTGGATATAGGTCCTCTGGAGGAACAACTCAAAGAGGTAAGAAGGGAATTAGCTCTAGTACGGCATGTGGAGAGCAGCCAGCGGGTCAAGCTACAGGAAGAAAATGAGCTGCTTAGACATCAGCTACAATTACAGGGACAGAGGAAGGAAGACAAGCCTCATATCTTGGGAGAACAACAGCAATAGGAGGAGCCCACAACAGCCAAAGATACCCCTAATGAACAGCAGAGAAAGGAAGGGGTGAATACTGAAATTGAGATATTGAATCGGCAGCTACAGGAAAAAGAATTGGAGACACAATCTCTGAAACAACAAATACAAGAAAAGGAAGCACAACTAGCCTGCATGGCCAGCTGGGCAATGGAAGCTCTGCAGTGTAGGCAGCCTACCAAATCCTATGCCCTATACCTCAAGGATCAGTGGTTACAGTTTCAGATCAATACCTTGGCTCAAAGGGGCATCACCCCATTCCAAAATTATCATCGGTTTGCAGCTCTATGTGGTAGTAGTTCATCTGAGGATAGGGCCAAATTATCAGAGTTCTACTTGCACAACTTTGCCCTTCCGGACATGAACGCATGGGATCCCAACACGGTGATAGGAGATGTCCAGCTTATGGCCATGGCCTCTTGGATGAGCCATGAGGAGAAGAGAGCAGCAGAGGTCCGCAGTATCATAGGCAGAGAGATCAGTGAGCCTCTCATGATTAGAGCAGAGCCAGATGACCCATCAGCAGTGATAAGCTCCCACCAGCACTTGGCCAACAGTCCTCAGGATCTACCGGAATACATTGAGCAATAGGCTCAAGCCATTGCCCACTTTGAGGACATGGAGAGACTGTTGGGAGAAAACTGCATGCATGCCTGCACAAGGCGGTGGAACACACTGCCTCACACCCTAAAGATAAAAGAATACCACTCTCCCACCAGGATGAGGGAAGCCTTGGCAAGGGTACCCCTCTACAAACAGTTGATGCAGAATGTGCAGGCCAATTGGATTGGCTTGAAATTCAGTCCTCCTTTACTTTTGGGATTGCTAGAAGGAGTGAAGGAAGAGGAGGAAAGTAGACAATGGGAGGAGGTGGAAAGGAAGGCAGGATTCCACAACCGGGAAGAGGATATCACAGCAGAGGCCTGGGACGTGAGGGAGGTGATCAAAGCCATAAAGGATGATGAGTTGGACTAGTTGCTTATAGGATGAGAAACCCATTTAGCAGGGGGGTGATGATGAGCCCCGAATTGGGTAACTTATTGGGCTCATTTTGCCTAATTTTCCTTGTTCAATCCTCCATTTTAAATAGATTATGCATGTTTTTCTAGTATGTTTATGTTATTTGAACGAATAAGGGTGGTCACTTTACCAGGAGGCTAATACGTGGTCATTTCAGGTTTTTTGGACAATTTTTGGAGCAAAACCAAGCAATTATGGCCCAGGTGACAGCCAAGCTTGAGGTGAGGATTCGTAGGGAGGTTGTCTGTGGCATTAAATGGCCCTTCCTCAAAATCTCCACCCTCAACTCCGAGCTCAACAGGCCACCAAAACGAGTTCTAAAGGCAGCTGATCAGCTTTGGAAAGAGTGACTATTTACTGCAGTTGGAACAGCCGAGTCCCTTGAATCTAGGAGGGCTGCTAGCCCCCTCGTATTGTATAAATAAGAAGGCCTCAGCCTTCGTAGTTTACTTTTTAAACTGTTGGTATTTTCACTATAGTGTTGTCCTTTCTTCAGCTCGTTTCTCTTAGCTATTGTTGTACAACTTTCTTGTGATGATTATTTTTGAGTAATGGGAAGCAGTTTTACTTGGCATCAAATCTGAGTTCTTTATAGGAGCCTACAACTCTTGGGGTTGGGCCCAACCTGAGTGCTAAGGCATCCTTTATGTATTGTTATTTGTTCTTCATGCATTTGCAAAATCATTTTTGTTAAGTAGATTAAATCTTGTTGATTAACTAGGTCAGTGTTAATGGTTAGAAAGACTTTTGATGCTCAGATTTAGTTGATAGGTTGTTTACAGGAAAAAGCTTTAAAAAAGGGCCATTAACCATCTCTGATTTCACCTCTCCCTCAGTGGGATCCAGAGCTGTGATCAGGATGACCTTGCTGCCCACAAAAACATTGATTTTGCTTTGCCATGCAATCACTAGTGTTTGATTTTCGTGTGCAAAAGTTGGTTACAAGTTCAAAATTTTTCTTGCTTAGTTGCATGAGTTAGTATACATGGTTCCATTCCAGTTCAACTTCTGATCATTCTCTTTACTGACAGCTAGATCAGATTAGGTCAACGTAACTAGGTCTTTGATTTTTCCAAGTTTTCGTTGGTTCAGTTGGAAAAACGACTTGCAGAGCACTTGTACCACTTCTCTACCTGCCCATACTCCATCAAACCCATCTGCTCCATTCCTCAGCTCAGCTTCTAGCCTTACAGTTGCCATTTGCTCGCATAACCCTAGTTTTTTGTGCATCATTGTTTCAGTCCTCCATGAACAAATCCAACCATCTATATCTGTCCTCAACTCCATCCACCAAGTCTTGGTCCACCTCCAACCCTTATCCTACCTCCATACCCACTCCTTCATCTTTCTCCATCCATCCATCCTCCAAAATCCCATTTCTGAACATCCTGTAGAAAGTTACAGAACCTCCTGTAGAAAATCACAGACATCCTGTAGAACCCCTGCAGACTTCCTGTAGAAGCTCATGAATGAGGTTTCTTGATAGCCAAACTCTGTGAAACTCTCTGGAAGGGTGCTAGGGACCCCTTAGGCCCTCTCTGAACCTTCCTGACCTCCTCCAAGCATTTCCTCTCACCAATCCACCTATGCACAGTCAAAACAGTCCAATCGCATGCATGATAATTCTGGCAACTTATTCAAAAATACAAAAAGATGTTTTTTTTTTTTTTTTTTCAGATGTTACTGTAGAAGTAGCTTAGATACATGTATTTACCTTCCTAGAAGTCAATGGAATTTCTTTCAGTAGCTTGCATCCTCTTTCTTGCATAGGTAGGGATAGCTGGTAAAATTAGGGTTTGCTAGGGTTTACGTTTCCTTTTTGCTTTCCAGTTTCTTTCTGCAAGTAGATCATCCTTCTTTGAGTTAGCTTTCTTCCATCAGTTAAAAAGCTTCTTCTCAGAGCTCATAGAAGTTGGCTTAAGCCCCTAGAGGACTTGTTCCAGCTGACCAAGTGACAGCTGCGGCAAGAGCTAGTACTTGTGCATACAATATCGTCGCTTCCAAGTGTGTTACGAACTACCGGGTTGATAAAAGTAAAGAAGGGAGTCTCAAGAGTTGCAACATTATTGCTGCAATACTAGAGCTCACTAATATACTTGCCAATATTTGCTCAAAAATATTGGTTTTCATCCCTTAGGTTTGAATCATGACCCCTAGGCTCTAAATCAATGGTTGAGAAGGAATAAACACCACTTAGGAATTTCCTTTTTACCCATGCAAAACATCTCAATGATTTGGGTTAATGGACAGATTTATGAAATGGGAATACAATGATGATTTTATTGATTGCCACATCCAAGGAACTCTGTCAATGGATCTAAACTCTTTGAAATGTAATGATTGATATTTAGTTCATGATATTTTCTTTATGAAATTAGAATAGGTTTGATTTCCTTGTATTTTATTTCCTGCAATAGGTTAAGGTTTCCATTTCGAGCATTTCATTTGTTGCAAATAGTTTAGGATTTGATTTCATTACATTCACACCATTACATCATGATAACGAAGGAAGGACACAATGTATACTTCACACTTAGTTTCAATACCTCTTAATTTTGTACTAACCCCGGGTTGATAATTAAAGTCGGTAGCCTTGGGAGTTGCAGCGTTCTTGTTGCAATACTGGGGCTCATCAGAAACATCATAACCCTTAGGAAATTCAGAGTTTCAAGATTTCTTAACTCCTTACAAATTGGATTTCTTTGAAAAGTGCTGAGGGTTGCGAGGAGTGATAAATACAAAGGAAATTGTTTACAAACCAAGGATTGGAGACCTTTCTCTCTCCTCTAATAGCACATATGGAAAAATTAATTGGCCCTCAGAAGCTGACGGTGGCAGATGACATCAGCATGATGTGGCAATACAGAGGATATGTGGCAATCAAAATCATCACTATTGGGTGGCCAAATGGGGAAAATCTGGGTGACACATGTCACGACTAAGGAGACAGCATGTGGAGATGATGATAAGAGAATGACGTCATCTCGTAGGTCAAAATATCAGAGGTCGGGATTTCGTAACTCCTTTGTAATTATAATTTTGAAAATGTTACAATGTCAAGGGCTTCTAATGTTGGTTGGCACTTGGTTGTGGAGACCCAAAGAACCAAGGGCATATAAAAGGCTTAGCACCTAAGTTCCATGGACTATATCGGAGGTTGGAGATTTTGAAACTGCACTATAAATGCATTTTGAGAAAAGTTTTGATGCCTAGGAGCTCTGATGTGTTTGGCACTTTGTTGTGAAATCCCGAAGAACGAAGCGAAAAGAGAATTAAGACAAGGAGATAGGCCTAAGACAGGGCTTGAAGGGCTCAGAACCTAACTACTATGTCTTCGGTCACAACTCTCGATCCCATGGAGGAAAAACAAGAAGGGGCTAAACAAAAGGGGCTAAAGGCCAATCGGGATCTCGTAATATCATAAGCTCATATTAATAAAAAGTTACGATATGCGGGAGCTTCGATATTGTAGTACAAAGGATTATGAAATATGTCTGAGTTGAGAACTAAGGAGTAAATGCATTCAGGAGAGTTGATCACTGGAATAAATGGCGACTGTTAAGATCACTAGATAAGGGTGTTGGGCTTGTCTCAAAGTTGAAATAAGTTACCTTTGATCTCCTGTGCATGCCTCATTTTTTTAAATGAATAATAGAGAATCCATGTTGAAGTACTTGTCAATCTATTTGATAAATTAATAATAATTGAGCGGCTTGTTGGAGTGTGCAAGTTGACTGAGGATTTATTTGTCAGCATGGAAACTCTTAGGAGCCCATTCCAAATGTTTAATGTGGTTGAAGAGATTAGACTGTTTGATGCAACAACAACATGGGCAACCATGAATGAGTACTCTTGGGTAGCGTGAATGGAAGGTTAATGATCAACATAGAGAGAGCATCGTTCCTAGCATTAGAGATGAACAAAACAAAGGAGAGAAGTTTAAAAAATAGGGGGATACAATATTGTTGCGTGAGTTGAAGAGAGTGGAGTGAAGTATGCGAAAGTTGAGCAAATGACCCAAGTGTTTAACTAAGGCAGAGTGTTGCAGAGAGTTGTGATTAGGAGTTGAAGGAGTAGCAAGGAGCATAGTTTAGAGAAAAGGGGTAGAGTGGGCCAATGTTGGTGTGTGAGGCTGAGAGTTCCTGTGGAAGCACAGAGGGATGAGAGAAGAAGCATGATACTGCAATGAATTAGATTTGTATTTCTTTGTATATGTAATTTCCCTTGTTTTCAGTTTGAAAATTGTATGAAAGGTAGAACAATGGCTAGAGCAAGTGGTGGTTGGCATTGATAAGAGGTTGGTGCCTCTTGGAAAGTAGGTGCTTGCTATTTTAAGGGGCTTGATGCCTCTTATGAGTGGGTTCTCACAAACAAATTGATGTAATTAAGTAGGTGCTTAATTTACATCATAATAACAAACATATTGGTGGTTTTTTCACTTTGGGTTTCCACGTAAAAATACATGTGTCAATTTGTTTATGTTGCTCATGTGATGGATAGTATGTACATGTGAATGCCTTATCTTAATGATTATTTGTATTGTGTATGAAATCTCTCACAATTAATTGACCATAGTGAAAAGAGTTAAAGAATTATACTTAAAATCCTAAAGAAACTCACTATTACTGATTCAACACCCCCCCCCCCCAAGTAATTCATTATTCCAAAACATATTTTTACATGGTATCAGAGCTAGACTCACATTAGAACAAGAATTTCAAAATTGTTCCTCAAGAAGTTCGAATTTGCAGCTTTAGTGTAGTAGGATCTCTTTAGAATTGGGAGAATGACCTTCAACATGCTGAGATTAGAGTATGCCTTGGAAGGCAGCTCGAATTTCATTGCATTGAAGGATCACATGGAGGTGGTGCTTGATAACAACAGATTGCTAGAATATGTCAAGGCAAACATTCCAAAACTAGGATCAAATGATTCCCAAAACCTATCCCAATGGAAGAAAGATGTAGCCAAGGTGACGAGAATAATCTTGGAGGGCGTGTGAGACCATATTGTCTCAAATCTCCATGGGAAAGAAACTCCTTTTGAAATGTGGAAGGCCCTAATAGATCTATTTGAGAATAAAAATGACCATAGAAAATTGGCCCTCAAAGAAAAACTTCGAAGTATCAAGATGCAGAAGAATAACACTATTTCACAGTATCTTGCCAAATTTAGACAAGCTAGGGATGCACTTGGAGGGGTTGATGTGAATGTTGTAGAATATGATCTGGTGAGCCTAGCTCTTCTAGGTCTTCCCAAAATCTGGCATAACTTCCAGGACTCGGTGAACAAGAGGGAGAAACTACCAAATTGGGAATGCTTGTGGTCCAAATTGGTATAAGAAGAGATAAGGAAGAATACCAGAGATGGAATCTTATCCAAGGGAGAGGATGAAGAAAAAATTTCATTGGTCGGAAAGGGAAAGAAGGGAAAAGGGAAGAAAACTCAAACCAAACTATATCCAGCCAAGGGGGCAAGAAGAAGGACTTGTCCAAAATAAAATGCTTCAATTGTCATGAATTTGGGCACTATGCTACAAAGTGTCAACACAAAAAATTTGGAAAGAAGAATTTAGGAGGACCACCAAGTGAATCTTTGGCTTCACAATTTGAGCTTGACTTCACCCTTATTGCATGCATGGCCAACACCATGATGGGGAGTGTGTGGTACTTGGACTTATGTGCCTTGTTCCACATGAAAGGGCATAAAGAGTTTTTCAATGACTTGGAGGAGAAAGATCTCTAGATACATGTTGAGATTTGGGACGAAGGAAGGTATAGTGGTACTGGGATTGGTACAATAACATTTAAGAGGGATTTGTGATCCCCTCTTCACCTAGAAGATGTCATATTTGTACCAGGCCTAAAGTAGAACCTCATCTCTGTAGCATTTTTGGAATACCATGGTTATGATGTGATATTTAGGAAAGGAAAGCAATTTCAAGACACATAGCCACTGGACATGTGAAGTAGATCGAGGTTCATGTGAAGAACATGTATAAACTTGATGTGGAATATTGTGTTGCATTAAGAAGTAAGGATGAGAAAGTGTCAAGTCGTGACATCGGTGAGCTTTGGCACAGTAGATTAGGCCATTTGCACCATGGTGCCCTAAACATTATGCAATGAATAAAAATTCGCCTACCTAAAGAAGCACTTGAGCAGTAAGATGTTTGCAAGGGTTGTACCTTGGGGAAGTATGTAAAATCTACATTCCATGATCAAGACATCAAATCACATGAAGTCTTGGAAAGAGTCCACGTTGATTTTTGTGGACCTTTCTTGAGAACCTCCACTTCCAAACATAAGTACTATGTTAATTTTATTGATGATTTCTCAAGGAGTTGTTAGAGCTTCTTCATGGGAAAGAAGGATGAGACATTCTTAAATTTTGTAGAATTCAAGGCACTAGTTGAGAAAGAGGCTGACAAGAAGGTCAAGGCCCTCAAGAGTGACAATGGGGGTGAGTATGTTTCGAATGACTTCAAGGATTTCTATGTGAAAGAAGGCATTTGAAGAGAGATGACAACACCCCATACCCCTCAACATAATGGCGTAGATGATAGAAAGAGTCGAAGCATTTTTGGACTTGTAAGAGCTATGCTACATGACCAAGACCTACCACTACATTTGTGGGCAGAGTCATGTAACACAATAGTCTACTTGCAGAATCAAATTCCTCATCAATTACACTGGAGGAGGCTTTCTCGAGGAGAAAGTCGGATGTGTCTCACTTCAGAATATTTGGAGCCTCTGTTTACTGTAATGTCTCCAGAGATTCAAGGAAGAAGCTTGAACCGACAACAGAGTTGGTAGTTTTTGTGTGTTACACTGAAACTCCACACAATTACCATGTGTACTTACCTACCCTCAGAATGACAGTTGTGTGAAGGGATGTAAATTTTGATGAGAAAAAAATGATGTGGAGCTCTCCTGAGAGGGAGCTTTAGATCGCACTAGAAGAGGAGCTTTTAGCTCCAAAGGAGGATCCTCAGGAGGAATCTCAGGAAGTTGTGGAGTAGACACAAATAGAGGATCAGAGAGGAGGCAAAGTGGAGGCATCCAATAAAGTATAACCATCTGGAGAAGGTAGAAAAAGAACTAGAGAAGTTGATAGATTGGTGCAGGATGCAAGGGAGAATTTTGGAGCTCCTTCAAATTTGTGCAACAAATGGAGGTCACCTAAGAGGTACGCTAGTTACATGGATCCAATGATTGAGCTTATAGAGACTGAGCCATCCTCTTTTGAGGAAGAAATTGAGAAACATGTTTGGGTTGATGAAATGGTGGAAGAATACAAATCTATTATGAAGAATAGTGTATGGCAAGTGGTCCCAAGACTGGTAGAAAAATCATTGTGGGCTCGAGATGGATCTTCAATGTGAAGCATGAAACAAGTGGAAGCATAGAGAAGTATAAGGCCATATTTTTGCCAAAGGATTTTGTCAAGTTGATGGAATTTACTATGAGGAAACCTTTGCTCCTATAGTAATGAATTCATCTATTAAATCAATTCTTTCACTTGCTACTTAGATGGGGTAGAAGATCCACTAGATGGATGTAAAAACAACATTTCCCAATGGTTTTATTGAGGAGGAAGGGTACATCAAGCAACCAAAATGTTTTGAGACATTTTATCAGGAGTCTTATGTGTGCAGACTCAAGCAAGCATTGTACGGTCTCAAATAGGCACCCCGAGCTTGGTACACTTGGATTGATAGTTATCTCACTGGATTAGACTTCACCAAAATTGAACTGGATGAGAACCTCTATCATATTTTGGTAGAAGGTAAATTTCTTATCGTTGTTTTATATGTTGATGATTTAATATTAATAGGTGACGAGCAGCTGATCAACTCTTACAAGGATGACCTTGCAAGAGAATTTGAGATGAAGGACATGAGTCTCATGCACTACTTCCTTGGTCTGGAAGTATGGCAAGGTGATGGGGAATTTTTTGTGTCTAAAGGAAAGTATGCCAATGAGATACTTCAAATATTTCACATGGAGAGTTGTAAGACCACAAAAAAAAGTTATAGCAAAAATGCCACGATGACCTTTTTGGAGCAGCGAAACCCTATAATCCAAAGCTCTGATACCAAATGTTATGAAACCAGCTCAAGAAAAGATAGAAAAGATAGATCAATGCCTTAGAATTCAGCCTCTTCAAGGGGGCAACCTCCTTTACATTACATAAATGAACAATTCTTGGATGATTCAAATGACAAAACCTCCTTTCTATATATAGGAGTCTAAGGAGTCACAATATAATCCAGCCGACCTAACAATAATAATATAAAGCCACAAAAATAACAATAGAGGGATTCTATGGGCACATTAATAACAATATGGGGGCAATGGGGGCACAACAATGTAAATAAGGGGTATAACTACAATAGTAATGGGGTAATCACTAGTATTATAGGGACCCAACATGCCCCTCTCCTTCAAAAAAGTGTTGTCCTCAACGCTTGAGTAGTTCTGGATACTTCTGCATAAAATTATCATCCTCCCATGTGGAATCTTCAGTGGATAAGTTCTTCCACTTGATAAGATACTCTGAAATTGATCAATTTCGTAGCTGTCGAGTTCTTGTTTCTGTGACTGCTTCCGGTTCCAATATAATTTTTCCTTCCTCGTCAAGTTCTGGCAATATTGTTTGAACTGGGAGCTTGTCGGCTATAACCTTCTTTAAACATGAAACATGGAAAACTGGGTGCAATCGAGAAGCTGCAGAAAGCTCCAATTTGTATGCCATAGTACCAATCTTTTGCAACACCTTGTACGGACCATAATACTTTGGTGATAATTTATTATCCTTCTTAGCTTGCTTTAGGGACATTTTCTTATATGGTTGTAGCCGTAGGAATACCCAATCACCTCCATCAAAACTTCGTTCACTGCGATGTTGATCTGCCTGTTGTTTCATTCTATTTTGTGCCAACATGAGGTTATCCTTTAAGAGTTGGAGGACTTGTTGTTGATGTTCGATGTGATGTTCCACTGCCTGAACCTTAGAATTTTCTCTTAAATATGATGTGATGGATGGTGGTTGATACCCATAAAGTGCCATAAATGGGGTCATTTTTGTTGCTGTATGGAAGGAAGTGTTATACCACCATTCAGCCAGAGGAAACCATTTGACCCATTGTGTCTGTTTATCAGATACAAAGCAACGAAGATATCCTTCCAAACATTTGTTTACTATCTCAGTTTGCCCATCAGATTGAGGATGATAAGATGAGATATGAGCTAACTGAGTACCAAGACAAGAAAATAATTATGTCCAAAAATTTCCAGTGAAAATGGGATCTCTGTCACTTACAATAATCTTTGGGTTTCCATGTAGCTTTTGAATTGTTTCCATAAATGCAGTAGAAACTGTACTGGCTTTAAATGGATGTGATAATGCACAAAAGTGTGCATACTTGGTAAGTCTGTCAACTACCACCATGATGACACTCTTTTCCTCAGACTTGGGTAAACCTGTGATAAAATCCATTGAAACCTCCTCCCAACGTTGGCTTGGAATGGATAAAGGTTGTAATAGACCCGGTGTCTTAATTGTTTCCACTTTATTTTGTTGGCAAACCAAACATTCCACCACAAACTTTTGAATATCTGATTTAAGGCCATCCCAAAAAAAATTCCTTCTTAACACTGTGGTAAGTTTTTAAAAATCCTGAGTGCCCTCCTAAGGGAGAAGTGTGCAATTCCATAAGAATCTTTTGTTTTAGCTGGGAATTCTTATAGAGGTATAAGCGATCTTTGTACCATAATGAATCATTTTTCCAGCTAAATGTATCAGATGTACTAGAATCTTGTTGTAGCTTTCGAATAAGTGCCCACAGTTCTTCATCATTCTTACATTCCTCCCTTGCTTTGTTTATCCAATCTGGTTGGATAATAGAAATGGCGCACAACAATGCTTCCACATCCTCATCCTTTCTTGAGAGTGCATCCGCCACCACATTTGGCTTCCCTTTTTTGTAGATGATTTCAAAGTCATAACCCAACATCTTTGTGACCCACTCTTTTTGCTCTTCAGAGGATAATCTTTGTTCTAAAAAGCATTTAAGGCTATCATGATCCGTTTTTACCTTGAAGTGTCTTCCCATTAGGTAGGGTCGCCATTTCTTAAGTGCATGGAGTATTGCCAACATTTCATTCTCATAAATAGCTTTGCTTAAAAACTTTCCCTTGATTGGACCACTTTCAAAAGAAATGGGACTTTCATCTTGCATTAGAACAGCACCAATTCCATTTCCTGAAGCATCACATTCCACAATAAAGGTTTTTGTGAAGTCCGGTGTAGCTAAGACCGGTGCTTGGAACATTGCCTCTTTAAGATGTTCAAAGGCCTTTGTTGCTTCCGGAGTCCATGAAAAAGCATCTTTCTTCAATAATGTTGTTAGAGGTGCTGCTATTCTCCCATAATTCTTAACAAACTTGTGATAATACCCTGTCAACCCAAGAAATCCTCGCAGATGCTTTATGGATGTGGGGATTTTCCATTCCTTAATGGCTTTAATTTTGCTAGGGTCTACCTTAACTCCTTCATGAGATACAATATGACCCAAATATTCCACCTTCTGGACTCCAAAGAAACATTTGGATCTTTTTGCATATAATTGTTCCTCCTCCAATAGTTGTAGCACCCTGTCAACATGTTCAACATGATCCTTCCAAGACTTGTTGTAGATTAGTATATCATCAAAAAATACTAACACAAATTTTCTAAGGAATGGTTTGAAAATTGAATTCATCAAACCTTGAAATGTTGAAGGTGCATTAGTAAGGCCAAAAGGCATGACCAAAAATTCATAATGACCCTCATGAGTTCTAAATGCCGTTTTCGGAATGTCTTCAATCTTCATTCTGATTTGATGATATCCTGAACGAAGATCCAACTTGGTGAAGTAAATTGATCCATGCAATTCATCCAGTAATTCATCAATGACAGGAATGGGGAACTTATCTTTAATAGTGAGCTTGTTGAGCTCCCTATAATCCGGACACATGCGCCATGATCCATCCTTCTTGTGCACCAATACTACTGGAGCAGAGAAAGAACTTTGACTTGGTTGAATTATACCAGCCTCTAGAATTTCTGTAACCATATGTTCAATTTCACTTTTTGGGACATAGGGATATCTGTACGGCCTGATGTTTGGAGGAACACTTCTTGGAATCAGATGAATAGCATGATCATGATCATGCATAGGTGGGAGACCTTTGGGAGTCTCAAATACCTTGGAATGATTGTCCAGGACTTTTTGGAGATCTGGAGAAATAGATGATTCCGATGTGGAAACATCTAGCGAACATAATTGTGCAATTACACCTCTTTGCTCCTTTTTTAGAAGCTTTGTCATACCATTAGAGTTGATTATCTTTCTTGGTTTCCCTGCAATACCCCTTAATTCAACTTCCTTTCCTTCCGTAGAAAATTTGATGAAAAGTTCTTGAAAATTAAAAGCTATTGTACCCAAGGGTTGTAGCCATTGGACTCCTAGTACAACAAAAGCACCTCCCATTGGAATGGAAAGCATTGGGCTAGTCAATACATATTCTCCCATGGATAGCTTGATATTATGGAACCTTCCAGAGAAATTTATTGTTCCTCCATTTGCAATCATCACTTGACACTCTGGTGCTCGATATAGGAAGCAATTCAACTCTTTTGCTACCCTACAATGAATAAAATTGTGGGTGCTTCCTGAATCAATCAACACTATTACCTTTTTCTTCTTGATTTGTCCTTCTATCTTGATGGTTTGAGGAGTGGTAATTCCCGCCAATGCATTACAAGATATGGTAGGATTTATTTGTTCTTCATCTAGGCTTTTTTCCTGGAGTATATCTTCTTCTTTTGACCTTTCTTGCTCCTTTTCTTCTTCCTCTTCACAATCTATGTAGAATAGTTTCTTCTCAGCACACTAATGACCTTTAGTGTATTTGCTATCACAACTGTAAAAAATCCCTTTTTCTCTTTTTTCTTCCAATTGTTGTGGTGTCAACCTTATAGGTTGTGGAAGACTAGGGGCAACAACACTTCCGTCTTTATAGTTGTGAGTGGTATGCTTCCTGGTTGCCATAATTTTGCTTTCCATTTTTTTTGCTAACCTGAATGCTTTCTCTAATGAATCAGGTTCCCAAAGGCGAACATCATGTTGGATATTATCCTTTAAAGACCCTATGAACACATCAATCCTATGTTCCTCTGGAATATCTTTTACCCTTATGTTCAATTTTTGGAACTCCTCAATGTGCTCCATTACTGAACCCTTTTGTTTGAGACTTATCAATTGGCTAAAAAAAGTGTTGCTTTTTGTATCTTCATAATGTGCTATCAATTCTTCCGTAAAAATTGCCCAAGTGATAAATTGTTTACGAGAGAAAAGCCATTGATACCATACAAACTGATTTGGTTCCAAATATACAGTTTCCATACGTACCTTTTGTGTGTTTTGCACATTATTGAGATCGAAGAACTGCTCCATCTGTAATATCCATGTGGCGGGATCCTTGTCATCAAACTTCCTCATATCGATTTTTGGAATATGGTGGGTCTTCAATCCAACATTAGAGTCTATGGAATCATGATTAACATTACTTTTGTTCACATCATGAGTTTCCTTTACAACCTTTTCACCATTAGTAAGTATTTCTTGTAGAAAATTTGTCAAATCTGTCTTCAAATCTGCCATGTCTGTCTTCAAATCTGCCATGTCTCTCTTCAAATCTGTCTTCGAATCATCCATCTTAGCTTCCATGCCCTTTATCTTAGATTTCACGCCATTTATCTAGATTCCACGCCATTTATTTTAGCTTCTGTTAGCTTTTGTGAGCGTGACATTTGTTGCACTTGTTCTTGTAATTTTGATATATCATGTAGCATTTCTTCCTCTTCTTCATGAGTCATGCTAGAGCTTTCAGGTTCCTTACTAGGTGTTTGCATTTTATTTCCTCGGGGCATCAGTTACCGATAATAATGCTTTACTATGCCCTTTGAATTCCGTTAAACCAAGCTTACACAAAAATTTAAAAAAAACTACACACCTTTTTTCACTTTATAGAAGCCTGATATTGAATCTGATGTATCTTTGTAATTTCGGATCATCCAGTTCTGAAATTGTGACCTGTAGTAGCCTTCTATGTCCTCTTTCCAATGCCACAAGTCTGACCCAAATTGGATTCTCCAAGGAAGAGTTATATGAAATATCCCACAGTGACTTGCTTTTAGACTAGTTCAGTAGAGCTAACTTTTACGATGTGCCACGAGTCACTATTTCAACCTTTGGATCTGAAACACACATACAAGAAACTACAGTCCATCCTATTTCTGTACCTTCTTACGAAATTTCAATCCAATCCCTAGAGAGAAAGTTATGACGATTTTCCCCAGGTCACCTGTTTTGAATGTAATTCAGGAGTCTGCAAAAATACCAAATGACTCAAATCATATCTCCGCAAGTATCGTGCGAAAAGCTCTGAAATTTGGACTCAAGGTTCAACGCGATTTCGTCTCAAATGGGTTTTTCTTGCAACTTCTGAAACGTCACAGAAAAAAAGTTATAGTAAAAATGGCACGATGACCTTTTTGGAGCAGCGAAACCCTAGAATCCAAAGCTCTGATACCAAATGTTATGAAACCAGCTCAAGAAAAGATAGAAAAGATAGATCAACGCCTTAGAATTCAGCCTCTTCGATGGGGAAACCTCCTTTACATTAAATAAATGAACAATTCTTGGATGATTCAAATGACAAAACCTCCTTTCTATATATAGGAGTCTAAGGAGTCACAATATAATCCAGCCGACCTAACAATAATAATATAAAGCCACAAAAATAACAATAGAGGGATTCTATGGGCACATTAATAACAATATGGGGGCAATGGGGGCACAACAATATAAATAAGGGGTATAACTACAATAGTAATGGGGTAATCACTAGTATTATAGGGACCCAACACTTTAGCACATAAGGGATATTGGGCAAATTAACGAGGCCATAATTTCGACCGCTTTTTGGAGCTAGGTTTCATACCTCAGGGTCGGTCAAATTGTAGGACACTTAAACATGGCCCACAACCAAACTTTGACCAAAACTTTGACTGGCTCATTCTCCCTCATACAAGCTCAGATTGACAAAACGTTCACACCTCTGCGATTAGGACAACGAGGTCTACGCTCTAGTCCTAGGTTGAAGTCATTCCGAGCACTTTGATTTTAAAGCGTTCATAAGCCCTCTTTGTCCTATGTGTCTCTGGAGCCATCTAGATCAATAACCCAAGAGGATTATGCTTCCAACATTCCCCCCTTAATCCAAAGGGGTGTATATGAGTCCAAGAAGAGAGCTAAAATACAAAAGTGTATGGAAATCAATGGTTGGATGTCCTCTCTGAAATGGTGGTTTAGGGAAGACCAAAAACCAAATGTGGAAGAAAAACATAATTTTTTCTACTAGTGGTGATTTAAGGTTGTCAACCAACTCAAGAATTGGGCCCTAGGCAATTATTGGAATAATTTCAAATTTGGCTAGAAGTTGTAGTCTTCTATGGAGTGGAAGTGCTCCCTAATGATGGTTTATTGATATGGAATTGATCTAAGACAAACAATTAAGGTATTACAGACTCATGTGCATGGATGTGCCTATGTTATTTTATGCAATGGATCGATAAGATTGCAAAATACATAGAGATTGAAGCAGTTAGAGAAAACATAACAGACAAACATATAAACACAACAAGATTAATAAGGAGTTCACCCAACACTCCTGGGCTACGTCTCCTAGTCCAGCCTTCAGTGGTGGCCTCTCTATTATGTTTTCAAAGTAGAGTTTTTACAACAGTGAACTCAATTTGAGTCTCACTCAACAGATAGATACCAGCAAGACTGTACTTGGATTCCCCAAGTCTCTGGAGTACACTGACTCTCTTTACTAATTCTCGACCTCCTATGGGTCCTGATGGTATGAGTCTAATCTGAAACTCAATACATGGCAGGTATTTACAGAGGAGTTCGCTTGAACCTCTCAAGCCTTCTATGGAATACACAAACTATTTGCTCTCTTTGTCTCTATCTCGATACTGCCTTCTGCAGGTCAACTCATTTCTTCTTTCTGTTCTCTACTCCCAGCTTTCTGCTTCTAGCTTACTTGCTAACTACCTCCTTCTTTCATTTTCAGCTTGTGGCTTTAAGCCAATCTTCTTTCTAACTATTCGTTTCCGCTTCCTGACTTTTTGTTCTCCTACCTCTATCCGTTTGAATTCCTCTTTTCTGAGTCATCATCACTGTATAATGTCTCATAGGGAATTGGCCACATATTTCATAACGGATGAGGGTGTCAGCTCTCTCAGACATGTTTGAACGGTTTTTATTTTCATTTGCTCCAAGAGTGTCCACGAAACCAAATCTTCTGCCAATGCATCGTCCACGTCAGACTTCAAATCTTATAAAAATGTTCTTGTTTACCCCATCGAATCGAGTCATCCATTGGATTGCGTCTCCACCATCGATCTGGAGCCTCTAGATCCTATGGTCATTGTTCATATCGGGCGGGTAAGTAACACGACATTTACCTGTCCGATGTGAGCGGTTTTCTCTCTCTTTCGTCGGATGCATGTCACTCGCTGTGTGGCATTGGGCAGGACTTGGTTGAAACCACTTACCACCTCGAAGCCCTTCTGATATCCTGCCGGTTTTGTGGGACCCCGCCTCTGACAGAATCGGCGCGATATCTGTTATGTTTTATAACTTTTCGGGTCTGGGTCACTTGGGGTTTTTCCTTCTCTAAGGGGTTTTCCTGGTGATATGCGATTATTGAAACCACCCCCGTTTCTCAAAAAGACCTCCCGTTTTGCCAATTCGTGACAACGCGCATTACCATGGGCCAATAACCTACGTGCTTGACCAAGGGTCCTCATTGCTCCACGCTGTTCACAAATTACCACTGTTTCGAGGATATTTTTGATAAGATCGTTCTTTTAGACTTTGAAACTTTGGCATGAATTTTACAGAGTTCATGAAAACTTAGAGAGTGTTTTAGGATCCAATTCAGATCATTTATGTAGAAATTCCTTGTAGATTCAAACTAAAAATTGTAATAT
The DNA here is from genome assembly GCA_031772625.1 of Pinus tabuliformis. Lineage (NCBI taxonomy): Eukaryota > Viridiplantae > Streptophyta > Pinopsida > Pinales > Pinaceae > Pinus > Pinus tabuliformis. Next base: position 123,058,547 of record CM062810.1, on the reverse strand, counting down.
AGTAAAATGATTGAATTGAATCTACTCTACTGATCGGCGGAAACAATACACGATCACTGAAATCACGAAGCATAAAAGAGAAGAATTCAATCACACATAACACAATAATTTTCTGGGGAAAGCCACAACTAAAACTCCCTTCTATATATATATATATATTAGATTAATCAGAAAATATGAGAAGATTACAATGCTTTTCTCAAGCCCAAGCAACCTCTGCATAATCTCAATGTATCTCACTACTTCCCGAACAAGCTTAAGTCAATACTTATCTGATTCTGCTCCCTGCCAAGCTGCTATTTCCTTGCGTAATTTCCCAGGGAATTATCCCATATTTAATTGGGAAATTACACAATTATGAACTGTGCAATTCTCATAGGCCTTCCTCTGATTTCATGCACCACCTGCACAATTCAGATGATTATAAAACTAATAGTACATTATCCCTGAACTCCAATCTCAACTGTGTATTTCTTTGATCTGACATGCATGAGTTAATTATGACTGAATCTTCAATTTACTAGTTGATCACTATTGGTTACACCCCACTACTGTAGGTTACACCCCACTACTAGATCTCCCACTAATTCCTCCATCAGTTGGAACTAGTTTAACTAACTTTAACTCAGTTAGAATGAATTACATAATTACAACTCAACATAAACTCAAATTGGGCTCCTAAAAATTAGGAGACACTCTACATGACTCTAGTTAGACCCTCAATTCGAATTAACTGAGCCAAGTAAGTGAAATTAACTTAGTTAAATATTACAAGTTGTCATGAGATGTGGAATTACAATTTAATTCCTAATTTAATTCAAGGACAAAATTAAATTAGGATTTTCTTGTTGCATTTTCAACACACCCTCTCAACAAGAAAGGGATTATCTGCTACCCCAATCCTACCTTTGTGAAACTAGAATTTTCATCTTGACAATTCCTATGTCAAAATATATGCATCCTACTCCTCTGTAGGAATGTACTCCAACATCATGATTCTCCTTTGTACATAATCTCGTAGATGGTGATACCACATGTCAATATGCTTGGAACGATAATGAAAAACTTGATTCTCAAAGAGTTTAATAAAACTCTGATTTTCACAGTAAATCACTGTAGGATCCATTTGGTGACCAAATAACCCAACAAGGATCTTCCTCACTCAGATAGCCTTAGAAGTTGCTTGACTAGCAACCATGTACTCTACTTTTCTTGAACTGAGTGCAACTGATCTATGCTTCTTGTTGTACCATGAAACAACTGTTGACCAATTTTTAAAGATTCCCCTTAATTTTCTCTTCCTGTTGAGTGGACTCTCTGCCCAATCTGCATTTGTGAAGCCTTGAAGCTTCACTCCCTATATCTATATGTACCAATACCAAACTGAGTGGTGCCTCTGTGGTATATCAACACATGTTTAGCTTCCTTCTAATAAAGTTTGTTTGTCTTAAACATGGCTTGACTAAGCTGGTTAATTGCAAAACACATGTCCAATTGTGTAATCACCAAATACATAAGTGAACCAAAAAGTTGTCTATAAATAGCAACCTCCACTACTTCACCTGAAGTAGAATCTTCCTTCCTCCAGTTACTTGCTATAGGACTTTCCATGGGTTTGTTTCTCTCCATGTGGAACTTCTTGAGTATCTCATTGGGATACTTTCCCTGAGAGATAAACAATTCCTCGTCTCCTTGCCATACTTCCATACCAAAAAAGTACTGCATGAGACCCAAGTCCTTCATCTCGAATTCTCTTCCAAGATCCTCTTTGTAATACTTTATAAACTTATCATCACCTGTTAGAATCAAATCATCAACATATAATACTATAATCAACAATTTACCTTCAATCATATTATGGTAAAGGTTCGCATCTACTTTAGTTTTGGTGAGCCCAACCTGGTCAAATAGTTGTCAATCCTAGGGTACCAAGCACGGGGTGCATGTTTTAGTCCATATAATGCTCGCTTGAGTTTGCACTCACGTGACTCTCTCTTGAGGGTTTCAAATCCTTTCAGATGCTCAATATACACCTCTTCCTTGATCATACCATTGAGGAATGTTGTCTTCACATCCATCTAATGTATCTTCCATCCTATCTGCACTGATGATGCTAGAATAGATTTGATTGAAAAGTGTCTTTCTACTGGAGCAAAGGACTCCTTGTAATCAATTCCGTCCACCTGAGAGAACCCTTTGGCCATGAATATAGCCTTGTGTTTCTCCACACTCCCGTATTTTTCTTTGTGTATAGATATGGCGACCTTCTCTGCCTGCGCTGTCATGTGGGTGATCTCGCATTCTCTCTAGAATCATGAATCAATCTGTCAACCTCTCTGGTGCACTTCCTTCCATGTCTGGAAGTCTCTACATGAGTGGGTTCTTCCACTCTCTGCTCCTCTACATGTGGTAGCTCCACATCATCCTGAGGTTCCTCCTTTGGAGCTAAAAGCTCCTTGTTTACATGTAATTAAAGCTCCCTCTCAAGAGAACATCCCATGGCCTTCTCTTCATTAAAATTCACATCTCTACGAACCACTGTCATCCTGTTGGATAAAAGGTACACCCGATAGTTGTGAGGTGTATCAGTGTACCCCAAAAATATGGCTAACTCAGTTTTTGGATCTATATTTTTCCGTGCATCCTTGGTGATGGGCACAACTCAACTTTGCCTAAGTTTTGGTCAAAAATTCACATTTTAAGGAGCAGAGTGCATGGTACCGCAGAGCTATTGTATCGAACGGTGTTTTAGGGGCTTCAGAGTGGATCAAAGTTCCTTATTTTTGTAATAGGTTTGGGATATAGTTGATTGTTTTTAGGAGAAGCATGGGAATTAGAAAATGGTAATTTTATTTACCCGTTGATGTAATTAGTATATATAGGAGAAAGGATGTAAGTTGAAGTAATGTTAGTAATAATAATATGATACAACCATAAGAAAACATCTTTGTAATATGTGTTTGGGTCTTGAAGGAAAGGCTCCATAGCTGAGTGCATGGAGACCTAAATTTGCAGTTGAGTGCGTAGACACCTACAACTGGGTGCGTAGGTCGAGAATTTATACGTTGTTTCAAAGAATTAATATAAGAAGTACAATTTTGAAGGACATAACTTGTGTATGATTATTGTGTATCTTTTGCTTTATGTTCACTATTTTGGTATATTTTACTTCTGCACAATATTGTTTATAGTTTTTAATGGCATGGTTAAGTAGATAACCTACACTGCGAAGTAAAGAATAAATTGTTAATTGAAAGTAGAGTAAGAGTTTCACAACCCATTATCCCTCAAAGCTACAGAAACCTAGTTCTATATCCTCCCATAGTCACTTCGAGTGAGACTGCGATCTTCTTGCAGGTCGTTGTTGAAAGGGCCAATGATTTAGGGTTTTGTTGGTGCGCAGTAAGATCGAACCTGGGTCTAGCCCAAAAAAACCAACAAATGGTTATGTCTCCAGGATCGAGACCTGTTTGAGGGATATGTTTATGTGGCATCCGTCGAAGAAGGAAATCCAAGAGTGTGTAGAATAGAAGGAACGAGAATTTTCAGATTAGGAGAATATAAACCCTCAACTGTCATATAAGAGGTGGTTACAAAAGTATATTCTTGAAGACTAGTACAAAATTTTCTTCAGTTCATTACATGTGGAGCTGTACGAGTAGATTTCAAGGTTGAGTAATAGAAAATATTGGTTTAACAGTGACTCAAGATCAATGATAACAAAATTCCAAGAGTTGTTGACTTCTCTATTGATAGCATCTTAGGAGGATTCATTACTAAGTTTGTGGTAGAATCGAGTGTGTCTTATAACGAAGCTGAATGACAATTTTTCAAAGGATCGCAAGGTAAGTAATTGAGATCTTTAAAACTCTAGATTAAGATGATTTTATGTGAAAAGGGAGTTCTACGAATGTAATTAGATTATTATATTACTTATCTTTGGAAGAATATATGAAGAAGAGACTGGAGCAATGCGAAGTGGGAAAGGATATAGAATAGACACTAAAAAGAGATCTCGGGGCCAAGATCCAAAAAATTTCATATAAACTATCTATTGCCATCTGTTGAGTGAATCTGAAAGTAAATAAAAACTCCCTGAAAACCTCGAAGTAACTCCACGGTACTCACCCTTTCATCCTAAAATTTTGCTGAAGCTAGAATCTAGCAATAGTCAAGGTAATTTTGGTTTTCCCCGCCCCCCTACTTCCCCTACCTTGCCTACCCCCCATCCCCCTCCCCTTACGAATCCCCCTCTCCCTTCCCATCCCCATCCAAGAAGGAATATGGTCGATAATATCAAGATACATGTCTTTAAAGGAACTGGATTAGAGGATCTAGAACAATTATAGTTTTTATGCGAAGCAGTATGGACAACAAAGCAGGTCCATGATGAAAATATAAAGAAGGCGCAACTCATCAAAACATTCCAAGATCAAGCATTGACATGGTACATGAAGTATTCGAGTAATCAGATTAGATCATTCGTAGATATTAAAACAAAACTGGTAAAAGAATTTAGGAAGTCAAAATCTGATTCGCAATGTATCACAGAGTTAAAGGAGATCAAATAAGGGCCAACTGAGTCTGTTTGGGAATTCGATCAGAGATTCAAGGTATTATTGGATCAGGTGAGCTTCGAAATAGCTCTGTAGCGGCATAAAGAATGGTTCATAGTTGCGCTGCTACCACACATCAAATTGCCTTTGACGCAACAAAAGATAGAAACTCAAGCTGGAGCTTTAGAACTGGCGATGAAATGAGAAACTTTGCCCATTGGAGATACTGTTGCAGGTATGTAGCAGATTCAGAGTCAGCTGGAAATTTGGACTCTATATTTTCAAGATATGAAGAAAAGTAAGGAAGTCAGAGAAGAGGTGTGGTGTACAAAGTGTAAATCAGAAGGCCATTCTAAATAACAATCCCCTCTTTTTAGAAATTATATGGCTAGTGGAGCACTCAATCCTTTTAATGTGGGATCCAGCTTATGGTACGAGATATGAAAAACTAGAGGCAAACATTGCTCATAATATTGTTATTTGTTGCAAAAATATGTGTAAACTCCAAATAATTTATATTGCAAGTTATGTAAATCGGTGGGACATGATGAGAATAACTGTCGAGCTTATGAATTAATTGTGGATCGTGGTGCTAACACATATAAAATGAAATCTGAAGAGCATGGACAGGAAGGAAGTGGATAGGGCAGTGGTCGAGGCGGCTATCAAGGAGGTCGAGGTGGTAGAGCTGGTCGAGGTTGTGGACAAATTATCTGCTACAGTTGCAGCCACGTAGGTCAGTTTGCAAGAGATTGTGAGAATCCTACTACAACATGTAAGTATTGCAAATCATTTGATCATGTAAGTGAAGAGTGTATGATACTTAAGGAAAAAATGCAAGAAAAGAAAAATTAACAACCAACACAGAACATTCAGATGATGACTACGGAACCAAGGACCAATGAACCTCACATTAATATTGTAACAAGGAGTGGAGCTGTGACTGGAAATTATAAATCATATGGAAAGAAAGAAATTGAATCCACATGGGTAAGAAAGACTACGGAGAAAGATCCTGCCTTTAATATTTAGAAGGAAAAAGAAGTGTTTATCGAGGAAAGGTGTAGCATTATGGATGTTGGGGCTTTAACCTCTTGTGCGCAACCAAAACCAATGCAAAAGAATAATTGTAGCATAATATCAGTTGCAACACAAGATGTGGATCTAGGTATTTTAAAGTATTTCCTACAAACTTGCATGAAGCTGTTAAGAAACCATAAGGTTGTAGAAGGGCTACAAGAATTGATAGATTCTTGTGCTTCTAAATAAGTATTGTGAAGCGACATGAATGAAGTTAACAATTTACATTGACATAAGAGGAGGAATGGAAAGGAAATGAGGCACACTGCGCAGATCGGAGAATACGATATGGATCAAGTTATTCTGGATTTAAGATCTGATGACAGAATTTTACCAAAGCAAACCTGGGAATTAATGGGCAAGACGAAGTTACAATGGTCACTAATTCAGTTGAGAATGGCCAACTAGCATAAAATCTTCACTATGGCCAAGTGTTATAATGGACATTGAAGGAGTACACACTATTGCAGACTTTGATGGGATAGAAATTGTGGATGACAACAACCCCTATCTAGCATTACTTGGACTGTATTGGGAATTTGATAATATGGCTATAATCAACTTAAAGAAGATGTAAATGGTATTTGAAAAAGACAACATGAAAGTAATTATTCCATTGGACCCATCGGAAGGGGTGACATATACAGAGCCTGTCAGAAATGAGTATTGCACAACAGATATAGACAACAATTTATCATATGATAGCCAAATAATAACAATGGATTAACCCAACTACATATGGAAAATTGAGCTGGGAGCAGGAAATTTCTTGTACCTTAGATTCAGAAGCAAAATTGAAAAATTGGCAGAATAGGCTAGATGAAGTGTCTACAAGGCGATGTGAAAGGATCACTAAATCACTTCGCTATATAACTTCTAAGGTATGTAAATTTCCTTAATATGATGGTTTAGGTAATGTAAGCACTTTCCTTGATGATTATGAAATAAAAATACCAGAAGAATAAGGGTTGTTAGCTTTGGACATAGCGCTGAGATCTACCCCTGCTAGATGGTGGGGTGCACATTAAAGAAATATAACTGATTGGCGGGAGTGTCGAAGATTAATGTGGATCAGGTTTGGGCCAATAGATATAGAAATAGAGGTGAAATATTATGGTAAAACTAACCCTAGGAAGCATATTCACTGATGCACTACAATATGGGAGGAGATCCCACAACAATAATGGGTACATGGTTTTATCCACACATTAGAGAAATTTCCTATGAACTTGTACCTAGAAACAGAACTGCGCCATGGTACTATAAATTGGGCAGATTTGGTTGAAGGGTTTATGTTGGGCCTCAAATAGGCCTAATTTTCCACTACATATTACCACCATTCATAGCCTAAATTCATATAGTTTTACACTCATTCTGTACCATAATTCATCAACTTGTCGTCAAATCACATTTTGCATCTTGTGGTTGAATATCATTAGCTTTATGATAGATTTTTCGGCGAAAATCACATGAGAGACCATTTTTTGATGCGTTTCGAACCAACCAGTGTGGTTCATCGTCAGGATGGTTAGGGATGATTTTTCCATGATTTTACTAATGATGGTTTTTCTAATTTCATTTTCTGTAGGTTTCCATTTCCAAAATTCCTCATAGGTCAATTAAACTAGTTGGTGCAAGTAGAGTACGGAAATAGCCAATTTGGGGCTTTGACATTTCGACACGCTTGTAGGGAAAACATAGGGAGGTTATTGTCCAAAATGATGTTCTAACACCTTCCCATGAGTTGGATTGTACCCATGTCACACATGTGGGTCTCTAGAAGCAAATTAACAAATCTGCTCAAAATTCGCTCAGTTTCCAAACTGCGAAGTTTGACCTCGATTTATGTGCAGCTAGAGGTGAATCTAGAAAATATGATCAACTGGGTTTGCAACCAATATAACCAAATATATATATATATATATATATCTATATATATATCATAGTTTCTCCATATTCAAATTATGCGGGTCTTTGAGGTGGTTTTATAAAAAATGATTTTTTTCCAGAGTTTTAGAATCTTGGAAAAAGAGCCAGACATCCAACTTCGGGCACAATTTACGAATATATGGATTTGAATGAGACAAATACAAGACAGGTTTTTGTTGAAAATATAACAAATTAGGCTCCTGCCAATTTTTTTTCCAAAATTATCCATGGTTAGGAAGATATGCCAATATATTTGAGGTCAATTTGTTACAAATGGGCAATTTTCTAGAATTGGGGAAAATTACTAACTTGCCTTACAAAATCTAATAAAATGGCTTATCCATGGGCTATATTGTAAGTTTTTTTTTGGGAAGAAGGAGGATAGATTGAAAGGACTGAAAGAAGGTATCCATATGAATTTATGTTTTGAATTTTAATATAACTCCAATTCTGTACTTCAATGTTGTAAGTGATTTTAATTCTTGAGTTTTAAGTGATTTGAGTTAATCTAGGATTGCTCCAGGAGTGGAAAGGATCCCACACCTATGGAAAGAAGTCTTATAGTTAGTTTAGATCTTAGGATTAGTTTTGTTTGTTAATTTACAACAACATTTTGTGTGATTGCTTAGGTTTTTTTTTTTTGTACTTAAAGTTCCTGTTGTGATTTCATACACCAAGTCGACAAAGATAAAATTCCTGGATTGATATAACTTGATCAAGGCCATGCTGAGTGATGATTTAATATATCACTGTTTCTTTTGAGATTTTTACTAAACAAAAACATTTATGAACCCTTCTTGATTCAAATTCACAGTTGAAGCATTGAAAGTATTTTAAACCCATACTCTGTATTCCTCATGAATTTGAGGGCATTACATGAATGCTCCAAGTCTATGTTCCTCAGTTGACTATCAATATAATGAAAACAGGGTTGTGTTAACATTAAGAATTGTGTTTGTTACTGTAGAATCTCTTTGAAGTTTCGTGTGAGCAATAGTTTTGATTTCACGAGTTTTGTTAAATAGCTTTAGTCCTTTGAGTTTTGCTGTGTGCAAGAGTCTTGATTTCTTTGAAGCTTCGTTATGAATGATAGTTTTGATTTTTTCTGAATTTTATGATGAATAATAGGTTAGATATCCTCTAAGTTTTATCATAAAGAATAATTAGATTCCTTTTAGTTTTTATTGTGAACAATAGTTTTAATTATGAACAGAGGTTTTGATTTATTTGAGTTTTGTCACTAGCTTGATTAAGACAGTAGATTTGATGAATTCTTTGACAATAGAGTTTCAATTTCCTTACATGTAATTTGTTTTGATTTCTTCGAGTTTTATAATTTTATTGCTTGAGATAATGTTAGTTTAGAAGCCTTTGCATTTGAATGTCCTTTGTTGATTGAGCCAACGTAGATTGGAAACTCTGGAGCTTAGTTTAGATTTTGTATTCATTAATTTAAATTAGATTTCATATTCGTAAGCATAGCATAGATTTAGTGATCATGATTTTTATTTAGTGTTCATGTCCTTCGAATAGAATGATTTTCCTTAATGAGCATTAGAGTGATTGAATGAATACTTTCATTGATCATAGGTTGAATTCCGTAGATAGCTTATGAGTATTTTGTAGTTAATGCATCAATGTGATTTCATTGTAGTTAAGTTTTACTTGCATTAGAATTAAGTTTTGATTGATTTATGTTACTTAGATTGAGATTAAAATTGTTTAGTGATTTGTATTCTATACTTAATTTAGGAATAGGAATAGGAATTGATTTTAGGAATTTTATGTTAATTTGGGTTAGATGCTTTGATCCTGCATTACTTGCGCTTGTGCCTCTAAGTCTTTCGACCCCGGATTGATAATTTAATGTTGGAATTATAACACATATAATTTCCCCAACATTTTTGGCACCATTATTGGGGAGGTGCTAAACGGATTAGAGTGTAGCTTATTCCAGAAGTTTTTGGTGTGATCTTAGTTGCAGGGAAATTAGAGGGTGTAGAAGATGGTAATACATGAGTGAAGAGCCACACATCCACTTTGGTTTGTGGTCTCTCCAAAGTCTGGTTGTCTGAGTAATTAGCATGTTTAGTGAGTCTTATTACAATTAACATTTTTTGTTCATTGAGATTAAAAGTTGAAGCTCTTTAAAGATAAAACATTTTGGGGTGTTGTAAGAACCCATGTGTAGTAATCCATGTTGCAAGACAGGGATCAAAAACTAGTAAGATAAATTCAAAGAACAATTGAGAACTTAAAGAATGTCCCTCGAAGTACTTTCTCAAATCCTAGCAGTAAATGGGATATCCACCTCTTAGGAAGAGTACATCTTGACCAAATTTAGGAAATTATCTATCTCTCTACAGCCAGAAAAGGGTTTGGAAGCCTCCCTTGATTCCTCTTTCCTGTCTATGAAGGAGATAGATGAATCATATACCAAATCTGATGGGGAGTATCCAACTAAACGTAAGATCAAGGAACTTTCACCATGCCTAGTAGCAAGACTTGTATGCATACCAAAGACCAATTATCCAAATTTGCCTCACATGATCAAGGAGGATTTCCAGAGTGGTCCAAATAAAGAAATAGTCTGATACCACCAAGATTACATCGAGCATTGGTTCTAGATCACAATCCATTCAAAGTACCCCTCTCATCTTCAAAGACACTTTGTATTGCACCTTTCAAAACTATTGATTTTTCATGCTCATGTACCTTCTAAAGTTTGTATGTTAAATCTGGGCATGAATATATCTTTGTACCTGATTCTCACATGGCTTCATTGGAAGTTCTCTTTCACTTGATGGAGGACGTCTTTTCTTCAGTATAGTAGGAAAGTTAGTACTGTAATAAATAAATAAATCAAAATAGTAAATAGAAAAATAAGTCCTTTTGTGAAAACCAACTCTTCTGGCATAACTGGACAAGGACTTTGCTTGAAAACCATGAAACTAGCAAGAAAATTTCCCAATAAAGTTTGTAAGTTTGTATGAGTTCTTCAAATCATGTATCCTTCATTATGTTTATACTCAAGTTTGTTGATGTGGGATTCCTTAAGGCCCACCTACCAACAAGCTTTATTCCATTGACATTAACACATTATCTAGTATTAAGGTTAGGGTTAGATAAGGTACCTGGGATCTCGCATGCCTTAATGACAAGTATCCTTGTCATCTACTAAGGAAATACATCAATGTTTCGTGGTGGATGAATTTTGCATTCCATTCAACTTCGACAAATCCATTCATGGCTAGTAGAATGTACCTAGTGCCTTGATTCCCATTCACATCAAAGGTGGGATATCTCGCATTGGTTAATGACTTCCTCAATGGTCAGTAATCCAATGATTCTTTCTTATGTTCGACATTGATACCATTTATTCACATATGCAAGATTGCACATGGGTGTGTAGTGGTTGAAGACTATATGGTTTTGTACATAGATTTGTAGCAGTTTGGATTTTTGTATCAGCATTTCCATTGTCATTTGCAGCAGCAATCACCTTTCCTCAGTGTTTGGGGACATAAAACTCCTCAGGCATGGGGGAGAAGGGGACCTTCAGTTCATCCTTCATATTTTAAGTTCATCCTTTAGCTCTTCAGTTCATCCTTCTGCTCTTCAATTCATCCTTCATCCTTCTTCGTAGGTCAGATCAGTAGTCACATCAGCTCCAACCTTTCCATCCTCCACTTCATCTTGCAGCACCAGACACATCAACGACAAAGGTAAAAATTGAGATAAATTTGGCCTAAGATTTTATAATTCATTAGAAGGTTTAGGAAAATTAATGATTCACCACTTCTCATTCCATGCATTTTATCTTTCATAAAGCTTTTTTTTTCCCTCCATTCATTACGCTGATCCTCTGATTACAAGACCATGTAAAATCAATTCCTTGTGGTATAAAAGTAGTATCTTTAGTGCCTTCTCCTCCCATGATAAACAATCGTAGGATGAAGTAATTATTAGCATGAAGTGATAAAGGAAACCACCTATAATAATTGGGTGCCTTGTGATGACATAATATGCAAGCATCCATCCACATACTTACCATCTCCATCGCCACCTCATTTCATCCATTATCTCTTCCTCATCCATCACTTTGTTGTCCTCAATTTCTATTGCTTTGAAATCAATATGGTATTTTAATGTGAATATTGATGTTCCACAAGAACCAACACCTCCAAATACTCAAGTAGTGCTACTCCACAAGAACTAGTACTCCCAAATATTCAAGCAATGTTGTCCCAGAAGAACCAACATTTGCAAAACAATGTTAAGAATTTGTTAATGAGCAAGGGATATGTTTGCATGAGGACACACAAATCCTCAAGCATGGGGGGATGTTGGGCCTCAAATATGACCAAATTTCCACTATAAATTACTGCTATTCATAACCTAAATTCATATACTTTTACACTCATTTCGTACCATAATTCATCAACTTTCGGTCAAATCACATTTTGCATCTTGTGGTTGATTATCATTAGGTTTCTTATCTTTTCGATGGTTAGGGATGATTTTTCCATGATTTATAATGGCAGTTTTTGCTAAGTTCATTTTCCACAGGATTCCATTGCCAAAATTCCTCACAGGTCAATTAAACTAGTTGGTGCAAGTAGAGTACATAAATATCCAATTTGGGGCTTCAACATTTCGGCACGCTTCCGAGGAAAATCAAGGGAGATTATTGTCCAAAATGACGTTCTAACACCTTCCTATGAGTTGGATTGCACCCAGGTCACGCATGTGGGTCTCTAGAAGCAAATCAACAAATCTGCTCAAAATTCGCTCAGTTTCCAAACTGCGAAGTTTGACCTGGATTTGCATGCAGCTGGGGGTGAATCTAGAAAATATGAGAAAATGGGTTTGTTACCAATATAAAAAATAATCTACAAATTAGAATTGGTATAAAAGTTATATGCGGGTCTTTGAGACCATTTTATAAAAGATGATTGTTTTTCCAGAGTTCTAGAATGTTGCAAAACGAGCCAGATAGCCAACTTTGGGCATGATTTCTGAGGAGATGGGTTTGAATGAGACAAAAAAGAGAGAGGTTTGTGTTGAAAATATAACAAGTTAGGCTCCCTCCAAACCTTTTTCCAAAATTCTTCATGGTTAGGAAGATATGCCAATATATTTGAGGTCAATTTGTTAAAAATGGGAAATTTTCCAAAATTGAGGAAAATGAGTAATTCGCCTTGTAAATCTTATAAAATGGCTTAGCCATGGACTGTATTGTAAGGTTTTTTGTGGAAGAAGGAGGATAGATATAAAGGACTGAAAGAAGCTATCCATGTGAATTTATGTTTTGACTTTTAATCAGCTCCAATTCTATACTTAAATGTTGTAAGTGATTTTGGTTCTTGAGTTTTAAGTGATTTGAGTTAATAAAGGCTTGCTCTAGGAGTGGAATGGATCCACCACTTCTGGAAACAAGTCTCATAGTTAGTTTATATCTTAGGATTAGTTTTCTTTGTTAATTTACAAGAACGTTTTTTGTGATTGCTTAGGTGTTTTTTTTTTTTTTTTTGTACTTAAAGTTCTTGTTGTAATTTCATAGACCAAGTCGACAAAAATAAACTTCCCTGATTGATATAACTTGATCAAGCTCATGTTGAGTGATGATTTAATATACCACTTGTTTCTTTTGAGAATTTTACTATACAAAAACATTTATGAACTCTCCTTGATTCAAATTCACAGTTGAAGCATTGAAATTATTTTAAACCCATACTCTGTATTCCTCATAATTTGATAGCATTACATGAATGCTCCAAGTCTATGTTCCTTAGTTGAATATGCAATATAATGAAAATAGGGTTGTGTTAACATTAAGAATTGCATGCATTATTGTAGAATTTGTTTGAGGTTTCTTGTGGGCAATAGTTTCGATTTCGTGAGTTTCATTAAATAGCTTCAGTTCTTTGAGTTCTGTTGTGTGCAAGAGTCTCAATTTATTTGAAGTTTCATTATGAATGATAGCTTTGTTTTTCTATGAATTTTATCACGAACAATAGGTTAGATATCATTTGAGTTTTATCATAAACAATAGTTAGATTCCTTTGAGTTTTGATTGTGAACAATAGTTTTAATTATGAACAAAGGTTTTGATTTGTCTCAGTTTTGTCACTAGCTTGATTAGGACAATAGATTTGATGAATTATTTGACAATAGAGTTTCAATTCCTTACATGTCATTTGTTTCAATTTCTCTGAGTTTTATAATTGGATTTCTTGAGATAACGTTAGTTTAGAAGCCTTTGCATTTGAATGTATTTTGTTGATTGAGCCAAAGTAGATCAGAAACTCCAGAGCTTAGTTTAGATTTCGTATTCATTAGTTTAAATTAGATTTCATATTCATGAGATTAGCATAGATTTAGTGTTCATGCTTTTTGATTTATTGTTCATGTTCTTCAAATAGAATGCTCTGTCTTGATTAGCATTAGAGTGATTGAATGAATGCTTTCATTGATCATAGGTTTAATTCTATAGATAGATTATGAATATTTTGTAGTTAATGCATCAGTGTGGTTTCATTGTAGTTAAGTTTTACTTGCATTGAAATTAAGTTTCGATTGATTTACTTTACTCAGATTGAGATTAAAATTGTTTAATGATATGTATTTTGTACTTAATTCAGGAATAGGAATAGGAATCAATTTTAGGAATTTGATGTTAATTTAGGTTAGATGCTCTAATCCCACATTACCCACGCTTGTGCGTCTAAGTCTTATGACCCCAGATTGATAATTTAATGTTGGAATTATAACACATATAATTTCCCCAATAGTTTATATTAACATTCAGTCTTGAAGATGGTTTCCCATGCATAGACTCAGCCCTTCAGATAGTTAGAGAAAAGATATTTGGGAATGCGACCTCGTTGACATGGCAACAACCAAATTGGATCGTACAGTTAGAACATGCACTAGAATGCTATAACATTATCGTAGAAGATGATGAAGATCCGCGCAATATTGACATAGCAGAATTAGAAGGACACCGTGAAGTCGCTGGACCTGAGCCAGGAATTGTTTGGATAGGGTCCTGAGGGTTAGTTTTGGGGTTAGTTTAACCCAATTTTTTAAAATTTTTGTAAAGAATGTAAAGTCTCTGCGAAATGTGGATGCAGAACGCGCAACTAGATAGGAGCGAAAAGGGCTTTAGCCCCTTGTTTGGGTAAGTAAAAAGGTCAGTTTTGAGACTCACCCATGGGCCACGAGCCATGGTATTATATTATAAATTCTATATATTTGAGTCATAAAGAGAGTCTAGAAGAAGCAATTAGTGAGTAAATAGAAGAAACAGGTCAAGATAGAGATTGTTTGGGAAAGTGTTGAGGCAGGAAGGTTTTGCTTCTTGTACTTAGGCGAAAGGGGAATGCTCCTGCAACAAAGTGTGTAGGAGGCCTTTGTAAGTCCACAGCTAAGTGTGTTGTTCTATGCAGCTGAGTGTGCAGGGTGGAGAAGTCTCTAAATTGAATGTTGGAACTGAATAAAGATTAATTTTGAAGAAATATCTTGCATCTGAGTATTATTGTTAATTTTGTTTATGTTATGTTATGTCACTCAATAATATGTTTTCTATGGATTAATGTATAAATGTTGCATGAATATATTGAATCTATACTATTTATGCATGAACTAAATAATTATCTATTTTCGCGAAGATAAGGATTAATTTTTTTATGATTTTTGATGAATTAGATAGATCTGTGTGAAGGAAGATCTAGGGTTATTAATTAGTGTGCGAAAGTAGATAGACTTCTTCTTTAGGGTCTATGAAGTCCGATCGCAGACCTTCACGAAGGTCTAGAGGTTGTTTTCCCATAATTGCAGTAGCGAGCCATAGAAGGGTATAGATATGTGAAGGCAGATCTAAGCTACAAGGGCTTAAGACCACTTATCACACTATCTCTGGATGCAGAAATATGGTTCTAGCATCCCCTAATATTGCTCTAGGTGAGACTACAGCTTGCGCTATGCAGGTTGTTGCCAAAAGGGCTAGCAGTTAGGGTTTTATTGGTTGGTGTGAACAAATCTGAACATGGGTCAGCCCCCCTTAAGCCAAAAATTGGTTCCGTTGCCCTATTGGGATAGGGTCCTCAGGGTTAGTTTAACCTAATTTTGTAAAAGTTTTGTAAAGAATGTAAAGTCTCTGTGAAATGTGGATGCAGAGCGCGCAAGTAGATAGGAGTCAAAGGGGCTTTAGCCCTTTTTTTGGGTAAGTAAATAGGTCGTTTTGAGAGTCACCCATGGGTTGCAGGACATGGTATTGTATTAGAGATGCTATATATTTGAGTCATAGCAAGTATAGAAGAGGCAGTTAGTAAGTAACTAGAAGAAACAAGTCAAGATAGAGATTGTTTGGGCAAGTACTCAGGTAGGAAGGCTCTGCTGTACTTCAGAAAAAGGGGAAGGCTCCTGCAGCTAAGTGCATAGGAGGCCTTAGTAAGTCCACATCTGAGTGTGTGGACCCCTGCAACTGAGTGCACAGGGCGGAGAAGTCTGTGAATTCAATGTTGGAACTGAATAAAGACTAATTTTGAAGAAATATATTACATCTGAGTATTATTGTTAATTTTGTTTATGTTATGTTCTGTCACTCAATAAGATTTTTTTCTGTGGATTAATGTATAAATGTTGCACAAATCTATTGAATCTATATTATTTATGCATGAACTAAGCAATTATCTATTTTCGCGAAGATAAGGGTTAATTCTATTATGATTTATGATGAATGGGATAGATGCGAAGGCAGATCTAGGGTTATTAATTAGTGTGTGAAAGTAGATAGACTGCTTCTGTAAGGTCTATAAAGTCTGATTATAGACCTTTGCGAAGGTCTAGTGGTTGCTTTCCTAGAATTTCCATAAAAAGTTGTAGAAGGGTATAGATATGCACAAAGGAAAATCTATGCTACAAGGGCTTAAGACCACTTATCACACTGTCTCTGGATGTAGAAACCTGGTTCTAGCATCCTCCAATACTGCTTCGGGTGAAATTGTAGCCTGTGCTATGTAGGTTTTTGCCGAAAGGGCTAGCAATTAGGGTTTTTTTGGTTGGCGTGAACAACTCTGAACCTGGGTTAGGCCCCCTTAAGCCAATAAATAGTTTCGTTGTTGGGATTGGGATCTTTCTAAGATATGTGTGATAAATGGTTCCCCATGAAGAAAGAGATTGACAAGTGGATTGATCGAGATGTGCATGCATTTGTAGCTCAAGAGAACAGGAGCCCTAAATTATCCAAGGAACAATGGTTGCAAAGATTTTTGTACACAGACGAGACCGACACATTCTTCTGTTTCTTCCTCAAGGAACTACATGAGTGGTTGTCTAAGTTGGCTGATAGTCAAGGGACATGGAGGCTTGATGGTCCTATAGTGTGGACCCCTGAACTGGTGTGATGTTTGGAGGCATCAGAAAGCAATATCGCACGGGCGGTGGATCATTGGATTGATCGCACATTGGGAAGTTTTGTGACTTATTTCGTGATCGATAGAATTATCAGCTATAGCAAAGTGGAACTAAGGCTCTTTAAAGGACCGTGGGTATGTTTTGAAATCATTAAAAACTGGGATTAAAATGTTTTTATGTGAAAATATGGTTATGCATTTACCTTGATGTTTTGGGCTACGCGAAGCGAGATATTGTTTAGAAGAAACAGAGGATCAAGCTCAAAATATAGTCTGATCATTGAACTCCCCTTCAAGTGATGAAGAAGGGATGATGCTGACTACGACACAAAGTGTAGTTCAGTTAATTACACACGGTATCCCGAGCATACCTTATCCATCCACTCCACCTCCACCTCCACCTCCACCTCATACACCTACATCTTCACCCCCTCCACCTCCACTTCCACCGTTCAACATGGCGAACGCGATGAAAATTCCAATTTTTAAAGGGGTGGGGAGCAAAGATCCCAAACATTTTTTTGCTTGTCACAGGAGTTGTATGGACATCACAATAGATTATGGATGATAACATCAAGAAACCACAGCTAGTTACAACCTCATAGGATCGTGCATTAACATGGTACATCAAGTATTGCACTGATTTCCCAAATGCGATGTTGGTAGAGACCCAACAAGCTTTCAATAAGGAGTTCAGTAAGCCTAAGTTATAGGCATAGTCAGTAAATTAATTTAAGGAAATCTGATAGAATATATATGAAACACCTTGGGACTTTGATCAAAGGTTGAAATGCTTGAACAGGCAGGCCAATATGATAATAACGAATTCCCAACATCATGACGGGTATATAGCGTCGCTATTGCCGCACTTGAGAGTGTCTTTGTCACAACAAAAGATAGCAACAGAAGCTGAAGCTTTGGAAATTGCAACATGGTTGGATGCTTCACCCATACTAGATACAAACCTAGGAGTGCAACAGATTCACTCACAATTGGAAATCCTGCATTTGGAATTGTAGAGCCTGAGGAAAGGAAAGGAGGCCTAGCTGGAGGTGCACACCGAGGTCTGGTGTTTGAAGTGTAAGAACCATGGAAATAATAAGGACCATTGCCCAGTGTATAAGAGCTATATTATAGGGGGAGGGCATGTTCCCTTGAAGCCAAAGAATAACGTGGGATCAAGTATGGGAGCTAGGTTGTTGTGCGCTATCTATCAGGTTATAGGATAACACAAGACTAATAACTTCCATTTACTACAGAAGTTTGTATAGATGCAGAACATACAGATGATGAGGGATGAGCCCCATGAAGAAAATCACAGCGTAAATATAGTGACCAGAAGTGGTATGGTGACTAGTGCAGAGAAAGGTAAGCAACCTGAGGATGATGGATGGGTGTGCAAGGCTGCTAAGAAGGAAATCGACTTTCATCTTAATCATGCTAAAGAGACCTTCATGGAGGTAATGAAGAACTTTGTTGAGGCCTCTACCTCAGGAAATCAGGAGAAAATGTCAGAGACTAGTGCACGCAAGAAGTAGATCCTTCATTACTAGCTACTTTTTTTAAGACTTGTATGAAGTTACTGCGCAATCAAAAAGAAGTAGAAGGGTTGCAAGAGTTAATGGACAAGTGTGCTAATAAATAAAATACTCATACGGAACAATGCACAATGAGAAAGATTGATAAGAATAAGAAGCGAACGAGGCACGAGATGAGGTTGACCGCATAGATAGGTGATTATGAAATGGACCAGGTAATATTGGGTTTGGGGTCTTATGCGAATGTCCTGCCTAAGCAGACGTGGGAAATGATGCGGAAACCTGCACTGCAGTGGTATCCTATTCAGTTGCGATTGGAAAATGAATAGAAGATTATCCCTATGCGGCTCTTATATGGTGTAACAGTGGACATTGAGGGCACAAGTGCATTGGCTGACTTTGAGGTCATTGAAATCATGGATGATAGTAACCCATACCCCGTGCTGCTAGGAATTGACTGGGCTATTGATATGAATGGGGTAGTCAACTTGAAAAATCGGAAGATGACCTTTGAGAAGAATTCACTTAGGGTTGTAGTGCCATTAGATCCTACAGAAGGAGCGTGTTGCACTGAACCTATTCACGACTACGTAGAAAGTGAAAATGATCTGGATCATATATACAAGATAACAGTGCGAGATGAAGATTGGATCAATCCTATAGCTGATGGACGAATTTCATGGGACAGGGATAGCTCCTGCACCTCAGATTCTAGTGCACGATCCATTTCCAACATCGTTTACTGACGAAGTATTAGAGAATGTTGGTGGACAGGAGGTGTATTCATTTACTAATTGTTTTTCGAGATATCATCAAATAAAGATCACGCCAGAAGATCAAAGCAAGGAAACCTTTGTGATATATCTTTGTATGATTATTTTTATTGTGCTAATAACAATTACAAATTTATAAACATGTACATTCTTATTGCTTCTTGTGTTGAGGTTCCTTAGCTGCGTATTTCCTTAAGTTTAAAAAGACATTCATGAGAAAAATAGCTTCGGAAAAAAATACTGAACAACAAACATGTACAGTGTAGTAAACCATCAAAGAGACACATTAACGCAATTTTTTAATGAAGGAGTTCACCCCTCATGGGCTACATCTCCTTGGTCCAACATCCATGGCTTGGGCCTCTGTATTAGATCAATGTGGAAAAAATGATGTTTACAAAGCTCTATAGCTCCCAATACCTACACCAATGTGTTCAGAATTTCAATATTAGCCAAGAACACCTCTTTATGAGCTCAATTTGGTTGACAATTTCTCAAGATATGTTTCATTCAATGTCTTCCTAGGAAACCCCGCTAAAACTGGAGAAGACTCCTGTTAGCACCGCAAAAATTGGCAATTCTGCCGAAATTGGAGTGCCTCCAAAACTGCTGCCATCTTAAAATACAGATTAATTAAGTTAAAATAGGATTAGAAGCGCTCAAAGTATGCTTATCCATAGTGTTGGCCCACGGTTTAACTGTGTGGTCGTATGGTGAGGGGGCTGGCTCCTTCCACTCCGATGTCGACATCACTATAGGCATAAATAACGTATTGCTGCCACCATTTAATAAATCCATTTCTACCTTAACGGTTATGCAACAGATTTGGGAGGGGGAGGTCACGGTTTGACCCACCCTCTGCTTGTCCCTTAATATATTTTTCTACCCCATAAAACATTGCCATTCAATTATTTCTGCCTTTGGATATGGTTCAAAATTATATATATATATATATATATATATATATATATATATATATATATATATATATATATATATATATCTAGATATTTCTAAAAGTAATTTCCACATAATATTCATGATGAACCCATAATTCCACCTTGGAGGACATTGGGTAATTTCACCTTCACACAACCAAACTGGAGAATCCTGACGTGACACTTATCATAGCCTCGTTGGGAAAAACTGAAGAAGATTTTCATCATGCTGACTGTACTGCCAGTCATCATTCTTTTTAAGTTGTTTAGGAAAACAAACAACAAGTCTTTTCTCCTTCATCCAGACTCGGTTTTCAGTGAAATGAATTGCGTTGCAATTGTCTTGACAAGGCAGACACAGTCATTTAGGTTTGGAGCTAATCTAAGAACTTTTATTTTTGAGCTAAATATTGAGCATCTGATCATTCCTCCCCACTAGCAGCCTTTTGGACCCCAAAAGATACTATCAATTGTTTAGTAGGTGAGGGTACAACTCCCTCACCTTCTCGATCTGCAACCATTTTTATTGAGAAGGCGTTTGTCCCTTGAGTGCCACTCTAAGGTATTTGACATCCCCTCTCTTTGAAGTTTTGGTTCTCTTGTCAAGTATGAGATCTTGTTGAAGCTCATCAAGATATTTTGGTGAGAAATCATCTATTGATGGAAGCTGAACATGCTCTCCTTTATCATTAATCAAAGGAGGCTCAAATAATCTCAAATTCTCAACATTAACAACAGAGTATATTTGCATATAAGGAGGCAAATCAAGCTTAAATGCATTGTTACCAATATTTTCCAAAATTTTAAAAGGACCATAATGGATTGGTTTAAGCTTTATACCTTCCCCTTGAAGTCTCTCTTTGCTAATATATAACCAAACTTCATTGCCAACTTGAAATTTATGATAAACCCGGTGTTTGTCATGCCTTTCCTTGTAGCTGCTTTGACTTTTTGAAGTTGTTCCTGCAATGTATGATGTATCAACTAAATTTCTTCTATGAACTTCCTTGCTTTATCAATGTCACTGTGACCATCGATGGCAACATATTTCTCAAAGATGAAGTCCAATGGTGATCTTGGAAAGTACCTATAACATGCCTCAAATGGTGATGTATTTGTGGAAGAATTCTTTGCCCTATTATATGTAATGCAATTATTCATCCCACAACTTGGGATGTTTGCTGCAATATCCTCTAAGAAGATGAATAACAATTCTATTGACCACCTCGGTTTGTCCATCTATTTGTGGATGAAATTTTGTGCTCTTCTTCAACTTTTTTTCCATCATGTCCCACAAATTTGACCAAAAATTCCCAAAAAATTGAGAATCTCAATCACTTACAATAGAACTAAGAAGACCAAAATGAACCCAAATGTTTTGGAAGAAAAGATGAGTTGTTTGTTCAACTGTAATTTTATTTTTACATGGTGTTAGTATGCACATTTTGTTGAACCTCTCTACAACTACATACAAGTAATCATGACCTTTCCTTGACAATGGAAGACCTCCTACAAAATCCATTGAGATACTCTCCCATGGACGTGAAGGTACCGGAAGTGGAGTATATAAACCAAGTTTCTTATTTCTAGGCTTACTTGTAACACATAAATAACATCCTCTTATGAAATGAGAAACTGTTATGAAACCAGCTCAAGAAAAGATAGAAAAGATAGATCAACGCCTTAGAATTCAGCCTCTTCGAGGGGGCAACCTCCTTTACATTACATAAATGAACAATTCTTGGATGATACAAATGAAAATACCTCCTTTCTATATATAGGAGTCTAAGGGGTCATAACATAATCAGAGCCGACATAACAATAATAATGTAAGGGCACAATAATAACAATAGTGGGCTTCTATGGGGCACATTAGTAAAAATATGGGCACTACATGGGTACATCAATATAATAAGTGGGTTGTGATAATAACAATAAGGGGTTACACTAGTAGTATAGGGGCCTAACATGCCCCTCTCCTTCAAAAAGTGTTGTCCTCAATGCTTGAGTAGTTCTTGATGCTTCTGTATAAAATTCTTGTCCTCCCATGCAGAATCTTCAGCGGGTAAGTTCTTCCACTTGATGAGATACTCTGAAATTGATTGATTTCGTAGCTGTCAGGTTCTTGTTTCTGTGACTGCTCCAGGTTCCAATATGATTTGTCCTTCCTTTTCAATATCTGGCAATATTGTTTGAATTGGGATCTTTTGCAACTTTTGAATAAGTGGCCATACTTCTTTTTCCTTCTTCCATTCATCCCTTGCATCGTTTATCCAATTTGGTTGGATAATAGAAATAGCACAAAACAATGCTTCCACATCCTCATCCTTGAAGAGTCTTCCCATTCGGTAAGGTCGCCATTTTTTAAGTGCATGTAGTATTGCCAACATTTCCTTCTCATAAATAGCTTGCTTTAGATGTAGTAGTAGAAATACCCAGTCGCCTACATCAAAACATTTTTCACTATGATGTTGATCTACCTGTTGTTTCATTTGATTTTGCAACGAAGTGGTGTTATCCTTTAAAAGTTGGAGAACTTGTTGTTGATGCTCGATGTGATCTTTCACTGCTTGAACCTTTTTCTTCTTGATATGTCCTTCTATCTTTAGAGTTTGAGGAGTGGTAATTTCTTCCAATCCTTTACAAGATATGGTCGGATTCATTTCTTGATGCTCGATGTGATCTTTCACTTCTTGAACATTTTTCTTCTTGATATGTCTTTCTATCTTGATATTTTTAGGAGTGGTAATTCCGACCAGTGAATTACAAGATATGGCTAGATTCATTTCTTCTTTCTTGATGTGATCTTTCACTTCTTGCACCTTTTTCTTCTTGATATTTCCTTCTATCTTGAGATTTTGACGAGTGGTCATTCTTGCCAATAGTTTACAAGATATGTTTTGATTCATTTCTTCTTTCTCTGGGGTCAGGTCCTGGCTTATATCCTCTTCTTTTGATTTTCTTGATCCTTTTCTTCCTCCTCTTCATACTCTATGTAAAATAATTTCTTCTTAGCACACTTATGACCTTTAGTGCATTTGCTGTCACAATTGTAACAAAGCCCTTTTTCTCTTTTTTCTTCCAATTGTTGTGGTGTAACCCTTGTAGGTTGTGGAAGGCTAGGAGAAACAACAAGTCCATCTTTAAAGTTGTGAGGGGTAGGCTTCCTTGTTTCCATAATTTTACTTTCAAATATGTCACAAAGCCCTTTTACTCTTTCCAATTGTTGTGATGTTGCTCTAAAGAAGGTGTTGCTCTTTGTATCTTCATAATGTGTTATCATTTCCTCCGTGAGAATTGACCACGTAACAAGTTTTTTACGAGAACAAAGCCATTTATACCATAAAAATTAATCCAGTTCTAAATATGAAGATGCAATACATACCTTTTGTAACAGTGGTACACCATGTAGATCAAAATATTGCTCCATCTAAAGTATCCAATTTACCGCATCCTTGCCATCAAACTTCCTCATCTTGCTTTTTCTTGATTTTAGGACCTCGATCTTGAAACGACTGTAACTTTGTACTTGCGGATATTTAAGTTCTGAAATTGCTACCTGTAGTAGCCCTCTGTGACCTCTTTCCAATTCCACCAGTTTGATCCAAATTGGATTCTCCAAAAAAGATTTATGCACAATCTCCCAAGATGACCTGATTATAGACCTTTCCAGAAGAGCGAACTTGTATGAAGTGCCACGTGCCAATTTTTCGACCTTTGGCTCTAAAAAATCTATACAAGAAACTACAGTCTGTCCTCTCTCTGTACCTTCTTACGAAATTTCAATCCAATGCTCAGAGAGAAAGTTATGACTATTTTCCCCAGATCACCTGTTTTGAATGTAATTCAGGAGTCTGCAAAAATACCAACTTCCTCAGATCATATCTCCGTAAATATCGCTTGAAAAGCTCTGAAATTTGGACCCAAGGTTCAGCGCGATGTCTTCTCAAATGGGTTTTTTTTTCGACTTCTGAAATGTCACAGAAAAAAGTTATAGCGAAAATGCCACGATGACTTGTTTGGAGCAGCGAAACCCTAGAATCCAAAGCTCTGATACCAATTGTTATAAAACCAGCTCAAGAAAAGATAGAAAAGATAGATCAACGCCTTAGAATTCAACCTCTTCGAAGGGGCAACCTCCTTTACATTACATAAATGAAAAATTCTTGGATGATACAAATGAAAATACCTCCTTTCTATATATAGGAGTCTAAGGGGTCATAACATAATCAGAGCTGACATAACAATAATAATGTAAGGGCACAATAATAACAATAGTGGGCTTCTATGGGGCACATTAGTAAAAATATGGGCACTACATGGGTACATCAATATAATAAGTGGGTTGTGCTAATAACAATAAGGGGTTACACTAGTAGTATAGGGGCCTAACAGAAACATTATCCAACATGCATGGCCAATAAAAATACCTTTGAAGATTCGCTACTGTCTTGCCTACACCAAAGTGTCTAGAAATCAATGAAGTGTGCGCATCCCTTATGATATTGTTTCTTTCTCCCCATGGAATAGACAACTTTCCCAAGTGATACAATTTTTTTTTTTTATTTACATGATAATCCAACTCTTCAATTTGATTTCCTTGACTCAAGCTTGCATATACTTATTGAAAGTCGCTATCATTTGCATATTTTTCTATGTAACTTTCATGCAAATTTGAGCATAACAGATGAATTTACAATAGGCCTTGAAAGAATATCAACTACCTTATTGTATATTCCCTTTTTATACTTGATAACCAAATGAAATTGTTGTAGAAAACCCATCCATCTGAAATGTCGTGATTGCTGCAACTTTGTCTGTGAAAATAAATACTACAATGGTTGATGGTCGGTATGGATGATGGTCTCCTTCCCCATCAAATAGTGCTTCCATTTCTTACGAATTTGTACTAATGCATAAAGTTATTTGTCATATGTGGGATAGTTAGTTACATCTCCATTAAATATTTTAGAATGAAATGAAATGGGCTTACCATGCTGCAATAGAACTACTCCCATGGCATAATCGCTTGCATCCATTTGAATCTCAAATGGTTGTTTAAGATCCAGAAGTGCAAATACCGGTGTTGAACTTATCTTTTTGCTTCAAAGAATCAAATTCTTTCTACTATACATATCCCCAATGGAAGACTTTCTTAACACTTGTCAATGCATGTAATGGAGTTGCAATGGAAGAAAAATTAGCAATAAAATTTCTCCAATATTGTGATTATTATGAAACCAGCTCACAAAAAGACAGAAAAGAGAGATCCACGCCTTAGAATTCAGCCTCTTCGAGGGGGCAACCTCCTTTACATTACATAAATGAAAAATTCTTGGATGATACAAATGACAAAACCTCCTTTCTATATATAGGAGTCTAAGGAGTCACAATATAATCCAACCGACCTAACAATAATAATATAAAGCCACAAAAATAACAATAGAGGGATTCTATGGGGCACAGAAATAACAATATGGGGGTAATAGGGGCACAAAAATATAAATATGGGGTATAACTACAATAGTAATGGGGTAATCACTAGTATTATAGGGACCCAACATGCCCCTCTCCTTCAAAAAGTGTTGTCCTCAACGCTTGAGCAGTTCTGGATACTTCTACATAAAATTCTCATCCTCCCATGTGGAATCTTCAGCGGATAAGTTCTTCCACTTGATAAGATACTCTGAAATTGATCGATTTCGTAGCTGTCGAGTTCTTGTTTCTGTGATTGCTTCCGGTTCCAATATAATTTTTCCTTCCTCATCAAGTTCTGGCAATATTGTTTGAATTGGGAGCTTGTCACCTATAACCTTCTTTAAACATGAAACATGGAAAACTGGGTGCAATCGAGAAGCTGCAGGAAGCTCCAATTTGTATGCCATAGTACCAATCTTTTCCAACACCTTGTACGGACCATAATACTTTGGTGATAATTTATTATCCTTCTTAGCTTGCTTTAGGGACATTTGCTTATATGGTTGTAGCCGTAGGAATACCCAATCACCTACATCAAAACTTCTTTCACTGCGATGTTGATCTGCCTGTTGTTTCATTCTATTTTGTGCCAACACGAGGTTATCCTTTAAGAGTTGGAGGACTTGTTGTTGATGTTCGATGTGATGTTCCACTGCCTGAACCTTAGAATTTTCTCTTAAATATGATGTGATGGATGGTGGTTGATACCCATAAAGTGCCATAAATGGGGTCATTTTTGTTGCTGTATGGAAGGAAGTGTTATACCACCATTCAGCCAGAGGCAACCATTTGACCCATTGTGTCTGTTTATCAGATACAAAGCAACGAAGATATCCTTCCAAACATTTGTTTACTATCTCAGTTTTCCCATCAGATTGAGGATGATAAGATGAGCTATGAGCTAACTGAGTACCAAGACAAGAAAATAATTCTGTCCAAAAATTTCCAGTGAAAATGGGATCTCTGTCACTTACAATAATCTTTGGGTTTCCATGTAGCTTTTGAACTGTTTCCATAAATGCAGTAGAAACTGTACTGGCTTTAAATGGATGTGATAATGCACAAAAGTGTGCATACTTGGTAAGTCTGTCAACTACCACCATGATGACACTCTTTCCCTCAGACTTGGGTAAACCTGTGATAAAATCCATTGAAACCTCCTCCCAACGTTGGCTTGGAATGGATAAAGGTTGTAATAGACCTGGTGTCTTAATTGTTTCAACTTTATTTTGCTGGCAAACAAAACATTCCGCCACAAACTTTTGAATATCTG
Source organism: Pinus tabuliformis (assembly GCA_031772625.1). NCBI lineage: Eukaryota > Viridiplantae > Streptophyta > Pinopsida > Pinales > Pinaceae > Pinus > Pinus tabuliformis. The sequence continues at coordinate 123,031,563 of CM062810.1, read as the reverse complement.
ATTTAAGGCCATCCCAAAAAAATTCCTTCTTAACCCTGTGGTAAGTTTTTAAAAATCCTGAGTGCCCTCCTAAGGGAGAAGTGTGCAATTCCATAAGAATCTTTTGTTTTAGCTGGGAATTCTTACAGAGGTATAAGCGATCTTTGTACCATAACGAATCATTTTGCCAGCTAAATGTATCAGAAGTACTGGAATCTTGTTGTAGCTTTTGAATAAGTGCCCACACTTCTTCGTCATTCTTCCATTCCTCCCTTGCTTCGTTTATCCAATCTGGTTGGATAATAGAAATGGCACACAACAATGCTTCCACATCCTCATCCTTTCTTGAGAGTGCATCTGCCACCACATTTTGCTTCCCTTTTTTGTAGATGATTTCAAAGTCATAACCCAACATCTTTGTGACCCACTTTTGTTGCTCTTCAGAGGATAATCTTTGTTCTAAAAAGTATTTAAGGCTATCATGATCCGTTTTTACCTTGAAGTGTCTTCCCATTAGGTAGGGTCGCCATTTCTTAAGTGCATGGAGTATTGCCAACATTTCCTTCTCATAAATAGCTTTGCTTAAAAACTTTCCCTTGATTGGACGACTTTCAAAAGCAATGGGTCTTTCATCTTGCATTAGAACAGCACCAATTCCATTTCCTGAAGCATCACATTCCACAATAAAGGTTTTTGTGAAGTCCGGTGTAGCTAAGACCGGTGCTTGGCACATTGCCTCTTTAAGATGTTCAAAGGCCTTTGTTGCTTCCGAAGTCCATGAAAATGAATCTTTCTTCAATAATGTTGTTAGAGGTGCTGCTATTCTCCCATAATTCTTAACAAACTTGCGATAATACCCTGTCAACCCAAGAAATCCTCGCAGATGCTTTATGGATGTGGGGATTTTCCATTCCTTAATGGCTTTAATTTTGCTAGGGTCTACCTTAACTCCTTCATGAGATACAATATGACCCAAATATTCCACCTCCTGGACTCCAAAGAAACATTTGGATCTTTTTGCATATAATTGTTTCTCCTCCAATAGTTGTAACACCCTGTCAACATGTTCAACATGATCCTTCCAAGACTTGCTGTAGATTAGTATATCATCAAAAAATACTAACACAAATTTTCTAAGGAATGGTTTGAAAATTGAATTCATCAAACCTTGAAATGTTGAAGGTGCATTGGTAAGGCCAAAAGGCATGACCAAAAATTCATAATGACCCTCATGAGTTCTAAATGTTGTTTTCGGAATGTCTTCAATCTTCATTCTGATTTGATGATATCCCGAACGAAGATCCAACTTGGTGAAGTAAATTGATCCATGCAATTCATCCAGTAATTCATCAATAACAGGAATGGGGAACTTATCTTTAATAGTGAGCTTGTTGAGCTCCCTATAATCTGGACACATGCGCCATGATCCATCCTTCTTGTGCACCAATACTACTGGAGCTGAGAAAGAACTTTGACTCGGTTGAATTATACCAGCCTCTAGCATTTCTGCAACCATACGTTCAATTTCACTTTTTTGGACATATGGATATCTGTACGGCCTGATGTTTGGAGGAACACTTCCTGGAATCAGATGAATAGCATGATCATGATCACGCATAGGTGGGAGACCTTTGGGAGTCTCAAATACCTTGGAATGATTGTCCAGGACTTTTTGGAGATCTGGAGAAATAGATGATTCCAATGTGGAAACATCTAGCGAACATAATTGTGCAATTACACCTCTTTGCTCCTTTTTTAGAAGCTTTGTCATGCCATTAGAGCTGATTATCTTTCCTGGTTTCCCTGCAATACCCCTTAATTCAACTTCCTTTCCTTCCACAGAAAATTTCATGAAAAGTTCTTGAAAATTAAAAGCTATTGTACCCAAGGATTGTAGCCATTGGACTCCTAGTACAACATCAGCACCTCCCATTGGAATGGAAAGCATTGGGCTAGTCAATACATATTCTCCCATGGATAGCTTGATATTATGGCACTTTCCAGAAAAATTTATTGTTCCTCCATTTGCAATCATCACTTGACACTCTGGTGCTGGATATAGGAAGCAATTCAATTCTTTTGCTACCCTACAATGAATAAAATTGTGGGTGCTTCCTGAATCAATCAACACTATTACCTTTTTCTTCTTGATTTGTCCTTCTATCTTGATGGTTTGAGGAGTGGTAATTCCCACCAATGCATTACAAGATATGGTCGGATTTATTTGTTCTTCATCTAGGCTTTGTTCCTGGAATATATCCTCTTCTTTTGACCTTTCTTGCTCCTTTTCTTCTTCCTCTTCACAATCTATGTAGAATAATTTCTTCTCAGCACACTTATGACCTTTTGTGTATTTGCTATCACAATTGTAACAAAGCCCTTTTGCTCTTTTTTCTTCCAATTGTTGTGGTGTCAACCTTGTAGGTTGTGGAAGACTATGGGAAACAACACTTCCGTCTTTATAGTTGTGAACGGTATGCTTCCTAGTTGCCATAATTTTGCTTTCCATTTTTCTTGCTAACCTGAATGCCTTCTCTAATGAATCAGGTTCCCAAAGGCGCACATCATGTTGGATATTATCCTTTAAAGAACCTATGAACACATCAATCCTATGCTCCTCTGGAATATCTTTTACCCTTATGTTCAATTTTTGGAACTCCTCAATGTGCTCCATTATTGAACCCTTTTGTTTGAGACTTATCAATTGGCTAAAAAAAGTGTTGCTTTTTGTATCCTCATAATGTGCTATCAATTCTTCCGTAAAAATTTTCCAAGTGATAAATTGTTTACGAGAACAAAGCCATTGATACCATAAAAACTGATTTGGTTCCAAATATAAAGTTGCCATACGTACCTTTTGTGTGTTTTGCACATTATTGAGATCGAAGAATTGCTCCATTTGTAATATCCATGTGGCGGGATCCTTGCCATCAAACTTCCTCATATCGATTTTTGGAACATGGTGAGTCTTTGATCCAACATTAGAGTCTATGGAATCATGATTAACATTTCTTTTGTTCTCATCATGAGTTTCCTTTACTACCTTTTCACCATTAGTGACCCTTTCTTGTAGCAACTTCTTCAATTCATCCATCTTATCATCCATGCCATCAATTTTAGCGTCCATGCCATTCACCTTAGCTTCCATGCCATCCATCTTAGCTTCCATGCCCTTTATCTTAGATTCCACGCCATTTACCTTAGCTTCTGTTAGCTTTTGTGAGCGTGACATTTGTTGCACTTGTTCTTGTAATTTTGATATATCATGTAGCATTTCTTCCTCTTCTTCATGAGTCATGCTAGAGCTTTCAGGTTCCTTACTAGGTGTTTGCATTTTCTTTCCTCGGGGCATCAGTTACCGATAATAATGTTTTACTATGCCCTTTGAATTCCGTTAAACCAAGCTTACACAAAAATTAAAAAAAAAACTACACACCTTTTTTCACTTTATAGAAGCCTGATATTGAATCTGATGTATCTCTGTAATTTCGGATCATCCAATTCTGAAATTGCTACCTGTAGTAGCCTTCTGCGTCCTCTTTCCAATGCCACAAGTCTGAGCCAAATTGGATTCTCCAAGGAAGAGTTATGTGAAATCTCCCACAGTGACTTGCTTTTAGACTGGTTCAGTAGAGCGAACTTGTACGACGTGCCATGAGTCCCTGTTTCAACCTTTGAATCTGAAACACACAGAAACAAAACTACAGTCCGTCCTCTTTCTGTACCTTCTTACGAAATTTCAATCCGATCCCCAGAGAGAAAGTTATGACGATTTTCCCCAGGTCACCTGTTTTGAATGTAATTCAGGAGTCTGCAAAAAGACCAACTTCCTCAGATCATATCTCCGCAAATATCCCGCGAAAAGCTCTGAAATTCGAACCCAAGGTTCAGCGCGATTTCTTCTCAAATGGGTTTTTTTTGCAACTTCTGAAACATCACAGAAAAAACGTTATAGCGAAAATTCCACGATGACCTGTTTGGAGCAGCGAAACCCTAGAATCCAAAGCTCTGATACCAAATATTATGAAACCAGCTCACAAAAAGATAGAAAAGAGAGATCCACGCCTTAGAATTCAGCCTCTTCGAGGGGGAAACCTCCTTTACATTACATAAATGAACAATTCTTGGATGATACAAATGACAAAACCTCCTTTCTATATATAGGAGTCTAAGGAGTCACAATATAATCTAGCCGACCTAACAATAATAATATAAAGCCACAAAAATAACAATAGAGGGATTCTATGGGGCACAGAAATAACAATATGGGGGTAATAGGGGCACAAAAATATAAATAGGGGGTATAACTACAATAGTAATGGGGTAATCACTAGTATTATAGGGACCCAACAGTGATGCCCTTAAAAATATTCTTACCTCTGTAACTGTATTGGGCTTGGGCCAATTCAGAATGACCTCAACCTTAGAGGGGTCGATCTTCAATTCACCTCCTCCAACAATGTGTCCCAAATACACCAAAGAAGTCTTATCAAATTCACACTTTGACATCTTTAAAAACAATTGTTCTTTTCTCAAGACATCAAGTACTTTGTTTACATGCATGACATGTTCATCTCTTGACTTGCTGAATATGAGGATATCATCTAAGTAGAAAATAAAAAATCATCTAGAAATGGTCTCAATACATCATTCATTACCCTCATGAAAGTAGTTGGAGCATTTTTAAGACCAAAAGGCATAAGAAGCCACTCAAACAATCCTTGTTTAGTTCTAAATGCAGTTTTCCAAATGTCTTCTTCAGCTATCCTAAATTGATGATAACCACTTCATAAGTCTAGCTTAGTGAAATACTTTTCATACCTCAACTGCTCAAGAAAATCATCAATTCTTGGGAGCAGATAACAATTCTTTAGCGTGATTTTGTTCAGTGCATAGAAATCCACTCACATGCACCAAGTTCCATCCTTCTTTGGCACCAAGACAATGGGTGAACCACATGGTGAAGTAGATGGGTGTATGATACCTTTGCTCTTAAATTCTTGAATTTTATTTTTGATTTCCAATCTCTCCATAATAGACATGCAATACACACCAATGTTCAGAAGTGGAACATCCTGTTGCAACTGAATCTCATGTTGAAGTTCCCTCTTGGGAGGAAACCCTTTTGGTTCCTGAAACATCTCGCCATACTTTCTTACCACATCAAACAAATCAGATTTCAATTTATCATCACAAACTTCAAAATATTCATAACCAATATCATTCTTTTTCTTGATCATGAGAAGAACAAAATGTTTACTTGCATTTACTAGTCTCTTCATTTTAACCAAAGAAATGTTCAGGTTTTTGCGATGGGCTCTCAGTATGTACTCCACCCCATTCTTGAGAAATATCTATTTGTTTTCATCGCAATAAAACACTACTTTTCTATCATACAAATAATGACTACCCAAAATGATTACTCCAATGTCAAGTAGAACTACATCTAACTCAACTTCATCAATGAACTTTTCAGTAATGGCAAACTTGAATAAACACTTCCTTGTAACCGGTAAATTTGCATTTTTTACTATCCAACCCAATGGATATGGCTTATGATGAGGTAAAGTTTCAAGGTTTAGTTTTTTAACCAAGTATTCTAAAATCAAGTTTGATTGTGACCCAATATAAAATAATGTGTCAATATTTGTATGATTTGAAATCACTCTAACATGAAACAACTCTATTCTTGGCTCTTCATTTGGAGTGTTGTTTTGACTATGTGATGAACTAGTGCTTGCAACAATGTCTTTTCATTTTGTAAACATGGTTGAAATCTTGGTCTCATCACCAGAATCTGAACCAAGGTCATGTTGTGTGGCCATGATCGTCTTTTGTTTTCCCTTATTGTATTGTTTCTTGGGCCTTAATTTGGGATGCAATTTCCAACAGCGGGCTTCATCATGACCCTCTTCAGAACAATGTTTGCATGTGATTTTCTCCCCTTATTTCTTCACACTTGTTTTCTTCTTTCCCTTCCCTTTTCCACCCTTTTATTTCTCCTTACCCTTGAATGGCTTCCTCTTACTACCCTCTTCCTGAATGTTCTTTCATATAGATTCAAGGTGTGTGACTTGCACACATACTTCATCTAAATTGTTTGGATTGAACACAAGAGTAATATGTTTCAGATAGGAATGTAAACCCACAATATATTTTAGTAGTGTGTCTTGGGAATTCAAATTCACTCCTAACAACAAAGCCCTTTTCCTAAACTCCTATGTATAATCTTGGATTGTTTGGCCTTTAAGCTACCTAAAATCCTGCCAACTCATAACGGCTTTTTGCATACATGCTAAAGGATAAAATTGTCTTTTAATTGCATAAACAAATTCAACCCAACAGATGGATATCTTACTATGGATTCTCATTTCCTCTTGAGTCTTTTCTTCCCTCCAAACTAGTATAGCTCCTTCTAGCCTCACTAAAGCCAACTAGATATTTATGTCATCTTCTTGAAGGTTTTGAATTCTATAGTATACCTCCACCCGTCGAATCCAATTGTCCAACTTTTCTGCATTCACCTCTCCATTGTACATGGGAAATTCAAATTTTATGTCCAATTTCAGTAATGGAGTCTTTCCTATTGGGGTTTTGGAATGAGTATGGGAAATTTCAGTGGTGGTAGTGGAAGATGATAATGTGTGAGATGGTGAAGATGATGAGGAGTATTATGAGGATGGTGGAGATGGAGGTGGCTTTCCACCATTCCTTTTGGAACCCTTCTACTCACCTTTTTTTCTCTCTAAGCTTCCTTCTCCATGTGGAGGTTTATAACTCTGTCCAACCATTTGAGTGTTCCTTTCTTCATAGAGGACATTAACCATCTTAGTCAAAGTATAGAAAGATTTTTTGAATTCTTCCTCTTCTGAAGAGGGACCTTCAGGTTCTTTTTCTCCAAACATAATGGCTATGGATTCAAGCTTAGAAATTAGTACTACTTGTACCTCTTCAATCTCTGTTGAAGGCAAAAATTGAGGAGTTTCAAGTGCAGCTGGAATTGGAACTTTGGGTGGTGGAGATTGTGGCCTTTTGGCTCTCCTTATTCTGGGCATTACCTCAGGAGTTGCAACCAACAACTTCCCTTCTCCTTTTTGCAACTTTAACCTTGTAAGCATCACAATTTTACAACCATTAAAACCCTAATTGCACAAACTCAAGAAATCAAGAAATTCAACCTTTTCTCTGAAACCAACATGTTCTGTTTTTGTATGATTAGTTTTGTTGTGCTAGTAAAAATTACAAATTTATAAACATGTACGTGCTTATTGCTTCTTGTACTGAGGTTTCATTAGTTGTTTGTGCATACAATCAAGTAAATTTCCTTAAGTTTAAAAGGACATTCATGAGAAAAACAGCTTTATAAACAAATACTGAACAACAAACATGTACAATATAGAAAACCATCTAAGTGACACATTAACATAGTGTTTTGATGAAGGAGTTCACCCCTCATGGGCTACATATCCTTGGTCCAGCTTCCATGCTTGGGCCTATGTATTAGCTCAATGTGGAAAAAATGTTGTTTACAAAGCTCTATGGCTCTTGATACCTGACCAATGTTTTCAAAATGTCCAAATTAGCCAATAACACCTCTTTCTGAGCTCAGTTTTGTCGAAAATTGCTCAAGATACGATTCATTCAAAGTTTTCCTAGGAAAGCTTGCTAAAACTGAAGAAGACTCTAGTTAGCACCACCAAAATTAGCAATTCCGCAAAAATTTGCGTGCCTACAAAATTGCCACCATCTTAAAATACAGATTAATTAAGTTAAAACAGGATTAGTGGCGCTCTAAGCGCGCTTATCTGTTAGCACTGTCCCATGGTTTAACTATGTGGTCGTATAGTGAGGGCTTTGGCTCCCTCTACTCCGTCGTCGGCATCGTTGTAGGCATAAATAACGTATTGGTGCCACCGTTTAGCAAATATGCCGCTGGCTCAACGTTTATGTAGCAGAGTTGGGAGGGGGATGTCACGAGTTCAACCCACCCTCTGCCCGTCCCTTCATATATTTTACTACCCCATAAAACATTGCCATTCCATTGTTTCCACCTTTGGATATGGTTCGAAATTATATAATATTTATAATATAAAATATGATATTAAAATCATATATATATCTATATATATATATATATATATATATATATATATATATATATATATATATATATATAATAATAATTTCCACATAATATTGATCATGAACCCATAATTCCACCTTAGAGGACATTGGGCAATTTCACCTTCACACAACCAAACTGGCGAATCCTGAAGTGACATTTTTCACAGCCTCATTGGGAAAAAACTAAAGAAGATTCCCATCATATTGACTGTATTTCCATGTCATCATTTTATCTTGTTCGGCAATTTTTTTAGCTATTTAGGAAAATGAACAACAAGCCTTTTCTCCTTCATCCAGACTCAATTTTTAGTGAAACGAATTGCATTGCGGTCATCTTGAGGAGACAAACGTAGTTGTTCATGTTTTGAGCCAATATGAGAACTATAATTTTTGAGCTAAATACTGAGCACCTGATCACTTTGCGACGGAGTGTGGTTGCTTTCAGTATACCATAATTCCCTTTAGATTGAAGAATGCACCTACAATTTTCTTTCGAGTAGTAATCATGGCATAAAGAGTTTATTCATACATTCCTGGAGTTGTATTTTGATGATTGGACTGTGTTTGGGTTGGTGAAGCGCCATGTTGCGAGTTTGTGCCTTATGTTGGATACCTATCAAAGGTATCATATCATGCTGAACTTGAATAAGTGCACATTCTATGTGCCCTTTGGATTTTTTCTCGGCCATGTTGTATGTAAGCAGGGATTGATGGTGGACCCTGCGAAGATCACTGTAATTGTGAATTTGTAAGCTCGTAGTAATGTGAAACAACTGTGCGCGACATTAGGGCACACTGGGTATTACAAGAATTTTATCAAGGCATATGCTCAAATAACTGTGTCGATAAAGAAATTATTAAATAAAGACGCGATGTTTTGCTGGGATGAAGACTGTCGGCGTAGTTTGGATGTCTCGAAAGAAAATATGGCGACTGCACCTATTTTGGTGTTTCCAGATTGGAAGAAAGAGTTCCATGTGCATGTGGATGCCTCTTGCATTGCGCTTGGAGTGGTATTCACAAAGGCAAGCGAAGGATAGATTTATCATCTGATAGCTTTCGTGAGCATAAAGTTATCCAAAACTTAGAAGAATTACTCCACTATAGAGCGTGAAGGCCCAGTGATGGTCTACGCGATGTAGAAGTTTAGGCATTATTTGTTGGGTGGACAATTTAAAATGTATACAAATCACTCCACGCTGAAGTACCTGGTCAATAAGCTTGTGTTGGGGGGGATGATATGTCGATGGTTGCTATTATTTCAGGAATATGACTTTGAAGTAACTGTCAAGCCTAGAAGGTTGAATGCAGAACCAAACCATTTGTCTAGGATTGAAACAGGTGAAGAGCCGAATAGTTTGGAGGAAGGACTACCAGATGTGCAGCTCTTTACGATGCGTGTTGTAGACGATAATTTTTGCTGATATCATTCATTTTTTACCCACAGGAACTACTCCAGAAGGCTATTCTATGCAGCAAAAGAAGGATTTAATAGTCCACATTGCTGATTTTTCGGTGATTGTGGGTCACTTTTAATAATATGGGAACATATGAGATACTGTGAAGGTATTTTCTAGAGTTTGAACGTGTTAGTATTGTCATGGAAGCACATGGAGTGGCAGGAGGTCACTATGCAGGAAAAATGACTACACAAAAGATTTTGCACACTGGGTTACGGTGGCCAACATTAAACAAGGATTCTAAGGCATACTGCAAGGTGTGTGATGCTTGCCAAAGGACAGGGAAGCCTTCGTGAAGGGATGAATTACCTTTAAATCCTTAGGTTTCATTGTAGGTATTTAAGAAATGGGCCATTGACTTTATAGGTCCAATACAACCACCAAGTAAGAAGAAAGGTGCACGGTATATCATTACTGCAACTGAGTACTTAATGAGATAGGCAGAATCACAACTAGTGAAAGATTGTACAACTTCCGCTACTATGAATTTTTTATTCGAATATGTCTTAACATGGTTTAGATGCCCTAAGATATTGATGATTGATAAGGTTACACATTTCTTGAATGAAACGATTAGTGTGATGCTTGAAGAATTCCAGGTGTATCATCAAAAGAGCATGCCCTATCACCCACAGGTGAATGGAATGGTGGAATATTTAAAAAAAATTGGAGAATGCATTAACGAAGGTCTGCAACACACATAGGAATGACTGGGATATGCACGTCCTAGCAGTTATATGGCCATAGAGGATGACCTGCAAGAAGTTGACAGGCCAAACACCATTTCGATTGGTCTATGGAATTGAATTAGTAATGCCTATGGAGTATATTGTGCCAAGTTTATGTATTGCATCTTTGACAGAGATGGCGGAGCGCGAGACCTTGGAGGAGCATCTCGCACAGATCATAGAGTCAGAAGAGGACCACTTTCTTGGAGGATTTCACCAACAAGTGCAGAAGGAATGTGAGAAATCATGGCACGATAGGCATATTAAGCTGCACACTTTTAATATAGATAACTTAGGGTTGCTATATGACAGTAATTTCACCAAATTTCTAGGGAAATTTCAAATACACTGGTTAGGGCCATACGTTGTTAAGGAGATCACAGATGGTGGTGCAATTCAGCTCGCGAAGCTGAATGGCGAACCATTCCCTTGAAAAGTGAATGTAAGTAGGCTAAACTTGTACATAGGAGATCCTGCCCCTACGCAATGACTACATGATAGCAAGAGAGTCTTAGTAATCCAAGCAACTGCAATCAAAGATTGAAGAACTACAGAGGAAAGAGGCCCTTCTAAAGTCCAGATTATAGCCATGGATAGAGGAAGCCTTCCAGATTACTCTATCACTTAAGGAAAAGTTAAAGGTACTGCGACAGACATAGAGAACAATGTGCCTAGTAGTGGAAGGCCCGAAGACAGAAAATTTGGTCGAGGAAGTGCAGCAGGCTGGGGTGCATAGCGCTGCTGACATAACAACTTTATTGGTTGAACTAGGTGGCCTCCGCAGCAAGATCGAGGTGCCAGCCAAGTGACTCGAGGGTAAGTCACCATATTTGTGTTGGGGGCTTATTGGGATAGGGTCCCTAGGGTCATTTTTAGGGTTAGTTTAACCCAATTTTGTAGAATTTTTGTAAAGAATGTAAAGTCTCCATGAAATGTGGATGTGGAGCACACAACTAGATATGAGTCAAAGGGGCTTTAGCCCCTTGTTTGGGTAAGTAAATAGGTCAGTTTTGAGACTCACCCATGGGTCACGAACCATGGTATTATATTATAAATGCTATATATTTGAGTCATAGTGAGTCTAGAAGAGGCAGTTAGTAAGTAACTAGAAGAAACAAGTCAAGATAGATATTGTTTGGGAAAGTGTTGAGGCAAGAAGGCTCTGCTTCCTGTACTTAGGCAAAAGGGGAAGGATCCTACTGCTGAGTGTGTAGGAGGCCTTGTTAAGTTTGTAGCTAAGTGCGTGGACCCCTACAGCTGAGTGGGCAGGGCAGAGAAGTCTGTAAATTGAATGTTGGAACTGAATAAAGACTAATTTTGAAGAAATATCTTACATTTGAGTATTATTGTTAATTATGTTTATGTTATGTTATGTCACTCAATAATATGTTTTATATGGATTAATGTATAAATGTTGCGTGAATCTATTGAATCTATACTATTTATGCATGAAATAAGTAATTATCTATTTTTGCAAAGATAAGGGTTAATTTTGCTATGATTTCTGATAAATTGGATAGATCTTCATGAAGGTAGATCTAGGGTTATTAATTAATGTGTGAAAGTTGATAGATTGCTTCTTTAGGGTCTATAAAGTCTAGTTGGAGACCTTTGTGAAGATCTAGAGGATGTTTTCCCAGAATTGCAGTAGCAAGCCATAGAAGGGTATAGATCTGTGCGAAGGAGGATCTAAGCTATAGGGCTTAAGACCACTTATCACACTATCTCTGGATGCAGAAACCTGGTTCTAACATTTCCCAATATTGCTTCAGGTGAGACTGCAACCTGCACTATGCAGGTTGTTGCCAAAAGGACAGGCAGTTAGGGTTTTGTTGGTTGGCACGAACAACTCTGAACCTAGGTCAAGCCCCCTTAAGCCAACATAAATACCAGATATAGCGAAGCCAGTAAAGGCAAAGAAGGTGAATATAGTATCAGAGGAGGAACTGAATTTCACAACGATTAGAGACAATTTGGATGAAGATACAATTTGTAAAGTTACAAAGCTGCTACATGAATACGAGGAGCTATTCCCTACAATTTTTTTAGAAATGAATGGAATACTAGGGGATCTGGGAGTAATGAGGATCCCCCTTAAACCTGATGAGAAACCTATCAAGCAAAGACTCTACAGGCTGAACCCAAAATATAAGGAAAAGTTGAAAGAGGAGTTAGATAAAATGATAACAACAGGGATCATTGAACCTGTGGAGGAATTAGAGTGGGTAAGTCATATGGTGGTCCAAGAAAAGAAGACTAAAGGAGAAATTAGGACTTGTGTGGATCTAAGGAAATTAAACAATCCATGCGTGCATGATCCCTTCCCTACACCCTTTACTGATGAAGTGTTGGATAATGTAGGAGGGTAGGAGGCCTACTCATTCATAGATGGATTTGTTGACTATCATCAAATCAGAATTGCACTAGAGTAGGCATAAGACCACATTTGCAACAGAGTGGGGCTCATATCAGCATACAATGATTCCTTTTGGGTTGAAGAATGCCCTTGTTATATTTTCAATAGTTGTGGTCACAACATTCAAGGAGTACATACAAAAATTCCTAGAGGTATACTTTTATGATTGGATAGTCTTTGGACTATTGAAAAGGCATGTTGTGAGCTTAAGGCTTATGTTGGACACATGTACGTAGTACCAGATCTTGTTGAACTTAAAGAATGTATATTTTGTGTGCCTTTTGGCATACCATTGGGGCATGTTGTGTGCAAACAAGGTTTGATGGTGGATCCCGCGAAGATAGCTGTCATTGTAGACTTACCTCCACCAAAAATAGTGAGACAACTGCACTACATTGGGACACACTGGATATTACATAAAATTCATTAAGGGGTATGCGTAGATAACTACACCAATGGAGAAAATGTTGAAAATAGATGTGAATTTTCAATGGAATGAAGAATACCATAAAATTCTCGATATATTGAAAGAAAATATGGTAACTGCACCTATCTTGTTTTTCCCATATTGGAATAAGGAGTTTCATGTTCATGTAGATGCATCTTCCATAGCTTTGGGAGTATTATTGGCACAACCTAGTGTAGGAGAAATTGATCACCCTATATCTTTTGCAATCAGGAAGTTATCTAAAGAAGAGAGGAACTACACTACCACAAAATGAGAAGGATTGGATATGGTATATGCATTGTAGAAATTCAGACATTATGTGTTGGGATCAAATTTTAATATGTTCGCAGATCATTATGAATTGAAATATTTGGTGAATAACCCTGTCCTAGGAGGGAAATTTGTTGATGGTTGTTTTTATTTCAGGAGTATGATTTTGAAGTTGTTGTTAAACCAAGAATCTTGAATGTCAGGCCTAATCATCTATCAAGGTTGGAAATAGGGGAAGAACCATCAAACATTGAAGATAATCTTCTTGGTGTGCAGTTATTCACAATCAAGATTGAAGATGATCACTTTGCAGACATTATTCAATTTTTGGCTACAGGAATAGCCCCCACAGAATACACTACAAAGGAAAAGAAGGAGTTGGTGGTAAAAGAAACTAATTTTTAATTGATAGCATGACATTTGTATAAGATGGGACTAGATGAAAAACTGCACAAGTATGTCCCAGAACATGAAAGAAAAACTATTTTGGTAGAAGCTCATGGAGGCATAACCGGTGGACATTATGCATGGAAGTCTACTGCACAAAAGGTCTTAAGAGTAATATTATGGTGGCCCACACTACACAACGATGCAAAGGAGTGTTGTCAATCATGTGATGTATGTCAGAGAATTAGGAATCCATCAAGAAGAGATGAAATTCCATTGGTGCCACAAGTGACATTGCAGGCCTTCAACAAATGGGCCATTGATATTGTTGGACCTATCAACCCACTTGGGAAGAAGACTAGTGGGAGGTATATAATCACAACAACTGACTATTTTACAAGATGGGATAAGGCACAAGAAATAAGGGATTGCAACACAAAAATGTTGGAAATAATACTGAGAGGGGGGGGTGAATCAGTATTATCAGATCAATAAAACTTTTTCAATGCTCAAAAACATATACGCTACTTCAGTTAAGTGAACCCGCGTGTACACGCTTCTGTGTCTAAAGCAACTAGCGTATATCCAGAAATCTTATGATTCAGTTAGCTTATCTTCAGTAAATGCATCAGAACATTATTAACCATATTAACAGTAAACAGGTGCAGTATAACAGAACAGATCATCACACAAGAGCCACACACATGAACACAGAGATATAAGGTGGAAACCCAATGTGGGTGAAAACCACCTACTGCAAGTCATCTCAATCTTCTTCTTAATAAGAAAATACTTTTACAATATTTGTACTGGTGCAGTCTTATGCCAGTACGGGAGCTACAACCCCCTTTGCTTTTGTACTAGCCGATCCATTTACTAGTACACAGGCTGCTACCTGCTACAATGCTCCAAAGATCTCCCTTAGCTTTTGTACTAGCTTAGATACTAGTACGTAGGTGCTTGCCTACAATCTTCTCTCCTCCAGGTACCACGTTTCATCAATTTTCAGACTGGATACACTGAAGCACAACACATAATCTGAAAGGCCACATTTCATCCAATTTTCATACTGGACCCATAACTATCATTGAAGCTCAAAACAATCATCAAACTCTGAATCACTGAAACCCTGTTAACAACACCGTCACCAGAACACAGAGCAGACACAGAACTCTGTAATAACCATCAGACCCATCTGCAACTTCAAGTATCAAGCTTTTCAATGTATACGCTACTTCGATGAATCAAACCCGCGTGTATACGCGCTTTCTCCAAAGACAACCCGCGTACAGATCTAAAAATAATTTCTCATAACTTGTAGCTGTACCAGACATCAATCATACTCATAATACTTATAGAACAATACATGCGTCAGTATGTAGATCTAGAATAAGCATCATAAAGATAGTTCATTTCAAACCATTTGATCCCGATCTCTCCTTAGATCTTGCTCTCCATCAACCGATGAGATCTCTCCTTAGTTCAGATCAAGCAATGCATCATCAACCCATAACTTGCATACTGGATCTAATGCTTCATCAGATATTCAAGACATTTCAGATGCCCTTGCCTAATGATTTCCTTCCCTTTATATAGCCTTAGGCCTTGTTCAATACCAAGAGCCAAAACCATAGAAATCCAATACCATCAACTTCAAAACTAGGGATCAACACGTCCGTCGAGACGCCAAGGTCCAAAACCATAGGCACAACTTCCAAGGAATAACCGCCATGGACCAAAGGTACTTTTCCACATACACGCGCTTTTGCTGAAGCCAACCTGCGTGTACACGCGACTTGGGCTTAACGAACCTGCGTGTATGAACTTTCTCTTCTTCTTATAGTCTAATCATCAATTCCTTGTTGCTGACCTTCTGTACTATGATTTGTCATCAGTGAGGTTTGCCATCAAGGACAACACTTATCTCATAATGCCAACAATCTCCCCCTTTGGACTTGATGGCAAAGCTAATCATCTGATTCCTTTGAGCTGTCCTCCATCAGTCACATCTGATATCTATTCATCATCTGATTCCTTTGAGCTGTCCTCCATCAGTCACATCTGATATCTATTCATCATCTGATTCCTTTGAGCTGTCCTCCATCAGTCACATCTGATATCTCTTCTGAAGATTCACCCAGTTATACATAAGTGAGATATTCTTCTATGAGAGGGTTGCCATCAAGTACAACACATGCATCATAATGCCAACAAAAAACTACTACAAAGTTAATTTTTGAGTATATTTTGTTTAGATTTGGGTGTCCAAAGGTATTGATGAGTGATCAAGGATCACATTTCCTGAATAAGACAATTTATTCATTGACTTAAGAATTCTAGTTGTATCATCAGAAGATCACCCCATATCACCCCCAGGAAAATGGCACAGTAGAATATTTTAACAAGATTTTGGAAAATACATTGACTAAAGTGTGCAATGTGAACTGAGATGGCTGGGATCTAAGAATTCCAGTAGTGTTATGGGCTTATAGAACCACATGCAAGAAGCTAACAAACCAAATACCTTTTAGATTGGTTTATGGGAAAGAAGTTGTGATACCCATGGAATATATTGTGTCAAGATTAAGGATTGCAACCTTTACAGACATGGTCGACCCTGATATAATGGAGGAAAGAATGGCGCAATTACTCACATTAAAGGAAGACAAGTTTGTAGTAGGATTTCATCAGTAGGTGCAGAAAGTAAGAGAAAAATCTTGGCATGACCAACATATCAAGAAGAAGATGTTCCAAGAAGGATATCTTGTCCTTTTGTATGACAGTAAATTCATGAAGTTCCTAGGAAAGTTTAAAATTCATTGGTTGGGCCCCTATATCATCAAGCATATCAAGGATGGAGGCATACTTCAGTTGGTGAAGTTGAATGGACAATTGATACCAGGGAGGGTGAATGACAACAGGTTGAAACTGTATAGGGACAACCCTACCATGGTAGCTTCACTCTGAAAAATAAGGAGGAAAGTATAAGTGCCACTTGTAGTTGAAAGTGGCCACTGGACTATAAATTACATTGCAGAAAAGAGCTTCAAAATAGGAAGGTTACTTTGTGACACTCAAGAGTATGTCAAATCTCATAAAAACCATGACACAAGAAGGATTGAGGAATCAGTAGAAGATAAGGTCACGAAGCTCGACATTTCAGTCATGGAATCAAATACAAAGATCACAAATGTGCAGTTCGAATATGAAGTAAATATTAGTGAGTTGCAAATGAAGCTGCAGCCAACCACGCCACTAGAAGTGCGTTAACAGAGGGAGATCGATCTAAAGATTATAGTGACAATCATCTCTGAGATAGTGGCAGAGTGTGAAAAATTATTGGATGATACCTTGTAGATTTGGACTTCATTGCAAGAAGATTCGAACGTATAAAATATAGAAGATGCCATCTAGCAGAAGAATCTAGAGGAGATTCAGGAAACTACAGATACCTTGTCAGTCTCACAGAAGTTTGCTAGAATCAGTGAAGGCAAGGCACTTCAGAAACAGATAGAATAACTCAGAAGGGAAGAGAAAATTTTAACAGAGATAAATCAACCATGGCAGGATGAGGCTCTCCGTCTATCACAAGAAGTAGATGTGAAGCTCCAGGAGCTTCGACAAAAGAAATAAGTAGTGTTGCAGAATACTACAGGACTAGTGACAGAGGCACTACTAGAAGAAGTGTGCAGAGATGAGAAGCAGGTAGCATAGATACTACAACAATACAACGTCACCTACAATAACATCACAACAAAGATTTGAGGCAAAGTAGCTGAGTGACTCGAGACGAGTCACATGTGAGTGTTGGGGGCTTGTTTGGGGCAACCCAACTTGGCCCAAATTTTGGTAAAAAATATGCATTTTAGGGAGCAGAGTGCACGATACCATGGATCTATGTACCGTGCGGTATTTTAGGGGCTTCGGGGTGGGTTGAAGTCTCTTCTTTTTGTAACAGGTTTGGCCAATAGTTGATTGTTTTAAGAGAACCATGGTAATTGGTCCATGGTATTTTGATGTAACCCTTGATGTAATTAGTATATATAGGAGAAAGGATGTAAGTCTAAGTAATGATAGTAATAATGATATGATACAAGAATAAGAAAACATCTTTGTATTATGTGTTTGGGTCTTGAAGGAAAGGCTTCGCAGATGAATGCGTGGAGACCTAAAGTTTGTAGCTGAGTGCGCAAACACCTACAGCTGGGTGCGCAGGTCAAGGATTTGTACATTGGCTTAAAGAATTAATATAAGAAGTATAGTTTTAATGGAAATAACTTGTGTATGATTATTTTGTATCTTTTTCTTTATGTTTAGTATTTTGGTTATATTTTACTTCTGGGCAGTATTGTTTATAATTTTTAATGGCATGGTTAAGTAGATAACACACACTGTGAGGCAAAGAATAAAGTGTTAAGTGAAAGTAGAGTAAGAATTCCATAGTCCATTATCCATAGTAAGAATTCCATAGTCCATTATTCCATAGTAAGAGAATGCAATCTGCTTGCAGGTCGTTGCCGAAAGGGCCAAAGATTTACGGTTTTGTTGGTGCGTAGTAAGATCAAACTTGGGTCTAGCCCAAACAAACCAACACTTGATAACATGATAATAGATTTATGAACCAAAGATCTTGAAGTGTGCCACATCTAGTTTCTTACCTAAAAAATATTCTTCAAGTGTATGTTAGAAAATTATATATTATGGAGAACTGGAACACATAAAATATTACAGAAATATAAACACAGAAAATGCATAAAACAAGAGAGACACAGATATACATGGTTGACCCAATTTAGGCTATGTCCATGGAGAAACAACTAGTCCTTTTGCTATAATTCCATCTTCTTTCTCACACAATCTCCTCTCCCTTTCTTGCTCAGAACACACATCTACATAGATGTAATACAATTCCCTCATATATGAAGGGGTTTCCTTCTAGGGAAAAAACCCTAAATTAAACATAACTTCTACCGTCAGATTTCCGCCTAGTGAATGACCTAGATTGACTATGAAATAAAAACATTTTACAGGGAAATTTTACATCTATTTTTAGGTTTGGGGGTGCTGCCCCCGAGCCCCCGCTGGGGGGGGGGGCTCCAAAGAATCGTAGTTGTCCCCCCCGGACCCCCTAGCGAAATGCATAAATGGGTTGCGTTTCCGCCACATTGAGAGATGGGGTCCAATGCGAAGATACCTCTGAATAAAGAAGATAATTAAGCTGCACACCCAACAATGTATTCATCCTGAGAATTCAATGAGGGCTTTTGTTATGAAAATAAACAACTATGTTGCATGATTTAGCCCACAATTGTAATGGTAGACCCTAATCGTGTAACATCACCCATGCAGCTCCCACAATACTTATGTTATTCCTTTCATCCACCCCATTCTGCTGTGGGTTATGAGGTGTTATTAACTCTCGTCGAATTCATTTTGATGAATAGAAGTTCTTGAATTCATTCGATACATATTTTCCACTATTATCACTTCTGAGAGATTTAACTTTCTTCCCAATATCTTTCTAGAAAGGTGCTTTAAATTCACAAAATTTAGTGAACGTCTGATATTTTTTTTGTACGAATAAAGTCCAGCACTTATGAGAAACATCATTAACAAATATTACATAATACTTGTGCTTAGTTGTGGATGATGCCGAGAATGGTCCACACACATTTGAGTGAACTCGATCAAGGAGAGCTTATGCTTGACTATTTTTATCATGAAAGGAATCTCTGGTGTACTTCCCCAATGTACACCCTTTGCATGTGTCTCTCTGCTCTAGTGTACCCTTGGGAAGTTCTGTAGAAATTTTTTGCGTGATCTTCAAATCTTCGTTGTGCAAGTGACCCAATATTCTATGCCACAACTCATCGATGCGTCGGCTCTGCACGTTCTCTGCTTTAGTGCTCAAAGTAACATAGTCTTCTATATCCAATTTGTAGAAATACTTCACTTTCACCCCGATCCACTTCATCTCTCTTGATGCTATGTGATTAAGGAAAGCCTTCCCCTTGCTAAATATCACATAGTAGCCACAATCCTCTAACATGGCAGCTGAAACAAAATTCTTCTTAAAACCTAGAACATACATGACATCTTATAATGTGAGAGGAGTACTAGACTCCCTCTGAAAGGTAACACCACTGATGTTGGTTATGTTATACCTCCCATCATCTCCCATATCCATGTGCATCTGGAGGTCCTCCTCCTCCAAGTCACTAAAGAACTCATTATTTCTGGTCATATGGAATGAGGCTCCACTATCTAGGTATCACACACTACCCATCATTGAGGTCACCATGCAAGCGATGAGGGTGAAATCTAGTTGTAATTGTGAAAAGAGCTTCATGTGATGCTCCTCATGAGGTCTTCTTATCGGCCTTCTTGTGCGGACACTTTATGGCATACTGTCCCATATCGTGACATGAAAACATTTAATCTTCGACATGTCCTTATTCTTGTTGCCCTGATTGGAATCTGATTTGGAATGGGATGAATTCCCCTTCCCTTTCTTTGACTTCCTAAATAAGGCACAATTATCCTCACCAACATGCTTGGATGAGGATCCATCTCTGGTGTTCTACTGAATCTCTTTTCATACCAAGTCGAACCACAATCGTTCCCACTCTAGTAGCTTCTCCCTCCCATTAACTGAGTCCTGGTAGCTATGCCATCTCTTTGGAAGTACTAGAAGTGCTAGGCTCACCATATCATCTTTAGCAACTATAACACTGACACTTCCAATCTCATACCAACATTGGGTGAACTTGGTTAAGTACTTTGGTATTTTGTCGCCCTTCTCCATCTTGATCTTTCTAAGATTGTCCTTCAATGCCAGGTTCCTGTGGTCACTGTTGTTTTGAAATAGGTCTTTCAAGGCCTTCCACATTGCAAATGGAGTTTCCTTACCATGGAAGTTTGAGAAAATATGATCTTGAACTCCTTCTAGGATAATCCGTCTCTCCTTTCCCCACACTTTCTCCACTCTGCCAGATCCTAAGCATCAATTGGCTTATGAATATATTTGTCTATGAATTCCTTAAGTCTGTTGTCTTCCAACACTACCTCCATCCTATCCTTCCAAGAAATATATTTTGAACTACCCTTAAGGGCATATTTGAGTCTCAATCCATAGAACAACATCCTACTAGCTCTCAAGTATGATACTAAAAATTTGATTTCTCCTGCAAAAGACAAACTCGTATTCTCCTCTTCTATAGTGATTCTGGCTCTGATACTGTTAGTGTCAGTCTTTCCGGCCTTCCTACAGTGATCAAATATGCTCTTACAAAGTGATTTTGAAATGTCAAGGTCAAATTTTGTCATTTCAAAGAGTTTTCAAGCAAAATTTGGTCACTAAGCATTAGGTCTAGGGTTTTCTTTAACTCTGTTCAAAGTTTGCCCAAATGTCAGTCTATGTCATCATTCAGCTGAGTGTATCATCATTCAGAGGGTTTTCATTATCATGTCAGTGTCTAATGAGTCATTTGACACCTTGTTCATGCTTCAGTTGCCACCCAGGCAAGGTCATTTCCCTCTCCTAGGGTTTTGAAGGCAATTTTTCTTGGATGGTCAAATCACCGGAAAAACTTGTTTCCTGATGTTCATACACCTTCCCCTATCCTTAAAGTACCTTAAAAAACACTTCCCATCCCTTAGATCCGCCAAATTACTCATTTTTGTACAACCCCTAGTTTCTAGCTACAACCTGGCAATTTTCTAGGTTGGGCCTGTGTTTTGCTCTTTTCGACCCCTTCCCCTCACTCAGTCACTGAGATTCCACTTTCTCCTGCTTCCTAACATCCCTCCCCACTCCCACAAATTTTCCCAAGAATTTAGAAGCCCCCTATCCCCTTCATCTCGCTCCATTTCGACAAAATTCCTTGCTTCACGCATCGAGACAAGTCGCACTCAAATGATGTTCCAGAGCAATCAAAGATGCATTTTGGAAAACTGAGAGAGGTTTTTGTCCATAACATGCCAAAGAAGAAAAACCTCCTTCACTTTTTAGACAGGTGTCATGGTTTGAGAGAAATGTCAAAAATACCGGCGAGAACGAAGGTGCTCCAAGGACGGTTGGCCAAAGCACAAAAACGAAGGAAAACGCCCGATCCACTCCAAATTTTGGTCAAAGCCTCTTTGAATGAGCATGGTAATTTATTGGGACTCCCAGCCCAAATTTCAAGAAATTTGGAGAAAATTTTGTCATTTGTGAATTTTTTGTGCAATTTACAGGTTTTGGCCATTGGAATGGTCTCACCCCGGGTGAGACCATTTTGGAGGACTGCTCGGAATTTTGAAAACTTGGCATTTTTGGAAAGGGCATGCAAAGAGAAAAATTACCAATACTTGGGAGAAGCCTGATTTTGAGATTTGAGCCTCCAAAAGCTCAAAATACATCAAAAAAATGACTTTCTGCCCACTTTTTGAGTTGCAGAAAGTGACCTTGGGAGAAATGGTTTTTGAGGGGGCAAAACAACTCCAAATTCAGAAATTCCACTTGGGATGGAAATTAGACAGACCAAGCTTTCCAATGAGCCATCTTGCACCTGATTTGGATCAGTGGAACCCACTCAAAATTAGCTGCAAAGGGGCGCGACCATTCGCGACCATTCGAGCCAGCTTTACCAGAATTGACCTTTTTTGTCAAAAAACACTGTTTTGACTATGGTTGACCATTTTTACTTGTATATGATGGATAAATGTAATATTTTCATGGCACTTTGATAGATTTTATCTCTCTTTACCCTTCTAGAAGCTTCCATGATGTTAAAAGTGAAAAATTAATGCATGGATGAGTTAGCTAAGTAATAGAGGCAAGTTGTTTGGCTGCCTATTTTCTAGTTCTTAGTTTAGAATTAGTTCAAACTGCTCCTAGGAAGTTGAGCTCGACCCCTAGAGGTGGGGAAAGGAGTTATATGGTCTAGATGGTCTATATTATGCTCTCTCCTTCTCATTTTCATGGTTGGACTCTTGTGGGAGAAAGTTTTTATTGTGTATTGTACATCTATTTCTGCAATTTAAGGAAAGGAAGGCCAGGGTTTTGCAGACATCATTGTGGATTCTTGTGGATTGATGTGTTGATGGTGTGTTCTCTACATGTTCTTGTAAGTTTGTTTATGTATTCCACATCTCTCTTTTGCTTCTAATTGGACAGATGAAGTGGTAAAGTTTGAATTCATGCTTTGACATGCTCAGCTTTTTAGTTTGTTCAATATTTATGTTTTCTACTGTCTAGAGAGGATTCAAAATGGTTGTTTGCCCTCTTTAGCTCCTCCTCTATCATCCTTGATCATCCATCTCAGATTAAGGCATCAGCGCCCACTCCTACCTTGCCCCAAAGATCCCCCTGCAAAAACTGTGCTCAATCCCCGCACCCTGAATTGCACTCCCTCCAATTGCCACCAAAAACCCCAAAAATCATTAAATCAACCCCCCTATCAATTTACTAGCCTAAAATCTTTATTCTTAATTGGTCAGCCTAATCATATTGAAAGATCTATCAAATCTGACCCGAGAGAGCCTTCTCATACCTCGTAGGGCTAGCTACGAGGTGAAATGGTTTGATGTAGCCTTGAAGGTTTACCTTCCTCAGCCTAGGGTGAAATCTCAAGCGCTAACAGATACCATGTAGAAATTCCTTGTAGATTCAAACTACAGATTGTAATATACTAAAATAATTGACTTGAATCTACTCTACTCATCAGTGGAAACAATAAATGATTGATGAAATCATGAAGCATAAAAGAGAAATAATTCAATCACACATAAAATAATAATTTTCTTGGGAAAGCCACAACTAAAACCCCTTTCTATCTGTATATTGATTTAATCAGAAAATACGAGAATATTACAATGCTTTGCTCAAGCCCAAGCAACTTCTGCACAAAATCTCACTTTATCTCACTACTTCCCAGACAAGCTCAAGCCAATACTTATCCAATTTCGCTACCTACCAAGCTCTTATTTCCTTGCTCAGTTTCCTAGGGAATTATCCCATATTTAATTACGAAATTCCACAATTATGAATTGTGCAATTCTCATAGGCCTTCCTCTGACTGCATTCACCACCTGTAGAACTTAGATGATTATACAACTAATAGTACATTGTCCCTGAACTCCAATCTCAATTGGGTATTTCTCTAATCTGACATGCAAGAGTTAATTACAAGTGAATCTTCAGTTTACTGGTTGATCACTACTGGTTACACCCCACTACTGGATCTCCCACTATTTTTTCAATTAGTTGGAACTAGTTTAACTAACTCTAATTCAGTTAGACTGAATTAAATAATTACAACTCAAAATAAACTCAACCTAGGCTCCTAAAAATTAGGAGACACTCTACATGACTCTAGTTAGACCCTCAATCAAATTAACTAAGAAAACTAAGTCAAATTAAATTAGTTAATTATTACAGGTTGTCATGAGATGTGGAATTACAATTTAATTCCTAATTTAATTAAAGGAGAAAATTAAATTAGGTTTTTCTTGTTGCATTTTCAATATTTTAAAGATGATCACAAATTGATGAAGTGAGTAACAAAAACCGAAGTATTCTATCGGTGTTGGTTTAACGTTGGCCACCAACCAAGTCATGCTCATGGAACATGAATTTGTATTTGGTTACAAATATGAATTTGACTCTAGTTGAATCTAGCTCTGTTGAGAAGTGTAGTAACAAAGTCTCAATTTGACTTTGCCTTAGTCAAATTGAGAAAATTCAAATTTCCACATTAGCAGACAACGTGGAGGAATTTAAGTTGTGTGACATGGCTCCTATCACTCAATTAGCTTAGTAATGTCGATTTAGATGGCTTGGAGTTCATTTAAGCGTGTGTGATTGCTAAATTTTGGTAATCCAGGCCAATTATTTCCAGTTGTGTTCAATTAAATTAAGTCTAACAATTAATAGAACTAGTGGAAGGTCAATTGTGTAGTGGGACAACAATTTAACTCAGTAATCATCCAGTTAACTGATCAATCAACTCAAAATAGCTAGTGCATGCAAGGAATTCGAGTTCCTCAATTATGGAGATTCCAAGTCAGTGTAACAAGAAGTTGTAAACTAGTTTGAGTGTATAGGTGTTGCATGCAATTAGATGATCAATCCTTTGGAATTGTACAATCAATTGGAAGGAAATTCATAAAAAATAGGGGATAATTCCTTAGGATTTGTGCAAGGAAATAGGGCTCAAGAAGAGGCATAAATTGACTAAGTATGGGCTAGACATTCTCATCGAGTAGAAATATATGTTATTCACTTGCAGGTTGTGCTCAGAGCAAGAAAGAAATTGTAATACATTATCTATTCATCTGATTAATGCAAAGAGGCTTGATGGGTTTTTCTCAGTTGGGTTCCCCTACAAAAATATTGTGCATGTGTGGTTTTTCTTATTTTTATGTTTGTGAATGTTGTTTAAATGTGTGAATTACATTCCACAAATCAGTAGAGTAGAATTGTGTCTCTTGATTTTATATTAAACTTCTTTAGAAGTTTAAATTCTATCACCATATTGTTGGATGATTTACAATGTCTGATTGATTGGTGTCAATTGGTATGTTGGCATTGATGTCAACCAGACTAGCATTGAGGTAGATTCTAGGAAGAGAGTTTGTAGCCTTGTTTCAAGTAGCAAATGGGTTCAAAAACTACCTCAGACCTTCTCCACTAGAAAGTGCTTTGAAAAATATTTCCAAGGTATGAGGAAGTCCATGAATGGATCTCAGGATCAAAATTTATTGTTAGCCAAAGTAAGGATCTTGAAGTCCTAGAAGCAAGATGAATTTCAGAACCAGAGGGGAAGGCCAAAATTTCAGAGAGTTGAAGTTTTGGAGGTAGGAGTCTTGGGACCTCAAAAGGTTTGAAGCTTGGGACGTTGGAAGGGCTGAATTTTGGAGGCCAAAATTTGGAACTAGGAATCAGGTCAGACTTTGGAACACTGAAGGGTTAGACACTTCTGGATGTCAAAAGGACAAAACCTCAGAACCCATAGGAAATTCAGAGTTTTGGGATTTCATAACTCCTTACAAATTGCATTTATTTCAAAAGCGTCAAGGGTTGTGGGGAGTGAGAAATACAAAGGAAATTGTTTGCAAACCAAGGGCTAAGGGTCGCATGATAGCCAATGAAATAAGTTCAACCTCCATGCATCGGACATATGGTGGCTTAAATGTGAGTTTAACTATCCTCAATCCTTCATATGGATCCTGACATACTTCAAAGTCTATTAAATGTCATAACCTAATAATATATTCGTTGAATAAATTTGTCATGTTATTACCATCATACTAACCGTGAAGACTGTAGTTGTAACCTAGATACTCCCAGCTCTTGAGAGCTGAATAAAAGTCATTCCACTTCTCTGCATGATGCATCTCGCCTACTGTAAGCAATCGTATTTTCCCTTTAAATAGGCCTTAAACAACATTTGGGTATCTTTAGGCATAATTGGTCCTTGACCTAGTTTAAGGCCTATTTAAAGGGCAAATCCGATTGAATTTGGCCAGCCTTGAGCCTTGAACCTTCGGCCAGCCTTGATGGAACCCCATCACCTTTCTTTATCCTCTTACAAGACACATCGCAACTGTTGATTGGCCCTCAAAAGATGACAGTGGAAAATGAAATCAACATTATGTGGCATTATAGAGGACACGTGGCAGTCATAATCAACACTAGTGGGTGGCCTAATGGGAAAAATATGGGTGACACATGTCACCACTAAGGAGATGCCACGTGGATATGATGATGAGAGCATGATGTCATCTCAGAGGTCAAAATATCGGAGGTTAGGATTTCGTAACTCCTTTGTAATTATAATTTTGAAAAAGTTACGATGCTAGGGGCTTCCAATGTTGATTGGCACTCAGTCGTGGAGACCCAAAGAACCAAGGTCATAGAAAAGGCTTAGTACCTAAGTGCTATGGAGCATATCAAAGGTTGGATATTTTGAAACTCCACTATAAATACATTTTGAGAAAATTTTAATGCCTGGGAGCTTCGATGTGTTTGGCACTTGGTTTTGAAATCCCAAAGAACCAAGGGAAAAGAGTGATAACACAAGGAGATAGGCCTCTAGTAGGTCTTGAAGGGCATAAAATCTAAGTTTTGTTCCATCGGTCACAACTCTTAGTCCCATGGAGGAAAAAAAAGGGGCTAAAGGCCAAACAGGTCTTGTAACATCATAAGATCATATTAATAAAAATTTATGATATGTGGGAGCTTCGATATTGTAGTAGCGAGGAGTATGAAATGTGTATGAGTCGGCAACTAAGGAGTAAATGTGTTCGGGATAATTGGTGACTGGAATAAATGGTGACTGTCAAGATCGCTAGATAATAGTGTTAGGCCTATCTTGAAGTTGAAATAAGCTACCTTTGATCTCATGTGCATGCCTCATTGATTTAAAGAAAGAATAGAGAAGCCATGTCGAAGTACCTGTCAAGATTTGTGGGTGATTAATAAGAATGGAGAGCCTCGTTGGAGTGCACAAGTTGACTAAGGATTTATTTCTTAGCACTAAAACTCTTAGGAGCCCATTCCCAATGTTTAATGTGGTTGAAGAGATCATATTTGTTAGGATCCTATAATCTAGGAATCAAAGTGTGTTTGCCTCTTACAATTCATCTAGGCGGTCTGCAAGAGTTGGAGAGAATACTTCAAGAGTTCGACCATCACACAGATATTTAAAGACTACCCATTTGATCCATTTTTCTAGAGGAGGTGTGAAAACATATAGAGCATGGAGAGATACTTGGACTTGCTACGAATTTGCTGTGAAATTGACTATTTTTTTCATCATTGTCAAAAGTTTTTTCCGACCAAATGGAGCTGAATTTTGGGAAAAAAAAAGGATTTTTTTGCAAGAACGGACCAAATAACAAAAAAATCCTTCCCTTTATACACAGGTGTCATATATTGGAAGATTCAAATGCATCTTTATAGTATATTTTTTAGGTCTTGGCATTTCCTATTTTAGTTATGATGTTTGGGTGCATATTTTGAGGAGTTGGAGAGGAATGTTTGGAAACAGAGAGAGGTTTCTCTCAAGGAAATTATAATATACAACAACCTCTCTCATTTTTGTAACATGTATCAAGATTCAAGATATATGAGCTCGTATTTGAGCCCTATTTTTCTAGAAATTCAGTCCATGTTTTGTAGTAGACCTGTAGTGAAATTACTGCGCAAACATATCGGTCAATGTTATTTTGGAAAATTTTGAATGTTGAAACTTTTATAAGTAATTTTAGTTGTTGCATAAGTTTCGATAAGTTTAAAATCATGTCCATGTAATTTGAGTTTTTAAACAAAGATGCATTATTCGAGTTGATGTTTCTAAATTGTAATAACAATTTCTATTTTTTTCTACATAACAAGTCAAGATGCATTTAATCTAGAGAATTCAAATTTTATGAAGTGAATTCGACCACCTAGAGTGGTAATTCAAATTCCTCATTGTATATAGTGATGTAAAGACATGGAAAATAGTGTTGGTTGGTCAGATTAGAGAGGAAAGAACACTGTGCATATTGTAATTTTTCTGAGTTTTAATGAAATTGGTGGATCATAAGTACCTGGTTAAATATCTTCAGAGATTCATGTGATTCATCTCTCTTATGTGAGTATTTCCTATTTTGTGTGTGTTATATTTATTCCTATGATGTTTAAATAAAAACTTGTTTCAAAATTCATCTATTTAATGGTGCTATATTATGGTCATTTAGACATTCCATATGTTTTTTCTGCCATAATAATTTAAGATTCATCTATTGTTTGATGCTTTTAGATGGTTGTCTACTTTCTTTATTCTTCTCACATCTGCAATTATTAATTGGCATAAGGAAGTGTTTCTATCTTGCCTCTGAACATCTTTTCCCAATTCATCGAGCATCCACCACATCGTTGATCCCAATTTTTACTAACTCCATGCCCAATGGGTTTTTCTCTGCCCTACCACCACACCTATAAACTTTTCTATTTTCCAAAGATATATCCATTTTTATTCTTTGAAACCAGTCTTTAGTGACCGAGTTAAAAGAGAGAGCCCTCTCTAGGTTTGGAAGGGCTAGTTTCCAATTTTGCAAGTGGTTTGTGGTTACCCCTAGGTTTCCTTCCTACAACCAAAGGAAATTATGTAGTGCTAACAAGACTATTTATTGCAACAACAACATGGAAAACCATGAAAGAGTACTCCTGGGCAGTGTGAATGGCAGGGTAATGGTCAACAGAGAAAGAGAATCATTCCTAGCACTGGAGATGAACAAAGTAGAGGAGAACAATTGAGAAAACGATGGGATACACTATTTTTGCATGAGTTAAGAGAGTGGAGTGGAGTATGCGAAAGTTGAGAAAATGGCCCAAGTGTTGAATTGAGGAAGAGTGATGCAAAGAGTTGTGATTAGGAATTGAAGGAGAAATAAGGAGCACATTTTAGAGAAAAGGGGTAGAGTGGGCTAGTGTTATTCTGTGAGGATGAGAGTTCTTGTGGAAGAACAGAGGGCTGAGAGAAGAATCATGATACTATAATGAATCATACTTGTATTTCTCTATATATGTAATTTACCCTATTTTTAGTTTGAAAATTGTATGAAAGGCAGAAAAGTGGCTAGAGAAGGTAGTGCCCTGCATTCATAAGAGGTTGGGTCCTCTTGGAAAGTAGGTGCTTTCTATCTTAAGGGGTTTGGTGCCTCCTATGACTGGGTGTTCACAAATAAATTTAGGTAATAAAGTATGTTCTTATTTTACATCAAAATAATGAACATATTGGTGGTTTTTTCCCTTTGGGTTTCCACATAAAAATACATGTGTCAATATGTGTATGTTGCTCATGTGATGGATTGTATGTACATGTGAATGCCTTATCTTGCTGATCATTTGTACTGTGTATGAAAGCTCGGATCAACTGATGCCTATAACCTATCCCAATCAAAGAAATATGTAGGCAAGGTGAGGAGAATAATCTTGGAGGGAGTGCAAGACCATATTGTCTCAAATATCCATGGGAAAGAAACTCCTTTCACAATGTGGAAGGCCCTAAAAAATTTATTCGAGAATAAAAGTGACCATAGAAAACTGGACCCCAAAGGCAAACTTTGAAATATCAAGACATAGAAGGATGACACTATTCCACAGTATCTTTCCAAATTTACACAAGTTAGGGATGTGCTTGGAGGGGTTTATGTGAATGTTGTAGAAGATGACCTGGTGAGCCTAACTTTTCTAGGTCTTCCCAAAAGTTGGTATAACTACTAAGACTTGGTGAACGGAAGGGAGAAACTACCAAATTGGGAATAATTGTGGTCCATTTTGGTATAAGAACAGATCAAGAAGAATACTGGAGATGGAACCTCATCCAAGGGAGATGATGAATAAAATTTGTCATTAGTTTTAAAGGTAAATAATGGAAAAGGGAAGAAAAATCAAACCAAAATAGAATCCAGCCAAAGGGGGCAAGAAGAAAGACTTGTCAAAAATAAAATGCTTTAATTGTCATGAATTCAAGCACTATGTTACAAAGTGTCCACACAAAAAATCTGGCAAGAATAACTCGAGGGGAGTAGCAAGTGAAGCCTTGTCTTCACAATTTGAGCTTGACTTCACCCTAATCACATGGATGGCTAACACTATGATGGGGAGTGTGTGGTACTTGGACTCAGGTGCCTTGTTCCACATGACGTGGTGTGGATAGTTTTTCAATGACCTAGAGGAAAATATCTCTAGATACATTTGAGATTGGGGATGCCAAAAGGTATAGTGTTGTCGGGATTGGTACAGTAACCATTAAGAAGGAGTTTGGATCTCCTATTCACCACAAAGATCTCATGTTTTTACGAGGCCTAAAGTAGAACCTCATCTCTGTAGTAGTTTTGGAAGATCATGGTTATGATGTGATCTTCAGAAAAGGGAAAGCATTCGTGAGACATGTAGCCACTAGACAGGTGAAGCAAATTAGGGTATGTGTGAAGAACATGTATAAAATTGATGTGCAATATTGTGCTGAATTAAGTAGTAAGGTAGAGAAAGTGCACAGTCGCAATGTCGGTGAGCTTTAGCACGGGAGATTGGGCCATTTGCACCATGGTGCCCTGAACATTATGCAACAAATAACCACTGGCCTACATAAAGGATCACTTGAGCAACAAGATGTCTGCAAGGGTTTTACCTTGGGGAAGTTTGTAAAATCCACATTCCATGATCGAGACAACAAATAACATGTAGTCTTGGAAAGAGTCCACTTTGATGTTTGTGGACCTTTCTCGATAACCTACATTGCTAGAAATAAGTACTATGTTATTTTTATTGATGATTTCTCAAGGAAGTGTTGGAGATTCTTCATGTGAGAGAAGGATGAGACAATATTAAATATTGTAGAATTCAAGGCCTAGTTGAGAAAAAGACCAACACAAAGGTGAAGGCTATCAAGAGCGACAATGGAGTTGAGTATGTTTCGAATGAATTCAAGGATTTCTATGAAAAAGAAGGCATTCAAAGAGAGTTAACATCACCCCATAACCCTCAACATAATGGGGTAGATAAGAGAAAGAACTGAAGCATTGTTGGAGTTGCAAGAGCTATGCTACATGAACAAGGCCTACCATTTCATTTATCGGTAGAGTCATGTAACACAATAGTCTACTTGCAGAGCTAGAGTACTCATTGGTTACACGTGAGGAGGATTTCTCAAGGAGAAAGTCATACATGTCTCATTTCATAATTTTTGGAGCCTATATTTATTATCATGTCTTCAGAGATTCATGGAAGAAGCTTGAGCCGACAACAGAGTTGGGAGTTTTTGTGGGTTATACAAAAACTCCAAAAATTACCATGTGTACTTACATACCCTTAGAATTAAAATTGTGTGAAGGAATGTAAAGTTTGATGAGGAAAAAGTGATGTGGAACTCTCTTGAGAGGGAGCTTCAGATCCAACCAGAAGAGGAGCTTCTAGCTCCAAAGGAGTATCCTCAAGAGGAGTCTTAGGATGTTTTGGAGTAGCCAAAAATGGAGGATTAGAGAGGAGGAAGAGTAGAGGAATCCACTCAAGCATAACCATACAAAGAAGGTAGAAAAGGAACTAAAGAAGCTGATAGATTGGTGAAGGATGCAAGGGAGAATGTTGAAGATCCTTCAAATTTGTGCTGGAAAGGAGGTCACTTGAGAGGTACGCTAGCTACATGGATCTAATGATTGAGCTTATAGAGACTGAGCCATCCTATTTTTATAAAGTAGTAGAGAAACCTATTTGTGTTGATGCAATGGTGGAAAATACAAATCCATCATGAAGAACAATGTATGGGAAGTGGTGCCCAAACCAGAAAATAAATTAGTTGTGGGTTCAAGATGGATCTTTGATGTTAATCATGCAATATACGGAAGCATAGAGAAGTATAAGACCATATTTTTATCCAAAGGATTCTCATGTAGAAATGTATTCATCTATTAGATCAGTTCTTGCACTTGTTGCGTAGTTGGGGTAGAAGATCCACCAGATGGAAGTAAAAACAACATTTCTCAATGGTTTTTGTTGAGGAGGAAGAGTACATCGAGAAAGAAGAAGGTTTTGAGACATTTGATCATGAGTATCACGTGTATAGACTCAAGCAAGCATTATACAGTCTCAAACATGCACCCCAAGCTTGGTATACTTAGATTGATAGTTACCTCACTAGATTGGGCTTCACCAAAATTGAAGCAGATGAGAACCTCTATAATATTTTGGTATAAGGAAAATTGCTTATCATTGTTTTATATGTTGATTATTTAATATTAATAGGTGATGAGAAGTTGATCAGCTCTTTCAAGGATGACCTTGCAAGGAATTTGAGATGAAGGACGTGGGTCTCATGGACTACTTCATCAAGCTAGAAGTATGGCAAGGTGATGGGGAATTTCTTGTGTCTGAATGAAAGTATGCCAATGAGATACTACAAAAATTTCACATGGAGAGTTATAAGCCCATGGAAATAGCTTTAGTGACCAACTAGAGAAAGGAGAATGCCACTTTAGATGATGAGGTTGATGTTGTTAGAAAATTATATATTACAGAGCAATGGAATACATAAAATATATTACAGAAATATAAATGCAGAAAACACATAAAACAAGAGAGACATAGATATACGCGGTTCACCCAATTTGGGCTACATCTACGAAGAAACAATCATTCCTTCCTTTTATATTATCCAGCAAAATGAAGAGATACATCATACAACAGATCCGCTGTAATTCCCTCTTTTCTCTCACAAAATATCCTCTCTCTTTCTCGCTCAGAATACACATTTGCATAGCCGCAATATAATTCCCTCATATATAGAGAGGGGTTTCCTTATAAGGAAAAAAAACCCTAAATTAAACATAACTTCTATCGTCATATTTCCACCTAATGAACGACCCAGATTGACTACGAAATCACAACATTTTACAAGGCAATTTTACATCTATTTTTAGCTTCAGGGAGCTGCTCCCGATCCCCCACTAGGGGGGCTCTAAAGAATCGTCGTCACCCCCCTTGGACCCCCCTAGTGGCACACATAAATTGGCATCATTGCTATCACATTACGAAATGGGGTCCAATGCAGCGATACCTATGAATAAAGAAGATAATCAGGCTCCATACCCAACAATCTCCCACTTGGAGACTGATTATAGAAACTCGACAACTACTTAATTTGTTGGAAAACGACTCCACTTTGGACCTGGTTTTTTCTCAGCTTCATTATCATACTTGAAGACCAATTCAAACCAAGAAGAATCTTAGTTTCTCCCTGGTTACAACTTTTGTTAACATATCTGTGGGATTATGGCTAGTGTGTATCTTTTCCAGCTTCAACTGTCCATCTTCCAACACTGTGTTGGGTGTGACTTTTATACCTGTTTTCTACACTTTCTTTCCCCAGTTTTTATCCTCTTTTCCTCCTTCCCATGAAATTTCACATGTTAATTAACCTTCTTCTCATATATACAACCTATTCCACTGTCATGTTATTTTAGAATGTTTTGTTGAATAATACAATACTATATTCCATTTTGTGGCTAACTGGGGTGATCATTGGAGGAGTATTTTGGAAGCTATTCTCTTTTTCATGTGTTGCTTGCGGGAACAAGGCTACAGAGTGAACAGGTTGCACTGATCGGTTTCAGAGCAGGGTTGAGCAGTTTGTTGTTACACCCTATACAATGTTACAGGTTGCTGATACACATTGAATGTTGTTAGAGGTGTTACACCACGTGCTGATACAAAGGACCGCTATTACACCAAGGGTTCTGTCGCCAGTGATTTTTGATCCCAAACCGCTATTCAACCACAGGATGCCATTGCACTAGAGCTGGAAAAGTTGTGGGTATTATTCCACACAACATTTGTCGGGTGTTATGAATTGTTTATTTTAGAAGCAACAGACCCAAGTGGTTGCAATCTTAACCAATATATCTGAGAAGTATTTATATTTAGAAATATATTGTAACTACTTCTATTTTACGATTAGTATGAGAATCATGAGATTCTCATGACTGATCTATTCCTAATTTTGGGCATGTAATAATTATAAAGGAAACTCGATTTCCCATGTACAAGGACAACATATAGAAAAGCACTATTACTCGGATCTTGTAACTCTGAATTATTTTTAATATTAAAGTCACTATGGTGATGTTGTTACTGCTCTTCATCTGACTCATTAACCAATATTGTGTTATTCATGTGCCCCTGCTAGGGAGGAAGGGCCCTCCTATTTAGCAAGGACTGCAGCAGTAGGAGTAGTGTACATTATTTTTCGTTTTATTATCATACAATTTTCTTACGTTGTATAAATTGTGAAATACATCCGCTTCTATTCTAGATTATATTATGTTGTTACACTGGTTTGATTAAACAAAATAACAATGACCAGTTGGTGTAGTCATTAGTTTACTATGTGGTGCTCCCATACTCTCGTAATTGTGAAGTGTGATTTCAATTCTATGGAGTGTTTTAATTTCTACATGAATGATTTAATTTATGCAATTAATTCATTGACAATTTTTACTGTTCTTTCTATTTTTTCATTCTTGGTTGTAGTGTATCAACACAGATAGTGTGAACTCCATTGAAATAGCAAGACCTACCTTGGGTTGAAAATTACATGTTGCAGTATCGGTCAATTAGGATTGATTAAAACATCACTACATTTTGGTGGCATTGTTGGGGACGACAGTTGATGATACAGTCAACCAAGTTGTTTGTTTGATGATAGAGTGTTCCTAGTCCACAATCACTGGGAGGTAAGACAAGTGGTAAGAACCTAGGCATCAATCTAACACACCTGGGTGGGCTCACCATTGTGATCACTAGGGCACTTAGGGCGTGTAATTTTTCTGTTTTTTTTAGCATGTCTTCAGCTCTTTAGTTGTTGGGTGGCAAGACGAGAGGTAAGAACCTTCACATCGCTCTAACATACCTAAGAGGGCTCACCATTGTCGAAGACTGAGACACTTAGGGTGCGAATTAATACACATAGGGTCCATGTGTGCAACTGTAGGAATTATAGAAATACCAAAACTACTCCCACTCTAATTAGTCACAGGAAAAATGGGCCACGAAAAGGAGGGGAATAGTGTAGATTTGGGAAGGAAAACATTTATCGAGGAACTAATCTCCAAGGTAGAAAAATAAAAATCAAGTTCTCAAAGGGATATAAGGAAAACACATCCAAAAAAAGTTTTTACTCCCATAACAAGGATAGAAACCTCTAATTCCTCTATCTCAGGGCCATACCACTCTAAAGCTAGCAACCACACTCCCAAGATTAAGCATCCAATTCAGGAACATCAGGGGGAAGCTAGTAGCCAAAACTTTAGGACCGAGGGACAAGGGTAAGGGGGGACATCAAAAACCTAAGACAGGAGAGCACCTATTGGTTTATCAATATCCGGATTCAGGTAGTGCAGTGAAACAACTAGCCTTGGAGTTACCTAAGCCATCAAATCCACCTGCAAGACAATCACCAGAGAAGTTTGAAGAATGTCTATTATAGCAAGGGTTAGAAGGGTTAGTAATGGGAGAAAACAATGACAACAATGCTAAAACAGATGCTACTGTCACCACCTTTGAGTTTCAAATTGGGGATATCAGAGGCGAAGCTCCCATGAAAAATATTCCTCTATCATCCTTGCCATCCTTTCAAGGGATGACTGTTGAAGACCCGGACACCTTCTTATTTGAATTTGATGTCTTATGTAGGAGATATGACTATATCTCGATGCTTAGAAACTGAAATTAATTTCGGCCACTTTAAAAGGAGTAGCCTTGAGATGGCTCATGGGGTTAGGCTCTGCTTCTATTCGAATGTGGAGTGATATGAAGGTGTTGTGGCCACCAACAACCCCCCTCCTTATTTAGTATTAGCAATAATACTATGTAAGTGGGGACCCTTAGGAAAATTCAAAAAATTCAATTAAAACTCATGTATTTTACTCCTTAAGGAAACATCACATCACGCGAAGATGATAGGATATTTCCTTATAAGTAAAATGATAAAGTGCGAAAGTGCGACACAAATTCCATTGCATCGCATACATTAAGAAACAGTCATATTGGAATAACCTTAAAAATCGCCGATGGCCGCTATGCGATATCGCATATCGCAATATCGCATAAAAAACACACACAACCATTTAACGATTATAACAATCTTGCGATAGCGCGATAGTGCGATCCTCGATTTTGTGATCGCACGATATTGCGATCTGTGATTCTGCGCTAAGCGCGATCAGGCAACTTTGCGATAACACATCTTAATGAAAAAGGCGATAATGCGATACTACGATGATGCAATGCTGCGATGCGAATCGCAGACACTGTCCATCACAGATTTTCCCCGGCTCAACATTCAAGAAAAGCTGTCCATAAAACAAAAAATTGGATACGCGCTTTAATGAAAATTAATGAATGATACGCCAAGTGTTAATGAAAGATAGTTTTGTGTTTTTCGAAGAGTTAGTTCACGTTAGGTGGCATGTTTTTGTACATCCGTAGAGCTCAGAGCTTTCTTGCCGATTTTTATTATCATTACTCTCTCCTCATGTGTGAACTGCAGGAACGAAAAACATAAACAACATGAAGCAATGTGCAGGAAGCAATTAAGGAAAAGGGTAAAGCCCCAAATGCTTAGAAAACAAAGAAGAGATGCCCTCACGAATGGATACCGCATGCAACAGAGCCGCAAATTCCAGAGCGCTGCAGAGCTATCCATTAGAGATCTTTCAGTCAGAGCCATGGTTGAATGAGTAGTCTAACAATGCTGATATCAACAGGCGATTTAACGCCCAAGGTCAGAATCTCACAAAAGCAGTATGTTTACAAAATTTTGAAGCTTATACCTCGTGAAGGAAAAGGCGCTAAAGGTGAAAAACGCACTAGAAAGGCCCGGATCAAAGAACGGAGGCAGTTTCTGATGCGAGAAAATTGCTCAAAAAGAAAAGTCCCTAACTGCTCAGTCACTCATAAGCCCGGAAAACGCAAGAAAGCAAAGGCAGAGGCAATTCGAGGATTAACCAAGTGGAATTTGGATTATTACTAAGCATACACAGTAAATCTACATAACCAGAGGATGATTCTCAAGTATATCTTCTATTTTGCTGAAAATATGGTGCCAGCTCTTGCCATTTGTGTTTGCTTAGATCAACCAAAAGCGGAAGACAGTCAGCCGACTCTACCCAGACAAATATTGAATGCTCGCAACATTAAGGAGCAAATGCAGAAATAGTTAGATATTAGATTTAATTTTTAGAAATAGTTTTGCTTAGAAAAAGGGCGGTCATTTAAACCGTATCCTGAATCTGTGTAATTAAGTTATTTAGTTAGTAGTATTTAAACCCTTCTCATGCATTTAGAGAAGGTTCCAAAAATTTATCAAAAACTTGTCCTCAGAACATGCACTTTTGCACCCTCAGAGGAGGTTTTGGTGAATGAATGGATCGAGATTTGTTAATGTTTGCATTTGATATCTGCTACTGATGTTTCACTTTTTGTACTCTTAGTAGATGTTAGAGCAAGGACCAATAAATCATTGTTGCTTGAAGCTTATGAGTAGGACCAGTCATAAATGGTACTTTTATCTCTTGACCATTTATGCTTATATGTTAAAGTGATATACAGTTTTTAGTTGTTTATATGTTATCGCATGAATGCTTGAGTTATCATTTGGCACTTTTGTATGGTGGTATCTATTTATTTATGTTTAATGTATGAATAGCTCATTATGCGATATGTTGTTCAAAACTGTTTCGTCTAACTTTTTATGCGAAATAGTTCATCTTAATTGATTTCCTTTCTTATAATTGATGAATGATATTTATTACCAGTTGTTATTTGAAATCTCTTTAGATCGCATAATAGAAGAATTACATCCCGGGTTGGCATAGATTAGATGTGATGTTTTTTAGATTACAATAGCTTAGAATTAGATTAAAGTTTGAATTAGAATAGCTTAGATAGGAACAGTTAGATCAACAACATCCAATTCTACACACACACACCCATAGATTGGTAAACTGGTCCCATTATCCCCAGTCGGACCCGCTATACCAAACGGATAAGGAGCTACCGACCAAGGTCTGGACCGGGAGGGTATCCCCCTTGTTGTCGACCCGATTTTCGGGGCCTCAACATATTTGGCGCTAGAAGGAGGGCATGAAATATGAATGGCAAGTAAATCTAAATCTGAATACCATTCTGAGAGTAAATCACCCTCATCATCTCCCCCGACTTCCCCATTACATTTAAATCCAGAGTCAGAAGTCGCTCGAGTATCAACCATTTCTACACACCCTGATATTTCAGAACAATCTACCGTTGAACTTCCTGAAGTCGAAACCCTGATTCACAAACTTCAGCGATTTTCCATTTCTCCTTAGAGGTCTGATAAATCTCAAGGCAGCGTGACTTCACAATACAACCCTGATCATCACCTGACCAGGCTAAAGAGTGAAAAGTTTGGCGTCCAGCCAGCCAAATTACCTCTTCCCACCAGGAAAAGAGCAAGGAAATCACCGCAAGAGTCTGACAGTGAGACTCTTTCGTTTGCATCATCCATCTCAACTACTTCACCGTGATGTCAACCATCCACACCTCCACTCTAGATCATCGTCCATCCGTCCATTGGAACCCCCACAACCGCTCTTCAATCATCTACGATCGTAGTATCCTCATCCTCCCAGTTACAGGGATCATATTCTGCACTTTCCTCTGTTAGCAGTTCAACAATGGCCTAGTCTCCACGGAATAACCCTGGGGCAGTCTTAATGCCTGCACCCTTGAGTCAAATACCGGCCCATCCTGAGAAATGGCTACCCAAATTCAATCCCGAGGCAGACATGCTAGCAGAAGAGCACATAAACAACTTCATTCTTTCCATTAATCTCAATGGAGTTACTAATGAAGATGTTGTTGTTCGGATTTTTCCCTATACACTGCAAGGAATAGCTGGGTCATGGTACTTTTCATTACCCTCCGGATCCATCACAAGTTGGGACATCTTCCAGGACCAATTCCTAACCGATTTTGGTGATGATAGGTCGACGACAATGTTAATCATTGACCTATCCAATCTTAAAGCTGAAACTAGAGAGCTTATCAAGGATTTCAATTTACGGTTCAACAAAATTTTCAAAAAAATTCCTACTGCTTCCTAGCCCAGCGAAGAAGTACGATGTGAATGGTATATTACTGCTCTACCATCGAACATAGCAATCTTCGTCGACAGGGCAAATAAAATAACCTTAGCTGATAACATGAAAGAAGCAATAGCAGTAGAGAAATGAATAATAGCCCTGGAAAAGAGATCTGCGATAGAGGAATGTAAGTCCAAAAAAGTCACCTTCAAGGAAGATTCCAAGAAGAAACAAGCAAAAGATCCTTTTGATTTGGAAGGATTGCAGAAAGTTCTAAAGACCATGTCCAATGAGATGGTCGACATAAAAAAGCAAGTAGCAGAAAATTCTTCGAAAAATCCCTACAGAGCTTTTAAAAGAGGTCCTTCAACGGATGCAAATCCACCCAATGCCATTTCAAATGTTGAATCTCAGGAAGAGGAAGAGGAAATTGCCACTGAAGGGTAGACCGATGATGAAGAAGTTGTGGAATTACAAGGAATGTGGGATTTCATCCTCCCACAAGAAGAAGATCAAGAAGTATTTCTAGTTAGCACACGAAGCAAAAATCAGCTTGATCCTCCGCAAATTACCCCTAAGCCGAAGAGCGCAAGCTCTGCCACAAAGGATAAAGTCGCAACAAAGAAAACGATATCTAAAGCGACTCAAACTAGCCCAATCTAAGCAGATGAAACGACTCCATCGAAAACACTGATAGTGTCAGATGAAATGGAGTACAATATTATTGATGACATGAAGAAGACTAGGGCTAATATCACCCTTTACGAACTGAGCAAGTTGAAACATCAACAGAAGATAATGATGAAAGAATTACATGCCATGCCAGTTGCACCTTTGCCCGCTGCTGTGCTTTCTCAAGCTTCCCATAACATGGGAAGACCTCCAACTAATGCGATCATTAAGATTGATCCAAATGACATCACCTTAATTGGAGGAAGATCAAGATCTCACACTCCCCCGCTTCTCCTGCAACAATATTCAAAACCAACTGTATCATCAAAAATCATGCATCAGAGTGCATACGTTACTTAGAAGTGCCGAACCAGCGTGTATACACAACTTCACCAAATTGAACCAGCGTATATGTCATTAATTACTTATTCATAACTTCGCTGCACTTCCTGACTTCAGACATACCCATATCATTACATATATGAAGATAATATGTATGTTAGCAACCAGATCTAGTTCATCAGATCACATGAAGATAAGTCATTCTGATCCCGATCCATTATAGATCTCATCCATCAATACTGAAGCTAAACATAATCAACCAATCTGAATATGCAGAATAATGACACCAGTAAACAGTCATCAGAACTCATCAACAACCAGAAACACCTGTAACTTCAAACATCATAGCTCATATGGTATACACTACTTAGATATATCTAACCTATGTATGTACGTGCTTCTATCATAGTCAACCAGCGTATACATCTATAAATATTCATTCATGAGTTGCAGCTATTTCAAACTTAAGTTATACCCAGATCAGAACATTACATGCTATACAGATCTAGAATAAACATGATCAAACCATATAGAGATGATTCATTCCAAGCCATTAGATCCTGATCTATCCTTAGATCTTGTTCTCCATCAACCGCTGAGATTCCTCCTTAGCTCAGATCAAGCAAAGCATCATGAACCCATAACCTGCATACTAGATCTCATACTTTATCAGATATTCAAGACTTTCTCAATGCCTTTGCCTAATGATCTTCTTCTCCTTTTATAGTCTTAGGCCTTACTCAATACCATGGTCCAAAACCATTGAGAACCAATACTAGGAACCCAATACCTGGGTTCAACACTTTGGACGCAATACCAAGGACCAAAACCATAGGTCTAAATAACACGGACCCAAAAATAAGCTTTCCCTCATGTACGCGCTTTTCCGTGCATGAAAGTGTGTGCATATGCATACACGACTTTGGATCAACAATCCCGCGTGTATACGTGCCTTTGTATATAGTGAACCTGCATGTATACCCTACTTGGTATATAGCTAACCTGCATATATACGCGACTTGGTACATATTGAATCTGCATATAACTTGCATATGTACGTGACTTGTTATATAGTGAACCTACATATATACTCTTCTTTCTTCATTCTTTGTAGTCTGATCATCAACTCTTTGCTATTGACCTACTGCACCATGATCTATCATCTGTGTGAGTTGCCATCAAGGACAACACTTGTATCATAATGCCAACAATCTCCCCCTTTGGACTTGATGGCAAAGCTAACTTGTCGTACTAAGAACTGTTATCTGATTCCTTTGAGTTGTCCTGCATCCCATGTATTCTGTCACATCTAATATCTCTTTCGTAGATTCATCTAGTTATATATAAGTGAGTTGTTCTTCTATGAGTGGGTTTCCATCAAGTACAACACATGCATCATAATGCCAACATTTTGATGGCAGAGGCTCTCGTCCTCATGAAATTCTCACAAGTTTTCCTATCACTTTGGAAGGGAAGACTGTCGAGCTAGAAGTGGAATTTGTAGATGCAAATATTAATTACAAACTTCTACTTGGGAAAATTTGGACCCATGCCATGTTTTGTGTGGTTTCCTCTTTGTTCTGGGTGCTCTGTTTTCCTCATGAAGGAAAAATTTTCATCGTTGACTGATCCAAGTCCAAGTGTGAAGAAGGACCCTTCCAAGACCTTTTAATTTTTTGATGTGTTAAATTGCATTTTTAAAAGAACATAAATGAATACATGTGCATGCTGTAAAGAAGAGGAACATGTCAATCATCGGCAACATAAAAACATAATCCATTGATAATGGAGTTCATCAAGAGGGACTACATCTCCGGGCCCCAGTGTCAAGATGGTGTAGGCTATTGCATTAAGTGTTGTCAATAGTGATGATGTACATAGTGGTGATGTCGTTATCATACAAGGAAAATTCCCTCATGTGGGAGTGGCTCCAAGAGATGTTCCACTACAGGAACTCTCAGTCAAAAGACTCCTATTAGTATGACACAAAACTCATGCACGATGAGCATCCCGCCAACATGGCATAAAAGGGATATCAAAGCAAACATGCATGGTGACACATGAGTATCCCATCAACATACAACAAAGGGATCTCAAAACACAGCATAATGAATCATGACAACAAGTACATCACATAGGCGATTCCATGTCACATCAAGCAGGAATCATAAAAGTGAGTAAGAAATAGGATCCCACATCAAACATCAATCAAGGACCTGTGCAGCACAATGCATAGCAAAAGAAGTACATGAAAACTGCATATATCTCACAACGAAGGACCATCTAAAGAAGCGGATGTCAAACTATTGAAGTTGTTTGGACCATCGATCTCACGGCATCAATCACATGACTGCTCGCACATGGATGTTAACACCTGCATTCCACTTATAAAAGTGGCTGAAGAATAGAATGAGAGAATGAGAAATCTAAATGTACCATCAGATTTGTGATGTCAAATAGTGCAAAATCAACTATCCAATTTTTGAATTCTGAGAAGTTGAGAATCTGGGGCTCAAGGAATATTTTAGATTCCCCTTAGATTCCTCAAAGATTATGCTCCATGGGTGGACTAGAAATCTACAACTCAAATGGCAAATTTTACCTCGCCATTGCGATCCCCACTAAAAACCGTGAAAAACAAGTATAAACTTGACTATATTCCGACATGGAGAAAAATTACCTCCACGGGAAAATTTCAAGGATCATGGTTCCGCTCCTTGTTTTGTAGCAATCATGGTTCCATCCTCATACTGAAAATGGCTGAAAATTTCAGAACTCTGATGGAGAAATGGACAGTTCCATTCCATTCGTGGTGTCGAGAGGTGCTGAAACCATATAAAATTTTTCAAACTTTGACAAAGTGAAAATTCGGCCCTCCTGCAAAATTCTGCCTCGAACTGCGTGCACTGCCTCCTCTACTCCTAGGGAGAAATGATAAATTGCATGTTAAATAGAAAATGTCTTAATGGATTTCACAAGAAACCCATTGACCGAGTTGGTTTGAGATGCAAATGTTGGGGAGGAGGTCGGGCGATCAAACCCCGCCTCCTCCCTTTTTTTCATAACAAAATTTTAAAGTGGGAAGGGAGGTCGGGCTGGGCTCACCTTGGGCGGCCCACCCACCTCACCTGTCTATTCACTTGTGCGCTGATTTCTTCATTAATGGCCGGGAGATGGTAGGTCAGGTCTGTGCCCCAAGGGCTGGCCCACCGCCTTAACTCCCGGTGCTTAGTTATGGTAGCTCGTGGAATGGGGTTTCGTGCGAGCCGTGGTGTGGGGTGGCGGGGTCATGGCCACCCACCCTGGTTTTGGTTACATAATTCCATGAGATGTGCGGGAGGTTACATGGGGCTGGTGGGGTTGGTGGCCCCCATCCCCTTTTATTATATATATTTTTTGTTTTTATAACAAATAATGCCCACCTTTTTGAAATTCAGATTTTTAGCCGTAGGCTAAAATTTAATGACCCCACAATTTCACTTTGAATCCAG
Source organism: Pinus tabuliformis (assembly GCA_031772625.1). NCBI lineage: Eukaryota > Viridiplantae > Streptophyta > Pinopsida > Pinales > Pinaceae > Pinus > Pinus tabuliformis. The sequence continues at coordinate 122,987,596 of CM062810.1, read as the reverse complement.
CCTAGGTTGGCCAGAATCCGGTGGCCGGAAAAAGTCCAAATTGTGGCCTCCTTAAGCCTGCCCAGTCATAAAAAAAGTCAACCCAACTTTGACTGCTTCTAACTTTCGCATATGGACTCCGATAGACAAACCATTCACACTGATGCGATCAGAACGATGAGGTCTACGCTTTGGTCCTGGTTCGAAAAAATTCTAATCACTTTGATTTTTGAGCTTCCCTAAGTCCTCCTTATCCTCTGTGTGTCTCTAGAGCCACTTGGATCATTGATCAATTGTCTTTTTTCTCTTTTGGTTCTAGAGACACACAGAGGACAAGGAGGACTCAGGGAAGCTCAAAAATCAAAGTGATCATAATGCTTTTGAACTAGGACCAAAGCGTAGACCTCATCGTTCTGATTCCAGTGGTGCAAACGATTCATCAATTCGAGTCTGTATGCGAAAGTTAGAAGCAATCAAAGTTGGTTTGACTTTTTGATCACTGGGCAGGCTTAAGGAGGCCACAATTTGGAATTTTTCCAGCCACCGAATTCTAGCCCACCTAGATCATTGACCAATTGTCTTTTTTCTCTTCTGGTGCATTGAACATCAGTGTCTGATATGGGAAATATAGAAATTCCATATATGAGAGCATGGGGTCAGGTCTTTTTAAATATTATTCTTTAATGGGAACTTTTTCTCTCCCTCCTCTACATGCCACCTTGATCAATATGATCTATGTCTCTACATACCCATGGATTATTCCTTCTCCGGATCAGATTGATTCATTTGGTGATTCCATGCCACTAAGTCCATTGGAACAAGCTTATCATGAAATTGTCTCGGCTTCAGCGGATGCTTCAAAAAGTCATGTTGTTTTTAGTATGAACCTAGATACCTATACACAATCTCCTTGGCTATGTTCTTGGTATTCCTTGGATCCTTTGAATGAGAAATTCCCCACCGACGAGAGTACTGTTGAGGTTATTTCTCTTGACGAAACTCCTTGGAACTCTATTCATCATCGTTCTTCATTTCTTCCAAGCCTAATTGATATTCCTTTATGTCTTGAAGCTTTCGTTTCTCATAACTAGATGCATCCACTTCAAACACCTATTTTGGTGCATGAAGCCTTGTTTGAAGGTGAGATGGGAAATATTACTGCAACCTTGCCCATTGCCATTTCAATCCAACCTAAAATCATCAAAATATTTCAACTGGGAGAACCTTTTCCTCATCATGAGATTAAGTTTTTCTTTCCTTTCATGAGATTTTTTTCACCAAGTCTGTACCCTTTGCCCATTATCGCAATGGGGTTTTCATCCTATGACTCGTAACCCTCACTTGCCCGGGGGGCATGGGAGCATAGCCTTTTATGAGTTTTACTCCATTATTTGGCCGCGTTGATGCTTACACATCATGCCAATGGTGAAACTTTAGTTTCATTCTCTGTTGATAGATTACTCAAGTCCAAAAATGGGCTCCATATAAGCTTTTTACGCATTGTTATCCCTGTAAATATACTTTTGTACATTAGTGTGTGAATTCATTGGTGTGAAATTTTGATTGTTTGTTGTGATTGTTTGCTTTACATACATGTTTTTTTTGCGTACCTTGTGTTCCACTCGGTTTGCAGATATAATCAAACTGTTATGTTGGTTTTGGTGAGGTGCTTGTTGTAGCACACAAAACTTATCTTCTACACCTTGGGAACTCTTTTCCCCTGATGGGGAGTTGATCTATTTACAAGGTATTTTCCTGGGACGGAAAACTAATAATATTGTCGAATATAGTGCAAGCATTGAACTATTATGAGAAGTAGTTGCTCTTGGCATTAGAGATTTAGTTTTTTAGTTAGATTCAACTCATTGTGTTATAGTTGAATAATCATTACTCAGTAAGAAATCCACAAATTTTGTGTATGTATCTACGTGTTCGATTACTAGAAAGAAATTTTGATTTTATCACATATCAACACATTCCATGTAACTTGAATACATTAACAGATGCATTAGCAAATTATGTTCTTGATAGACATTTGCATCATTTATAAAACTGGTCATATCATCATGGTACATGGACACATAAGTAGAAAATAAAACATGCATATGTATATATATAGCGTGTCTATCAGACTTTTTCCATCAAAATCTCAAAAAATAAAGTGTTCCGAGACACATGGCTTTCAAAGCCTACAACAGTGCAAAAAATGACTAGAAAGGCTATTCGCCCATATGATGCTCATGCTAACACGAGACTGCTCTAATCACTTGGCCTAATAACTAATGCACTCTCGCAGACACTCTGAATATATGCCTCTGGTATTACAATGGCACATCATCTATAGTCACGTATTCTGGAATCCCTCGAGTGATCACTTCCAGATTGCATTCCATCTCCACCATGGGATCTACTCCTTCCTCATATGGATCATCTTCAATCTTCCATGCTACTCACCATGCTATTGGCAACATTCCAGGAGACATTTCCAGTCAACATCTGCACACAAGTTAAATCTTAGATACACTTTAATATATAAAAATCATAAAACTTGAAAAATCCAAAAACAAGTTTTACGTGCATCAGTCCATTGTTCACCTGGTGACAGAGGTAGATCCAGATCCCATATAAAATCTATGACTACATAGGCATAGTCATCCACAACGATTAGTTGGCCATGCAACCAACTAAAAACTATGAAGGGAAATGCATCTACTGGCCTCCTCTTCCATGAGGCATGAGTTCACTCCATCTTACCAGCCTCAGATCTTATGGAGTAGGATCCGGTACCTCTATCCATTGATACCAAAATAGGGGCACTCGCTCTAGAAAGAAAGTGACTAAGATCGAATTGAATCCGAATTTCTTTAGGTTTCCCCGCTTACCTTTGGTGAGTTGCCTCTTCATATTGGACAACAACACATCACACCATTTGAATACTATTGGAGTAAGGCAGTCTACTGCATACTAGAATTGAGACTTTGAAATCTCATGTAAAGCCTATGACCCAGCCATACGAGCCATGGTGTGTAGGATTGTCCTCAAGGGAAGATTGTTGACAGTCATTATTTTCACCTTCCAACTCACACTCATTTCTGCACTTGGGCAATGTCTCCTGATCAGGGTACTAGTACTCTCACCTCCAGGATGAGATCTGAAGAGATGAACTCTTTCCCCTATTCTAGACAATCTACTCATAAAATAGATTTATGTTTCTTCCAGCTCCAATTCTTGGTCTCCAATAATGAAGATTTCTCGATCAATGTCCCATATATTAATCAAGTATTGTAGCAGCTCGTTTTGGGCTCTGAGTCTTATGGTTTGGAATAATTTCAGTAACCCATAGTTCCTCAAAGAATTCACACATTCTGGATCTTGTACAGCCTAGTGATATTCTACCTCATGGCATCTTTCCTTCCATTCAGTGACCATGTTGTCAAAAGGTCCTGCAAAACAACCATTAAACATTAATTAAATGCTTTTGCATGGATAAAAACTCAAAAATTTCGACCTATGAGGAATATTTTCTTCAAAACTTCTGCCTCACAACCATCACATCTGTTTTTATTGAACCCTTGATGTCATCATGAGGGCCTTTTGGTTCAGGGGTGACCATCGTGCGTCTGATGAGGAAAACCGTGATGATCGCCCCCGCTATAAAAAATTAAAATCCTTCCTTGTGGCAATAAAAAACTCAATGAAAAGCATGAAAACACAATGAAATACATGAGAAAAGGCAGAGCTCTTACCTATAGCTGATAGTTCATGAAATGATGCCCTAGATATCCAACACTACTTGCCTAGAAAATCGAAGAAAATGGGGTAAAAATGCACTCTCCAATTTACTCTAAGTGAAATGGTAAAAATGTTTTACTTTTGGTCTATTTATGAGTTTTAAACTCATTTTTTGCCAATATTTTATTATTTTTCTCGATATCAGTGATGTGTGGCTATCCTTGTGTAGTTATAGGTCCTTTTTGGTGGATTCAGTGATCATATTTTACTGATTCAACGAGTTTTATTTTATCCTTTTTTCAGACTCATTAAAAATAAATGAAAAAGGAACCCCCTTGGAGTCATCTTTAAGCTCTTTTCTAACTCTCGAAACATGAAAAGATCTCCAAGTACTTGTCTTTTCAAACTCGTTAAATTAAATTAATTGAAGTTGTTGCAGCATACGTTTACCCATTTTTGGGGCTAATATTGACTATTTACAAAAAAGGTACACCTTGGTTGACATGGTAAAGAGGTTCTCTCGAATATCGTTTTCTACCTTTTCAGGTTCGAGGCACAAATTACAAAAGGGGACATGATGGAGTTTTCTTTTTTGTCTCTTTTTCAAACTCTCTAAATATGAAAAAGATACTGAGTTATCCTTTCGTCGGGCTCGTTAAAATTTTTACGATGAAAGACTCGTCACCATGATGAGGCTGAGTTCCTCTTTCCTAGGACTCGTAAAACTTTCTAGGATGGATTCATTCAAAGAATGAACTTATATGACAATCATATGCTATCCCCTTCAAGCTTGTGATAAAAAATAATTGGGGCACTCGCTAGAAATAGTGGGTAAAATTAAAGTGAAACATCCTTTGTATAGGTAGCATGTCACTATTGAACATGACACTCATCTCTTTCTCGTGTTGGGTTTGGGATATCCTCGCTCAGTCACTTGTCCTTCTGGGTTTGGGTGATCCATTTTTCCTCTCATTTGACTTTTACATTTCATCATAATGACCCTTGGTCTTGTGTTGAGTCAAATGTTGCCACACTCCGAAGTCGTGTCGCCGATGTTCAAGAGAAGTCATATTTTCAGTCTATTACCTATACATTGTCTGACCCTTTGCTATAGTCTTGAATCCTATTCATATCATTCCACTTTATTCGTTGTCTCGTGTCGATGATGGGGGAATCATCATGGCCTTACTTTGACAAGTCGCTTCCTTTTGACTTCGGCTCATTATCTAGGAAGATGACTTAGAAACTCCCTGTCAGTACCTTAGAGCTTGCATGCCTTAATGGTAATTTCTTCACATCCAACGAGAGGTTTTCATCATTGGCCTTCGTTCGGATGATTCCATGAGTGTTCAACATCATCTTCATTTTCACATTCATGGATTGTAATGTCATACCTTGAGGGCCATTGTCATTATTGGTGGTTTCTCTCATACTTGTTAACGGTCCACATCATTGACTAGTAATCAGGTGGTTTTCTAGCATGTTCTACTTTGACACATTTATTCGCATGTTAGAATTCGTACTTTGATCAAGTTGGGATGGAGTGCAAGACCCTGATTCTTGTCTAATATGACTCAGGCTATGTGGAGTTATGTATTAGTCATGATTGTACACATGTTTCTACTATACAGATGGTTGTGACCATACCGTGGGACTTTACATTTATGATGATCCCTCTATGTCAGATGACTGTGTCCATATCTTGGATCTTATATTTACAGATGATCCTTTTCATTTGGATGGTTGTGCCCATACCATGGATCTTTTCATGTAGTCCTTACTATCTGGATGGCTGCATCCATATCGTGGATTCATGTTTTGATATCAGATATGTATATGTATATGCGACCTTGATTTTTAGGTCTCCTTACAGTGTTTTTTCTTGTCCTTGCAAAAGATCGTAAAATATCTCAGCCATCACTCCCTGTTCTGCCTTCATGCTTTAGGGGGCATCTATTACACATTATTTTGTCACATCTTTCGCACTTCCTTGTGACATACCCTGAAGTGCCCGAAACATGACCATCATGCAGTATACTCATCTAGATATGCAACTTAGATCCTCTCTAAAACACTGATGGAGAAATTCCTTAAGCTTCTCTTGAAGAAAAATTCTCTAAAACCCTAATTTCAGGATCATCACTCCCTTGACACTGAAACTCGCGATGGTCACTAGTTGCACTATACTAGTCCCACAATGCTAGCATGCTTTGGGCTTGGATACCAATGATGATCTCTAAAAGGAAATTTTCCCAAAGAGGAAAAGAAGCTTTGTGATCTAGAGGCTTCGAGAACGATGAGCTGGAGGTTGTTCGATGTGGATGAGGTTGAGTTACCCCAACTTGGCCCTTTGGTCTTATCCCTATGAGCTACCTCCTTGAGATGAGGGAATTCTCATATCTTTGGATAGATCCTGACTCCCTTTCCCTACCTATATATTCATCCTCTCCCATTCCCAAATGGTTGGTCTTTGGCTATTTTCACCCTTATGCTGAGATTTTGCCTACATGCTACTCATTTAGCTTGGAGAAGGAGTGCTTGGAGAGCTTGAGCTTGGATTTGGAAACTCGCTCAAGGAAAGCTTAGTGACATCAAGGATTGGTTGTATTCTTCCTCCTTTATTCTATTAATATATACAACTGCTGGTTCATTTTCCATAAATGTGTATGTTAATGCATCATTTATCTTAATTCTCCGTGATCTGTTAAGAAGGTTACTTTCGATTATTCTATTTGTACTTGTATGATTTGTTGTGTCTTGATCTCTTGTGCAAGAATTTAAACATTGTGAGCAGTAGGACCGAGCCCGTAGCACAATTGATTCGAGGTCTTCAAAATAGGAGGACATTATAGCATCAGAATGAGGTAGGTCATCTTCCTCTTCTCCTATTTCAATTGTAACTTAGGAAAGTGTCTAGTATATTTTCATGTAGGTTGCTAGTCCCACTCATTGGGCTAGAGGGATTGTCTTTGTCTATAGAGAGGATTACCTAGACAAGAGGAGTGTTGAGAAGTGTAGCAAGAAAGTCTCAATTTGATTTTGCCTTGGTCAAATTGAGAAAATTTGAATTTTCACATCAGCAAACAACTTGGAGGTGATTAACTTGTGTGACATGGCTCTTGTCACTTAGTTAGCTTAGAAAATTCAAGTTAGAAGGACTGGAGTTTAATTAAACTTGTGTGATTGCTAAATTTTAGTAATCCAGACCAGTTATTTTCAGTTGTGTTTAGTTAAAATAGGTCTAATAGTTAATGGAACTAGTGGAAGGTTGGTTTTGTAGTGGGACAATAGTCTAATTCAGTGATCATCTAGTTGACTGAGAAATCAGCTCAAAATAGCTAATTCATTCAAGGAATTCGAGTTCCTCAGTTGTGGTGGAGATTCCAAGGTAGTGTAACAAGTAGTTGTAAAGTAGTTTGAGTGTATAGGTGTTGCATGAAGTCAGATAATCAATCCTTGGGAATTGCACAATCAACTGAAGGAAAATTCCTAGAAAATAAGGGCTAATTCCTCAGTATTTGAGTAGGGAAATAGGGGATCAAGAAGAGGTAAAAATTGACTAAGTCTAGGTTGTAGCTTCGGATTGAGCAAATAAATAGGTTATTCACTTGTAGGTTGTGCTCAGAGTGGGCAAGAAACTGTAATACACTCTCTATTCATTTGATTAATTCAAAGAGGCTTGAGGGGTTTTTCCCAGTTGAGTTCCCTAGAAAAATATTGTGCATGTGAGGTTTTTCTTATTGCATGTTTATGAATGTTGTTCTAAATTGTGAATTACATTTTGCATATTAGTAGAGTAGAATTGTGTTTCTTGATTTTAGATTAAACTTCTTGAGTAGTTGCAATTCTATCACCATATTTCTACATGGTATGAGAGCTCCATTCACATTAGAACATGAATTTCGAAGTTGTTCCTTAGGAGGTTTGTATTTGCAGCTTCAACGTAGCAGGATCTCTTTAGAGTTGGGAGAATAACCTTCAAACGGATAAGATTATAGTATGCATTGGAAGGTAGCTCAAATTTTATTTCATGGAAGGATCACATGGAGGTGGTGATTAATGATAATAGATTGATCTACTATGTCAATACAAACATCCAAAACCAGGATTAGTTGATGCCAAAAACCTATCCCAATGGATGAAATATGTATCCAATGCAATGAGAATAATATTAGAGGCATGTGAGACCATATCAAATCTCCATCGGAAAGAATATCCTTTCAAAATGTGGAAGGCATTGACATAGATATTCAGGAATAATAGTGACCATAGAAAATTGGACCTCAAATACAAACTTCGAAATATAAAGACACAAAAGAATGACACTATTCTGTAGTATCTCACTAGATTTACACAATATCGGGATGTGCTTAGAAGGGTTGGTGTGAATGTTGCAGAAGATGACTTGATGATCCTAGATCTTCTAGGTATTCCCAAAATTTGGCATAGCTACCAAGACTCACTGAATAAGAGGGAGAAACTACCAAATTGGGAATGCTTGTAGTCCAATTTGGTACAAGAAGAGATTAGGAAGAATACCCGAGATGGAACCTCATCCAAGGGAGAGGATGAAGAACATTTTTCATTATCTAGAAAATGAAAGAAGTGAAAAGGGAAGAAATATAAAACCAAACCAGAATCCAGCCAATGGGGCAAGAAGAAATACTTGTCCAAAATAAAATGCTTCAATTGTCATGAATTCAAGCACTATGCTTCAAAGTGTCCACACAAAAAATTTGGCAAGAAGAACTCAAGATGAGCGGCAGGAGAAGATTTGGCTTCACTGTTTGACATTGAATTCTCCCTTATCACATACATGGTCAACACTATGATTGGGAGTGTGTGGTACTTGGAATCAGGTGCCTCATTCAACATGACTGGGTGTAGAGAATTTTTTAGTGTCCTGGAGAAGAAATATCTCCATATGAATATTGAGCTTGGGGATGACGGAAGGTATAGTGCTATTGAGATTGGTATAATAACCTTTAAGAGGGAGTTGGGATCCTCTCTTTGCCTCAAATATGGCATGTTTCTACCAGGCCTAGAGAAGAACCTCATCTTTGCAACATTTTTGGAAGACCGTGGTTATGATTTGATATTCAGCAAAGGGGAAGCATTCTTAAAACACATAGCCATTGGATAGGTGAAGAATATGGAGGTTCGTGTGAAGAATTTGTATAAACTTGATGTGGAAGATTGTGCTTCATTAAGTATTAAGGTAAAGAAAGTGCATAGTTGTGATTTTGGTGAGCTCTGACACAGAAGATTACACCACTTGCACCATGTTGCCCTAAAAACTATGTATCAAATAACCACTGGCCTACCTAAAGGATCACTTAAGTAGCAGGATGTCTGCAAAGGTTCTACCATGGGGAAGTATGTAAAATCCAAATTCCATGATCGAGACAGTAAAGCACATACAGTTTTGGAAAGAGTCCACTTTGATGTTTTTGGACCTTTCTCAACAGCCTCCATTGCCAAACATAAGTAATATGTAATTTTTATTGATAATTTCACAAGGAAGTGTTGGATCTTCTTCATGCAAAAAAAGGATGAGACATTCTCAAATTTTGTAGAATTCAAGGCACTAGTTGAGAAAGAGACTAGAAAGAAGGTGAAGTCTCTTGGGAGAAAAAATGGAGGTGAGTATGTCTCAAATGAATTCAAGAATTTCTGTTTGAAATAAGGCATTCAAAGAGAGATGGAAACACCCCACAACTGTCAATAGAATTGGGTAGCTAAGAGGAAGAACCAGAGCATTTTTGGAGTTGCGAGAGATATGCTACATGACCAAGGCCTACCACTGTATTTGTGGGAAAAGGCATGTACCACAATAGTGTACTTGCAGAACCAGAGTCCTCATTGGATTCTTGGTATGATTACATCATAGGAGGCTTTCTCAGGGAGAAAGCAAGATGTGTCTCACTTCAAAATTTTCAGAGCCTCTATTTACTGCCATGTCTCTAAAGATTCGAGAAAGAAGCTTGAGCTGAAAACTAAGTTGGAAGTTTTTGTGGGTTATACTGAAACTCCACACAATTATCATGTGTACTTACTACCCTCAGAATGACAGTTGTGTAAAGGGATGTAAAGTTTTAGGAGAAAAACATGATGTGAAGCTCTCTTGAGAGGAAGCTTCAGATCCCACCATAAGAGGAGCTTTTAGCTCCAAAGGAGGAACCTTATGAGGAGTTTGGGGAAGTTTTGGAGTAGCCACAAATGGAAGATCGGAGAGGAGGTAGAGTGGAGGCATCCAATCATTGAGCATACCCATCTAGAGAAATTAGAAAAAGAACAATTGAAGATGATAGATTGGTTTAGGATGCAAGGGAAAATGTTAGAGCTCCTTAAAGTTGCGTAGGAAAAGGATGTCACCTAAGAGGTACACTAGTTACATGTCTCTAATGACTGATATTGTAGTGACTGAACCATCCTCTTTTGAGGAAGCAATAGATCAACCTATTTGGTTTTACGCAATGGTGGAAGAATACAAATACATCATGAAGAATAGTGTATGGGAAGTGGTCCCAAGACTGACAGATAAATCAATTGTTGGTTCAAGATGGACCTTTGAGGTTAAGCATGCAACAGACGAAAGCATAGAGAAGCATAAGGTCATATTTATAGCCAAAGGGTTCTCTCAAGTTGAGGGAATTGAATATGAGGAAAAAAATTTCTCTTGTAGCAAGGTATTCATCTATTAGATAAATTCTTGCACTAGCTGCGTAGATGGGTTGGGAGATCCACCTTATGGATGTAAAAACAACATTTCTAAATGGTGTTATTGAGGAGGAAGTGTACATTGAGCAACCAAAAGGTTTTGAGACATTTTATCGGGAGTCTCATATGTGCAGACTCAAGCGAGCATTGCACAGTCTCAAACAGACACCTCGAGCTTGGTAAACTCGATTGGGCTTCACCAAAAGTGAAGTGGATGAGAACCTGTATCACATTTTGGTAAAATTTAAATCTTATCATAGTTTCACATGTTGATTATTTAATATTAACAGGTGATGAGCAGTTGATCAGATCTTGCAAGGAAGACCTTGCAAGGGAATTTGAGATGAAGGACATGGGTCTCATGCACTACTTCCTCTGACTATAAGTATGGAAAGGCGATGGGGAATTTTTTGTGTCTCCAGGAAAGCATGCCAATGAGATACTACAAATATTTCGCATGGAGAGTACCAATGAGATACTACCAACTGGAGGAAGGAGAATACCACTTCAGGTGAAGTGGTTGATGCTACCATTTACCGAGAGCCAATGGGTTCACTGATGTATCTTGTGAACACATGGCCAAATATGTGCTATGCAGTCAACCAACTAAGACAAGCTATGGTAAAGCTGACCAAACTATAATGGAAGGTAGCTAAGAATGTCTTATGATACCTTAGAGGCACTGCCCAATATGGATTATGGTACAAATGGACAGAGGGAGTGAAGCTATGGAGCTTCAAAAATGCAGATTGGGCAGGGAGTCCATTCGACCGAAAGAGTAAATCTCATGTAATTTTCAATGTTGTGTTTGCAACGATTTCCTGGTACAGTAGGAAGCATAGACTTGTTGCACTAAGCTCTATAGAATCATAATACATGGCTACAATTCAAGAAGCACGTGAGGCCATCTGGATGATAAGATACTTGTGGGACTATTTGGTTAGACGATGGATCCAAATTTGATCTATTGTGATAATCAAAGTTTCATTAAGATCTTTGAGAATCTAGTATTTCATGATCGATCCAAGTAAATAAATATCCAATATCATCATTTATGGGACTATGTGTAGAGGTGGATAATGTTGCTACAATACACTCTAATAAAGCAACATGATGCTAACAACTTGAAAAAGGGTTTATCAAGAGGGAAGTTTGAGTTCCAAAAGTGCAGGATAGGGATGGTTGATAATCCCTTTCTTCCTAAGAGGGAGTGTTGATAAGTGTAATAAGAAAGTCTCAATTTAACTTTCCCTTGGTCAAATTGAGAAAATTTGAATTTCCACATCAGGAGAGAACTTGGAGATGATTAACTTGTGTAACATGGCTCTTGTTACTCAGTTAGATCAGTAAATTTGAGTTTGAGGGATTGGAGTTTAGTTAAGCACGTGTGAATACTAAATTTTACTAATCCAGACCAATTATTTCCTGTTGTGTTCAATTAAAGTAGTTCTAATAGTTAATGGAACTAGTGGAAGGTCAAGTGTGAAGTGGGACAATAGTCTAACACAGTGATCATCCAGTTAACTCATTAATCAGCTCAAAATAGCTAGTGCATGAGAGGAATTCGAGTTCCTCATTTATGGTGGAGATTCCAAGGTAGCGTAACAAGAAGTTGTAAACTACTTTGAGTGTACAGATGTCGCATGTAGTTAGATGAAAAATCCTTGGTAATTGCACAATCAACTGGAGGAAAATTCGTAGAAACTATGGGCTAATTACTCAAGATTTGTGCAAGAAAATAGGGGCTTAAGTAGAGGAAGAAATTGACTAAGTCTATGTCATAGCTTCTCATTCAGCAGAGAGATAGGCTATTCACTTTCAGGTTCTCCTTAGAGCGGGAAAGCAATTGTAATACATTATCTATTCATCTTATTAATGTAAAGAGGCTTGAGGAGTTTTTGCCAGTTGGGTTCCCCTATAAAAATATTATGTTTGTGTGGTTTTTCTTATTGCATGTTTGTGAGTGTTGTTCTAAATTGTGAATTAAATTTCGCATATCAGTAGAGTAGAATTGTGTCTCTTGATTTTAGATTAAACTTATTGACTAGGTGCAATTATATCACCATATTTCTACATGGTATCAAAGTTGGATTCACATTAGAACATGTTTCAAAGTTTTTCCTCAGGAGGTTTGAATTTGTAGGATCTCTTTAGATTTGGGAGAATAACCTTCAACGAGCTATGATTAGCATATTCCCTAGAAGGAAAATCAAATTTAATTGCATGGAAGGATCACATGGAGGTGGTGCTTGATGACAACAGATTGATGGAATAGTGAAGAAAAAAATTCCAAAATGAGGATCAACTGATTCCCAAAACCTAGCCCAATGGATGAAACACGTAGCCAAGGAAAGGAGAATAATATTGGAGAGAGTGCAAGACCATGTTGTCTAAAATATCAATGGGAAAGAAACTTATATCACAATGTGGAAGGCATTGGCAGAGCTATTTAAAAATATAAGTGATCATAGAAAATTAGCCCTCAAATAATAACTTCGAATATTAAGATGTAGAAAAATAACACTATTCTGCAGTATCTCACGGGATTTACACAAGTTCGGGATGACCTTGGAGGGGTTGGTGTGAATGGCACAGAAGATGACATGGTGAGCCTAGCTATTCTAGGCCTTCCCAAAATATGGCATAACTACCACGACTTGGTGAACGAGAGGGAGAAACTATCAAATTGGGAATGCTTGTAATCTAACTTGGTACAAGAAGAGATCAAGAAAAATACTAAAGATGGAACCTCATGTGATGGAGAGGATGAAGAAAATATTGCATTGGTTGGAAAGGGAAAGAAGGGAAAAGTGAAAAAATCTCAAATGAAACCAGAATCTAGCGAAGGGGGCAAGAATAAATACTTTTCCAAAATAAAATAATTCAATTGTCATGAATTTGGGTATTATGCTACAAAGTGTCCACAAACAAATTCTGGCAGGAAGAACTCATGGAGGAGAAACAAGTGAAGCGTTCACTTCATAGTTTGAGCTTGACTTCACCTTTATCACATGCATGGCATACTTTGTGATAGGGAACGTGTGGTAATTGGAGTCAAGTGCCTCGTTCAACATGACAGGGTGTAGAGAGTTTTTTAGTGACATGGAGGAGAAAGATCTCCAAATGCATATTGATCTTGGGGACAACGGAAGATACAATGATACTGGGATTGGTATAGTGACCTTTAAGAAGGAGTTGGGATCCCCTCTTCACCTCAAAGATGTCATGTTTGTACCAGGCCTAAAGAAAAACCTCCTCTTTATAGCAGTTTTGGAAGACTATGGTTATGATGTGATCTTTGGTAAAGGGAAAGAATTCCTAAGACATATAGCCACTAGACAGGTGAAAAAAATTGGGGTTCATGTGAATAACTTGTATAAACTTGATGTGGAATATTATGTTGCATTAATTAGTATGGTAGAGAAAGTTCAGAGTCTTGATGTTAGTGAGCTCTGGCACAGGAGATTAGGCCATTTGCACCATGGTGCCTTGAAAATTATGTAGCAAATAACCACTAGCCTACCTAAAGGAGAACTTGAGTAGAAGGATGTTTGCAAGGGTTGTACCTTGGGGAAGTATGTAAAATCCACATTCCATGACCTAGACATCAAAGCACATGTAGTCTTACAAAGAGTCCACTATGATGTTTGTGGACCTTTCTCGACAGCCTCCACTATCAGGCATAAGTACTATGTTATTCTTATTGATGATTTCTCAAGGAAGTGTTGGATCTACTTTATGTAGAAGGAGGATGAGACATTATCAATGTTTGTAGAATTCAAGGCTCTAGTTGAGAAGGAGACTAGAAATAAGTTGAAGGCTCTCAAGAGTGAAAATGGAGGTAACTATATTTTGAATAACTTCAAGGATTTCTGTGTGAAAGAAGGCATTCGAAGATAGTTGAGAACAACCCACAACCCTGAATAGAATTGGGTAGCTGAGAGAAAGAACTAGAGAATTTTTGGAGCTATGAGAGCTATGCTACATGACAAAGGCATGCCACTACATTTTTGGGCAGAGGCAGGTAACATAAAAGTCTACTTACTTAACTAGATTTCTCATTAGATTCTTGGTATGATTACAATAGAGGAGGCTTTCTTGGGGAGAAATTTGGATGTGCCTCACTTGAAAATTTTTGGAGCCTATTTTTACTGACATGTCTCCAAATATTTGAGGAAGAATCTTGAGCTGACAACAAAGTTGGGAGGTTTTGTGGATTACACCAAAACTCCACACAATTACCATGCGTATTTACCTTCCCTAGAAATGACAATTGTCTGAAGGGATGTAAATTTTGATGAGGATAAAGTGATGTGGTGCTCTCTTGAGAGGGAGCTTCAGATCCCACCAGAAGAGGACCTTTTATCTCCAAAGGATGAGCCTCAGGAGGAGTCTTAGGAAGTTGTGGAGTAACCACAAATGGAGGATTAGAGAGGAGGAAAAGTGGAGACATCCATACAAGAAAAACCATTCAAAGAAGGTAGAAACGAACCAATAGAGCTGATATATTGGTGTAGGATGTGAGGGAGAATATGAGAGCTCCTTCAAATTTGCGCAATGAAAGAAGGTCACTTGAGAGGTACACTTACTACATGGCTGTGATGACAGAGCTTGTAGAAACTGAGCTATCCTCCTTTGAAGAAATAGTAGAGAAACCTGTTTGGGTTGATGCAATGGTGGATGAATACGAATATATCATGAAGAACAATGTTTGGGAAGTGATCCCAAGACCGAAAGATAAATCATTTGTGGGTTTAAGATGGATCATTAAGGTTAAGAATGCAGTAGATGGAAGCATAGAGTAGTATAAGGCTAGATTTGTGGCCAAAGTATCTTCTCAAGTTGAGGGAATTGACTATGAGGAAACCTTTGCTCCTGTAGCAATGTATTCATCCATTAGATCAATTCTTCCATTGGTTGCATAGATGGGGTGTAAGATCCACCAAATGAATGTAAAAATAGAATTTATCAATGATGTTATTAAGGAGGAAGTGTACATCGAGCAACCAAGAGGTTTTGAGAGATTTGATCAGGAGTCTCATGTGTGTAGACGCAAGCAAGCATTGTACAGTGTCAAACAGACACCTAGAGCTTGGTACACTCATATTGATAGTTATCTCATTGGAATGGGATTCACTAAAAGTGAAGCACATGCAAACCTCTATCATGTCTTGGTAGAAGGTAAATTTCTTATCATTATTTTATATGTTGATGATTTAATGTTAACATGTGATGAGAAACTAATCAGCTCTTGCAAGGAGGACCTTCCAAGGGAATTTGAGATGAAGGACATGGGCCGCATGCACTACTTCCTTGGGATGGAAGTATGGAATATTTTGTGTCTGAAGGAAAGTATGCCAATGAGATACTGTAGATATTTCACATGGAGAGTTATAAGTCGATGGAAACACCTCTAGCAACCAACTAGAGGAAGGAGACTGCCACTTCAAGTGAAGAGGTTGATGCTACCATTTAACGACAACTAGTGGGTTCAATGATGTATGTTGTGAACACATGAATAGATATGCATTACAAAATCAACCAGTTGAGCCAATCTATGGCTAGGCTAACCAAATTGTATTGGAAGGAAGTGAAGCATGACTCACGGTAGCTTAGAGGAACTACCTAGTATGGATTATCATACATACAAACATAGGGAGTGAAATTGTGTGGCTTCATAGATGCAGATTTGACAAGGAGTCCATTCGATCAAAAGAGTACATCAAGTGGAATTTTTAGTGTTAGCTCTATAATGGTTTCCTAGTATAGCAGGAAGCAAATATTTGTGGCACTTAGCTAGGTAGAAGTAGAAAACATGGTTGCAAGTCAACCGACATGTGAGGCAATCTCGATGAGAAAGATACTTGTGGGATTGTTTGGTCATAGGATGGATCCAATTATGATCTATTGTGATAATTATAGTTTCATTAATCTCTCTAGGAATCTGGTATTTCATTATTGATCCAAGCATATAGATATCCAGTGTCATCATTTACAGGATTGTGTGGAAAGGGGGATGATGTTGCTACAATACATTCTGACAGAGGAACAAGATGTTGACATCTTGACAAAGGATTTGTCAAGAGGGAAGTTTGAATTCCATAGGTGCAAGATAGGGGTGGTTGATAATCACTTTCTTGTTGAGAGGGAGTGTTGAGAAGTGTAGCAAGAAAGTCTCAATTTGACTTTGCCTTGGTCAAATTGAGAAAATTTGAAATTCCACATTAGTAGAAAACTTGGAGGAAGTTAACTTGTGTGAAATGGCTCTTGTCACTCAGTTAGCTAAGTAGATTTAAGCTAGAGGAATTGGATTTTAGTTAAGAATATGTTGTTGGCATTATGATACATATGTTGTACTTGATGGCAACCCACTCATTTCAGATAATAAATTATAGTGTAGAGAAAAGTTCGCGCACTTATATGCAGAGAAAAGTTTATTTCATGTAGAGAAAAGTTCACGCACTTTCATGCAAGGAAAAGCACGTATATGTTGGAGAACTTACCTTTGGTCCATGGTAGTTAGTCCTTGGTATTTGAACCTATGAGGAAAAGCGCGTATATGTTGGAGAACTTACCTTTGGTCCATGGTAGTTAGTCCTTGGTATTTGAACCTATGGTTTTGGACCATGGTACTTCGTCAAAAGTGTTGATCTCACGTACTTTCATGGTTGGTTCATGGTATTAGTCCAATAGTTTTTTGATCCTATGGTTTTGGCCCGTGGTATTGTGAAAGGCCTAAGCCTATATAAAGCAAAGAAGATCACTTGGCTAATTCATTCTTGCAAATCGAGTATCTTAAGATCTGAAATATTGGGTTATTGTTTTAAAAGTTTGATCTATGAAAGGGAAGTTGAAAGCGAATCTATGAAGGGTGATCTCTCGAGCGCTACAGCTGCGGAAGTGCGGAGGCGCCACAGAAGGCGCAGTGCGGAGGCGCCATAGAAGGCGCAGTACGGAGATGTCACAGAGGCGCCACAGAAGGCGCAGTGCGGAGATGCCACAGAGGCGCCACAGAAGGCGCAGTGCGGAGACGCCACAGAGGCGCCACAGAAGGCGCAGTGCGGAGATGCCACAGAGGCACAGTGCGGAGGCGCAACAGAAGGCGCAGTGTGGAGACGCCACAGAGGCGCCATAGAAGGCACAGTGCGGAGACGCCACAGAGGCGCCACAGAAGGCGCAGTGCGGAGGCGCCACAGAAGGCGCAGTGCGGAGACGCCACAGAAGGCGCAGTGCGGAGGCGCCACAGAAGGCGCAGTGCGGAGGTGCCACAGAAGGTGCAGTGCAGAGGCGCAATAAAAGACGCAGTGCGGAGGCGCCATAGAAGGCGCAGGTGCAGTGGTCGCGGCGCCACAGAAGGCGCAGTTTGAAAATTTATGAAAAGTGGTCCTTGAAAGAAAAGAAGTAGGGGGTTGTAGCTCCCTTCCAGAAGAGACTGGAAAACGAGAGAGAGTTGTAGCTCTCTGCAGGTTGCAACCTGCGTACTGGTAAAGGACTGCACCAGTACAAAACCATTGTAAAAGGAGTTTCTAATTTGAAAGAAGATAGAGACATATTGCAGCAGGTGGTTTTCACCCACATTGGGTTTCCACCTTATATCTTGTGTTCTTTGGTGTGACTATCTGTTTTCTTTGTTCATGCTCATTATTTTATGGTACTGACATGCAAAAATAATTCAAAGAATAAATAAGGAAGATTTATTAAAAGAAATTGATAATACTGATTCACCCCCCTTCTCAGTATTATTTCCAACAATTGGTATCAGAGTAGGTCCTTCGGAGAAGCTTGATCGCTTGAAGGAAGATCATTCATCATGAGCAACTACGAGAGGGAAGCATCAATCAGGCCACCAATTTTTGATGCGACAAACTTCAATTATTGGAAGGTAAGAGTTACTGCATATCTTCAATCTCTTGGTACGGAAGTTTGGGATATCATAGATACAAGCTACACTTTTCCTTCAGCTACTCCTACAGATGCTGCCGAAAAGAAGAAATATGAAACAAATGCTAAAGCAGTCAATACTTTACTGGGATGCGTATCGAAAACAGAATTTGTAAAGGTTATGCAATATAAATCCGCAAAAGAAATATGGGACAAGATTATCTTGAGCTACGAAGAAGATGAACGAGGTAATGACTATAAACTGTTAATGGCATTTGAAGATGATGATTATATGGATGCTATAGATGTGGATAACCTTTATGAAGAAATTACTAAACTCAAGAGATGTATAGAAGACAAGAATATGATCATTGGTACTCTACAATTTCAAATTGATGAAAAGGAAAAACGTCTTGAAAAATTAGAAGGTGAAATTGTTGGTCTTAGAAAAGAGATTGAGAAAGCAAAAGCTATTAATCTTAAGTTTGTCAAAGGATCTGAAACTTTGGATGAGATTATCAATGTACAACGTTCTCCACTAAACAAGACAGGTCTGGGCTATAATGGAGAAACTTCTCAAGCATCCACCTCAAAAAGTTATCTTGATGCAGCAAGAAGGAATGAACAAAAGCACAATGGAGACCATCAGGTAAAGCAGGGACGAATTTGCAAACAGAGACTATCAAGGGCAATCCGCCTTAAGGGTAAACAAAAGCTACAACCAGCCACATGTAAAATCTTCTCAATTTGGTTCAAGAATGGATGACAATAGAAATTACAATCATTTGGCTGGTAGATTTGATAACCGCAGAAGTTACTTCAATGGACAATGTTTCTCTTGCCATAACTTTGGTCACAAAGCAACTCAATGTGTTGCATATAGAACAATCATGACTAGAGAAGCTCAAAAACAAAGAAGTATCACCGAGATTACAAAAAGGACCTATAACAACTTTTCGGCTCTTGAAAATGAAGTTGGATGTTCTATTTGCAATAACTTTGGTCATAAAGATTCTGAATGCAGGAGCAGGTTTCAGCAGACAAAGGAACAAGCCTCAAGCACCAAAACATGGAGAATCAAGGAACCACAAACAGAAAGATGTGGGATAGCTTTTTATGCAGAAGGAAAAGAAAATCTATGGTACATTGACAGTGGATGTTCGAAGCATATGACAGGTGATAAAGACAAACTTGAGTCATATTCTGCTCTAGAAAAAGGAAAGAAAGTTTCTTTTGGAAATGATACTCCTGCAACTATAAAAGGGAAAGGCATTGCTCAGTTGAAAGAAAAGGTCAAGGTTGGAAATGTTTTGTATGTCGATGGATTGAAGCATAATCTTCTAAGTGTCAGCCAGATGTGTGATCAAAGAACCGAGGTGATATTCAGATCAAATGGATGTCTTGTTCGTGATCTTGATACAGGTAAAATAGTGATCAAAGGTAAAAGAACTCCAAATAATCTATACATATTTGAAGAAGGACAACAACAATGCTATCTGAGCAAGGACGATGAGCACTGGTTATGGCATCGGAGGTTGGGGCATCTAAGCTTTTCACAAATAAGGAAAGCATGCAAATATCAGGCAGTTCGCGATCTTCCAGATATCAAAATTCCAGACAATACCATATGCAAATCATGTCAGTTTGGAAAGCAAACTAGAACTAACTTTCCAGAGAAGGAAGGATCAGCTAGCATGCCTCTTGAGCTAGTACATACAGATACATGTGGTCCATTCAGAAAAAGAACACCTCGAGGAGAAGAATACTTGATATTATTCATTGACGATTTCTCCAGGTTTGTCTGGTTAGGACTTATGAAGCACAAAGATGAAGCATTCGAAAAATTCAAATCCTTCAAAGCCTTGGTTGAAAATGAATCAGGACACAAAATTAAGTGCCTCAGATCCGACAGAGGTGGGGAGTTTACCTCAAATGAATTTTTCGATTTCTGTGAAGAACATGGGATAAGAAGAGAATTCTCTACAGCTAGAACTCCTTAGAAAAATGGAGTTGTGGAAAGAATGAACAGAACAGTCCAACAAATGGCTCGTGCTATGCTTGATGAGTCAGGAACTCCCGCAACCTTCTGGGGTGAAGCTGCACATGCTGCGGTTGTTATTCTCAACAAAACAAATGTCCGGGTGAACAGCACTCAAACCCCTCATGAGCTCTGGTGTGGTGAGACTCCTTCGGTAAAGCATTTCAAAATCTTTGGGAGCAAATGTTATATTAAGAATACTGATGAGCAACTTGGCAAACTTGAACCTAGAGCAGATGAAGGCATTCTTCTTGGTTATTCTCCACATAGCAAAGCATACAAGTGCTACAATAAAAGACTTGGAAGAATTGTTGACAGCATTGATGTAGTGGTTGATGAGAAGGGATACATTCCTAAGCAAGTACATCATGAAGACATCGAAGAAGATGAAGGCTACCCTCAAGGACAGAATGATGAAGAAGAAGAACCTCAAGAAGAACTAGAGGAGCAGATAAGGATAGAAGAGAAGACTCCATCCAGATATGTTCAAAAGAATCATCCAGAATCTCAAATTTTGGGACAGAAAGAAGCAGGTGTACAAACAAGAAGAACAATTGCAGAAGCTTCAAGCTATTTGGCATTACTCTCTTCCACTGAACCACAAAATGTGAAAGAGGCATGCAAAGATGAATGTTGGTTCAAAGCAATGGATGAAGAACTTGAGCAGATCGAAAAGAACAACACTTGGGAGCTGGTTCCTAGACCAAAGGATAAGAATGTTATAGGAACAAAATGGGTCTTCAAAAATAAATTGAATGAAAATGGAGAAGTAATTAGAAACAAGGCCAGACTTGTTTGTAAAGGGTATGCGCAACAAGAAGGAATAGATTTTGAAGAAACTTTTGCTCCTGTTGCAAGACTTGAGGCCATCCGAATGTTCCTTGCTCTCTCAAGCTTTCAAAACTTCAAAGTATTTCAAATGGATGTGAAATCAGCCTTTCTGAATGGAGACTTGGAAGAAGAAGTATACATTGAGTAGCTAGATGGTTTCATTCTTGGAAATGATCCAAATCTTGTATGCAGATTGAAAAAGGCTCTCTATGGTCTCAAACAAGCTCCAAGGGCTTGGTACTATCGTTTGGACAAATATCTTCATCAACAAGGTTTTTCAAAAGGATCAGCAGACAACAATCTTTATATAAAAGTTGAAAATGACAAATTGTTGATACTTGTTGTGTATGTAGATGACATTATCTTTGGCAGCAATGAAGAAGCTATGAGTCAAAGCTTTGCCTTGGTGATGTAGAAAGAATTCGAAATGTCCTTATTGGGAGAACTGACATATCTTCTTGGTTTTCAAATCCAACAAAATGAAGGAGGGATCTTCTTGTCTCAAACCAAGTATCTCAAGCAGATTTTGAAGAAATATGGTATGGAAGAAGAAAAACCAGTATGTACACCCATGGTCACAGGATGTAACCTCAGTGCAAATGATGAATCAGCAGCAGTGCATCAACCAACTTACAGATCTATGATTGGAATTCTACTTTATTTGACAGGTACCCGACCAAACATCATGCATGCAGTGGGAATAGTTGGAAGATTTCAGGCAAATCCAAAGGAAACTCATCTTCAGGCAGTAAAGAGAATCTTCAAATATCTTCAAGGGACTCAAAACTATGGCTTATGGTATCCTAGAGATACAGATCTCACACTTCATGCTTATACAGATGCAGATTGGGCCGGAAGCGTGGATGACAGGAAAAGCACAAGTGGTGGTGCATTCTTTATGGGTTCCAGATTAGTATCTTGGTTCAGCAAGAAACAGAGTTCGATTGCCTTGTCTACAGCTGAAGCAGAATATGTTGCTGCTGCATCTTGTTTCACTCAACTCCTTTGGATGATGCAGACCTTGCAGGATTTTCAAATCACTTGTACACCACCCATCTCCATCTTATGTGATAATACAAGTGCAATCAGAATTTCAAAGAACCCAGTCATGCATTCAAAAACCAAGCACATACCAATTAAGTATCACTTTCTCCGGGAACAAGTGCTTGAACAAAAGGTCAAGTTGGAGTATGTTCCTTCTAAGGAACAGGTTGGTGATATACTCACCAAACCATTGCCTAGGGAGACCTTTGAATACCTCAGGCAAAAGATGGGGGTTGTTGATGCATCATCTTGTTATTGAATCTCTTCTGA
The DNA here is from genome assembly GCA_031772625.1 of Pinus tabuliformis. Lineage (NCBI taxonomy): Eukaryota > Viridiplantae > Streptophyta > Pinopsida > Pinales > Pinaceae > Pinus > Pinus tabuliformis. The sequence continues at coordinate 122,965,101 of CM062810.1, read as the reverse complement.
TTGTTGGTCGTACGAAAGGTTCATCTGAAGTATATGCGTACATGTGCTGGGTTGCGGATTGGTCAAAGATCGAATGGCACAGGTTCAGGGAGAGCATATCATGCATTGTTGGCATTATGGAGGAAGTACAGAATGAGATCATGGATGCTGGTCTGAATATTGCTGCAATACGTCTCTATCTCTTTCATGGTCATGGATTATGGTTCTTCTTTGCAGATCTGGTTTATAGTCAGGGGGAGCATGTTCTTAGGGGGAGCATAACCCTTTACCCTTGATGTCAAAGGGGGAGAGTGATTGGTTGTTGTTGCCATCAAGTCCAAAGGGGGAGATTGTTGGCATTATGATACATATGTTGTACTTGATGGCAACCCACTCATTTCAGATAATAAATTATAGTGTAGAGAAAAGTTCACGCACTTATATGCAGAGAAAAGTTTATTTCATGTAGAGAAAAGTTCACGCACTTTCATGCAAGGAAAAGCGCGTATATGTTGGAGAACTTACCTTTGGTACATGGTAGTTAGTCCTTGGTATTTGAACCTATGAGGAAAAGCGCGTATATGTTGGAGAACTTACCTTTGGTCCATGGTAGTTAGTCCTTGGTATTTGAACCTATGAGGAAAAGCGCATATATGTTGGAGAACTTACCTTTGGTCCATGGTAGTTAGTCCTTGGTATTTGAACCTATGGTGTTGGACCATGGTACTTCGTCAAAAGTGTTGATCTCACGTACTTTCATGATTGGTTCATGGTATTAGTCCAACAGTTTTTTGATCCTATGGTTTTGGCCCGTGGTATTGTGAAAGGCCTAAGCCTATATAAAGCAAAGGAGATCACTTGGCTAATTCATTCTTGCAAATCAAATATCTTAAGATCTGAAATATTGGGTTATTGTTTTAAAAGTTTGATCTATGAAAGGGAAGTTGAAAGCGAATCTGTGAAGGGTGATCTCTTGAGCGCTGCAGCTGCAGAAGTGCGGAGGCGCCACAGAAGGCACAGTGCGGAGGCGCCACAGAAGGCGCAGTACGGAGACGCCATAGAGGCGCCACAGAAGGCGCAGTACGGAGACGCCACAGAGGCGCCACAGAAGGTGCAGTGCGGAGGCGCCACAGAAGGCGCAGTGTGGAGACGCCACAGAGGCGCCACAGAAGGCGCAGTGCAGAGACGCCACAGAGGCGCAGTGCGGAGGCGCCACAGATGGCGCAGTGCGGAGACGCCACAGAAGGCGCAGTGCGGAGACGCCACAGAAGGCGCAGTGCGGAGACGCCACAGAAGGCGCAGTGCGGAGGTGCCACAGAAGGCGCAGTGCAGAGGCACAACAGAAGACGCAGTGCGGAGGCGCCACAGAAGGCGCAGGTGCGGTGGTCGCGGTGCCATAGAAGGCGCAGTTTGAAAATTTATGAAAAGTGGTCCTTGAAAGAAAAGAAGTAGGGGGTTGTAGCTCCCTTCCAGAAGAGACTGGAAAACGGGGGAGAGTTGTAGCTCTCTGCAGGTTGCAGCCTGCGTACTGGTAAAGGACTGCACCAGTACAAAACCATTGTAAAAGGAGTTTCTAATTTGAAAGAAGATAGAGACATATTGCAGCAGGTGGTTTTCACCCACATTGGGTTTCCACCTTACATCTTGTGTTCTTTGGTGTGACTATCTGTTTTCTTTGTTCATGCTCATTATTTTATGGTGCTGACATGCAAAAATAATTCAAAGAATAAATAAGGAAGATTTATTAAAAGAACTTGATAATACTGATTCACCCCCCCTCTCAGGATTATTTCCAACATATGTGAATGCTAAATTTTATTAATCGAGATCTATTATTTCTAGTTGTGTTTATTTAAGATACTTCTAACAATTAATGGAACTAGTGGAAGGTCATTTGTGTAGTGGTACAATAGTCTTAATCAATGATCATCCAATTAACTAATCAAGTACCTCAAAATAGCTATTGCATGCAAGGAATTCAAGTTCCTTAGTTGTGGTGGAGATTCCAAGGTAATGTAACAAGAAGTTGTAAGCTAGCTTGAGTGTATTGGTGTTGCATTCAGTTAGATGATAAATCCTTGGGAATTGTGCAAATAAATTGGAGGAGAATTCCTAAAAAGTAGGGGCTAATTCCCTAGGATTTGTGCAAAGAAATAAGGGCACAATTAGAGGAATAAATTGACTAAGTTTGGCTTAGAGCTTCCATTGAGCAGACAGATAGGTTATTCACTTACAGGTTGTTCTCAAAGTTAGAAGGAAATTGTAATACATTCTCTATTCATCTGATTAATGCAAAGAGGCTTGAGGGGTTTTCCCAATTGGGTTCCCCTAGAAAAATAATGTGCATGTGTTGTTTTTATTATTGCATGTTTACTAATTTTGTTCTAAATTGTGAATTAAATTTCACATATCAATAGATTAGAATTGTGTCTCTTGATTTTAGATTAAACTCCCTATTCTATCACCATATTTCTATAAGCTCTAGGTTGTGGTAGTTGGTTTTGGTTCAGGTTATGGATCAAGCTCACTTTATATTTCTTTGATGCTAGTAGCTAACCATCAATTCCCACCTTGTTATATATAAGGTGAGAACATGAAAATATCTCTATTGCAAGACATTTCAATATATGAGAAAGAACTTTGAGGTATGACCAATATACCTTCTTATCTACTAAAGACCATTGTCAAGAAGTGATACATCTAAGGTGAATCTTTACTCTTGCAAGAGTCTTATGTCTAGAACATTTGTTTGAATGATGCGTATGTTTTCAATAATGCTCACAAGAATGAATAACAAAAATTTGATCTTCCACATGGTCAACCCCATCACAATATTGGCATTGGACAATTTAACATGGTTCTGGAAGAGGAGCAAGAGAAGATGAATTTTCTTGAAGAAACTCAACATTTTGAAACTTGATTGGTTTAGAATAGTCTAGAATGTGAAATGATACTTTCTTTTTATTTCCAAGACTTGTTATGTGCCTGTTGCTAATAAATTCTTCCTAGGGTTTGATGATTGGCTTACGAAGTGCAATCTACACCACTACGTATTCATGAAAATCTACTTCTGAAATGACCTCACTGATCTAATCAAGTTCTTGCTACTGATGGGAAACAACCTCAAACAATGAATAGTTATGAACAAGAAATAGCTTAGCATATTAACTCATTTGCTTTAGTTCATCTTATATAAGTTGTGATTCGAGCTACAAAAACTTGATCTTCTCATGTGCATCTTGTAAACAAGTTCAAACATTAGTGTGAGTGGTCTTTTAGATTTTGAATGTACCATTAATATAGAGTCTATTAGAGTTGTTAGTATGTCTAATAAATCATGAATTCTAGCCATTTTTTCAACAAATATAGAGTATTGGATTTAATGGAAAATAAACTCATTTATAATACAATTAAAATTAATTTTAAAAGAGTATAGCTGAATTTACAAAGGATTATAATCTACAAATTTTCACCAATGCTTTGATTCCTTAAATTACTTGAGGAGGAATGTCTCAACAAAGCCTTAGCTTCCACATAGAGAGTAAATAACATTAACTGGTTGATGAAAATATAATAATGGAGAATATAAACTAATCATGGTTTTGAAAATCATGCATACTAGAGATCACATGCAACTTCCAATAATGTGTCCATGAATTGAATCTTAACCCCTTCCTTGACAATGTTTAGGTGATATCCACAATGTTAGACTTCAAACATTTTTGTTAGGTCCCTCTAATACTAGTGTAGCCCCTTTATTGTTATTGTTAGTGTAGCCCCCTTATTGTTATTGTTGTGTCCATGTAGCCCCCATATTGTTATTGTTGTGTCCCATAGAATTCCACTATTGTTATTTATGTGCCCTTACATTATTATTCTTATGTAGGTTCTAAGTATATTGTGACCCACTAGACTCCTATATATACAAAGTAGGTCTTGTCATTTGGATCATCTGATAATTTTTCATTTATGTGATGTAAAGGAGGTTTCCCCTCAAAGAGGCTATTTATCAAGTCATTGATCTATCTTTGATTCTATTTTGTGAGTTGGTTGCATAACATTTGGTATCAAAGCTTTGGATTCTAGGGTTTCACTACTTCAAACAGGTCATCTTGGTATTTTCGCTATAACCTTTTTTCTACAAGGATTTAGAAGCTAAAATTGCGAGTACGTTGATTCAAAATCTTGGTGAACTTTGAACATTTTTTTTAGATCTTGGTTCGATATATTTTCTGAGATATAGTCCGAGGAAGTTAGGGCTTTTGTAGGCTCTAGAATTCATTCTCAAACAGGTGATCTAGGGAAAATTGTCATAACTTTCTTTCCAAGCATAAGATTTCAATTTCATAAAAGTAACTAAAATTGCATAGCCTGTAGTTTTTCTTATATCATCTTCAGGGCTGAAGGTTGAAATAGTGACACGTGGAATAACGTACAAGTTTCTCTACTGAACTAGTCTATAATTAGGTCATTGTGGGATATTGGGCGTAACTTTTGTTTGAAGAATTAAATATTGGTCAGACTTTTGGAATTGGAAATAATAATCAGAGAGCTACCAAAATATAGAAATTTATACCTTAGAGATCTGAAATTACAGAAATACAACAATTTAAATATTGAGCTCCTTAAAAACAAGAAAAAGGTGTGCATTTAAAAAAAAAATAGCATATGTTTTGTTTGAAAAATTAGTTTGAAGTGATTCAAAGGGAATAGTGAGGCATACATATCATTTTTTTATTATGAAATGCCTCGAAAATAAAAATGGACACATCTAGTAAGAAACAAGAAATCTCTACTATGACACATGAAGAAGAGGAAGAAACGCAACATGATATATCAAAATTACGAGACCTTGTGCAACAAATTTCAAAGAGTAACAAAAAATGAACTAGAAGCTAAGATCGATGATATATAAGAAAAAATGAAAGGAAACATGGAAGATTTGAAGAATCATTTAAAAGCAGACATGGAAGGTTTGAAGGAAGGTTTGACAAACTTTTTACAAGAAATGCTTCATAACAATGACAAGGTATTCTATGAAAATCAGGATGAGGAAAAAAAGAATATGAAACATGATTTTAGAGACTCCAACATTGGGTTTAAGACCCACCACATTCCAAAGGTAGATATGAGGAAGTTTTATGGAAAGGATCTGGTAACATGGATATTATAGATGGAGCAATTCTTTAATCTAGATGATGTACCACACACAAAAAAGGTATGTATTGCATATTTCTATTTAGAAAAAAATAAGTTTCTGTGGTATAGATGGATTTGTTATCATAAACTAATTTTAACTTGCACCATTTTTAGGAAGAATCAGTGTCACATTATGAGGATACAAAGAGTAATACGTTCCTTATCCAATTTATAAATCTCAAACAAAAGGGTTCAATGGTGGAGCACATTGAGGACTTACAAACATTAAATATCAAGGTAAATGATATTCCAAAGGAGCATAGTATTTATGTCTTCATAAGGAATTTAAAGGATAACATCCAGCATGAGGTTTGCCTTTGGGAACCTAATTCATTGGAAAAGGAATTCAAGGTGGCAAGACACGTTGAAAGAAAAATTATGGAAACAAGGAAGTCTGCCACTCACAACTATAGATATGGAAGTGTTGTTGCTCCTAGCCTCCCACAACCTACAAGGTTAACACCACAATAACTAGAGGAAAAAGGATCAAAAGGGATTTGTTACAGTTGTGATAGAAAATACACTAAGAGTCATAAGTGTGTTGATAAGAAATTATTTTACATAGATTGTGAAGAGGAGGAAGAAAAGGAACAAGAAACATTAAAAGGAGGATATACACCAGGAATCAGCACCAGAGAAAGAAGAAATGAATCTAACGATATCTTGTAATGCATTGGAAAGAATTACCACTCCTCAAACTCTCAATATAAAAGGATTTACCAAGAAGAAAATGGTAATAGTGCTATTTGGTTCTCGTAGTACCCACAATTTTATTCATTGTAAGATAGCCAAGGAATTGAATTTCTTTCTATATCTAGCGCTAGAGTTTCAACTAATGGCTCCAAATGGAGGAACTATAAATTGCTTAATGAAGTTCTGTAATATCAATCTGACCATGGGAGAATATGTATTGAATAGTCCAATGATTTCCATTCCAATGGTTGGTGTTGATGTTGTATTAGGACTCCAATGGTTACAATCTTTGGGGATGATAGCTTTTAATTTTCAGGAACTTTTCTTGAAATTTTCATGGGAAGGAAAGGAAATGGAATTAAGGGTCATCATAGGAAAACCAAGGAATATAATCAACTCTAATGGCACAAAAAAGATTTTGAAGAAAGAAAAACATGGCATAATTGCACAATTATGCTCACTAGATGTTCAAACATTGAAATAATCTATTTCTCCAGATATCCAAAGAATCCCAAACAATCATTCCAAAGTATTTGACACTCCCAAATGCCTCCCACCTTTCATGATCATGATCAAGTTATTCACTTGATTCCAGGAAGCGTTCCTCCAAACACCAAATCTTATAGATATCTATATGCCCAAAAGAGTGAAATTGAAGATATGGTTGCAGAAATGCTAGAGGAAGGTATAATTCAACCTAGCCAAAGCTCTTTCTCTGCTCAGTAGTATTGGTACATGAAATGGATGGATCATGGCATGTGTGTCCATATTATAGGGAGCTCAAAAAGATCATTATTAAAGATAAATTTCCCATTCCTATCATTGATGAATTGTTGGATGAATTACATGGATTAATTGACTTCACCAAGTTGTATCTTCATTCAGGATATCATCAAATTAGAAGTAAGACTAAATATATTCCAAAAGCAACATTCAGAACTCTTGAAGTTCATTATGAATTTTTGGTTATGACTTTTGACCTTACTAATGCACCCTCTACATTTCAGGGTTTTATGAATTCCATTTTCAAACCCTTCCTTAAAAAATTGTGGTAGTATTCTTTTATGGCATATCAATCTACAGCAAGTCTTAGAAGGATCATGTTCAACATGTTGATAATATGCTCAAACTATTGGAGGAGAAACAATTGTATCCAAAAACCTCAAAATGTTTCTTTAGGGTACAAGAGGTGGAATATTTGGGTTATATTGTATCTCATTAGGGTGTTAAGGTAGATCCTAACAAAATTAAATCCATCAAGGAATGTCAAATTCCCACAACCATAAATCATCTTTGAGGATTTCTCGATTTGATAGGGTATTATCACAAATATTTTAAGAATTGTGGGAAAATAGTAGCACCTCTAACAACATTACTCAAGAAAGATGCAATTTTTTGGACTTTAGAAGCAATTAATTCCTTTGAACATATTAAAAGGCAATGAGCCAAGCACCAATTTTAGCTACTCCAGACTTCACAAAAACCTTTATGGTGAAATGTGATGCCATAGGAAATGGAGTTGGTGTTGTTTTAATGCAAGAAGGAAGATCTATTGCTTTTGAAAGTCATCCGATCAAGGGAAATTATTTACACAAACCTATTTATGAAAAGAAATGTTGCCAATACAACATGCTTTGAAGCAATGGCACCCTCACCTAATGGGAAGACACTTCTAGGGAAAAAGGGATCATGATAATATTAAATACCTTTTGGAATAAATATTATCGTTGGAAGAGTAGCAAAAATGGACCACTAAGATGTTGGGTTATGAATTTGAAATCATCTACAAAAAAGGGAAGAAAATTTTTGTTGCGAATGCATTTTCAAGAATGGTTGAGGATGTGGAATGTTATGAAACCAACTCACAAAAAGATAGAAAAGATAGATCAATGCCTTAGAATTCAGCCTCTTCGAGGGGGAAACCTCCTTTACATTACATAAATGAACAATTCTTGGATGATTCAAATGGAAAAACCTCCTTTCTATATATAGGAGTCTAAGGGGTCACAATATAACCAAGCCGACCTAACAATAATAATATAAGGGCACAAAAATAACAATAGAGGGATTCTATGGGGCACAGTAATAACAATATGGGGACAATAGGGGCACAACAATATTAATAAGGGATACAAATACAATATTAATGGGGGCATTACTAGTATTATAGGGACCTAACATGCCCCTCTCCTTCAAAAAAGTGTTGTCCTCAATGCTTGAGTAATTCTGAATGCTTCTGTATAAAATTCTCATCCTCCCATGTGGAATCTTCAGCAGATAAGTTCTTCCACTTGATGAGATACTCTGAAATGGATTAATTTCGTAGTTGTTGAGTTCTTGTTTCTATGACTGCTTCTGGTTCCAATATAATTTTTCCTTCCTCGTTAAGTTCTGGCAATATTGTTTGAACTGGGAGCTTGTCGCCTATAACCTTCTTTAATCATGAAACATGGAAAACTGGGTGCACTCAAGAAGCTGCAGGAAGCTCCAATCTGTATGCCATAGTACCAATCTTTTGTAACACCTTGCACGGACCATAATACTTTGGTGACAATTTTTTATCCTTCTTAGCTTGCTTGAGGGAGATTTGTTTATATGGTTGTAGCCGTAGGAATACTCAATCACCTACATCAAAACTTCTTTCACTATGATGTTGATCTACCTGTTGTTTCATTCTATTCTGCGCCAACATGAGGTTATCCTTTAAGAGTTGGAGAACTTGTTGTTGATGCCCGATGTGATGTTCCACTGCTTGAACCTTATAATTTTCTCTTAAATATGATGGGATGGATGGTGGGTGATATCCATAAAGTGCCATAAATAGGGTCATTTTTGTTGGAGTATGGAAGGAAGTGTTATATCACCATTCAGCCAGAGGCGACCATTTGACCCATTGTGTCTATTTATCAGATACAAAGCAACAAAGATATCCTTCCAAACATTTGTTTACTATCTCCATTTTCCCATTAGATTGAGGATGATAAGATGAGCTATGAGCTAACTGAGTACCAAGATAAGAAAATAATTTTGTCCAAAAATTTCCTGTAAAAATGGGATCTTTGTCACTTACAATAATTTTTGGGTTTCCGTGTAGCTTTTGAAATGTTTCCATAAATTTCATATAAATTGTATTGGCTTTAAATGGATGTGATAATGCACAAAAGTGTGCATACTTGGTAAGTCTGTCAACTACCAACATGATGACACTCTTTCCCTCAGACTTGGGTAAACCTGTGATAAAATCCATTGAAACCTCCTCCCAACATTGGCTTGGAATGGATAAAGGTTGTAATAGACCTGGTGTCTTAATTGTTTTAGCTTTATTTAGTTGGCATACCAAAAATTTCGCCACAAATTTTTGAATATCTAATTTAAGGCCATCCCAAAAAAATTCCTTCTTAGCCCTGTGGTAAGTTTTTTAAAATCCTGAGTGCCCTCCTAAGGCAGAAGCGTGCAATTCAAGAAGAATCTTTTGTTTGAGTTGGGAATTCTTACAGAGGTATAAGCGATCTTTGTACCATAACGAATAATTTTTCTAGCTAAATGTATCAGATGTATTGGAATATTGTTGTAACTTTCGAATAGGTTCCCACACTTCTTCATTCCATTCCTCCCTTGCTTCATTTATCCAATCTGGTTGGATAATAGAAATGGCGCACAACAATGCTTCCACATCCTCATCCTTTCTTGAGAGTACATCTGCCACAACATTTTGCTTCCCTTTCTTGTATATGATTTCAAAGTCATAACCCAACATCTTTGTGACCCATTTTTGTTGTTCTTCAGAGGATAATCTTTGTTCTAAAAAGTATTTAACGCTATCATGATCTGTTTTTACCTTGAAGTGTCTTCCCATTAGGTAGGGTTGCCATTTCTTAAGTGCATGTAGTATTGCCAACATTTCCTTCTCATAAATAGATTTGTGCAAATACTTTCCCTTGATTGGACGACTTTTGAAAGCAATGGGTATTTCATCTTGCATTAAAACAGCACCAATTCCATTTCCAGAAGCATCACATTCCACAATAAAGGTTTTTGTGAAGTCTGGTGTTGCTAAGACCAGTGCTTGGCACATTGCCTCTTTAAGATCTTCAAAGGCCTTTGTTGCTTCTGGAGTCCATGAAAATGCATCTTTCTTTAACAATGTTTTTAGAGGTGCTGCTATTTTCCCATAATTCTTAACAAACTTGTGATAATACCCTTGTCAACCCAAAAAATCCTCGCAAATGCTTTATGGATGTGGGGATTTCCCATTCCTTAATGGCTCAAATTTTGCTAGGGTCTACCTTAACTCCTTCATGAGATACAATATGACCAAGATATTCCACCTCTTGTACTCCAAAGAAACATTTGGATCTTTTTGCATATAATTGTTTCTCCTCCAATAGTTGTAGCACCCTGTCAATCTGTTCAACATGATCCTTTCAAGACTTGTTGTAGATTAGTATATCATCAAAAAATACTAACACAAATTTTCTAAGGAAGGGTTTGAAAATGGAATTCATCAAACCTTGAAATGTAGAAGGTGCATTGGTAAGGCCAAAAGGCATGACCAAAAACTCATAGTGACCCTCATGAGTTCTAAATGTTGTTTTCGGAATGTCTTGAGTCTTCATTCTGATTTGATGATATCCTGAACAAAGATCTAACTTGGTGAAGTAAATTGATCCATGCAATTCATCCAATAATTCATCAATGAAAGGAATGGGAAACTTATCTTTAATAGTGAGCTTGTTGAGCTCCCTATAATCTGGACACATGCGCCATGATCCATCCTTCTTGTGCACCAATACTACTGGAGCACAGAAAGAACTTTGGCTAGGTTGAATTATACCAGCCTCAAGCATTTCTTCAACCATACGTTCAATTTCACTCTTTTGGGCATAGGGATATCTGTACGGCCTGATGTTTGGAGGAACACTTCCTGGAATCAAATGAATACCATGATCATGATCACGAATAGGTGGAAGACCTTTGGGAGTCTAAAACACCTTGGAATGATTGTCCAAGACTTTTTGGAGATTTGGAGCAATAGATGAATTCGATGTGGAAACATCTAGCGAACATAATTGTGCAATTACACATCATTGTTCCTTTTTTAGAAGCTTTGTCATACCGTTAGAGCTTATTATATTTTCCCGGTTTCCTTGCAATACCCCTTAATTCAACTTCCTTTCCTTCTGCATAAAATTTCATGAAAAGTTCTTGAAAGTTAAAAGCTATTGTACCCAAGGATTGTAGCTATTGGACTCCTAGTACAACATCAACACCTCCCATTGGAATGGAATGCATTGGGCTTTTCAATACATATTCTCCCATGGATAGCTTGATATTATGGCACTTTCTAGAGCAATTTATTGTTCCTCCATTTGCAACCATCACTTGACACTCTGGTGCTGGATATAGGAAGAAATTCAATTCTTTTTCTATCTTACAATGAATAAAATTGTGGTACTTCCTGAATCAATCAACACTATTACCTTTTTCTTCTTGATTTGTCCTTCTATCTTGATGGTTTGAGGAGTGGTAATTCCAGCCAATGCATTACAAGATATGGTCGGATTCATTTCTTCTTTATCTAGGCTTTGTTCTTAGAGTATATCCTCTTCTTTTGACCTTTCTTGCTCCTTTTCTTCTTCCTCTTCACAATCTATGTAGAATAATTTCTCCTGAGCACACTTATGACCTTTAGTGTAGTTTCTATCACAGCTGTAACAAAGCCCTTTTGCTATTTTTTCTTCCAATTGTTGTGGTGTCAACCTTATAGGTTGTGGAAGGCTAGGGGCAACAACACTTACATCTGTATAGTTGTGAGTGCTATGCTTCCTTGTTGCCATAATTTTGCTTTCCATTTTTCTTGCTAACCTAAATGCCTTCTCTAATGAATCAGGTTCCCAAAGGCAAACATCATGTTGGATATTATCCTTTAGAGTCCCTATGAAAACATCAATCCTATGCTCCTCTAGAATATTTTTTACCCTTATGTTCAATTTTTGGAACTCCTCAATGTGCCCCATTATTGAACCCTTTTGTTTGAGACTTATCAATTGGCTAAAAAAGTGTTGCTTTTTGTATCCTCATAATGTGCTGTCAATTCTTTCTTAAAAATTGCCCAAGTGATAATTTGTTTACGAGAGCAAAGCCATTGATACCATACAATCTGATTTGGTTCCAAATATAAAGTTGCAATACATATCTTTTGTGTGTTTTGCACATTATTGAGATTGAAAAATTGCTCCATCTGTAATATCCATGTTGAGGGATCCTTGCCATCAAACTTCCTCATATCGATTTTTGGAATATGGTGGGTCTTTGATCCGACATTAGAGTCTATGAAATCATGATTAACATTTCTTTTGTTTTCATCGTGAGTTTCCTTTACTACCCTTTCACCATTAGTGACCATTTCTTGTAGCAACTTATTCATATTTATCTTCAATTCTTTTGTCTTATCATCCATGCCATCTATTTTAGCATCCATGTCATTCATCTTATCTTCCATGCCATCCATCTTAGCTTATACTCCTTTCTTTAAACAATACATCTTAGCTTCTACACCTTTCTTTGAACCATCCATCTTAGCTTCTACATCTTTCTTTAAACCATCCATCTTAGATTATGTTACTTTTTGTGCAAGTGACACTTGTTGCACTTGGTCTCGTAATTTTGATATATCATGTTTCATTTCTTCCTCTTCTTCATGAGTCATGCTATAGCTTTTAGGTTTCTTACTAGGTGTTTTCATTTTCTTTCCTCGAGACATCAATTACCAATAATAATTCTTTACTATGCCCTTTGAATTCCTTCAAACTAATTTTTCAAACCAAGCATATGCAAAAATTTTAAAAAAACTACACACATTTTTTCACTTTGTAGGAGCTTGATATTGAATCTGATGTATCTCTGTAATTTTGGATCATCCAGTTCTAAAATTGAGATTTGTAGTAGCCCTCCGTGTGCTCTTTCCAATTCCAATATTCTGATCCAAATTGGATTCTCCAAGGAAGAGTTATGCACAATCTCCCAAGATGACCTGATTATAGACCTTTCCAGAAGAGCGAACTTGTATGAAGTGCCACATGTCACTATTTTGACCTTAGGCTCTGAAAAATATATACAAGAAGCTACAGTCCATTCTCTTTCTGTACCTTCTTACAAAATTTCAATCTAATGCTTAGAGAGAAAGTTATGACGATTTTCCCTAGGTCACCTATTTGGAATGTAATTCAGGAGTCTGCAAAAAGACCAACTTCCTCAGATCATATCTCCGCAAATACAGAGCGAGAGGCTCTGAAATTCAGACCTGAGGTTCAGTGCGAATTCATCTCAAATGGTTTTTTTTTTTCGCTTCTGAAACGTCGTAGAAAAATGTTATAGCGAAAATGCCACGATGACCTAATTGGAGCAACGAAACCCTAGAATCCAAAGCTTTGATAACAAATGTTATGAAACTAGCTCACAAAAAGGTATAGAAAAGATAGATCAACGCCTTAGAATTCAGCCTCTTCGAGGGGGCAGCCTCCTTTACATTACATAAATGAACAATTCTTGGATGATTCAAATGACAAAACCTCCTTTCTATATATAGGAGTCTAAGGGGTCACAATATGACCAACCCAACCTAACAATAATAATATAAGGGCACAAAAATAACAATAGAGGGATTCTATGGGGCATAGTAATAAAAATATGGGGACAATAGGGGCACAAAAATATTAATAAGGGATACAATTACAATATTAATGGGGGCATTACTAGTATTATAGGGACCTAACATGGAAGCATTACTCTATGCCATGTCGATTATCCAACTTGATTAAAGCAAGGGAGGAATGGAAGAATGATCAAGAGATGTGGACACTCATTCAAAAGTTTCAACAAGATTCCAATACATCCTATTCATCTATTTGGAAAAATGACTCATTATGGTACAAAGATCGCTTATATCTATGTAAGAATTCCCAACTCAAATAAAATATTACTTTTGAATTGCACACCTCTCCTTTAGGAGGGCACTGAATATTTTTAAAAACATACCTTAGGGTCAATAAGGAATTTTTTTGGGATGGCCTTAAATTTGATATTCAAAAGTTTGTGGCAGAATGTTTGGTTTTCCAACAAAATAAAGTTGAAACAATTAAGTACCTCGATCTTTTACAACCTTTAGCCATTCTAGGTCAGCATTGGAAGGAAGTCTAAATTGATTTTATCAAAATTTTACCCAAGTTTGAAGGAAAGAGTGTCATCATGGTGATAGTTGATGGACTTACCAAGTATGCACACTTTTGTGCATTATCCCATCCTTTTAAATCTTGTATAGTTGCTACTGAATTTATGGAAACAATTCAAAAGCTACATGGAAACCCAAAGATTATTGTAAGTGACATATATCCCATTTTCACTGGAAATTTTTGGATGGAATTATTTTCTCGTCTTGGTACTAAATTAGCTCATAGCTCATCTTATCATCCTTAATCTGATGGGAAACTGAGATAGTGAACAAATGTTTGGAAGTATATCTTCGTTTCTTTGTATTTGATAAAAAAAACACAATGGATCAGATGGTTACCTTTGGCTAAATGGTGGTATAACACTTCCTTCCAACTTGCAAAAAAAATGAACCCATTTATGGCACTTTATGGATATCATCCACTATCCATTACATCATACTTAAGAGAAAATTCTAAGGTTCAAGTGGTGGAATATCACATCATTCGTAAAAAATAAGCACTCCAACTCTTAAATGATAACCTCACTTTGGTGCAAAATCGAATGAAACAATAGGCAGATCAGCATCACAATGAAAGAAGTTTTTATGCAGGTGATTGGTTATCACAAATGTCCCTCAGGAAAGCTAAGAAGGATAATAAATTATCACTCAATTAGTATTATGGTCCTTACAATGTGTTACAAAATATTGGTATTATGGCATACAAATTGGAGCTTCCTACATTTTCCCAAGTACACCCAGTTTTTCATGTTTCATGTTTAAAGAAGGTTATCAGTGACAAGCTCCCAACTCAAAAAATATTTCCATAACTTGACGAGGAAGGAAAAATCATATTGGATCTTGAAGAATTCATGGAAACAAGAACCCGATAACTACGAAATCAATCAACTTTAGAGTATCTCATTAAGTGGAATAACTTACCCACTGAATATTCCACATGGGAGGATTGAGAATTTTATATAGAAGCATCTAGAACTACTCAAGCATTGAGGAAAACACTTTTTTGAAGGAGAGGGGCATGCTAGGTCCCTATAATACTAGTGTATCCCCTTTATTATTATTTTTAGTGTAGCCCCCTTATTGTTATTGTTGTGCCCATGTAGCCCCCATATTATTATTTTGTTCCCCATATAAGCCCATTATTGTTATTGTTATGCCCTTACATTATTATTGTTATGTAGACTCTGATTATATTGTGACCCATTAGACTCCTAGATATACAGAGGTATTGTCATTTGTATCATACAAGAAATTTTCATTCATGTGTCGATGTAAAGGAGGTTTCCCCCTCGAAGAGGCTATTTATCAAATCGTTGATCTATCTTTTCTTCTATTTTGTGAGTTGGTTGCATAAAAAAACTTGGTCCCTCGACATGCTATTCACATTGAAATTTACAAGTAGTGGTTTTTGGTACTTCAAAATTATCCCTGATGGGTACACTATCCAATTGGAGAGTGGTAAAATAGATAGAAATTGTGGTTCCAGGGAGTTAGAATTCAAACTTAATTACTATGCAATACTATTATTATCATGCCTTTGATGCACATTGAGAAGAAAGGATAAATGCACATCCACATGGAACTATGAAATTATGTGCTCCTTTTGCAATAGTGAATTGTTGATTCCAAACATCAATCCTCCAATCATAGTTATTTCCAAAAAAATCACTTTGAACCCCAAATTCTGATGTTTTCTTTTATGTAGACAGATTTGTTTCTAGCACAACATGATATCAACAAATCTACATAGTTTTACGGTGGTCAAGAAATTATAAATAATGGTATTGATTTGCTTTCCATTGGAGGCTGAATTAAAGGAGGGTGAGGATAATAAAACTTGTGAGGAGGATAGAAAGGACTAAGTTCATTGATTTAGGATAGCTCTACCTTCTACTCTTCTATTGGAAAATACTTGAGCATATTCTAACATAGGTTTTAGGATGGTAAATACAGTAAAATGTAAATGGCATCGATGTGAGCTTTAGTTTTGGAGAGAGGTAGTCAAACTTGATAAGCCACCAAAATTACCTGAGCTTCCAGCTTGCAATGTTCTACTCAAGTCATTGAGTGTTGAAAACATCTTATGGCACACCCCTCTCCCTCCTACTTTTTTTAGTGTTGGAGTTAGTAGAACGAGTCTAAAATTATCGTGTTGGTGATATTTTTGTGGCTGCTTTTAGTTCCAAACCCTATTTATAATGATATATCTAGATAATTAGTGTTGCCCTCAGAATTGATATTGTGGTTTGTTCAACCAAAGCAGTCTCTCATTCATTCAATAAAAGTTTCTCTCACACTATTCCTTAGAAACCCAAATTTTCTTCTCATGTAATCACTGGGAGAAGAAATTGCTTTTGTTGGAACCTAATTTTTAGAAATTTGAATGGATCAACTTCTAATATGGGTGCGACAGTGGACCATATGACCATCAATGTTTTTCAAAGGAATATCATGTCCAAGTATTTCCCCCATTGATATCTTCTCCAAGAGAAATAAAAGATCTATGTGTGGAGTCCAAAGACCCTAGAAATTGTTACCACAAATATCATTGGAAATAATTAGGTTGAAACAATGATGGATAAAGCCTAGCTAGAAAAAACCTGTAGCATGTCAATAAGCATTCAAGTTATGAAAGAATAAATATAGTTAGATATTCTTTTGTGGAAAAAGTAGACATAGTGTCAGTAGCCATCTTCTCAGACCATAAAGAGACAACTAGAAAAATGTTGAAGATATTCCAAAAGTTCAGAATGGCAGAGCACCCAACTGCAACATTGACATGGATGGTAGAGGAGGTATCTTTGAGCGAGCCATGAATGGTTTTGTGTAGGTTAGAAACTTGATGAATAAATTAGGAATAAATGGCCACTTGTGTCTCTCACACAATTGAGCAGGCTAGGAAGGCACATGCTTTGATACTAGTGTTAATCACTCACAAAAATAAAGTATTGCAAATTAGGATCATTGCGAGATACATTTCATGAAATAAATGTACATATTAATACACATTGTCTTGACCCTTAGTTTCATATTCCAATAGGTCTCTTTGACTTCTGTGATTGTTGGCCTTCACTTGAGGCTTTTTCTTTCCATTCAAATGAATGGGCCAAGTTTGCATAATCCAAGACGATTATGCTTCCAATAATTCTCACTTCCAACTTTTCCAAGAAAAAAATACAAATAAAACAATGGCACACTTATTACAAAAGTTACAAGGAGTACAAAAACAAAGAGATTATAACACAATTTTGTGAGTATATAATTTGGATCACATGTCCCCACTTTTAGGATTTTGTTCCAAAAATCTATACCATTAAGGAGATGGATGCACATGGAATCTATTTTCCTATTCACATCTATTACTCCATTTGTAATGAAGGTTCCCTATTCCATATGTTAGTATTATGGTTACACTAAGAGGGGGAGGGGTGATGAATATGTGCAATGGCTAGTTTAACCAAAATTAACAATTCATCATAAATAAAAGCATAACAATATAGCAATCATCACATGAATAAAAAAGGGAACCAAATACATGTGGAAACCCTTGCAGGAGAAAACCACAAATATTCTTATTTTTTTCTTCAATATTTGATTACAATAATCTACTAGCATCAACTAGCTTTAGCCTGCAACTTGATTGAGGAACCAACCTCAGAAATATGAAAGCATCAACTATCTTTAGTCTAACACTTGATTGAGGAACCTATCTATGAAATATGCAAAATCCCACTTGTAGTAGACAACAATCTGATTGAGGCATTAAGCTCATAATATTACAATGAACCACCCTTTTCACAATATTTCAAGCTAGATCCATAACCTTCAATTCATTCTTGAAATTAGACTCATCTAAAATACTCGGTCTTCCATAATCAAATTGAGTAAGCTCATACTTGGTTCTATTCAGTGAGTTTATATTCTTCAAAAAAATAACCTTGGCCAAGTTGACAACAAATAAATTTGTTCCTTCAATCTAAAATAGATAAAACAAATATAAACAAAGCATGCTTTCGACCTTGTGGCTTATCTATTATCAATTACTTCACTCCTCATCTCAAATGACATTGTGCTGCTCTACGATACTGTGTAAACACCCAAACAATTTTTCCACACAACTGTAGAAATTTTGAATAATAAACACTTATTCACAGAGATTATCCCGATAATACACTATTGTGGAATACATGCACAATACATAATCTCCTCTACGTTGATCATCAATTTAGCAGCATCAAAAAACAATGAAACATCAATCGCATGCACACATTAACACAGTATGTAACCCAGGGAAAGCTTACAGCTGAAAACCCCCCACTATCTGTATATTAATGATTGAAAACATATAGCAATACATAGTACAATACTCCTCTGAAGTATCCAGCACTATCTCCACCTGTTACACACCAAACTAGCTTAGATTCGAACAAGTCACAGGTTCAAATATCCTCCGCTGATTTGCCCGCCTCTATTGCACAATACCAAGTGAAAATCATGTGAGCACAGGCTATTTCACTGGGCATATACTGGGAAATCCTCATGGGCATACTCAATCCATTGATTTTTCAAGATCTCATGCACAACTATAGTCACAACTGATAGCAATCTCAACCTCCAACACCTGTCTCCACTGAACTGTACATGCACTGAGTTAACTGATGTATTCTTCAGTTGCATTATAAGTTAATAATCAGTGAATTAATTTAATCAATTAATTCACATCACTCATCACTAGTCTATTTGTAGTTAGACTAATTACAACTAGTTTAACAAAGTCAAACTGAACACAACTCCATCAACTCCACAAAACTCAAACACATGAGTTCTAACTGATTTCCTACATGCAATAGCTCAACTGACCCACAAAGAAAGCGTATTTCCTTCTGATAGCTGCATGTGCCACATTTGTAGCTCAAACTGAAGTGCTCCAAGAGGATAAGATAATGTTTATAGTCTAAATATTATTATGAGACAATAATATTTGACTTTTCTATTTTTAGCCTGGCAGTCTAAAAATAGACTTTGATCACTCCGTTGTGAACCAGAAATAGAAGTCCATCTATTTTTCCCAACATGACAAATCATCCATAAACATCATACTGCAACTCATAGACCATGATCCATATGTCTAAAAATAGACATAGTCTAAAAATAGACTTTGCGCCATAATTTGCCTGCGGGCCCACTTAGTGAAGGCAACTCCTTTCCACTAAGCTCCATCATCTTGTTGCATTCTCAACACTCCCTATCAACAAGATATGGGTTATCAACAACCCCTATCCTACCTCGGTGGTATTCAAATTTGCTCCTGGTGAGCGCCTTCGTCAACATATCAGCATCCTGATCCTCCGTTGAAATGTATGAAAGTAACATGATTCTCTGCTGCACACAATCTCTGATATGATGGTACCTGATGTCAATGTGCTTAGATCTATCATGAAATACAGGATTGCTTGAGAGTTTAATGCAACTATAGTTATCACAGTAAATCACAATAGGCTCCAAGTAAGAACCGAACAAACCGACCAGGATCTTCCTCATCCATATAGCCTCGCATGCAGCCAAACTTGATACCATATACTCAGCCTCTGCTGAACTGAGTGCCACGGATCTCTACTTCCTGTTGTACCAAGAAACTGTTGTCGACCTGATACTGAAGACCCCTCCTGATGTGCTCTTTCTGTCCATTGAGCTCCCTACCCAATCTACATCCGTGAAGCCACATAGCTTCACCTCATCCTCATGTCTATACAACAATCCATATCCCGATGTGCCTCTCAAATAACGCAATACATGCTTGCCTGCCTTCCAAAAGAACTTGGTTGCCTTAACCATAGCTTGTGAAAGCTGGCTAACAGCATAGCATATATCGGGTCGTGTATTGACCAGATACATAAGCGACCCCACCAACTATCGATAAACAGTGGCATCCACTTCTTCTGTCGAAGTGGCATCCTCCTTCCTCCAACCTCCAGGAAGAGGAGTATCAACAGGCTTGCAGCCATGCATGTTGAACTTCTCCAGTATCTCCCGAGCATACTTACCCTGAGAAACAAATAATCCATCATTGCACTGCCAAATTTCCAATCCTAGGAAATAATGAAGGAGGCCCAAGTCCTTCATCTCAAACTCCTTAGCAAGATCATCCTTGCATGAAAGTATCAATAGCTCATCACCCGTTAGAATCAAATCATCTACATAAATTACAATGATAAGAAACTTACCCCCCACCAAAATCTGGTATAGGTTAGGATCTACCTCACTCTTGGAGAATCCAAGTCCGGTGAAATAACTGTCTATCCCTGTGTACCAAGCACATGGTGCTTGTTTCAACCCATACAAAGCTCTCTTAAGCCTGCACACATGCGACTTGCTGTTGAAGACCTCAAAGCCTTCGGGTTGCTCAATGTACACCTCCTCCTCAATGACTCCATTGAGGAACGCAGTCTTCATATCCATCTGATGAATGTGCCATCCCATCTGCACTGAGAGAGCAAGAATCGTCCGTATGGAAGAATACCTTGCAATAGGTGCAAAGGTCTCCTCATAATCGATCCCCTCTATCTATGAAAAGCCTCAGGTAACAATATTGCCTTGTACTTCTCCACACTCCCGTCAGTTGCTTGCTTAAATTTGTAGATCCATCTCGAACCCACCACTGATTTCCCTTCTGGTCTAGGAACAATCTCCCATGCACTGTTTTGACAATTGAATCATACTCTTCCACCATGGCATCTACCCATGCGGGATCCTCCACAACTTCCTCAAAAGAGGATGGCTCAGTCACAACACATTTTCTCATAAGAGCCATGTATCCAGTGTATCGATCAGGTGATTGTCTTTGCCTGCGTTGGGCTATAGGTGGTCCTACAACTTTCTCTGCATTTCGAGCCAGTCGCTCAGCTTCTGTCAAGTGCTTTCTTCCTCTGATGGTTGCGCTGCATGAGTGGTCTCTTCCACTCCATGAACCTTGTCCTATGGCTGATCCACATCGTGAAGCTCATCCTTAGGAACTAATAGCTCCTCATCTGCATGCAAATGTGGCTCCCTCTCAAGCGAACACTTCATGGCTTTCTCCTCCTGAAATTTTATATCCCGTCGCACAACAGTCTTACCACTGTCTGGCAAATACACATGATAGTTGTGGGGCGTATCAGTGTACCCCACAAATATCCCAACCTCTGTAGTCAGCTCCAACTTCTTCCTGGCATCCTTCATCACATGCATGTAAAAGTTAGCACCAAAAATCCTCAAATGAGAAAGATCAAGCTTCTTACCAGAATAAGCCTCCTCGGGTGTACTCATGCCAAGTATCCTGTGAGGACAACGATTCTGCACATATACTGCAGTATTGCATGCTTCCACCCACAAGTGAAGGGATAGGCCCTGATCATGCAACATCACCCTTGAAGCACCCATGATTATTTTGTTCTTCCGCTCAGCAACCCCATTCTGTTGTGGGTTATGGGAAGCTATGAGCTCTCTTTGAATCCCTTCTACACTACAAAAGTCCTTGAACTCGCCAGAGATGTATTCACCACCATTGTCACTCATAAGAGCCTTCACCTTCTTCCCTGAATCCTTCTCAACCAATGCTTTGAACTCATACAACTTTGAGTATGTCTCACTCTTCTTCTGCATGAAGAAGATCCAACACTTGCGAGAGAAATCATCAACAGAAATCACATAATACCTGTGTTTTGCTGTCGAAGCTACTGAGAAAGGTCCACACACGTTTGTGTGAATTCTCTCAAGGATCATCGTGGTGCGACTATCCTTCTCATGAAAGGTGGCTTTCACAAACTTTCCTAAAGTACACCCGTTGCACTGATCTGACTGTGCAAGAGTGCCTTTAGGAAGCCCTGTAGTGATCTGCTGCAGTATCTTCAAGGCTCCATGGTGAAGGTGACCCAATCTCCTGTGCCACAACTCGCCATCATCCTAGCTCACCAATCCTTCTGCCTTGCATGCCATTGCTACGCATCCATCTACATGCAACTGATAAAGGTTCCTCACTTGAACCCTATCTTCCGGGTTTCTCCAGTTGTCTTGCTGAGCAAGAAAGCCTTTCCCTCGCTAAAAACAACATCACATCCCTTATCTTCTAACATCGCCACAGAGATAAGATTCTTCTTCAATCCTGGAACATGCATCACTTCCTTCAATACGAAGGGTTTACCAGACTCCCTCTCAAAGGAAATGGTACCGATACCGGTTGCACTGTATCTACCATCATCGCCCATCTCGATGTGCACTCCAAGATCTTTGTCCTCTAGATCAGAAAACAAATCTCGATCTCCTGTCATGTGAAAAGACACACCACTATCCAAGAGCCACACCGATCCCATCACAGTTGAAACCAAGCATGCGATCAATTAAAATTCAAGCTCAAAATGCGAAGCTAGAGCCTCTCCTGCTGCTGATCTAGCAGCTTGCTTGTTCTTCTTCTTCTGCGGACAATTAGTGGCATAGTGTCCGTGCTGGTGCCAGTGAAAGCACTTCACCTTGGACATGTCCTGCTTCTTGCCTTTTGCACCAAACTGAGAAGCTTTCTTGCTCTTCCCCTTCTTTTCTTTGGTAGCTGTTGGATACCTATACCAATAGGTTTCATATTTCATGATTGGCAAGGGAAAGTCCAAATATGCTCTACTTTGATATCACAAAGATCCCATATTTCCTAGAGAACAAGAGGTGTGTAAAGTGTTTCAATGTGGATGACCTTATTTCAATTTTGGTGGATGATCCAACAGTTTAACCTGGATCATGCCATGTTTTCAATTTTCAGTTATAGAATAGAGAAAGAAGTCTGTCCAAACTGCCTAATCTTGGCAGACAACTAGTTCAGGTAGAGAAGAAAAGGCTCCCAACAGCTTAATCTGGGACCTTGGAAGAGATAAGGGTAGAGGTAGATAGAAAAAGCAAAAGAAAAAAGCCAAAGAAAAGAAAAGGCAAGTAAGGGTCTGCAAGTCCAAGTGCACCCTCCAAGAAGAAATAAAAATGCTAGGCAAGTAGCTGGGTAAGTAGTTGGGGTTGCAGAAAGGTTATCCCTACCATTGCAGAGATGGTAACTGTGGGTATCAAAGCAAAGTCAATTAATTGACAAAGGTGTTCTTCTTCATCGAATTGCAGTAGGAAGCATGACTAATTTCCCTCATTCCCCTCCAATTTCATTTCTAACATTCCCCCATTAGCTAAGATTCATGGAAAAGACTAAGGTTTCATGGTGGTTCTTAATCTTTAGAAGCCACATTTCTTGTCTAAAAATCTTTTCATTTTGATCTACTCTCAAAACCAAGTTTGTTTCACATAAACTTAAATGGTTTCCCCTCCACTTACCCTCTCATCCATACTAACTCTAATTCTACTATGTAAATCCCCTATATTACCTTTCCCCTATTAGTACTAACACCATGGTGTATAAACCCCAAGCATTATATAAATACCCATCCCCTTGGCATTATAGCCAATAAGTCTTGAGTCAGGGATCGAATGACACCTGGTCATGTTGATGAACCTAGGCCAAGTACCTCTTCCCCTTCATGAGCTAATTCCTTCATTTTGACCCCCTTTTGCACATAAAAACCCCTAAAAAGCCTAATTTCTACCCTCACCCGCTTCAAATGGCCAAAAATCATGAAAAACCGACATGTTCTCTTTATGCTAAGTCTAAAGGGCGGAGCTATTTTCAAACAAAACGTGAAAACCCACTTTTACATAGTCTCCGCCATCGCGCAAATTCCCAGAAAAAACATTATTTTAACCCTCCCCTTCCCCGTACTTGGTTGTCACTTTGCTTGTCCCGACAACCGTCCGATCAAATACCTCCCGTTCCAACGGCCCTGATCGCGTCGGAGTCCTTCCGACGTCCCAGAATTAAGCGCGCTATCTCCCTGTCACGTCAGTGTTCCGATCACCGTCCGATTTGGCCCCTCCAGATCTGACGGCCACCATAGCGTCGGAGCTCATCCGATGCCCGAAGGTTACCTCCCGACGGCCGTATAAAGGTTACGTCACGCTGTATCCACGCGTCGGCTCCACAATCCGTCGGAGGTACTACTGCTGCAAACCGCCATCGTACCGTAGGCGGTGCGATATCAAACCGCCGCGGTTTCTGGTTTTGCCGTTCCTGCCTACGTGACCTCAGCAACCCGTCATCGCTCCGTCACCCCAGGTACGTCGTCTTGTCATTTCCTTGCCCAGCCATTGGTCCACCTGTCCTGCCATCTCACTGCCCCAGTGGACCAACCAGACCCCGCCACCTGGCCCGATGACGTCCTGCTGACGTTATCCGGCCCCGACCCCACTCATGACGTCATGATGACGTCAGCACGAATTCGCGCCAAAATCACCAAAAAGTCTATTTTGGCCGAAAATTCGTGTTTTTTGCCATTTTGAGCGCATTCATCGTTGTTTATCCTGCATGCATAATTACGACCAAACCTGCACCAGCCGCGGAAAAGTGTTTCCTGACCGCCAGAACGTCCATTTCTTCAGCGCCAGCAAGCTCTAACCAGTCCAACTCTACAGGTATTCCTCATTTGAGCTCTGAAACTCCATTTTCACTGCATTTCGCGTATCAATAAGTAACAGACCTTAAGACCCGAAATTCACCGTTAAATTCCACTGAATTGACATTTAGACTGAACCAGAGCCGTCACTACACTTCTGTCGAACCACTGTGGGTAATTTGAAAGAAAACTGTCGCTGGTTCGCGCAATCGTGAACCCGTCACCTGCAGGAAACAAATCCACCAAAAAAAAAAAAAAGCATACTCTGAGCATTTCTGCCACCCACCTAATCACTCAAAGGCAGTATTTCAACTGCTGCAGCCTTTACCTTCACCCTTCACTCATAAAACCATCATTGTCTGCAAAGAAACTTTGTCGGTGTTACTCTGCATAGTAACAGCAGTCTTCAAAGAGAACCACATCCCAAGAAGAGTCATGGATCCCCCTGTAGCTCCTATAGCCCTAAATGTAGCTCCCCTGAATGCCCCTAATAGAACATTGGACACAAGAGCATTAGCAGACCTGGACTACAAGATATCAGAGGAAATGTTGAGCAAAAGCAGGTTCCATTTACAAATCCTAAATGAAATAAATATCAAACATGAGAGGGGGACAGACATCCTGGGAATTTGGGATTCATTTCTCCCAATATTCAAGCTTCCTCAGGTTAATCAATTCCCTGAGCTTATCCACTTAGTTGCTGACTACTATGATGCATCCCAGAGGGCAGTGCTGGACTCTTCAGGCTCAATTCTGTTCCTCATTACCCCTGAAGCCATCAGGGAGATGTTGCAGTTCAAGACAGATCAAAAGTTGGTCCCTCTATCATTAGCTGATTTAATAGTACAGGGAGCCAGGATAACAGAGGCACAAATCACAAAGCTTAATCAGATTTTCATCAAAGCTGATACTGTGCAAACTCCTCCCATCCATTTTGTCTACCTCAACCAGTTGGGCTTAGACCTTGTTGACATGATCAGTCCCATCTTGGGATATGATTCAGTGGAGTATGTGGAGGAAACTGTTCTACAAATGATGCTTATGTTTTCCCCAGGAAAGAAACCAATCTACTATGATTATGCCACATACATATCAGATAAGATGCATGAGCAGTTGATGAATCTGTCAAGAGAAAGGGTATTTAAATACACCTCTTACCTATATCATCTGCTCCTATACTTCCAGCATGATAAGTTCTCCTTCCCAAAGAAGAGAGAAGATGCACAAGGCAATCTGAGATCAGTAGTGTATTGGACATCCGTTTTTCACATAGTAAGTTGTTCTCCATACACCTACTGCGAATTTATTGATCTTTTCATCCATCCAACCTTGACTCTACTGTTGGGTTCACCTCCTCCCAGATTGACAGACGAAATGCAAAGACTCCTGCATTTATCAAAAGCATACAGTATTGGGGATTGGTATTTCTACCAACACCACACCGTTATCAGACTATATGGGTGTGAGTTGCCCCCATTTAAACTACCTAGATTTGTGCCTATGAGGCTACTTGCCTTGGAATACTTCAGGCAGTTTGGTTATGTGGATATGCTCCACTTTTCAGGAAAAGGTAAGAAGGCACAGTTAAAAGTCAGAAATCAACTTGGCCATTTCCTTCTCAATGAAAGGGATGAAGGGTGGAGAGAGGCAGATAGAATACTTGGGGGCCTTGTTCTCAAATACAGCTTCATATGGAAACCTTATGACCCCAACAACTTCATTACAATGAGGAGGCTCAAATACAAATTATCTGCTTATGGTCATTATAGCCTTCCTCACTTAGAAAAATATGCCAACCAAAGCAAGTGGAGAAGAGGAACTTTAGAAGAAAATGTGACCCAAGAAGAGCTTAATCAAATAGCTCTAAGAAACCTTAAGAAGATGGCTGACCTTGAGTTTTATTCACAGGTCACCTCACTGCCAAGCACACAAATTGGAGCAGCAGCGTCCTCCTCAACTGCCCAACATCAAGCTACAAGAACTGGTGAAAACATCTCAGAAAAAGGCAAAGGTAAAGAGATGGAGTAGGAACAGCAGGAACAGCAACAAAAACAACAGCAGCAAGGAGAAGGGCAAACTCAAACTCAGCAGCCTTTACAGCAAGAGAATGTGATAGATACCCCAAATATTACTGAGCAACAGGCCCAAAATGAGGAACTCTCAAGGCCTGAAATCATCACAGATGCTTCAGTCCTCCAAACCCCACAGAAGGAGGACCTAAGCAGAAAGAGGGATAGAGAAACCCCCATGACCTCATCCATCAATCAAGGGGAAAAGAGACAAAGATTGAATGATTTCCCCGAGGAAGATGAAACAATTAGACAGGCAATGGGTATGGGCCCACCCAGTAGGGAGGCCTCGGTCAGCTCCTTCCACCATGATCAAGACAGGACCATTAGAGGAGAAGTCACTTCCTCCAGCCAGCAGAGGGAAGCAGAGGTAGGCATAAAGCAGCAATTTATAGATATGAAGAGGCGAGGTGAACCTATGAAGATAAAATTATACAACCATTTGCTGAAATTGGCTCCCTCTAATCAACAAAGGTTGATGTTTGCTTTTGATCTAGAAGAAGGAAAACTGACTATGAGTCACTTTATGCCTACGGCGCTCCAACCACAATCCACTGCTGACTATCTTAGGACTAACCTAGAGGTCCTCGCCAAGGACATACACCCTATGGACAAAATTGAGCTGCATAAGCAAACTAGCGAAATGGTGTATGCTTCATTGGCTGACAAGACTTTGGAGAATTATAAATTAACAAGCAATCTGAATGCCACAGCTTCCCAGCTAGAACTGGAGAGGGCCTCTTCTCAGGCCAAAGACAACAGGATAAAATCCCTGGAGGAAATCATTGTAGAAATTGGGCACAATCCCAATGACATCAAAGGGATACAAGAGATCCTGAAACTTAGAGATGCTGACATGGCTGCACTAAGAAAGAAGATCAAAATTCCAGCCACTATCCATCCACATACTGATGAGATAGCAAAGCAAAGGCATGAGCAGGATTCTACTACCCTGCTAGTCTCCATTTACAAAGAGCTTGTGAAGGCACAAGAAAAATTGGGGCAATATGAAGCTACACAAGCAGCTCTACAAGCATCATTAAAACAAGCACAAGAAGGGCAGACATCTCAGCCCCCTCCTCAAGTCATCAATCTTGAGGAGACTGCTCCTACTACGGTGCCTCCACCTCAGCAGGCTGAACAAACAGCCACATCTACTTCAGCAGCACCCATCAGCACAGATCAGAGCCTAGATATGCAGAAGCTAAAGAATGAAATACAAATTTTGGAAGCCCAGATGACAGAGCTGAATGAAACTAAGGAAAAGCTGGCCAAGGTAAATGAAAGGCATGATAAGATGAAAAGAGAGGTGGGAGAAAAGGCCAGGGAAATCAAAGCCCTTAAAGACAGGATCAAGGAGCTTGAGAATGAGCTCAAGCTAGATAAAATCATATCTGAGATCAGAGAAATGATATGGTCCAATATTGGTCAATCCATCAACAACCAATGGCCATATATCGAGACAATCCATGAGCAACTAGAGCTCATCCCAAAGGCACAGAAGGAAATCCGAACATCAAGGGCCTTATTAGGAAATATG
Source organism: Pinus tabuliformis (assembly GCA_031772625.1). Classification (NCBI taxonomy): domain Eukaryota; kingdom Viridiplantae; phylum Streptophyta; class Pinopsida; order Pinales; family Pinaceae; genus Pinus; species Pinus tabuliformis. Next base: position 122,936,883 of record CM062810.1, on the reverse strand, counting down.
CCTGAAGTTGCTACAAGAATGATCAATGTGCTTAACCACAAAACAAGTTCTCAGTTAGCCACCATTGGAATCACAAATAGAACTGAGACCATTCAAATGATCAAGAGGGTTCTTACTCTTAGAAATCTGGTGCAGACATTGGACAGAAGAACCCAGGATATACAGACAGAGGTAAATAGGTTCATGGAGAAATTTTAGGTGTTGCAGAGTAGAGGACTCCCTAGCTTACTGAACAGTGGAGGGAAATTATTCACCCATGAACAGTATGCTAAAAGAGTAAATGTTTTTGCCTCAGCATAGGTCAATGAGAAGGCCAGCACTTCAGAAGACACAGGGCCTATTACAGGACAGATTTTCTATAGTAAGATAGAAAATCTACTTTTTATAATGAATGAAATTAATCACTTGTTTGATGTGGCCCCAAATTTTTTCAAATATACAGAAGCTGAAGAGACAATGGAGGCCATCCTCAAGCATCAGCTCCCTACACAGGAATGGTGGACAGATGCAATACACAGAATTTTGTAATCACTAAGGCATTCACCAAATTTCTGTTTTTATTACAAATTTTTTATAAAAGCGCAGTTCAGCAAAGTCAGCATGCAGCATAAATCAAAGCTGAGCCAACTCAGCGGATGTAGCGGCCAACAAAGCAGAAAAAGAAAACCACAGCTGGCAAACCCGAGAATGCACTGCGCAACCAAAAGTAAATGCGTGTTTCCAGAATTAAAACAGAGTAATGCAACCGACTCAGTGACTCTCAAAAGTCAAAACAATCCTCTGACAGATATAAAGGGCATTTACGCTGCATTTAAAATTGTAATAACTCCTTGCCTACTTTCTGAACGTAATAATGAAGATATTTTCTCTCTCAGATGACTCAATGCCTGAGATATTTTGTATACGCATTTCTATAAAGTCCCCTTCGCATAAGATTGCAAGGGTTGTTGTTGATTTTTCCTGAAGAAGTTCTTATGCTGTAATCCTTTTCAGAAGTTAATAGAGCAAAGCAATGGAATTTCTCGGATTTCTGAGGTGTTGGATGCGTTCTGGTGTCTGTTGATAACTACTGGATCCCTGTGTATTTCATCATACAATAAGTCTCTGTATCTCTCTCTGTTAATTTGTTGTTTTGTTAAAATCCATATATGTTATCTGTTTTTCAATACTAAGCAACAAGGAAAAAGAATAGCTTTCAGGATTTATTCATTGAGTAACCTGAGTTCAATCTGCGTTGTTTATCAATGTTTTCTTCAGCTGTAATCTAGTTAAGTGTAATTCTTAAATGCTGCACTTTCAGAATACATCTATCACAGTGACCTTTGTCACAGGAATTCAAGTTTTGCTCCTGTGCAGTTCACCTCCATCCACCAGCTCAATAGAAAATTCTTAATTGCTTTCTGTTGATCTACATACATCACCATTTGATCTAGTTTGTCTGTTTAAAATACACAATAGGCCCTGCAGTTTGAGCACCACCAAACCAGCGTATCAGACCACTTCACAACTTCAGACTCCATTGCCCAATGGTAGTATACTGTCTAAACACTGCATCATAAGACCTGAAAGAAATCCTTCAACCAAAACATAAACCAAAACCTGAGCATAATAGCTAGCCTAAAACACCATCATAACAGAGACAAATCATAAAGAGAGAGCCCTCTCTGGTTGCAGTTAGGCTAGGAACTGTAACCCAAAGATTGGTTAGTGGTTACCCCGGCCGTATTCCCTTGGGAGTCATAGGGAACAACCTGGGTGTTAACATAATTGGCGACTCCACTGGGGACTTCTTAGGATTTTTCAATTACTATCTGTTTTCCAAGGCTACCATAAAACCTGAAACCAGCCAAGAGGCCTTAGAACTGTTTCTGCATCACATTAACAGCTTTAAGGAGGAGCTTGTTTGGGAAATCTTCGTCTCAGCTTTGAGAATATATAGCCAGTCCAAAATCTTCATCCGGTCCTTGCAAATATAAAAACTTCCTACAAAATCCCAAAAAACAGGTTGGAAGCTGGCTCCTAAGAAAAATCCACGGCATACTAGGGCAAATCCTGACCCTAATCCACCCATCATTGTTGATAATCCAAATACCATCCAAAGAAACATCTGGAGACAGCAAAAGCAGGAGGAGCCTGCTGATGCAAATATAAGTTCGGATCATCCCAGCCTCATTCCCACTCCTTGCAAAGTTCTTTTCCGGTCCACCCCTAGTTCCCCTAGTTCACCATCAACATCGCAAAGTCCTCCTCTCACATCTTCATCCACTGCACATACTTCTTTAACCAGTCTCCCACTAGCTACTCATCCCATTAACCCTGTTATACCAGTGATCCCTGCTGTCCCGTTTGTTCCTATTAACCCTCAAAACCTCATAAATATGGCTAACAGGTATGCACCTCTGCAGATACCAGCTAATGCTCCGGCTTTACCTCAAGATTATCAAAGCAAAATCTCATATTTTGACTCAAATGGCTCTCTAACAGCTATCCAGCATGCCAAGAAGATGCAAGACCACTTTGAGACCTATGAAATAGATGATGACACTGTCAGAATGAGAATTTTTGTTCAAAGCTTAACTGGGGATGTTAGAACTTGGTTCAGATCCCTCAATGCAAACTCCATTACAACTCCTGATCAGCTTTACGAAGCTTTTACTGACAGATGGGAGAAGAAGAAAGACCCTCTCCACGTACTTGGTGAATATGACACTATTAAGAGAGGTCCCCAGGAGACAGTTTTGGAATATTGTGCTAGGTTTAACAATGTATATAATGCTATCCCACAGAACTTAAGGCCTCCTCCTGATTTAGCCCTGTATAAATTCCCTGATGGTTTTGACCCTGATATGGCCTATCAGTTGAAGGAAAGAGACCCTCCAACCCTTGAAGAATCTCAAAGGGTTGCTGTCACAGTGGAAGCTAATCTAATTGCCAAAAGAAACAGGGCAAAGTTGGAGAAAAGGACTGCCTTCAAAGAAGAACCCTCGGGCTTTGATCAAAAGCTGGATGCAATACTAAATAGCATGAAGAGATTGGGTGAAAGAGTGGAATCGGTTGAAAGAAAGTCATCATGGGAAGCACCACAAAACAACCCTCCTAGGAATCCGAATTTTAGGAGAACCCAAAACCAAAACATTGGTAGGACAAGTGCTGACCAAGACATTAGACCCCCTTTCCAAGAAAATTATGCAGAAACTTCAACATCAACTGAACCTAATGAAGACCCTGAGATTAATCTAATGGGTCTAGATGGTAAAAGCCAAGTTTTCTTAACACAAGAGGATCATGAGGATGATGAAATCAAAATATTCCAAACTAAATCTGGAGAATCCTTTGATTTTAAACAAGGGTATGATAGTGCTGTCTATGAAGTTCATAAACAGTACAAGCTAAGGAGTAGGACTGTAAATGTAAATCAGCCTGAAAAGATAAAAGATAAACAGCAGTCTAAAGGAACCATAGTCACAGAACCTAATGACAAAACAAACTTGCCTACAGAAGAAGTAGTGGTTGAAGAGGTCACCACACTTTTGTCACCACTACATCAGCCTATGGCAACGTCGTCCTCTCACCCTGATTTAGATATTACCCCTCAAGACATGAGTAAAAGGGGCAGGTCTCAAAGTCAAGATGAAAACCAACAAGAAGATTTAATGAGGAAAGAAAGGGCTGCTATCCATAACTCCAAAACCCAAGCTGATAAACCTTTTGACCTAGGCACAGAGATTGGCAAGCTAAAGATAGCAATTCCCCTCTCAGAACTAGCTAAGCATGACATCTATAAACAACAGATTAAGAAATCCCTTCAACTCACTAATAGCAAAGATGATGTAAATGTGTTAGATGACACTCCGGAATTACTGTTTGGCCCAGAGGTAGATGGAAAAACAGCAGTTACAGGGATATTACCTTTTTATGTCAGCTTGCATATTCATGACAAAATACTGCATAACGCGATGTTTGACTCAGGTGCCTCTCATAACCTCATGCCAAAAGCAGTCATGGAAAGATTGAATTTGGATATAACAAGACCATACAAGGACCTGTTTTCCTTTGACTCCAGCCAAGTCAAGTGTTTAGGTCTAATAAAAGATTTATGTGTGTCTCTGGTTCAATACCCCAACAAAACCATTCTAATGGATGTTGTAGTCGCTGATATCCCACCTAAATATGGGATGCTGTTATCAAGATCATGGGGAGCCAAACTCCAAGGCTCCCTGCAATTAGATATGTCATATGCCACCATCTCTGTCTTTGGGCAACCAAAGAGACTCTACAGAGAAACACTCATGAAATACATGGTCAGCAGTGAGGAAAAGCCTCAAAACTTTCCTGTATATGCTGTCCATTCAGACATAGATTCGTTCATTCTCTTTAATGACAGCGCAAGCCTCTCAAACAATGACATTAGGACCAAAACACTCATGCAAGAACAAAACATTAATCAAGGAAGTACCACCCATAAAATATCGATCAGTCAAGCACTGGACACGACCCCTCCTCTAGTTGTCAAAGATTTTCAATCCAGTGATGAAACTGTCCTAGAACACAAGCCAAAGAAGAAACCCCAACTCCTGCTTACATTGCCATCCCATGAACAGATCTTTAAATCTCCTGTCAAGCAAGATATCCTGTGGGTCTTAGAATTTGATGGCTCAGTCAACAAGTTAGGGGCAGGAGCTGGAGTTTGGATACATAACAAAGAGAAAACCCATGCAGAAGGCAGAGCTTGTAGGTTAAACTTTAGATGCACTAATAACATGGCAGAGTATGAAGCTCTGTTACTAGGTCTCAAGCTCGTAAAGGCATTACAAGCTCCTACGGTTTCGATCATGGGAGACTCAGATCTAGTGATTCAACAAGTGAAAGGAAGTTTTGTCACCAATGACAAAAGGTTGAGGTCTTACAGGTCTGCTGTAATTGAAATATTGGACACTTTCTCTGAGTTCCTTATCACAAAAATTTCAAGGGGCCACAATCTCCATGCACACAGTTTGGCAACATTTGCCAGCACGTTCAAATTTCCACTGGAAACCAACAACTGCTTCACAGCCGAGGCCAAGTACAGACCCTCCATTCCAAACAATGTTAAAGAATGGCAAGTATTTGAGGATGATATGCAAATAAACAATTTTCTAACCTTACAACAAGAGTTTGCAGGATTAAATATTGACACTGAGTCAGCAAGTCAATCACAAATACTTGAGTCAGCAAGTCAATCACAAATACTGTTTCAACAAATGGTTCATCCAATATCACCTAGAACAGCAAAACAACTACTGAATCCAACCATCTTCAACAACGAAAACATTCAGCAAATTCACCAAATTGACTGTGAAGAGGTGACCAGCGCTGAAGCTGAAATCATACAACTCAAAGATAATTTCCTTCCAACAGGCCTTACCCCGCTAGAGGACATTTTTGATTCAAATGACATCCCTAGGAAGCCAAAAATGCAGCCATTAGATGCAGCCATTGAAGAATGCAATATTGGTACCATTCACAAGCCCAAAATAATAAAACTGTCTGCTTCTTTGCCCCCTGATCAAAAACCCAAGTACATTGACCTCTTTAAAGAGTTCCAAGATGTCTTTGCATGGGGCTATGAGGACCTAAAGTCCTATGATACTTCTGTCATTCAGCATACCATTCCCCTCAAGCCTAATCAAAAACCATTCAAACAGAAGTTGAGAAGGATCAATCCTATACTCCTTCCTTCCATTGAAAAGGAATTGCAAAAAATGTTCAAAGCTGGCATCATAGCACCAATCAGATTCTCTGAATGGATTTCCAACTTAGTCCCTACAAGAAAAAAGACTGGTGAGATTAGACTTTGTGTAGACTTAAGGAATCTAAATCAAGTATCACTCAAAGATAACTACCCTTTACCCAAAATGGATCACATTCTCCAAAGAGTGGTGGGGGCTTCAAGGATGTCATTGCTTGATGGATTCTCAGGCTTTAATCAAATCCTAGTACACCCTGATGATCAAGACAAAACTGCATTTACAACCCCATGGGGAACTTTCAAATATGTAAAAATGCCCTTTGGATTGAAAAATGCAGGGGCAACATTTCAAAGAGCAATGGATATTGCTTTTGCAAAAGAGATTCATGACTTCCTAGTCATTTACTTAGATGATCTTACACCCTTTTCAAAATCTGACCAAGAACATCTGAAACATTTGAGACAGATTTTCCTAACATGCAGGAAATATGGTATTTCCTTAAATCCCAAGAAGTCATTGTTTGGCTTAGAAGAAGGTAAACTCTTAGGACACATTATTTCAAAAGATGGCATAAGAATTGATCCAGATAGGATACAAGCTATCCTACAAATGCCCCACCCAAGGAATGTCAAAGAGTTGCAGGGATTCTTAGGAAAAATCAATTTTTTGAGAAGGTTTATCCCAAACTTAGCAGAACTAATCAGATTATTAAACAACATGCTAAAAAAGGATTCAAAAGTAAAGTGGACTGTTGAAGCAAAACAAGCCTTTGAAGGTATAAAATTGGCCTTGACTCAAACCCCAGTGTTAACCAATCCTCAGTTTGACAGAGACTTTATCATTTTCTCTTTCGCCTCCCAGCACACTATTGCTGCTGTTTTATTGCAGAAAGATGACCAAGGGAATGAGAAGCCTATTGCCTTCTTCAGCAGGGCTCTTAGAGATGCCCCTCTAAAATATCAAATTATGGAGAAACAAGCCTATGCTTTGGTCAAAACCATTAAAGACTTTAGGATTTACATCCTTTATTCCCATGTTGTGGCTTATGTACCAAATCCTATTGTCAAAGACATTCTCACCCAAGAAAACTTAGAGGGCAGAAGAGGAAAATGGATTGCCAACATACTAGAATTTGACATTGAAATAAAACCTACAAAGCTAATAAAAGGGCAAGGCTTGGCCAAATTAATGACAGAATCAAATTTCCAAGCCCTAGATATCAATCAGCTGGACAGTGAAACAGAGCTGGCGACTCCAAAGATCAATGTAGCCTTTGAACAATCTCCTTGGTACTCTGATATCTGTTATGTGTTACAAAACCTGTGTGCTCCCCCAGGACTGTCCAGAACTAAGTGTAGATTCTTAAAAATGAAAACATCAAGATTTTGTGTGATGGATGGAAATCTGCTTTGGAAAAACCATGAAGGAATATTGCTGCACTGTTTAATGGAAAATGAAACTAACAATATCATGCAGGAGTTTCATGCAGGACACTGTGGTGGACACTTGTACTGGAAGTCCACTTTGGATAAAATACTAAGGGCAGGGTATTACTGGCCCACCATGTTCTTAGATGTTAAGAGATTCACCACCTCATGTCATCAATGTCAAGTATTTGAGGGCAAAAGACAGTTGCTGCCACTCCCCTTAAGACCTATTGCAACAGAGAGACCTTTCCAACAATGGGGCTTGGATTTCATTGGGGAAATTCATCCTTCATCTTCAGGCCAACACAAATGGATTTTAACAGCCACAAACTACTTCACCAAATGGATTGAAGCTGCCCCATGCAGACAAGCAAATGACTCAGTAATCATTCAGTTTTTGGAAAACAACATACTGGCTAGATTTGGCTGTCCAGACAAAATAATAACAGACAATGCTGCTGCGTTCAGATCCAAGAAAATGGTGAACTTCTGCCATAAATTTCACATTACTCTGGGCCATTCTACTGCATACTATCCCCAAGGAAATGGCCTTGCTGAATCATCAAACAAAAGCTTAATAAATATCATAAAGAAGGTGCTGGAAGAGAACAAAAAGAACTGGCATAAGAAACTAGTCAATGCTTTATGGGCAGATAGACTAACAACAAAAAGATCAATTGGGACCAGCCCATATGAGTTAGTCTATGGATTAGAAGCCAAATTTCCTTCATCACTAGGAGTGCCGGTTATGAAGCTTCTGCAAGAGAGTCAAGCAGAGCCAAATGATATGCAAAGGAGGATCAATCAGATAATCTGTTTACAGCAAACTAGAGAACAAGTTTTCAGCAGAGTGCAGATATTACAAGAAAAAATAAAAAGGGCCTTTGATAGAAGAACTAAGGCAGAAGATTTCAGCATCGGTGATAAAGTCCTCAAGTGGGATGTAAGGAGAGAAGAAAAAGGAAAACATGGGAAATTTGATTCCCTTTGGAGAGGACCATTTGCTGTCCAAGCAGTGCAAGGTAACAACACTTACTTCCTCAAAAGTCTAACTGAAACTGACTTGGATGAAGGTCCTGTCAATGGCAGGATGCTGAAGCATTATTTTGACTATTTCCCATGAGTGCAACCTGAGGTTCCCTTGTATATATGCAGATGTACATATTATTTTCTATTTAGATTGTAAAAATGCAGTTTTCTAAGTGATTCACCAACCAGCAAAAGGCAAATAGAATCAGAGGTCTTCCAAGAAAGAAGCACACAATTTTGACACATCAAAGCAGCAGATTTCAAGATTGATATGGGCAGTCAAAGAGCAAGGCAATCTGACCTGCTGTTCTTGGTCTTTCAAAAGAAAAACCATCCCCATGTGGAGCCACTGTTGGATACCTATACCAATAGGTTTCATATTTCATGATTGGCAAGGGAAAGTCCAAATATGCTCTGCTTTGATATCACAAAGATCCCATATTTCCTAGAGAACAAGAGGTGTGTAAAGTGTTTCAATGTGGATGACCTTATTTCAATTTTGGTGGATGATCCAACAGTTTAACCTGGATCATGCCATGTTTTCAATTTTCAGTTATAGAATAGAGAAAGAAGTCTGTCCAAACTGCTTAATCTTGGCAGACAACTAGTTCAGGTAGAGAAGAAAAGGCTCCCAACAGCTTAATCTGGGACCTTGGAAGAGATAAGGGTAGAGGTAGATAGAAAAAGCAAAAGAAAAAAGCCAAAGAAAAGAAAAGGCAAGTAAGGGTCTGCAAGTCCAAGTGCACCCTCCAAGAAGAAATAAAAATGCTAGGCAAGTAGCTGGGTAAGTAGTTGGGGTTGCAGAAAGGTTATCCCTACCATTGCAGAGATGGTAACTGTGGGTATCAAAGCAAAGTCAATTAATTGACAAAGGTGTTCTTCTTCATCGAATTGCAGCAGGAAGCATGACTAATTTCCCTCATTCCCCTCCAATTTCATTTCTAACATTCCCCCATTAGCTAAGATTCATGGAAAAGACTAAGGTTTCATGGTGGTTCTTAATCTTTAGAAGCCACATTTCTTGTCTAAAAATCTTTTCATTTTGATCTACTCTCAAAACCAAGTTTGTTTCACATAAACTTAAATGGTTTCCCCTCCACTTACCCTCTCATCCATACTAACTCTAATTCTACTATGTAAATCCCCTATATTACCTTTCCCCTATTAGTACTAACACCATGGTGTATAAACCCCAAGCATTATATAAATACCCATCCCCTTGGCATTATAGCCAATAAGTCTTGAGTCAGGGATCGAATGACACCTGGTCATGTTGATGAACCTAGGCCAAGTACCTCTTCCCCTTCATGAGCTAATTCCTTCATTTTGACCCCCTTTTGCACATAAAAACCCCTAAAAAGCCTAATTTCTACCCTCACCCGCTTCAAATGGCCAAAAATCATGAAAAACTGACATGTTCTCTTTATGCTAAGTCTAAAGGGCGGAGCTATTTTCAAACAAAACGTGAAAACCCACTTTTACATAGTCTCCGCCATCGCGCAAATTCCCAGAAAAAACATTATTTTAACCCTCCCCTTCCCCGTACTTGGTTGTCACTTTACTTGTCCCGACAACCGTCCGATCAAATACCTCCTGTTCCAACGGCCCTGATCGTGTCGGAGTCCTTCCGACGTCCCAGAATTAAGCGCGCTATCTCCCTGTCACGTCAGTGTTCCGATCACCGTCTGATTTGGCCCCTCCAGATCTGACGGCCACCATAGCGTCGGAGCTCATCCGATGCCCGAAGGTTACCTCCCGACGGCCGTATAAAGGTTACGTCACGCTGTATCCACGCGTCGGCTCCACAATCCGTCGGAGGTACTACTGCTGCAAACCGCCATCGTACCGTAGGCGGTGCGATATCAAACCGCCGCGGTTTCTGGTTTTGCCGTTCCCGCCTACGTGACCTCAGCAACCCGTCATCGCTCCGTCACCCCAGGTACGCCGTCTTGTCATTTCCTTGCCCAGCCATTGGTCCACCTGTCCTGCCATCTCACTGCCCCAGTGGACCAACCAGACCCCGCCACCTGGCCCGATGACGTCCTGCTGACGTCATCCGGCCCCGACCCCACTCATGACGTCATGATGACGTCAGCACGAATTCGCGCCAAAATCACCAAAAAGTCTATTTTGGCCGAAAATTCGTGTTTTTTGCCATTTTGAGCGCATTCATCGTTGTTTATCCTGCATGCATAATTACGACCAAACCTGCACCAGCCGCGGAAAAGTGTTTCCTGACCGCCAGAACGTCCATTTATTCAGCGCCAGCAAGCTCTAACCAGTCCAACTCTACAGGTATTCCTCATTTGAGCTCTGAAACTCCATTTTCACTGCATTTCGCGTATCAATAAGTAACAGACCTTAAGACCCGAAATTCACCGTTAAATGCCACTGAATTGACATTTAGACTGAACCAGAGCCGTCACTACACTTCTGTCGAACCACTGTGGGTAATTTGAAAGAAAACTGTCGCTGGTTCGCGCAATCGTGAACCCGTCACCTGCAGGAAACAAATCCACCAAAAAAAAAAAAGCATACTCTGAGCATTTCTGCCACCCACCTAATCACTCAAAGGCAGTATTTCAACTGCTGCAGCCTTTACCTTCACCCTTCACTCATAAAACCATCATTGTCTGCAAAGAAACTTTGTCGGTGTTACTCTGCATAGTAACAGCAGTCTTCAAAGAGAACCACATCCCAAGAAGAGTCATGGATCCCCCTGTAGCTCCTATAGCCCTAAATGTAGCTCCCCTGAATGCCCCTAATAGAACATTGGACACAAGAGCATTAGCAGACCTGGACTACAAGATATCAGAGGAAATGTTGAGCAAAAGAAGGTTCCATTTACAAATCCTAAATGAAATAAAGATCAAACATGAGAGGGGGACAGACATCCTGGGAATTTGGGATTCATTTCTCCCAATATTCAAGCTTCCTCAGGTTAATCAATTCCCTGAGCTTATCCACTTAGTTGCTGACTACTATGATGCATCCCAGAGGGCAGTGCTGGACTCTTCAGGCTCAATTCTGTTCCTCATTACCCCTGAAGCCATCAGGGAGATGTTGCAGTTCAAGACAGATCAAAAGTTGGTCCCTCTATCATTAGCTGATTTAATAGTACAGGGAGCCAGGATAACAGAGGCACAAATCACAAAGCTTAATCAGATTTTCATCAAAGCTGATACTGTGCAAACTCCTCCCATCCATTTTGTCTACCTCAACCAGTTGGGCTTAGACCTTGTTGACATGATCAGTCCCATCTTGGGATATGATTCAGTGGAGTATGTGGAGGAAACTGTTCTACAAATGATGCTTATGTTTTCCCCAGGAAAGAAACCAATCTACTATGATTATGCCACATACATATCAGATAAGATGCATGAGCAGTTGATGAATCTGTCAAGAGAAAGGGTATTTAAATACACCTCTTACCTATATCATCTGCTCCTATACTTCCAGCATGATAAGTTCTCCTTCCCAAAGAAGAGAGAAGATGCACAGGGCAATCTGAGATCAGTAGTGTATTGGACATCCGTTTTTCACATAGTAAGCTGTTCTCCATACACCTACTGCGAATTTATTGATCTTTTCATCCATCCAGCCTTGACTCTACTGTTGGGTTCACCTCCTCCCAGATTGACAGACGAAATGCAAAGACTCCTGCATTTATCAAAAGCATACAGTATTGGGGATTGGTATTTCTACCAACACCACACCGTTATCAGACTATATGGGTGTGAGTTGCCCCCATTTAAACTACCTAGATTTGTGCCTATGAGGCTACTTGCCTTGGAATACTTCAGGCAGTTTGGTTATGTGGATATGCTCCACTTTTCAGGAAAAGGTAAGAAGGCACAGTTAAAAGTCAGAAATCAACTTGGCCATTTCCTTCTCAATGAAAGGGATGAAGGGTGGAGAGAGGCAGATAGAATACTTGGGGGCCTTGGTCTCAAATACAGCTTCATATGGAAACCTTATGACCCCAACAACTTCATTACAATGAGGAGGCTCAAATACAAATTATCTGCTTATGGTCATTATAGCCTTCCTCACTTAGAAAAATATGCCAACCAAAGCAAGTGGAGAAGAGGAACTTTAGAAGAAAATGTGACCCAAGAAGAGCTTAATCAAAGAGCTCTAAGAAACCTTAAGAAGATGGCTGACCTTGAGTTTTATTCACAGGTCACCTCACTGCCAAGCACACAAATTGGAGCAGCAGCGTCCTCCTCAACTGCCCAACATCAAGCTACAAGAACTGGTGAAAACATCTCAAAAAAAGGCAAAGGTAAAGAGATGGAGCAGGAACAGCAGGAACAGCAACAAAAACAACAGCAGCAAGGAGAAGGGCAAACTCAAACTCAGCAGCCTTTACAGCAAGAGAATGTGATAGATACCCCAAATATTACTGAGCAACAGGCCCAAAATGAGGAACTCTCAAGGCCTGAAATCATCACAGATGCTTCAGTCCTCCAAACCCCACAGAAGGAGGACCTAAGCAGAAAGAGGGATAGAGAAACCCCCATGACCTCATCCATCAATCAAGGGGAAAAGAGACAAAGATTGAATGATTTCCCCGAGGAAGATGAAACAATTAGACAGGCAATGGGTATGGGCCCGCCCAGTAGGGAGGCCTCGGTCAGCTCCTTCCACCATGATCAAGACAGGACCATTAGAGGAGAAGTCACTTCCTCCAGCCAGCAGAGGGAAGCAGAGGTAGGCATAAAGCAGCAATTTATAGATATGAAGAGGCGAGGTGAACCTATGAAGATAAAATTATACAACCATTTGCTGAAATTGGCTCCCTCTAATCAACAAAGGTTGATGTTTGCTTTTGATCTAGAAGAAGGCAAACTGACTATGAGTCACTTTATGCCTACGGCGCTCCAACCACAATCCACTGCTGACTATCTTAGGACTAACCTAGAGGTCCTCGCCAAGGACATACACCCTATGGACAAAATTGAGCTGCATAAGCAAACTAGCGAAATGGTGTATGCTTCATTGGCTGACAAGACTTTGGAGAATTATAAATTAACAAGCAATCTGAATGCCACAGCTTCCCAGCTAGAACTGGAGAGGGCCTCTTCTCAGGCCAAAGACAACAGGATAAAATCCCTGGAGGAAATCATTGTAGAAATTGGGCACAATCCCAATGACATCAAAGGGATACAAGAGATCCTGAAACTTAGAGATGCTGACATGGCTGCACTAAGAAAGAAGATCAAAATTCCAGCCACTATCCATCCACAGACTGATGAGATAGCAAAGCAAAGGCATGAGCAGGATTCTACTACCCTGCTAGTCTCCATTTACAAAGAGCTTGTGAAGGCACAAGAAAAATTGGGGCAATATGAAGCTACACAAGCAGCTCTACAAGCATCATTAAAACAAGCACAAGAAGGGCAGACATCTCAGCCCCCTCCTCAAGTCATCAATCTTGAGGAGACTGCTCCTACTACGGTGCCTCCACCTCAGCAGGCTGAACAAACAGCCACATCTACTTCAGCAGCACCCATCAGCACAGATCAGAGCCTAGATATGCAGAAGCTAAAGAATGAAATACAAATTTTGGAAGCCCAGATGACAGAGCTGAATGAAACTAAGGAAAAGCTGGCCAAGGTAAATGAAAGGCATGATAAGACGAAAAGAGAGGTGGGAGAAAAGGCCAGGGAAATCAAAGCCCTTAAAGACAGGATCAAGGAGCTTGAGAATGAGCTCAAGCTAGATAAAATCATATCTGAGATCAGAGCAATGATATGGTCCAATATTGGTCAATCCATCAACAACCAATGGCCATATATCGAGACAATCCATGAGCAACTAGAGCTCATCCCAAAGGCACAGAAGGAAATCCGAACATCAAGGGCCTTATTAGGAAATATGCCTGAAGTTGCTACAAGAATGATCAATGTGCTTAACCACAAAACAAGTTCTCAGTTAGCCACCATTGGAATCACAAATAGAACTGAGACCATTCAAATGATCAAGAGGGTTCTTACTCTTAGAAATCTGGTGCAGACATTGGACAGAAGAACCCAGGATATGCAGACAGAGGTAAATAGGTTCATGGAGAAATTTCAGGTGTTGCAGAGTAGAGGACTCCCTAGCTTACTGAACAGCGGAGGGAAATTATTCACCCATGAACAGTATGCTAAAAGAGTAAATGTTTTTGCCTCAGCACAGGTCAATGAGAAGGCCAGCACTTCAGAAGACACAGGGCCTATTACAGGACAGATTTTCTATAGTAAGATAGAAAATCTACTTTTTATAATGAATGAAATTAATCACTTGTTTGATGTGGCCCCAAATTTTTTCAAATATACAGAAGCTGAAGAGACAATGGAGGCCATCCTCAAGCATCAGCTCCCTACACAGGAATGGTGGACAGATGCAATACACAGAATTTTGTAATCACTAAGGCATTCACCAAATTTCTGTTTTTATTACAAATTTTTTATAAAAGCGCAGTTCAGCAAAGTCAGCATGCAGCATAAATCAAAGCTGAGCCAACTCAGCGGATGTAGCGGCCAACAAAGCAGAAAAAGAAAACCACAGCTGGCAAACCCGAGAATGCACTGCGCAGCCAAAAGTAAATGCGTGTTTCCAGAATTAAAACAGAGTAATGCAACCGACTCAGTGACTCTCAAAAGTCAAAACAATCCTCTGACAGATATAAAGGGCATTTACGCTGCATTTAAAATTGTAATAACTCCTTGCCTACTTTCTGAACGTAATAATGAAGATATTTTCTCTCTCAGATGACTCAATGCCTGAGATATTTTGTATACGCATTTCTATAAAGTCCCCTTCGCATAAGATTGCAAGGGTTGTTGTTGATTTTTCCTGAAGAAGTTCTTATGCTGTAATCCTTTTCAGAAGTTAATAGAGCAAAGCAATGGAATTTCTCGGATTTCTGAGGTGTTGGATGCGTTCTGGTGTCTGTTGATAACTACTGGATCCCTGTGTATTTCATCATACAATAAGTCTCTGTATCTCTCTCTGTTAATTTGTTGTTTTGTTAAAATCCATATATGTTATCTGTTTTTCAATACTAAGCAACAAGGAAAAAGAATAGCTTTCAGGATTTATTCATTGAGTAACCTGAGTTCAATCTGCGTTGTTTATCAATGTTTTCTTCAGCTGTAATCTAGTTAAGTGTAATTCTTAAATGCTGCACTTTCAGAATACATCTATCACAGTGACCTTTGTCACAGGAATTCAAGTTTTGCTCCTGTGCAGTTCACCTCCATCCACCAGCTCAATAGAAAATTCTTAATTGCTTTCTGTTGATCTACATACATCACCATTTGATCTAGTTTGTCTGTTTAAAATACACAATAGGCCCTGCAGTTTGAGCACCACCAAACCAGCGTATCAGACCACTTCACAACTTCAGACTCCATTGCCCAATGGTAGTATACTGTCTAAACACTGCATCATAAGACCTAAAAGAAATCCTTCAACCAAAACATAAACCAAAACCTGAGCATAATAGCTAGCCTAAAACACCATCATAACAGAGACAAATCATAAAGAGAGAGCCCTCTCTGGTTGCAGTTAGGCTAGGAACTGTAACCCAAAGATTGGTTAGTGGTTACCCCGGCCGTATTCCCTTGGGAGTCATAGGGAACAACCTGGGTGTTAACAGTAGCCAAAGCACAATTTTCTTCATCAGGTCCCTTTAATGAAGATCCATAGCTGGTATTCTGCCTGATCTCCTCCTGCACAAGATCTGACCAAAGTCTCCCCCATCCTGGCAATTTCTCTCGACCATTGATAGAGTCCTGATAGGAATTCCAACTCTTCGGAAGACCAAGGAGAGCCAAGCTCACAAAGTCCTCATCATCGACAATCACCCCCACACTTCCCAGCTCATCTCTGCACTGAGTGAACTTTGGGAGATACTTGGGCATACTGTCTCCCTTCTCACATTTGATGTTTTTGAGTTTATCCTTGACTGCCAGCTTCCTCTAATCACTCTTGCTTTGGAATAGATCTGTCAACACTTTCCACATCAAGTATGGAGAAGCCTTTCCATTTAGGTTGGACACAATGTGATCCTTCACGACCTCCAACAGAATCCTTCGACACTTTGTTGTCTTCTTTTGCCAAACCTCAACTTTGGCAGCATCAGTAGGCTTTGGGACCTCAGCCTCTATGAACTCCTTCAGCCCATTATCATCTAACACTGCCTCCATCCTGTCCTTCCATGCAATATAGTTCGAGCTGCCTATTGAGATTGCAACAAGATGATGGAGCTTAGTGAAAAGAGTCGCCTTCACTAAGTCGGCCCGCAGGCAAATTATGGCGCAAGTTATATTTTTGATCCCAACAGGGATGATCACAGTGTGGGTGACCACAGTGTGGGTGGCCACAGTGTGGGTGACCATAGTGTGAGTGATCACAGTGTGAGTGATCAAAGTCTATTTTTAGACTGGCTGTCAAAAATGGAAAAGTCAAATATTATTGTCTCATAATAATATTTGGACTATAAACTTGATCTTATTCTCTTGGAGCACTTCAGGATGAGCTACGGATGTGGTACATGTAGATCCTAGAGGGAAATACATGGTTACCTATGGGATGACTAATATTTGCATGCAGGACTTCAGTTAGAACTCAAGTGAGTTGAGTTTAGTGGACTGGAGGTGCAGTTGATGGAGTTGTGTTCAGTTTAGCTTTGTTAAACTGGTTGTATTTAGTCTAACTGGAAAATAGACTAGATATGAGTTGGGTGAATTAGTTATTAATTAATTCACAAGTAATTAACTCATATTGCAACTATAGAATACATCAGTTAACTCAGTTGCATGTCAGTGCATGTTCAGTTCAGCAGGGACAGGTGTTAGAGGATCAGATTGCTATCAGTTGTGACTATAGTTGTGCATGATGATTTGCACAATCAGAGGGATTGAGTATGCCAATGAATTGGCCAATATCAAGAATTGTAGCTTATGCTCACGTCCAACTTAGCGTGAGTGATTCTTTGCAGGTGAAATACGAGTTTGGTAAACCATTCTCATCAGTCCTTGAACAGGTATTGAGCTGGAGAGGCAGGCAAGTAGTGGAATAGATTTGGAGATCAGATCTGAGCTGTATTGTGTGTAACAGGTGGATCTGGTACTGGATTGCTTGTGATAAGCATTGTACTTTGTAATGTTACATGTTCTCAATCATTAATATACAGATAGTGTGGGGTTTTTAGCGAGATGCTTTCCCCGAGTTACATACTGTGTTAATGTGTGAATGCTCTTGATGTTTTATTGTTATTGATGCTGCTATATTGATGATCAACGTAGAGGAGCTTATGTATTGTGTATGTATTCCGCAATAGTACATTATCAGGATAATCTCTGTTGAATATGTGTTAAATTATTAAAAATTTCTACATGGTATCGGAGCTGTTGATCATCAGATCTACTATTCAGGAAGTGTTTACATTCTATTTCTTCAGGCAGAGTCTGTAATCGGGCCAGGTAGCCTCTGGATTCATCCTTCCTTTGGAAGGTGAGATATCCGGTGAATGCCCATACAGTCAATCTCTGTATGAGAAATATTGTGTTCTCACGAATCTTAGATCCGAGGCGGTTGAGTTGGTTGCTTGTTATAGACATTTTTGTGCCTTGCAGCATGAAGCATAAAATGTCCATAATCTAAGGGATCCAAAGTCCCTAAACATGTTGTTCCTACCCCTAGAGGAACAAGGCCAGCAAACCACAGCACTCAACAAAAGTTCTCCACCTGAAAACACTCAAAAACAAGGCAATTCTGGATCATGTCAACTGCTCCACTGAGCATCTGCGCTGAATGTCAACTGCTCCACTGTCTACCTGCGTTGAATGTCAACTGCAAATAAGGCTACCTGCACTGGGTGAGTTTGGACATGTGGCACAGTCATTCCTCAAGGTGTCAATGCCCAGGAAGCTTCCAAAATGACACTTGGATCAGGGAATTTGACTGGTGATGAGTAAGAGGTTCTAAATCTCCAAGTGGAAGCAAGAACCTCCAAGTGGACTTAAGAACTGAAGTGGGAGAGGAAACTAGTCAGCTTCATGCCAGCCTCAAGCTGACTCATCCTTTCTCCAAAACTCCTATATATAGATCTCTCTCATGAGGTCTAGGGAGGCTGGAATCTTGTGAAGGTAAAGAATTGCTGTTGGTTTGAGTTTAGAACTATTGGGTGATTTGCTTTGAAGGAGGTGAAGAGGAGATTTCTTTCTGCTGGGAAGGTGATGCTGGATTGGGCCTCTTATGGTTGTATCACTTCCTGAACCTTACTTCTTCCATTAATAAAGCATTTGAGGTTCTTCTATATACATGTGTCTCAATGATGTATTGTTATACTTGTGTATTTGATTTATTCTAATCCTTGAATCAATTATGAATGTATGCTTCTTGTAGTTTCCCTCTCTTGTCTTTTTGCAGGATCTTGGTGTAGCTGGGCCAGTGAAGGAGCAAGGAGCTGGGGGCAAGAAGCAAGGAGGGAAGATTGGATCAACCATTAGCGAAAGACATCGGTTAGTGGATCTCTTTCTCCCCTCTTTTACATCTCATAAAGAAGTAATCTTAGATAGCTTTGCTTTGATTGTTGCTAAGGAACTATCACCCTTAGAGTGGGATAGGATCATTCCGTATTGGATACTTTTCCCAACAACAAATTGGCGACCATACTGGGGATCGTATCTTGTTGGTTGTTTGTGTTTTTTCTATTCATTTCCTAAACACAGGGAGTACCGAATCGAACTGCATTTGGATCTTTCAAATGCAAAGTAGAGGGCAGCTACTCTAGCTCAGTTTCTGGGCATGTTTATGATTTGAAGAGCTGATCCACAAGGACTCTGAACAGCTCTTAGTGATAGCTTTTCATCCTCCTTTGAATCATCCTTTAGTGTGTACTAGATTGATAGCTTTGATTTGGCCAAAAACTGTTGATTTTTGAGCAATCTGTAACCCGGAAAACAAGAGAAACGAGAGTTTCTCTCTTCATTGCAGGCACTGTGAAGGTAGTCTGCATTTCATCGCAGGTCCCGAAGGGGCTACCTGCGCTGAATGTCAAACTGACAGTGTTCTACCTGCGCTGAACTAGTTAGGCCTTGTGCAACTGGGGTTCCTTGCTTTCTGTTGCCCTGTTTTCATCCTTGTTTTTGCAGCCTGTTATCAGTCAATGTACCTATCTGAAACCACCTTTCTTTGCCACTATTCTGCCTTGGTTGTATAAAGAAACTGTATTTGTTCTTTGTGTATTTCTTACATCATTTGCAATTTCCCATAACGAAAGTGAACTAGTCTTGCTGTGGCCTCTTAGATCTAGACCTGTGTTAAGTGTCGTTCTGATCTTAAGAGTTAGTTTGTTTGCTGTTCATAGCTGATTGAGCTTTTGCTTTCGTCATATGGTTTGAATTTATGTATTTCTAGTGTTGAAACAAGTAAATCTTAAGGTGTCTTTTGATTTTGGACAAAAGCTTGTTTGCTTTCACTTGAAATTGAATTCAAAGTTATACAACAACTTTCTTTTTGTAGTACATCAACATTAAGAAAGAGAAAAGAAATACCTGCATTGTGCATGTGCATTTTGACAGCTTGCATGTTGATTTAGGAAAAAGTGCATTAGTGTGTGCTCTATGATCTGTGTGAAAAGATGATGTCTTTCTTTTCCCTCAGTAGTTAAGATTTTCATAAGTTGAAAAGATTGAAAAAGCTTGCTTCTCATCTTTAGACTGCATTTAGGAGTTGTACCATACATATCGTGGTGATCCATAAAGGCAAACTGCTAAACAAGATCAACCTAAAATAAATTGAATTTACATAACAACGCTTTGAAACATAACGCAAACACATAGAGGTCTAAGCTAGAGACGTGTTTCAGCGTCGTTAAACGTGATATCTTAGCGTTGAGTGGTTCGGTGATTCCTCCATGGTGAAGCGATAAGTATCAATACGGACTTGTGCTCCCACGTACCGTCGCGTATATATTGGGAGACCCCTATAGGAACAAAGCCTTTATCCATAGGAAGCCGTGTCGGCCGCCCTACTGATCGCAATGCAGTGAACACAACATTCACGAAGATTGACCACCCGTACCGTAAAACGTATTCTGTGGTTTTGCGAAAAGTTTGGCACACCCTCTGCCTAGAACTCCAGAGTAGTTTCTTTTGGCCTTTTTCAAACTCTATAACTGAAAAAGTCCATCCGAGCATTTGTCACTTCGGGCTCGTTAAAACATCGAAGGAGACTAGAGTCATCTTTAGCTTTTTCTCGACTCTTAAAAAGTGAAAAAGCAAGTTGTGTCTAAAGCGTCGTTATAAAATTTATTTTAAAACGGAACATAATCACCTCCTATTCCTGCGTTGATCTGTAGGTTGAGAACATGGAACACACCAACCAAGGAATTCCCCATGATGGAAATCCTAGTCCTTTCTCCTCTTGGGGAGAAGTTGGTGCGCCCCACATGGCCACATTGTCGCTTCCAGGACTGACAATTGGCCTGCCAATCTGGCTATTCTCAACCAATGTAGTTCAGAACACCATGGTTCCTAAACAGTCGAGTCAACAGTTGGATCAATCTAGAGCTGCCCACCAGCCTTCTACTTCCTATAACTCTTCCTCCAATCCTTCATCTTCGCAAGGTAGAGCTGGCAAAAGCCAAGCTCCCATGGAGAAGAAGGAGAAGAAGAAGAGAGAGAAGAAGAAGAAGGAGCCTAAGGCGACTGGGGGCAAGCAAAAGACATCTGACAAAAATCCACACACAGCACAGGCCGGGCCTAAATCTCCATGTGTCATATGTAGAGGAGACCACTTCCATAGGGATTGTCCTTGTATTCCCCGGATACTAAGGGACTGGTCCCCTCGTTTGCACAGTTCGGGAGCATCAACCTCTGATAGCCATGTTGAATGCTTACCGTCAACCAGCGAAAGTGAAGGTTCAAGACAAAGAGGGGGAGCAAGATCCCCCTGCAGACTGTGTGAAGGCGATCACGCCATCCACCGTTGTCCCTTCTTAGACGAAGCGAAGAGAGTTTTGGAAGATCGTCTGGTTTCACCGTTGAGACTTCCTCCTGGATATAAAAAACTCGTGCCAAGTCCTTCGTTGGTTGAGAATACAGCTGGCCCGCTCAAGTGGTCAGATGAAGCGTCAGTCACTGAAAATGAACCTACTGAATCCAGACCGGACGAAAGTCCAAAGGTCGAAACGGTAGTTGACCCGGTTCTCCCTTCAGAAGTTTCATCTTCAAATGACACCCTCACTGAAGAGAATAAGGATGACACCATCCAGATTCTTTTCATCAACACAGACTCTGACGAGCGTCAGGGCAATGCGCCCATTCCTTTATCGCAGGAAGGAACATCGTCAGGGTCATATCCAGCCGTGTATTCGGTCCCACCACCAAGCAACCTGGTTGTGTCCTTTGATTGGAACCAACTAGGCAGACCCCGGTTGCCAGCCAGTATACCATTCAGAATCATAGTCCAAATATACAGAATGGTAATGGCTGGCACTATCATTGATGAAGGGGCATCTGTGAGTATCCTTTCCTCTGTTGCTTGGAAAGCACTGGGTTCCCCAGCGCTTTTACCTGAGATAAGAAATCTCTCGGGTTTCGATAAAGGAACCAGTCGACCATTAGGGATCCTCCCCAATGTGCCCATTACATTGAAAGGGAAGGCCGTTCAAATGAACGTGATGGTCGTTCAAGGACCCTTGGATTATAACCTACTCCTTGGACGAGACTATATATATTGCATGGGAGCAATAGTCTCCTCACTCTTTAGAGTAATGTGTTTTCCCCACAAAGGAAGAATGGTCAAGCTCGTAGACCAACTTTCATTTCCGGGATCACGCATCGCAAATAGTCACATACCAACCCTGAATGGTCTATTCAATCAAAGAATGTCTCCACCCCCAGTCCTTCTTCCCGATGAGTGCGAGTGATTCGGAAAGATGGGACTGGAACCCAGGGGGCATGCGTCCTGGTCTGCTTCGGGCAGAGAAAACCTCAGGTATAGGGTAGGTTTCCGCGGGAGAATATGACTAGTCCGTACCCCGTCCTTCTAGGAAGAGGGGTTGTTCTGGAATAAGATTTTTTTGTCAAAGTTATGTGTTTGACGGAACAGGGTCATTCACCTTTGTCTATTTCAGTAGGCATTGCCGAGGAAGTGTTTTGTTTAAACTGCTAACGAGACAATCTTTGGGTAACCAGAAAGAGGTAAGCCTCCCTCAGTAACACAAATGTTTTGTCTTTGAGTAGTGTTCTTCTCTTGTCGCAAGTAGCTGCTCTCTTGTCGCAAGTAGCTGTTCTCTTGCGATCTTGCGAAAAATCTGTTAAAAGTTGGGCTGACGAGAAGACAAGTATCGTATAGACCCTTTAAAATTAACGAGAAGACAAGTATCGTTAAAATTGGACTAGCAAGACGACAAGTAGCTGTGAACACCCAAAGAAAAGCAGAGGTGAGAAGGAGGAGGGGCAACCTTGAAATCTTATTTTATACCTGGGGGCATGCAACCTTTCGGAGTGCAAGCAAGGGGCGACTATTTTTTTAAATTTTTAGGTCCTTCCCTTTAAACCTGTAGGTCTAACCCTTTAAACTCGTAGGATTAGTCATTTCCAAGCTTGCATAAAGAAAGGATATGGAGCAAAGTGTGGTGAGATGAAGCTCCATAAAAAATAGTGATCTCCAATGAGACACTCTTATCATATGACTGGTATTTCGAGCAGTTTTACCGCGGAATTTATGCTCGTTAAAAAATAGAAAAGCGAAGATCCAAGCAGTTTTAGCACATAGTTCATGCTCGTTAAAAAATAAACATAAGATTGAGCAGTGTTTTGGCGCATTCAAGCTCTTTAAAAAATGAACCCAGTACCGGTAAATAACCATTTGAGACCGTAAATTCATCAGCCATAAAAGCCTTGGTCGTGTTTGCACCGTCACCTCCACTTTTCATTTGGCCGATCATTCACATCCACTTGATTGTTTACCTATTTTGAGGAACAGCTGCGAAGAGTGATTTCACCTAGCCATCCTTGTGACACTGCCGTGATTGGAAAATTCCAACCTGTACCTGGAATCTGCTGCTATCCCTGTTTATCACTCGTTCCTCAAAATACGAGTCTTCTTTGAGCTCTTTTCTTCTGACTCGTAAAATATGAAAAGTTTGCCAAGTTTTGGCCTTCCAGCTCATTAAAATGACCGGAAGAGCTATCCCTCCTCTAGATTTTAATCTTTTTGGACCTGAGGGATTATTGCACAAAAATATCGAGCGCTTGTCTGGTTCGGCTCGATAAAACTATCGAACATTCATCCCTTATGTATTGTTTTATACTTTTTCGGACTTAAGGGATTAGATGACGAAAAAGGACCTTTGGAGTTGACTTTATGTACCTTTTCAGACTCTCTAAAAATGAAAAGGGTCGAGTTTTCCTTGTCATTAGACTCGTTAAAATCTTTAGACGAGAACGAGTTTCCCTATCGCTAGGCTCATTAAAACATAGTGATGGGCTTGCCCGAAGGGCAGGTTATAGAACAAGCATATGTTATCCTCCTCAAGCTTGACAAAAATAAAGAGGTACTGGTCAGAAATGACTGGGGAAAAATTGGGAGAACCTCAAAGCTTTAATGGTAGCAAGTCGCTCCTGAACATGACACTTTTCCTTCGTACCACATCGGGTTGGGTTGTTTCATTCACCGGTCTCATCACCATGGTCTCGCCAAACCATCCACATTTGGGGTAATGCTACCGATCCATCGCATCAGTGTCGTTATATGTTCAAGAGATGTTGTTCAGAAAGAGTCAACCGTGTCCCATCCACTACCATACATCATCTTTCATCCTTTCATGACCGCCACCCTGAATCATATTTCACAGATCGTTTTCACCTTCATCACAATCATTAGCTCCGTTCCGTGTCACTGATGTGGGATTCATTAAGTCCCTCCTTTGACGGATCTCTTCTTGTCGACTTCAGCTCATTATCCAAGAAGTTGATCTAGGAACACCCCCCTCAGTACTTTGAAGCTTGCATGCCTCAATGGCAAGTTTCTCACTTCCGGCAACAGGTATACATCAATGACCTTCGACCGAAAGATTTTGCGTGGTGTTCGACGCCAAGTCCTTTATTCACACCACGTGAATTGTATTGCCGTACCTTGAGGGTCATCATCATTATCGGTGATTCCTCTCGCGCTTGTTAACAGTTTACATCATTGACTGGTAATCAAGCGATGTCTTTCCATGTTCGACTCCAAGAAATTCTCACATGGATCAACTTGTACTTAGAGTGAAGATCGAACGAGTTTGAAGACCCCGGATCTAGTTTCATCCATCCGGGCTGCGATATATATTCAGGAAATAAAGACATTGACATGTGCAGCAGATGATCATCCTACTCAAATGATGATAATTTCAGCAGATAATTATCAGTCTATCATCAGATGATTGTCTGTTCTATGTACAGAAAAATGTATTTATAAAGCTGAGCATGGGAATGACCGCCTCAGCTAGATCATGAAAGTAGTATGAAAAATAATGTATTGTATTGTATCTTATTACAGGTCACCTCTCAGCGATTGAATGAACTTCGGATCCTCCTGATAAAGCATTTCACCCGATAAACGACCTCATACTTTAGGGGGCAACTGTTATAGACATTTTTGTGCCTTGCAGCATGAAGCATAAAATGTCCATAATCTAAGGGATCCAAAGTCCCTAAACATGTTGTTCCTACCCCTAGAGGAACAAGGCCAGCAAACCACAGCACTCAACAAAAGTTCTCCACCTGAAAACACTCAAAAACAAGGCAATTCTGGATCATGTCAACTGCTCCACTAGGCATCTGCGCTGAATGTCAACTGCTCCACTGTCTACCTGCGTTGAATGTCAACTGCAAAGAAGGCTACCTGCGCTGGGCGAGTTTGGACATGTGGCACAGTCATTCCTCAAGGTGTCAATGCCCAGGAAGCTTCCAAAATGACACTTGGATCAGGGAATTCGACTGGTGATGAGTAAGAGGTTCTAAATCTCCAAGTGGAAGCAAGAACCTCCAAGTGGACTTAAGAACTGAAGTGGGAGAGGACACTAGTCAGCTTCATGCCAGCCTCAAGCTAACTCATCCTTTCTCCAAAACTCCTATATATAGATCTCTCTCATGAGGTCTAGGGAGGCTGGAATCTTGTGAAGGTAAAGAATTGTTGTTGGTTTGAGTTTAGAACTATTGGGTGATTTGCTTTGAAGGAGGTGAAGAGGAGATTTCTTTCTGCTGGGAAGGTGATGCTGGATTGGGCCTCTTATGGTTGTATCACTTCCTGAAACTTACTTCTTCCATTAATAAAGCATTTGAGGTTCTTCTATATACATGTGTCTCAATGATGTATTGTTATACTTGTGTATTTGATTTATTCTAATCCTTGAATCAATTATGAATGTATGCTTCTTGTAGTTTCCCTCTCTTGTCTTTTTGCAGGATCTTGGTGTAGCTGGGCCAGTGAAGGAGCAAGGAGATGGGGGCAAGCAGCAAGGAGAGAAGATTGGATCAACCATTAGCGAAAGACATCGGTTAGTGGATCTCTTTCTCCCCTCTTTTACATCTCATAAAGAAGTAATCTTAGATACCTTTGCTTTGATTGTTGCTAAGGAACTATCACCCTTAGAGTGGGATAGGGTCATTCCGTATTGGATACTTTTCCCAACAACATTGCTGGTGGAATTCGAATTTGCAGCAGTGTTTTCTTGGTGACAACGCAACAATGTCTTTCAACGGATTGTGATTGGAGTATGCTCTTGAGGGCAGCTCAAACTATATTGCATGGAAGGACAGGATGGAGGCAGTATTGGATGATAACGGGCTGAAGGAGTTCATAGATACGGATATCCCAAAGCCTACTGTTACACTAAAATTTGTCACCATGACTATTTGCAGTTAGTATGGCTCCATCAACTGTCATACTATCCTCCTTGGCAAGTCTTATACCTTTGCTCTTCATGTCAAACTCCAAGAAAGAGAGAAAGTCTTTAAAAATCTATATAACTCTGGGTACGCAGTTTCTCTTAGCCTTACCTGCGTGTACGCACCTCAAGTTCACATTCCATGCGTACTTGTACGCTCTGTCTGTAAAGGGCTGGGTGCGTACCCCTGTAAAGGTCAAAAGGCGCGAGTTTTACTTCAAAAAAGTTACTTGTGGTCGATTCTAGAGCATTCTAGAAGTTTTTTTGACGTGTATTGAGCGCCTCCAGATGGTTCATGTATCCCTATGAAAGAGGAACTTATCCCATCAAGAGGGGAGCTATCCCATTGAAAGAGGGGCTTATCCCATTGATGGTGGGGCTAAATTGGGTATGAGTGTTAATCACCTTCGAGTGTTTTTATTTTTTGATCTTTGGAACTCTCATCCAATTTTCTCGACTTGCACTTGATTGGTTCTTAGATCACATTAGAATCATCTTGTGTTTGAGAATTTTCTTGCATAGATCACATTTGCATAATTAGAATTCTCATTTTCAGAATATGAATGAAAAATGTGCATAGATTACATTTGCATACTTTTCAAGTGAATTGTGCATAGATTACAATTGCATAGTTTACATTCTGAAAAAGAAATCGTAGATTTAGATCAGTTTTCTTTGATTTGAATTTACACAAAATAAAAAAAAAAACTATTTTGGAATTGATTTGCATTAGTTTTTCTTGATGAAATTAGTGCATTAGAGAATTTGTTATATTTTCTCTTAGTGATCAATTTTTTGCATTGTTGGAAGTGAATGGAAACTCTCTCCTTACTTTAGTTAGGATTCATCGAATTGAAAAGATTACATTATCATATTCGATTGCATTCAGTTGAGTCGGGTCATAACACCATTGGTTTCGTATCCATTTACCCATTTGAGTAATAACAGCCTTTATAACACAGCGCTTAATTAAAATTCATCTAGTAATTTTTACATTTCTAGGGCTCTGATACACCAACATAGCTTAGGCTAGTGTCTTGGAGTAGGAGAGTAATTAACTCTCCAAGACAGTAAAACCAAACAAGTAGCTCATCTTGCGGTAGGATAAATCCAACTGTTACATTTATACTCTGGGAAAGCTCCTCTTAAAGGAGAAGCACAAGATCATGTCCGAACCAGTGAGGGGATCAATCCTCCTTCATTGGGAACAACGCCAGATATGCACGTACTACAAACGGTAAACCTCGGATTAACCATTATCGAGGAGCCTGGGGTCACTTGTCTGTAAACCTTGGATTATTGTCAAGGAGCCCGCAAGGGGATTGAGCTTGTTACTCTGCCCTTGCGTGCTATTGGATCGTAGACTGTTCCCCCAGGTATATTTGTTGTTGTTGGTAACCTTAGTGACTATTATCTTTAGGGTTCTACCCAAGGTGACGGTGGAGGGAAGATCCCACTGTACCTGGAGCAGACGTCGGCTAGACTCACTTGGATTTTCTGGGGGGTTCACTTCACTCGAGATGATTAAAGTGGAGGAACTTGGTCCAGTCTATTCATTAAGCAGGTTGCCAGGGTAACTGTTCCACCCGCCACTTCTGTACTGAATTCTGCGATGTTGGATTTCATCCCCAACTAGTGTTTTCGGTCCGGAAGGTTACTGTTTGTGTATGGTTTGACTCCTAGATTTGATAGCGCGTGTTAATTTGTTTGTTTTTACTTTTAGAGACCATAGGTGTGAATTGTGAATTTTAATTGTTAGGTGTGAATTGTGAATTGTTAATTTTAGTTATAAATTGTTAATAAAATTCACTGAAGTTGAATATAATGGCAAACGTTCCGGAATTTACCAACCTAGGAACCCCTCCTAATGAGAATCCTAGTACTTTTACTTACTTTGGAAATGTTGGTCCTCCTTATATGGCTACTTTGTCATTACCTGGATTTATAATAGGATTACCGATATGGTTATTTTCAACTTCGTTGGCCCAAAGTACTCCAATTGTTCCACCTCAACCGGATGCTTCACCTCAACGGAGTTCACCATCTCAACATCACTAACCTTCTGTTGACCCTTTACCTTCTTCGCCTAATTTTTCTTCCTCCATTTCTTCCTCTTCGCCTGGTAAAAGCCTTGATGCTAGTAACCAGGAGGCTAAGAAGAAGAAGAAAGGGAAGAAGAAGAAGAAGAAGAAGAAGCAAGATAAGAAAGAAGTCAACCAACCAATGATGACTGTAAGTGTTAGTTGTGTTGAGGAAAACTCCGACATGCATCGTAAACCCAAATACCCTTGCAGGCTATGTAAGGGTGACCACTTCCTTGTTAATTGTCCTGGTATTCCAAAGGTCTTGGAAGTATGGTCAGAAAAATCTCATCAACTTTCCATTGATCCATCAACCAGTGATAGTCAGGTTCCTGGGAAAAAGGGTAAAGTTAGGTTTCCTTGTAAGTTATGCAAAGCGAGTCATTAAACTCACATTTGCCCTCACATGGATGAAGCCTCAACATTGTTGGAAAACCTTACTGTTCCACAGCAAGAATTTCCAACTGGTTACCGTAAACTTTCTCCCAACCTACCGTCAACTGACGGAGTGATTGATCTAATTTCAAGTACAGTCGATCACACTCTTCCATTGGAGAGTGAAACTCATGTCACTCAGGTTGATGATCCATTAGTTGATCAAGTGGTCGATTCAATTTCACATTCGGTCAATCCTACTTTCCCTTTAGAGAGTGAATTTCATACCGCTGAGGTTCTTTTTGTTACATCAGATTCTTCTACGCCGGGGGGTATTTCACCTGTTTCTACAGAACCCCCTCCAAGTACTGAGGTCTTTTCCTTTGATTGGAATAGACTGACAGAACCTCGTCTTCCTTCTTCCATCCCTTTCCAAATCATTGTCAAGGCTGGTGGTAGGGACATACATCGTACTCAGGTAGATGAAGGTGCTTCTGTTAGTATTTTATCCTCAACTGTTTGGAAAGCTTTGGGTTCCCCTCAGCTTGCGCCTATTGCGCAGAGTCTGAAAGCTTTAAACAGAACCATTAGTGAACCTTTAGGGATCCTTCCTAAGTTTTCTATTACCTTGGAAGGTAAAACTGTCTGTATTGATCTTATGGTAGTTCGAGGTCCCTTGGATTTCAATTTACTCCTTGGGCGAGACTATGTTTATGCAATGAAAGCTGTCGTATCGACACTCTTTCGCGTGATGTCTTTCCCTCACAATGGAAGTATTGTGACTGTAGACTAGCTTTCGTTCCCTAGTATTGTCTCAACTACCAATAATATGACACCCCTAAATGTTCCTGATTCTAAAGTGGTATCTACCCTGCCACGGGTTAATTATGTGGCAACTGGTCCCATGTTTTCAGTTACCGATGTAAGTGAGACTCTCACTGTTTGCTCATCTTCCTTTGATTTAGATCCGGTAATTGACATGGAAAACTCTATGGGATTACTTGAACACGATGTCCTTATCCCTTTTGAGTCCCTTGATATGTGTTCCTTCTAGAGAAGTATTCTTCCTTCTGATGAAGACCTCTTGGAAGCCATGATCAAGGTGTGTCCATTGACATGTTTTTCTTCCAGTTGGAAGCCATGATCAGTAGATTTGAGGATAGTTTTTTCCTGTATCAACCTCGTTAAAAAATGAAATAGGCTGCTACGAGGAAAGTTCCTTTTACTGTGTCGACCTCGTTAAAAAATGAATCAGTGAGTATGAGGACAGTTCTTTTCCTGTGTCAACCTCATTAAAAAATGAATCAGTTGTTGCGAGGATAGTTCCTTTTACTGTGTCAACCTCGTTAAAAAATGAATCAGTGAGTACGAGGATAGTTTTTTCCTGTATCAACCTCGTTAAAAAATGAAACAGGCTAGCATGAGGATAGTTCTTTTACTGAGTCAACCTCATTAAAAAATGAATCAGGTAGATTTTAGGATATGTAGGTAGATTGTAGAAAGAAGGGTTTTGAGGATAGTTCCTGTTACTGAGTCAACCTCGTTAAAAAATGAATCAGGTGCGAGGATATTTTTTTCCTGTATCAACCTCGTTAAAAAATGAAATAGACTGCCATGAGGATAGTTCCTTTTACTGTGTCGACCTCGTTAAAAAATGAATCAGTTGGTTAGAGGAAAGTTCCTGTTACTGAGTCAACCTCGTTAAAAAATGAATCAGGTTTGAGCATAGTTCCTTGTCTTGTGTCAAGCTCGTTAAAAAATGAAACAAGGGTAGGTTAAGTAGGTAGATTGTAGAGAGTAGTCATGAGCATAGTTCCTTGTCTTGTGTCAAGCTCATTAAAAAATGAATCAAGGATTTTATGAGCATAGTTCCTTGTCTTGTGTCAAGCTCGTTAAAAAATGAATCAAGGATTTTTTAGCATAGTTCCTTGTCTTGTGTCAAGCTCGTTAAAAAATGAAACAAGGAGTCTTGAGCATAGTTCCTTGTCTTGTGTCAAGCTCGTTAAAAAATGAAACAAGGGTAGGTTAAGTAGGTAGATTGTAGAGAGTAGTTATGAGCATAGTTCCTTATCTTGTGTCAAGCTCGTTTAAAAAATGAAACAAGGGTTTTGAGGATGGTTCTTTTCCTGTGTCAACCTCACTAAAAAATGAAACAACTCCCACAAGTCTTTACAAGATCTTGAAAGTAAAGCTTCATTCCATCCACCTCATTGAATGCAATGAAGCTTGGGGGGCATGTACCTCGTTTTGCATCATTATGTTGGGGGCATGTGAACTATAACAAGCATAGTTTTTCATTTCAAGCTTGCGTAAACATGAAACCGAATCCGATCATAGTTCTTTTCCAGTGTCAAGCTCGTTAAAAAATGAAACAAATCCTCCTCTAATTGAGTCGAGAGTTTGACTAGATCTCATAAATGTTAAGTTGTATATTTAGGTTAGTTATTTCAGTTTTTTGCGTAATTTTCTTATAGTTTTAGGTCGGGTCTTTCAAATGATCTCGTAACTGAACCTTCATTTCATCCAACTGATTGAATGAAATGAAGCTGGGGGGCACGCGCTCTAGCAGTTATGCTTAGGGGGCATCAAGCACAATTTTCTCTCTGTTTCAAGCTTGTGAAAAAATGAAACTACTTTGAAGCATAGTTTTTCTCTGTTTCAAGCTTTTGTAAAAATGAAACCTATCTCGAGTCAATTTCGGTTATTTTCAAGACTTGTTAAACCCATGAAAATCCCGAGATTATTTTGCTATTTTTAATTCTCGTAAAACAAATGAAAATGCCGAGTTCTTTCCGTCTTTTCCCACTCGTAAATTAAATTGAAAGTCGGCCATATGAGTACATTTTTTATCATTTTTTCGAACTCATTAAAACTTACGAAAAAATGAAAACCATGAGTACATTTTTATCATTTTTTCGAACTCATTAAAATTTACGAAAAAATGAAAACCATGAGTACATTTTTATCATTTTTTCGAACGCGTTAAAACTTACGAAAAAGTGAAACCTTGGAGTTCTCTTTTAAGCCCTTTTCAGACTCCTAAAACATGAAAAGATTGCCGAGCATTTCTTTTACACTCGTTAAAATGGAATTAAAAGACAGTCCTCTTACAGCCCTTTTCTGACCGTAAAAACATGAAAAGATTGCCGGATTTTTGTCGTTTCAAATTCGATATTGGAAATAAAATGACGTGTCCTTGATCGCTTTTTACTTTTCAGGTCAGAGACACTAATCATGAAAGTACTCCTTGGTCGTAAAGATCAAGCGGTTCTCTCAAGTATTATTTTATACTTTTTCAGGCTTGGGAGACACAAATTTACAAAAAAGGTCAACCCTGGAGTCTTCTTAAGTTTTTTCAGACTCTCTAAAATTGAAAAACGCCGAGTTTCTCCTATATTGGACTCGTTAAAATTTCACAGTAAAGGACCTGTTTGATTACAAACAGGAACGGACCACTCCTTCTTAGGGTTCGAATCTAAACTAAGTTGGACTCATCCGAAGGATGAGCTTATAATCAAGCATATGTTATCCTCCTCAAGCTTGTAAAGAATAAAGAGGTACTTGCCAGAAATGGTGGGGGAAAAGAGAGAAAAATGAGCCTATTTGTTATCCTTTGTCTTAGAAAAACCTTATCACCACTCTTGAACACGACACTTTTCATTCACCTGGGTTGGGAAATCCTTTGTCTAACAGTTGATCAAACCACATTGAAAATCTTCAGCCGGTTTCTGGGTATTAAATTTGGGTCAATTGTCACCAAGCCATCTGTTGTGTCGTTATGTGTTCAAGAGGTCACTGCAAATAAACCATTCATCTGCAAAATACTTGTCATCCATCTTGACCATCCCTGAGTCAGTCCTTACAGCTACATTTCTTCAACTTGATCTATGATTTCGTGTTGTGGGCTTGCCTGCAACGGGTCGCTTTCTATCGACATCAGCACATTATCTAGAAAGATGACCTAGAAATCGTCAGTACCTTGAAATCTGCATGCATCAATGGAAGGTTTCTCGCCTTTGATGACGGTTTACATCATTGACTTTCGATCGAAGGATTCCGTGAAATGTTCGACATCAACTCATTCATTCACATCTCATGGATTGTACTGGGTACTTTGAGAACCATTGACATCACTGGTGGTCTCTCTCACACTTGTTAACAGTTTACATCATCGACTGGTAATCAAGTGGTTTCTACCATGTTCGACATCAACTCATTAATTCGCATGGATAGAATCGTACCATTTCGGGAAATAGAAATGAAGACCCTGGATCTAGTTTCCACCATCTAGGCTGCGAGGAGTTTTGTATTCATTATATAGTAGACTAATCATAAATAGATGGCTGCGTCCATACTGTGTCTACAAGAGTCTATGATTATGATGTACTGTGAAATCATTCCTATATTAGAGCAGTAGTTAGTTTGTTAGTTAAAGTTTTCAATCTGAGTATGGGAATGCCTACCTCAGCGATGATATGATCTTATATATGTATTTTGTGTTGAATATTTGCAGGTTCTGACTGGGCTCTACAAGATAATCCTTGAAATGATAAAGTACTTCACCCTTCCTAGATGATATGAAACCCTAATCTATTACAGGCTTTGCACTTTAGGGGGCAATCTGTTACACTAAAATTTGTCACCATGACTATTTGCAGTTAGTATGGCTCCATCAACTGTCATACTATCCTCCTTGGCAAGTCTTATACCTTTGCTCTTCATGTCAAACTCCAAGAAAGAGAGAAAGTCTTTAAAAATCTATATAACTCTGGGTACGCAGTTTCTCTTAGCCTTACCTGCGTGTACGCACCTCAAGTTCACATTCCATGCGTACTTGTACGCTCTGTCTGTAAAGGGGTGGGTGCGTACCCCTGTAAAGGTCAAAAGGCGCGAGTTTTACTTCAAAAATGTTACTTGTGGTCAATTCTAGAGCATTCTAGAAGTTTGTTTGACGTGTATTGAGCGCCTCCAGATGGTTCATGTATCCCTATGAAAGAGGAACTTATCCCATCAAGAGGGGAGCTATCCCATTGAAAGAGGGGCTTATCCCATTGATGGTGGACCTGATTAACTTCCTCTAAAGCACTATAAATACAGGCATTGGGCCAGAGGGAGGGGAGGTTGAAAGCCGAACATTCCTAAGGGTAGATGCTGCTGGAATTAGGACTCCCTTATAGAGCTTGAGAGGAGAGATTCCCATCCTTTCTTAGGTTCATTTGGAAGTGGGTGAGCTGATCAAAGTAAAGGAGAACTCTTGTTGGACCCTGGGAGGGACTTGCACAACACCAAGGCAATGGTTGTAATGGTTTCTTTTGTTTCCACTTAATACAATTAAGCTCATTTTTCTCAAGAAGTTGTTATACATAATTTGTTTCATATACTCCTTGGTCTTTATGATGAATATGTTTTATTTTATGAGTTATTCAGGTGCTATGTAATCGTTTTCTTGTTAGTGAATGCAGGTTTCGAAGAGAAGGAGGAGCTCATCTGGATCGGCGAGGCTGGATTGCTACAAAGCGTTGGACTAAAGGTATGTTATAAACACCTGATTGCTTGTATTCTAAATGCATATTTAGGGAAAGATAGTGTTTAATTGTCTTGTTTGTCACTAGAAAGCCTTAGCTTCTAGGGAGGTCGGTTTTGTCCGCAAAATTGACTCTTTCCGCATGACACCTACTAATGCTGCTGAGGCGGAAGTTTGGCAAAAGAAGACCGCAAAATGTCGAAGGATTCTGTTGGAGGGCTTAAAGGATCACATTGTGTCCAGCCTCAATGGAAAGGCTACTCCATTTTGATGTGGAAATCATTAACAGAATTATTCCAAAGCAAGAGCGATTGGAGGAAGCTGGCGCTCAAAGATAAACTCAAAAACATCAAATGTGAGAAGGGTGACAGTATTCCCAAGTATCTCATGAAGTTCACTCAGTGTTGAGATGAGCTGGGAAGTGTGGGGGTTACTGTCGATGATGAGGACTTGGTGAGCTTGGCTCTCCTTGGTATTCCAAAGATTTGGGATTCCTATCAGGACTCTGTCAATGGTCGGGAGCAATTGCCAGGATGGGAAAGACTATGGTCAGATCTTGTGCAGGAGGAGATCAGGCGGAGTACCAGGGACGGATCTTCGTGAAAGGGAGCTAATGAAGAGAATTGTGCTTTGGCTACCAAAGAAAAGAAAGGGAAGAGCAAGAAAGCTTCTCAGTCTGGTGTGAAAGGCAAGAAGCAGGATATGTCCAAGGTGAAGTGTTTTCACTGTCACCAGCACAGACACTATGCCACTAATTGTCTGCAGAAGAAGAAGAACAAGCAGGCTGCTGGATCTTTAGCAGGAGAGGCTCTAGCCTCACAGTTTGAGCTTTATTTTTCATTGATCGCATGCTTGGTTTCAAGTGTGATGGGATCAGTGTGGTTCTTGGACAGTGGTGTGTATTTTCACATGACGGGAGATAGAGATTTGTTCTCTGATTTGGAGGACAAAGATCTTGGAGTGCACATCGAGATGCACGATGATGGTAGATACAGTGCGACCGGTATCGGTACCATTTCCTTTGAGAGGGAGTCTGGTAAACCCTTCGTATTGAAGGAAGTCATGCATATTCCAGGATTGAAGAAGAATCTTATCTCAGTGGCGATGTTAGAAGACAAGGGGTATGATGTTGTTTTCAGCGAGGGAAAGGCTTTCCTGCGTAGCAAGACAACTGGTGAGACCCGGAAGATAGGGGTTCGAGTGAGGAACCTTTATCAGTTGCATGTAGATGGATGCGCAGCAATGGTGGGCAAGGCAGAAGGATTGGTGAGCCGGGATGATGGCGAGTTGTGGCACAGGAGATTGGGTCACCTTCACCATGGAGCCTTGAAGATACTGCAGTAGATCACTACAGGGCTTCCTAAAGGCACACTTGCGCAGTCAGATCAGTGCAAGGGGTGTACTTTGGGGAAGTTTGTGAAAGCCACCTTTCACGAGAAGGATAGTTGCGCCACGACGATCCTTGAGAGAATTCACACAGACGTGTGTGGATCTTTCTCAGTTGATTCGACAGCAAGACACAGGTATTATGTGATTTTTGTTGGTGATTTCTCTCGTAAGTGCTGGATAGTCTTCATGCAGAAGAAGAGCGAGACATATTCAAAGTTCTGTGAATTCAAAGCACTGGTCGAGAAGGAGTCGGGGAAGAAGGTGAAGGCTCTTAGGAGCGATAATGGTGGTGAATACATCTCGGACGAGTTCAAGGATTTCTGCAAGGCAGAAGGGATTCGTAGAAAGCTCATAGCTCCCCATAACCCACAGCAGAACGGGGTAGCTGAGCGGAAGAACAGAACGATTGTGGGTGCTGCATGGGCAATGTTGCATGATCAGGGCCTACCCCTTCACTTGTGGGCGGAAGCATGCAATACATCAGTTTATGTGCAGAACCGTTGTCCTCATAGGATACTTGGCATGAGTACACCCAAGGAGGCTTATTCTGGTAAGAAGCCTGATCTTTCTCATTTGAGGATTTTTGGTGGTAATGTTTACATGCATGTGACGAAGGATGCCAGGAAGAAGTTGGAGCCGACCGCAGAGGTTGGGATATTTGTGGGGTACACTGATACGCCCCACAACTATCGTGTGTATTTTCCAGACAGTGGTAAAACTGTCGTGCGACGAGATATAAAATTTCAGGAGGAGAAAGCCATGAAGTGTTCGCTTGAGAGGGAGCTACACTTGCATGCAGATGAGGAGTTATTAGTTCCTAAGGATGAGCTTCAAGACGTGGATCAACCACAGGATGACGTTCATGGAGTGGAAGAGACCACTCATGCAGCGCCAACCATCAGAGGGTGAAAGCGCTTGACAGAAGCTGAGCGACTGGCTCAAGATCCAGAGAAAGTTGTAGGACCACCTACAGCCCAACGCAGGCAGAGATAGTCACCTGATCGGTACACTGGATACATGGCTCTTATGAGCAAGTGTGTTGTGACTGAGCCATCCTCTTTCGAGGAAGCTGTGGAGGATCCCACGTGGGTAGACTCCATGGTGGAAGAGTATGATTCTATTGTCAGAAACAGTGCATGGGAGATTGTTCTTACGTCGGAAGGGAAATAAATGGTGGGTTCGAGATGGATCTACAAAGTTAAGCAGGTAGCTGACGGGAGTGTGGAGAAGTACAAGGCAAGATTTGTTGCTCGAGGATTTTCACAGATAGAGGGGATCGATTATGAGGAGACCTTTGCACCTGTCGCAAGGTATTCTTCCATACGGACGATTCTTGCTCTCTCAGCGCAGATGGGATGGCACATTCATCAGATGGATGTGAAGACTGCGTTCCTCAACGGAGTCATTGAGGAGGAGGTGTACATTGAGCAACCCGAAGGCTTTGAGGTCTTCAGCTGCGAGTCGCATTTGTGTAGGCTCAAGAGAGCGCTGTATGGGTTGAAGCAAGCACCACGTGCTTGGTACACACGGATAGATAGCTATTTCACAGGACTTGGATTCTCCAAGAGCGAGGCGGATCCTAACCTATACCAGATTGTGGTGGAGGATAAGTTGCTTATCATTGTACTGTATGTTGATGATATGATTCTAACGGGTGATGAGCTGTTGACACTGTCATGCAAGAAGGATCTTGCTACAGAGTTTAAGATGAAGGATTTGGGCCTCCTTCACTATTTCCTAGGATTGGAAATATGGCAGCGCAGTGGTGGACTGTTTGTTTCTCAGGGCAAGTATGTTCGGGAGATACTGGAGAAGTTCAACATGCATGGCTGCAAGCCTATTGATACTCCTCTTCCTGGAGGTTGGAGGAAGGAGGATGCCACTTCGGGAGAAGAAGTGGATTTCACTATTTATCGATGGTTGGTGGGGTCGCTGATGTATTTGGTCAATACACGACCTGATATATCCTATGCAGTTAACCAGCTTTCACAAGATATGGTTAAGCCTACCAAGCTCTTCTAGAAGGCGAGCAAGCATGTATTGCGCTACTTGAGAGGCACATCGGGATATGGTTTATGGCATAGACAGGAGGATGAGGTGAAGCTATGTGGCTTCACGGATGCAGATTGGGCAGGGAGCCCAACAGACAGAAAGAGCACATCGGGAGGAGTCTTCAGTATTGGATCGACAGCAGTTTCTTGGTACAATAGGAAGCAGAGATCCGTGGCACTCAGTTCAGCGAAGGCCGAGTATATGGCAGCAAGTTTGGCTGCATGCGAGGCTATATGGATGAGGAAGATCCTGGTTGGTTTGTTCGGTTCTCATTTGGATCCTACTATGATTTACTGTGATAACCAGAGTTGCATTAAACTCTCGGCTAATCTTGTATTTCATGATAGATCTAAGCATATTGACATCAGGTGCCATCATATCAGAGATTGTGTGCAGCGGAGGATCATGTTGCTTTCATACATTCCAATGGAGGATCAGGATGCTGATATTCTGACGAAGGCTCTCACCAGGAGCAAATTCGAGTACCACCGAGGTAGGATAGGGTTTGCTGATAATCCATATCTTGTCGAGAGGGAATGTTGAGATTGCAACAAGATGATGGAGCTTAGTGAAAAGAGTCGCCTTCACTAAGTGGGCCCGCAGGCAAATTATGGCGCAAGTTCTATTTTTGATCCCAGCAGGGATGATCACAGTGTGGGTGACCACAGTGTGGGTGACCACAGTGTGAGTGTTCACAGTGTGAGTGATCAAAGTATATTTTTAGACTGGCTGTCAAAAATAGAAAAGTCAAATATTATTGTCTCATAATAATATTTGGACTATAAACATGATCTTATTCTCTTGGAGCACTTCAGGATGAGCTATGGATGTGGTACATGCAGATCCCAGAGGGAAATATGTGGTTACTTATGGGATGACTAATATTTTCATGCAGGACTTCAGTTAGAACTCAAGTGAGTTGAGTTTAGTGGACTGGAGGTGTAGTTGATGGAGTTGTGTTCAGTTTAGCTTTGTTAAACTGGTTGTATTTAGTCTAACTGGCAAATAGACTAGAGATGAGTTGGGTGAATTAGTTATTAATTAATTCACAAGTTATTAACTCATAATGCAACTATAGAATACATCAGTTAACTCAGTTGCATGTCAGTGCATGTTCAGTTTAGCAGGGATAGGTGTTAGAGGATCAGATTGCTATCAGTTGTGACTATAGTTGTGCATGATGATTTGCAATCAGAGGGATTGAGTATGCCAGTGAATTGGCCAATATCAAGAATTGTAGCTTGTGCTCACGTCCAAAACAGTGTGAGTGATTCTTTGCAGGTGAAATACGAGTTTGGTAAACGATTCTCATCAGTTCTTGAGCAGGTATTGAGCTGGAGAGGCAAGCAAGTAGTGGAATAGATTTGGAGATCAGATTTGAGTTTTATTATGTGTAACAGGTGGAGCTGGTACTGGATTGCTTGTGATAAGCATTGTACTTTGTAATGTTACATGTTCTCAATCATTAATATACAGATAGTGTGGGGTTTTTAGCGAGATGCTTTCCCCGGGTTACATACTGTGTTAATGTGTGAATGCTCTTGATGTTTTATTGTTATTGATGCTGCTATATTGATGATGAACGTAGAGGATCTTATGTATTGTGTATGTATTCTGCAATAGTACATGATCAAGATAATCTCTGTTGAATATGTGTTAAATTATTAAAAATTTCTACACTGCCCTCAAGAGCATACTCCAATCGCAATCCGTTGAAAGACGTTGCCACGTTGATACCAAGAAAACACTGCTGCAAATTCAAATTCCACCAGCTCCAAACTCAACTGCATCTGATCTAAGATTTGCGAGAACAAAGTATTTCTCGTATAGATATTGACTGTATGATCTTTTACCAGCTATCTCACCTTCCAAAGAAAGGATGAATCCAGAGGCTACCTGGCCCGATTACAGACTCTGCCTGAAGAAATAAGATGTAAACACTCCCTGAATAGTAGATCTGATGATCAACAACTCTGATACCATGTAGAAATTTTGAATAATAAAAACTTATTCACAGAGATTATCCTGATTATACACTATTTTGGAATACATGCACAATACATAATCTCCTCTACGTTGATCATCAATTTAGCAGCATCAAAAAACAATGTAACATCAATCGCATGCAAACATTAACACAGTATGTAACCCGGGGAAAGCTTACAGCTGAAAACCCCACACTATCTGTATATTAATGATTGATAACATGTAACAATACATAGTACAATACTCCTGTCAAGTATCCAGCACTATCTCCACCTGTTACACACAAAACTAGCTCAGATCCGAACAAGTCACAGGTTCAAATCTCCTCCGCTGCTTTGCTTGCCTCTATTGCACAATACCAAGTGAAAATCACATGAGCACAGGCTATTTCACTGGGCATATACTGGGAAATCCTCATGGGCATACTCATTCCATTGATTTTGCAATATCTCATGCACAACTATAGTCACAACTGATAGCAATCTCAACCTCTAACACCTGTCTCCACTGCACTGTACATGCACTAAGTTAACTGATGTATTCTTCAGTTGCATTATGAGTTAATAATCAATGAATTAATTTAATCAATTAATTCACATCACTCATCACTAGTCTATTTGCAATTAGACTAATTACAACTAGTTTAACAAACTGAACACAACTCCATCAACTCCACATCCAATTCCACAGAACTCAACCACATGAGTTCTAACTGATGTCCTGCATGCAATAGCTCAACTGACCCACAAAGAAAGCATATTTCCTTCTGACATCTACATGTGCCACATCTGTAGCTCAAACTGAAGTTCTCCAAGAGGATAAGATAATGTTTATAGTCTAAATATTATTATGAGACAATAATATTTGACTTTTCTATTTTTAGCCTGGCAGTCTAAAAATAGACTTTGATCACTCTGCTGTGAACCAGAAATAGAAGTCCATCTATTTTTTCCAACATGACCAATCATCCATAAACAACATACTGCAACTCATAGACCATGATCCATATGTCTAAAAATAGACTTTGCGCCATAATTTGCTTGCAGGCCCACTTAGTGAAGGCGACTCCGTTCCAGTGAGCTCCATCATCTTGTTGCATTATCAACAACAACCACCCCAACAAATCCAAATTATTTTCACTTATTTATACTCTATTAGATTAACCAAACATGATAGGGTTGACAATCATCCAACTAATCTATATTATTATTTTATTTTTCCTATTTGGTTATTTGGTCTGTGTGACC
This sequence comes from Pinus tabuliformis, assembly GCA_031772625.1. Lineage (NCBI taxonomy): Eukaryota > Viridiplantae > Streptophyta > Pinopsida > Pinales > Pinaceae > Pinus > Pinus tabuliformis. The sequence goes on along the minus strand of CM062810.1, from coordinate 122,896,106 downwards.
TTAATATAACTTCAGTAAATGGATATTTGGGGCTTAGACTCAAAAAAATATGATATGAATTTATTCTAGAAAATTTGGATCTGAGACCTTGTGTAAAATAACGAAACACCCAGATAACAAACTTTGGCACGAAAAATAATTATTTACCCCATAGGACTAGGAGTTGGAACCATAGTCTAAAAATCTTGATATTGTATCATGGATCCAAATTCATCAGTAAACTTCAATACTCCCAGATAGTTGGATATTTGGATGACCAACATATGGAACCATGACTATTTGAACTTTGACCAAGCAACATTTTATAATTATATTTGGATCTGGGTATCAAGCATATGTGTAAGATGCTTGCACCCCTAGACTACCAAATGGTTGGATGGCCATAAACTTAAGTAACAGCCCTAGTGAAAATTCCATCTAATAAGAGTTAAAAACAATAACCACAGTCAATGGGACACTTATTCCATGCTAAATTTTGGGTAGAATCCTAGTGATGGGGATCACTTGTGATTGGTTATGGCTAAGGAAATTCGCAAAGTCAATGGTTAAGGCTTTGGAAAGGCAAAATTTCATTTTTGGCACATTTATTTATGAAAATAATGTAAATTAGGAGAAAAGCGAGGTGAAGGTCATAGGTTGCATATGAGGAGGAAATTGAAGGAAAATAATGGAAAATGAAGAAAATAAAGGCCTGATTCATAAAATTCTTATGAGGATCAATTGGTAACCTTTTTCCAATTCAGTTTTTGGAGCTCTCTCATTACTCTCTCTCTCATACTCTTGGATACTTAGTGTATTCTTGGAGCATTCTTGGAGGGTGTGGCATACTTGGATTCTTGGAGCAAGGAGGCAAAAGAAGAGCAAGAAAGTGCAAGAAGGCGTCGGGATCAACAACTACATCAGATTTTCTTGCAGGTATCAAGTTGCATGTATGTTTCCTTCACTAGTTTTGGCATGCATGGCATATGCATGTGGATCTTTGGTTTTGATCTATCATTGGCATGGAGGATGGTTGGGATTGACAGTAGATTTCCTAGCCTTGCCATTTCTTGGATAACCATGGTTATTTTGGGTTTATTTTCATTGTTGTGTTTTTGTTGGTTCTCATGTTTCCTTAGCTTTAGTTAAGTTACTAGTCCTAGAGCCTTGGTTGGAAAAACACTCTGGAGCCCTTGGTGGGTTGAATTACTAGTCCTTGATCCTTGGTTGGACAAACGCTCTAGAACCTGGTAAAATATGTGGGTTGAGTTACTAGTCCTGGAGCCTTGGTTGGAAAAATTCTCTAGAGCGCTAGAAGGCTTGGATAGACACGGATCTGATGATGGTTTTGTGATGTCTGACCGTGAGGTGTAATCACTGTTCGATGGGTTGAGGTGGATGGCCTCTCAAAGCCCTAGATAGTTTTTTATTCATGTGTTCTATGAGATCCCACATTCATTCTTAGAATATGGCACAGGGGTAAATGGCTGAAGAGAGATTTGGCTCTGCCATTCTATGGTCGGGTGGAACATGGAAATCCCATCTCGGGTTTGTATTTTTCATCATTAAAGAAAGGGTATTTCTCCTTGTATTTCTATGAGAATTTTTATGGATTATATGTGGTCTATATGGGTGTACTTTCATGAGCATTTATGTTGCTATTATGTTGGTTATGTATGTATTTTATGACAGTAGCCATGTGTGGCTCTCATCATGTTTTTACTTGTGAATTGAGTGATCAATGTATCTATGACCGAATGGATGGAATGGTAGTTTATGTGTTGAGGCATCAATGGTTATTAGCGACTCTGAACTAATTATGAGACCCCTATGCTCATAACTATTAATTACACATGTAGACTACACATTTGCAATATGTTTGACAAAATGCCTGTCATGGCTAGTAGGGGTCCAGTCAAGGTCTTGAACAATCATTTTCTTTTGTATTTTCCTTTCCCTATTATTTTACTGATCTAAAGAGATGGTTCAATTCTAGGAAGTGACCTAGGCTCAAGAGCCCAAAAAAGTGGCTCAAATCCCGAAGCCGTTGGCATAGCACTAACAGTTTTGGTCTCTGGTTGCTAGCAAGCAAGCCTGTCAAAGCAACTTTGGGTTGCTAGTTGCACTTATGCCTATAGCATGGGAGCGACTGAGCCTTAAATTGTCCAAAATATTAGTGGGACCCCAATTCAAGTTGTCTAAAGTATTACATTGGTTCTTGAGGATCTTGTAGTTGATGATTAATTTCTGTATGGTGTGTTTTTGTCGATTCCACTTCCTTAACATGACTTAGGAGGTTGAATCATATCATAGTGGCCTCTCGTCGCATGTTTACCCTGGATGATCAGTTTCTTTGGTAGATGTGGGAGGAGGGTGTTACAACTTAGGCCTTTGGCTATTTTGAGGAAAATTTCCTTGCTTTTCTCTAATTTGGTCGAGAGCTAAATACACTAAAAAACTTTCCCAAAATAGTCCTTGGCGAGTTCCTAGACTACCATGTTGAATATTTAAGAACCAATTAAAACTTTCCATGTGTGACATTTTTCCATTTCACCACCACATGTTAACCAAAATTGTGCCACTTGGCCACCAAAAAAGTCCAAATCTTCTTGCCACATGTACAAAACTCATAGATCCATATCACCATATTTTTCCACCTTACACTTTTTGTAATTCTACCTATACTTCCATCTAATATAGGTTCCATTTACTGGATAATGGAGAAATCTAAAAATCATGTGATTTTGTTAGGTGGTTCTTTTGCACATCTCCAAAGTCCTAGATGCCCAAATGTGGAGAAGCAAATTTTGTATTTAGTGGATAAATATTTGCAGAAAAGTACCTAAATTCCTGAACATGTTGTAAAGGAAAAATATCTTAGAAAAACAAATAGATTTGTTGAGGACAAAAATACCTTGGAGAGGTCTAAACATAAAATATTAAAGAGAACTAGATATGTTATTTGAGGGAGGAAATGTTCCTAGTTTTGGAACCTTGCATTACTTTAAATTCATTTTTTTCTTGATTGTGGGGAGTTAGGAGAAGCGCCACATACCATTGGAAAGGTCTTGATGAGGGATATCCAACTAAAAATGTAGTTTCCTCATTGGGGCTAAGGAATACAATAGAATTCCCTCAAATATATTACATGTATCCTTGACCTTCGCTAGGAAACTACACACATCAGAAAACTTACCAGGATCCCCTTGAACTTAACATAACTAACTACAACTAATAACATACTTAAAAATCCCTTGGTATGACATCAACGACTAACTTTTGACATCAACAAAAACACTTTCTCAACAATCTCACCCTTTGGAATTGATGGCAACACCTCGAAACATTTGTGGTCATTGATAACATGGGCTCCCTCTATCAAGCTTCGTGATGATATTCAATGTTGTCTTTCTATCTCCATTTTAAATGAATGGAAAAGAGTATTACTAGGCACTATTCAAATGTAGATGGTTTCTGAAAAAATGTCTACTTTGTTCCCTTGATAGACTACTCAACTATCATTTTAAATCTACTTCTAGTTGTTGAACTAGTCCCCCTGTGGATGCTTCCTTCTATGTTTTCTACAAACTAACTCCTCCTCTGAATTTCTCCTCCTTAGAAAGTGTTTCTTTCTTGTAATATGCATATTAGCTCCCCCTTTCAAAAAAATATTCCTCAATCGAGAATAGTGAGCTATTCTTACTAGTGGGGAAGAAATTACCTCCATTTTATATCTGATATGTTTAAATCTTTATCTTGATAAAGGTTTAGCAAATATATCTACAATTTGTTCTTTTGTTATAATATATTCCAATATGATAGTTTGATCAACAACTTGTTCTCGAAGAAAATGATACACAATAGGAATGTGCTTCATTATAGAGTGCATAATAGGGTTTTTTGAGATGTTGATAGAACTGATATTGTCACACATAATATGAACACGATGATCACCATTCTCTTGAATATCCTTCAGATTCTACTTCATCCGTAGAACTTGGGTACAACAAATTATTGGTGTTATATATTCTACTTTAGTAGTGGATAGGGAAATTGAAGTTTATTTCTTTTTAAGCTAGGAAAATAGACAACTTCCTAGAAAGAGAGCTCCTCCAATGGTGTTGCTTGTATCATCAACATTTCTAGCCCAATCTGTATCTCTATATGATTTAAGTGTAATATTCGTTTCTCTTGGGTACCACAAACCATAATCTATAGTATCTTGTAAATATTTGAATATTATTTTAACTGCATTCACATTAGTGTTTTTTGGGCTTGATTGAAATATGCCCACAAAACATAATGTTTGCATGATACCTAGTCTTGATGTTGTTAACTAAAATAAGTTTCCGATCATAGACCTATACATGGTTTGGTTTACTTCCGGAGACTCACCATCCTTAGTTTTCAACTTGTTATCGTAGGCGTGCTCGCTCATGCATAATTTTCCATAACCAAATTGATTCAATATATCCTTAAGGTACTTACTTTGAGAGATGAAGATATTTTTTTTATTAATTAACCTACAAGCTAAGAAAGAAATAAAAATTCCCCAACATAGACATTTCATACTCCTTTTGCATGTTGACTACAAAATCTTTTTCCCATAGAATCAACATCACTTCCAAATATTATGTCATCCACATAGAAAAAAATAATTAGCATGTTATATTTTTCTATCATGATGTAAAGGTTACTATATTTTGTACCTCTTTTGAAACCTTGCAACTAAATATACTTATCCAATCTAGAATGCCAAGCCCTAGGGACCTATTTCAAACCCTGTATGGCCATTTTTAATCTGCACACATGATTGTTGTCTTTTGATAGTTGAAATACTTTTTCCTGCTCAACATAAACTTCTTCTTGGAATTATCCATTCAAAAATGTTTATTTTACATCCATTTGGGAAGCTTTGAACCCTTAATAACATGCAAAATCCAAGAAAATCTTGATTTCTTCAAGTCTGGCTACTAGAGAAAAGGTCTCTTCGAAGTCCACCCCTTCAATTTTAGTATATCCTTTACATATTAGTCTTTTATTTTTTCTTACTACCTTTCCATCCTCTTTAATTTTATTTCTATAGACCCACTTAGTTCCAATCACATTCTTATCTTTTGTTCTTGGCACATATTCTCATGTCTTATTTTCCTCAATTTGATCTAGTTTGTCATTTATAGCTTTAACCTAATGTTCATCTTGATAGGATAATAGATCTAAGTCCTCTTGGTTTGATGTGCTAGAAAATTTCCTTCTTGTATGAACTCCTAACTCCCTCTCTCCCAAAATTTGATTGTCTAGATGATTTTTTTGAGCATGTCTAGATGGTGATTTTGAATGTAATGGTTCATCTTTCTATTTCTATTCTTCATCATGCTCTTCACTCTGATTCCCATATAATTGTGATTATTAGAAGTTAATTGGCTATGGTTGGGATAGGGGCATCGTTTCATCTATTTTTACATCAATGAATTCATAAAAATTTGAGTCCTTTTGTTGCAACATTTGTATCCTTTGATTTTATAGGCATATCTAAGAAAATTTCCTTCATGAGCTCTCGATTCAAATTTCCCTAAATTATGTTCATTTACCTTGATGTAGCATTTACTTCCAAGAACACTGAATTGTTTAACTATGGCTAGTCTACCTTTCCATAGCTCATATGGAATTTTAGTATCATTTACTCTTATTTAAACTCTATTCAAGATATAGGTTGTTGCATACATTGCTTCTCCCCAAAATTGGTTTAGTAATTGAGCTTCAAAAAACATGAATTGGCCATTTCTTATACTATTTGATTTTTCCTTTTAGCCACACCATTTTATTGTGGATTTTTTGCAATAGTGAATTGTCTTCTAATTCCATGATGTTCACATAAATCATTGAATTCATGCAAAGTGAACTGTCCTCCTCTATCGGTTCTCAAGAATTTGATATTTATATCTATTTAATTTTATATTAGAACCTTAAAGGCTTTAAAATTTTCAAAAGATATTTTCTTTGAGTAAAGTAACCTAAGTCATCCTTATATAATCATTAATTAACAACATAAAATACCTTTCACCTTTCAAATTATGATTTTGTCTAGTCAACAAATGTTAGTATGAATGATTTCCAAGGGCCTAGAAGTGGAGTATTCTTTTTTTTTTTAAGACTTTGGTTTGTTTTCTGAACTAACATACCTTGCATACGACATTGTGAGGCTTTTATATTCTAAGCATGTCCTTAATAGCTTGTGCTTTTGTAACCTTTACCAAATTGTAGGAAATGATATGTCCCAATCTTCTATTCCACAACCAACTTTCTTATATCTTTCCCATACAATATTTTTCTATTTTTGTACCATAAATAATGTATACATTACTTGAATTTTTGTTAGCCTTTTCCACCAATTTTCCTGTACCAACATTTCTAATTTCACATCTCTTGGAAATAAATGTAATATCATACCCTTGATCACTCATTTAACTAACACTTAAGAGATTTTGTTTTAATCCTTCCACATACAAAAAAAATTAAACTTTAGTTCTACCATTATCAATGCTAACTGTCCCTTTTACAACAATTCTTGCAGATGTATTGTTACCGAGAAGCAATTTTCCTCCGTTCTCTTCCTTTACTTTGATGCAATTACTTTGATCTCCAATCATATGTCCTGAACAACCACTGTTAGCATACCATTTATTTTCCCGTTTTTGGTAATACAACATGAAACCACACTCTTCCTAATTTTTTGTTTCTTCCATATAGTTGGACTTCTAGGAGATAATTATTTTGTGACTTGGATTTTATGTATGATTAGTCTACTCCTGTAGTCTCATTCCTTGTGCCCACAGTTGTTATATACATGTGTGTGTGTGTGTGTGTGTGTGTGTGTTGGAAAATTGGCATTATCTGTTTAGATAATGACAGTAAGTGTGTTGGCATTGATTTCCACTAGGCTAGTTTTGATGGAAGTAGATGATAGAATTCATATGCTTGATGTTTCAAGCTCAGGGGGAGTCTTATGGTTGCTGCAGTATTTGGTAGAGAATCACCATAGTAGCATGCCTATTGGAAAAGCCATAAAAATATGATTGTGTTAGTCGGGGAGCCTAGGATTCCAGGAACAAGAAGAAGAGCCAAGGTGAAAATAATGGTAGAGAGTTTCAGGTAGAAAATGCGCTCAAGGACTACATCATACCTTCTCCACTAGAAAGTTCTTTGAAAAATATTTCCAATGGTATAAGGAAGTCCATAAATGGATCTTAAGATCAAAATTTATTGATAGCTAATGTAAGGGTTTTGAAGATCTTAGGAGAAATCCTAATTTCAGAACCAGAGAAGCAGGACAAATTTCAGAGGGTTGGAATTTTTGGACGTCAAAGAGTCGAAATATCGAAAGGTTGAAATATTGGAGGGTCGGAATTTCAGGACCCCGAAGTGTCAGAATATTGGAAGGCCAAAATGTCAGAAGGTTAGAATATTAGAGGTTTATTTAAAAGGAAACCTAAGATATCATGGAACCAAGGAAGCGGTCCGATCTCAAAACTTCGGAACTTTGAGACTTTGGAACTTCAGGATTTCAGAACCTTGGAATACCAGAACCTCGGAATTTTGGGATTTCATAATTTCTTATAAGGGTTGTGGGGAATATGGTTTACAAAGGAATTAGTTTGTGAAATCAAGGACCGGGGGACCCTTTCTCTCTCCTCAGACTGGGCACATGGCAAGATTTTATTGATCCTCAAGAGACAACAGTGGAAGATGACAGCAACATTACCTAGTTGTATGGAGGACATGTGGAAATTAGTTTCAACATTATTGGGTGGTCTAATGGGGAAAATCTTGGTGACACATATCACCACTAAGGAGATGCCACACTGGGTTGATGATGAGAGCATGATGTCATCCTAGAAGCATATCTGAGGTCAGGGATTTCATAACTTTGTTGTAATTGTTTTTTGAGAAATTTCCGATACAGGGAGCTCCAATGTTGATTGGAACTTGGTCATGCAAGCCCAAATAACCAAGGGAATAGTGAATATCTTAACACCTAAATGTTATGATGATGCCACGTGGGAAGTATTTCAAAGGTCCGAATTTCATTACTCCTCTATAATTTTAATTTGAAGAAATTATCGATACTAGGGAGCTCCAATGTTGTTGATGCTTGTTCATGGAAGCCCAAAGAATGAATGGCTTAGATAAAATAACACAAGAAGATAGGCCTGTGACAATATCCTAAAGGGTTTAACACCTAAGTGTTATGTCACCAATCATAGAACCCAATCCTATGGTGGGAAAAAAATAAGAGGCGGAGCAAAAGGGGCTAAAGGCCAATCTCGAAATCTCATGATTTCATAACATCTCCGTAATAATGTTGTGAGATGTATGGCTCTAAAATTGTAGCATAGAGGAGTATCAAGGATGTATGAGCCGACAGTTGAGTAAATGTGCATAGTAAGGTTGGTGTCGCAGGAGTAATGGTGACTATAGAGATCATCGAGTTAAGGTAGCAAGGACCATGATTTCATAGGATGATATAAAAGAGTCTGTCATGAGATAAGACAAACCATCCTTGATATTTCTTCTATGCTACAAGAAATTGAATGAATATCAAAGCCTCAGGTACATGAGATTTATTTAAAGAAAGGACAAGATCCTTTTTGGAGTGTACAGGTTGACTAAGTATTTATGCCTCAGCATGGGAAAACTCAAGTGCTCATTTTCATGTTTAACGCAATGGAAAAATTCAAGTAAGAGGCACAACAACAGGATGGAGTGCCAAGTGCAGGAGTACACTCGAGTAGTGTGAATGGCAGAGTAATGGCTGACAGAGACAACATTGATCACAACAAAATAATTAAAGAAATGAGACACAGGAATAGGATGGAGAAACCATGCATAGGTACACTCTGATAGTGTGAATGGAAGAATGATGGCTAGCAGAGACAACATCGATCACTATGTTTCAGTGAAACAAAACCCAGGATTATAGTTGAGCAATGTGGGGGGAAGCAACAATGTTCATAGTGAGTCGTGTGGAGAGCTCAATGGATGTGTATGTGTTGTTGTTTGAGGCCAAGTGAGCATGTGTTGAAAAGAAGAGACTGAGAGTGCCTATGTAGAGGAAAGAGACCTCGAGAGAGCCTGTGGAAAAGAAGGGTTTGAGTGTTGAATGTATGTTGTTCATAGAAGAGGGCCGAGAACAATAGAGCGTTGTGTGGGTTGTGTGTTAGTGAATGTTGTTGAGAAGAACAAAAAGTTGCAGCATAGTGTGCAGAGGATAGAGTGATGCATTGGCCAAAAGGCTGCTAAGGAGAACTTAGCTTAAAATAGGTAGATAGGCTGCCAATTATAGTGAGCAGTAAGTTTTCTTTTGAGTGTGGGTTGGAGCTTGCATACAAGAAGTTTGTGCTTCCATCTCTAGTGAGTTTCCAAGAAGGATTGGGGGTTTCTGCCTCTTACAAGTTGGTTCTTGGATAAATCCAAGGAGCTGCAAGTTGGCACTTGCAACAAATCCATGAAGTTGGTGCTTCAGATGGTTCTTTTGTTACGTTGATCAAGTGTCTGCAAAAGGAGGGAGTTGGTGCTTCCTGCTAGTGGGGTCTAGAAAAAAATCAAAGGGAGTTGGTTCTTCCTATGAGTGGTGGCTCACAAACAAATTCATATACTAAAGTAGGTTCTCTCACTTTTAAATCAAAAATAACAACAAGATTTGGTGGTTTCTTCCCGGAATGGTTTCCACATTAAACCTCTGTGTCTCATGTGTTTGTTTCTCATTATGTGTATGCTTGTATTGGTTGATATGGATGATTTTATGGTTTTTTAATGGTTGTTCTCATATAATGGATGCCAAGTTTCAATAAGTACAGATAAATTGGAATAACATTTTAAATTAGCCTTAATACTGATTCACCCCCCAGTATTAACATTGTTTCCAACGATCTCTCTCTCTCTCTCTCTCTCTCTCTCTCTCTCTCTCTCTCTCTAGATATATATATATATATATATATATATATATATATATATATATATATATATATATATATATATATATATATATATACACACACACACACACACACACACACACACATTAATAAACATAATTTCGTGGAGGAGCAAAGGAAATGCCTCTTCTAGAACTATTTTGTACATACTAATTGATTTGTTAGTTAAATAGTTGTTCTTTAGAAAATTTATTTTTTCGAAGTTCCTTCTTGTATCGAATATGTAGTCAATTTCCTTATGACCAAAATTATTGCACGAGAAACACTATCCATAAAAGAAATATTGATACTTGGATGAATATTTCCTATTGTAAGAAAATTATTTTTTGATTCTATATTACTTGCCTTCTTTGCCAAAATGTTGTTAAGTCGTAATTGTATTTGTGCTATCATTTCCTCATTTTGTTGATTGGTTTATATATTCCTTAGCCTTTTCTAGATGATTCAATCCTGATTTGATGAGGGAAGGGTCATGGCTTTATTGCCTTCTTGCATTGTTGTTAAGGGAATCAACATAGTTGAGGGATTTCCTACTTTCCTTTTCTGTTATTAATGAACTTGAATCCCCTTTGCTATTCTTTGGGTTCTATTCATACCCAAGACATGTCTTTAGTAATGGAGAGCTATGAAGGCTAAGGATGTGACCTAGTGACTTGAAACCTTTTATAAGCTTCAAAATTCAATTGAGTTGATCTGATACCTTCTCTAATTCTTCTCTTAAAAGTACAATCTCTTCTTTCAAATTTTCACTATATTTTTATTTTTCTTTCAGTTTCTTTAACAAAATATCCTTTATCCTTTTTGTTTTTTCTATTATCAATTTTTAGAAGGATGATACAATCTTCATCGTTGTCTATATCCATGTATTTTTTCAATTGTTATTCTAGTTTATCTATCTTCTTCCATAGAGGTCTTAATTCTTCCATGGCACTGACATGTTCTCCTTCAATGTATACCTCTGCTTCAATTTCTCTTCAACATTGGATCACTCATAGCTATGAACAATATTTATCCTTTTTCATTATTAGACATACTTTCATTGCTTTCGCAATAATTATATTCCTTGGACTAAAAAATTCCTTTTTTGATGTTTCGTCTTCTTTTATGATCATTAAATTTTAATTTTACTCCATCATCACTATCTCTCTCTCTCTCTCTCTCGTGTTATGGTTTCTAAATTTAATAGGAAGAAGAATTTGTTGGGTAGAAGAATTTTCTGGAGAGAAGAATTCACTCGGAAAGACAAAATTGCAGAAGAGTTTACTAGGCATATTGAAGTTGCAGAAGAATGTGTTGGGCAGGTCGAAGTTCCAGAAGAATCTATTCAACAAGTCAAAATTACAGAAATTTCCGGAATCAAGGCTTGACTTACTCTTCGAGGGTCTTGGCCAAGGTTCATAGGTTTTATAATTCATCAATTGAATTTTTATAAGAAGAAAAAAATTCTAGTGGGTTTTCCTTTCAGTTAGAGAGGTTTTGGTCTTGATTGTTCGCCTACATCTTGTATCCTATTGTCTCTTTGATTTTATTGTTTGGTAGTTGTTTGATGATAAATAACACTAATAATAATAAAGTATAAGAGAAGCTAATCAAGTTAATTAAAAATGAATCACAACAAATTATGAAAGTAAGAGAAATCACCTAATCTAGATTCCCTAGATTTCTTAAAATGGTATTAGAAGTAAGGTTTCAAGACAAGGAAAGGCAGCTTAAAGAAGGAAACTCAATGGACGAAGCACTAGAAAATCATCTAAGAAGAATCAAGAAGAGTTTGATAATGAAAAAAAAACCTTATACCCAGAAAAGGAAGAATAAATAAGAGCAAAGTATTTCCTGCTATGTTTTGGGCTAATTCTCCTCCACACGTGTAAAGGTTAAGGCATCATCCTACAATAGTAGAAGCTGAAAATTGCAGTAACTCAAAGGAGCCAAAGTTTGGGTTAGCACTATGGATTTTCAAGAGAAGGATTCAAGGTCAAGTGAATTCAAAAGGAGGCAAGTCTATCCATATTCCAGTCACACGTGTAACCTAGGGTTTTACAGGAGAAGTTGAAATTGCAGCCCTGCAACAACAAGCCTAAAATATGAAGAAGGGTTGAAATATGAAGTTGTAATAAGACTTGAAAACCCTAGCTCATCCATAGAAGAACTACACATTGAAACATATAAAATTCTCTACATTCTAGAGAAGTAGGAAGAAGTGTAATCATCATCATCAAGGAATCAAGGTGATCTCCCTCTTGTTGAAGGATCACTATTGAAGGAATACATATTCATCAAGAAGACATATTATATTATCATCAAAATCAAGAAGGCATCAAGTTGAATATATTAACATCAAGGAGAATCTTCACTTGACAAATAAGTATATTTATATCTACATTTGAATCTATTAAAATGACTTATTTTTGCAAGGAGAGAAACAAATTGGTTAGATTGTCAAACTTTCTTGCATGGAAGAAGAGGATAGATTTGATCCTCATAGAAAATGAAGTCACTAAGCATGTTAAGGTTATGTCACTAAACCTACAAAGGAAGAAGCTCAAGCTTTAGTTGAATGCATGAAAAAGAAAATAAGGGATCAAAGAATCCTTATGTAGTAAAATTGGAAAGGTGAAAAGAAATCTATGGTAAATTGGTGGAATTATTCTCCATAAGTTCTGCAAGTTAAGTGATATCATTAAGAACCAAGATCTACAAGATGATGATATGAAAGGAAGAAGGAATGATACTTTATGAGGGTGTCTGAAATAAGGAACCAACTGCAACAGTTGGGAGAGATAACATCTGACATGGAAACAACTATTATAGTAATTAATGTAGTACCAGAGGAATGGGGTAACTTTACATGAACAATTTATAGGAAGAAGGAAGCTACTCCATTAAATGAGTTGTGGTCACTACGAAAATGTGAAGAAACCAAGTTGAAGGAAAAAATTGATGTAGGATCAAATGAGCAAACACAAGCATATGCTTCCATGGTGAAGAGGAAAGGAAAGCTTGGGAAATTTGGTCCTGAAAAAAGGAAGAAGAATATGGAGAAGGTTCAATGCTATGGATATGAGAACTATAAGAGAGATTGTCCTAATTTCAATAAGGACGACAACAAAATAGGAAGGGAAAAATCCCATATCACCGAAGAAGTGGAAGAAGTTGAAAAGAAGAAATCCATGAAGGAATAAGTAAAAGATCTCTATTATGATTGAGATAAGTCTTCTCCACCTAGTTCTTTTCAATTTGTATAAATATAGCTATCATGGTAGGAAGCGGTAGAAGCATGATAAGATGCATAATTTCGAGATGGAATCATAATGATATATAATTAAAAGTAAGAGCTCATGGGAAGCTTGAAAGATAACTGAAGTTTATGGCAGTCACTATTAGAAGGAAGTATCTCTTGATAACCTCATTAAAAGAATAAGTAGTACTTATGGGTAGAAGTGAGCCATATAGTATAGAAATCATCATACATCATTGGGAAGGATAATATCCACGGTAAGGATAATCCATATCCTCAACTAGAATCTTCATTGGAAGGTTCATCTCTTGGGAGAAGCAAATGTCTCGTTGAGAATTACACTTTGGATGGGATTCATTATTTGAAATAATGATGGTAAGATGACAAAAGAATGCATCATGTCAAAGATGATTGAAGCACTCTCAATAAATGAAGGAAGCTACTAAAGGAATTATAGATGACGAAAGGAGAAAAGAGGCATGTGTTGTCTCACTGATTTGTCATCATTCCCACTATCTTTTTCAGTCATTAAACCATTACTTCTAACCATTCAATGCACCATCCCACTCACTTACCATCATTCTTACTGTAATTATTCACAAAGTACCATGTTGTGACTTTATATTCCTAAGTGGTTAATTTTTTAATAGATTAAGAAGAATTATGCATGGTTTACAAATGATAGTTTTGCCAATACAACTTTTTGCAACTCAATCATGTTTTTGTAGCTATATCCATGGTTAAGGTAGTAGCACCACTCCAGAAGCAAATATGACACTTCGATGTGGTTTATAGAAGCTCCAATATGGATTTTTGTTGGTCAGACTCCACCCATCTCACATGTATGGACTTGCAGCAAGAGATCAAAGGAAAACTGCAGCAATTTTGTCCATTCAACTTCAAGCTAGTTTTTGGATCCAATGGAAATGAATTTTGAAAAATGAAAACATGGGTTTATTTAGCACAAGCCCAATTAGGTTCCATAGGAGAAATTTCCTCAAAGTATTTACTATTTGGGAGATTTTATAGGTTATTTGGAGCCCTATTTTCTCGCTTGCGTGAGAAATCAGTGAGCCAATGTGTCAATCAATGCCCAATCAAGAAAACGAAGTTGGAATGAGTTAGGCTTCAAAAAATTTGTGGCAATGAGCTATCATTTCAGTTTTGATTCTCAACCATATGATTGTCAATGTGGTTACAATTTAAAATCTATATAAACACTTCATTTGGAAGAAAAACACGGTTCATATTTTGATGTTGTTACAGGGAATTATTATTGTGAAGAAAAATTTATTTGCACACTCCAGTTAATACAAATCTTTGTTATGGCATTCCTATAACTGTTATTGGTGATTTTCTTCATGTGGTCCGAGTTTTCAATAACTCGAACTCGTCAGGAGGGTCCCCTGAAGATGTGTGAGAATAGTTAGATGTATTTCATTTTGAATTAATTTCTTTATGCTTTGCATTTCTGATTGAATGTCATTGCATTTAGATGCTCTGATATATTTTTTGAATAGGATATTTGATTATTTTTCTTTGTTCCATTACAGGTTGAGCAATTAACAATAAAACGAAAAATACCAAAAAAAATTATTTCATGCTTAGTCTCTGCTCTGATTTTAAATATGCACATCATTAATATTATGCTCTGATGCTAGGGATTACCCCTGCTTACACCCGCGGTATGCATGTAAAATTCATAATCATATTTTTCCCAGGAATTTAACTCACCAAGGAGTCAAATCTTCAACCATCAATGGTAATAATTCATAGACTAACCAACATAGTCTAACCCATAGGTAATATTCATTTATCAGGCCTCAATTAAGCCTTAAGCTTTCACACAATACTTTGTTAAAGCCTTTCATTAAGTTCTTCCTCGCAACTTTAAAATCCCTCATAACCTTCATTAATGTTAATATCGTACCTAACCACAAACCCTTCATTAATGTTGGTTATGCATAAACCTTAACCCAAAAACCTTTTCCACACATTATTTCTATTACATCCCCTTTTTAAAAGAAATATACATAATCTTACCTTTTTAATCAAGAAATTAGATTTATCGGAAAACACAGGAATAACCCAACTGAAACACATAGGCCAGACTTCAAACATTATAAACCCACATTCATAATTGTCGTCGGGTCCGCTCATCACCTCTTTACATTATCGTGTGTCACTTTCCATTCATCGATCCCTGATCAAATTATGACCATCGATCTAGACTCAATCAGACAGTAGGATTTCCACCCAATCAACAGAATGGAATGATGACTTTCCACTGTAGATCTTCCTCCATCGTATCTGAAAATTGTTATTTATTTTAGATAAACAACGAGCATGGGGT
Organism: Pinus tabuliformis; assembly: GCA_031772625.1. Lineage (NCBI taxonomy): Eukaryota > Viridiplantae > Streptophyta > Pinopsida > Pinales > Pinaceae > Pinus > Pinus tabuliformis. Next base: position 122,880,541 of record CM062810.1, on the reverse strand, counting down.
TTAACCACCTGATAAAGTAGTTTCCTCTTTCCACTTTACTTCTACGTGTCATGATATGTATGGGATCAAGCGCTCAATGCTCGATACCACTTATGGTTTCTTCGCTGCCCGAAATACCATTTCTCTTATAAACCTGCCTTTTCAATAGTTACTTCCTGCACTTTTCTATCGTGCAATGATTGTTGATCTATGAGATCGATGGTCCTCATTCTTTGATGCCTACGCCATTGATCTTCGAGATCCAAAAATTCATATGCATCACCTCTTCACTTCTCCGCTCGTTCCTTTCCTTTGACTTTATTTCGTCCTTCAGTGTTTTCCCTTATGGTTTTGGGTTTTTCTTCAGGGTTTTGGGTTTTTTGCTCTTCCGCTTCCTCTGAGCTTAACTTCCTCTACGAATTCTCACTTCGCTACATCTCCAGAGCTTACTCTAATCTTCCAATTGGATTCAAAGACCCATGATGATTCCTCTGAATCATTCTCTACTCTATGTATTCTATATAATTCTGCCTACAACCCCCATTACAAAAGCTACGAATTCACATATAATTCAATCATTCAATATATGTTCCACACACTTACAAAACTATGGAATAAACCTTTGTATATATAATTATGAACAATTGATTACATATTGAGACCCTCTGTCTCTCACAGGCCTGATCTTCAGTATCAGTGGCCTCCTCTTCTTCACTCTGCCCGTAGGCTTACATTTATACTAGAAAGGTTATGTTGAACTAATTCTGGTTCAAATCCTAGATCTACTGAACTAACTCCTAAATGTCTTCTATGTTCACTTCTAACTTCATTTAATCCCCAAGAACTCTCTCTAGTCCCTTGAATCATGAAACTACCTTTAAGAGTTATAATTGACTTTTAACGCTTTTGTCATTATTAACCACTCATGTTCTCCTTTATTTGAGAGAATTTACAAACATCCTCACACATCTAATTAATTCCTATCCTACTCACTTAAAATCCTAAATATTACATTAACTTAACACTTAGGAAACCAATTTCCCTAAAACACATGACCCCCCTATGTCTACTAAAATACAATGATTTTCCTTGGGTTGAATGCTCCTGCATCAGACTCCCAAAGTAGAAAATATTCATGATCTCTTGATCATGTGTCTTCATAAGTTGATTGAAAAAACCTCCAGGGTCCCAAACTTTAGTTTGTAGCTGCCCAAATGCTTTGTTCTTTTGCTGCTGTTGTACTTCTGTTGTCTTCTACTCCATCTTCTTCTCCTTGTCAATCAGGTTCAAGTTCTGATTGATCATCCTTCCTACTGTCATCAACTTTCTCTCTATGGCCTGTTTCATCATCAGCTGCCACAATTCTTCAATTTCTTTTTCCAGCACATCTTTGGACTGGTCCATACTCTGCCTCTTACTTCTACCTCTTTCTCTTTGTTTCAGGTTGTTGTTGCTATCCACTAACTCTTCAAACTGTTGTTGGTTACTTTTACTTTGTAGTTGCTGGTTTACTTTTTCTTCTACTTTTGCTCTTGTTCCAACTTTTGTTTTGTCTCCTATGCTTACTGCCTCCCTTTCATCCTTACCCTCTTTCATGATTATTTCTGTCTATACTGAATCATGACTTTCCAACATTCTCTCCAGCAATTGAGCATCTCTATTCCATGGATTGAATTTTTCCACAGAATCTTCTTCTTTCATCTTTACTTAGCTCCTCATCTATGCCAAATTTTCTTCAGCATCTGCAACAAAACTTGTACTCACAAAAAACTTGTTAAAATAAAAAACATAAGGCTTTTGTGCCTTATCTTCCTTTGGCAACAATTCAGTTTGCTGCTCTGTTTCTTTCTCCTCTGTCAGCACATCAGTATGCTGTTTTGAATTCTCAAAAGAACTCATGAGATTGTTAACTAGTCTCTCCCCCACATCATCTGCTCTAATGATGTCTTCCTACTCTTGTCCACTGTAATGAACTCCTTCCTTTGCAGTGTCAATTTGCTAAACTTTCATTACCATCTCCTTTTTCTTATGATTGTCATTCATGACAATTTTTTTGTCTTCCTTTTTTAGCAATCTATCTTGAACATTTATCCTCTGTTTTTCCATTTCCCTTCTTTGAAAGTCTAATTTTCTATATAACTCAATAATTTCAATTGGAGTAGAATTTGGAAATTTCACACAATTTTCCATACCTTCCTTTGTTATTGATAGATCATTAGATGTCCTTTTTCCCTTTGCTATGTTTTTTGCATATACTTATTTTTCCTTAACATCTATTAGTAGATGTCCTTCTTCTTCAGTACATTTTTCCTTCCTGTCCCTTTGTAACTCTTCTCCCAGAGTTATCCTTGTCTCATCATCTTCATTAATATTCTCCTGCATTTGTTTTTCATCAATAACATTAATCAAACTCATTTGATTACCTTTCTGAGACAATATTCCATCATTCTTCATCAAAATAAGATTTTGATTCCTCATCTCTATGATGGCTTCTATATACTCATCCATAGACTTTTTCTTTTGTATGCAGTCAAATTCTTCTTCCTCTGAGAAGTTTTCTTTGTCACCTTCTACTTCTAGATCTTCATCTACTCTGAAGATATCTTCAAAGGTTGCTTTTCTCCTGCAATACCTACCATCATACACAAACTATTAGTTCTTAAAACATAATACCATGTGGTCTCACTTGATGCTTCAGCCATCATATCTCCTTGTTGTTCCAAGTTCTCTTTATGACTCAGAAATTCTTCGATGGTCTCCTCTTCAATCTCCTCAAGCCCTTCACTTGGTTTCTTGATATCTTTCCCCAACTGTATATGAGACCTATCTATCTCATCTTATTCCACAACAAAATTTAGATTTTGCTTGTCTTCTTCCTCCTTTATGACAATATCAGTAAATTGTCCTTCTTTACATGTTTCACCTGCAAACATACACAAATTGTTAGATTTAAAACCAAGTGACCCTTTGGCCTCACTTGAAGTTTCAGCCTTCAAGTCTTCATCTTCCCTCAGAACTTCACCTTGTTCTGCTTCACAAATGGACACTTCCATTTTCATTTCCAACTCAGCTTCTTTGAGTTCTTCCATCAGCCACCTTACTTGCCTCTGTTGTAGCCTTCTCTGCAACTTATGCCACTTCACTGGCTTCTTCCTCAAGACCCAACCTAGTCTTTGGCTTTCCTCAAGTATTCTCCTTAATGCATTGAGTTGTTCTTTTAACTCTGCAATCTCCTTGTCAATTTCCTCTTGACTCATCCTCTTGCCATTTGCCTTGGCATCCTCTTTCTTCATCTTTCTTCTGTTGTGGTCTTCCTCAAAACCTCTACTATGACTATCAGTAGCCATCTTCTTCTTCTCTATCTTCATGAGCTCCTCACTCACTCACTATGAGCTACATTAGAGCCTCTACAACAACAAGTCCTCCTTGTTGCAACTTACCTCATCAAGCTTTCCTTTGTACTTCATCTTTTGGCAAGCCCTTGGTTCTCTATCTTTGGAACCTCCTTTGAGCACTTCTCTCTGCTCCTTATAGGATTCAACTCATCTGCACTTCTTAAGAACATAACTATCCTCTTGTATTTCAATCACAATGAAATACTTGGTTCTGACTACCTCTTCTTTCACTTAGAAAGTCTTACCAGCTTCCTTCATCCCCTAGCAATTCTACCCACATCCTCTATGGAATTGCCTCTGTGATCTGCAACAATACTTCTACAGTAACAAGTCTCCTTCTTGTTACATATGCTTCACTAAGCGTTTCTCCTTTAAGCTCAGTCTTTTAGCATCTCTCTGGTTCTTTCCTCCACTCCTCACTCTAGATTGTTGCAACCTTCTAACCTTTATCTGTGCATTAATGTACAAACACACATTCTCAAATCAAAACAGAACATATCACCTCACCTTCAATATCTTAGCATGATCTTGTTTCACCATTACACCTATACCTTGAATGTATTTTCCTCCGTTTCTCGCATCTACAAGTTCTGCTACACATCCCCTTTGTGTGCCTACTTTTTGTCAGATTAGAATTTGATCCTTACTTGCATGCATAAAAATCTTTGACTCATAACTTGTTCTCAATTCTTTCACATAGAATTTCTTTGTTCTGTTTTGACACCAATTGTTTCAATTACAATTTTGCTCTAATACCAAATGATGTCGGGGATTACCCCCACTTACACCCACAGTATGCATGTAAAATGCATAAGCACATTTGTCCTAGGAATTTAACTCACCAAGGAGTCAAATATTCAACCATCAATGGTAATAATTCATAGACTAACCAACATAGTCTAACCCTTAGGTAATATTCACTTATCGGACCTCAATTAACCCTTAAGCTTTCACATAAGACTTTCTTAAAGCCTTTCATTAAGTTCTTCCTATCGGGACTTTAAAATCCCTCATAACCTTCATTAATGTTAATATCGGACCTAACCACAAACACTTCCTTAACTTTGGTTATGCATAAACCTTAACCCGAAAACCTTTCCACACATTATTTCTATAACACCCCCCTTTTAATAGAAATATACATAATCTTACCTTTTTAAACCGGAACTTCAATTTATCGGAAAACATAGGAATAACCCAACCAAAACACATAGGCTAGACTATTGGGTAGCAGAAGCCCCATGTAATGGTCATGGGGTACAAAGCCCGAAATTTTGGGTAAAGATAGGGTAAAGACTCCATGGGATGCGTGGAGTGCGATTTGTAATAAGTTGAGTCAAAGGGTAGTCCACCCAAAAATAATGTAAAGATATGTAAACTAAGTCAGCCCACCCATGGTTCACGGACTATGGAAAGGTATAAATAGAGTGAGGCTCTACGGTTAGGGGCAGTTAGTGGTTTTGGATGATGAATGATCTGAATTGTAATGGGTGCATGAGCTAAGGATTTTTCGAGCGTCTGCAAGTCTGAGTTGAGGGTATTGGGTAGTGGATATAGGCTCTGTAGCTATATGCGCAGAGGCCTGGTAGAGTCCGCAACTGAGTGTGCAGGGTAGATTTGGATGCATCGGTGATAAAATGGAAATAAAGATAAGTTGATTTTGGAAACTCTATGTTAATCTAAGCTATTGCAGATTTGGTTAATTTATGATTGGTATTTTTATTGATTCTTTATGTGCATGCTTATGTTTTGGGTTAATGCAAATCTATATCTCTATTAAAATGTGCACACTGGTTATCTTGATTAAACTTTTGCTTAAAGACTCTCTTAAGTAGATGTGATTTATAATACCTCATCAAGCAATTAATATTACAAATTAGCCCGGGTCCAGATCTACGTGGAAGCAGAGCAGCATGAGGTTGTAGAACAGCACGTGAACCCTTTAGAACATATCTAGACATCCCAAGGCCGTGAAAACCTAGTTCCAGCACCCTTCCCTATTACCTCGGGTCAAACCTCAGTCCACGCTCCGCGAGCTGTTGTTGAAAGGGCCGGTAGTTGCGGGATTTGTTTGGCTAATTAATTATTCTGAACCTGGGTCAGGCCCATATAAGCCAACAAATGGTTCTGTTGCCAGGACCGAGATCTGCCTAAGGGGTGTCTGATGTGGAATGTGGGGATGCTATAGAAAAAGAATTGATGGATCAAAGGGACCAGGAGCTGTAGTAGCACATAGTACAGTGGAAAAGTTTACAACCACAAGAGCGATCCAGCTACCAATATTCAAAGGAGTAGGAAGCGAAGAACCAGAACAATTTTGGTTCATGTTAACCTTAGTGTGGAATGCACATAAAATTGTAGATGATAATATCAGAAAGGCTACCTTAGTTAGCACGCTGCAGGACCGGGCACTGACATGGTACATAAAGTACTCAAGCAATCACTCAACTGTGGGGATGAAAGAAATCCAAACCGAACTAGAGAAAGAGTTTAGCCAGCCAAATTCACAAACACAGTCGATCATAGGGTTCAAGGAGATCGCGATGATGCCTGGTGAAACCCCATGGGATTTGGACCAAAGACTGAAAAGTACTATTCGCGAGGCTAACATGACATTGACAAATGCATAGCACTGAACTTGGTTTATGGAATCCTTAACACCACATCTAAGGATGACTTTGTCGCAACAGAAGATCTCAACCCAAGTTGAAGCATTGGAGACAACAATGATGTTGCACAAAACTCTATTACAAGACCTGGGGTTAGGAGTTCAACAAATCCAAGCACAAATCCAAAACTTGTGTTTGGAAATGAAGAAGTTAAAACAAGAATAGGCACTGCGACTAGAAGTTCGGGAGGAAGTATGGTGTATAAAGTACAGGAGCCAGGGGCACGATAAATATCACTACCTAGTCTCAGTGAATTATGTGGCAACAGGGGGACCCACACCATTCTGACCAGAGGCACAGGTAGGGCCAAGCACAAAAACCCCGCTCTGGTGCGCAATCTGTCAGGTGGGAGGAAAACATAACACCAATAACTATCATCTACTACCAAAATACAACCAGACCCCCCAACAGTTATTTTGCAACTTTTGCAGATCGGTGAGCCATGAGGAAAGAGACTATTGTAGCTATTAATTATTAATGTACCAGTCACCTGCTTATAGAATGCAGACTGAGGTGCGAGGTCAAGATCTAGCCATGGTGATCGTGCGCGGTGGGTTCTAGGGATGTGGACAAGGATGGGGCAGAATGGGGCCAGAAAGGGGTCGCGGGCAGCTCATCTGTTACAACTGTGGAGGACCAGGACATTATGCGTAGGATTGTACCAACCCAACTAGAATTTCATGCACTTACTGTGAGAAATTCGATCACGAGCTGATAGATTTCCCTATGTTAATAGCCCAGATTCAGGAAAAAAGGGCAATGCAACCAGCAACGACCTAGAACATGCAGATGATGAGGTCTGAACCACGTGATGAAGACCCCAAAGTGAACATGGTACTAAGAAGTGGAAAGGCCACAGGAGCAGAAAGACGGAACTTAAGTAAGGAAGATGTAGGGGTTGGCAAGGAGACATATCTAGAAGCTTGGGAGAGCTTCGAAAAGGTCTCTACCCCAAGTAGTAGGGATCAACCTGAGCCAGACAGGGATCCCTCGATCATAACTACCTTTTTAGAGACATGTATAAAATTGATACGTGACAACAGGGCAGTTAAAGGATTACAAGAATTGGTTAATAGATGCGCAGGATGGAGTGAACCTCATGTAGTTCGGAAATTAGGAAGACATGTGTTGCGGATCGGGCGGGAAATGCGATTAACAGCACAGATCGGTGATTATGAGATGGATCAGTTCATTCTGGACCTGGGCTCAGATGCCAACGTTCTGCCTAAACAGACTTGGCAGCACATGGGTAAGTCTACACTACAATGGTCCCCTATCCAATTGCAGATGGAAAACCAGCAGAAGATCCTACCCATGGGAAGGTTGCAAGGAATTACAGTAGATATTGACGGCGCAAGTACTCGGACGGAATTTAAAGTTATTGAAGTCATGGATGAAATGTTGGGTCCCTATAATACTAGTGATTACCCCATTACTATTGTATTTATACCCCTTATTAATATTGTTGTGCCCCTATTGCCCCCATATTGTTTTTACTGTGCCCCATAAAATCCCTCTATTGTTATTTTTGTGGCTTTATATTATTATTGTTAGGTCGGCTGGATTATATTGTGACTCCTTAGACTCCTATATATAGAAAGGAGGTTTTGTCATTTGAATCATCCAAGAATTGTTCATTTATGTAATGTAAAGGAGGTTTCCCCCTTGAAGAGGCTAAATTCTAAGGCGTTGATCTATCTTTTCTATCTTTTCTTGAGCTGGTTTCATAACATTTGGTATCAGAGCTTTGGATTCTAGGGTTTTGCTACTCCAAACAGGTCATCGTGGAATTTTCGCTATAAATTTTTTTCTCTGATGTTTTAGAAGTCGCAAAACAAACCCATTTGATAAGAAATCACGCTGAACCTTGAGTCTGAATTTCAGATATTTTTGCATGATATGTGCAGAGATATGATCTGAGGAAGTTGGTCTTTTTGCAGACTCCTCAATTACATTCAAAATAGGTGACCTGGGGAAAATCGTCATAAATTTCTCTCTGGGGATCGGATTGAAATTTTGTAAGAAGGTACAGAAAGGGGACGGAATGTAGTTTCTTGTATGCATGTTTCAGATCCAAAGGTCGAAACAGTGACTCGTGGCACATCGTACAAGTTCGCTCTACTGAACTAGTCTATAAGCAAGTCACTGTGGGAGATTTCACATAACTCTTCCTTGGAGAATCCAATTTGGGTCAGACTTGTGGCATCGGAAAGAGGACACAGAGGGCTACTACAACTCACAAATTCAGAACTAGATGATTGAAAAGTACAGAGATACATCAAAGGCAATATCGAGCTCCTACAAAGTGAAAAAAGTGTGTAGATTTTCTTAAATTTTTGCTTAAGCTTGGTTTGAAAATTTATTTTGAAGGAATTCAAAGGGCATAGTAGAGCATTATTATCAGTAACTGATGCCCCGAGGAAAGAAAATGCAAACACCTGGTAAGAAACCTGAAAGCTCTAGCATGACTCATGAAGAAGAGGAAGAAATGCAACATGATATATCAAAATTACAAGACCAAGTGCAACAACTGTCCCTTGCACAAAAAGGAACAGAATCTAAGATGGATGGTTTAAAGAAAGATGTAGAAGCTAAGATGGATGGTTTAAAGAAAGATGTAGAAGCTAAGATGGACTGTTTAAAGAAAGGCGTAGAAGCTAAGATGATTGACGTGGAAGCTAAGATGGATGATTTGAAGATAGATTTGAAGACAGACATGGACGAATTGAAGATAAATATGAATAAGTTGCTACAAGAAATGGTCCCTAAGGGTGAAAGGGTACTAAAGGAAACTCATGATGAGAACAAAAGAAATGTTAATCATGATTCCATAGATGCTAATGTTGGATCGAAGACTCACCTTATTCCAAAAATCGATATGAGGAAGTTTGATGGCAAGGATCCTGCCACATGGATATTACAGATGGAGCAATTCTTTGATCTCAATAATGTGCAAAACACACAAAAGGTACGTATGGAAACTTTATATTTGGAACCAAATCAGTTTGTATGGTATCAATGGCTTTGTTCTTGTAAACCATTTATCACTTGGGCAATTTTTACGGAAGAAATGATAGCACATTATGAGGATACAAAAAGCAACACTTTTTTTAGCCAATTGATAAGTCTCAAACAAAAGGGTTCAATCATGGAGCACATTGAGGAGTTCCAAAAATTGAACATAAGGGTAAAAGATATTCCAGAGGAGCATAGCATTGATGTGTTCATAGGGTCTTTAAAGGATAATATCCAACATGATGTTCGCCTTTGGGAACCTGATTCATTAGAGAAGGCATTCAGGTTAGCAAGAAAAATGGAAAGCAAAATTATGGCAACCAGGAAGCATATCACTCACAACTATAAAGACAGAAGTGTTGTTGCCCCTAGTCTTCCACAACCTATAAGGTTGACACCACAATAATTGGAAGAAAAAATAGCAAAAGGGCTTTGTTACAGTTGTGATAGCAAATACACTAAAGGTCATAAGTGTGCTGAGAAGAAATTATTCTACATAGATTGTGAAGAGGAAGAAGAAAAGGAGCAAGAAAGGTCAAAAGAAGAGGATATACTCCAAGAACAAAGCCTAGATGAAGAACAAATAAATCCGACCATATCTTGTAATGCATTGGTGGGAATTACCACTCCTCAAACCATCAAGATAGAAGGACAAATCAATAAGAAAAAGGTAATAGTGTTGATTGATTCAGGCAGCACCCACAATTTTATTCATTGTAAGGTAGGAAAATAATTGAATTGCTTCCTATATCCAGCACCAGAGTGTCAAGTGATGATTGCAAATGGAGGAACAATAAATTGCTCTGGAAAGTGCCATAATATCAAGCTATACATGGGAGAATATGTATTTACTAGCCCAATGCTTTCCATTCCAATGGGAGGTGCTGATGTTGTACTAGGAGTCCAATGGCTACAATCCCTGGGTACGATAGCTTTTAATTTTCAAGAACTTTTCATCAAATTTTCTATGGAAGGAAAGGAAGTTGAATTAAGAGGTATTGCAGGGAAACCAGGAAAGATAATCAGCTCTAATAGTATGACAAAGCTTCTAAAAAGGAGCAAAGAGGTGTAATTGCACAATTATGCTCGCTAGATGTTTCCACATCGGAATCATCTATTTCTCCAGATCTCCAAAAAGTCCTGGACAATCATTCCAAGGTATTTGAGACTCCCAAAGTTCTCCCACCTATGCGTGATCATTATCATGCTATTCATCTGATTCCAGGAAGTGTTCCTCCAAACATCAGGCCATATAGATATCCCTATGTCCAAAAGAGTGAAATTGAATGTATGGTTGCAGAAATGCTAGAGGCTGGTATAATTCAACCGAGTCAAATTTCTTTCCCTGCTCCAATAGTATTGGTGCACAAGAAGGATGGATCATGGCACATGTGTCCGGATTATAGGGAGCTCAACAAGCTCACTATTAAAGATAAGTTCCCCATTCCTATCATTGATGAATTACTGGATGAATTGCATGGATCAATTTACTTCTCCAAGTTGGATCTTCGTTCAGGATATCATCAAATCAGAATGAAGACTGAAGGCATTCCGAAAATAGCATTTAGAACTCATGAGGGTCATTATGAATTTTTGGTCATGCCTTTTGGCCTTACCAATGCACCTTCAACATTTCAAGGTTTGATGAATTCAATTTTCAAACCATTCCTTAGAAAATTTGTGTTAGTATTTTTTGATGATATACTAATCTACAGCAAGTCTTGGAAGGATCATGTTGAACATGTTGACAAGGTGCTACAACTATTGAAGGAGAAACAATTATATGCAAAAAGATCCAAATGTTTCTTTGGAGTCCAGGAGGTGGAATATTTGGGTCATATTGTATCTCATGAAGGAGTTAAGGTAGACCCTAGCAAAATTAAAGCCATTAAGGAATGGAAAATCCCCACATCCATAAAGCATATGTGAGGATTTCTTGGGTTGACAGGGTATTATCGCAAGTTTGTTAAGAATTATGCGAGAATAACAGCACCTCTAACAACATTATTGAAGAAAGATGCATTTTCATGGACTCCGGAAGCAACAAAGGCCTTTGAACATCTTAAAGAGGCAATGTGCCAAGCACTGGTCTTAGCTACACCGGACTTCACAAAAACCTTTATTGTGGAATGTGATGCTTCAGGAAATGGAATTGATGCTATTCTAATGCAAGATGAAAGACCCATTGCTTTTGAAAGTCGTCCAATTAAGGGAAAGTTTTTAAGCAAAGCTATTTATGAGAAGGAAATGTTGGCAATACTCCATGCACTTAAGAAACGGCGACCCTACCTAATGGGTAGACAATTCAAGGTAAAAATGGATCATGATAGCCTTAAATACTTTTTACAACAAAGATTATCCTCTGAAGAGCAACAAAAATGGGTCACAAAGATGTTGGGTTATGACTTTGAAATCATCTACAAAAAAGGGAAGCAAAATGTGGTGGCAGATGCACTCTCAAGAAAGGATGAGGATGTGGAAGCATTGTTGTGCGCCAATTATCCAACCAAATTGGATAAATGAAGCAAGGGAGGAATGGAAGAATATCGAAGAAGTGTGGGCACTTATTCGAAAGTTACAACAAGATTCCAGTACGTCTGGTACATTTAGCTGGAAAAATGATTCGTTATGGTACAAAGATCACTTATACCTCTGTAAGAATTCCCAGCTAAAACAAAAGATTCTTATGGAATTGCACACTTCTCCCTTAGGAGGGCACTCAGGATTTTTAAAAACTTACCACAGGGTTAAGAAGGAATTTTTTGGGATGGCCTTAAATCAGATATTCAAAAGTTTGTGGCTGAATGCTTGGTTTGCCAACAAAATAAAGTTGAAGCAATTAAGACATCGAGTCTATTACAACCTTTATCCATTCCAAGCCAACGTTGGGAGGAGGTTTCAATGGATTTTATCACAGGTTTACCCAAGTCTGAGGGAAAGAGTGTCATCATGGTGGTAGTTGACAGACTTACCAAGTATGCACACTTTTGTGCATTATCACATCCATTTAAAGCCAGTACAGTTTCTACTGCATTTATGGAAACAATTCAAAAGCTACATGGAAACCCAAAGATTATTGTAAGTGACAGATATCCCATTTTCACTGGAAATTTTAAGACAGAATTATTTTCTTGTCTTGTTACTCAGTTAGCTCATAGCTCATCTTATCATCCTCAATTTCATGGGCAAACTGAGATAGTAAACAAATGTTTGGAAGGATATCTTCGTTGCTTTGTATCTGATAAACAGACACAATGGTTCAAATGGTTGCCTCTGGCTGAATGGTGGTATAACACTTCCTTCCATACAGCAACAAAAATGACCCCATTTATGGCACTTTATGGGTATTAACCACCATCCATGACATCATATTAATAGAAAATTCTAAGGTTCAGGCAGTGGAACATCACATCGAACATCAACAACAAGTCCTCCAATTCTTAAAGGATAACCTCGTGTTGGCACAGAATAGAATGAAACAACAGGCAGATCAACATCGCAGTGAAAGAAGTTTTGATGTAGGTGATTGGGTATTCCTACGGCTACAACCATATAAGCAAATGTCCCTCAAGCAAGCTAAGAAGGATAATAAATTATCACCAAAGTACTATGGTCTGTACAAGGTGTTGCAAAAGATTGGTACTATGGCATACAAATTGGATCTTCCTGCAACTTCTCGATTGCACCCAGTTTTCCATGTTTCATGTTTAAAGAAGGTTATAGGCGACAAGCTCCCAGTTCAAACAATATTTCCAGAACTTGACGAGGAAGGAAAAATTATATTGGAACCGAAAGCAGTCACAGAAACAAGAACTCGACAGCTACGAAATCGTTCAATTTCAAAGTATCTTATCAAGTGGAAGAACTTATCCGCTGAAGATTCCACATGGGAGGATGAGAATTTTATGCGGAAGTATCTAGAACTACTCAAGCGTTGAGGACAACACTTTTTTGAAGGAGAGGGGCATGTTGGGTCCCTATAATACTAGTGATTACCCCATTACTATTGTAGTTATACCCCTTATTAATATTGTTGTGCCCCTATTGCCCCCATATTGTTTTTACTGTGCCCCATAGAATCCCTCTATTGTTATTTTTGTGGCTTTATATTATTATTGTTAGGTCGGCTGGATTATATTGTGACTCCTTAGACTCCTATATATAGAAAGGAGGTTTTGTCATTTGAATCATCCAAGAATTGTTCATTTATGTAATGTAAAGGAGGTTGCCCCCTCGAAGAGGCTGAATTCTAAGGCGTTGATCTATCTTTTCTATCTTTTCTTGAGTTGGTTTCATAACATGAAAGTACACCTTATCCTGCATTGTTAGGAATAGTCTGGGCCACCAACATGAATGGGGTTATTAATTTAAATAAGTGGACAATGATATTTGAAATGAAGTCACTCCACGTAGTCGTTCAACTAGATCCCGCTGAAGGACCATGCTACATTGAACCTGTGTGCAACAAAGAAGGTGATGACGAATTAGATTGTATCTACAAAATTTCTGCACAAAGGTAAGGATGGGTCAAGTCAACAGAGGATCAAAAAATATCACGGGGCTATGTACAGTCCTATACCACCGATTCAGATGAAGAACATGACCGGTGGCATAATAGGTTGAATGGAGTAACCACGCTACACTGCAATATGGTGACCAAATCTCTGTACTAAGTGAGGACCCAAGATTGCGAACTGTCGATGGGCTAACAATAATAGATGAATTATTGACCAAATTTGAAATCGCGGTACCAAAGCACCATCGGTTTGATGCGTTGAGATGGGTGTTGTGCGCGACACCTACACGATGATGGGGCACACATGAAGGGATGTTCGAAGAGTGGCATGACTGCAAGTGCATGATGAAGATAAGATTTGGAAATATGGAACTGCAAATAATGGAGAAATGCGATGGTCGTGATGACCCGCGCATGCACCTTACTCGATGGATCAAAGCCTACGGAGAGGAAACCCAACCAAAGTGGGTGAACTTATTTTATCACACCCTGGATGTCATTCCCAGAAACTGGTATATTGAAGCAGAGCTTCGACACGGCACAGGTGAGTGGGATATCTTGCGCAAAGGGTTTTTGTTGACATTCCTCTTTGAAGATCAATGGATGGATCTTATGGACGATGCGTTACAGCTGGTGAAAGCCACCATTTTCAAAATGCCACTGGAACCAAAAGAAACTGTGCAGCTCGACTGGTCGCGATAGCTGAGCAAGGCCCTCAAATGTTACAATGTCCAGGTAGAAGATGATGAGGACGACCCGCGAAACATCAATATTTTGGAATCAGAGGGGAGCCGTGAGGTGCATGGACCCGAAGTCAAAGATCCAGATATCACGGTGTCGTTGAAAACGAAACAAGTAAATATCATAACTGAAGAGGAGCCGAAGTATGCAATGCTTGGAGACTACTGGGACAATGCCACAGTGTAAAAGGTCATCAAATTGCTTCAGGAATACCGAGATTTATTCCCAACAAAAATCACGGAGCTAAAAGGGATCCTAGGAGAGCTGGGGATGATGAAGATAACGTTGAAGCCAGATGCGAAGCCAATTAAGCAGTGACCCTACCGATTAAATCCAAAATACAAAGCAAAGGTCCGTGAAGAACTGGACAAGATGTTGGTAGCAGGAATCATTGAACAAGTCGAGGAATCTGACTGGGTAAGTCCGATGGTTGTGCAGGAGAAGAAACAAAAGGGTGAGATTCACATCTACGTGGATCTTAGGAAGCTTAATGATTCTTGTGTTAACGATCCATTCCCAACACCCTTTACAGATGAGGTACTGGAGAATGTGTGTGGGCAAGAAGCCTACTCCTTCATGGATGGGTTCTCAGGATACCACCAGATCAAGATTACGCTAGAGGACAAGAGTAAAACAATGTTCACCACTGAATGGGGTTGTTTTTAGTATACAGTTATGCCCTTTGGACTAAAGAACGCGCCAACAATATTCTCATGAATTGTGGTAATGACCTTCAAGTAATTTACACACAAGTTCTTAGAGGTCTATCTTGATGACTGGACCATTTTCGGACTGGTGAAAAAACACGTAGCAATCTTATGGTTAATGCTGGATACTTGCCAATGACACTAGATTCTGCTAAACCTAAAGAAGTGTACTTTCCTCATCCCTTTCAGGAACCTGCTTGGCCATGTGGTTTATAAGCAAGGTCTGATGGTGGATCCGACAAATATCATTGTCATACTCAATCTGCAAGTGCCGCGGAGTGTCAAAAAACTACGCGCCACATTGGGACACACGAGCTACTATCGGAAGTTCATAAAAAGCTATTCCCAGATCACAACTCCAATGGAAAAGTTGTTGAAGAATGATGCTACTTATTGCTGGAATGAGGAGTGCAACAAAAGTCTGGAAATGCTGAAGGAAAAGATGGCATCTGCCCTTATTTTGGTCTTTCCAAAATGGGACATCGAATTTCATGTGCATGTCAACGTGTCATGTATCACGTTGGGGGTAGTACTTACTCAACCAAGAGCGAAGGGAATTGACCACCCGATTGCATTCCCAAGTCGCCAATTGTCAAAATCAGAGAAGAATTACTCCACTACTGAGAGAGAGGGATTAGCGATGGTATACACACTTCAAAAATACCACCACTATCTGCTCGGAGGCCACTTTAAGATGTATACTAATCACTCGGTGCTAAAGTACCTAGTGAATAAGCCTATGCTGGGGGGGCTCATTTTTAGGTGGTTACTGTTATTCCAAGAATATGACTTGGCAAGGTCTTCATAAATCTGGGACGTCTAAACATAGGCCCAGATCACCTATCCTGAATTGAGACCGGCGAAGAGCCCACAAGTTTAGAGGATGGACTCCCGGATGCATAGTTGTATGCAGTGTGCATAGTGTATGGCCACTTTGAGGATATAATCCATTTCTTAACTAAAGGAACCGTGCCACATGGATTTTCTGTTCAGCAAAGGAAGGAATTAGTGATACGTGCAGCAGACTTTACCGTGATTGCAGGGAACCTCTACAAAATGGGCAATGACGAAATATTACATAGGTATGTCCTAGAGTTCGAGCGAGGACAGATCTTGGCCAAAGCACATGGGGGGGGTTGCTGGCGGACATTATGTGGGTCACGCCATAGCCCAGAAGATTCTTCATGTAGGATTATGGTGGCCCACTCTGCATCAAGATTCAAAAGCATACTGCTGAGCCTACGACGTATGTGAACGGACAGGGAAACCATCGCGGAGGGATGAAATGTTGCTCCAACCACAGATGATGCTACAGCCATTCGAGAAGTGGGAAATCAAATTCGTGGGACCTATCGCGCCACAGGGGAAGACGAGCGTGCGCTATATCATCACTGCGATAGAATATTTGACTCGATGGGCAGAGGAACAGCCGGTCAAGGACTGTACGGCTGCGACAACTGCGAAGTTTTTGTTCAAGAACGTGCTGACAAGGTTTAGATGTCCCAAAATTCTCATGAGCGATTGGGGAACGCACTTTTTGAATGAAACGATCAGAACACTCACTGAGGAATTCCAGATATATCATCAATAGAGTACACCTTATCACCCACAAGCGAATGGGACCGTTGAAGCATTCAACAAAATTCTGGAGACTGCATTAAAAAAGGTCTGTAATGTGTAGCGAAATGACTGGGACTTGCGCATCCCTACTGTACTATGGGCATACTGAACCATGTGCAAGAAGTTGACAGGCTAGACACCATTTCGGTTAGTCTATGGTAAGGAGGCCGTTATGCCTGTGGAATATGTTAGCCTCCTATACCAATAGGTATTCATCTCTCATGATTGACAGTGGAAGTGCCAAAAATGCTCACCTTCCATGCTACTAAGGTTCCATTTCTGTGAAAGAAAGCAGACAATTAAAAAATGTAAAGAGGGTATGCCTTAAAAGAAAAATCAAAGGGCAAGAAAATGAATTGGTCAAAGAAAAAATAGAAGAAATGAACCCCAAATAAAGACCATGAAAGTGACTAGTCCAAATTGCCACTACTACTTTGATGGGTGGTCCAACAGCTCAAGCTGGGCCTCACCATGTTTTAAATTGCAGGTTGTAGACTAGAGAGGAAGTACCTGTTCAAACAGTTCAAGCTTGACAGATGACTAGGTAGATAGAGAAAGAAAGGAGCCCAACTATTTAATCTGGGCCCTTGGAAGTCATAAGGGTAGACTTAGATAGGAGGGCAGCAAAAAGAAAAGAGAATTATCAAGGTTTGCAAGGCCAAGTGCACCCATCCAAAGGAAGAAAAAATGTTAGGCATATTAGGCAGGGTAGGCAGTTGAAGGTTGCCGAAAGAAAGATCTAAGCATATCACTTGGAAAAAATCACAATGATGTCACCAGCAGGAGAAAGGCGAGAGCAATGGCTTATTTGGCAAACTACTAAACCATCACTAACTTCCCCCCATCCCCTTCAAAAGTTTCTTACTAACCTCCCCATGAGCACTGCAGGATCTGCCTGATCAGTCCTCCTTATACTCCACATTTGTAAAAATTTCATGTCAGAAATGACTTCTCTCTTTGAAGAGAAGCCACATTTCTTGTGTAAAAATTCTTTTCATTTTGATCTACTCCCTAGCTAAGTTTGATTCCTAAAAAAGGGCTTAGTAACTATCACTTCCCATTCACATTCCCCTCCAAATACTAACTACTAACTCTATCTACACTAAATCCCCTATGTTCCCCTTTCCCTATTACTATAACACCATGGTGTATAAAACCCCAAGCAATGTATAAATATCCCCCCCTTTAGCATTATAGCTAAATAACACTTCTAAGGGAGACATTAGTCCACCAGGGACTATAGTCAACCCTGCTTTGGGATTACTCTAACCTCTGGTTAGAGCAATAACCTATACTAAACCCTCATTTTCCCTTTTTTCCGAAAAAATTCATAAAAACCCCCTCTCCCCCTCTCAAACCCAAAATTCATATGTTTTTATAAACCCGACAGTCTAACCCGCATACCCCAAACCCACAAAAAACCCCATAACCTAAAGTTTGAAACCCCGAAATATTAAATAAATAGTTTATTGGCTGGCGGGTGCCCCCTAACTTGCACGATGGGTCGGGGCGCCCGCCAGCCCTTGATCTCCCGCCCCCCTTGATCCAACGGTGGGCGGGCGATTTGAGATTTGAACGTGCCGCGGTTTAGTGTCCGGGGAGCGGGTGGTTTTGCCCCCGTACGCTGGACGCATGGCAGCCGGCGGAGGTGTTCGGAGCCCCCCTCCCCGATACTGCCTTCTCCCAAAAGCGGTGTCGGGAGACCGCTTACTGCCTTCCTGCTTACTACCCCTCCTCTGTCGCATCATCCCCACGTCATCTTGACGTCATGTCTCCGACCCCCTCCCCCGCGCCTCGTGGCCC
The DNA here is from genome assembly GCA_031772625.1 of Pinus tabuliformis. Taxonomy (NCBI): domain Eukaryota; kingdom Viridiplantae; phylum Streptophyta; class Pinopsida; order Pinales; family Pinaceae; genus Pinus; species Pinus tabuliformis. The sequence goes on along the minus strand of CM062810.1, from coordinate 122,862,096 downwards.
TCCACATCACCTTGCCACCCCACACCATCCGCCACCATGTCCTGACATGCTGGCCTCCAGCTCAGCACCCACGTCACCTTCCGTACCTGGGCCCGCCATGACGTCATGCTGACGTCATCGGCAGAAAAGCGCCAATGACCCATATTTTCCAAATTTATCGTTAAAAACGCGCTATTTGGCCGTTTTATGTCATTTTCGTTGGAAACAAAGAAGAGTCGTTTTATCTGTTCACTGTAAAAATTTCCGCCAAGCCGCGAATTTATAGCTTCAGACGCCGCCACTCACCAAATCAAGTGTGTTCTTCATCCACTGTTCAACCCGGAGACCCTCGGCATCGTTTATCCAGGTATTTGCCAGAGTTCACCTGTTTTACCATATTTATGCCATTTCTCTGCAAATTGTCCATAAAACACCTGCTAATTCCCAAATTAAAGATTGTTTCTTAGTCAATTCTGGACTAGAACACCTGCATTGTCCCCTGCTCCAAAATTTGATGTTAAAACAATAATTCGCGGTCTTAATTTGCAAATTCATCCTCAAGCTACCCGGCATTGTTCCCTTTTGCCGGGTGCAGGCTTAAAAAGCTGCATTTTACCAATTTTAGTCCTGCCCGCCCTCTGCATTTCATCTTCATTATTCACAATTCCTGTGAATTTTCCAAAGCAGAGCAGAGGCAAGCCTGCCTAGCCTGCCTATTCCTCTTTGAAGAACATATCTAGCACCTGCATTCAATCTGCCAATTGACTTCTAGAAAAGCCTTGCAAGCTATTATACTTACCTTGTAACATTCAGAAATTACATAATGGCTGCTCCTGCACCCACAGCTCTCAGTGTGGCCCCCATGAATCCACCAAATAAGGAGCTGGAGTCCCTGCCTCTTGCTGACAGAGATTTCCTCATCCAAGACTTTGTGGGTGATAGGAACCATTTGCAAACCTTCAGGGAATTGAGAGATGACTATTTGAACAACAATGATACATATGGGATATGGGAGTCTAAACTGCCTTATTACTTCCTCCCATCTGTCAACATTTTTCCAGAGATTATCCGCCTATGTGCTGAGAATTATGATGCAAATCACAGAGCTGTCAAGTCTCCATTTGGGAGCATCCTCTTTCACATTAATGCTGAGTCCATCAACCAAATGCTCAACTTCAAACAAACTCAGCTGTTGTTTCCTTTCTCCATGAACTATCTGCTGGATACAGGTGCCAAGATGTCCACTGCTGATATTCAGAAGATCACCCAGACATTTATGAGGCCTGACTGCCAGCCCACAAGGCCACCTCCCTACTTGTATGTCCACTTTACTGATGTAGGCAAACTTCTGCTGGACATGATTGCTTATGTGTTGGGCTATAAAACCAGTGAGTTTGTTGATGAGACAGTGCTGGTGCTACTAGCTGCTTATAGCCCAGGCCAACCTCCTGCCTACAAATATAATTTTGCTAAATTAATAGCCAACAAGATACATGAGCAGCTTTTAAAAGTAGACAGGCAAGGCATTTTCAAGTATTCATCTTACATCTACCACTTGTTCATGTACTACCAGTCCGAGGCTTTTCCATGCCATATTAAAAAGCTGGATTCTAGAGGAGAAAGAAGATCTGTTGTCTTCTGGACATCTGTCTTCCACCAAGTCCAAAATTCACCATATTCATATTGTGAATTTATTGATCAATTTGTATACCCAGTCTCTTGCTTATTGATGAGGTCCCCTCCTCCCAGAGTGTCATTTGAAATACAGAAAACCCTGCAGCTCTCTAAAAATTATAAAATAGGTGATTGGTACCTATACCAGGATCATACAGTCATCAGAATCTATGGCTGTGAGCTCTGTCCATACAGGCTCCCAAAATATGTGCCAATGAGACTATTTGCCTTGGAGTACTATAGGCAGCTCATTCACTCTGACCTCACCCACTTCCATAGTGCTAAAAAGAAAGCCCATCTCAAGTTTAAGGACCACCTGGGCCCCTTCATCATGAATAAAAAAGAAGGATGGCAAGATGCTGAGCAAATCCTCAAAGACAAGTACAAGCTCTCAAAAAGCTTCCGGTGGGTCCCTTATGACCCTGAAGGCTTCATCTGTGCTAGGAGGGTTAAGTACAGGCTGCTAGGCTATGAGCATTGTAAATATCCACATATTGAGCAGTATGCCAATCAGAAATAATGGTTGCAAGATACTTTAATTGAGAAATTAACTGAAGAAGAAATAATGCAAAAGAATGTCAAGGATTTGGAAAAAAATCTTGACTTGGATTCTGTGCAGCAGGTAATCTTCAAGCAACCACATCCAGTGGGAGAAGGAACTTCAGCTACAACTACTGCACCAGCCACCCAAGCACCATCTACAGTAGCATCAAGTACAGATAAGGGTAAAGGAATAATGGGTGTTGAAGAGGAAACAGTAAAAGAACAGCCTGCCTCCTCAATTGGGCAGCAACAAGAGCAGACCCCTCCACCACAAACAGAACCACCTATAGCACCTATTTTGCAGACTCCTACACATGAGGAGAGGGGTAAGAAAAGAGACAGAGAAGAGTCCACTCCTGCTAGTGGATCCTCCCAGCAACCTGAGGCCAAGAGGCAAAAGGTTGACTCCCCAGTGATAGAAGAAATAAGTGAAGAAGTCCTTGATAGTCCAAGGAAAGAAGGGGAGATAGCCAGCAAACGGGTACAATCTCCTTTCAGTAGGAGCAGGGGTTATAGCTTGGCTTGGAGTTGTCCTCCTCCTCTCAGCAGAGCAAGAAGCCTTCAAGCACCAAGGCTTCCTTCAAACAAATAAAGGCACAGAATGACTTGTTGAGAATAGAAGTATACAAGCAGTTTCTCAAAGCAACACCAGCCAAGCAAGAAAGGCTGATGTCTGTGTATGACATACAAGAGGAGAAGATGATCCTCAGTCACTTCAAGCCCAAGGTACCACAGCCTAAATCAGCTGCAGATTTTGTAAGAACAAGGGTGGAAGTCATGGCAAAGGACATTCACCCCATGGACCAGATTGAACTGCATAAACAAACGGGAGAAATGGTCAATGCCACCTTGGTGGACAGGGTAACAATGGCCCATGAATTAAAAGAATCATTGAAGAATACCAACATTCAGTTGGATTTTGAGAGAATGTCCTCCATGGCCAAGGACAACAGAATTAAATCACTAGAGGACATCATCATCAACCTAGGACATGATCCCAAGGACCCAAAGGGCGTGAGGGCCCTCATGAAGAAAAAAGAAGATGACCTTAATGCATTGAAGAAAAGGTTGAAACTGCTGCCCACCGAGCACCCCCAAACAGCAGAATTACAGAAGGAAAAGGAGGCCGATGAGCAACTTGATCTAATAATGCAACTCAATCAAAAGGTCCTCGATTTGGAAAAGGAGCTAGAAGGGGCACTACAAGACAAGCAGGGAGAATCCACATCCCAAGCTCCTCTAACTACTTCAACCACTGCAACAACTATAGAGGCAGCAGTAGCCCCTGTAACAACTACAGCAACAACAGAAGCAGCAGCAACAACAACAGCCCCAGAGTCCAGTTTAAACATGGAAGATTTGACTAAGGCTATCAAAGAAATGGAGCTCCAGGCTACTGAGATTAAGCAAGCCAAGGAAAAGTTGGCAGAGCTAGAGGCCAAATATGACAAATCAAAGATGACTGTGGCAGAGCAAGGTAGAGAAATGAAGGCCCTCAAAGAGAAAATAAAGGCCTTGGAGAAAGAGCTCAAGCTAAAAAGTGCTATGGCAGAAATAAAAAGAATTTTGTGGGCCCGAATTGACCAATCCATTACTAGACAATGGAAGTCAATTAAGACTGTGCATGAACAAATGGAGTTAATTGGCAAAGCACAGATTGAGATCCAGAAAGCCAGAACAGTACTGGGGAACAGGCCTGAGCAGGCCAATAGAATGATACATTTTTTGAACAATCAGACCCAAGAGGAGCTAGCAGCCATCAATATTTTTAACAGAACAGATGCTGTCCTCACAGCTAAAAAGGTGCTAACTCTTAGGAATTTTGTGCAAACTGTAGAGAGGAAATGCGAGGAAATACAGGCTGAGGTGGATGAATACAAGCTCAAAATGGGAGCACTGCAAGCAAAGGGATTGCCCAACCTACTAACTGGCACAGGAAAACTGCTCCCTCGTGAGCAATATGCCACCAGGATGTCAACCTTTATTGAAAATCAAATCACTGCATCTGCTAGTACTTCTGAGGAAACAGGGCCTCCAACAGGGCAGGGCCTTTATGACAAACTTGAAAATCTATTTTTTATTGAAAATGAAATCCACCACCTATTTGAGGTTCCTCCTAATTTTTACAGGTATACAGAGGCAGATGAAACATTGGTGAAAATTCGAAGACACCAGCTGCCCAAAGAGGATTGGTGGCAGGCAATGCTACAAATTTTGCCACAGTAGTCTCAGTTGCTCGGTCCTTGTCAGCTTCAACTCAGCAAAAGGCAAAAAGCAGAATAAAGACAGCACTTTAGGCAGCCGAAAGGGTGACTCGGCATATAGACAGCGACAGCAAGCCAAAAGAATAAGAAATACGCAAATTTCGGGCAGCATATCTTCAGCCGACTCCAACGGTCACAAAGTCAACATTCTCTGACCATTTTGGACAGCTAAGGCACTAAGGAGTTACTACAGCATTTACTTTCTCAGCTACAATGCTCCAGGAGTTGGCACGACATTAATGAAACATTTACTCATCAGCTAGATATTTTCTTATGTAAATTATGTATATATACCTCCCCTGGCAATGTATGAGGGGTTGGTGACTTTCATTCTGAGGCAAATGTATTGTATATTTTCAGATAATCTAATGCAAGAGGCTGGAGAACTCAGTGATTCCCTGAATGTTTGATGTCTTGGTGATGCTATGCGTGCTGTTGCAGAATTCCTGTGCGGCCTAATGGAACAATAAGTTTTCTCAATCTATGTTTTGTTTTCTTATGTTTGTTTGAATCATACACATGTTTCACTAATCTAACAATAGAGAAAAGGAATAGTACAGGAAATGTTTGGTTACACCTTGTGCTCAATCTCTATTGCTGAAAATGTTTTCTTCAGAATTGATCATGAACATGAATTCTTAATTGCTCATGTTTTCATTAATTCTATAAATGCGAATGTTATATAGGAATTCTTCATTGCTTCTAAATAATATTCCCACTGTTCTCCATATCAGTTTGTTGAAAGATCCTTAATTGCCTTTCATACCCTGACCACATCACCCTAATCACAGATTTAAAGAATTGTTTCTTAGACACTTATCTGGCTCTGCAGCATCACTATTGTATCAACACAGACATATCAAGCAAGTTAAGCATCACTGACTCCATGCCCAATGGCCTAGAACACCCTGGTAATCATATATATATCTTGACTGAAGTCATCATCCAGCAAATTTCAAAACAAAATCTTGAGCATCATAACTAGCCTAAAATATTATACAAACAAAGTTAAATCATAAAGAGAGAGCCCTCTCTGGTCATAGGTAGGCTAGAACCTGTGACCCAAAGATTGGTTAGTGGTTACCTCGGCCGTATTCCCTTGGGAGTCAAAGGGAACAACCTGAGTGATAACAGAATACATTGTGCCTAGTCTATGGATAGCGGTAATAACAAGTATGGCAGACTACGGGGGTTTGGAGGAACAGCTCGCACAGCTCGAAGAACTAAGGAGGAAAGGTTTTTGGCTGGATTCCATCAGCAAGTACAGAAATAGCGAGAGAAAGCATGGCATGATCACCATATCAAGGTACGCACTTTCAAGGAGAATGATCTAGTATTATTATATGACAGCAAGTTCGAGAAATTCCTTGGCAAACTCTGAAGGCATTGGTTGGGACCCTATGTCGTCAAAGAAATTACCGATGGGAGCGTGATTGAGCTTGCCAAACTCAATGGAGACCCCTTCCCGAGAAGAGTGAATGGCAGTTGCCTGAAGCTCTACACGGGTGGGCCAACTGCCTAACTAACTGTCTGAAGGACAATCTCACCACTCTAGCCAATTGAAAGAGAGCACGGGACGATAGAGCAGTCTGGGGGAAGGATGCGCGATTGCCAAGGTGCCCGTAGATTTGGCCAATTACAAGGGTCACAGTTGTGTGGAAAGGATGGCACTGTTGCGTTGATAAGAGGAGAAGTGACCGTTGCTGTCACTATTCATGACAAGATGTCCGCATTATGGCAAAAGGGAGTGAGCGACAAGCAATTAAGAGAAGGGGTATGAGCCAGCTATGGAATGATCTGCCACAGGTTTAACACGAGGGTGCCAGAATAGGTAGGAGACACTGAATTTCAAATTCAAAACACTTATAAATCACAGGGGGGCTTCCATTGGGCAAACTGCGCTTCTGAAAAATGCAAGCTAGTTACTGATATGGAACTTTTCATTATCTCTACACAAGGAGTAAGCCCAGGAGTGGTGATCTAGCCGATGGAAAGGCAGGGCTCTCTGAGGAACATGGTGTTGATAGCTGAGGGCACCATGCAGAGTTCAGCATCAATAGGAGGGGATGTATCAGAAAATGGAAGACACGAAGTAGAATTGGTCCGGATGCCACCGCATTGGCCGAGGGAAGGTCGACGAACTACAACAGAAAAGCGAAAAGCTAAAAAGACAAAGACCACTAGTAGAAAGGCAGTTAATAACTTGTCCCTGATGTACCTTGACAATTGGGATCTCGCGGACAGCAATAAGGGTCTTGCAAAATTACAACACAAGCTGCCGCAGACATTGCAAAGAGATGATACAAAGGAAGAAAGTGGTTATGGTGGTACAAGGAGGTCTCGTATGTAGCTCCCCTGCTAGAGCTAAAATCCTATGAGGGGGTGTTTTATGTTAACCGAGCATAGTAGAATGAGCATTATCAATTACAAGAAATGGTAATAACAATGAAATAGGAGCCGAAAGGAGCATTGCAGGAGACAACGAAGGAGCAGTAGGAAGAAGAGTGTCACTCGAAGAGGAGGTGAACCGCGAAGCCAAGGCAGCATGTTTGGCTGCACCAACGAGTGACTCGGGACGAGTCACAATGATTGTGTTGGGGGATTGTTGGGTAGCAGAAGCCCCGCGTAACAGTCATGGGGTACAAAGCCTGAAATTTTGGGTAAATATAGGGTAAAGACTCCGCGGGATGCACGGAGCACGAATTGTAATAAATTGAGTCAAAGGGTAGTCTGCTCGAAAATAATGTAACGAAATGTAAATTGAGTTGGCCCACCCATGGTTCGTGGACCATGGAAAGGTATAAATAGAGCGAGGCTCTATGGTTAGGGGCAGTTAGTGGTTTTGGATGATGAATGATATGAATTGTAATGGGTGCATGAGCTAAGGATTTTTGGAGCATCTGTAAGTCTGAGTCGAGGGTATTGGGTAGTGGATAGAGGCTCGTAGCTATGTGCACAAAGACCTGGTAGAGTCCGCAGCTGTGTGCGTGGACCCCTACAGCTGAGTGTGCAGGGTAGATTTGGATGTATCGGTGATAAAGTGGAAATAAAGATAAGTCGATTTTGGAAACTTTGTGTTAATCTGAGCTATTGCAAATCTCATTAATTTATGGTTGGTATTGCTATTGTTTCTTTATGCGCATGCTTATGTTTTGGGTTAATGAAAATTTGTATCTCTGTTAAAATGCACGCATTGGTTATCTTGATTAAATGTTTGCTTAAAGACCCTCTTAAGTAGATCTGATTTATAATACCTCGTCAAGTAACTAATATTACGAATTAGCCCAGGTCCGGATCTATGCGGAAATAGAGCAGCACGAGGCTGCAGAATGGCACACGAACCCTCTAGACCACATCTAAACATCCCAAGGGTGCAGAAACCTGGTTCCAACACCCTCCCTTGCTACCTCGGGTGAGACCTCAGTTCGCACTCTGCGAGCTGTTGCTGAAATGGCCAGTAGTTGCAGGATTTGTTTGGCTAATTAATTCTTTTGAACCTAGGTCAGGCCCATATAAGCCAACACGAACTTCAAACACTATAAACCTAATTGTCGTTGGGTCCGCTCATCGCCTCTTTGCATTATCGCATGTCACTTTCCATTCACTGATCCCCGATCAAATTATGACCGTCGATCTAGACTCGATCCAACAATAGGACTTCCACTCGATCAACAGAACGAAATGATGCCCTTCCGCCATAGATCTTCCTCCATCATATCCAACGATTATTATTTATTTCAGATAGACAAAAAGCATGGGGTTTAACCGCCCGATAAAGCGGTTTCCCCTTTACACTTTACTGCTATGTGTTGTGATATGTATGGGATCGGGTGCTCAACACTCAATACCACTTATGGTTTCTTCGCCGCCCGAAATACCATTTCGCTTATAAACCTACCTTTTCACTAGTTACTTCCCGTGCTCTTCTATCGCACAATGACCGTTGATCTATGAGATCGATGGTCCTCATTCTTTGATGCCTACGTTGTTGATCTTCGAGATCCAATGGTTCATATGCATCACCTCTTCACTTCTCCGCTCATTCCTCTCCTTTGACTTTATTTCGTCCTTCAGTGTTTTTCCTTATGGTTTTTGGTTTATCTTCAGGGTTTCGGTTTTTTTCTCTTTTTCTTCCCCTGAGCTTAACTTCCTCTTTGAATTCTCACTTTGCTACCTCTCTAGAGCTTAATCTGATCTTCCAATTGGATTCAATGACCCGTGATGATTCCTCTGAATCATTCTCTCTTCTATGTATTCTAAAGAATTATGCCTACAACCCCTGTTACAAAACCTATTAATTCACATATAATTCAATCATTCAATATTTGTTCCACACACTTACACAGCTATGGAATAAACCTCTGTATATATAATTATGAACAATTTATTACATATCGAGACCCTCTGTCTCTCACAGGCCTGATCTTCAGTATCAGTGGCCTCCTCTTCTTCACTCTTCCCGTAGGCTTACATTTATACCAGAAGGGTTCTGTTGAACTAATTCTGGTTCAAATCCTAGATCTACTGAACTGAATCCTAAATGTCCTCTATGTCCACTTCTAACTTCATTTAACCCCTAAGAACTCTCTCTAGTCCCTCGAATCATGAAACTACCTTTAAGAGTTATAATTGACCTCTAGCTCTTTTGTCATTATTAACCACTCATGTTCTCCTTTATTCAAGAGCATTTGCAAACATCCTCACACATCTAATTAATTCTTATCCTACTCACTTAAAAGCCTAAATATTACATTAACTTAACACTTAGGAAACCAATTTCCCTAAAACACATGACCCCCTATGTCTACTAAAATAGAATGATTTTCCTTGGGTTGAATCCTCCTACATCATGCTCTATTCATTGCTCTTTTAAGGCTTCTCTTTAGAGTAATTTCAAGTCTATAGTGTATATTTTCTTTCACAAGTAGACAAATTTTGATTTTGTTTTAAAACTCAGATTAAATTTATTTCAAGAATTCTTACAATAGATTCAACATAAATTTGCTTCATGATTTCATAAAAGAGGTTTCTTTAGTGAGGATTTCATTTTCAAGCATCTTAGAATAGTTTTGTCTTTCAAAGTTCCATAGAATAAAAATATTTCATTTTTTTTTCTTATAGAATAAATCTTGAACATTATCTTAATTTGTTTTGAATTTATTTAATTCTCTAGCTTTTGGGAAAGAACTTGTGCATTCTCATCTTAGTGACCTTCATAAATGAGTTTCATTTTCTTGTCATCATTTTAAAATATAATAACATTTTTTAAAAGTTAAAAGTTGGTCCCTAGCATTTATAGTGCAAGTATGCTTTGCAAGTTCACAGAACACTAGGTTTGACAATTAATGACAAGTAATTTAACAGTCAATTAAATTACCCAACATTTTGGTGCCATTACCCGGAAAGTATACATAGGAATTAGATTTCAATTGCATCTCATTCTTAGTTGCATCCATTTTTAGTTGCATAATCTTAAATCCATTTTAGTACATCCTAGAGGTAGATTCATTAAAAAAAAAAAAAAGACTTTAATCACCTACCAATCCCACTAAATCACATGGTGCAGTAAGAGCTACACGTCCACATCATGAATTCCTAGTTTTGTAGGTATAAGAAGAGGTAGAATAAATGGCTGGAGATGATGACAATGAGGAATATCCTTTTGGATTTCCCATTCAAGAAACTGATATCAACGTTCATATGAAGAAAATCCCTCCATCTACACTTCCTAACTTCAAAGGTATGAGATTAGAAGACCCAAAAACCTTTCTTTTTGAATTTGAAATACTTTGTAGATCTTATGGCTTTTCATTACACATTCAAAAATTTAATTTGTTTCCAACAACATTGAATGATATAGCTCTTAAATGGTTCATGAGTTTAGGAACAAATTCTATAAGGACATGGTATAATATGAAAAGAGTATTTTTGGAAAAATATAAAGATTATTTCATACACCATGACCTTAGAAATGAAGTCTTTAAGATGAACCAAAAAAAAGGATGAAAGCCTAGAAGATTTAGTGTAGAGATTTACTTGTAATTTCAAAATATCTAAATTGAAAAATTTAGGATTAGGCACATTAAAGCTATGCTACTAATATCTATAAGGGATGAATGGATTGATCTTCTTAACTTTAAGGGCAAAGGAGATGTCTCTCAATTGTCATTTAAAGAGATTTGTTAATTGTGCAAGAACATGTCAAGAGGAAAAGAAAAGTATGGAAGATCCCCTCAAGATCGAGTTATGTCAAGAGTAAGTAAGTCAACATCATGATTGGTAAGTCAAACTAAACTTAACAATTTTCTAGACATTCTTCATAATTTAAATGAACAAATTGATATGCTAAGAATGAAAAACAAGCAAATAGTTGAGAATGTTGCTTCATTTATATTTTTCCCTAAAGGTAGAAAGAAACATGCTTTGCATGAATGTCCACCTTATAACATTAAAATTTGTGAAATATGTGCAAGATCACATACTAATAAATATTTCCCATCATTTCCAGGGTTAAAGGAAGTTTATCAGGGAGAAAATCAAACACTGGAACAATCTTGTTATGTTTCTCCAATAATACCATGGCAGTCTCATCAACTTGGTAAGATCCAAGATCTTAATTCATAATTTCAAGGTTATGCACAACAATCTCAAAGTAATTGGAAAACATCCTTTCCTTGGAAACCTTTTTCATCTCAATCCCAACCTCAAAACCAATCTTAGCAACAAGGTTGGAAAGGGCCTTACAGAGGAAATCCACCATATCCTCAATCTTTTCCTCACAATTCTCAACACTAATATCAATGTTATCCATACCATTCACCTCCACCACAACATCATTTTCACCCTAAGTTGACCTCAATTCAACCTTTCCCATTACCACCCACATAAGCACCTCAAAGATCGATTCCCACTCAATTACCTGCACATCCATTTCAGATCCCCAATAATAAAACATCTCAATCCACTTACAATGTTGATATATTGCAAAATGATTCTCAAGTTGTCATTAAAGAACAACAACCAGAAGTAGAAGATTCATATAAGTTCTAAGAATCATGGATGCCTGTTAAAGAAGAATAGTTGTTAGAACTTGAGATTGAAAAAAAATTTATGTTCCTATCACCAGATTCTATGAATGAGGATCACATCTATGAAGAATTGCATGGCATGATAGCAGGAAGACAAGGAAGATAATATTGCATTGAATATTGGTTCAAGACAGTCACCGCAACCCAGTACTCAATTCTTATGTATTTTTTGACATCATCTCAATTAAGGAAGTTGGTTTCTCATATACTGCTACATATCAAAGTGTATATTTCAAACCTGCATATGAGTTTATCTATCATTTTGTTACAAACATGGTTCCATTGGAAGTATTCGTATCCCTGAACGAGATTTTATTTTTCAATTATAATAGGATAAAATATAATAAAAATAAAAATAAAAATAAAGAGAAAAATAAGTCCTATTGTGAAAACCAACTTGCTGGCGCAATTGGACATGAGTTTTTCTTGCAAACTAGGAAACTGGCGAGCAACGTTCACAATACGTTATGAAATTTCATGATGGTTTCAATATTTTATTATGGTTCTTCAAATCACTTTTAGTTTTATGGTCGAGTTGTCTGATGTGGGATTCCTTAAGGCCCACTTTCCAACGAATCTTGTCCCATTGACTTCAACAATTTATCTTGGACCAAGATAAGAGATAATTTTGTGTGCCTTGGAACTTGCATACATCAATGGAAAGCCTCCTCATTGAAAACAATGGGAATACAACAATGTCTCTTGATTGCTAAATCTTGCAGGTGACTCGACTTCAACACATTCATTCATCCCTGCCAAGATGCACTCAAGTACCTTGACACTCATTTACATTATCGGTGAGTTGTCTTGCATTCGTTACCTATTTTCATCAGTGATTGGTAATCCAATGATTTCTTTCCATGCTCAACTTTGAAGCATTCATTCACATGGTCAGAATTGTACCATGAATTTTGGTTTTGATGAGGACTATATGGTTTTATGGAATCAACAACTTGCAGTAGTATATTTTATTAGTTTCTTGTAGTAGCATGTTCATCTTTTTGTCATTCAACTGTAGAATAATGAAGCACTACTAAAATTCTTATTCATTTCATTTCATTTTCCAAGAAAATTACATTAATTTAAAGTCATCATGCATTATGTTTCATGGTTTCTACTTCAACATACATCACATAGTCCAAATCAGTAGATTAGACTCAGAGAAAACAACTTTCGAAAGAGTTTGACATTTTCTGCAACAACTACAAAAAGTTTCATTTTCTACGACTATTGTTGTAGCAACCTATTTTTTGGTTGTAGCAACTTGTTCAAGGGCATTTTTGGCACAAATATTGCAAGATATTGGAGCAAAAAAAAAAAAAAAAAATCTGAGATATTGGGTTTTCTTAGAGTATGATGAATTGAGTAAGTCGCGGGAAAAATTTAAAAAAAAATGCAATTTTAAAGGGCATTTCAAGTGTGTTTTTAACGAAGATGTTCAATTTTCACCATTGTGCACAAATTAGGGCAGGATTTGGTATTTTCATAGTAGCATCTTTTATTCATCAAAATGGGATTCTAAAGGCACGTGGTGGTAAAAAGGAGAATCTAATTTACCATTTGAAAGAAACTGGAAAAAAAAGGTTGCTACAGGAAAATGATACTATCTATGGAGCAAGGTCAAAGTGATGAAGCATCATACATGAGCCAAATCAGCACTAGATCAACATTTAGATCATGTTCTCTTCTCCACCAAGTTCTTCAAAAGGTAAACTTGAGGTAAAAAATTGTATAATACTTTTTAATTTATTTAAAATTTAGGAAAACGTGATGAATAGCCACTTCAATTACCATTCATGCACCCCAATATTACCCTTCATATTTTCCATCAATGACCTAGCCCTCAACCATGTTTTTCATCATTGACTTAACCCTCAACCATCTTTACCATCAATGACCTATCCCTTATCCCAAATTTATGTTATGTTCACAAACATGGTTATGAAGAAATAGTGTGCAATATATTCAAAAGTAATCATGCAAATGATTATGTGTATGAAAAGATTAGCATGATGGTGATCTAATAATATTCATAATTCTAATATCTAGCATGAATCTCTTACAAAACTTGGGTTTGAAATATGATATCAATCTTCTATCTTTTCCCAATTTGAATATGATGCGCCTAAGAGCTAGGTTCAAGTCATAATTTGAAGGGTCTGGAGAAAAATATAATTAATGATATGTGCTTATAAAAGAATGAAGGTAGTGGTTGGAGGTCATCACTTATGTGACATATGTTATACAATATATCTCAATGACTGACATTATGACACTTTGATCCTACCTTCTCATATTATATGTTGAAGACAACAAAGGTAAAAAAAATTGCTCTATTTTCATTCCTATACTAGGAAAAAGATGGAATTAGCTAAGGCATGTATAGAAATTTCAACTCACAAATATTTTAATAGAAAAAGAGATCCTCAAACTGCTTTTAAGTATGCACAACAATATGTCAGTAAAATGAAGTATCCTAGAGATAGATAAAAATAAAATGAGTTCAATCCTAAAGATCGAAGATAATATTGTTGTGGTATGCACATTTGTATCAATTGTTTCACATTTGTTTTCTTCTATGAGTATGAGATCACAAGGATGCTACCTTGCAAGAATATATGCAGCAAACAAGGACAAGGTTTGAGTACAAAGTGAAACAAATTGATAGCAGGTTCTTTTCATATCATAAAGCAAATGCAACAGGAGTTTAACAGTGACACAAATGATTTCTTTTCTTTACATATTCAGCACATATTCATCAAGGCTCATGCAGAGGACATTGATACCCTATTTCAACGTGCATAACGAAGGATTTGAGGTTTACCTCAAAAAGCATGGTAATGAACATGATCTACATTGCAAAGAATTGAGTTTAGCCTGAGATATTGTTATGAAACTAGCTCAAGAAAAAGATAGAAAAGATAGATCAACGCCTTAAAATTCAGCCTCTTCGAGGTGGCAACCTCCTTTACATTACATAAATGAACAATTCTTGGATGATACAAATGAAAAAACCTCCTTTCTATATATAGGAGTCTAAGGAGTCACAATATAACCCAGCCGACCTAACAATAATAATATAAAGCCACAAAAATAACAATAAAGGGATTCTATGGGGCACAGTAATAACAATATGGGGATAATAGGGGCACAAAAATATTAATAAGGGATACAATTATAATAGTAATGGGATAATCAATAGTATTATAGGGACCCAACATGCTCCTCTCCTTCAAAAAAGTGTTGTCCTCAACACTTCAGTAGTTCTGGATACTTCTGTATAAAATTCTCATCCTCCCATGTGGAATCTTCAGCGGATAAGTTCTTCCACTCGATAAGGTACTCCGAAATTGATCGATTTCATAGCTATCGAGTTCTTGTTTCTGTGACTGCTTCCGGTTCCAATATAATTTTTCCTTCCTCGTCAAGTTTTGGCAATATTGTTTGAACTGGGAGCTTGTCAACTATAACCTTCTTTAAACATGAAACATGGAAAACTGGGTGCAATCGAGAAGCTGCAGGAAGCTCCAATTTGTATGCCATAGTACCAATCTTTTGTAACACCTTGTATGGACCATAATACTTTGGTGATAATTTATTATCCTTCTTGGCTTGCTTGAGGGACATTTGCTTATATGGTTGTACCCGTAGGAATACCCAATCACCTACATCAAAACTTCTTTTGCTGCGATGTTGATCTGCCTGTTGTTTCATTCTATTCTGTGCCAACACGAGGTTATCCTTTAAGAGTTGGAGGACTTGTTGTTGATGTTTGATATGATGTTCCACTGCCTGAACCTTAGAATTTTCTCTTAAATATGATGTGATGGATGGTGGTTGATACCCATAAAGTGCCATAAATGGGGTCATTTTTGTTGCTGTATGGAAGGAAGTGTTATACCACCATTCAGCCAGAGGCAACCATTTGGCCCATTGTGTCTGTTTATCAGATACAAAGCAACGAAGATATCCTTCCAAACATTTGTTTACTATCTCAGTTTGCCCATCAGATTGAGGATGATAAGATGAGTATGAGCTAACTGAGTACCAAGACAAGAAAATAATTCTGTCCAAAAATTTCTAGTGAAAATGGGATCTCTGTCACTTACAATAATCTTTGGGTTTCCATGTAGCTTTTGAATTGTTTCCATAAATGTAGTAGAAACTGTACTGGCTTTAAATGGATGTGATAATGCACAAAAGTGTGCATACTTGGTAAGTCTGTCAACTACCACCATGATGACACTCTTTCCCTCAGACTTGGGTAAACCTGTGATAAAATCCATTGAAAACTCCTCCCAACGTTGGCTTGGAATGGACAAAGGTTGTAATAGACCCGACGTCTTAATTGTTTCAGCTTTATTTTTTTGGCAAACCAAACATTCTGCCACAAACTTTTGAATATCTGATTTAAGGCCATCCCAAAAAAATTCCTTCTTAACCTTGTGGTAAGTTTTTTAAAAATCCTGAGTGCCCTCCTAAGGGAGAAGTGTGCAATTCCATAAGAATATTTTGTTTTAGCTGGGAATTCTTATAGAGGTATAAGCGATCTTTGTACCATAATGAATCATTTTGCCAGCTAAATGTATCAGACGTACTGGAATCTTGTTGTAACTTTCGAATAAGTGCCCACACTTCTTCGTCATTCTTCCATTCCTCCCTTGCTTCGTTTATCCAATTTGGTTGGATAATAGAAATGGCGCACAACAATGCTTCCACATCCTCATCCTTTCTTGAGAGTGCATCTGCCACCACATTTTGCTTCCCTTTTTTGTAGATGATTTCAAAGTCATAACCCAACATCTTTGTGACCCACTTTTGTTGCTTTTCAGAGGATAATCTTTGTTCTAAAAAGTATTTAAGGCTATCATGATCCGTTTTTACCTTGAATGTCTTCCATTAGGTAGGGTCGCCATTTCTTAAGTGCATGGAGTATTGCCAACATTTCCTTCTCATAAATAGCTTTGTGTAAAAACTTTCCCTTGATTGGACGACTTTCAAAAGCAATGGGTCTTTCATATTGTATTAGAATAGCACCAATTCCATTTCCTGAAGCATCACATTCCACAATAAAGTTTTTTGTGAAGTCTGGTGTAGCTAAGACCGGTGCTTGGCACATTGCCTCTTTAAGATGTTCGAAGGCCTTTGTTACTTCCGAAGTCCATGAAAACGCATCTTTCTTCAATAATGTTGTTAGAGGTGCTACTATTCTCCCATAATTCTTAACAAACTTGCGATAATACCCTGTCAACCCGAGAAATCCTCACAAATGCTTTATGAATGTGGGGATTTTCCATTCCTTAATGGCTTTAATTTTGCTAGGGTCTACCTTAACCCCTTCATGAGATACAATATGACCCAGATATTCCACCTATTGGACTCCAAAGAAACATTTGGATCTTTTTGCATATAATTTTTTTTCCTCCAATAGTTGTAGCACCCTGTCAACATGTTCAACATGATCCTTCCAAGACTTGTTGTAGATTAGTATATCATCAAAAAATATTAACAAAAATTTTCTAAGGAATGGTTTGAAAATTGAATTCATCAAACCTTGAAATGTTGAAGGTGCATTGGTAAGGCCAAAAGGCATGACCAAAAATTCATAATGACCCTCATGAGTTCTAAGTGTTGTTTTCAGAATGTCTTCAATCTTCATTCTGATTTGATGTTATCCTAAACGAAGATCCAACTTGGTGAAGTAAATTGATCCATGCAATTCATCCAGTAATTCATCAATGACAGGAATGGGAAACTTATCTTTAATAGTGAGCTTGTTGAGCTCCCTATAATCCGAACACATGCGCCATGATCCATCCTTCTTGTGCACCAATACTACTGGAGCAGAGAAAGAACTTTGACTCGGTTGAATTATACCAGCCTCTTGCATTTCTGCAACCATACGTTCAATTTCACTCTTTTGGGCATAGGGATATCTGTACGGCCTTATGTTTGGAGGAACACTTCTTGGAATCAGATGAATAGCATGATCATGATCATGCATAGGTGGGAGACCTTTGGGAGTCTCAAATACCTTGGAATGATTGTCCAAGACTTTTTTGAGATCTGGAGAAATAGATGATTCCAATGTGGAAACATCTAGCGAACATAATTGTGCAATTACACCTATTTATTCCTTTTTTAGAAGCTTTGTCATACCATTAGAGCTGATTATCTTTCCTGGTTTCCCTGCAATACCCCTTAATTCAACTTCCTTTCCTTCCGTAGAAAATTTGATGAAAAGTTCTTGAAAATTAAAAGCTATTGTACCCAAGGATTGTAGCCATTGGACTCCTAGTACAATATCAGCACCTCCCATTGGAATGGAAAGCATTGGGCTAGTCAATACATATTCTCCCATGGATAGCTTGATATTATGGCACTTTCCAGAGCAATTTATTATTCCTCCATTTGCAACCATCACTTGACACTCTAGTGCTAGATATAAGAAGCAATTCAATTCTTTTGCTACCTTACAATGAATAAAATTGTGGATACTTCCTGAATCAATCAAAACTATTACCTTTTTCTTCTTGATTTGTCCTTCTATCTTGATGGTTTGAGTAGTGGTAATTCCCACCAATGCATTACAAGATATGGTTGGATTCATTTCTTCTTTATCTAGGCTTTGTTCTTGGAGTATATCCTCTTCTTTTGACCCTTCTTGCTCCTTTTCTTCTTCCTCTTCACAATCTATGTAGAATAATTTCTTCTCAGCACACTTATGACCTTTAGTGTATTTTCTATCACAACTGTAACAAAGCCCTTTTGCTCTTTTTTCTTCCAATTTTTGTGGTGTCAACCTTATAGGTTGTGGAAGACTAGGGGCAACAACACTTCCATCTTTATAGTTGTGAGTGGTATGCTTCCTGGTTGCCATAATTTTTCTTTCCATTTTTCTTGCTAACCTGAACGCCTTCTCTAATGAATCAAGTTCCTAAAGGCGAACATCATGTTGGATATTATCCTTTAAAGACCCTAGGAACACATCAATCCTATGCTCCTCTAGAATATTTTTTACCCTTATGTTCAATTTTTGGAACTCCTCAATGTGCTCCATTATTGAACCCTTTTGTTTGAGACTTATCAATTGGCTAAAGAAAGTGTTTCTTTTTGTATCCTCATAATGTGCTATCAATTCTTCCGTAAAAATTGCCCAAGTGATAAATTGTTTACGAGAGCAAAGCCATTGATACCATACAAACTAATTTGGTTCCAAATATAAAGTTGCAATACGTACCTTTTGTGTGTTTTGCACATTATTGAGATCGAAAAATTGCTCCATCTGTAATATCCATGTTGCGGGATCCTTGCCATCAAACTTCCTCATATCGATTTTTGGAATATGGTGGGTCTTTGATCCAACATTAGAGTCTATGAAATCATGATTAACATTTCTTTTGTTCTCATCATGAGTTTCCTTTACTACCCTTTCACCATTAGTAAGCATTTCTTGTAGAAACTTTGTTAAATCTGTCTTCAAATCTTCCATGCCTGTCTTCAAATCTTCCATGTTTGTCTTCAAATCTATCTTCAAATCATCCATCTTAGCTTCCACGTCAATCATCTTAGCTTCTACGCCTTTCTTTAAACAGTCCATATTAGCTTCTACACCTTTCTTTAAACCATCCATCTTAGCTTCTACATCTTTCTTTAAACCATCCATCTTAGATTCTGTTCCTTTTTGTGCAAGGGACAGTTGTTGCACTTGGTCTTGTAATTTTGATATATCATGTTGCATTTCCTCCTCTTCTTCATGAGTCATGCTAGAGCTTTCAAGTTCCTTACTAGGTGTTTGCATTTTCTTTCCTCGGGGCATCAGTTATCGATAATAATGCTCTACTATGCCCTTTGAATTCCTTCAAAATAATTTCAAACCAATCTTAAGGAAAAATTTAAAAGAATCTACACACCTTTTTTCACTTTGTAGGAGCTCGATATTGCCTCTGATGTATCTCTGTACTTTCAAACTTTTAAGTTCTGAAATTGTGACCTATAGTAGCCCTCTATGTCCTATTTCCAATGCCACCATTCTGATCCAAATTGGATTCTCCAAGAAAGAGTTAAGCGAAACCTCCCACAATGACTTGATTATAGACTAGTTCAGTAGAGCAAACTTGTACGACGTGCCACGAGTCACTGTTTTGACCGTTGGATCTGAAAAATGCATACAAGAAACTACAGTCCATCCTCTTTCTGTACCTTCTTACGATTCAATCTGATCCCCAGAGATAAATTTATGACGATTTTCCCCAGGTCACCTGTTTGGAATGTAATTCAGGAGTCTGCAAAAAGACCAACTTCCTCAGATCATATCTCCACAAATGGAGTGCGAAAAACTTTGAAATTCGGATCCGAGGTTCAGCGTGATTTCTTCTCAAATGGGTTTGTAAAAAAGTTATAGGGAAAATTCCACGATGACCTGTTTGGAGCAGCGAAACCCTCGAATCCAAAGCTTTGATACCAAATGTTATGAAACCAGCTCAAGAAAAAGATAGAAAAGATATATCAATGCCTTCAAATCCAGCCTCTTCGAGGGGGCAACCTCCTTTACATTACATAAATGAACAATTCTTGGATGATACAAATGACAAAACCTCCTTTCTATATATAGGAGTCTAAGGAGTCACAATATAACCCAGCCGACCTAACAATAATAATATAAAGCCACAAAAATAACAATAGAGGGATTCTATGGGGCAAAGTAATAACAATATGGGGATAATAGGGGCACAACAATATGAATAAGGGGTACAATTACAATAGTAATGGGGTAATCACTAGTATTATAGGGACCCAACAGATATGGTAAGTTGTTACTCCTTTTTACTAATGGAAATCAGTTTGAGTATTTATGTAGTCATGGTTTGCTCCATGATTTCACTTGAGTGGGATCTTCCAAAATTTTATGGTTCCCCTTCTTCATGTTTTTCACTACTTCTATGGGATGATGTTAATTTTTATTACTCCAAGTTACCACACCACTTCAATAATTTCATCAACCTTGTATTCCACTTGGAATCTCTTATGTGGATTCACTATCCTTTGGTTGAAAATTCTTGTATGGTGGAGATGGTTTTATCAGTTCAACTCCATTTCTTGGATACTTTATGGTATAATTGCAACACAATTTGGTGATGTGGATTTTGAGATGAACGAATAGAAGGAACATCCAAAGTAGTAAGATTTTGTGAGAAACTAATGTGCTACATAGTAAACATAATTAACATTTTAAATTCAATTTCCTTTTAGTAGGAAAACAAGAGCAACTATGTTTGAATTGACAAAAAAATAAGAGGTATATGAGTTCATTTTTAAGACACTAATTGCATGAGGACATGCAATTATCTTTTTATGGGGGAGATGTTGGCTCACTGATTTGTCATCATTCCCACTTTCTTTTTCATTCATTAAACCATTACTTCCAACCATTCATTGCACCATCCCACTCACTTACCACCATTATTACCATAATTATTCACAAATTACCATGATGTGCCTTTGTATTCCTAAGTGGTTAATTAACATAATTTTCCTTTTTTTAAGAGATTAAGAAGAATTATGCATGGTTTACTAATGATAGTTTGGCCAATTCATGTTTATGCAGCTCAGTCAAGTTTCCGTATCTATCTCCATCGTTAAGGTAGTAGCACCACTCTAGAAGGAAATATGACACTTGGATTAGTTTCTAGAAGCTCCAATATGGATTTGTATTGGTCAAATTCCACCCAACTCACATGTGTAGACTTCCAGCAAGAGATCAAAGGAAAAATGAAACAGTTTTTACTAGTCAACTCCAAACACGTTTTCTGAGCAAATGAAAACGAATTTTGAAAAACAAAAACATGGGTTATTTTAGCACGAGCCCAATTAGGTTTCAAGTGAGCAGTTTCCTTAAATTCGTTACCATCTAAGAGATTTTCTAGGTTCTTTGGAGCCCTATTTTCCATATTTTGTGGGAAAACAGTGTGTAAATGTGTCATTCCATGCCCAGTCAAGCAAAACGAAGTTGGAATGAGTTAGGCTTCAGAAAATTTGTGGAAATTAGGTGTCATGTTAGTTCTGATTCTCAGCCATAATATTCTCAATGTGGTTACAATTTAAACTCTATATAAATGCTTCATTTGGAAGCAAAACACAGTTCAAATTTTGATTTTCTTGCAAAGAATTATTATTGTGAAGAAAACATTATTTGCACACTCCAATTAATACAAATATTTGTTATTGTTTTATTTTAATTTTTATTGGTAATCTTCTTCATGTGATCTGAGTTTTCAATAACTCAAACTCATATGGAGGCCCCCTTGATAATGTGTGATAATAGTTAGATGTCTTTCATTCTGAATTAATTTCTTTATGCTTTACATTGCCAATTGAGTGTCATTCCATTTAGATGCTTTGATATTTTATTTTGAATATGATCTCTACTTATTTTTCTTTGTTCCATCATAGGTTGAGCGCTTACCAATGAAACAAAACAAAAACCAAAAACATTTATTTTATGCTTAGTCTCAGCTCTAATTTTGAATACGCACATCAATAATCTTATGCTTTATTCATTGCTCTTTTAAGACTTCTCTTTAGAGTAATTTCAAGTTTATAGTATAGATTTCTTTGCAAATTTTGATTTTGTTTTAAAACTCAAATTAAATTTATTTCAAGAATTCTTAGAATAGATTCAACATAAATTTGCTTCAAGATTTCATAAAACAGGCTTCTTTAGTGAGGATTTCCTTTTCAAGCATGTTAGAATAGTTTTGTATTTCAAAGTTCCATAGAATAAAAAGATTTCACTTTTTTGTCTCATTGAATAAATCTTGAACGTTATCTTAGTTTGTTTTGAATTTATTTAATTCTCTAAATTTTGGGAAAGAACATGTGTATACTCATCTTAGTGATCTTCATAAATAAGTTTCATCTTCTTGTCATCATTTTGAAATAGATTAACTATTTTTTTTAAAGTTTCTAAGTTGATCCCTAGCATATATAGTGCAAGTATGCTTTTCAATTTCACGGAACCCCGGGCTTGACAATTAATGACAAGTAATTTAAAAGGCAATGAAATTACCCAATAGTAAGTATGCATATGTTTAATAAATTGAGTCATCTTATATAGTTGTAGATAACATGGATAAATGTTCTACCTCATGAGCATGATCAAGAGAAAGGGATATCCTCATTTGGAAGGATGCATAAAGGCATGGTTGGCATATTGACTAGATAAAATCAACATAATAAGTCATCATATGTAATATAAGGTAGTTGATAAAAATGAAGGAACTACGATTGGAAGTTCCTGGGAAGCAATGTGTGAATAAAGAAATCAAGATGCAATTATGGATAAGGCAATCGAAATCCAATAACTAAAATATTTGACTATGATATCTCAACGGGAATGATATGAAGACCCTGATGAAGTTTGGAAAGGAAGGAGACCCTTGACATTGTATATCTTGGAGATGTATCAAATATATGTGTAGGATGTTACTATTGCAAGCAAACGGATGTCATGATGAAGGGTCATCACAAAAGGTAATTTTGATTTGATGTTCTTTTTTATTTTTGAATAACATTTGTGTGGGTTAATGCAGGTCTACCAGAAAAAGAGTTGTGGATGTTATTTACAAATAATGCTCATGTATTGGGATACAATATCCTAAAGGAAACATGATGTGAAAGATGTAGCTATATGAAGGAAATCCAGATGTGGACTAGAAAATCACCTTTTGATAAGGGGAAGGATGACATGAATGACTTGAGGAAAGTGATGGATGGGATGCCCTACAAGATGAAGGCTCCATAATATTAAAGATAAAATTCATGGCATCGAATGGAGGAGTGCTACAAGTAGCTGAAGGTCCCATGATCTCCACCAATGAATAAAATGTTGTTGTTGGAAGCAAGTCCTTAGTTAAGAGGGAGCCTGGAGACAATTTTCTAACTTGGTAAAAACTTGGAAACAGTCCTTGGCTAAGGGGGAGCTTGGAATTAAGTCCCTAGGATCCTCAAAACGTCCTTGGATAAGAGGGAGCTTGAGAACATTCCTTTATAGGAATGGGTATATCCTCCCTAGTTGAGAGGGAGATATAGACACATCATTATTATCTTCACTTAGGAAGAAAGAATGGAGGATTGGGTAAGCATCTGGAGTTCGATACTCTTTGAGGATGTGGTAGGTCATTGAAGATAAGAGTAGTCGTAGAGGACCAATATTCTTTGAGGACTGGGAATCCAAGATACGAATAGTCTCGGTGGAATATACTCTGAGAGAACCCAAGTGGGTATGTTCCAAGAGAGACAATGATGAGGATGTCTATAAATCATTAGTCTCGTCAGCATTGTGCTTTGATATTGTGGGGAGATAGAGTTGTTAGTCAAGGCCTTGCTATGTGACAATTTTGGATGATATGATGTTATACCGATGGGTTATCAATTTGACTCTTGTTATGATAATTCTTCAGATTGAGAATATCCAAGTACCTTGTATGGACTATGAACACCTCCCTAGTTAAGAGGGAGTTTTGAAATATGTAACTAGTTTTGGTATTCATAATGGCATATGTAATTGTGATTTTATGTATTTAATGAAAAACAAAAATAAATTTATTATTATTCTTAAGTCATGGGTTTCATGCTCAAGGGAAATTTTTTTTTAGGTCAAGCACCCATTGAGTGCTTCTAGGTTTGTCATAAAGTCAGTTGAACCATTATCATGTATTGAAGAACCATTTGGGCATGTTACATATTGTAAATAAAATTTATTTGAGTCAAAATAGAATCAAAATACCCTCCAAGACCTCATCATTGCACAAAGATCAAGTCAACCTACATGAAGGGACACATCAGCCTAAAGAGAGAAATTTGTACCCATCACAAGGCTATAAATAAGAATGAACTTTACCTCATTGTGACTCCATCAAATAAGTTTGATCTTCTCAAGATAGAAGATGGAAAAGGGAGGAAAAGGAATAAGAAGAACTAGATCAAATTTTTTGGGCCTCTATCTCTCTCTCGTGTTAGGGTTTCTACATTCGATGGGAAGAAAAATTTGCTGGGAAGAAGAATTTGATGAGCAAAATAATTTACTGGGAAGACTAATTTGTTGGGAAAAATCATTTGTTGGGCAGAATAATTTGTTGGACAGGAGAATTCGCTGGGTAGGTCAAAATTTCAGAAGAGTTTTCTAGAAATATTGAAGTTGCAGAAGAATGTTTTATGCAGGTTGAAGTTCCATAAGAATCTGTTGGGCAAGTTGAAATTGAAAAAGTTGTTGGAATCGAGCTTTGACTTGGTATTGTAGGCTCTTTTTTAAGGGTCATAGGTCTTGGAATTCAGCAATTGAATTTCTATAAGGAGAAAATAATTCTTGTCAATTTTCCTCTTAGTTGGAGAGGTTTTGGCCCTTGCTAATCACCTACACCTTGTGTCCTATTTTCTCTTTGATTTTATTGTTTGGTAGTTTTTTTATGATAAATAACACTAATAATAATCAAGTATAAGAACATGTTAATCAAGTTAAGTAAAAATACATCACAAGTAGTTATCAAAGTAGGAGAAATCACCTAATCTAGATGCACTATATTTCTCAACACTTTCAATTCCCATTTTCATCTTTCTCGTAGATTTGGTTTCCTCTTCATCTGATTCATGATTTGAGTCTTCATAAACCATATTCTTGCTTCTTTTCTTGGATTCTTTGAATGTAACTCCTCTGGATGTTATCTTCTCCTTTTCTATTCTTAGCTCATATGCAATAAGAGTTTCATGAAGAATATCAATGTTTAAACTTTTATGTCGGATAGTTCCTTAATGGCTAAAAATTTAGGATTAGACCTTGAGGGAAGAGATCTTAATATTTTACAAAAAATATTAGCTTCCTTAACTATCTCACTGAGACCTTTGATTGCATTGACTATTCTGTCTACTTGAAGGAAATATTAGGCAATATTTTGATCTTATTTCATTCTCAAACTGACCTATATAAGTTTGTAGCTTAGCCTCCTTTGTTTTATAATCCCCTTCATAACAACTGTTAAGCTTTTCCCAAATATATTTGGTTGGCTTGCAATGCATCACTTTGACAAATTCATTATCTAATATACCACTTAAAATGGCATTTTTTCCCATGGAATTAAATGTATAAATTTGTTTTCCAACTACATTAGTGGGAGTAGTTGTAGACACTTGATAACCATTTTTAGTAATTGTCCATACATTAATACGTAAAGACATGATGTAGGTTCTCATTCTTATTTTCCTGAAGGCATAGTTTGCTCGATCAAACTGAGGATCATTTCATGAAGATCCCCTAATATTGGCCATGTTCCTTGTGATCAACCTTCTAGTGATTAAATGCTCTTGAAGGAACCTGCTTCGATACTGATTGTTATAATTATGGTTACATTGAGAGGAGGGGTCAACTAGTGTAATGGAAAGTTTAACCAAAGTTAACAATTCATCATAATTGAAAGCATAACAATATCTCAATCATAACATGAATACACAAGGACACTAGATAGACATGAAAACATTTGCAAGAGAAAACCACAAATAATCTTATCTTTTTCTTCAATCTTCAATTACAATAATTTATTGGCACCACCCAACGTTAGGCTACAACCTAATTGAGGCACCAATATAAAAAATATGTAAGCATTAACTTGATTTAGGCTACTACCTGATTGAGGCACATACCTTTGAAATATGAAAGATCCCACTTGTTATAGGCAATAAACTAATTGAGACACAAAATTTAGAATATAAAAATGGACCTCCATTTTCACAATATTTCAAGCAAGATCCAAAACCTTCAATTCATTCTTCAAGTTAGACTCACCTGGACTACTTGGTCTTCCACAACCAATTCAAATAAGCTTAGAATTGGCTCTATTCAATAGGTTCAACTTCAAAAGAATAACCTTAGCCCAACGATACATAAATAAATTTAGCCCGTCAATATTGAACAAATAAAACAAATATAAACAAAATGTGCTCTTGACCCTATGGTTTATCTGTTATTGATTACTTCACTCCTCACTACAAATGTCTTTCTGTTTCTTTTTTAGACTGTCCAAACACCCACACAATGTTTCCACACAACCACCCCCACAAATCTAAAGTATTTTGGCCTATTTATACTATATCGAATTGACCAAACATGGTAGGGTTGACAATCATCCAACCACCTTGCATTATTATTTTATTTTTCCTTCTTGGTTATTCAGTCTAGATGACTTAGATATAACTTAAGGCAATGGATCTTTGGGGCTTAGAATTGAAACCATATGATATGGAAGTATTCTAGAAAATCTAGAGTTGGGACCGTATGGAAAATTACGGTACACTTGGATCGCAAGCTTCAACATGAAAAATCATTATTTACCCCATAAAACTAGCAGTTGGGACCATAGGCTAAAAATATTGATATTGTAGCAAGGTTTTGAGTTCATTGGCGAAATTAAATACTCCTAGATACTCATATATCAAGATTGTTGAGAAATCGATTAGGGCAAGCTTATGGTTTCATTATTAGATTGATTTCTGCTTTACTTTGACAATTTCTTATGACTTATTATTGTTTCTTATTTTATATTATTATATTATTATCATCAAGACAATTTCCAATTTAATAAAGATCACAAAGACAAGAGAGAACAACAAAGATAGGCTCCAAGCTAGGGAAAAACCATTCCAAGGGGAAAAACCAAAAGAACTTCTCTTCTTATAGAAACAACTTGAAAGGAGACTTCCAAGACCCAAGACCCAAAAAACCAAGATTACCACCAAGACGAAGCCAACCATCAATAACAATATCCTTCCTCAATTAAGAAGATGAATCTTCAAACTAGGTTTGCTACCGTTCTGCAACTTTAAGAGCTATGGAAACCTTAGAAACTGTAAGGAACTCACAAATGTGGGCTTAGAAAGACATAATTTCATACATCTGCAACCTCTTTTCTTCTTGGCTAGAATTCTTCTTGCCTTCTAGTATCCTCACATTTATTCTTTCTTCCATTTGTAGATTAGAATGAGAGATATGTGACACATGCTTGTGTGTCTTCAAGAGGTCGAATTCCTCTTCTTATATAGTCTTACAAGGTGCTCTATTAGGCCTTTCTAGTCGACTTCATCAATAGTTAGTTGATTTAGTCTTGTGGATCTTGAGATCATTCTAGAGGAAAAAAAATATTACTTTTTCTTAATACATGTGCTCAATTGGTCCTTTTACAATATTACAAGGATCATGACTCATGAAAAAACCCTAGGAGCACTCAATGAGTGCTATGACTTAATTAACAATAACCTTCAGCTTGAAACCCATGCTTAAATAAATAAATTTTTCTTTTACAAAAATACGTTTCTTTTTCTTCTTTCGACAAGTATATAAGAATTATATCATGTCATGATCCAAATAGAAATTATGAAGACTGATAAAAGTTGCACTTTTAAACACTCCCTCTTAACTAGGGAGGTATTCATAATTGATCAACTGGTCCAAGGACAATAATCACTTTGAAAATTTATCATAACAAGAGTATCAACATATGCAATGATAAGGATCTTGATACCATACATACCAAGGTATGAACCCAAAATGGACTAAGATGGCATTAAGGAAACTTGCCACTATAGGTAAAATCAGGCTACAACCCTGGTATCAATCTAATCAGATATAGATACCATATAGGCCTCCATGCCAAGATACTAACTCGCACAGGGATCTAGGTATCATAGCTCAAGATATCAACCCTAAAACAAGGTTTCCAAATCATCAAGGCCAAGATACCCTCCCACATAGGGATCTAGACATCATTAAGACTAAACTATAAATAAGATATCAATACCAACTAGGTTAAGATGTCCTCCAAAGTACCATCATACGAGCACACAACCTAAGGTACTCATCTCTCCCTCTCAACCAAATCATAGATATCTACCAATACAAGCATGATTATTAAATATTCAATCTTCTTAGGGAGAGATCAACACATCAGCTACTTATTCATCCAACATAACATATTGTAGCTTCATGACCCCAACCAATATCAAAATTATGATATATTGGTTCTTATTATCAATATGCTAGCATAAAATCTAGGTTCCTCAACCATTCTGATATTGCTTATAATATCCAAAAAAACCTTCAATAGAAGATTCCTTTTCCAACCTCTCAAGCAACAACATACTCATCATTTGTACTACACAAAACATCTGAGCCTTATTCACAACACATAAAAACTAACCACCAATAGTGCTTTATCTATTCTTCAATCTCATTCTCTCCTCATGGGCTTCACTAGACGTATAATTATTAGTTGTAGCCTAGTGCATGACACATGAAGTAGAGAATAATTTCCTACGTCTCAACTAGGTAGATAAGTCCACCATCAATAAATTTATTCTTCGGGCCCTTTCTTTTTCATCATAATGTCATCGGAGAACTTCGACCTTCAGGAACATATTTTTTATCTTCATATAGAAACAAGGTCATTTTTCAATCATTAGTGTAAATTTCAATGTCATTAGGGTTCTTATAGCTCCCTATTTCCATCATGCTCAACATCATCATAATGTTGTCATTAAGTATGAGGTAGGAATACATCCTTGCAACCTCTTGTAAACTATGTGCCTACAAATCTTAACAACAAGTGTAACCAAGCACATAAATATATATGTACAAGAGCATGAAGTTAACTTTATCAATCTAGGGTTATTATGTCAACAAAATGAGAGCATATAGGGTTATAAAATCTTCAATAAGAATTTAAACCTTAGAGATCCAAAATATACACCTTGTTAGGGTTTCAATTGTATGAAACCATTTACACCTAGGTTTCACATTCATGCCCTAGGATCTTATATCAACCATTACTAGGGTTTTGTCATAAACTCTAGATATTATTATCAAACCATAAATTCTAGGGTTTTACTAAAGTGAACAAATAGAAAAATATAATATTACAAGGGTTGATTTAATCTAGAGATCAAGTATCCTAATAATATAAGAATCTTCATGATTCTATAGAAAAAACCTAGAAATAATAGAGTCATAAAGAAAAACTTTAAATACAAAATGATTATACCTTCTTTTATGATAGAAACCTGATACAACTCCTATAATTTTAAACATGCCTTGAGTTTTTCCTTCTATAAACCTTGAAGGACTCCCTCTTACCATGACAGTGTTCTTCATTGAGGCATCAACATCCTCATGGTCCATCTTCAAATGAGTCTACCTTAGTCAGAGAGCTCAAGGATCCAATTTTATTACCAAGTTATTATTCTATTCATTCATCATGATCTTCATGGCATAAAATCAACATATATTATTTATTTTTCTTCCTTCATTAAGTACCTACAACGTTTACTGACAAGTACCACCAAGCAAAATATACAAGTACAAGAGCATAATTATGATTAGGGATTACATGGAATCTTTAGAGAGGGGAAATTCCTAGGGTTTCTAGATCCAAAACCTAAGTCTCTTGATGTTACCTTTTGAAACATCAACCCTAGGGTTTGAATCTCAAATCTAATTCTACCCTCAATAGGGTTTGTCATTTCTCTTTAAACTACCTACAAACCATAAAGACTAAAAGCTAAGGTTTCTTTGAGTGAACAAAATAGAATATGCTTAGGGTTTCAATTTTGACTAGGGTTTCCAAATACCAACTATGTTTTAAAAAAATCTTAGACTCCAATACCCTTCAACAATATGAAGACTACAAGCCCTAAAATAAATCCCAAAATCCAATCCAATATGGTTAGATCTTATATGGATAAAACAAATATATGTACATCAAGAACTACATACCTTATTTCTCCAAGATCACAAGAAGTCTCCTACAAAGGTTTCTTCAAGATGCCATGATGTTCTTGTTTCTTTCAAGAATGAACATTCAAAATATGTCAAGGTTAAGGACTTCCTTTAAGGTACTTCAAATTTCATTGATGTCAAGGTCTTCTCAAGAGAAATGTTCTACACAAGGTAATTAACTGTAGTTGCAAATTTTCTTGAATTCAAGGTGCTTGATACTCTTCTAAAGAGTTTCCTTCAAATGATGTCAAATAGGAGTTTTCTTCCAAGATGCTTCTTATTGTTATCCTTAGAGAATACTATAAGAGATACCTTATATTCTTATTGTTATCTTATTGTTATCCTTATTGTTTGTAGCCTTTCATTGTTACTTCAATCCTTAATATATGACTTTCAACATTCATAAATTATCTTGAATTTCTTTCCAAAAAAATTGTGGATTTGGTTCTTCTTCAGCATGTCACCACTAGATGAGTAATAGGACTATTATAAGATTTGATAATGACTAATATAGGTCTGTGACTATGCCTCTTCGATTAGGGATTTTGACACCCACTAAAAGAGACCTTGTAAATAGGTCTAATACGCCTTTCAATTACTAATATTTCAAGGAGATATATTCATTGGATTGAAGTCATATTCTAGGCCATAGTTAGGTCTCAACCTTATATTAATATGCATAGGACCTTATAATTTTCAAATCTCTAATATGATGTCAAGGCACTTATTCTTATGCTCATAACTATAGGATCTTTGATCTTATCTTTGTTATTTAGAGTACTTGGAAGTGATGACAAATGATGCCTAGAGAGTTCTTCTTGGAACCTTTACTCTTTTCTACCTTCTGGCCCAAGTTTGCAGTGTAATTAATGTAATATTGACTTATAAAGATGCCCAGAAACATTCTCTTAAGTTTGATACTATATTTTTTTAAGGGTCCATTCTTCAAGGCTTACGAACTCAATGCTCTTTCAATAGATTTGAAGCCTTTGTCCTTCAAATAGTCATCCTCTAGCTGCCTTATGTCACTATCCTTAGCTCTGATACCATGTTGAGAAAAAAATTAGGGCAACTTATGGTTTATTTATTAGATTGATTTCTCCTGTACATTGACAATTTCTTGTGACTTATTATTGCTTCTTATTTTAGATTGTTATATTATTATCATCAAGACAATTTCCAATACAATAAAGATCACAAAGGTAAGAGAGAACACCGGAGATAGGCTCCAAGCCAAGGAAAAACCCCTCCAAGGGGAAAACCCAAAAGAACTTCTCTTCTTATAGAAACAATATCCAAGGATACTTCAAAGACCCAAGACCCAAAAAACAAGATTACCACTAAGACCAAGCTAGCCATCAATAACAAGATCCTTCCTCAATCAAGAATATCAACCTTCAAACTAGGTCTGCTACTTTTATGCAACTTTCAGACATGTAGAAACCTTGGAAGCTGTAGGGAAATCACACGTGTGGGCTTCGAAAGAGAGAATTCATACATCTACACCTTGTTTTGTTCTTGGCTAAATTTCTTCATGCCTTTTAGTATCCTCGTACTTCTTCTTTCTTCTATTCAAAGATTAGAATGAGATATATGTATGACTTGCTCGTGTGTCATTAAGAGGTCAAATTCGTCTTCCTTATACAATCTTCCAAGGTGAATGATTAGGTCGTTCTAGTCTGACTTCATCAATAGCAAGATGACTTGGTCTTGGGACTCTTGAGATCATCCTAGAGACAAAATAATATTCCTTTTTCTTGTTACATGTTCCCGATTGGGCGTTTTAAAATATGACAAGGATCATGACTCATGAAAAAACCATAGGATCACTTAATGGGAGTTATGACCTAATGACTAATGACCTTTAACATGAAACCCTTTCTTAAATAAACAATTTTTTTTGTTACAAAAATAATTTTCTTTTTCTTATTTCGACAAGTACATAAGAATTACATCATGTCATGATAAAAATAGCAATTATGAAGATTGTTACTAGTTATACTTTTCAACATATATAACTAGTATAAAAAACCATGACTATTGGAATATTTACCAAGTGACCCTTTTACAATTATATTTGTATTCGATTTTCAAGCATATGTGCAAGCTGCTTGCACCCTTAGACTACCCAATGGTCATAAACTTTGATATTTTTCTATTTTGAGTTAATTTTCCTTTTTTTCCACTAATTTAGTTAATAGCTAAATATACTGAATCATTTTCCAAAATATCCCTGTTGACGTTGTTTGACCCACCAACATGTCAGGGGATCTCCCCAGTAAGAAGTCCCAACTAGACCTCAAACCGTTTGGAGTAGGAGTCCCAACAGTTGGTAGTAAAGAAATGCCTTGACTGCAATAAAATCCAGAGGTAAGTGTGATATATTTATTGAAAGCAAGTGTGTGACCTTGCAGTGAGTGAAATGAGATGCATGGGGGTTCTAACACACAAAGGGGAAAAGGAATTGTGTCCCTTAGAAGCCTGTAATAGTATGCATCTTGAAAGGAACACGTGAGCTAAATGCCATCACAAGTTGGAAAGAAGAATAGTCCACAATCCAAAGTGACGGGTTAAACCAACAACATGTTTGCAACAAGATTCATACAATTTAATACAAAATAGTTCATAAAAAAATGCATAAGTTAAATAACATACATTGCTAAAGCAGCCAAAAAATTCCAACTACAATAAAAACATATGCATGAAAATGTGTTGGCTCTATTATATATTATATTAAGTGAAAGTTCCTTCCATACATACACCATTGGCAACCACTAGCCCCAATAGTGGAACATTACAGTCGACACCACCTGCTCCTCCAAAGAGATGTACTCGCTCTACGATGTGGAGAAGCTAAGGCCTGTCACAATACTCTCCAAACCTTATCTAAGTAATTCCTAGCCAAAATCTTGGCTGCCAAAATCCTGTACTATGAGTTATAAGGTTCTATATATAACAAAGGGTGGGGTGACCCTTGACATTCCCCTTTGACTCGTAAACTACCCTCATGATTCTTCACATTAAATAGTGATTGTTCACATTCCACTAGTGACACTTGGAATTTCACTTACAACATATTTAAAATAATACAATTTCCACATATACCCATGTGGGAAAAAGATAGGCTTGAGTCAGCTTGACAAGACAAACAACATCACTCGAGTTTTTGGGGAAAGACCAACTAAGTAAGCTCCTCGCGGTGATCTTCAGTGATGAATTGATACCAATCTTGGTATAGTACTATCATGTCCCTGTATTGTTTGGTGATGCCATTTTCAAAGCGAACTCGTGCCTCCATGGCTTCCAGATATATGGTTCTAAAACCTTTGTCCAACTTGACATCCTGAAGCATGTGTAGCACTGTCTTAAGTGTGGTCGGACCACCGATGTACTTCTATATATTCTTTATGCTGGCATTATGATGTATGTTTTGTACTTGATTGAAACCCACTTGTAGTAGAACAACTCACTTGTATATGGTAACGAGATGAATCTACAGGAGAGATATCAGATGTAACAGAATGCATGGAAGTTGTGTTTACAAATGTGACAAAATACAGGGTAGTTCAAAGGAATCATTTCAGAAGTAATATGAAAATTACAGTGTAATAGGTCTATTCAGAGGTAACAAGGAACTGGTATAGAATAACAGGAAGATGGAACTAAGGTCTACTAATTAGAATAAAGAAGGTAAAGGAAAAGGTTGATGTAAAGCAGTTTAAGAAGTATACGCAAGTCCACTTAGTCAAAACAAAGTATACACGTTGGTCCATAGAACAAAAAGCGTGTATATGTATACACGCACTTTCATAGAAGGAAAAGTGCATATGGGATGGAAAATCAAGGTTTTGGTCCAAGGTATTGGTCTGAGGTATATGGCCCAAGGTATTTGGTCCGAGGTATTGGTCCAAGGTATTTGGTCCAAGGTATTGAGAAAGGCCTAAAAATATATAAGGAGGAGAAGCTAATTAGGCCAAGTGAGAAGTAATGAATATCTAATGAAGAGTAAGATCAAAAGCAAATATGCATGTTATGGGTTTATGGTGCTTTGCTTGATCTGAACTAAGGATGAACCTTAGCGGTTAATGGGGGATGAGATATAATGATGGATCAGGATCATGAGACCTAAAATGAATTATTATTATATGGTTTGATCATGGATAGTCTAAGATCTAAATGTTAACACATGATTTACACTATAAATATTCTAATATGGGTATGACTGAAGTCTGGAATAGTTTTGAAATTTTAAGTTAGCATTGCAGATTTGTACGCTGGTTCACTTTGTCGAAGTAGCTTTGGAGGTATACGCAGGTTTGATTAATAGAAGTAGCATATACACGCAGTTTGGGTTCAACCAAGTAGCGTATACAGTCTAATACATGGTTTCTAAGGTTACAACTGGTTCTAAATGATGATGCGGGTTTCTAGGTTCAACACAGTGTTCTGATGACAGTGATCTGATTGTTTCAGATTAACTACATGTTGGTTGATGAAGTTTGAGTTTCTAAATTTCTAATGGGTTATTGATGAGTCAAGGTCTTCGTATGTTTTGATATGTTCCAGGAGAATCCAGTCTGAAAATTCATGAAATGTGGTCCCTGGTGGAAAAGTAGAGTTTTCTGTAGGTCGGTGCCTACGTACTAGTAAACATATTAACTAGTACAAGAGCTAGGGGGTTGTAGCTCCCTTCCAGTAGAAGCTAGAGAACGAGATAAGGTTGTAGCCTTCTGCAGGTGGGTGCCTGTGTACTAGTATAAGTATGCACGAGTACAAGATTGTAAACATATTTTCTTATTATTAAAATAAGACAGAGATGATAGTAGCAGGTGGTTTTCACCCACATTGGGTTTCCACCTTAAATCTTGGTGTTCATGTGTTTTGCGTGTGTGTGATGGTTTATTCTATTATTACTGCACATGGTTATTGTTTAATGTTTAATAAAGTACTGATGCACTAATTAAAGATCAACATATGATGAATTAACTAAATCATAAGTTCACTGGATATACGTTGGTTGCCTTAATAATAGTTGCGTGCACACACGAGTTCCCTTCACTGAAATCACGTATATAAATCTAATTATGGAAATGAAAAAGTTATTGTTGTAAATACTGATTCACCTCCCCCCCCCCCTCAGTATTATTTCCAACAATTGGTATCAGAGCAGGTCCTTCAAAATAAGCTTGATCGCTTGAAGGAAGATCCATCAAGATGAATAATCACAAAAGCATGGGATCCATAAGACCACGAATCTTCGATGGGAGCAACTTTTTTATTAGAAAATAAGAACCACAACCTATCTACAATCTCTTGGAATAGATGTCTGGGAAATTTTGGAAGGAGGATGTAATTTTCCAACAACAATTCCTATAGACACGTCAGGTAAAAAGAAATATGAAACCAATGCCAAAGCTATCAATATTTTATTGGGAAGTTTGTCACAATCAGAGTTTTTCAAAGTCATGCAGCTCAAATCAGTGAAAGAGATATGGGACAAAATCGTTCAGAGCTACAAAGGGACTCTCAGGTAAAACATGCTAAGCTTCAAACTCTCATAATTCAGTATGAAACTCTTAAGATGCATAGTGATGAGAGTATAGCTAGTTAATTCTTACGTATAGATGAGGTTGTTAATTGTATGAAGAATCTGGGTGAAGAAATAAAGGAAGTTACTTTAGTTGAGAAAATTTTGAGATCCTTGTCTGCTAAATTTGAATCAAAAGTGTCTGCCATAGAAGAAAAACAGGATATGCATAATATCACTACGACACAGCTTCACAGAATCCTAACTTATTTTGAAATGAGAAAAGGAGGTCCATCAGATAAGAGAGAAGTTCATTTAAATCTTTAGCAAAAGGAAAAGAAAAAGGAATAACACAATGAATCAGGACACATTTCAAAAGAAGAAGATGAGGTAAATTTTGTCAAGAAGCTTCAACGTGGTTTTGGAAGGTTTAGAGGTAAGCTACCTTTCAAATGCTTTGCTGCCAAATGTCCTCATAAATATAAATATGAAAAAGGAAAGGAATATACAAAATGGAATAGGAAACAAGTTGGGAATAGAAGGAGTTACTATACTCATGAAGATAGTGATGGTTTATCGAATAGTGATGATTATAGACTTCTCATGGCTTATGAAAATGATGATTTTTGGGATGCTTTAGAATAGGAAAACTTTCATGAAGAAATATCTAAATTCAAAATATGTTTAGAAGAAAAGAATATGATCATAGATACCTTGACATACCAACTTGCTGAAAAAGAAAAACACAATGAAAAACTAGAATGTGAAATTGTGGGTCTAAGAAAAGATCTTCAAAAAACAAAATCTCTCAATCTTAGATTTGTTAAAGGATCAGAAACTTTAAATGAAATTATCAAAGTTCAACATTCTCCTATGATAAAGATAGGTCTTGGATATACTGAAGAAGCATATCAATCACAGAAGTCATCAACCTCCACAAAAATCTATCTTGATGCAGCAAAGACCAGTGAACAGTATGACAATCGTCAACAAAGGCATAAAGATGATCACCAGGTAAATCATACTCAATTTTCTCCAAGGATGAATATCAATAGAAGCCACAACCAACCTTAGGAAAATCATACTTAATTTGCTCCAAAGATGAATATCAATAGAAACTATAATCAATAGGTAAATAGATCCGATAGTCGCAGAAACTTCTTTAATGGGCAATGTTTTTCATGTCATAATTTTGGGCACAAAGCTGCTCAATGCATTGCTTACAAAACCATCATGACTAGAGAAGCATGAAATCAAAGGAATGTAACTGGGATCAAGAGAATTCCCTGTTAGACTCACTGGAAAAAGGCCAAAAATTGGATCCATATATGCTCTTAAAGTCTCCAAATTTGCTTAAAATCATGCCCATGGATCCAAAAGTGCTCTTGAAATCTTCAACATTTGCTCAAAATCATCCAAAAATTCAAAATCAATGCAAGAGGAGAGCCCTTGGAAGGGCGGAAAGACACTATCGGGAGGCAAAAAAAAATGCTTGAAAACCATGAAAAACCAAAATCGCAGGCTTAAATCATGGAAAGAACAGCAGCCATTAGATCTAGCTGATCAACAGCCTAGATCTAAGTAGCTAATTGCCTTAGCGCGACAGAGAGGATGACTTAAAGAAGGGGTGCAAGACACTACCGATCAATGATCTCTAATGATCAGATCGGCGGGCCACATCGGCGATTAAAGCAAAGGCCCTAAGCATGAGCGATAAGTGATTGCGACAAGTCGCATCGCTATATTGCTATCGACACTATACCACGGGGCGGGGCCTATGCACAGGTATATGTGTGACCCAATAACCAGACCTGACGGTTATATACATGCTATTGCATTGATTTTGGAATCCACCAAAGCCCAATTTCAATGCATTTTTGTGTGTTTTCGTTGTTTAAACAAAATATAAAGGAACCTTGGGGCAATGCGATAGCGATGAAACCCGAACTCGGTGGGTTTCCAGAATGAACTTGTATATTATTTCAAATCTACCGAAGCCATTTTTTTCATATTTTTTTTCAGTGTCTTTCACGTATTTTCAAATACAAAGGGAGCCATGGAATAAGTCGAATGCGACTTGTGATAGCGATGAAGCCCAAACCCAATGGTATTCGGAATGAAATCACATATTATTTGAAGTCCAGAGGGAGCCATTTTTAATGTATTTTTGTGTTTTCGTTGTTTAAACAAAATACAAAGGGAACCATAGAACAGACCGAGTGTGACATGCAATAGCGACCCGAAGGGCAGACCCGATGGATGAATAAACCATTTTTGAGGACTTTTGAAGTCCAAAATACACAAAGAAGGTGGGAATTTACAATATTGCATAATTTCTCTGTTCATAAGAGAAAACAGTCACTATCTGCATTTTAAAAGGATTTCATAGGCCCGAAGAGCCATTCCACCACAGATCAGAGGCCGAAACAACCCAAAGCGATCGTAGAGCCCCAACACGAGACAGCTAGAACAAACAGAATGATTGTGGGGCATCTCTAGCATGAGAGAGCTCCCAGACAGCGCAAAAAACTACCCAAAATATCTGAATGTGGTTATCTTTCTGTCAGAAGAAGAAACCTCCGAGCCATGCTTGCCTAGTCAGAGATCAAATAGTTAAACAAGACAGAGGGATAGATTAAGACCTCTCAAGCCTCAGAAGACTCAACATCATTGTAAAGAGCTATAAATATCTGAAAGCAAAATGTAATAGGGGTTTAACCTTTGGAGACTATGGAGACTCTACTTCCAATCTTCTCATCTTCATTCTAGCAAATACAAGCTTCTTTTGCTATTATAAGTTCCATTCCCATTTTCGTTGTTGTTCTATGCTTGCACTTGAATAGTCTATTCATGCTTTCTGTTGTGTCTAATGCTAGATAACTATCATCTTATCTCTGCATTGATATATTATATTTGCAATTTTCATTTACTTCCTGTAGCTGGCCATCCATATGTGTTTATG
The DNA here is from genome assembly GCA_031772625.1 of Pinus tabuliformis. Taxonomy (NCBI): domain Eukaryota; kingdom Viridiplantae; phylum Streptophyta; class Pinopsida; order Pinales; family Pinaceae; genus Pinus; species Pinus tabuliformis. The sequence continues at coordinate 122,823,242 of CM062810.1, read as the reverse complement.
TATGCAATTTGTTGGTACAATCATTATTCTCTATCTATCCATTAAATCTATAAATTATTGAGCATTAGTGGTCTAAAGCCTTGTGTTGTTGAGGGTGTTCATGCATGTCTTGAGTGAGAATAGAGCTAAAATGGTTATATGACTTGATCCAAACCATAATCCATTCCAATAGTTCTGAGAACAATATTGAAGATTATATGCTACTAGGCATCTCTAAGTTGCAACCTAGGAGAGTTTCCTGGAGTGTTAATAGTTCCTATAATAACTTTTATCCTTTTGAAAATGAAATAGAATGCTCAATCTATAACAAATTTGGTCATGAAGAATTTGAATGTAGGAGAAAATATCGGCAAACACCTCAAAAGGAGAAAACACCATTAAATCCCAAGATATGGAGAAGGAAAGAATCTCAAACAGAAAGATGTGGTATAGCCTTGTATGAAGAAGGACAAGAAAATCAGTGGTACATTGACAGTGGATGCTCCAAACACATGACAGGTGACAAAGAGAAACTTCATTCATATAATGCCTTAGAAAAGGAAACGAATGTCTCATTTGGAGATGACATTCCAGCGGTCATAGAAGGTAAAGGTTCTTTTTTCTTGAAAGAAAAGGTTAAAGCTGGAAATTTTATGTATGTAGATGGTTTAAAGCATAACCTGTTGAGTGTCAGTAAAATGTGTGATCAAGGAAATGAAGTGGTGTTTCAGTCAAATGGATGTGTTGTTCGTGAGCTTGATACAAGAGAGACTGTGATCAAAGGTATAAGAACTCCAAACAACTTATACATAGTCAAAGGAGGACAACAACAGTGCTATCTAAGCAAAAATGATGAAAACCGGTTGTGGCATAGAAGATTGGGACATCTAAGCTTTTCTCAAATAAGAAAAGCATGCAGATTCAAGGTTGTTAGTGATCTTCCAGATATCATCATCCCAGAAAATACAATATGAAAACCATGTCAAATTGGTAAGCAAACCAAAGTTCACTTCATGGAAAAAGAAGGGTCAGCTAGTAAGCCTCTTGAACTTATCCATACTGATTTATGTGGACCAACAAGGAAAAAGTCACCTCATGGAGAAGAATACTTTATTTTGTTCATTGATGATTTTTCCAAAATGTGTTGGATAGGTCTTCTAAAGCATAAAGATGAAGCATTTGAAAAGTTCCAAGCCTTCAAAGCTTTGGTTGAAAATGAATCAGATCGAAAAATCAAATGCATCAGATTTGATCGGGGAGGGGAATTTATATTGGATGAATTCTTTGACTTTTGTGAACAACATGGAGTAAAAAGTGAATTGTCCACTATAAGAACACCTCAAAAAAATGGTGTAGTAGAAAGGATGAACAAAATAGTTCAACAAATGGCTCGAGCCATGCTAGATGAATTTGGAACTCCTGCAACCTTCTGGGGTGAAGCTGCATTCGTTGCCGTGACTATTATTAACAAAGAAAATGTTCGGGTAAATAGCACTCAAAATCCACATGAACTTTGGTATGATAAGACTACTACTGTAAAATATTTTAAAGTTTTTGGAAGCAAATGTTCTATCAAATGACTGATGAAAAACTTGGCAATTTTGAACCCAGAGCAAATGAAGGGATGCTTCTTGGTTATTCTTCCAGAAGTAAAGGATATAAATGTTATAATAAAAGACTTGGGAAAATTGTTGAAAGCATTGATTTTGTAGTTGATGAAGCATGCAGAAATCCAAAACAGATAAAATCAACAGAATATTATGACAATGAGGAAGATGGGGATTATTTTCCCACATCAAATGAAAATTATATTGAAGAAGAAACCAATGAAGCACTAGAAGAAGATATAGTGGTAGAAGAAAAGACTTTGTCCAGGTATGTTCAGAAAATTCATCCAAAAACTCAAATTTTAGGAGAAAAGGAGGTTGGTGTACATACAAGAAGAACTATTACAGGGACCTCAAGCTATCTTGCATTACTATCCTCCACCTAACCTCAAAATGTAAATGAAGCATGCAAAGATGAATGTTGGGTCAAGACCATGGATGAAGAACTTGAGCAAATTGAAAAAAATGACACTTGGGAATTAGTTCCTAGACCTCATGATAAAAATATTATAGGAACTAAATGGATATTCAAGAACAAACTGAATGAAAATGGAGAAGTCATTAGAAACAAGGCCAAACCTGTTTTTAAAGGGTATGCTCAACAAGAAGGTATAGATTTTGAAGAAACTTTTGCACATGTTGCCAGACCTAAAGCCATAAGAATGTTTCTTTCTCTTTCCAGTTTTCGAAAATTCAAAGTATACCAAATGGATATAAAATCGGCCTTCCTTAATGGGGATTTAGAAGAAGAAGCTTATATTGAACAGCCATAAGGATTCATTCTTGGAAATGATGCAAAACTTGTATGCAGACTCAAAAAGGCTCTTTATGGTTTGAAACAAGCTCCAAGGGCTTGGTATTAACACCTTGACAAATATCTACACCAATAAGGTTTTACAAAAGGTTCTGCAAATATCAATTTATATACAAAGATTAAAAATGAAAAATTGCAAATTATTATTGTTTATGTTGATTCTATCATTTTTGGTAGTAATGAAGAATCCATGAGTCAAAATTTTGCTTCAGTAATGCAATAATAATTTGAAATGTCCTTGCTTGGTGAACTTACCTATTTTCTTGGTCTACAAGTTCAACAAACTAAAGATGGTATTTTTCTTTCACAAAGCAAATATCTCAAGCAGATCTTGAAAAAGTAAAAAATGGAAGATTCTAAACCAGTATGTACTCTAATGGTAACAAGATGCAGTCTCAGCTCAAATGATGAATCAGCAGCAATACATCAACCAACTTATAGGTCCATGATTGGTAGTCTGCTTTATCTAACAAGTACCCGACCTAACATCATGCATGCAGTAGGAATAATTGGAAGATTTCAAGCATATCCAAAGGAATCACACCTTCAAGCAGCCAAAATAATTTTCAAATATCTTCAAGGAACTCAGGACTTTGGACTATGGTATCCTAGAGATGCAAATCTTACTTTCCATGCATATACAGATGTATATTGGGAAAGAAGTGTTGATGATAGAAAAAGCACTAATGGTGGTGCATTCTATATGGGTTCTAGGTTAGTGTGGTTCAACAAGAAACAAAGTTCAATCGATTTATCTACAGCTAAAGCAGAATATGTGGTTACTGCATCTTGTTGCACACAACTACTTTGGATGATGCAAGCTATGCAAGACATTCAAATCACATGTACTCCACCCATCTCCATTCTATGTGATAATACAAGTGCCATCAATATTTCAAAGAATCCAGTCATGCACTCCAAGACCAAGCACATACCCATCAAGTACCATTTTCTACGAGAACAAGTGCTTGAACAAAAGGTCAAATTGGATTATGTCCCCTCCAAAGAACAGGTTGCTGATATAATCACTAAACCACTGCCTAGAGAAACATTTAAAAATATCAGACAAAAGCTGGGAGTAGTTACTACATCATCCTATTGTTAAATCTAGTTTTTCAGAGAAAGGTTATTATACGTGGGTTTCATGAAGTATAGTCATGTATAAACGTGGGTTTCTGTGGCTCAAGAAGTGTATATGTTTTTCTGACAAGAAAAATAGTGGTTCAGACTCTGATATCGGTGCTATGTCTGATGTTGATGATTATAGTCTGACGATATGTTTTGTTCATTAATTTTTATCAAACTGACAAATATTCCTTGACTAATGACTTGTTAACAATACACAGGTAGCACATGTTCAGGGGGAGCATTAACCTTCACACGCATTCTGCATTGTTGGAATTATGGTTGCTGAGTCCAGCTATGGCTTTATATATTTATACCATTTGTTGCTTAAGTCATGTAAAAGTCTAGGGTGTGATATGACTTCTCATACTTTTGAATGAGTCCTATTGGACAAATGATGTAATTTGTATCCCCACTTTGCATGGGATGGATGATGTAATATTTATTGTATTTTTGTCATGTATAAACAATTGGTATATCCCCACTTGGTTGGGAGATTGATGTATGTATGAGTCATTGGTGATAAGAAGGTCAAACTCACATAATCGAGTTATAGAGTCATGTTATTCTTTTGGAAAATATTTTTGCAGACTCTACATGTGCTCAGGGAGAGCATGGATGGTTTAGTGGATCACAACATTAGTGAATTCAACATGTGCCTCGGGGGAGCATGATCAATGTTTATATTCAGTTGTTCAGATATGAAAGCCTTCACTTTGGTCACCCCTTTTCCCTTGACATCAAAGGGGGAGAATATCTTGGTCTGCCCTTTACCCTTGATGTCAAAGGGGGAGAGTAGGGGAGAGTATTTTGGTGTTGGTTGTTATCTCTAACAGTTTCTATAGCTTGCAGTAATCAACACCAACATGGTTGTCATCAAGTCCAAAGGGGGAGATTATTGGCATTATGATATATGTGTTGTACTTGATGGCAACCCACTTGTATCAGAACAACTCACTTGTATATGGTAACGAGATGAATCTATGTAATTTGATGAATCTATAGGAGAGATATCAGATGTAATAGAATGCATGGAAGTTGTGTTTACAGATGTGACAAAATGAAGGGAAGTTCAAAGGAACAATTTCAAAAGTAATATGAAAATTACAGTGTAACAGGTCTATTAAGAGGTAACAGGGCATTGGTATAGAAGAACAGGAAGATGGAACTAAGGTCTACTAATCATAATAAAGAAGGTAAAGGAAAAGGTTGATGTAAAGCAGTTTAAGAAGTATACACAGGTCCACTTAGTCAAAATAGTGTAGACACGCTGGTCCATAGAACAAAAAGTGCATATACATATACACGCACTTTCATAGAAGGAAAAGCGTGTATGGGATGGAAAATCAAGGTTTTGGTCCAAGGTATATGGCCCAAGGTATTTGGTCTGAGGTATTGTTCTGAGGTATTTGGTCCAAGGTATTGAGAAAGGCCTAAAACTATATAAGGAGGAGAAGATCATTAGGCCAAGTGAGAAGTCATGAATATCTAATGAAGAGTAAGATCAAAAGCAAATATGCATGTTATGGGTTTATGGTGCTTTGCTTGATCTGAATTAAGGATGAACCTTAGCGGTTAATGGGGGATGAGATCTAATGATGGATCAGGATCATGAGACCTAAAATGAATTATTATTATATGGTTTGATCACGGATCGTCTAAGATCTGAATGCTAATGCATGATTTACGCTGTAAATGTATTGATCTGGGTATGACTGAAGTCTGGAATAGTTGTGATGTTTTAAGTTAGCATTTGTAGATCTATACGCTAGTTCACTTTGGTGAAGTAGCTTTGGAGGTATGCACAGGTTTTATTAACGGAAGTAGCATATACACACATTTTGGGTTCAGCCAAGTAGTGTATATAGTCTAATGCATGGTTTCTAAGGTTACAGTTGGTTCTGAATGATGATGCAGGTTTCTAGGTTCAACACAGTGTTCTGATGACAGTGATCTGATTGTTTCAGATTAACTACATGTTGGTTGATGAAGTTTGAGTTTCTAAATTTCTGATTGGTTATTGATGAGTCAAGGTCTTCATATGTTTTGATATGTGCCAGGAGCATCCAGTATGAATATTCATGAAACGTGGTCCCTAGTGGAAGAGTGGATTTTTTTGTAGGTTGACACCTACGTACTGGTATAAGTCTGCACCAGTACAAGATTGTAAACAAATTTTCTTATTATTAAAAGAAGACAGAGATGACAGCAGTAGGTGGTTTTCACCCACATTGGGTTTCCACCTTAAATCTTGGTGTTCATGTGTTTTGCTTGTGTGTGATGGTTTACTCTGTTATTACTGCACGTGGTTACTATTTTATGTTTAATAAAGTATTGATGCATTGGTTAAAGATCAACATATGATGAATTAACTGAATCACAAGTTCACTGGATATATGTTGGTTGCCTTAAGAACAGTTGCATGAACACGCGATTTCCCTTCACTGAAGTCGCGTATATAAATCTGATTATGGAAATGAAAAAGTTATCATTGTAAATATTGATTGACCCCCCTCTCAGTATTATTTCCAACACTATGTTTTGAGTTGCAAGTCATCATTGGTGGCTTCGCACATCAACTGCTCTATGTAATTGTCGACATAGAGCCTGACATGGTTCTTCCTCATGGCCTAGGTGAAGGTTCCGATGGAAGGGATCTTGTGCATTCAAACTATGACATATAGACTCCTAAACAACCGTGCATAGGAAGCCTCAATCTTAGTGATGAGCGAAGGGAGCTACTCATAGTTCTAGATCGACATACGAATCCATGATTTGTCTTTCTCATCCTTTGGCTTCATCCTCTTATGCAAGTAAAATGGGGCTCCCTTGTACCTCATTATCCATTCTTGCATGTGCGCAATAGTAGTGTGAATGTCTTTGATAGTTTGGGTTGTCTACACACACTATCGTTGAAATCCGTATAGATGGACAACTGCTTTATGCACGGTGAAAAATCTGCAATAAGTTTTCCACATGGTGTGGCCTCCAAAGTTAATATATTCGCCACTATTGCTTTCTTCATCTCTGTCATGGTGGATCTTGTAGACTGTTCTATTTTCTTCCTAGTCATTTGAAAGTCCTTTCTCATTCAATCATTCTCTGTTATCCAGAACTTGACTATTGAACTCGTGGCTTCTGCATAAGCCTTAGAAGCCTTGGCCATGGCATCTATATTTCTTCTAACATCTTATACATACACCCTTTTTTTTGTGTGCGCAGGTGATGTACGATCATCCACGAGTTGCACCTTTATTCGTGCCTATACAATCCTCTGTTGTGATTCGTCAAACCCAAGATTGTACACATCCATCTCTGGATCATAATCAAGGAGAAAAAATTCTCCTTTCTCACTTAGGACTGGTTGTGATTGTGTAGGTGGTGGAGACTATGGTGTGACCTCGGATGCTCTCGGCATGAGATCGGTGCCTTGGCCCCGCATCGCTTGTTCTATCTCCATCTCTATCACCTCAACTACTTACTCAACTTGTTGAGCAATTTCCTAAACCTCCACTTGCTCGCCCTATTCATCATCTGTTGGTTGTTCTTCTTCTTCAACCTGTATCTGCATAGTTTTCTCTATCAGTGCACCTTCTTCCTGTTCTTGTTTCTGCCTTTCTTCCCTTTCTCTCCTCCTGAGCTCTTTTTTTTCCTTCAGCTTCTTCTCAGTCTCTTGTAATCTCCTCTCTCTATCTTCTAACCTTTTTGTTATCACCAAAAAATTGATCATCTATCCTAATTTACTAGATGGATCGAAGTACACCATGTAAAGCCAATTTTACCATAGAAAAATTGCTTTCACTGTGAGGAATCACTTAATAAACCACCTTTGTTAAGTAATTTATAGTTAAACCCATGAAGAATAATTAAATAAATCACTATTTATTTGATTTTCTTCTAGGAATAATTAATTAAACCATTGTTCAATTATTATTCCTTGTCATATTTGACCCAATCATGAAAAATAAACAGATAAATCATTAATTATCTTATTTTTCTCTAAGAATAATTAATTAATCACTAATTAATTATTATTCTTTGTCAAATTTGACTAAATCCCTTAGGAATAATTAAATAAATCTTTATTTTTTTACAAATAGAAGGGTTTTCCATTCATTATTCACTTTTGATTATTTTCATTATTGCACTCATTGTTGTAACTCTAATTATTTTCATTGTCGTATATCATATTTTTGTTGGGTTTACACATTATAGAGGAGAGAGACTCTACACAAGTTGAAGACGTTTGAGGACAGCCAAGAACCCATCCCATAGAGGGGTATTGGTAATATCTATTTGTTCCCTTCACAGGTGTTATAATAAAATTATTCTTTACATATCTGCTTTCTATTGGATGATTGTGTTAGCACCTAAATCTGCCTTAGGTTGAAAGAAGGCAAAATTCAGGGTAACCACAAACCACGCTCAGTCTGGTAGCTAGCCCTACCAGAACATGAGAGGGCTCTCTCCGGGTCACACTCAGTAAAAATACACAATAAAGTCTGAGATGACTCAAAATGAAATACTGATTTTAGGCTAGTAAATAGATATGGAAAAGGCGATTTTTTAAATGACTGAATTTTCTGGGTTGTGTGGGGCCAAAGGACCGCATGAGCTGGGAAATTAAATCAAAGACACAGAATATTTCGTGAGGCAAGATAGGCGGGAGGTTTAGCAATCAGATTTAAATAAAATGGAGTGGAAAGACTGTTAAGAAAAGCTAAAAAGGGCATACACATGAATCCTTTTCAGACAGAAGAAGATACACAAAATATGAATGCTTTACAAGGCAGAGCATAAACTGGATTCTACCTTTCCTACTTAAGAGCATTCAACCAGAAATGATTATGAGTGGATGGTAAACATAACAGAGTACATATGACACATAGAAAAGAAAACACATTGCTAAACTCACACCACAAGGATCTCATGAATCAGAGCTGCATCATTCTATTAATCTCCAAGCCAAAACTGTACAATGAGAATGTTGGGTTTTTTCTCCATGCTATTCCCAGAAATTCCAACCCTTTACAAATGATTTTCAATACCATAAATAACCTCAGAGGTGGGAAAGCAAATCGATTTGAAGATAGGGAGTCGTTCAATCATCATTAATGAACTGAAGTCGAAGAGCCAACCATTTGCCAGCGTTGCATTTTCCACCCAAACGACAGATGGAGAGGTCTGGGGACTCGAAACTTGTCCAAATTTCTCAGCCATGTACCATCATTCATGATTTTTCATGCCAAATCCAAAAATATAATTTTTTTTCAATTTGGAGCTCCCTATCATAAGCGTCGCGCCACGTGCGCGGCGCATAGAGCCTGTGCGTGGCACTTTTTTGCGGGGGACTTTTGGAGGCCTTCCCGGTGTCCAAATTGGGCGTAGGATAGCTCGTTGGAAAGGTCTTTGAGTCTACTTTCCAAACCAACTATAATTTTTCAATTTGGTGCCCATTTTCCTCTCCAAAACCTCAATCTCCCAAGACTGCTTCCTGTGTGTCAAAATAGGGGCAGAAAGGTCATTTGGTGAGTGTTTTTGACCTCCTGAGGACTCAAAACTTGCCCAAACTTCTTGGCCATGTACCATCAGTCATGATTTTTCATGCTGAATCCAAAAATGTAAACCTTTTGTGATTTGGAGCTCCCTATCATAAGCGTTGCGCCAGTGGCAAGGCGCACAGGGAGAAAAACCCTGTTTTTTGCACAAAAATTTCCAAAAACACCAAAAATGCCCCAAATTTCTTGAAATTTGGGCTAGAGCTTCCTTATCAAGTGTTATGCTAGGCCAAAGAGGTTTTGGCCAATATCTGAAGTTGATCGAGCTCCCTTTGCCTCTTTTGATTCTTAATTGCCTTCCTCAATTTCGCCTTCAAATTCTTGATTCGGGCCTTGCACACTTTGTTTCGCGCCATGTAGTGGAAAGCCATGTGTCTCAGAAATGCATGGTCCTTGTCGGCCTTGTCCAGAAGCCTCTCCAATTGCATGTTAACTCTCTCAAGATTGGCCTCCCGATCCTCATTAATCTCTTACTCCAATGATGTGAGCTCAACTCTTCTCCTTTGTGCAGCTTGGCGATGCTCACGAATGTTTTGTAGCTCCATGATCGCTTGCTGATCCTCCAGATATTTGTTCCTTTGCTCCAGATATTTCATGTTTCATTTGGCTCTTTCCAAATCAAGGGACAAGGCTTGAATCTCTGCTTGCTTCTCCTAGATGATCTCTTTAAGTTGTGCACTTGTCGGTTCTGTATCTGTATCATCATCATGAAGGAGAACGAATTCGGTCTCTCGTTCACCTGATGGCTCACCTGAAGGCCCCTCATCCTGCATTGGCTCCTTGCCTTTGTCCTGTTCCTGTGATGTTGATGGAGGAAGCGAGGCCCCTTCCACCCCGGGTGGAGATAACACTCGCTTTGCCGCTGCAAACAAACGTTTGGTGCCTTTCTGATATGTGATGAAAACCGGCACACTAGTAGTCTCATGGCACTCATACCGATGAGAAGGTTCACCCTCATGCTTAACCTCTGATAATACCTGTGAAGTGATGAAGAGGTCACAGGAGATGAAATCATCCCAAGTAATGCCCTGCAATCCCAGCTGATGAACCACCAAAATCTTAATAAGAGCAAAGTGATAAACACTGTTAAGTTGTTGCTGAGGGGTCTTGTGCTGCATGAAGGTGTTCATCCTCTCTATGTTCCTGCAAATGAAATATGGGATGTTCATCATTCGTACCCTAGTAAAGTGCATGAGCAACCTGATGTGATAGGCATATAGTTGAGAGAACCTCCCCTCACAGCTGAAGTACTTCATGATCAACTTCATGAGTGGAGCATATTCATCTTTCAAATATCTGAATGGAAAGACTCTTGTGAGCTGCCTCAAGCAACTAGCCTTAATGTAAGGCTCATAATGCTTCCGATCAACCTTTTGTTTCTTGTGCCATGGTTCTCCAACATTCGGTATGCCGGTTGCTAATGAGACAGTCTCAGGTGTCAGTGTGAAGGTGACACCGGCCAAGATAGAGTGATCCCCATGTAGGTGAAGCACAAAAAGATGGGCCAACTCATGATGAACTCAAACATTAGCCACTCTTTGACAAAACTCAAAACATGATAGATGCTGGAAACATGACATAGCAAGAGGGCATGCCTACAATTCTGTGAGGGTGGTTGGCTCATCCTTAACATGTTTTCCACTTTTATGATGTCTCCGGGGAGCCTGTTCTTCCGAGGATGAATCACTTTGTGTTTCCATCTCATACTCCGATGAATTCTCAGATGCCATGACTGCTGTATGTGTACTGTGCTTGGACTGCCCTTTGATGATGGTATGAAACTAGGTGTTGTTGTGAGATCTGCCACCAAGGGGAACAATGCAAAAAGGGAGTGTTAGGAAGGGGAATAATATGATGGGAATAGGGGTTATGGGGGGGAATTTTGTTTAAGGATATGTAGGAGGGTTTGGGGATTTTATAGGATAGGGTTTTGGGGTTTTACATTGACAAATGAGTGGAGGGATAGGGAATATGGGTTTAGTAATGTTTTAGGGTAGGGAAAATAGGGAAAAATGGGATGGGGGGAAGGGAACAATGGAAAGGAGTGAAAAAATGAGAGGTGAAAGAGGAGCCTTGGCATCAATACCACAAGTTTTCAACCCTAGAAACAATGGCTTTGATTTTTTCTAGTGGTAGGTTTTAGGAGTTTTTATTGCAACTCTAAATGGCCATGAACCATCACTACATTCCATAAAATTTGATAGGCAAGCAAAGATATAGAGCCTACCTGTCAATTTGAAGGGTTTCAAAATGATTAGTTGCAAGTTTGGCACAAATTCAAGCCTCTGTGGGTGTATGTCGTGCAACAAACCCAATGTGCCGTGCTCGGTATATGCATCGCGCCCATGTTAACTTTACACTGCGGGGTCACGCTCTGTGCGCCGCACTCCCTATGTGCACCGCGCCCCTCTGTGTGTGCGCTGCACTCTGAAAATAACTCCAAACTCACTCCAAACACGTGCTTGCACTCTCACACTCACTTTGCAATGTTTCTCTCTTCCTTGGTGTTCACAATGACTTTGTTTCATGTGGAAACTTGTATATAAAGGCTTTGAAGTCATGGGTTTGATTTTTGCTTCTCCAAAACCCATTTTGCTAATGTTTTGTTTTGACACTTTTCACTGATTTAATGCAACACTGAATTTCACTTTTCCCTTTGAATTTTTAGCTAAAATGATGAAATTTTTTGGCACTTTTGCAGGGGTCACACGACATGGAATTTGGCCAAGGAAACCATGACTGCACCTGAAGAAATCCACTGGAGACTTTTTTTGAAAATTATCACAAATGACACACTATTCGACTTTTCTTCAAAACAGAGTTTTGAAGAACAATCGTATTCTATCGATATGACGATTAAAATCTTTGAATCATAACTTTGTAAGGGCCTCCCTCTGGCCTGCATGGCTTTATTGGACATGCTTGAAGACCAATTTATCTGATCCCTAGACCTAATGACTGAAAATGACTGTCGTCCATTAAAAGATCGAACGTTGACTCTCATGGACTTTAATAACTTTGATGAAAAGACCTAACCCAGAAGGTACAAGACATGAGGGGAATGAACTGACAAGACCCTTCTGTCAGATTATGGCATGCCTCTAGCAGAATGCCGCTGATTGAATGGAGCGAGACACCTAAAAATGAGATGCAGAAAGAGTTTTGATCTCTGACAGAGGACTGACAAGACCGACTCTAACATTCAATTATTATTCCTTGTCATATTTGACCCAATCATGAAAAATAAACAGATAAATCATTAATTATCTTATTTTTCTCTAAGAATAATTAATTAATCACTAATTAATTATTATTCTTTGTCAAATTTGACTAAATCCCTTAGGAATAATTAAATAAATCTTTATTTTTTTACAAATAGAAGGGTTTTCCATTCATTATTCACTTTTGATTATTTTCATTGTTGCACTCATTGTTGTAACTCTAATTATTTTCATTGTCGCACACCATATTTTTGTTGGGTTTACACATTATAGAGGAGAGAGACTCTACAGAAGTTGAAGACGTTTTAGGACAGCCAAGAACCCATCCCATAGAGGGGTATTGGTAATATCTATTTGTTCCCTTCAAAGGTGTTATAATAAAATTATTCTTTACATATCTGCTTTCTATTGGATGATTGGAGTTATTACTCTTTTGTTTTGTTGTTTAACTATGATTTTTGCATAGATATGGACTTTGGTAGGTTTTGTTTCTATCAGTTGTTGCAGGTCTACAATGTTTAGTAGTCATTTATATTTTTTAGATTGTTTTTCATCCACAATATTAAGTGGGTTCTTTTCGTACATCTTTGAGAAGAAAACACTGCAACAAAATTGGCAACTTCACTCGGTTTATACTTCAGATCTAGAAACATGGGTGACCTTTAGTTTTCAATTTAGGGATTCCTATTTTTTCAATTCTATTAATTTTTCCTAGTTTTTTAACCCTAGATCTATTAAATTTCTAACTTTCGCAAGCTTTCTGGTCGTTTCCGCATGTCACAGGAACCAGCCACAACAAAGGCGACACCTTTTTCCAAGGTTTGCCGACCGAGATCCACAGAGTAGAAATCACACTTTGTGGCCCAAAAAGTGTGATATGGAGACCAGAGCACACTTCTCAATCCAAAAAGTGTGATCCCTATTGGAAAACAGGTCAGTACCTGTGATTTTTGGGTTTTAGGGTTTTTCTCAGATATATTTCTAGGTTTTGCAAAGAGTTGTCTGTTGGGTTATTTGACCTCTGTCTCATCCCACTTAGGCCTTGATCCACTCTGATTTACTCGTCGAAGTCAAATTTAGCCTCCCCTAGGGCTTCTAGTATGCTTCCACCTTTCTAGGAAGAGTTTAGCTAAGTGAGTAGTTTAAGTTTCTGCAACGCTTTCAGCCACATTTTTCATATTTGTACCCTTCTCTTCCAAATATGTTAAGATAGGTTGTTACCATCCATAGTTTCACATTTAAACTTGTTTTGTCAATTTCCATAGGGTCCCATCGGTTTCGCTAAGTGTTTCACCCATCTCCCTATCTTTTTGCAATGATCTTCCTCTCTGGTTTTTTGTTGTTTCTGCACCACTTTTCAGCAACTTAGTGTCACTTGATCCCAGTCACATTGACATTTTGATCTCCTGATCGTTTCAGTGTATTTTCCATTGGTTTAGCCACCAACCAGCATAGTGTTTACAAACCCAGTTTAGGTGGGGTTTAGTTAATTACTTTGTTGTTCGTTTTCTATTATTAATTTTAGTTTATTTTTAGCAATATTTTTTCTTTTTGAAAAACACGATATGTGTTATATACCTAGGGGGGATAATATGGGGTACCAAGGAAGGTACTCAAGGTAATAATGTAATAATGGGATGGGCCATAGTAATAAATAAGGTGGTTAACCCATATCATGTAAGGGACCACAAGTAGTTAATAATAATGTAATGGGCCCATGGTATTAGTTGATGGTATGAGGGAACCATGGTAATGACCCATGGTATTGTATGTATGAGGCCTATATAGAGGCTAGAGACTCCAAGTCAAGGAAGAGAGTGAAGGATTATTGTATGAACAGGCATATGGCTTGTGGAGTGTTCTCCTTCCTTAAGGAGTGAATGTATGGTGTTGCCCTACCATAAGGGTTTGATATCAATAAAGTGAAGCATTTCTATATTTCAATCTTATTATTCTTGGGTTTATTTCCATTATCATATATTTCCGGGTTAGATCTATAACAAGTGGTATCAGAGCTATAACAAGTGGTATCGGAGCTATAACAAGTGGTATCAGAGCTATAACAAGTGGTATCAGAGCACTTTCTTGGGCACAAAAGTGGAGAATTTTTTTTAATTTTTGCAGGATTTCGGGGGCTGCGAGTTTGCAGATCAGATCTGTATTTTTTGGTGCAAGATCTGCAAAATCTAATTGCAGATCTGTATTCTTTGTGAAAAAATAGCCAATTTCAAAAAAAAATCGGTTGAATCGGAGTCTGGATGAAAGAGATATCGCTGACCTAAAAATCAGTGGGGTTGCAGACAATTTTTCAGGGCAGCGAGTTTGCGGCATAGATCTGGACATCCTGGTGCACGATCTGCAAAATCTAATTGTAGATCTGGATTTTTTGTGAAAAAAAACTCAATTTCAAAAAAAAATCAGTCGAATCGGAGTCCGGATGAGGGAGATATCGCTGATTTAAAATCAGCTCTTTTTGCAGAAATTTTGGTGACAGCGGGAGAGTTGCAGCGCAGATCTAAAATTCCAAGTGCCTGGATCAAGATTTCTACCACATGGGCAGATGCAGAATGATTGTTCCATTTCCAAAAACAGGTCATAATAGGGATTCTGAGCAATATTGACTAAACTGTGACAATTTCAAATTTTTGCCAAGTGATTTTTTTCAAAACTCTCTTCATGGCTTCTAGCAAGGTTCTTTATTTTACAGGAAAAGATAGTGGTCCTACTATTGAAGAATACATAAAACAAAATAAGTGGGTATGGAAAAACAAATGGAAATGGTGGGCAGTGGAGGATTTTAGAGATGAGGCAGCCACATGGTGGGGATTACTTAACCAAACGAAGTGTTACAACCTGCCTGATGAAGCATTTGAAAAATTCCTTTTAAATAGATGGTCTCATGCTAGAAAACAAGATAAGGAGAAACATATGGGGTTATTTCCTACTGGTATATCTTTATTGCAGGTTCATGGATTGATTCGGAAGGAGAAAATCGTTGTGTCTATAAATCCTAGTTGCAAGCAAAATCTTATAAGTGTTAATTTGGCAAAAAGATTGCAAGTTCCAGCACAACACATTGAAACTGCACAGATTGATAATGAGGATGTTCAAGTGTATAAGGATTTGAAGATTTCTATGGATAAGTATGTGTTGCATGGTGATTTTTATGCTTCAGAGATAGATAATATGGATGTTGTTTTGGGATACCCGTGGATGGAATCAGTGGGTACTATAAATATTAATGTGCAGAAGAAATTCTTGAAGCTCTGGTATAAAAAGAAGAAAATTACATTACAGGATATTTCCATCAATAAACAGGTAGAGTCCACGGAGGTTGACGTAGAAGATGTTCCAAGGAATGACATATCAGATGATGAGCAGTTGATGGTCGACAATCAAACACAAACAGAGGTTGAAGCCGAAAAGGTAACAGGTGCTGACACATCTGATGAGGGTTCAGTGGTTGAAGTCATATTGGAAAAGAAGACACCACAACGGGCACCACAGCAGGGTGAATTAAAGAAAAATACACCGTGGTTTAAAACTTCAACATATCATCACCCACATCACCCCGCAAGACAACAACCAACAAGATGGCAACCAATTAGCCACAAGGACAACAACCCCCATATGACGGATAGCGAGGAGCGACGATCCACCTACTACACAGAAAAGAGCTGCCACGGTCAACTTCCACCTCAAGCGAGCGAGGCACCAGCGAGATCGAGGGTTCACCTTTCTCTTGGATGGCTAGATGCACGTTCATGGTACCAGTGGACTACTCTTTTGAGTAGATCTTATTATTTGTGTTCTTCCCATGTTTTGAGGATGAAACATGCTTAGGGGGGTGGAATGTTATATACCTAGGGGGATAATATGGGGTATCAAGGAGGTACCCAAGGTAATAATGTAATAATGGGATGGGCCATAGTAATAAATAAGGTGGTTAACCCATATCATGTAAGGGACCACAAGTAGTTAATAATAATGTAATGGGCCCATGGTATTAGTTGATGGTATGAGGGAACCATGGTAATGACCCATGGTATTGTATGTATGAGGCCTATATAGAGGCTAGAGACTCCAAGTCAAGGAAGAGAGTGAAGGATTATTGTATGAACAGACATATGGCTTGTGGAGTGTTCTCCTTCCTTAAGGAGTGAATGTATGGTGTTGCCCTACCATAAGGGTTTGATATCAATAAAGTGAATCATTTCTATATTTCAATCTTATTATTCTTGGGTTTACTTCCATTATCATATATTTCCGGGTTAGATCTATAACAAGTGGTATCAGAGCTATAACAAGTGGTATCGGAGCTATAACAATATGGGCTTAATCAATTAATACACTTGCACACACAAGCACACCTTAAGTGAAGGTTGCTTGTTTACACCGCCAAGCCAAGACTTAACATCATAAATTTATCTCCCCTCATTGAGACAAAGGCATATTGTTGATCTCCCTTCACCATTTCCATGTCACATGTGTCCTTCCACCATTGTGCCACCAAGGCATTTGTCACAAAGACTATTAGGCCTCCACCCCCAGTTTCCTCTTGCGAATATTACCCCTCCCCGTTGGGTTTGAATTCATAGCCCTTCGAGTCCCCACATTGACTCCTCTCCTGGTTCATATGATTCCAAGTCTCCTTCACCGCATATCATCACCATGTCTAGACCCATAGTTGGTGCAGGAACCCAACCTGGTGTTGGCTCTAGCTCTATACCAGTGGTCACATCAAGCAAAACAGCCTCAAGAACCATTCTAGTAGATCCCACGCTCCCCTTTATGGCTGGGTTAAGTCTACCAGCTTTTAACTAGTTAATAAATGACCCCATACAACATGATGTTGGTTGGCCCTCTATGCCCAGTAAGCTTCCCTCAGACATCCCGAAGTTTGAGGGTAATGCTAGAGAGGATCCTACCAACCATGTCTGAAACTTCCACATGTGGTCTTCGTCCAACTCCATAACCGATGAATCCATTCGTCTTCAGCTTTTCCAACGCACGCTCACTAGAGATGCTACAAAATGGTATGTAGACCATCCATCCACATCTCATTCCATTTTCGCGACGCTTGCTAAATCATTCCTTTCATATTTCTAGTTACCTCCCCAATATGACACTGGTATAGAGCTATTGACCTCATTCTGTCAGTCGTCTGCCATTCACCTTTCCGACCATGTTCAAGAGTGGACATTCAACCTGCCCTTCGAAGACTGTGTTTATCTAGATTGGTTTCTTAGGAGCCTTTTATCCCCCATTGGGAAAGATGTCGCATCCCATTTTCCTCAGACCGAGGAAGAAGCTCTCCAAACCGCTCTGAGATATGAGCTGATTTATGCACAATCTGGTTATGTCTATACCCACATTCCAGACCTCCCTCATCTTGTAAGTGCCAATGCACTGGGTCATCTCACATTGCCAACGGTATCATTGGATCCCTTTCACACTCTTCTCCATATACTCAGCAAAGTTGTGGCTACCCATAGGGGGCACCAGTTCCTCCAGCACTTATGCCTCTCCTGTTAGCGGGTAGCCACCAGTTCCTCCAACACTTATTCCCCTCCTTCTAGCAACATGTTTCCAAGACCCCAACCTGTCTACCAAATTGTTGCTCCTCCTTATGCACAACCTAGTGCTTCAACCCCTCAAGCATTAGCGTTGCAGCCTCCCATGCATCCTCAACCCTAGCAACCACTGCCCCCTCGGGATCAAGTGTTTTCACAGCAGAGTGTGACCGATCCCAAAAATTTGAAGAAAACGAATAAGGGGAAGGGTAACAAGGGTAACTAGGGTAACCAAGGTAGTCAGCCTAGTGAACCCAAAGGGAACCAGCCTAACACCAACAACCAACAACAGGGCAGTCAGCCCAAGCAGAACAAGGTTATTCGTACTAGCAAGCCTTGTCCATGTTGTGGTGTGCATGGCCATTATACACATGAGTGTCCTCTCTTACCCCAGATGTGCCAAATGTGGGAAGCTCAAGTAGCTTCTAGAGGTCAACAATCACCTCTGAATTCTATGTCCTCTCAACTAGCAGTGCTCACAAATCCTTTCCCTCAGCAAGGATTTGTTGCTGCTCAACCTCAGCTAGGTCAAGCAACCCCTCCCCCAACCTTCTAGTCCTGGTTACTACTAGATCCTTATGATGAACTTTGATGAGGTTAACCCCTCCAATATCAACCTATAAACTCAGTCGCGTCCATATGACAAGCCCTTGACTTCGTCTGCCACTGAGTCCAAAACCAAAGAATCTTCTGAGCCTCTTACGGCACCAAATGGTCTGTTATAGATCCTCAACCTAAAGTTGAGGCCATTCCCAAGATCCCAAAGGGACCATTACGCTGTAATGCGGCTTCTAACCAAGTTGCCCATACATACAATATAGGGGACGACTTATCGCAATCACCTACTACCATGTTGACGTTGGAAGTCTTCCAGTCATGCCCATATCAAAAGAAAGATCTACTAACTGCCTTGGTTACAGTAGATCCTTCTGACTATCTTCTAATTGTCTTCCCGATTTATACATCAGAGCATCCCCCATTGCCTTCATCTGTTGCTTTCCATATACCAGTTCGAGTCCATAATGCCATCATCTCCAGATGCATTGTTGACAAAGGTGCATCCACCTATGTGATGTCCATTGTTGTTTGGAAACAACTTAAGTCGCCTGAGTTTTCCCCGTCCACCATCACTTTGCATGCTTGGGACAGACACTCCTCCTAGCATGTTGGCATGTACTGGAACTGTCTAGCGACCCTTGCGGGCAAGACTATCCATGTCAACATTGAATTCATCGATGCCCCTTTGGATTACAACATTCTCTTAGGTTGTAGTTACACATATGCCACGTCAGCCGTTGCGTCTACGTGTTCCATAATATGTACTTCCCCCATGAAGGGAAAATCATTACCATCGATCAGTTGACTTACTACGAGCCGACATCTGAGACCTCCCTCAAGTCCATTATCTCGTCAATGTCAGATAAACATTTGTCACCTCCTCTCCCCGGTGTTTCACCCGGAGTCTACAAATATTCCTCATTATTGGGTGATTTCCCTGGTCCTCCCCCTCCCATCTCAGGGCCTAACTCTATGAGTGTTTGCATGTTACAAGTGTCACAGGCTGCTCTTAAGCAGTCTGATACACTTGATCAATGGTCATCTCCTCATCATTCTGTTGTTTCTCTTCCAGCTGAGCCCTCTAGATCCACCCCCCCAGGACCTCCTCCATTTGTGGGTGCCTCTCCTATGTTTCCACTAGGAACTGTTCCTCCAAGTCTCAACCATCAAGGAGCTATTCCACTAGGAGATTACCCTGTAGGCTAGACACCTTTCTTATTCCCCCCTTCGAGAGTATTTTCTTTCCCTATCATGGCTTTGTTGGTCCTTCCTAACATGAATTTGGGGATTCCAGTATGGTATATCAACCCCCCCGCAATCATTCTTCTTGGTCAGCTAAGACCTTATCATGCTTTGACCCTGGTTCAATCAGTCCCCATGACCCCTGTCACTGCTTCAGTTCCATCACAACCTCAACAGAAACTAGCTCCTATTGTGAAAGCATATAGATAGGGGGGGAAAGCTAAGAGGAAATAACCTAAGGACAAGGCTCCCCAAGCTCCTCCAGCCCCTAAGGCCTCAAAGCTAACACCCCCGTGCGCTTTGTATAAAGTTGTTGGGATTACCACCAACAATTGTCCTGAACTTCCTCAACTTAAACCCTTGGTTCATGAAGCGTTCCTTGAGTCAAATATCCCAAAAGTCCATGTTAACTTACCGGTCCCACCTAAGAAACTCAAAACACTTCGCACAAACCACCCTTGTTCCCTGTGTGATCATCATGGTCACTATTCCCATTGTTGCCCTTGTCTTGATGAATTTCACGATTGTCTTGGGGTGATTCACGAATACGAGGCCACTCGTAGTGGATCATCTAGTCCTCTACCTATGGATTCTAGTACCACTAGTCAGCCAGAACAGGGAGACACTAGCCCCACTATTGTGATCCATCCCCCTGACGTTGAGATGATGGAAACCACAAACCACATCCTTTACTTGTCGTCATCCTTCAGTTCCTCACAGGAAAACCTTTCTAAGGTTCATGCGCACACTTCTATCAAACCTCTTTCAACAGAATCCCAGGTCTCAACATTGGTAGATCCTCCATCTACCAGCCCGTCGTCTACCATTCAAGATGATGCATATGTGAACCTTACTTCTCAGGTTGATGCACCAGGTAATTTTGTCGTGCCATGTAGTCAACCTTCCTCCTACCTGTCCATCTCTCAACCTAATGAGGACACCATGGAATCTATGTCTACCCCTGATTATCCCTGCAATTAAGCAAGGGGGAATTTCTTTAGAGGATTTTGAAGGCTATTTCCTTCCTAATTCTCTCAATGCACTCTACCTCAAGAAATTTTGCTCATAGCACATCCCTTTTATTTGCATGTCTTTATTTCTGCCATGAATTTAGGTAGATTGCATCATCTCATCCATTCTCTTTTTCACCTTTCAGATGGATGCATCATCCACACCGTATATCGGTCATGCTGATGGTGCGAGTCGCTCCTCCCAGAATCTAACCTCGACATCCTGGTCCATTTTTACCCCCTTGCATACATTAGTCCTTTCAAACAGCATGTGCATTGGATCTACCACCAATAATCAAGCTGAATATGATGCAATGATAGGTTTGTTAGTCAATGCCATCGCTCATCGCATCCTTCATCTTCATGTTCATTTAGATTCCTTTCTACTTGTCATGCAACTGAATGGTGTGTATCATGTGCATAACTAAGTCCTATTTAGAAAATATCTACGAGTTAAGCTATTGGTACGTGAATTTGAAACCATTACTTTTATTCATGTGCCTAGAGCCCAAAATCACTATGTAGATACCATTGCAAACAACATTCTAGATTGGCATTTATCTTGAAGATAACCATAAACAAAACAAATGGTGAACCATCATCGTCATATAAAATGCATAATCATATTATGTATCATATAAGTGTTTGGAGCCCATAGCTTTAAATACATTTGGTATGCCCATAGCATACTAGGGGGGCACATCGACCCCTACATATCCTTTGGAAGATCTCATGCCAAGTTGGGCCGAGATGCTTAAATCCCTTTTTCAAGCACTCGGAACACAATGGCGCTCCACAAACTATTCCTACTATGGGTCATCATTCCCACCTTTGCATACCATATCAGTCCCCTCCATCACATATGCGTGTGGGTAGTATCCCATGCTTGGGCCATGATGGATTTCCTCTAGCGATCTCCTTAACTAATTATTGGCCTAGATCCCACCAAATCTAGGCATGGTCGATTATCCACCCATCCCTTGGATAGTTTGTCCTACTGGCCTCTCCAGCAAGCCATATGCACATCACATATCATAGATGTTTGATACCATATCTTCAAATATTCTACTCTATGTCCACATAGTCCCCATGTTTGACTTCGTGGGTGAGGATGATTCTAGACCTCCTCTAGCAATTCATTCTCGTTTTCCTCTTCCCTTAACTCTTCACCAAGAACCATCATTCCAAGAAGCATTAAGGCCATCTTTAGACAAGTAAGGCCACTTGCCTGAAAGTCGCATATCCTGATTCTGATGGTTGGTTTTTCTGCTATGATCTCCACAAGATTTAGGGTTGTTTATTCCTGTCCAAATTTGCCATAACTCACTTAGAAAATGAATCCAAATTGGAGGGAAATAGCCCTTTTATAGGAAAACCAATAGTTTTTCTGTCGCACATTCCAACCAAATAGTAACTCAGTTTGACGAACCATCAGCATCGTTGGAAAGCTCTCAAGACACTTCACTAGGAAACCATTTTTCCAAGTGTTGTGGCCACAACAACCACCCTATTAAAATTTTCCCTGGTAGCAATTTTGAATGCGTCCCCCAGAAGTTGATCTTGCACCCCTCTGAATGATCTGTTTTATCCCAGGGATTTTAACTCTTTTCCAACTCAAATCTTCAATTTTTAAACGGTTAAGGCCCCCTTAATAAATCCCTGCCGCATGATTCATATATAACCCTCTCTAAGCCCTTCATTCATATCCTCATCAGGACTATTTCAACCCATGAAACCTTCTATCACATCATTATTTCCATCATAACTCTTTACAGCAGAAATACTTCGGAAAACATGCATAAATGACCCCTTTTCAACTATCGGAATCAACACCAAGGCATGATGTTCACCGCTATACTCCGCACCCGACAACATTATTAACCATATTTTGTATATATTGGGTCGGAAACCATATCGCATATCCCAATCGGCAGGGCCCAGGGCTTTTATATAAGGCACACCACTGTCTTTTGGACCCAACGGCATTATCAACCGTATTTCATATATATCAGGTCCAGAACCATATCACAATCGGTGAGAGTCAAAGCCGAGCCATAAGGCCGATGCGATATAGTGGACCCGACAAGACTATCAACAACATTACATACATTATTGGGTCCGCTCCCCCAATCATTTATTGCAATCGGCGGAACCCAGGGGTTATATATATGGTGTGCTATGATATACCAAACTCGCAGATAACTATGAATTCAGGTATATATTATTTCAAGTCCGGCCTTGTGGTCGGATGCAGTTTTCCCATGTATTCCCTTGTATTGTCGATAAAATGTTCTGGACCCAATTTTGAAAGGAGAGTGTTATACGGTGGACCCGAAAGGATTATTAACCTGGCTCATATGTATTTTGGGTCTACCTCCTCAATCGCTTATCGCAATCGGAAGAGTTCATTGTTTATACATAAAGAAATTTGCAAAATGGCGGACCTACTGATAATTATAGGCTCGGGTATATAAGATTTGAAGTCTGGATGTACAGCCGACCGTGGATTTTTCTATGTTTTGCTGTGTATTCGATATAATGCTATGGTCATAGTTTTTAATGGAAAATCCCATATGGCGGACATGATAGGGTATAGCTTCCCACCTAGAATATTTCAAGTCCGAATTTCGGATCCGGTTATGTGTTATGCAACGATTTTCAATGTAAATCAGATTTACGCTTGCAGGACTCAATCAGTGCATGAATTAAAAAAACAAGGGGGTGATTCTTTCACACTTGTTCCTTTTGATGTTATAAACATTTAATGAAGGCAATATCTATGTTTTTTAAGCATTTTTATCATATTTGCATAATCATAGCTGATATGAATTATTTCTGCAGGCAAATTCGAGTAGACACGGTAACGGATAAATGTAAGTTATATCAAGATGACACCTCTGCACCACCGGTGTCGATATTTCAAAACACACTCTAAAAAAGGGAATACAGACCACCATATTGCATAATGGAGGCATTCTCTGAGTTCAGTAGAAGAACTCATGAAAGCGTTGATCCATCAAGATGTCATCATTTTTAAACACACCTTCAATCATGCCAGATGTGGGATGATAGGCACAGTGTTTTCAGTTTCCTTCAGGAAATAATAGGGGATAACGTCTACTCTATACAGGTGTGAAGAGATGACACGTAGTCGTTCTCTTTCAATCAACATCTATTCATTCCCCAGGAAACGAAGCACTCTAGCAGATATACCCTTTATGTGTCAGCAGTTACACTGACTGTGCTATGTCGGCACATTCTGATTTGTATATTGAAAAGAAAAGGGGAATTGAAGAGATTAGGGGAAGACAAAGGGTCATGGCCTGAGGCATAAGTATTACCTCCAAATAGGAGAGGGGGGCTTTTTGTTTGGAGAGAACAACTTTGATTTATTGTGAATAAATAAGACTGTTTGGTTCAAGAAGGAGCCTGTTGTTTCAGACTTATTTCCCTTTTCTCTCATATGTTTAGAATCAATGTGTTGTTGCTGGTATAAAGACAAATGTGATTTTCTTTGTGAATATTGATAACTAGCAATTC
The DNA here is from genome assembly GCA_031772625.1 of Pinus tabuliformis. Lineage (NCBI taxonomy): Eukaryota > Viridiplantae > Streptophyta > Pinopsida > Pinales > Pinaceae > Pinus > Pinus tabuliformis. The sequence continues at coordinate 122,799,015 of CM062810.1, read as the reverse complement.
ATGGTTATTCCTGGTTATTTGAATGTAATTCAATAGCATTGATAATTCATGAAAGGTTGTTGATTCGAGACTTTGTTAAACATCAGTTGCAAGTGTTATTTGTATGGAAAGGAATGTATATAAGTAATTAGATTGCGATTAGGATTTAATGCAGCCTCATTCTTATGTGGACCAGTAATTGATTCATTTGGACTTGGGATTTATATATGATGTTTAACCTCCTTTTGTTTTGATCCTACGGGATAGATTAGGATAGTTAGGACTAGCTTAAGTAGTTTAGATATGATTTGATACATATAGGTTAACTATTTCCTTTTGTTGATTTAATTGAAGCCTTCCTCTAGGAAGCTATCTCTCAACACCTTTAACAGTTAACGGGGTCCTTTAAAACCCGTTGGAGCCAGCCACCCAAAACGAAAGAAGATCTAATTGGGGTTTGTGATCGGGTTAGTTCCCCTTGCTGGTATGACGAAACTTCGTCATGTCAACAAATTGGCACTAGAAGGAGGGCCTGAACCGCTATCCAAAAATTTTCAAGATTTCATGTATAAATTCCACGCATGGATTCAAAAGGGTTAATGTATGGATCGTAAAGGTCTAAAATATCATTCCGCCCATTAGGAAAAGCCTCATTTCGAAGAAACAGAGATCCCTCTCAGTCCCATGTCTGGGTCACCCAAGGAAGATAGACTGTGGGAGTACCCTATCACTCAGGAGAACTAGTTAGAAGACTTACCTGGGCTTACACTCATTCCCTATCACAACTCCCTATATTTAATTCTTTAACTCCGACAGCAAAAAGAAAGCCGAGGGTCTATCACATAAACGAAGAGACATCTGCAGCCCCTTCTCTTGAAGATATTGTGCTAGAATCTTTGCAAAGTATCGACTCCCCTTGGGAAGAAATTCCTAAGGATCCCCTTTCTAAAGGCAATCCCTATCCTGATTTGGAAAATCCTAATGAAGAAATCCTCAACCAGAACCTCCATATCCATAACATGGCTAACGTTCCTACTCCAAGTGGGAATCAACCTCTACTTCCCCCTTCAGACGGGAATCAACCTCCACCTCCTCTACGAGCACTCCCTCCCTAGCTTGCACAGGATACCATAGAGGTACCTGGGCAGCATCATCCCTTACCCAAGAACGCAGAAAGAGTTATGCCTAAATTCAACCCTGAGCAGGTAGATACTGCTGATAACCATATTCACTCTTTCTTCCTAGTCGTGCACATGTTAGGGATAGCCGATGAGGATTGGTATGTCGCTTATTCCCTTTTACTCTAATTGGTGCAGCCTCCAGATGGTACTTTAGCTTGAGAATAGGATTGATCACCTCGTGGGGTGCCTTTCAGCAGGCCTTTTTAGACAAGTTTGATGATGACAAAACACCTGCGGCCTTAGTTTTAGAACTACCCCGTTTAAAAATGGAAGCCAAAGAAAAGGTCAAGGATTTCAACATCCAGTTCAAAACCTTGTTCAATAGAATCATGGCTAATGCTAGACCTACTAATGAGGTGCTCATGGAATTTTACATCACCGCTCTTCATGTCCCTACTGCGATGTGGGTTAAGAGAACTAATGCACAAACCTTACAAGGTGCTATCGATGAAGCAATAAAAGTCGAGAATGAAATGATCAGTCTCACAACATGTCATCATACAACTGAAGGGAAAAAAGCCTCTCAGTCATCCAAGAAGAATAATGGGAGTGATAACAAAGCGACTGAGGGCAAAGAAAGGGACACCGCCGATGTGGAAGGTTTGCATCGAATCATTAGGAAATTGACAAACACAATCATCGATATGAAAAAGAATTCTAGAGAGGGTGGAGGAGAGTATAACAATAGAAAACCCTTCAAACCTCTCTATCGTAAGAAGATAGAAGGTGTTCATGGTCAAATTACGTTGCTTGCTCCACCCAATGAAGGGAACCTAAATATAGAAGAGTTGGCTCTTATCGGATCGCTCCTTAACGAAGAAGAACCCACAGTGGAGCTGGAGCCAGAACAAGAAAGTGAATCATAATACCAAGTAGAAGAGCCTTTGGATGAAGAATCTCAAATCAACATACTATGGGATTTCTATACAAATGAGAATGATGATGGTGAAGAAGATAGCGTGACATAAATCCACACTAATGAAATCCAGACACGAAGTAAGGGTCCACTTGCAGGTGTGATGAACCCTGTAGACTAGACCAAGAAAAATGTTCACCCTTTGAAGGGATCCACTCCCAAAGTTCCTGTTGAGAAGGTTAGACCTAGTGGTCAGTCCCATAATACCCCAGTTGCAAACTATCCAGAGAAAGAGAATACATCTCCAACTACAATGAGGGCGACTCAAAATGGTAAAACCCCACCTAAGAATGAAAAAACCGGTATGTTTTCTCTGCCCTATCCTATTTATAACATTGATTACAATATTGTAGATCATCTTAAGAAATCTAGGGCTAATATAACATACTTTGATTTGCTAAAACTGACGCAGCAAAGAGATTTGTTGTTGAAAGCTATGAATGTATGAAATTGTAAATATCCCACCATTCCAAGCAACCAACCCAAGAAGTCGGTCTCTAGACCTGTTAGTACTCCCAGTACAGCCAAAATACCATCAGCTATGGAAGCCACTATATCTAAAATGAATAAAAAACCCCAAGATGTCAGTGCAACCATGAAAGGGAGGAAATCAAAATCCATGACTCCACCTTTCCTTATCACATTTGAAATACTCAACATGAACGTACACAATTTCTTAGTATATTCTGATGCCTCATCCACTGTGATGCCTTACACTATTGCTAAAAGACTGCATGCGATACCCTATAAAACTGGAACTTGAATTATGCAATTGGACAAGACAAATGTGAAAGTAATTGGGGAATTGAAAGATGTGTTGATTCGGATGGTTGCTAAACCACAATACACACAAGTCATTGATATAGTGGTAGTCGATATACTCGAGGCTTATGGAATGTTGCTTAGTAGGGACTGGTCAGCAAAACTCAATGGATATTTCTCAACTGATTGGTCCCATCTCTTGCTGCCTCAGAAGGGAAAAGGTGATATGCTAAGAGTTGATCGATAAAGATACATGAAGTATGTGGTGACGGAACTAAACATCCCCAATGAACATGTAATGTTTACCAACTCTATCCTTGGGAATTATATTTTCAATGTTTGTGCCACGGAAACCTGTTTTGGAGAATTCCATACAGAAACAATTGAAGGAACTGCAATAAACACACAGTTGGAAGCTCTCCCCTGTAGTCCAACTAATGAACCACCCTGTAATATAGTAGATGATAGAACTAGTTTCGTAGGAAGCAATTCAATTGATGTAACATTAAACTCTACATTTTCGACACTCTATTTTGATGGCTCTAACTGCCTTGAAGGTTTAGGTGTTGGGAGCATTCTCATTGACCCACAAGGGAACCAACATCTGATGGCCAGCTGGTTGGAGTTCACGTGCACCAACAACACGGTAGAATATGAAGGCTTGCTGCAGGGTCTGAAGAAAGCCATTGATATGAAGGTAAAAATTATTAAAGTTTTTGGCGACTCACAAATAATTGTGGACCAGGTGAGGAAAAGGATACACTGCAATTCGCCACACCTGGTAAGGTATCAACATGAGATATGGAGCTTAATTAACAATTTTGATTCTCTTAATATCACATACATACTTCGAGAGCAAAACCAAGATGTCGATCTGATGGCTGGTATGGCTACAAAACTTCTGCCTAATTTTATATTAAAGAAGAATAAATGTTATGATGAATTGATTTTCAGACCATCCGTGCCTGATAACATCCCAAATTGGTAGGTGTTCGAAGATCACAAGCAAATCCTTAAGTTCTTGTACTGCGAGAAGACATTCTAGAATGCAGTCATTGATGTAAAGGAGCATCCCAGGCTTATGAATGAGAGGGAAGATGAGGAAAAATATCAATCCAATATGATTCCCAAGTTAGTTTCCAAGATGGAGCACTTGTATGACCTGCATGATAAATTCAAAAAGCTGACTAACTACAAAATGCATAGCTCATCCATGAAGTATGAATCGGGCAACCTTGGAACCAAAGAAGACCTAAAAAATGTTAATTTGGGCTTGGGGTGCTCTCCACAAGAGAAGGCTGAATTTGTTAAGTTGTTTAAAGAGTATAAGGATGTCTTTGCATGGACATATGGTGACTTAAAAATATTTGATACCAATGTTATGCAGCATGTAGTTCCTCTGGAAAAGGAGGCTAAGCCCTACTAACAAAAGCTTCACAAGATGCATCCCTGCCTAGAACTATTGGTGAAGAAAGAATTAAAAAAAATGCTGGATGCTAAAATCATTTTTCCAGTCAGACACACCCACTGGGTAGCCAATCTCATGCTAGTAAGAAAGAAAAATGGAGACATCAGGCTGTGTATTGATTTCAGATTCCTGAACAAAGCATCGCAAAATGATAATTGTCCCGTCACTTCTATGGAACACATTCTACAGTGCGTTTCTGGGTCTGAAATGTTGTCCCTATTGGATGGTTTTTCAAGATATAACCAAGTGTTGGTGTCTAATGGGGATCAGCTTAAGACAACCTTCAACACTAAATGGGGCACCTACACATATCATAAAATTCCTTTTGGACTTATTAATGCGGGCACCACATTCCAGAGAGCTATGGACATAGCTTTTAGAGGGTTGATTAACAGATCAATAGTGGTTTACATGGATGACATCACTATGTATTCTTTTCACAGAAGGGATCATATTTATTACCTGAAACATATTTTCAAAAGATGCCAAAGGTATGGAATATCGTTGAATCCCAAGAAGATCGTCTTTGCAGTCACAAAAGGGAAACTATTGGGCCATATCCTCTCTAAAGAAGGGATTTTTATTGATCCTAAAAGAATAGAGACCATCATGAGTATACAACCCCCTGCAAATAAAAGGGAAATGCAATCTTTCTTCAGGAAGATCAATTTCATTAGGAAATTTGTCTCAGGTTTCGCGGAAACAGTGCGCCCCATGTAGCTAATAATGAAGAAAGACGTTGTGTATAAGTGGAGCGATGAAGCCAAGAAAGCATTTTAGTGAATTAAAGAGGCCATCGCAGAAGCCCCTGCGTTGGTTAGTCCCGATTTTGACAAAGAATTCCTCTTGTACACTTTCGCTTCTGATGTTTCATATGGCTCAATCCTCACCCAAAAAAATGATGAGGGCAACGAAGTACCCATTTCCTATATGAGCTCTAATCTCCAGGGAGCAGAACTGAACTACCCAAATGTGGAGAAACAAGACTTTACAGTTTTTAAAGCTGTAAAACGCTTCCGTCCTTATTTATTAAAGGTCAGGACTGAAGTAATCATTCCCCATCCTATTGTAAGATCCCTCTTCATGCAGAAGGAAATGGGTGAACGAAGAGGGAATTGGATAACGCACTTCAAGAATTTGACCTCAAGACTAAGCTGGCAAAGATGGTTCGAGGGCAGGGATTTTGGAGGCTAGCAGCAGAAGCCTTGGAGGATAAAGAAGGGGCATCCGAAGAACCAAAAGTGCAGAGCATGCAAAACAAACAAGTAAAACTCGGGGAGGAGCCCCTATGGATTACTGAGACGATGATATATGAACATGAAGCGTCAAAATCCCATTTGGATTCTGAGTCATGGTATTAGACATACGCTTCTATCTAACATGGGGATCATGTCCTGAACACATGGATGCATCACAAAGGAGAGCGCTTAGATTGAAATCTAATCAGTATCACTTGGCCAATGACACATTATACACAAAAAATTGTGATGGAATCTAGTTGAGGTGCTTGGAAAAGGATGATGTTGATCATGTCTTGAAAGAAATGCACGACGGCCCAGCCGGTGGTCACTACGGTGGAAAGACCATTGCTCACAAAATATTATGAGTTGGATATTATTGGCCCATAGTGTTCAAAGACTTGCATGCCTATGCTCACAAATGCAAGTTGTGTCAAACCGCCGTAGGACGGGAAAGAAAGCCAATTGTTCCCCTTAGGCCTGTTATGATTTATCACCCATTCCAGCAATGGGGCCTAGACATCATAGGAAAGATCACTCCAAACTTTTCACAATAGCATAAGTATATACTCACAGCGACCGACTACTTCACCAGATGGACCGAAGCCATCCCGCTTTGAAAGGTAAACGAAGACGAGGTAATATCATTTATTGAGAAATTCATTATCAACAGGTATGGCATCCCTGACACTCTCATATTTGATAATGCTTCTTACTTTTCATCACTGAAATTGACTGAATTTTCTATTGATAAATAAATTCGCATAAGCTATGCATCAAACTATTACCACTAGGGAAATGGAGTTGCAGAGTCCTCAAATAAGAACCTCATACACATAATCCGTAAATTTGTCGCTGACAACTAGAGGAACTGGCACAATGCTCTAACAAATTCCCTTTGGGCCGATAGGGTCACCCCTAAAGTGGCCTTAGGAAACTCCCCATACTTCCTCGTATATGGACAGGAAGCCATCTTGCCTCCAAACATTACCCTTCCCTCTTTATAGCTCTCCCAAGCCTCAAGAGGGACCCCTTCAACCTTACTTCATGGAAGGATTAACCAATTAGTGAGGTTGGAGGAATTGAGAGACAAAGGCAAAAATAAATTTAGAAATCACCAAATGATTGTGAAAATCTAGTTTGATCGCCATCTAGCAAGAGATAAAGACTACCAAATAGGAGAGCTAGTCCTGAAATGGGACAAGTTGAATGAGCCAAAAGGCACGCACACTAAATTCCAACACTTATGGCTGGGCCTATTCCAAGTTGTGGAAAAAATTGGTCAAGGAACTTATAGATTGAAAACTTTACAAGGAGAAGCTGAAAAACTCCTTGTTAATGACCAACATCTCAAGAGATACTTCTAGTAGCCACCACATGGTGGTTACCTCCTGAGTAGGTTACTAAATGCTCCAATACTTGTCATCTACAAGTATACCTCCTTAAATGGGCTAAGCTCACTGTCATATACCCTGTGGAAAATCCAATTGTACTCTAGTCCTTGTGCCTGAAATTGGAAGGACTCATTTAAAAGAAAATGAAATGTCAAGTCCTTGTGCCAATTTAGAAGGACAAGTTGTTTGGGAAGCCGGTTAGAGTAGGGATTGTTGCTGGGCTTGGAGTACCGTTGATACAGCAAGCCTAACCTTGCTTAAGCAATTTAAAAATATGGCATGATCCATGACTGCACCCCATTCAATCATATGAAAAATATAACACTGAAATTCTTATATAAAGTGCAGATAAACATATCTACATCAAGTTTGATGAGCAATAAAGAGTTGAGGTACACACCTAAACAGGTATTGAGAGAACAGTGATGGCTCCGAAAGGATTCTTGAAGGTAGAAAATAGGTAAAGGAGGGTAAATAAATCCCATAATACTACCATTGGAGAATGCCTGTCAAAACCCTATTAGTAAGCAGAAGCTATTTGTATCTATCCCACCTGAAGCAATTAATGTTGAAGTGGAACCCATGCCTGTCCATCTATATAGTTTTCATTTCAATTTTATTTTAACACCCTGATGTTCTACTGATCCAAGGTTTATTTAGCAATAGAGATAACTGGTTCACCTAGCGATTCGCCATTTGTTGTGGCCATAATAACCACCCTATTAAAATTTTCCCTGGTAGCAATTTTGAATGGGTCCCCTAGAAGTTGTTCTTGCACCCCTCTGAATGATCTGTTTTATCCCAGGGATTTTAACTCTTTGCCAAGTCAAATCATCAATTTTTAAATGGTTAAGGCCTACTTAATAAATCCTTGCTACATGATTCATATATAACCCTCTAATCCCTTCATTCATATCCTCATCGGGACTTTTTTTACCCACGAAACCTTCTATCACATCATTATTTCCATCATAACTCGTTATAGTGGAAATACTTTGCAAAACATGCATAAATCACCCATTTTCGCTCATCGGAATCAACACTAAGGCATGATGTTCACCGCTATACTCCAGACCCAACGGCATTATTAACCATATTTTATATATATTGGGTCCAAAACCATATCGCATATCGCAATAGGCAAGGTCTGGGGCTTTTATATAAGGTGCACCGCTGTCTTCCAGACCTGACGGCATTATTAACCATATTTTATATATATTGGGTCCAAAACAATATCGCATGTCGCAATCGGTAGGGTCTAGGGCTTTTATATAAGGTGCACTACTGTCTTCCGGACCCGACGAAATTATCAACCATATTTCATATATATTAGGTCCGGAACCATATCGCAATCGACGCGAGTCAAAGCCAAGCCATAAGGCCGATGCAATATAGCGGACCTGACAGGACTATCAACTATAATACATACATTATCAGGTATGCTTCACCAATCGCTTATCGCAATCAGCGGAACCTAGGGGTTATATATATGGTGCGCTATGATATACCAGACCCACCGTTAACTATGAATTCGGGTATGTATTATTTCAAGTCCGGCCTTGTAGTCGGATGCAGTTTTCCCATGTATTCCCTGGTATTGTCGATAAAACGTTCTGGACTCGGTTTTCAAAGGAGAGTGTTATACGGCGGACCTGAAAGGATTATTAACCGAGCTCATATGTATTTCAGGTCCCCCTCCCCATTTGCTTATTGCAATCATCAGAGTTCATTGTTTATACATAAAGTGATTTGTGATACGACGAACCCGACGATAATTATAGGCTCCGGTATATAAGATTTTAAGTCCAACTGTATGGCCCGGTCATAGATTTTTCTGTGTTTTCCTGTGTATTCGATATAATGATATGGTCATAGTTTTTAATGGAAAATCCCATATGGTAGACCCGATAGGGTATAGGTTCCTGCCCAGAATATTTCAAGTCTGGATTTCAGATCCGGTTATGTGTTATGCAATGATTTTCAATGTAAATCGGATTTACGCTTGCGGAACTCAATTAGTGCATGAATTAAAAAAACCAGGGGGCGATTCTTTCGCACTTGTTCCTTTTGATATTATAAACATTTAATGAAGGAAATATCTGTGTTTCTTAAGCATTTTTATGATATTTGCATAATCATAGCTTATATGAATTATTTCTATAGGAAAATTCAAGTAGACCCGATAACGGATAAATGTAAGTTATATCAAGATGACACCTCTACACCACCAGTGTCGATATTGCAAAACAAACTCTGCAAAAGGGAATACAGACCACCATAGTGCATAATGGAGGAACTCTCTGAGTTCAGTAGAAGCACTCATGACAGTGTTGATCCATCAAGGTGTCATCATTTCCAAACACACCTTCAATCATGCCAGATGTGGGATGATAGGCACAGTGTTTTCAGTTTCCTTCAGGAAATAATAGGGGATAATGTCTGCTTTATACAGGTGCGATGAGATGACACGCAGTCATTCTCTTTCAATAAACATCTATTCATTCCCTAGGAAACTAAGCACTGCAGCAGATTGTAGGTTTTAACCCCATACAAAAATTACCTGCATACGAATTCTAAAACATAGAAAATAAAAATTGCAATATCATAACACATAAAACACATATACACAGAGATTTTCCCATGGATCCCAAAACCAGGACTACCGGCTTGATTTTTCATTATGTTCCTTTCAATGTTACAATACATATTTATAAATGCTGAAGCATCCAATACCATGGACCGAAAACCATCACGTCCAATACCATGGACCGAAAACCATCGAGTCCAAAAAACATGTATGAAAATCATGCACAAAACCATAGGTGGGTCCACCCATCCTGACATAGGGTCCAAAACCAAAATTTTCCGGGGCGCTGCCCTGAACCCCAGAAAGAGGGGTTACGGGTGCCCTTCAAACCCACTGTTAACTGCGTGGAAAGAATATAACACAACCCAACATTCTCCCACTTGTTTTCTTTCCACAGGAGGCCACAAGAGAGCTTTGTCATTTTTCCAGCCCTGAAATGCTCATTATCTCTCTACACCAAGAGAACTTCTTAGAGCTCACGGATTTTGTCAATGCATTTGCAATATTCTTCAAAGTGTCCACCTTTACCAGCAACACCTTTTTGTCTTCTATCATATCCCTCACAAAGTGATACTGAACATCAATGTGCTTTGTCTTTGAATGATATGCAGGGTTCTTTGCCAAGAAAATTGCACTTTGGCTGTCACAATCTATCCTTATAGCTTCCTGTACTAACCACATACTTGAACACAATCTCTGAACCAAACTGCTTCCTTTCTTGCATGAGTGGCTGCCATGTATTCTGCCTCTGTAGTTGATAGTGCCACTACAGATTGTTTCTTACTCATCCAACTAACTGCACCTCCAAATAGTTTAAACACATACCCACTTGTAGATCTTCTCTAATCCATATCTCTAGCCCAGTCTGCATCAACAAAGCCATGAATATCCAACACTCTGTCCAATCCTGGTCTTCCTTGGTAGCACAAACCATAATCACTAGTGCCACGCAAATACCTGAAAACCCGCTTCACTGTTGTCCAATGCTCCTTTCCTAGTTTTGACATAAACCTTCTCAATACTCCCACTGCATGTGCAATGTCAGTCTAGTACAAACCATCGCATACATCAGGCTACCGACTGCACTTTCATATGGAACACGGGACATGTCCTCTTCCTCTTCTTATGTCTTAGGACATTGTTCAACAGATAACCTCACACCTACAGGAATAGGAACCTTCACCGGTTTACCATCCTACATATTAAACCTCTGTAGTATTGTCTCAACATACTTCCTCTGGTTTAACCAAAGCTTCCTCTTTTCCCAATCTCTTTTAATTTCCATGCCCAAAATATAGTTTGCAGCACCAAGATCTTTCATGTCGAATTTGGAGGACAACTGAGTCTTCAAATCCTGGATAATTTCTTTGTCATTTCCAACTAGCAACATATCATCCACATACAATACCATATAAATAACATGATTACCAATTAATTTAAAATACACACAGTGATCTTCTTTGCTTCTGGTGAAGCCAAGTCCCTGTATAAATGTATCAAATTTCTGATAGCACATCCTTGGTGACTGTTTTAACCCATACAGAGACTTCTTTAACTTGCATACCAGTTCTTTCTTACCCTTCGCTGCAAAGCCTTCAGGTTTCTTCATGTATATTTCCTCTTCCAGATCCCCATGAAGAAATGTTGTCTTCACATCCATCTGTTCTACCTCAAAATCAAAAGCAGCAGCAACAGATAAAAGTAATCTAATATAAGTTACCTTGGCAACAGGAGAAAAAATATCACCAAAATCAATTCCCAGCACCTGGGAATAACCTTTTGCTACCAACCAAGATTTGTATTTCTCCACTCTTCCTTTTGAACACCCATTTGCTGCCAATGGGTTTCCTTCCAGCCGGCAACTCCACCAGATCCCAAGCCTCATTTTTGTGAAAAGATGCCATTTCATCAACCATGGCCTCTTTCCAGAGTTTTCCATCCTCTAAATGTATTGCTTCCTTCATAGTTCTGGGATCATCCTCAGTAATAGATAAAGAAAAATTTGAACAGAAAGCAGATGGACTATACCTTTCAGGTTGCCTTCTTTCTTGAACTGATCTTCTCACAGCCGGAGTTTGTGGCTCTTCATCTTCTGATTCCTCCTCTGCTATAGAGTCTGATTCTTCCTCCTTTAACTCAAGCTCTATCTTCTCAGGTTCCTTTCATTGGACTTCATGTTTAATAACATCTTTCACCTCTCTGAGCACCACATCTCGGTTGTACACAACCTTCCATGTGACTGGGTTCCAAAGCTTATAACCCTTTTAATCATCCTTATACCCAATAAAGATGCACTTTTCAGATTTACTATCCAACTTGGTTCGTTTCTCCTTTGGAACATGTACATATGCATCACATCCAAATACCCTCAGATGTGAAAGAGAGGGTTTCTTACCAGTCCATACCTCTTGTGGAGTTTTATCCTCCAACACTGATGAAGGTGACCTGTTTACCAGGTAACATGTAGTATCCACCACCTCTGCCCAGAATTCTTGTCCTAACCCGGCACCACTGAGCATGCTTCTTACCCTTTCCATCAACATCCTATTCATTCTTTCTGCAACTCCATTTTGCTGAGGTGTATATGGAGTAGTCTTCTACCGTGCTATACCACACTTCTTAGAGAATTCTTCAAATTCCTTACTGCAAGAAGTCATCTATAAATGATACATAGTACATAGACTTACCCAATGATGGAACCTTCACAGGTCCAACACATCACTGTGCATAATTTCTAATATCTATTTTGCCCTCTTACTACCAGGGGGAAACTCACCCTATTCTGCTTCCCATATACACAATTTTTACAGAAAGCAAAATCCAGAGAGCTATTACTCATACCTTCTACCATAACATTACCATGAAGTATCCGAAGGCCTTTTTCTCCAATATGTCCAAGCCTTTGATGCCACAGCATGGTCTTCTCTCCAGAAACCACTAGATTTTCTGCTCCACTTTCATGAACCACAGAACTATTGCACCCATCAATAATAGTGCTACCTTGCAGCTTGTACAGAGTTCCAATCTGAACTCCCTGCATCAATACCAGTGCTCCCTGAACCATCTTGCAGGTATCCTTCTCGAACACTGTTTTTACACCTGCATCATCCAACTTGCTAACAGAAATTAGATTTCTGGCTAATGTAGGAATATGTAGAACACCTGGAATCATTCTAACCCTTACACCTTTCAACTTCAACTTTACTTTTCTGTGACCAACGATTCTAGCCTTCCTGTCATCCCCCAAGAAGACATCACCACCATCATATTTCTCATACTCACAGAACCACTCTCTATGGGGAGTGAAGTGGAAGGATGCATCTGAGTCAATCAACCATGCCTCATGATCTACATGTGTACTTGAAGAAGCCAAGTACACATCCCCACCTTCATCTGAGGTGGTTTTCGCCTCTGCAGAAGGAGCCTCATCATATCCCTTTCCTTTGTCAGGAGCTTTAGATTTACAGTCCCTTTTGTAGTGCTCTTCCTTTCCACATTTTCAGCACACCACCTTTACAGGTTTTCCTGGAGATTTAGATCTCCCACTCGATGACTTATTTTTGTTTTTGTTCTGGGTCTGCCCTCGTACAGACAAGGCATCACCATTTTGGCTCTCCATATTTTTTCATCTCATCTCCTCCGTCAGCAAGGATGAGACTATTTCATCAAAATTCAAGGTAGTTGCATTGCTACCTATTGCAATAACCAGACTATCCCATGAATCTGGTAGAGAACACAACAAAATGATGCACTTATCTTCACCTAAAATTTTAATATCAACAAATGCTAACTGACTTAACACAGTATTAAATGCATTTAGATGCTTTGTCACTGAGTCTCCATCTTTCATCCTCACGTTATACAGCTTTTTCCGAAGGAACAGTTTATTCACCAGAGACTTAGATTGGTACAAAGTCCCTAACTTGTCCCACAAAACCTTCGTCGTAGCTTCCCCTGATACATTCAGCAATACTGAATCTGAGACACATAATCATATTTTTCTCTTTTCCTTCCAATCCAACTTCTTCCATTCTTCATCAGACACTCCCATTGGTTTAGTACCCGAATCTATCGCGATCCACTGGTCTTTATCCACCAACAGATCCTCCATCTTGAGTTTCCACAACTCAAAAATCTGACCATTAAATCTCTCGATCTCTATCTTTCCACTGCTCTCCATCTTCTTTCACCACTAGAGTCAATCTCATTGATCTCCCACTGAACAGGGTCTACCACAGGCCCGAGCGAAACCCCTCAGCAACAAAGGCGTCCCCTTGAAGCCAAAACTTCTCTAATACTAAATGTAGGTTTTAACCCGGTACAAAAATTACCTGCATATGAATTCTAAAACATAGAAAATAAACAATGTGAGATCATAACACATAAAACACATATACACAGATATTTTCCCCTGGATTCCAAAACCGGGACTACCAGCTTGATTTTCACTATGTTCCTTTCAATGTTACAATACATATTTATACATGCTGAAGCATCCAATACCATGGACTGAAAACCGCCATGTCCAATACCATGGACCGAAAACAATCGTGTCCAATACCATGGATTGAAAACCATTGCGTCCAAAAAACATGTATGAAAATCATGCACAAAACCATAGGTGGGTTCGCCTAACCTAAAACCATAGGGTCCAAAACCAAAATTTTTCGGGGCGCTGCCCCGGACCCCATAAAGTGGGGTTATGGGTGCCCTTCAAACCCCCTGTTAACTGCGTGGAAAGAATATAACACAACCCAACACAGATATAGCCTTTACATGTTAGCAGTTACACTGATTGTGCTACGTCGGCACATTCTGATTTGTATATTGAAAGGAAAAGGAGAATTGAAGAGATCAGGGGATGACGAAGGGTCATGGCCTAAGGCATAAGTATTACCTCCTGATAGGAGAGGGAGGCTTTTTGTTTGGAGAGAACAGCTTTGATTTATTGTGAATAAAGAAGACTGTTTGGTTCAAGAAGGAGTCTGTTGTTTTAGAGTTATTTCCCTTTTCTCTCATACATTTAGAATCAGTGTGTTGTTGCTGGTATAAAGACAAATGTGATTTTCTTTGTGCATATTGATAACTAGAAATTCATGGTTATTCCTGGTTATTTGAATGTAATTCATTAGCATTGATAATTCATGAAAGGTTGTTGATTCGAGACTTTGTTAAACATTACTTGCAAGTGTTATTTTTATGGAAAGGAATGTATATTCCTGTATAAGGAGTTGGATTGCGATTAGGATTTAATACAACCTTGTTCTTATGTGGACCAGTAATTGATTCATTTGGACTTGGGATTTATATATGATGTTTAAGCTCCTTTTGTTTTGCTTCTGCAGGATAGATTAGGATAGTTAGTAGTAGCTTAAGTAGTTTAGATAGGATTTGATACATATAGGTTAGTTGTTTCCTATTATTGATTTAATTGAAGCCTTCCTCCAGGAAGCTATCTCTCAACACCTTTAATAGTTAACGGGGTCCTTTAAAACCTATTGGAGCTAGCCACCCCAAACAAAAGTAGATCTAATTGGGATCTATGATCGGGTTAGTTCCCCTTACTAGTATAGGGAGAATTCGCCATGTTAACACTAAGAAAGGTCACTTTGTCACCTCTCAAAATAAAATTTCATCATAAAGCAACACTTGTACTTTGAGGTCCACCTCCTATTAATACTTGTTACACCATATGTCAACTTTCGTCATGAGTAACCATCATTTACTCATGTTTTGATGGTCCCCACCGGGCCTAGTCTATGTGGTAGCATCATCGAGTCACCCTTGTTCAGAGCATCTGCGATGAGTCACCCTTGCATCCATGGAGTCTGTTTCACATTCCATTCTATCATATCATAGTATTCCATCCATATTTTCCTCCAGTCATACTGTCCCCATCCCCTCTAGAGTTGAGTCGGTCGCTACTAGCTCAACCATGCATTTTATGCTCTGACAGGGGAAGTCATCTGTTTGTCCCTCAGTCCCACTTTTTCCCATTATCCCTAGTGTCAGTCCATTAGTCACATTACTATTTTCACGCATTATTTATTTTGGGATCCTCATTGTCTCATCTATCGTGGGCCCTCTTTTGTCAACATCAGCTCATTTATTCCAGAAGAATGACCTAGAGGTCAGTGTATCTTGGTTCCAGCTTCCATTCTTGTTCGGTGCCTTGGATCAAGCAGAGGGTCTCATTATTACCCTTTGACTCTGTCATTTCATGTTTGTTATCAATACACTTAATGGTCCAATGATGCAGCAGATTGTACCAGTGATTCATGGGTGTGTGTGAGATGTTTCAGACCTCATGAGGGGGTGGCCCTTTAGGTAGCCCCCCAAATGCTCTAATGCATACCTACTATGCTACAACTTCAGATGCAGTTCCGCAAAGTTGATGGGTTCAGTTCCTACCGATCGTAGTGTTCATAACATGCACGTCTCCTCCAGATGATCCATTCAGTTTTGCAGAGCCCTTCCTTGTTCAGCAGGGCTTCTCCAGTTGTTCTACCCTCCCTCCCACCCATTTTTTTAGGGAAGGGGCTTTGTATCTCATGTACTCAGATATTATTGTATTCAATCCTGACTCATGTTTTTCTAGGTGCATTATGTATATGGGACACATTGTATTATTTTCTGGCTCTATTATGCCAAAATGTCATGTACCATTCAACATGTACTTCATTACTCAATTTTATATTTCTGGGCTGTTAGCACTCTGTAATTTCAAGGTTGAAAACAAAATCACTGAGGTAACATCAAAACTGCTTTTGGAGTTGGGATCTAGCCCTGCCAGCTTCAGAGAGGATTCTCTCTTTGAGATTTAGCTTTGTTGGTTGAATGGATATAAGGCTAGTTAATGAGCACATGTTTGGTTTTTAAATGTGTTTGGTGGGGAAAGCAAGGGAAAGGGCCATTGGGCAATGGAGTCAAGGGCTTAAATGATCAATTTGCAGAAGTGCCAAGAATGAGTGAAACGGGGCAAGATAGGTGCACTTCATGAATCTCTGGGAATAAAATGGATTGAGGAGATAGAAGGAGAGAGAAAGTCAGCAAAAACCAAGGAGAAATTAAGAATTCCTCGATTTGGCATCAGTAGAAAATGTAAAGATTGTAAAACAGTCAAAATAGGGTGTTGAATAACAAATCCTATCCTATATCTTCAATTTTACAATTAGACTATCAGAATTGTAGAGAAAGAAAAACAATGGATAAACACCTTACACAGGAGAAAACTTCACCACATAGCACACCACATGAATCTTGAATAGCTGGTTTTGGATTATTTTGCAAAAAATTTCACCTGAAACATCTTGACTATTTACAGAATGGGGTTGTTCCTCAGTACAAATTCCCCCCTAATACTTCGAACAGTGAAGTATATGTACTAATATTACTAACTGATTACATTGAATTCCGTAACAAACATGAATTTTCTTATTAACTACATAATAGAATTTAACTATAGTAGCTTAGAAAAAAGAAGGGAACCGTTGAAACAGTTTGACATCTGGAACTGTTTGGAAAAAAAATGGTGAATGGTCTGCTCCAGATGCTGAGCTGGCTATTGTACTAGAAGTTTCTGATTTGATTCAGCTCCTCAATATCCTATGACCGCCAATTTATTTCCATTCATACTCCAAGATATTAAGCCTCACTTTTCTCTGAGAAGATTTGCCACTGGGCAGAAGGAGAAGGGGATCCCAAAATTCTATGAAATAAGGTCCAGTTATCCCTTTGAATCTCTCAATCAGAGATATATGTGCACAAAGTGAAATAGGTTATTGTGGATAATTCCATCCTGAACAAAAACCTCTTTCAATTTTTCTTAATTCATCTCTAGCTCACCAAAATCTCTCCCCAAAATCATGGCTTCCATGCCATAAAAAACGAAGCTGAACTGCTGAAAACAGGGGTAAACTCAGAGATTCGATTCTCCCAACTAAAGACACCTATGTAAATTCTAGGTTAGGTTATTGTTCTTCAGCCCGTGCTGAAAAAAATGTCTTTTGGTTTTTCTTAATTCATCTCCAGCTCACTAAAATATCTGCCACAAAATCATAACCAAAATAGGAAGAACATGAAACCTAAAAAATCAGGCTCAAAGATGGCTTTGATTCTCCCAACTGCTGACACCTGTGTAAATTATGAGAGATTTTTTTGTTCCTCAGCCCGTTTTGGAAAACAAATCTCTCGGTTTTCCAAAATTCATTACTATTTTCCCGGAATCCCGTTGGAAACAAATTGGTAAAATTGCAGAAAAATGGTTTTTAAGGTGGTATTGAAGAAGGAAAAGTGGATTTCAAACCCCCTAGAGTGGTAAGTGGTATTGGAGGGGGGGTTTGAATTGCTGAGGCTGTACCACATGGGGGAGGTGGGGGGGACTCCTCCTCAAAACCATCTATTTCAAAACCCCATGGCTTAAGTGATGGAGGGGGAGGGGGTTGTCTGAAATGAAGAGAGGGAGCATGGTAAGTTTTTATTTCTCTTTTGTTTTTATTTTATAATGTTTTTTATATATTTTTAATTGTATTATTATTTTGTTTTTAATGTTTCTCATTTTAGTTTTTTTTTTTTTTTAATTCTAACCTAAACACTAACCTAATTACTAACTTAATTAATTATTAATTAATTAATAATTAATTTATTATTAACAACTCTAACCTAGTTCTATTAATATAACTACACTAATTTATTCTAATTAATGTTAAAAAATGCCTCTAAACATTTTTAACCTAATATTTTTTATTTTTTTTATCCTAAGCTTGTTTATGTGTGTAATGGATGAAAATGATGGAGGGGTGAAAAAATGGAGGGCAGGGCATGAAGGGTGCAGCAGGGTGATGAAGGATTAGGAAAAATGAAATCAACTAAGCCCAATCAAGCCAGATGTCTTCATCATAAGAGCAATGCCAAATAAACAGCCAAAGAATTAAGTTACCTATAATTATAGGATACTAATAATGGCTCCAATAGGGGATGGCACTCTCCTTTAGGAGGTGTCAAGAACATTGTAGACTAGTAGCCTGATCCATTGGGCTGGTCCCAAATCTGCAACTTGATCTGTGGCTGAAAATCTTGAAGCTGAAATCAAAATTCTTTGCAAACTAAAGCCTGAAACATACTTGAACTAAAAAGTAAAAAGAAATATGAAACTAAAACTGGAAAGATGCTCAGAGTATTGAACTTATTTGCACTCATCTACCTAATCTAATATGATAAAATGACTACCATATCAAGTAATAATGAAATTCCAATGCAACCAATCAAGTAAATGGATACTTAACAGAAGTTTGCATTCTACTTGTCTAGGTAGAAAAGTAAATTCAGAAATTGGCATCTTAACTTTTCCACTAGATTCAATAGCTCTATTGATGAACTTGGAAAATTCTTCTTCTACTGCCGACTACAAAATATTGACCAAAGGATCATGGTAATCCTGCCACATGAGATCTTCTGGGTGATTTGTAACAGGAAAACAAACCTCATTCCAAACTACTGCTTGATTTAAGTGATTCCCTTGAAATAGAAAGGAAGCAAACTGTTTCTCCTCCTTGTTATCCACTGTAACCAAGTGCTCTGAATGCTCTTGATCTTCATCAAATATAACAACCACATCATATACAATAGGGAAGACCTTATCATTCTCTTTGTCACATAGAATCTTGCAAGGGAGCTGCAAACTCTCATTAATTTTAGATGAAGGAACATGATCTATAAAAGTTTGTTGTCTTATCTTATTTACATCCAAGGAGAGAAAATTTGAGAGATGGTTTTCATCAAATAAATTTGACTAGTCTGAAGAAACCACTACTTGTTAAAGATGCTCTTATGTGTCAATACTTTTAAGCTCTACCGCCTCTATTTGTAGATCACTGGATTGTTGTTGATTTTCACTGTTGTCCTCTACTTGAGCAAGTTCAGGAAGCTGAATTTCTTCTTTACCCTTTGGCTAATCAGTTTGTTGTGCTGTAAGAATTTTTTCGTATGGGAAAACTTCATGGACCTCTAAAAATCATACATCATCTTTTTCTTCCTGAGGAGAAGATAATTCAAGCAAGGAATCTACTTTTTAAAAATATTTTTCTTCTAAAGCCTCTAATATTTCATCATCCATGAACTGATCATCATCATAGTAATCTTCCAGATATTGAATAAAACTTTCACAATTGTCACAACAGTTTTGAATCAGCAACAGAGATGAATAATTTTCCTTGTATTTATCATGAAATACAGTATGAAAATGCTTTAAAGAACATATGCTAGAGGCTAGTAAATTTTCATACCAAGATCTAGCCTTTTCCTCCAAAGTTGCCATAAATATTTTCATAAGACAATCTTCATGGAATTTGACTTTAAACTTTCAGATGTGCATATGAAACCTCAATAAATGTAAAGCAGCATCATCTCCTTTTTCATCTTTAAACACTGGAAGATATTTTAACCAATCAATGTTGAGCATGGGATTTGGAAAACCTGGAATATTTGATCTATCCATAGGAGCATACCTGCATTGTACTCTTGAATTCATCTTGAAAACAATCAACAATAGAATCAATTTTGGATTCTTTTACCAGTGGAGTCTTTAAATCAATTGAACTGTGTGGAATCACCATGTGGATGATTTCAACCTTCTTGTGTTTGACTGCTTGTCCACCATCAACAACCAAATCTGAACTTGATAGTTGTCACTGAAGAACATAAAACTAATTCGCTCCCTAGTATGGTTGCCACTATGTTAGCACTTTGTAATTTCGAGGCTGAAAACAAAATCACTGAGGTAACATCAAAACTACTTTTGGAGCTGGGATCTACCCCTACCAGCTTCAGAGAGGGCTCTCTCTTTGAGATTTAGCTTTGTTGGCTGAATGGATATAAGGCTAGTTAATGAGCACAGGTTTGGTTTTTAAATGGGTTTGGTGGGGAAAGCAAGGGAAAGGTCTATTGGGCAATGGAGTCAAGGGCTTAAATTATAAATTTGCAAAAGTGCCAAGAATGAGTGAAATAGGATAAGATAAGTGCACTTCATGAATCTCTGGGAATAAAATGGAATGAGGAGATAGAAAGAGAGAGAAAGTTAGCAGAAACCAAGGAGTAATTAAGAATTCCTTTATTTGGCATCAATAGAAAACGTAAAGATTGTAAAACATGCAGAATAGGGTGTTGAATAACAAATCCTATCATATATCTTCAATTTTACAATTAGACTATCAGAATTACAGAGAAAGAAAAACAATGGACAAACCCCAAGGCCATAGGAGAAACAAACTACTGAAGAAAGGTTTGAAAAGGGAAAATAGCCAAAGCAAGGAATAATAGGGAAGAGATCCAGAGAAGAGTAGTCACTAGGAACTGATATTTCCATAAAAGAGTTCAGATTGAAGTACAGAAAGAAAGCCAGAAAACAACACATGGATATAGATAAAGGATCACCACCACAGACAGTGATCAAAATAATTGATATTCTAGATTCTTCACCAGCTGGAGAACAATAATTTCCTTCTACTCCAACTTCAGAAAGACAACAAACTCTCCAAGTGTCCTCATATACAAAGGTGACTAAAGAGAAAGAAGAAATTGTATTTGATACCTTCAGGGAAATCAAAATTAGGAATGAAATGCTCAAGAAGAGAACTTATGCTCAGTTTTGGAAGCAGAGTGCAACTGCACAAGGCAGACTTCTCTCTGCTTTTGACTCAGAGAAGGGCAAGATGCATATGCAATTTTTGGAGGCACAAACATCAGAGCCTAAAACTCCGGCAGACTACAAGCAGAATTCATTTGATTTTGATGTCAAAAATTTACATCCAATTGATCAGCTAGAGATGCATAAGAAAACAAGTGAAATGATTTCATCTACTTTGACCAGCACTTCCATGAATTTCTTCAAAATGTAGATGGCCCGTTCAAATGCTCAGTCTCAGTTGAAGATGGGGAAATTTCATCATTATCCAAGGACACCAAGATTAAGTCTTTGGAAGACTTAATAATAAAAATTGGGTATGACCCCTCAGATACCAAGGTAGTTGAAGAAGTGATAAAGAAGAAAGAGCTATACATTGCAGCTCTGAAGAAGTAGATCAAGTTGCCTGATACACATGACCCACTAACGAAGGAAATGGAGGAAATAGAGAGCATAAAAGTTGACATGATGAAACTTATAGTAGAGCAGTCCATCTAAATCAAATAGATGGAGATAGAGATGGAAAAGATGGTGCAGGAAAAAGAAAAAGTAGCACAGATGGCTATCACCATGTTGGAGACCCTTCCTCTAATGGCCCTCCCCATAACTACTTCAGCAGGTACAACAATAGGAGCAGGAAGCAGTACAAAATAGTTGGCAAGATCTATGGAGGAAATGAATATGAAAAATGAAGAAATTAAAAGGCTGGAATCTCAAGTTAGTGCGCTGCAAGATCATATTAAAAGGGCTGAAGATAACCACTTGGTAGAGATGCAGAGAGAAAAGGCATTGATTGAGAAGCTTCAGAAGTCACAAAAAGAGTCCTCCATTGGGAATACTCTAGGGAGGGTTAAGAAAATCATTTGGCACAATATCATAGATCGGATGAATGAAATTTGGCCTAGCATCCAAATTATTTTTTAGCAAAAAGAGTTGCTAGAAAAAGCCAAAGAAGCCATTTCAACTACCAACACAGAGTTTGGAGATATGCCAGAGACAACAAATAGAATTATCAAGTTCTTTAATGCAAGAAACAGATATGAGCTAGAAGACTTGGGGGTGGTAGATAGTGTTATCACTTAAGAATTCTAATTTCAAAACCGCTCACATTAGTTTGATGGTAAAAAAAAAAAAATTCAATGCTAGTCTAGTTTTGAGTTTTTGTTTGCCTTAGAGTCTGAGTCTAAGGAGTCCACTATGCATCCTCATTCACTACTGGTCTCATAATTTACACAATTTCCATGTGTCAACTTTGTTCAAAGGTTATTATGTGCTACAAAGCCCTTTAGGTAATTTCGTAGCGCATAAGTCAGTTTTAAGTGTTTTCGCAGCGCAATATGTTTCTGGTGATTTCGTAGCGCAGAAACCCGGTCTAAGTGATTTTGTGCTGATCCATAGCAAATCTCACCCAGCTGTCATACTTATCAGAATCCGCTGTGTTTTAGATCGTTAGGTGTCGTGGTACTGGCACATGTTGCAGTTGTTGCTGAGAAGGAGACAAAGGGTTCTGTTTACTATCTGAATGCATTTAATGGAAAGTTGCTTGCTGGCATCAATCAAAATATTCAGTTATACAAATGGGAGCTCCGTGATGATGGTTCAAGAGAATTGCAGTCTAAATGTGGCCATTACGGGTATCATCATGGGTACACTGCAGCAGCAGAGGCCATAATATTATTAATGTTAATAATACCTGGATTGGACCGCATGGGAAAGGGCCTCAATGCAGTGGCCCGGAGCGCATTGAAGCCATTGTTGACTGGGGTGCCCTTCTGCCTATTTCTGTTGATGGATATCTACTGAGAATTCGAGACTCATGCTCATGAGAAGACCCAATGGCCATGAATTCATGCTTTAAT
Source organism: Pinus tabuliformis (assembly GCA_031772625.1). Lineage (NCBI taxonomy): Eukaryota > Viridiplantae > Streptophyta > Pinopsida > Pinales > Pinaceae > Pinus > Pinus tabuliformis. The sequence continues at coordinate 122,775,951 of CM062810.1, read as the reverse complement.
TCTGATCTTCAGCAACAATGCGAATTCATCAAGGATATCTCACAGGCTTCTTTTCCCAACAGAGCATATCTTCGGTTTTCTAGATTGCTCAATGAAAATTCAGAACGGAGGAAAAAATACCAGAAGCAGGGGAATTCTAGTTCTCTAAGTTGCATTGTGTGTGGCAGGTATTCAAAGGATTTTGTTGATACTCACAGCCTTGTTATGCATGTGTATTATTCTCAAGAGGCTGTTACCAACATATCGGACATGTAATTGCAGAGATGAATGCATCTTATAGATCGTTAAAAGAACATTCAGGAAGGGGATCAGTTAATCTGCCCAGAAGCTGTAGCCATTTAAGTAATAAATCTCAGCGTTATTTTTTGCCCAGTTTAGAGTCCGACTTGACATATGACCCAGTTTTCCACCCAGGATGTGAAGGAGAAGAACATGTCATGCAAAACTGTTCAAATTTAGAAAACATTTCTATAGAAGCATTGCAGTCTTCGAGCTATGATGTTGCTAAACATGGAGGTCAATCCAAAAAAAAAAAAACGTTGTAGGCCTTTCCGTTGGCAGCGCTGTGAGAGATACAAAGCCCGAAAAAGAGTCTGCAAAGTGAAAGATGGCACACTGAAAGATTCTTTATCAAGTCAGCAGCTTCTGTCACACTCCAGTGGGAAATGACAGATATTTAAAGCGGATTGATGGAGCATTTCAATACGTTTCTCCAAATGATTCAATGGAAAAGCTCAATGTTGCAAGAGAATTTTCAGATAAAATACTAGTTTATGACCAGATGTTTTCTTTGGAGTCCAATTTGCAGTCATTAAATGGAAAAGAAGACAGTGGACAAAAGGTAGACATGTTTCAACATGTTAAATGGAATGGATTGTCAAGCTCAAAAGATAACCATATTTGCCAATATGGAATTGAGAAGGTTGATAATGTCTTAATATCAATATCCAAAAAACCAAACACGGTGCCCGTGTAAAAATCAGTGCTGTTCCAAGTTCATCATTAACACCACTAATCCTGTGGCTTTTGAAAAAAGTGCCAATCATAAGAAGGAAAGCACACAGGTGTATAATAGAAGAAAGGTTTCCAGTTTGAGAGTGAATGGTCTCATGCCAAGGATGACTGTCAGTTAAAAGCCTATAGTCATTGCATTCAGATGGATAGGAAAATGCCCCTTGCAGAATATATTGGCTTTGGTTTGAATTTGTCTAACTCTTCAAGAAACTGGACTGGCATGAATGGTTATGAAAGAGTTTGCAGGGATAAAAAAAAAGACCATACATCTCTGATTATTGGATCCCAGAAATGAAGATGAATACTGATCAAGGGAAAGAACAAAGAAGATTTGTATCTACCTATGAAAAATATCCAGAGGCAGAATCTCCAAGTTACCGAAAGAAGAGATCTTTCCATGATTATAGTTCAAGCAGAGTTTGGACTTCAGGCCTATAAATTGATAATGGATCGGATCATGTGCTTGGACAACGGTCTGAGAAATGGGTGTCTTGCATTAGAATTAACAGTCCTTCTAAGGGAAAGAGGCGCAGTCATCTGCTATATGATGATGATTTTGTGGGGGAGATTGAGAGAGAACAAAGTTGTTACTATGAGAATGAAAGTAATGATAAACACATGCCATGGAATGAACATTCTGCACCAGCTGTGTGAAGTGAATTTTTAAAGGCAGGGAAGAAGTTAGGATTTGAGTTTGATGTGATTAGACCTGGAGAGAATGATATTGATGTCAGAATGTCATTGAAGAAAGTATTACATGAAGGAATGTGCTATTTCTTTGTGGAGCTCCCAGAGGGAACTATATTAGCACATCCCCTTACACCTGAAGAGAAGATGCCTATACAATTTGCACGTAAAATGATCAAGGGAGTAAGGTGCTTAAGCCATGAACAGTGGCGATCATTTAGCTATGAAAGGAAGACTGTGTTTTTGAAATTACACAGCAGTTTCGTAGCGCGCTACGAAACTGCTGTAGCTGCATGTTACAATTGAGTTGATCAATTATGATTGACAAAGCAGCAAATCTTTTTGAAAGGTTTTGTCATCACACAGGTACATGGGAAAGGCTTACAGCACATCAAGGACGTGGCAGTCTGCTCCAATTTGGGTAATTAAAGGATAAAGGACATGCTTCTCTGGATTCGAATATTTTAAGGAAACCAAAAGCATAGTACCGGGGCAGTTTCCTGTTTCTCAGCAGAGGTAAAAGGATACGACATTAAAGGCCAGCAAGCAGCTACAGACACCTATCACAGCCAAACTAAAAGAGACCACTTGTCAAGGAATAAATCTTGATTGTAATAAATGCTATGTTCAGCATGATGTAGAATTAGAATCCTAATTGTTTTAGGTTTCTAAAGCTGTCAATTAGTAGTCAGTTGTATTTATTAGTTAGTTAAAGGGTTAATAGGTGTCATTAGAAGTAGACTTCGACTTCCCCTCATGCTTGAGGAGGAATCTCGATCAGTCAGAATAAGAACTCTATATATAGCTGAAACAGCAATGTAATCAGGGTTGGAAAATTTTATGATACAGCTTGTATTTGGCTTATGTAAAGACTCATTTCAGTAATATAATTTTGACTTTACTTCTCAGGATTCATGAGGGATTTCTATTGTTCAGAATATGTGATCTTGTTCTTTCCATAATTTTTACAATGGTATAGATGTATAATCACTCAGAACTCACTGAATGTGCTCTGATTTCCTGTATGCATTTATAAACTGTGGTCCTATATGAGTTATGTTCTGAATATCTAAATGCTGAGTGCCCTGACTTCTATGTAAGGTTGAGTTCACTGTTATATTGAGGTGTTGTTGACTCCATAAGCCCAATGGATAGATGCTTAATGTTTTTCCAGCATTCATATTTTTCACAGTTGTTCTATAAGAGTTAGCCATCTTAGCTTTAATCAAAATCATTAATCCTTTAAGAGAGAGCCCTCTCAGGTTGAGGAGGCTAAGCCTCAGCCTAAAGTAGGTTGAAATAGTTACTTGAAGTCTTCCTGGTCTGTAGCCTTCTAGGGCCTAATTTTGAGATAACAGACAGGATAGAGACCATACTTCAAGTCAAGAAAGTGCTGACAAAGAAGAGTTTAAATGTGTAGCTGAAGGAAAAGTGCCAAGTTTTAGAGTTGATAGTAAACATGTTTTTTAACAGAATGCAGCCTCTGCACCAAAAGGGTCTTCCCTCTCTGTTTGTTATAAATGACAAACTCATGGACAGAGGGGATTATGTCTAGAAACTTCAAGGCATAGCCACAGATGCTACAAATCTGTCAAACATCAAAGGAAGTGTAACAAGAAAAGCTTTACTAGAAGCAATTAGCAATTAGATTTACATTCAACATGAGCTGAAGCATGTATTTTTGGTCAAGCCATCATTTTCCAAATACATTGATGCTAATGAGGTGTACCAAAGGTTAATCAAAATTAATATTCCTAAAGGGGAAGCATGGAGTGACTTATGTGATTACCAGGAAGAATGAGACAAGGATGACTAGAGTAGTCATACAGGTTTGAGTCAGCACCAACCACGTCAACAAAACCACTCCAGTCTAACTAACACTTCAGGCAACAGCATTCCAGAAAAGGAGGGACACCTATCCCAGTATTCTCAGTGTGGCTACTCTTTAGCTACATTACTCAATTTTTCCTTCATTGTAATAAATAATAGATTTCCAAGTGTACAAGGCAAATTGTTGTAGTTTTTGTTTAAATACTCATCTGAACTATTTTTCTATTTGGAGCATTGTAATTTCGAGTTGGAGCATCAATAAAAGGACAGTTTACAGGATACTTGATCTGTTTTGACCTGGTGATGTTTTTCTCTCTGTGTTTAATGTATTTCTATTTACTTATCCATGCATTTTCACTTCTCATTGTAAAACAAAAATTATAGTTTAAGATATGTTGTTGGAGCACCTTACTGCTATTTGTATTTACAATCTCTGTGTTTTCTTCTGAAGTATGATTACAAAATACTTAAATGCTTTGTAATCCTAACTGATATCATTATCTGTCATTCCATTTATCATTCTGCTTTAAAATATCTAGTGAGGACAGTTAGCTTGCCCTGTAAACGCTCTGTAAAATTGATGTTACCACCCGGCCTGTGACTCCATTGCCCAATGGAAAATGTTTAAAAATGATCTTTCTCCAACCAAATGAACAAACAAACAAACAAATATTTCATTCTTAATATCTTGCCTAAAACATTATAGTACTAAAAACAAAGTTAAATCATAACTACATAGAGAGAGCCCTCTCTGAGTCTAGGAAGGCTAGGTCTTAGACTCATAAGTGGTTTGATGTATCTTTTGTGACTTTTGTCTTACCAATCTTCAAAATCACTAAAATATAACATGGACAAACCATTATTTTTGTACTAAGTTATCTCGGCGGGTATGGGTATGTCTCCTCCCCTCATTAAGGTCCAGTACCACAACATAAAAAGAGACTTGCATTAGTCTCACCCCCTCTATCCCTATCCTCTTTCAATTTAGCCTTATTGGTCTCTCTCTCTCTGACTCCCCTATGTTTTCTAGTGATGGTGTATTTACAATGTATTTTGGTCATACTTCTTGCTCCTACCACTTGTATGTTGGGGGGAAAACTATTATCACCAAAAAATTGATCATCTAGCCTAATTTACTAGATGGATCGAAGTACACCATGTAAATCCAATTTCACCATAGCAAAATTGCTTTCACTGTGAGAAATTACTTAATGAACCACCTCTGTTAAGTAATTTATAGTTAAACCCATGAAGAATAATTAAATATATCACTATTTATTTGATTTTCTTCTAGGAATAATTAATTAAACCATTGTTCAATTATTATTCCTTGTCATATTTGACCCTATCATGAAAAATAAATAGATAAATCATTAATTATCTTATTTTTCTCTAAGAATAATTAATTAATCACTAATTAATTATTATTCTTTGTTAGATTTGACTAAATCCCTCAAGAATAATTAAATAAATCCTTATTTGTTTATTATTCCTTAACTAATTCCTTGAGATGATAAATAAATCATTTATTTATTTATTATTTCTAAATAAAACTTTAAATACTTTTTCACTCCTAAACAAATATAATAAAATATTCCAGGTGGTTATTCCAAGAATGGGATCAATAATATTTAATTAATGCTCATTATTCGAGGATAACTCAATATTTTGTTATAAATAGAAGGGTTTTCCATTCATTATTCACTTTTGATTATTTTCATTTTTGCACTAATTGTTCTAACCCTGATTATTTTCATTGTTGAACACCATATTTTTGCTCGATTTACACATTATAGAGGAGAGATACTCTACACAAGCTGAATATGTTTGAGGATAGCCAAGAACCCATCCCATAGAGGGGGACTAGTAACATCTATTTTTTCCCTTCACAGGTGTTATAATAAAATTATTCTTTACATATTTGGTTTCCATTGGATGATTGAAGTTATTACTCTTTATTTTCATTGTTTAACTATGATTGTGGCATAGATCCAGACTTTGGCATGTTTTGTTTCTATTAATTGTTTTATATTGTTGAGATTGTTTCTCATCCACAATCTTAAGTGGGTTCTTTTCATACATCTTTGAGAAGAAAACAATACAACACTTTTATTCTCTCTCTTCTCCCACTTTACTTTCCTTTCACGTTGTCACCTCTTCACCTCTATCTCCAAAGGTACTTTCTCTATAAGAGTATCTGCTTTGAACTTGTAGCTTTTCTCAATCTTTGTGCTCTCGGAAATATTGCTCTTGCCCTTGTCTTGTGTGGGGTTGCTGCTCACTATTGTTGTTGTTGTTGTTGTTGTTGTTGTTGTTGTTGTTGTCTGTGGTGTTGTTTCCTACAGTGCTGCTTTCCATTCTACAGCCATGTTGACCGGTTCATTGAGCATAGAGGAGTTATAGAAATACCTCCAAAGATCTTCCTCTGGCTAATGAAATGCCCCATGGATCCATGGGTAGTACACCTTCACACAATGGTCCTTGCATATGCAGTGGGGATCATATGGATTGAAGATCTGGTGCCAAACTCAAACTTATTCAATTCCTCGACCTCGGCATTGCATCTTTCAAGGTATGGATCTTGTACAACCCAATCCACAAAGGAAGAGAAAGCCATGGTGCCTTCTTCCTCCTGCATAGTCCTACTAATAACCTTGTGGAGATGTGTTATGCAACCTCTTGCACGACTAGCTTGTCCATGGGAAACCTCGGTAACTCATGTGGAGACTTCTCTGTGCCAAAAATCGTAATGAAGGTGCCACCGAGTGAGGCATACCAATCTGCAATGTTAAGCAATGCCTACATCACTTCTTGAGACATGCACGGTGGATCTTGTTCAAATATCATCTTGTGAAACGGGGCGATGAAGTGGTCAGACAACCTTGCCATAACTCCTTGGTAACTGCACTCAAAGAGAAACTTGCAATAGACATTCACAACTTCCTCTAATGGTGTCCATGTCCAACCCATGGCAGGGAACTGCTGTTGAGCACAGATTGCATCATGCAAGTAAATTGACATAAAGAATCTTGGTTGTCCATCCTTAGGCAGATTCCAGGCATTAGACACATGCACTTTCAGCTAAAGAGCCAACATGTCTGACCAGTTGAAAGGCCTTCCTTCATTTGCCAATTGATCTAACATAACAACACAACTCTGTGGGAAGGTTTTCATGATCTCTTGGCAAATATGACCAAGAGTCGGTGAGCCTTCCTAAGTGACTTCATCTTGTAGACCTCATTGGGTGTCATCCTGAACTTCGATGGCTCTTTTACCCAACACTTCATGATATCTCTAGTTTTTACATTATTGTTGGGAGTTAAGAACATTACATCCATGTAGTTCACTAGCTATGGAAAATGATACATCTAATGGTATTTTTTCGTCCTAAAGGTGGTAAGTTGTGTCCCATTGGTATTGCACAATGTCAACATCTCAGTATTGGTATGTGAGACAACCTAGTGAATGATATCCGTGCAAGGTAAGGCAGGGTACCTGCATGCAGCCTTGTACAAGCCTGACTTGTGAATGTTGACATAGACTTGTCGATCTTCTAGATATTCCTTGAAACTACATACAAATGAGGAATAAAATTATTAGGAAGTGCTTTCAACCATTTCCTTGCTTCTCCATCCAATGACTGAACAAAAAGTCTTAGAATAACATCTAAATGTTCAACGTTTAGGCTATCTGCAAAATTGTGAAATACTGACATATGATTCTCTACAGTTTGTTCATCTTCCCCTGTAAAACGAGGAAGAATTTTGAGGTAATCCTGTGGAATTTGATTAAACGGTTGTGGCAATTGAAAGGGTGCATACCTATTCATCATAAATGAAAGTACTGCCATGTTTATTGAACTTTGATTACCAACAGATGTGGAACCTGATTGAGAGATAGATGGAATGTGCAGAGGTGGTAACGTAGCTATTGGTTGAGGTTGAATGATTATAGCAGATAAATGAAAAGTAATAGATTCTAAAGATTTCTCTTGACAGTTAGGTTCCTGAAATGAAGATGATGAAAAAGATGACTCTTTATCAGATGAATGTTCAAGCGAATTACTGCCTGATTTAGACAATGTAGGAATTGGTGTAATTGGAATCTTAGACCTTCCAACCCTCTTAGAAAATAGCCTTTCAGGATCTGGAAGAGCTTGAACCCTCTGTTGTGAAGTGTTTGATATTATATGGGGTCTCCTTGAAGCCAGAGTTATTGCTTTGATTCAAAATAGCCAAATATTTCCTCCTCACTAAACAACTAAAGGAAAATATTGAAAACCAAGGGAAAAATGTTCTTGTCTTCTCTCCCCGACAAAGACGTCAATTAAAGTTGTACCTTAAGAAACCAATTTCCTGGCTATAGAGAAATTTTGCTTAAGACATTAATAAATATTATTTACTGTCACTTATTGTTTGTTGTGTTCTCAAATGAAGGACCTGGAAAACTTGGTCTTTAACCCTTAATACGTGTATGACCGGAACATTTCAGAATGCCATTTGTTGCTAGATATAAATGATGAGTGAAGAAATCTTGAAGGAGAAGTTAAAGATAATATATTATTTTTTCATAGAATCTACTATCTGTAACTTAGAAGAAATATGAAAATGAGAATTGAATCATAGACAATATGCTGCTTAACACAGAAACTACTATCTGTGACTCTTGGAGAAGTTAAATATAATATGCTAGTCTTTCACAGAAACTATTATCTATAACTTAGAAAGGAAGGTGTAAACTTCAAGTATAGGAGCACTCTTTTAAGGAATTTTAACTTTATCTACATAAGAAATAAAGACCTGCAGCTTCATTACTATACTTGAAAGAAGAAAACATAGCATGACACATGACAGAGAAGGTTACAAAATTATACCCAACAACTCATGGAAACTTCTGATTCTTGCATTAATCAACGATGATATCAGGAATACAGTTCCTAGTCTCCAGGTTCTCCAAAATTCAAACCCTTTCTTTGTAAATTTTCCTCTTTTTATACATTTTGGAACAGTTGTTGATTTCATAAACTGCCCAAATTATTTAACTGCTTCTCTATCTATATGAAGTAAAAACTATTGCAGAATTTTACAGAGCGTAAAAGACACCTCAAAGAGCATGAAATAACATGAACATAACTAAATTCAGAAGGGGACGATAACTGCTGGCTTGCTCTGCTAATTCGCTGCTGAATTCCTCTGTAAATGCCCTAATGATGCTTAATTTGTTTTAGCCGTAATTAAATGCATAGCTTGTGTAATCTTGGGCTTACATGGGCATTTTGATTGGCCAAAATACAAAGAAAACATACCCAATTGTCTTCCTCTTCAGATTCGGCTATAACCCTGATTTTCCACTTTACATAGCGAAATTAATGCGAACATTTGATTAATATGGAACTCAAAGAGTTAATCTTGCTTTATAAATCCATCAAATTTTCCCGTCCAGCGCTCCGTTGACTTCCATCGCAAATGGCAATCAACCCGATATATCACTGCAAAACTTAACTTTACGCACCCTTAAGCCGCATAACTATGGTAATATTGGACTTATGCATAAATCCTTATTATTTGCGCTTTTTCCATTATATACCTTTTATAATAGAAATATGCCATAAAACATGCTTTTTCTGCTTTCAATATGGGCTTTGCACAACTCTCGAGGCATACCTTTTCCGCCGATATATCCCCATCGTAGGTCTGCAACTTTCGGATCAGATGGTCTATAAAGATTTTAGGTGGGACATAAGTCTGGAGAATACCCACCCGAAATGGGTGGTTTTCTCTCTCCACCCATTTGCTACGTGTTGAATGATAAGTGGGATCGGGTGAGCTCCAATAAAAACCACTTACCATTCTTGCTCCGCCCGAAATCCCACTTGTAACTTTAAATTTGCCTTTTCGTACGCCTCGCGGACCTATTGGGGCCTATACAACATAATATATATATATGCCTTGGGTCCAGCCTCTTCAGTGCTTATTTCTATGATAATCCTTTATAATAGAAATACATATAAAAATGCAGGGCTTTTCGATATAGCAGACCCGCCAGGGCTTTACAACAATATCTATATATATATATATATATATATATATATATATATATATATATATATATATAGATATATTTCAAGTCTTGCCCTTATCGCGGGTCGCAATTAGCAAGATCACATACATATATAATATGCTATGTGCTATGACAGACCCGCCGCACTTATAAAACACAATATATATGTTTTCGGGTCCGGACATCGCAATCGCAATTGACGGAACCAACCTTTATAACCTTGCGGTGTGGCTGACCTGACGGGACTTTTAAACACAGTGTATATATGTTTTGAGTCCAGCCCGCGATCGCAGATCGCAATTTGTGTTATCATCGGAACCAATAATACATATCATTACAGACCCGCCGAATTGTATAAAACACAACTTATAGTATTTCGGGTCCAGCTTTAACCCTTTAACACTTGTTTCTTTTGCGAATATGATATTTTACTTTGCTTCTTTCTTGTTTCCATATGCACATATATATATGTATTGGGTCTAGCTCCATATAACCATTTATATAGAGATTAGAAACCTTAGCTACTCTGGGGCCGATTCTTTTACAATTCTTTTAGCGATTCTGCTATGCCATTATCACTTCTTCATCTTGCTTTTATCTCTTCTTTTTGAAGTATTTTCAAGTGATTCTTGAATGAAAAATGAATATTATAAACAATAAAAATGCATGTTACAACATTATGTATGAATTTCCTTTATTATGCTTATGTGATTCGCGAATGAATGCAATTACATTGAATAATTGAACACATTTACAAATATCCATTTACGCGGAGTTAACTATAATTGTATGATAAGATAAGCAAGTCACTTATATTAATTATGGAATTTGTACGGTACACTACTCTAGCAGCGTGAAAGTACCTGAGCAGCAGGCTAGGGCTGCGCGAAGGTCAATCGTACCATTTCATGCAGGTGTTTGAAGGCTGGAATAGAGGGCTCGTCTTGCAGGCCCTAGAGCGAAGCTTCCTGCGCGAAGGCGGGGATAGAGGGAATCAATGACATCACAACCATCTCAAGGTGTGGAAACTTGGTTCCAGCATCCCCCCATACTACTTCGAGTGAGACTTCGGTCTGCACTCCATGGGTTGGTGCTGAAAGGGCCAGTAGTGTAGGGATTTGTTTGGCTAAATTAAAGTTGAACCTGGGTCAGGCCCCAACAAGCCAATAGATTCATACATACTTATACAGAATAGTCCATACATGCATGTGTAAGCCGACAAATACATATATCATTTAGAGTAAACCAGATAGCATAGAATACAATACAACATATGCATGAAGTGTGTTGGGTCTGTTATATTAAGAAGTGTAAGTTCCAGTCATACAATACATCCATGTCCAACCACTAGTTCCGACAGCAGAACGTTACAGCCACAACCTCCTGCTCCTCCAAAGAGATGTACTAGCTCTGTGCAGTGGAGAAGCCAAGGCTCGTTAAAATACTATCCAAGCTCTATCCAAGCTTTATCTAAGATAGTCCTATCGGAAGATTGGCTGACCAAAAGCCTATAGAATGAGTTATGAGGTACTATTTATAGCAAAGGGCGGGGTGACCCTTGACATTCCCCTTTGAGACCATTCATCTACCATCATGACTCTTCAACTACTTTATGACTGTTACATTCAACTATCGACACTTGAACTTCCACTAGATAAGACGTTACATTACAATGCACATGTGCCCATGTGAGACAAAATGGCTTGAGCAAGCCATGCAAGACATCACTGACACTCGAACTGTTGTGGTGAGACCAACACTTTGACATGCTTGTGATTGTCGAAGGTGATGCGCTGATGCCAAGCTTGGTTGTCCGTGATGGTGTCCATGCACTCAATGGTGACATCTTGCTGAAGTGAACTCTTGCCTTCATTGCATCCAGGTGCACTGATATGGCTCCTTTGTCCAACTCATTTGATAGCATGCGCATTGTCATCTTGGTGTGACCAAATCGACAACATGTTGATGCATAGTGTCTACGCTGCTCTCAAAGCATGTGCTAGTGGCTGTGTGCATCAACTTGTTGAGGTACATGTTCAACTCCAGTCGGACTTGCTTCTTGTCTTCGCCTTAGTGAGTGTGCCGAATGGGTGGGATCGCATGCGTGCGCATAATGACATGCATGTTATTGCATTCCCCTGCATGTGATCAACATCACTACTCACTTTGTCTTCTCTATGCCAGCTGCTAGGATGGATCTATAACTTGTACGAGCACAATTTCATCCATGAGTGCATGTTGCGCCCCCTGTTGTACCTGTTCCTGCTACAACTCATTCTCTCATCTATGCAGCTCATGTTCTTCCTTGGGTTGCTGCTTCAGCACATGCAACTCCTTCTCTATTTCATTCTCTGCCTTCATGCGATCTTCATGGCGTGCCATCCCCTCATAGCCCGAGTATCCAAAGTTTCTTTCATCAAAAGTGGATCTGCTTGAGCTTGCAACTTTTTTCCGCCTCTGTGTTGTCAACAAACTTCCTCTTGCATTTGTTGCATCCTTGTTGAGGGAAATGTTCCCCTAGGGCTTTTTGGGTTGAAACCCTAGCAAACTGAAAGTTGTCTATACAGAGAAACACACATTCACACAGCCATTATGCTATTATAAGAAAATTCTAGGATAAGGGAACGTACCTTAGGTTCTACGTTTGAGAAGGTCCTCAAGGGTCTAAACCTTTCTTCAAGTTCCTCTTGCTACTTTGTCCTGCAAAACAACCAATTCCAAAGAACACAACAGTATATGGACAAAAAATTATAAAGAAACCATCTTCATGTTATAAAGAAAGGTAGTTAGTTATGAAATATAAAAAACCAATCACATATGAATTCTAGCATGAATATCATAAACATAAAGAAGATTCATATTAGGAACCAAGACATGTGTTTCTTTTATTATAGACAAATAAAGTATAGAAAAGGAATAATTTCACCTGAGTCACCTTTAGCAGGCTCCAAGAAAAGCTTCCTTCCGGATCCGTTCCAGCCTCAAGCCTTTAACAAACTCCTTCCATGACTTACTCCATGATGTCATAAGTAGTGGATGAACATCAACACACAAGGAAACAAGGGTTTCCTGTACAAATGGGGGAAGTGCAGAAGCCACAAGGGACTTCAGACCTGGTCAGGGGAAAAATCTCAACATAATAACCTTTCTCTCTCTTCTCTCCTCCCTTAGGCCTTCCCATTGAGGTCTTTTTATACCTCTCCCAAAGTAGTTTTTTAGTTGGGAGTTGGTTGGGAACAGTTGGGCCACGGGCACTAATAGGTGATCAGCAGGTAAAACCCGCGATCTCCGCCCGAAATTAAGGGCTTTTATATTTTTTTAAGTGTCTTAATACATATACGCGGGTTGGGTATACACAGACCAGCGTATACACGTGTTTAACTCAGGGAAATGTCGCGTATAAGGGATAAAACACTGTTTTTTAAATTTTAGGACCAGGTCTGGAAGGAGGGGTTGCCCTAGGCCATGAGTGTAGCATCACAAACCATAAGAGTGAGATTCGGAGCTATAACAGATGCCCCCTAATATATGAGGTCAGAAGGGGTACATGATGGCCAAAATATATTAAGCAAGTACATGGAAAGGAAATCTATGAAAAACCGAGGAGGACTTCACCAGAATTCAGCCTGCCAAGCCACAAAAGGAGATCAGAAAGAAACACTATCTGAGGCGGGCATACCCATGCTCAGAAAAAGTAAAGCATGTCCGCATATCAAGTACAAGTGGATCCACTAAGTATACAAGTATAAATGACTGGAAAATACATAATGGATCATCTGATCATGATGAACAAGGACATGTCTGAATATCACATATAAGACTGTCAATGATGCTGAAAGATGCAACGGAACACTGATATCAAACACTGATCCCAAAAGGTACCAACTGAACATGATGGAATAGGATGGTACTACACTACAAACTCAGGTGCCAGCATATAGATTGTCGCCATGACTGACTGCAACATATAAGGTGGGGTGGTATCAACTAGCAGCAATAAGAGCAACTGTCAAGTGAACCAATGAATGTTGATACAACCTGAGGTCTTCACCAACCGCCGTGGTACATTTCTACACCATGGGAATAAATGATCTGAAGTCGACCATGTGAGAAATCGTTTGATTATCGTTCATTGATGTATACCGTTAACAAACGCGAGACTACTCACAGATAATGATAATGAGCGTCAAGGTACCCAGTACAATCTAACAAGTGTGAATAGATGAGCTAGAGTCGAACACCTGTAAGAATCTATCAATCAGGAGACAATGATGGTTTCCCACTGTCGATAGCGAAGGATCTGCCACTAATGACTGCAAACCCCAAGGTACTGCCAAATGGACTCTAGACCTTTGCCCCAGAGCAATGAGTTGGAGTCGATAGGGAAAGATCCGCTAGAAGGAAGGCATTAAGGCATCCTTCATCAATCTAGCGCGAGTGTAACCCGTAGGCCAATAATGTGGAAGGAATCGGACGAAAGGGATGTAGTAACCCAACCGAAGTACGTTTCCGACGTACACAAGATGTGGCTAGCGCACGACATAAACCCTCTGAACCAACCAATAATGAAAGCTGACACAGAGGCGAGGTATCCACCAATAGGGTCAAATGGAAACCAAGGTACTGCACGAATCCCAATGTGTGATAATGTAAGCTGATGTCGAACATAAGGGAAACCACTCAGTCAAAGACCCATGATATTGATCGATGCTGAGCACAAGGTGACCTATCAATAATGAAAATAGGGCCAGGGTGCAGCTCTAGGCCTGTCCTCAGAGCAAGATGTCGTCGTCGATCAGGACAAGACCCGCCAGCAAGAAGTCAATGGGGACCTTCTCAAACCGGCACGAGTAAAGGACCAATATAGCAGATGTGATGATAGACACGACACTGACAAGCAGGGATGGCTGACTAAAAAATGAGTCAAGAGACACCGTAAAGAGGCCGACTCAGGCTAACTTCCTTGAAAAAAAGCACGACTCAATGTGACTATGTGGCAGCATATGATGACTCTGTATAAGTTTGTCATGCAGGAGGCACGAACGAACCCTCCATATGATTGGAAGAGATAACCAATCGGGGGAGAACTGACTCAATAACAAGGTTAAGGCTTACCTAAGTCAAACTAAATCCCGCCCAAATGGAGGAGACTTTGTTTTGAGTGCTTTGTTCAAGGGCGACACGACTGACTCTAGCTGCCAACAATAAATGGAAATACTGTCCCATTCCTGCTCTTTTTGGAATATTTAATTTTTTTTGTATTTTTCTGTTAAGCTGGAAAAGAATTAAAGAATGCTATGGTAGAGTGGAAAGAATGAGTGTCAGTGAAACAGATGATCTAGTTCCTGGGAATGGAACGTTCCTATGCTCAATGCAGGGAGGTGAAAACTGGTCAGTGACACTCAAAGGTGTATTCCTTCCACGGGTCAAGGTGTGTCAAGTTGCAAAAGTCAAAGGTATGCAAGGTTGATTTTGCAGTCGTCCTGGTCAAAAGTTGGCTTAAACACGAGTCCAAGTGAAGCTGGCTCTAGGCCAAAAGGTGCAAATGGTCAACATGCAATGCAACAGTACAACTCAACACAAAGGAGCCTCTAGGGTATAAGGCCAGAACAAAGCGAAGAAGCTAAGAGGAATGAGTCTTCAATGCATAAGTCATGGCGGGACTACAGAGGACTCCTGAGCCTACTCAAATCGGAGCATCATGGGCAACAAATGTCAGTGAGCTGCTAACTATGATGCCCATGTAAAGGATGGCTCTACCATCGTGTCATGATTTAAGGAATTGACGAGTGAAGATGGCTAGCGAACCATAACACGATGGGGTCGACCCTATGGCATATGTATCGGCAAATGGAGGCTAGTATGCATAATGCAATGGAAAAATGGTGTCCCTAACCTATATGCCAGTGAGAAAACGATACCTGCCATGACGGGTCAACAGTCATGGAACTGTCTCGAAACTGTCGAAAAACGTCCAAAATGTCCTAGAAAATAAACCATTCTCGACATTCCAAGCTCCCAAGTTAAAAGTCACATGAGGCCAAACAAAATAAAATTTTGAAAAAATTTTACATTTTCAAAACCTATAAAAGAGATTTTGGACTCACCATTTTTACGATTTGAGTTTGAGAGCAAAGGATTTGGAGCAAAAGGAGCAAACTTCCCATAGCTAGATTCAACCGTTCAAATTCTTCAAAAACCTCCAGGTAACTCTTATACTTAGCTTGCAATTGATTGTGACTGGTTTTAAGATTTTTAATTAATGTTTCACCGTTGAATTTTTTGCCCAAAATTTCACCGCGGCGTATACGCGGGTTGGTAATATGAAACCCACGTACATGCGGACCCTATACGTGACTGTGTGCACAGGGACCCGCGTATACGCTGCGAACAATTTTTAAACAAAAACTAATGGTTGCAAATCATTTTTTTCTCAGAATGGCAATCACCTGGTGAGAAAGAGAGCACGCAGCGGTGGATAATGAAGTCATGAATGATCCTGAAGCTTTGGATGCCCTACGGGGATGCGGTTTGCTTAAATTCTTCAAACTGCCAAATATGAAAGCAAACACACGTCTGCTTGAGATGCTCATTGATTATTGGGACGTCGAGGAGGAAGCCTTTATGATTTATTAGATGCCACTCAGGGTAGAAGTGGAGGATATCTATTTTATCACGGGCATTTCCTGAAGGGGAGAGGTAGTACATTCCTGGGGCAGGACATGGAGCAGTCTCACGATAGAGGACTATGTACAGATATATTGCCCGAGACATCCCAAGAAGGTTGGGAGCCAGATTTCTATCACACATGTGGCGAGTTTATCACTGAGGATAATCATGTTCACCATAGATCAAGTGAACGGATCGTCCTCTATGTATCAGGCATCACGACTAACCATGAGTGTGGCAGTTGACTATCTCATTACTGTGTTCAACTGGTGTACTCCTCTTCTGGCCAACATGAAGAGCCAGCTCACTTCTATCAAGAGGGGACAGACAAAAAACTTTGGATATGGGACTATCCTGTGTACTTTCTTTTTCGAGAAGGTTCCCGCACTCTGCCCCAGGGTAGCAGTTCCCATTAGCACCCCACGCAATCCATGCATGGGCCGGTGGGATGATCTGATGAAACGTCTGGGGGGGTGGGGAGGTCCCAAGGACTGCCTTTGATGATGACTTCTTCACCTGGTGGGATCAACAGATCATCGCCGTAGATGACTACCCCTACGTTGGGCTGGATTTCCGAGGAGATCCTGATCTAGCATTACCATCGAACGCAGCATGGGGCAAGATTGGTAAATTTTTTTTGATTTTTCAAATATAATGATGCATTTTGAAAAATATTTTTGATGAGATTCAAATGACTTATATGATGATCATGTTCCAAACATTGGGCCAGTACGACCAGATGGGTTCCCGCGGCATGGACGGCGCGGCCGAGGAGCCAAAGAGGCGGCTGCTGATACAGAACGGACTCTACACAACGTCCAGCGACACTTGGCGAGACTAAGCTGCCGAGTATCGATGGCTGCCATAGAGGACCTTCCTAAGGATATGCAGCGTCATGTGGTTGGCATGCCACGTGACTGGGCTCACACTTTTCGGCGTGTGGCCAATGCGATAGTTACCTACTTAGCCGCTCATCCAGAGCCGGGGCATTAGATATGCCAGACATGATTATGGGCATTTGAGTCCCAATTTTGTAAATTTTTGGACAAACATATGTACACTGGAGACGCTTTATGATATCTATATCTATATCTATATATATATATATCTAGAGTTCGACTTTTTGATGCTTGATATTATTGTGATGAATGATTAATGTGCCAGTCTAATGCTTCATTAGCAATAAAATCAGCTAACCAATTATGAGATCTTGGAATGTGAAAATAATTAATATAAGTAAATGATCTTTGCAACAACCTCACCCTTAAATACTGGTGATATAAACATGGATCCCTTACCCGATAAATGTTGTTTAATTGTGACACTATCAATTGAGAATCAAGATACACTACCAACGAGTTGATCCCATGAGAGATTGCCTCGGATAATAAATTAATAATGGCAGTATACTCAACCATATTGTTTGAAGCAGGACCGATGCATACACCTCTTGATACCATCAATTGACCAGTTGGATAATAGAGTACCCAAGCTGCGGAAGTGAGATTCCGAGTGTGCCGACTAGCACCATCAGCGAACCCAAAATAGACCAAATCATCCATCAACACCTGCCATAGCAGACCAAAAAGTGTTGATATAAAAAGCGCTCGATGATATATGTACAAATATACATAATGTACAAAGAAGCCATTGCCTGGCCAAAACTAAGCAAAGTACTTCCTGAGGTGGAGCCCATCAGGGGGCTCCGCTAACTTACTCCTAGGGATGTTTATAGGTATGATGATCGAACCAATCAATATACTTCCTTTGGCGAATAACTGTGTTGGAGCCAAAGGAGCTGTACAAACATCACTAGTCAGACTGGAGGACCATGATTCGACTTCATGCACAGGGGAATGAAAGTGTGACCGACGATGTAAATCTTCCAGAGTTCGATCTACAACTGTCATTGCTTCGAATATCGCTTCATCCGATGGAAAAACAATATCCAAGAAATCCGATGCAGAGGTGGAATCAAGGGTCCGAGTATGAGCCACATTACCATCTATCTCTTTCCCAGAGGAAGGAGTAGAATGGTTATCTGCAGAGTTATCGATAGATTCACATCCAAGCTCTACTACAAACATCAAAGATTCTATTCCACCCACCTTATTGTCATCTAATGTGGTCACAGATGAAGCTAAGGTTCCAGGATCCGAAGAATAAGGACTTTGAACAAACTCTCTCTGTAAAGGGTCACTGGAGGATGAAATTGTATCTTTTCCAACTGTAGGAGGGGGAAGATTAAACGTACCCATCAATGAAGAGTACATCCCGACTCCTAGATTCTCAGTAGGCGGACGGGGGTTACCCACTAAAGGAACAGTAGAGTTAGAGCTTGCTTGAGGATCGACTGGACAATAATCCAATTGATCAACCTTAACGATTTTCACCTCATGAGGAAAGCAAATGACACGAAACAGAGTCAAAACAATGGCGTCCATTTCATATACCCAGTTCCTTCCTAAGAGTAGATTGTAGTCTAGGTTAGCATATATGACCTCTACTTCAATATTAACGACCTTTCCTCCAACACATATAGGAAAGGCCGGGATAATCCCGTATGGGCTATGAGAATGACCATCAAACGCTGTCAAGAGGGTAGGTGAAGGAACAACCGACGGTGATCCAATGGCCTTCCAGCATGACATAAACATGACACACATGGAAGCTCCCTCATCTATAACTGTCCGAAAAATATTCGTTTTCTGGTAGGTAGACTTTATCTGGAAAGCCATGTGATGAGGAAGTCTCTTTTTGACATTATTCATATTAAAAGTGAGAGCTAACGAATTACTTGGATCCACTACCCCCATTACCGATAGCAAGGCACTTCTTTGAGCAGGACATGACTGGAGAACCTCTAAAGCGGACATAGCACATGGACTCTGAGCCAGATCCTCAACAATGGAGTAATTCTGGGATGCCCTAATATTAGGGTTGATAGTCGCGCGTTTAGCAGAACCTTTCGGTACTCGTGGTATAGTCTCAACAGAAGGTAGCTCAATATGAAGTGGGTTGTTAGTTTCCGGAACTGATTTACCCTTGGAAGTTTCACCTTTACCATAATCGCATGACCGTGTGGCCACATTAGCGTGAGAACCCATCATGAAAACATTTGATGACTTGTCCCCTTCCTGGTTGCCCCCTGCGGAGGTTCCAGGGTTTGAACTCGCGCCGGCAAGCATTTTCTGCCCTTGGGGAAAAGGGTTGGTTAACACAGCTTGGGAACTAGAAGTCCCTTGCTGCCCTAACAAGCGTTGAGCATCTTGAATCTTGGGGCAGAGATGAGTTAAATGGTCTCCATTGCACAGCTTGCATGGAAACTTGACTTTCTTTCTAGACTCATTTCCACCACCACCAGCATTATTGCCGGATTTATTTGCATTAGCCTTCCCATCCTGATTCTTTTTCGTACGTCATCCTTTCTTTTTCCCATTGGAATTCTGATTTCCTTTGGGGTTATCAGATTGGACGGCGTTAATCAAAGAAGTTTGGGAAGCCGGGGGGTTAGACGATGTGACTTGGTTGTTAGAAGCAGTTTGTAAAGACAACTGCTGCAATTGGTTCAACAAGTTCACGGTAGTTGTGTCTACCGACCCAACGATACCATCCGCATAGGGACCTGGCTTCGACTTAGCTATGTCAACCTTAGACCCAGGAGCATTTGGCAAGTATTTTTGTAGGATCCCAGACTGAGAGTAGATCAATTCTAATTGTTGGGCCCTAAAAATGGCTTGTTCCTCAGAATAGACTCCAGACATGGAGACATCCTTGGAGATCTCGGGTTGTAAAGATTTCAAAAACCACTCGAGACGGTACTCCAGAGGGATTTTGGCTTTAATGAGCCTCTTTCTCCGTCTCCATTCCTGAATATGGTCAGAAATGTGAGTTGCCTTATCCTAACAAAAAGTGGCCAGAAGTTCAGTTCCGGCATCATAACGGACAGGCAACTGAAAATGATTTAAGAAAATATTGGCTAAGTCAGCGAAAGATGTAAAGATGCCCCCTGGCAACTCTATATACCATTTGGCCGCATTACCAGTCAAGGTGCGTTGAAAAAGTCTCAACCTAATCGAGTCATCGATCAGGGAGTTAGATGAGCACCACAAATGGAATGTGGTTACATGGTTTCCTAGGTCCTCACCACTCTTCCCTTCGAATTTTGGAATGTCCGAAGGGAGTTTGGTTGGGACTGAAGGCCAGGCCGGATTGTACTTGATTGGATCGTTTGTTAACTTAGTGAGATCTGGCAAGTTCAACGTTGCCAGAAACGGAAGCCTAGGAGGACCTTGGGGATTCCACCCAGACTGGGCAGAATTCCCAAAGTACTGAAAAGATTGGCCTGGATTTTGGAAGGCACCAGGCTGCCCGAAGTAACCAGCAGAGCCGGCTAAACCAAAAGGCAAGCCTTGTGATCCAGCAAAATTCGGAGTTTGACCAACTCCGGCCGTAAAGCCTCCATAACCAGCAAAGTTTCCTCCTAAAGGATTATGAGGAGTTGATAACCCCTGATACGGGTTCCAAGCCGAAGCTAAGGGAGGAATACTTTGAAATGAACTAACTGTGGAGTATGGCCTATTCCCTTGTTGGCCGTAAGACGGATTCCCAGTTCCCGCGCCACTAACCCCAGGGTTAGTCCAACCTTGGAAAGGATTGCTGCTTTGTCCTATAGAAGAAAAAGGCATGGATCCTATTGTCAGGTTGGAATGTGGTATATGACCACTTCGGAAAGGAAAACCCTGGAATGAAGCCGATCTGCCCATCATGGACATAGCGACACTAAACGGAACTGATGGAATACCCTGTGAGTGGGTGCCAAATGGGAAAAATCTAGAACCAAAAGCATTGGTTTGGGAATTTCCACTCATGGACGGAATGGAGGTAGACCCAACTAAAGATGTGCTAGCAAAAGATCCAAATAAAGAAGCAGAGGAGATGGAAATCGTTCCCCCCCTATACCAATGTTGGAGTGTGCATAGTTGTAGCACTTGTAGTAGAAGCCATGCTTCCAGTAGTGGTCATCGATGGTAAGCGCGTAGCATAACCTGGACTTGACAATCTATGCGTCGGAGTCCCAACGTATTGTAATATGTCTGGATGACTGGATGGTAGGGGAGAATTTGGAGCCGCTAACGACTCTGAGAGTTCTTCTACCTCTATGTTATTCTCCGCTTGAAAGAGAACTCGAGAAAGAACTGGCGTGTCCCTCTCTTATTCTACGAAAGTGCTAGGCCTTGGTTGAACACTAATGCCCCTAGGTGGAGGATCAATCCCCGATGCGTCAACTGCCATGGGACGAAACCCACCAGCAGTATTGCCTCTGTGCCTTCTAGGAGAAGGCTCTAAACTTTGTGGTGAAAGACCACGAAGTCTTCGAGACCGTCTAGGAGATTGGTCAGCCACTTTGAATTTTTTGTTATGATCTAACTAAAGACTCAAAAAATTGAAAGCTAGGCCAAATAAGAGCACAGAGCACACACTATAAAGTCCCTAAAGATAACAACCAGTCAAACAACTTCCAAGTATTTCCGCTCCAGGTGATTAGGACCGGACACCAAAATACAAGAAAGTGAATTAAGGGGCCTTCCGAAGATAGTCTGGGATGATGAGGGCCCAGTCCTATCAGCGAAGGTATCAGAGGAAGTTACGCTGACCTCCTAACAACAGCCTACGCCGGTGCAAGCCCCCAAGCTTCGCAAGGGTGCCCTCCAGTAGTACTGTCGAGAGTGATGCAACGTTGACCTTAGGTGCCATGGGATTCCCCTCCACAGCCACCTGTGTAGATCCCTAGGAGTAGCAACTATGGATACCAACTCATCGCAAAAGCCAGGCGGAACAGTCGTGAGGTAAGTTTGGACAAGTAGGAGAGGGGGTATCTCTCTTCCCTGTCTTCATAGACCCTCGTGCTTAACTCCCGAATCCGGAGCTTTCCTGGTCTTCCTAACGCTATTGGATTTTCACTCGCTATTCAGATTCCTATGTTTGATGTTTAAATGGCCTTGGAGAGTTAACTCTCCACTCGCCTAATCCAAGGCCCTAAAATCCTAAAACTTGTTGGTGTATCTAACTTAAAAAAAAAGTTTTAGTGAATTTTAATTAGCGCTTGATTTTAAAATAGGCTGTTCTTTAAGTCATGGGATAACGGAAGTGAAACTAGTGGTGTTTTTTGACGCAAAAGAAATTAATAAAAACCTAACTACATGCACATGCACTTGTTTTCGTTTTTCTATGAAAAGCAATTTCTATAGGGTTCAGAGGAACTTCAAATAAAACAAATTTTTCTTTTCTTTTCGTTAATTCACGCTTCACACTCACAAAAGTTAACAAAGCTATGTATGGCTAAAAAGATATGCAAATCTATCCTAATGCACAAATATATGCTGATGCAAGATTCAAAACTACTCTAAAGAAAAGAAATGAAAGTTTCTTACTTATCAATTTCTATTTTGCCACTTAAAATGTCTAGATGGAATATGAGATGTTACCATTCATTTCATCTAAACACTAAAAACAAGTTTCAAGACAAACATAAAGCACTTTCATTCACTAAAAGAAAACCAAATGGAAACCAAGTTCAAGAAAGCAAAACGAAGTTTTTCAAAAAGTTTTCTTCAAAGCAACAACAAAAAAGTCTTTTCAAAAATGCTCTCAACAAAACTGAAACTTTGTGATTGAAGAATAGGCAACAAACACTTTTGCAAGTTGACACCACACAATGGACGAAAACTCAACAAAAAGAAATGTGTTTAAGGATGCTCTTATCAATCAAAAGTAGCGATGAAAGCTTTGGCAACAAAAACCAAAAAGATCAAAAAACAAATTTCAAGAAAGTATCAATCAACAACTTTCATGAAACAAATATGTAGATGGCCACAAAAAGCGGTTTTGTGAAGCAAACAAAAAGTCACCAAAAGCAAGATTTAACACAAAGATTGAGACAATCTTTCTTCCCTGATGAATCAGAGCAGCCAAGATTCCAAACAAGAAATCTTGCGTGCTTAAACAAGAAAGGATGACGCTTGCAACAACAAAAACAAGACTAATACCCCTTACAATCAAAGAGAATTTGGAACAAGATGCTCGCTGTAAAACTAAGAACTGATACTGGAAAGTGACTGTTTCAGACTGACTCAAACCATCAGACAAATCTTCAGAGACAAAAAGATTTAAAAATCTTGAAAATTACAAGATATACGTGACTGTATTGGTGTACAGATTGCGTGTATACGCGACTGTAACTAAGGAAACCTGCGTATACGCGGGTTCACTTAAAGAAACATGCGTATATATGCTTCTGTAACTAAGAAAAACAGTGTATATAAAAGGTTTCAAGAAAAATAAAAAACAAACTGAAGAAACTGGAAAAACTTAAAGTTCAAAAACAGACCAGACAACAACAGCAAGCAAATAGGCAGCTGAGCCCTAATTGGCTTGAAAACACCCAAACTAGGAACAACAAGAGTGTTGTCCCAAGTGAAGTCGCCAATTCTGTTGAGGGAAATGTTCCCCTAGGGCTTTTTGGGTTGAAACCCTAGTAGACTGAAAGTTGTCAATACAGAGAAACACACATTCACACAGCCATTATGCTATTATAAGAAAATTCTAGGATAAGGGAACGTACCTTAGGTCCTACGTTTGAGAAGATCCTCAAGGGTCCAAGCCCTTCTTCAAGTTCCTCTTGCTCCTTTGTCCTGCAAAACAACCAATTCCAAAGAACACAGCAGTATATGGACAAAAACTTATAAATAAACCATCTTCATGTTATAAAGAAAGGTAGTTAGTTATGAAATATAAACAACCATTCACATATGAATTCTAACATGAATATCATAAACATAAAGAAGATTCATATCAGGAACCAAGACATGTGTTTCTTTTATTATAGACAAATAAAGTACAGAAAAGGAATAATTTCACCTGAGTCACCTTTAGCAGGCTCCAAGCAAATCTTCCTTCCGGATCCGTTCCAGCCTCAAGCCTTTAACAAACTCCTTCCATGACTTACTCCATGATGTTATAAGTAGTGGATGAACATCAACACACAAGGAAACAAGGGTTTCCTATACAAATGGGGGAAGTGCAGAAGGAACAAGGGACTTTAGACCTGGTCAGGGGAAAAATCTCAGCATAATAACCTTTCTCTCTCTTCTCTTCTCCCTTAGGCCTTCCCATTGAGGTATTTTTATACCTCTCCCAAAGTAGTTTTTTAGTTGGGAGTTGGTTGGGAACAGTTGGACCACGGGCACTAACAGGTGATCAACAGGTAAAACCCGCGATCTCCGCCCGAAATTTAGTTTTATATTTTTTTAAGTGTTTTAATACATATACGTGGGTTGGGTATACACATACCCACGTATACACGCGTTTAACTCAGGGCAATGTCGCATATAAGGGATAAAACACTGTTTTTTAAATTTTAGGACCAGGTCCGGAAGGAGGGGTTTCCCTAGGCCATGAGTGCAGCATCACAAACCATAAGAATGAGATTTGGAGCTATAACAATCCTGTATGTTGCCTACAATTGTTGTTGATGGTGCTGCTTGCTGTGATGTTGCTGTCGTCATATCTTGATTTCCTTTTCTACGAACAACTTGATGTCTTCGTGGGTAAGCAAGTTCATAGACACTTGATCAACTACATATGCAAGTGTGCTCTGAACGATGTCTTCAACTTTGCTCTCCTAGAAACCATCGTACCTGTGCTGCTGAGAGGTAGATGAATACCTACGATAGCTGGAGATAGGGAAACACTCATGGCAAGAAATCTGTCAGTCAAAAACCAAAACGAACTTGAGAACTGACTTGAAACATACTTGTGTGACTAATCATGAAGGTTGCGCAATTTCCACCTGGAGGTCGGGAGACTGACTACCAAAACTGTGCAAGGCACACTCTGGGCTGTTAGTAGGTTGACTGACTATTAGAACTATGCAATGCACAGTCCAGCTTGGCCTGCTGAGGACTGAAACTACGTAATGCGCAAGTTCAATCAGTAGTGACATGCAACCAACAAACTGCATTGCGCACTTTCTAGGGCCAATAGGACACTACCTCCAAGAATTGCACAATGCATGCCCGGAGGCCAATGCTTGGCTAGACTTGCACAATTTCTGGAGGGAAGGCAAAGCCTTTGCTTCTGAAAATGTGCAGTGCTTATTAGAAAATTATATATTATAGAGCAACGGAACACATAAAATATTGCAGAAATATAAACATAGAAAACACATAAAATAAGAGAGATACAGATATACGTGGTTCACCTAGTTTGGGCTACATACACAGAGAAACAACTAGTCCTTCCTTTTATATTATCCAACAAACTAAAGAGATACAACCTACATCAGATTTGTTGTAACACCCTCTTCTCTCTCAATCTCCTCTCTCTTCCTCACTCAGAATCCAGATATCCATAGACACAATACAATTCCATCATAAATAGTGAGGGGTTTCCTTCTAGGGTAAAAAACCCTAAATCAAACATAAATTCTACCATTAGATCATCCACCTAATGAACCACCCAGATTGACTAGAAATTACTAGACTTTTACAAGGCAATTTTACATCTATTTTTAGCTTCGGAGGCACTGCCCCCGAACCCCCACCGGGGGACCATTGGCCCTCAGACCCCCATGGGGGGGACAAGGCCCCCCCGCACCCCCCCACATGGAGGGGTATATAGTCTTCTTGGGGTATACATCTGGCTGAAACCTTTGAATAAAGAAAATAATCAGGTTCCAGACCTAACAATCTCCCGCTTGGAGACTGATTATAGAAACTCCACCGCTGCTTCATTTGCTAGACAATGACTCTACTTTGGACCTGGTTGTTTCTCATCTTCTTCATCATACTTGAAGACCAATTGAAATCAATTAGATTCTCAGTTTCTCCCTGGTTACAACTTTTGTTAACATATCTGCAGGATTCTGGCTAGTGTGTATTTTTTCCAGCTTCAACTGTCCATCTTCCAATGCTGACCGTATGAAATGGTACTTGAGCTATATATGTTTAGTCTTGGAATGAAATGTAGAGTTCTTTGCAAGATGTATGGCACTTTGGCTGTCACTGTATAACCTGCCCAACTCCTGCTTCTTGCCTAATTCATCCAGAAACCTTTGTAACCAAATCATTTCTTTACTAGCCTCTGTAGCAGCAACATACTCTGCTTCTGTTGTTGAAAGTGCAACAACACTTTGGATTTTTGAAACCCAACTGACAACTGCTCGACATACAGTAAACACATACCCTATTGTGCTCCTCTTGTTATCTCTATCACCTGCCATATCTGCATCAACATATCCCTGTAGAGAAATGTTTGAACCACCAAAGCATAATGCTTGATTTGTGGTACCTCTCAAATACCTGAGAATCCACTTCATCACCATCCAATGTTCTTTTCCTGGATTGTTCATGTACCTGCTTACAACTCCCACTGCATGTGCAATATCAAGCCTTGTGCAGACCATTGCATACATTAAGCTTCCAACCACTGATGCATATGGAACTTTAGACATATGAGCCATTTCTTCCTGAGTCTTGGGACATGCCTCCTTACTTAATTTGAAATGGCTAGCCAAAGGTATACTAACTGGTTTTGCATTTTGCATATTAAATCTTTTCAACACCTTTTCTATGTACTCACTTTGAGACAATGTTAATTTGCGATTCTTCCTGTCTCTAGTTATTATCATACCAAGGATTTGTTTTGCAACACCCAAATCCTTCATTGTAAATGAGTTTTCCAATTTCCTTTTGAGCACATTTATTTCTTGCATGTTAGAACCTGCAACAAGCATGTCATCTACATACAATAACAATATAATATAGCTACCATCATTTTGCCTTTTGAGATAAACACAATTATTAGAGTGACATCTAGCATAACCTTGTTCAGACATAAAACTGTCAAATTTTAGATACCACTGCCTTGGAGCATGTTTTAAGCCATACAAGCTCTTCTTCAACCTACATAATAGTTTCTCCTTCCCTTTTACCTCATATCCTTGTGGCTGCTGCATATATATCTCTTCCTCCAAATCCCCATGTAAATCTTCAACAGCTACTAGACTTAAAACAGTTCTGATTGAAGTCATTTTCACAACAGGAGAAAATATTTCATCAAAATCAATACCTTTCTTATGTGCAAACCCCTTCACTACAAGTCTAGCTTTGTACCTTTGTTTTCCTCCATCTTCTTCCTTCAGCCTGTAAACCCATTTATTCTGCAATGTTGTTTTACCTGCAGGCAACCTGACTAAGTCCCAAGTCTAGTTATGTGCTAAGGAGTCCATCTCTTCTTTCATGGCTTTCTCCCACTTATTCCTGCTTTCTACCTGCACTGCTTCTTCATAACATTCTGGTTCACCAGAATCAGTCAACAATACATAATATAATGAAGGAGAATATCGTTTAGGGGGTCTACTTATCCTGGTAGATCTTCTAACACCAATTTCAGGTGTTTGAAGTGCTTGTTGCTATTGTGGTTGTTGTTCTGGTCGTTGATCATTATGATTTTTAGGCACCATCACTTTTCCCGTGATATCGTCAAGCACTGTGTATTCTCTGTTTTCTTTTTCTTGTTTCTTTTCCTGCAACTAATTCTTATACAAGGTCTTTTCATTGAATATTACATCTTTGCTCCTAATGATTTTGTGGTTTTCATAATCATATAAGCGATAACCAAAATCATTAACACCATATCCAATAAAGGTACATTTCTTTGATTTTTCCTCAAGCTTTGTTCTATTTTCTTTGTTAATGTGGACAAAATCTTCACAACCAAAAGTCTTTAAAAATGAGTAGTTTAGCTTTTTACCTGTCCATGCCTCCTCTGGAATACCACCATCCAAGGAAATTGAAGGCCCTATGTTTGTTAGATAAACAACAGTATCTACAACATCTACCCAAAATTGTAAAGGCAATCCTGCATGCAATCTTATGCACCTTGCATGCTCCATGATTGTCCTGTTCATCCTTTCTGGCACACCATTTTCTTGTGGTGTTCCTAGAACTATCTTCTCTTTGCAAATTCCATTCTCTGAAAAATACCTATCAAACTCTTTGCTGCAATATTCACCTCCATTATCTGATCTGAGACACTTCAACCTTTTCCCTGTCTCATTTTCAACCAAAGCTTTCCATTTCTTGAAAGTATCAAATACATCAGATTTATTTCGAATACAATAAATCCAGTTTTTTCTGGTTGCATCATCAATAAAAGTAACATAATAATGAGAGCCACCAAGAGATGATAATTGAGTAGGTCTCCATACATCTCTATGCACAAGCTCTAATTTTTCGCTCTTCTTTTCTTTCCCAACTCTAAGGAATCTTTCTCTCTTTTGTTTTCCATAAACACAATTCTCATAGAATTTTAAATCAACATGCTTCAAACCTGACAACAAATTTTTTGAGTGAAGAATTTGCATCCCCTTCTCACTCATGTGCCCGAGCCTATGATGCCACAATGCCATGTCTTCTCTTATAGAGGTTAAAGCATCAACAGAATTAGAAATACCATGGCATAAATACAATGTACCAACATTTTATCCTTTCACTATTACCAAGGATCCTTTAGTGACTTTCCAGGTTTTATCTATGAAAGTAGTTACGCAACCTTCACCTCCCAACTGCCTTGTTGAAATCAGATTTTTCTTCAGATCTGGAACATGCCTTACCTCCTTCAATAGCCACTGATTTCCATTTTGTTGTTTTATGAAAACTATACCCATTCCAATGATTTTACAGGGTTTATCATCACCCAATCGAACTTGTCCAAAATCTCCTTGAACATAATCATGAAAATGTTTCTTATTAGGTGTGGCATGGAATGAGGCCCTTAAATCTACCACCCAAGCATCAATAATATTTTCTAATGAAAGAATCAAAGCATCTTGCAACACATCACCTGTTACATTCACTTCATGATTAGTTTCTTGCTGCGCATCTCGTTCTTTTCCCTTCTGAGACTTGCAGTATTTCTTCAGGTGTCCTTTCTTCCCGCATTTCCAGCACACTATCCCCGATCTGGACTTGGATATGCCTTTTCTTGACTTACTACGATATCCTGGGCTCTTTCCTCTTTCCATTTTTCTTCCCCTAGTCTCTGTAGTCAAAGCATTACTTGATGTCTCACCAAAGCTTTTCTGTCGCATTTCCTCGCTAAGGATTGCACCGAAAACATCATCAAACTTTAAAGTACTAGATCCAGAGATAGAATTACTAATGGCCATAACTAAACCATTCCAACTTTTTGGCAATGAGCACAGAAATAATAGATTCCTAACTTCATCATCAAAATTTACCCCTACAGAACTTAACTGACTTGTAACTGTATTAAAATCATTTAAATGGTCTGCAACAGATCCACCTTCTGACATCTTCATATTAAATAAACGCTTCATAAGAAATACCTTATTTGAGGCCGAGGGTTTTTCATATAGTTTGGCCAATCCTGACATTAAACCCTGTGTTGTCATTTCCTTTGAAATATTAAATGCTACCGACACTGCTAGGCACAACTGTATTGTTCCAAGTGCCTTTCTATCGAGAATATCCCATTCTGTGTCTGTAATACTCGTCAGCTTCTTTGTTTTTCCACTCAATGGTAGGTACAGATCTCTTTGATACAGATAATCTTCCATTTGCATCTTCCACAGCTGGTAGTTTTGGCCGTTGAATTTTTTGACCCTAAACCTACCATCTTCCACCATTGCTCCCACTCGAACTAGGAACCCTTCTCTCCTATGAGTTTATCAGCCAAATAGACCTTCGACTCTGATCCCAGTTGTTAGAAAATTATATATTATAGAGCAATGGAACACATAAAATATTTCAGAAATATAAACACAGAAAACATATAAAATAAGAGAGACACAGATATACGTGGTTCACCTAGTTTGGGCTACGTCCACAGAGAAACAACCAGTCCTTCCTTTTATATTATCCAGCAAACTGAAGAGATACAACGTATAGAAAATCCACTGTAACACCCTATTTTCTCTCAATCTCCTCTCTCTTCCTCACTCAGAATCCAGATATCCATAGACACAATATGATTCCCTCATATATAGTGAGGGGTTGCCTTCTAGGGAAAAAACCCCTAAATTAAACATAAATTCTACCGTCAGATCATCCACCTAATGAACAACCCAGATTGACTAGAAATTACTAGACTTTTACAAGGCAAGTTTACATCTAATTTTAGCTTCAGGGGCGCTGCCCCTGAACCCCCGCAGAGGGACCGTTGGCCCCCAAATCCCCGCGAGGGGGAATAAGTCCCCCCCGCACCCCCCTCGCATGGAGGGGTGTACAGTCTTCCTATGGTATACATCCAGTTTAAACCTTTGAATAAAAAGGATAATCAGGCTCCACACCCAACAGTGCTAGCCAGGCAAGGCACAGTCCAGGCCAAGGCAGCCCAGTTCGGTAGACGGGTGACTGAAAACATGAGAAGTGTGGAAGCATGATGAGATGAGTGCAAACAAGAGTGAATGATAATTCATGCAAACAACAAGTGCAGGATTCGAAAAATCGGAAAGCATGCATGTGTGTGAAGCGAGTCACTGCAACGACGATTGTCCGTGCAAAATAGTGTCATGCATGTGACAACAGTGAGATGTTAATGAAAACTGAAACGGTGCTAGTACAAGCTAGTATGTATCAAAACAACAGCAAGTGCTCACTAAAATCAAGTAGGCAATGTTCATATAAAGCCAAAGACATAAAGCGCCAGAAACACAGCACAAGACATGAAAAGTAGGCTTACCCCAAAACAACTGAGTTGAATGTGCCGACGACTCCTAGATGCAATGTGGGATGTCAAAGCTACAAGATCAATGTGAGGAATGAGCTCTATAGCATCCAATTGATGAGTTTCGATAAAATCGAGGTTTTGACGCGCATGCCACAAATCTAGGGAAGGCGACACTTGGTGGGAGTTTTCTGAAATGATCCTTGCATGTAACCTCCAACTGCTAAAAATAGATCCCTAAAAAAAGGAATTCCTTTTCATGTTGCCTTGGGAGGAGCAGCCCATGCACGCAAATTAGTTTTGCACGGTCCCAGAGGGAATCAGTCACCCTGAAGGAACATGCAATAGTCTACTCAGCTGGGAGGAAAACAATGCACATTTATGGGAGGAAGATGGGCTGGCTGCCTAGAGGGATTTCACAATTTCTGGGCAGAGCAGCTGGCTACTGCTGAAAATTGCACAATTTCTGGGCTGAGCAACCTTGCTAGGAGGAATTGCGTAATCTTCTTAGTGAACAGTGACAGGCAGATTTTTGCAATTCTAGAGCCCAGCAGGCTGCCAGAAAGAATTGCACAATTTCCAGAGGGAAGGATGGTTGCCCTCTAGAACTGCACAATTTATTGAGCGATTTTCTCAGCTTGTAGTTGGAGTAAGTCTGGTGAAACAACCTATGAGGGGGATGCAACAAGATTTGATGGAAAGGCTGTCATTCTACAAGAAAATAACCGAATCTTGTGTACTTGAAAAGACAAGACATGTTGTTGTTCATTCCATCAACTGTTGTCTGATGCACGTGCTGACAAGTTGTCTGATTCCCTCCAAAACTGCACAATTTCTCCATGCATGCATGGCAGCCTTTCCCAAAAAATAAAAAATAAAAAATAAAAAAAAATCCCTAAAAAATAGGGATCTATTTTTAGCAATGGGAGTTACACTCAAGTCATTTTAAAAACTTCCCGCTACTTGTTGCTTTTTCCTAGATTTTTGGCATGCGCATAATAAACCATGAATCTACCAAATCCATTTAATGGATTCCTCAGAGCTCATTCTACACATTCGATCTTGGAGCTCTGGAATTCCCGAAGCATCTAGGAACCTTCGACACAGTCGACACAAATTTTCTAGGTAAGTTTTTCTTTTCAAGTCTTTTGCTGCCTTTTTGTTGCTTTTCTTTCCTTGGCTTTTTTGAGTGTTGTTTTACATGTTTTACTGAATGACCATCGACATTTTAGTTTGTTTTAACTTTTAGAAGTGTTGTTTCAAGTTTTGCATTGTCTTTCTTAAGCATCGCATGGATCTACTGTTTTTCACTAACAGTCGCCACTGTGGCGACTCTCCCCACCAGCTTCATTTTTCACCCGTTTGACTGATTCCTGCATTGGTTTTGATTGCATGCATGATAATTCACTCATATCTACACCATCATTCACTCATGCATTCAAATCTACTCTTTTTCAAGTTTCCTTTGGGTAAATTTGGGGTGCCTTGGCTTAGATCTAGTTTTTCTCGACATGCACTGTGCATTCTTAGATCTAAAGGCTCGGCCTTGGATCCAGGAATTACACAGAAGTTGCGTATCACTGGACTCCATATGTGCTCTACATAGTTTTAGGAGGCAGTGCCCAGCCTTGTCCACTAGGATTGCGCAATGCACAGTCATAGCCAAAAATCAAGCTAGATTGAACTATGCATTCCTTATTGCTCAGTTCCACTACATAGTCAACCCAGTTCTAGCTAACAACCCCTCCGCCTCTGAGAGTCACTACTGCACAATATTGCCCAATAGTTACCTAGCTTGTTACATGATCAATCCTTTAAGTTCTTTGTGTTTTTAAGCTGACATTGCTTTTCGTGAGTGTCTGATCTGTCTCTAGGTACATCAGTTTTTGAGTAGTCTCTCAACAATATAGTCATCATCGTTTCCAAGAGAGTTGGATTAAACGACACTGTAGAGAGAAACACTGGAGACATGGTTGAACAGGTTCCAATGAACTTTCCCATCTATGCAAACATGTAGTTGTTCGTAGAGAAGGACATGAAGGTCACATGGCAAGAAATAATGGACATATGTGTAGGGAGTTTCAAGGAAGATCTAGAACTTTCACAACTCAAGCTTGTACAAGGTTGCATGCAAGTACCCCACCTTCCCATGCACGGATATCATTCACCAAGTTGCCTCACATACTAATCCTGAGACGATGACATTGAGCAATACCAGTGGGACACAACTTACCACCTTCGAGAAGGAAAATGGCCATCAGATGCATCATTCACCACAACCGGTGAACTAAATGGATGCATTGTTCTTCACTATAAACAAAAACGTAAACACTAAATATATCATGAAGCATTGGGTAAAAGATCCATCGAAGTTCAGGACGACACCCAACCAGGTTTACAAGACGAAGTCACTTAGAAAGGCTTACCAACTCCTGGTCATATTCACATGCACTTGTATGGTCAAGAGAGCACGAAGACCTTCCCACAGAGTTGGGTTGTTATGTTAGATAAATTGGAAAATGAAGGAAGGAATTTCAACTGGTCACACATGTTGGCTCTTGAGATGAAAGTTGATGTGTCTAATTCCTAAATTCCACCTAAGTATTGACAAGTAAGATTATTTATGTTCGGGTACCTGCTTGATGCAATCTGTGCCCAACAACAGCTCCTTGGCATGGGTTGGACATGGACACCATAAGAGGAAGCTGTGAACATCTATTGCAAGTTTTTGTTTCACTGTAACTATTGAGGAGTCATGGCAAGGTTGTCTGAGCACTTCATCATCCTACTATACAGGATGATATTTGAACAAGATCCACCTTGCATGTCCCAAGAAGCGATGCATGCATTTCTTAACATTGCAGATAGGTATGCCTCACCTGGTGGCACCTTCATGAGGATGTTTGGCATGGAGAAGCCTCTGCATGAGCTATTGAGGTTTGCCATAGACAAGCTGGTCATGCAAGACGTTGCATATCACATCCCCACAGGGTTATTAGAAGGACTGCATAGGAGGAAGAAGGCCTACTCTTCCTTTGCGTATTGGGTTGTATGAGATCCGTACCTTGAAAGATGTAGATGTCAAGGCCAAGGACTTGAAGGTATTTTGGGTTTGGCACCAAAAGCTTCAATTTGTATGATCCCCACTACATATGCAAGAACCACTGTGCGAAGCTGTACTAACCATGGATCGATAGGGCATGTGATTGCCTAGAGGAAGATCCTTGGAGTATTGCTATAACTCCTCTAGGCTCTATGAACTGGTCAACATGGTTGTAGAATGGAAAGAAGCACTGCAGGCAGTAGCAGCACAGAAAGAAATAACAACAACAACAGCAACAGTGAGTAGCAAACCCACTTAAGACAAAGGCAAGAGGAAGATTTCTGAGAGCGCAAAGGCTGAGCAAAGCTACAAGTTCAAAGTAGATACTCTTGTTGAGAAAGAAGCTTTGGAGATAGAGGTGAAGACGCAACAACGCGAAAGGATAGTAGAGCGGAAGAAGAGAGATAAGAAAAGGTGGGAAGATACAGAGAGGAGATTGCAAGAGATGAAGAAGAAGTCGAAAGCATAACAAGAGCTCAGGAAAATAGAAAGGGAGGAAAGGCAGAAACGGGAACATGAAGAAGGATAAGGCGAATTGATAGAGAAAATTATGTAGATACAGGTTGAAGAAGCAGAACAACTAGCAGATGATGAACAGGGTGAGCAGGTGTAGATTCAGGAACTTTCTCAGCATGTTGAGCAAGTTAGTTGAGTTGACAGACATGGAGATGGAACATGAGCTACAGGACCAAGACATTGATCTCATGCTAAGAGAATTTTAGGTCACTCCACAGTCTTCGCCACCTCTAGAATCACAACCAGTATCAAGCAAGCAAGGAGAAGTTGTTCTTCTTGATGATGATTCAAAGACGGATGTGTACAACCTGGCGTTTGATGAATCACAATAGAGAATTGTACAGGCACGAAGAAAGCAACTCATGGATGATCATACGTCACCTGAGCACACAGAAGAAAGGGTGATTGTACCAGATGTTAGAAGACATCCAATTTCCATGGTCGAGGCTTATAAGAATTATGCAGAAGCCAAGAGTTTAATAGTCAAGTTATTGATAGCAGAGAATGATCAAATGGCAAAGGACTTGCAAGAGGCCAGGTAGAGAACATATTAGTCCACAAGATCCACCATGACAGAGATAAAGAAAGAAATAGTGGCAGAGATATCAACTTTGGAAGCCACCATGTAGACAATGTATAGCAGATTTGTCATCGTGCACAAACCAGTTGTCCATCTATACGACTTTCAACAACAATGTGCACAGACAACTCAAAATCTTAAATACATTCACATTACTATTGCTGTTAGGCCCCTATACTACTAGTGTAACCCCTTATTGTTATTAGTACAACCCACTTATTATATTGATGTACCCATGTAGTGCCCATATTGTTACTAATGTGCCCCATAGAAGCCCACTATTGTTATTATTGTGCCCTTACATTATTATTGTTATGTCGGCTCTGGTTATGTTATGACCCCTTAGACTCCTATATATAGAAAGGAGGTATTTTCATTTGTATCATCCAAGAATTGTTCATTTATGTAATGTAAAGGAGGTTGCCCCCTCGAAGAGGCTGAATTATAAGGTGTGGATCTCTCTTTTCTATCTTTTTGTGAGCTGGTTTCATAACAATTGCGCATGTGAAATAATGGAAAATGAGGTATAAGGGAGCCCTATTTTAATCGAAAAACTGGATGAAGCCAAAGGCTGAGCTAGACAAAGCACAGATTCGTATGTTGATCGAAAACTATGAGCAACTCCCTCTGCTCATCACTAGCATTGAGGATTCCCATGCACAATTTTTCAGGACTCTAGATGTCATAGTGCAAATGCACAAGATCCCTTCCATCAGAACCCTCACCCAGGCCATGAGGAAGAACCAAGTCATGATGGATGTCAACAAGTACATAGAGCAGTTGATGCATGAAGCCACCAATGATGAATTTTATCTCAATGCAGAGAACATGCATAAGTACATTGGTGGTCTGGCCACACTCAGGACAATGCCACACATGCTTCATGATGAGATGGACAGAGGTTTCAGAACCATATACCCAAAAGCCATGGAGGCATGAGTTTGCTTTGATAAGGACATCAGAAAATAGTACAGGGACACAATAGCATAGTACCAATATTGGTATTAGTTCGTCACGAAAGACCATCACGAGGAGGTTACCTCGAGTGATGTTGCTTATCTTTCCAGGCTAACTCAAGCCTATTTTGTACCAGATGGGTATATGTGGAAATTGTATTATTGTAAATATGTTCTAAGTGAAATTCCAAGTGTCCCTAGTGGAATGTGAACACTCACTATGTAATGTGAAGAGTCATGAAGGTAGTCCAAGAGTCAAAGGGGAATGTCAAGGGTCACCCCACCCTTTGCTATATATAGAACCTCATAACTCATAGTACGGGATTTTGGGAGCCAAGATTTTGGCTAGGCATTTCTTAGAGAAGGCTTGGAGAGTATTGTGACAAGCCATGGCTTCTCCATAGTGTAAAGCAAGTACATCTCTTTGTAGGAGCAAGTGTTGTTGATTGTCATGTTCCACTATTGGGGCTAGTGGCTATAAATGGTGTATGTATGGATGAAAATTCACTTAATATAATATATAATAGAGCCAACACGCTTTCATGCATATGTTGTATTATAGTTGGACTATTCTGGTTACTTTAGAAATGTATGTTATTTAACTTACGCATTTGTGTATGAACTATTTTTTATTTAATTGTATGAATATTGTTGCAAACATGTTGTTGGTTTAACTCGTAACTTTGGATTGTGGACTATTCTACTTTCCATATTTTAATTTCATACAAATGGTCTGTTCCTTTTAGGATACATACTATTATAGGATTCTAAGGGACACACTTCCTTTTCCCCTTCGTGTGTTAGAACCCCCATGCATCTTGTTGTCACCTTTTGAAAACAGAGTTCTAGTTGTACAAAGAGTACCAAATAACATAGTGGTTTTCATCCATCTTCCAAGCCACATAATCTCTTAAAGCTAAATCATACCTTCTCCACTAGATAGTGTTTGAAATAAGCTTTCCAATGGTAGGTGGAAGTCCAAAAATAGACTCCTGTATTAGAAGTTAGAGAAGATTGAAGATACCATTTCAAAGCTAGAAAACAAAAAAAAAATGGCTAAGGGTCAGGCTCATCGCAAATCGCAATCGCAGTTTCCTAGCAATAGTAGCAGTGGAGGACACAAAAACTTGTGATGGAGCAATCATTGATATCAGTGATGGCAAAAGTCAAAGATACAAGGTGCGACATATTGACGATTGGTGGGATTTCAAAGTGTAGTACAAAGGGGCAGAGCTCTGATATTGGTGAATTGACGATCAGTAGGTCTAACAGATCATTCTTGAGGAATTGTAGTGGAAAACACCGATAGTGTTAAAGCAATAGAGGAGGGTCAATGCCCGTTTACAAAGGAAATCCGTTGCAAAACCAAAGGAAGGCTCTCCTTTTCTCTCTCCTCCAGGGGGGCCATGTGGTGGAATACCATTGGTACAAATGAATACACATGGCAGCTGATGTCAGCATGACATGGTAGTACAGACGACACGTGGCACACAAATTTGGCATTTTCAGGGGTCCTATGGGGGCATATCTAGGTGACATGTGTCATCACTCAGGAGATGCCATGTGGCACTAATGATGTCATCAATCGCGGGGTCCCGACTCCACCATAAAATAAACACCCCCAATCTCCAGACAGACCAGATTGACTCTGCCAGATCAACAACCCCCAGGCCTTTTCAGACCCCCCGCCATGTTTCACTTTTATCAGTGGGTTGGGGGTTCCAAAAAAGTAGTTTCCCCTCCAGGCCCCATCGCTACGTGTCCCTCTCATATCATTTCACACGCTCCCTCACTTACCACTTACTGCTCATGCCCCCCTCCGAAAAACACTCATTCTTACAATCTCTCCCGTATTGTGATTCTGATACCCCGGGTGGGCCCAATACCACAGATCGACGATCACAAGGGTCAAGGGGAGATATCAAAGGAAAAGCATTGGAAACCACCAATGCATGGGATTCTATGTAACAAAGGAAGAAGATCC
Organism: Pinus tabuliformis; assembly: GCA_031772625.1. Classification (NCBI taxonomy): domain Eukaryota; kingdom Viridiplantae; phylum Streptophyta; class Pinopsida; order Pinales; family Pinaceae; genus Pinus; species Pinus tabuliformis. Next base: position 122,737,801 of record CM062810.1, on the reverse strand, counting down.
TCGGAGGGGAGTCCAAAGGCCCTAGCACCCAAAGGACTAAGCATTGGTCATAGCCTCTAGTCACATGGAGAAAAAGGGGCTAAAGTGGATTTGGAGGGCCCATCTTGTAAAATATTTTCAGTGAGAAATGTCAATATGAGAACTCCGCAACTAGGAAATACAGTGTTGGAATTATGATACAGGTATTGTCCTTGATGGAAACTCACTCAGATGAAAGTTCACAGTGTAGCAGGTCAACAGCAAAGGATTATAGATCAAACTCCAAAGAATGAAGAAACAAAGGTATACACTGGTTCACTTTGTCCAAGGCGCGTATACATGTGGTTTAACAGAACAAAAGTAGCGTATAATGTATACACGCACTTTCACAAGAGGAAAATCGCGTACTTGTTGGAAAACCAAGTTTTTGGTCCAAGGTATTTGATCCAAGGTATTTTGGTCCAAGGTAATTGATCTTAGGCATTTGGTCCAAGGTATTGACCCTAGGTATTGGGTCCAAGGTATTGGTTCTAAGTGGTTTTGGTCTAAGGTATGGAGAAAGGCCTAAGAGTATATAAGGAGGAGAAGATCATTAGGCCAAAGTGTGCAAGAAATGCGATTCTAAGGAATACTTCTATCTGAAGTATATATTATGTTGCAGGGTTATGTTTGGGACTGGATCTGAAATATTCATGTGCACCTTGACTTCAACATTGGATCAGGAATCATGAGACTTGAAATGACTTATTCTTGAATGATCTGGTATTGGTTGTGACCAGATCCAATGTTTTGCACCTGTTCTATTTGTCATCTATCATGATTTGGGTTTGTCTGAAGTCTGGAATTGCAGCAAAGTTCTGAGTCAAAATTTGCAGATCTATACGCAGGTTCGTTTCGGCCAAAGCTTGTGTATACGTAGGTTCGACTCTTCCAAGTAGTGTATACAAAAAGAAAATCTTCTGTTTAGATTTGACTGATTTATCTGATCAAATTCTTTTGTTTTATTGTTGTCTATCAATTAAGTCCTCTTAGATCTAAATGTAGAATTGTTGTATAAGGAAATTGAGTCTGATTGATTGATTGATTAAGAAGGAAGGGTGATCCTTGCTGCTATCTGTTTTGAACTCTGTAATATGATAGTAGATCTTCAGAATGTCACTGATTGGTACAGTCTGTGGTTCAGAAGTTTATGATTCAGTATCTTTAGAGATATACGCAAGTTGGGTTAAAGGAAGTAGCGTATACATGTAGGTTGGGTTCAACCAAGTAGTGTATACACTCTAATGCATGATTTTTGAGGTTACAGCTGGTTCTGGACGATGATGCAGGGTTTTGTGTTTAGCACATAGTTTTGGTGTCAGTGATCTGATTGTTCAGATTAACTGAATATTGGTTGATGTAGTTTAAGTTTAAAAGGCTTTGATGGGTCCAGTGTGAAAATTTAATGAAATGTGGCCTTCAGTTTGTGGTGTTGTGATCCAAAAGTATCCAGTTTGAAAATTCATGAAACGTGGTCCCTAGTGGAAGAGTGGAGTTTTCTGTAGGCTAGCACCTACGTACTAGTAAACATATTGGCTAGTACAAGAGCTAGGGGGTTGTAGCTCCCTTCCAGTAGAAGCTGGAAAAAGAGAGAAGGTTGTAACCTTCTGCAGGTAGAAGCCTATGTACTGGTATGATTCTGCACCAGTACAAGATTGTAAACAAATTTTCTTATTATTAAAAGAAGACAGAGACGATAGTAGTAGGTGGTTTTTACCCACATTGGGTTTCCACCTTAAATCTTGGTGTTCATGTGTGTTTCTTATGTGTGATGCTTTATTCTACTTTTTCTGCACTGTCTAATAAATCTCTGATATACTGGTTTAAGCTCAACACATGATAAACTGTCTAAATCACAAGTTCTTTGCATATACGCTGGTTTCTTTAAGCATAGTCACATGTACACTCTAGTTCACTTCACTGAAGTAGCATATATAATCTATTTGGGAAAGAAAATTATTGATCTGATAATACTGATTCACCCACCTCTCAGTATTATTTCCAACAATTGGTATCAGAGCAAGTCCTCTAGAAGAAGCTTGATTGCTTGAAGGGAGATCCATCAACATGAATAATCAAGAAAGCTTGGGATCCATTAGACCACCAATCTTTAATGGAAGCAAATTTTTTTATTGGAAAATAAGAACCACAACCTATCTACAATCGCTTGGAACAGATGTCTGGGAAATTGTGGAAGGAGGATATACATTTCCAAAACCAATTCCTATAGATACGATAGGTAAAAAGAAATATGAAACCAATGGCAAAGCTGTCAATACTTTATTGGGAAGTCTGTCACAATCAGATTTTGTCAAAGTCATGTCACTCAAACCAGCCAAAGAAATATGGGACAAAATCGTTCCGAGATACGAAGGAGACTCTTAGGTAAAATGTGCTAAGCTTCAAACTCTCAGAATTCAATATGAAACTCTTAAGATGCATAGTGATGAAAGCATAGCTAGTTACTTCCTATGTATAGATGAGGTTGTCAATTGTATGAAGAATCTGGGTGAAGAAATTAAGGAAGTTACCTTAGTTGAGAAAGTTTTGAGATCCTTGTCTGCTAAATTTGAATCCAAAGTGTCTACCATAGAAGAAAAACAGGATCTACAGAATATCACTATGACGCAGCTTCATGGAATCTTAACTACCTTTGAGATGAGAAAAGGAGGACCATCAGATATGAGAGAAGCCGCATTCAAAGCTTCAGAAAAAGGAAAGGAAGAACACAATGAATCAGGACATATTTCAGAAGAAGAAGATGAGGTAAACTTTGTCAAAAAGCTTCAATGGGGTTCTGGAAGGTTTAGAGGTAAGTTACCCTTCAAATGCTTTTCTTGTGGCAGAGTCGGTCATTATGCTGCCAGATGTCCTCATAAAGATAAATTTGAAAAAGGAAAGGAATATGCAAAAGGGAATAGAAAACAAGTTGTGAATAAAAGGAGTTACTATACTCATGAAGATAGCGATGGTTTATCTAATAGTGATGAAGATGAAACTGGACAAGATTACAGACTTCTCATGGCTTATGATGATGATAATTTTTGGGATGCTTTAGAAGAGGAAGACCTTCATGAAGAAATATCTAAAATAAAAATATGTTTAGAAGAAAAGAATATGATTATAGATACCTTGACATACCAACTTGCTAAAAAATAAAAACACAACGAAAAACTTGAATTTGAAATTGTGGGTCTAAGAAAAGATCTTGAGAAAATGAAATCTCTCAATATTATATTTGCTAAAGGAATAGAAACTTCAAATGAAATTATCAAAGTTCAGTGTTCTCCTCTGATAAAGATAGGTCTTTGATATACTGAAGAAGCATCTCAATCACAGAAGCTATCAACCTCCACCAAAAGATATCTTGATGCGAAAACACCAGTGAACAGTATGACAATCATCAGCAAAGGCATAAAGTAGATCACTAGGTAAATCAGACTTAATTTACTCCAAGGATGAATAGAAGCCACAACCAACCTCATGTAAATCATACTCAATTTGCTCCAAAAATGAATATTAATAGAAACTACAATCACCAGGTCAATAGATTCAATAGTCGCAGGAACTTCTTTAATGGGCAATGTTTTTCATGTCATAATTTTGGACACAAAGCTTCTCAATGTGTTGCTTACAAAACCATCATGACTAGAGAAGCACGAAATCAAAGGATTGTAACAGGGATCAATAAAAGTTCCTATAATAACTTTTCTCTTCTTCAAAATGAAATAGAATGCTCAATCTGTAACAACTTTGGTCATGAAGAATCTAAATGCAGGAGCAAATTTCAGCAAACATCTCAAAAGGAGCAAACTCCATTAAATCCCAAGATATGGAGAAGGAAAGAATCTCAAACAGAAAGATGTGGTATAGCCTTGTATGCAGAAGGACAAGAAAATCAGTGGTACATCGATAGTGGATGCTCAAAACACATGACAGGTGACAAAGAAAAACTTCATGCATATAATGCCTTAGAAAAAGAAAAGAAAGTCTCATTTGGAAATGCAACTCCTGCTGTCATAAAAGGTAAAGGCTCTGTTTTCTTGAAAGAAAAGGTTAAAGATGGAAATGTTATGTATGTAGACGGTTTAAAGCTTAACCAGTTGAGTGTCAGTCAAATGTCTGATTAAGGAAATGAAGTGGTGTTTTGATCAAACGGATGTGTTGTTCGTGAACTTGATACAGGAGAGACTGTGATCAAAGGTACAAGAACTCCAAACAACTTATACATACTCAAGGGAGGACAACAATAGTGCTATCTAAGAAAAAAATGATGAAAACTGACTATGGCATAGAAAATTGGGACATATAAGCCTTTCTCAAATAAGAAAAGCATGCAGATTCAAGGTTGTTCGTGATCTTCTAGATATCAACATCCCAGAAAATACAATATGTAAACCATTTCAAGTTGGCAAGCAAACTAGAGTTCACTTCATGGAAAAAGAAGGTTCATCTAGTAAGCCTCTTGAACTTGTCCATATTGATTTATGTCGACCATCAAGGAAAAAGTCACCTTGTGGAGAAGAATATTTTATTTTGTTCATTGATGATTTTTCCAAAATGTGTTGGATAGGTCTCCTAAAGCATAAAGATGAAGCTTTTGAAAAGTTCGAAGGCTTGAAAGCTTTGGTTGAAAATGAATCAGATCGAAAAATCAAATGCCTCAGATTTGATCGAGGAGGGGAATTTACCTCAGATGAATTCTTTGACTTTTGTGAACAACATGGAATAAAAAGGCAATTCTCCACCGCAAGGACTCCTCAGCAAAATTGTGTTGTAGAAAGAATGAATAGAATAGTTCAACAAATGGCTCGAGCTATGCTAGATGAATCTGGAACTCCTACAACCTTTTGGGGTGAAGCTTCATTCACTTCCGTAACTATTCTCAACCAAGCAAATGTTTAGGTAAACAACACTCAAACTCCACATGAACTTTGGTATGGTAAGACTCCTACTATAAAATACTTTAAAGTTTTTGGAAGCAAATTTTATATCAAAAGGACTGATGAAAAACTTGGTAAGTTTGAACCCAGAGCAGATGAAGGTATTCTTCTTGGTTATTCTTCTAGAAGTAAAGGATATAAATGTTATAATAAAAGACTTGGAAAAATTGTTGAAAGCATTGATGTTGTAGTTGATGAAGCATGCAAAAATCCAAAACAGATAGAATCAATAGAAGATTATGACAATGAAGAAGATGGAGATTATTTTCCCACATCAAATCAAAATCATATTGAAGAAGAAACCAATGAAGCACTAGAAGAAGAAATAATGGTAGAAGAAAAGACTCCGTCCAGGTATGTTAGGAAAAATCATCCAGAAACTCAAATTTTAGGGGAAAAAGAGGTAGGTGTATAGACAAGAAGAACTATTATAGGGACTTCAAGCTGTCTAGCATTACTATCCTCCACCGAACCTCAAAATGTAAAAGAAGCATGCAAATATGAATGTTGGGTCAAATCCATGGATGAAGAACTTGAGAAAATTGAAAAAAATGATACTTGGGAATTAGTTCCTAGACCTCATGATAAAAATATTATAAGAACTAAATGGATATTCAAAAACAAGTTGAATGAAAATGGAGAATTCATTAGAAACAAGGCTAGACTTGTTTGTAAAGGGTATGCTCAACAAGAAGGTATAGATTTTGAAGAAAATTTTGCACCTGTTGCTAGACTTGAAGCCAAAAGGATGTTTCTTGCTCTTTCTAGCTTTCAGAAATTCAAAGTATACCAAATAGATGTAAAATCAGTCTTCCTAAATGGAGATTTATAAGAAGATGTTTGTATTGAACAACAAGAAGGATTCATTCTTGGAAATGATGCAAAACTTGTATGCAGACTCAAAAAGGCCCTCTATGGTCTGTAACAGGCTCAAAGGGCCTGGTATTACTGCCTTGAAAAATATCTACACCAATAAGGCTTTACAAAAGGTTCAGCAGATCGAAATATATATACAAAAAGTAAAACTGATAAATTGCTAATTATTATTGTTTATGTTGATGATATCATTTTTGGTAGCAATGAAGAATCCATGAGCCAGAATTTTTCTTCAGTAATGCAGCAAGAATTTGAAGTGTCCTTGCTTGGTGAACTTACCTAGTTTCCTGGCTTACAAGTTCAACAAAATAAAGATGGTATTTTTCTTCACAAACCAAATATCTCAAATAGATCTTGAAAGGTACATAATGGAAGATTCTAAACATGTATGTACCCCATTGGTAAAATGATGCAGTCTCAGCTCAAATGATGAATCAGCAGCAGCACATCAACCAACTTATAGATCCATGATCGAGAGTCTGCTTTATCTAACAGGTATCCGACCTGACATCATGCATGCAGTAGGAATAGTTGGAAGATTCCAAGAAAATCCAAAGGAATCACACCTTCAGGAAGCCAAAATAATTTTCAAATATCTTCAAGGAACTCAGGACTTTGGTTTATAATATCCTAGAGATGCAGATCTTACTCTTCATGCATATACAGATGCAGATTGGGCAGGAAGTGTTGATGACAGAAAAAACACTAGTGGTGGTGCATTCTATATGGGTTCCAGGTTAGTGTCTTGGTTCAGCAAGAAACAAAGTTCAATTGATTTATCCATAGTTGAAGCAGAATATGTGGTTGCTGCATCTTACTGCACACAACTACTTTGGATGATGCAAACCTTGCAAGACATTAAGATCACATATACTCCACCCATCTCCATTCTATGTGATAATACAAGTGCCATTAATATTTCAAAGACTCCAGTCATGCGCTCCAAGACCAAGCACATACCCATCAAATACCATTTTCTAAGTGAACAAGTGCTTAAAAAAAAGGTCAAATTGGAGTATGTTCCCTCCAAAGAACAGGTTGCTGATATATTCACTAAAACACTGCCCAGAGAAAAATTTGAATATCTCAGACAAAAGCTGGGAGTAGTTGCTACATCATCCTGCTGTTAAATCTAATTTTTCATAGAAAAGTTGCTATATGCTTGTTTCATGAAGTATAGTCACGTACACACGCGGGTTTTTGTGGGTCAAGGACCGTATATGTTTTTCAAACAAGAAAAACAATGGGGCAGGCCCTGATATGGGTTCTCTATCTGATGTTGATGATTACAATCAATTGATATGCTCTTTTCATTAATTTTTATCTAGCTGACAAAGATTCCTTGATCATTTACTTGTTAACAATGCACATGTAGCACAAGTTCAGGGGGAGAATTAGCCTTCACTCGCATTCTGCATTGTTGACATTATGGTTGCTGAGTCCAGCTATGGCTTCAGATATTTATACTTTTTGTTGCTTAAGTCATGTAAAAGTCTAGGGTGTGATATGTCTTCTCATACATTTGAATGAGTCCTATTGGACAAATGATGTAATTTTTATCCCCACTTTGCATGGGTGGATGAGTCAAATTTGGTATATCCCCACTTGGTTGGGAGATGGATGTATGTATGCGTCGTTGGTGATAGCAAGGTCATACTCACATAGTTGAGTTATAGAGTCATGTTATTCTTTTGGAGAATACTTTTGCAGACTCTGCTTGTGCTCAGGGGGAGCATCGATGGTTTCAGTGCATCTCAGCATGTACAAAGGGGAGCTCAATCAGAGAATTCAACATGTACCTAGGGGGAGCATGAACAACATAGGGGAGAGAATATCTTGGTCCGCTCTCTGCCCTTAATGTCAAAGGGTGAGAGTGTCTTAGTGTTGTTGTTGCCATCAAGTCCAAAGGGGGAGATTGTTGGCATTATGATATAGGTATAGTCCTTAATGCAAACTCACTCAGATGAAAGTTCATAGTGCAGTAGGTAAACAGCAAAGGATTACATATCAGACTCCAAAGAATGAAGAAAGAGAGGTATATGCTGGTTCACTTTATCCAAGGTAGGTATACATGTGGTTTAACAGAACAAAAGTAGTGTATAACATATACATGCACTTTCACAGGAGGAAAAGCGCATACATGTTGGAAAACCAAGTTTTTGGTCCAAGGTATTTGATCCAAGGTATTTTGGTCCAAGGTAATTGGTCCAAGGCATTTGGTCCAAGGTATTGACCCTAGGTATTGGGTCCAAGGTATTGGTCCTAAGTGATTTTGGTCCAAGGTATTGAGAAAGGCCTAAGAGTATATAAGGAGGAGAAGATCAGTAGGCCAAAGTGTGCAAGCAATGAGATTCTAAGGAATACATCTATTTGAAGTATATATTATGATGCAAGGTTATGTTTGGGACTGGATCTGAAATATTCATGTGCACCTTGAGTTCAACATTGGATCAGGAATCATGAGACTTGAAATGACTTATTCTTGAATGATTTGATATTGGTTGTGACTAGATCTAATGTTTTGCGCCTGTTCTATTTGTTATCTATCATGATCTCGGTTTGTCTGAGGTCTGGAATTGCAACAAAGTTCTGAGTCAAAATTTGCAGAACTATATGCAGGTTCATCTCACCAAAGCGCGTGTACATGTAGGTTCGACTCTTCCAAGTAGCGTATACAAAAATAAAAGCTTCTGTTTAGATCTGATTGATCTATCTGATCAAATTCTGTTGTTTTACTACTGTCTGTCAATGAAGTCCTCTTAGATCTGAACGTAGAACTATTGTATAAGGAAATTGAGTCTAATTGATTGATTGATTAAGAAGGAAGGGTGATCCTTGTTGCTATCTATTTTGAACTTTGTAATATGATAGTAGATCTTCAGAATGTCACTGATTGGTACAGTCTGTGGTTCAGAAGTGTATGATTCAGTATCTTTAGAGATATACGTAGGTTGGGTTAAAGGAAGTAGCGTATACATGCAGGTTGGGTTCAACCAAGTAGCATATACACTCTAATGCATGATTTTTGAGGTTACAGCTGGTTCTGGATGATGATGCAGGGTTCTGGGTTCAGCACAGAGTTTTGGTGTCAGTGATCTGATTGTTCAGATTAACTGAATATTGGTTGATGCAGTTTAAGTTTAAAAGGCTTTGATGGGTCCAGTGTGAAAATTTGATGAAACGTGGCCTTTAGTTTGTGGTGTTGTGATCGAGGAGTTTCCAGTCTGAAAATTGATGAAACATGGTCCCTGGTGGAAGAGTGGAGTTTTCTGTAGGTTGGCACCTATGTACTAGTAAACATATTGGCTAGTACAAGAGCTAGGGGGTTATAGCTCCCTTCCAGTAGAAGCTAGAAAACGAGAGAAGGTTGTAACCTTCTGCAGGTAGAAGCCTACGTATTGGTATGAGTCTGCACTAGTACAAGATTATAAATAGATTTTCTTATTATTAAAAGAAGGCAGAGATGACAGTAACAGGTGGTTTTTACCCACATTGGGTTTCCACCTTAAATCTTGGTGTTCATGTGTGTTGCTTTATTTTGCTTTTTCTGCACTGTCTAATAAATCTCTGATATACTGGTTTAAGCTCAACACATGATAAACTGTCTAAATCACAAGTTCTCTGCATATACGCTGGTTTCTTTAAGCACAGTCGCGTGTACATGCTAGTTCACTTCACTGAAGTAGCATATATAATCTATTTGGGAAATAAAATTATTGATATGATAATATTGATTCACCCCCCTCTCAATATTATTTCCAACATACAGAACTTTAAAGGCGTGGTGGGTCAGAAATTGTGGCATTTAATAAGGAAGATAAAGCATTCAAAACTGGCATGAGATGATCCAAAAAGGCCCTCTGTGACACGAAACCAAGGTCAAAGATGACAAAAGTAAACAAGGACTTGGTAGCTCGGGAAGACTTGATTATCCAGCATGGTGCTCCCATACAGAGGGAAGACGAAGTACCACCCAGGGTCCTCTACTTTAGTACTATGCATGAAACTGATAGTGCCCACTACCTTCTTTGAAGGATGAATGGTTCAAGAAGTAAAGGCAGAAATGAAGGGAGTCAATTGAGAAACATAGGAGACCATATTGTGACAAAACTACAACCTGAAGCAGAAGCGATCATAGGGATGGGCATGGAGATATTTTATTAACATTTTTCATCTGATTCTTGACTGATTTTTTATTCTATAATGTGTCCCCCTTTAATGAGGCAATTAATATTTTGTAATGATTTTGGGCCACTGAGCCATCCCTGGCTGAGACAGCTAGTCAACCTAACAGTTGAGACTTGACTGAAGATATTTTGTTGTAATGAACGTTCAATGCTCCCCCTCTCCAGATAAATAGGGGAAAGCAACACTTTACAAAGGTTCAAAAATCCTAAAGAAAACACTAATGTTATTTTCAAACTGTATGATTTTATAATACAGATCTTTCATAATATCAAAGAAATCGTGGTGATTCCCCCTTCTAGTATTACAATATGTTATCCCTCTGTTAAAACCCATTATGTTCATGTTTCTTTTATGAATTCATGCAATCATAACTGCTAGAAATATTTCATACTTCCTCTATGATTCATTTGTATTGAGTTATTAATGCATGTGCCTCTATGGATTATTGAGATTATACCTTTAAAAATGCGCTACATGAATCCTAGTATTCACTCTTTCTTTTGTCCATTATATCTACCTGTAACTTAGATAAGTGTAGAAATTCTTGATGCATCAAGTACTATGTGATAAGTGTAGAATTCTTGACACTTTAAGCTCTATGTGATGAGTTACTCATCTTTATCCTCTCTCATTACTCTGCAAAGCTTATTAAACTGTAAGTCCTTGAACTACTCAACCTCCACTATTTTATACATATATTTTTACGATTTGTGTATGTGAAGAAATACCAGAAATTTATGACTTATACCTTTAGATGAATGAACCAACCCATTCCATTATCTATATATATATATATATATATATAGATATATGTAATATGTGATGTCTCCATTTTCCTGAGAATCATTTGAGACACACATAATCTAGATGTGCCCAGGCACTGGTCTTGTAAGCAATCTGAGGCTGTCTCTAGGAGTGACAAAACATCTCACTTGACTCACTGCAAGGTCACACACTTTCTTCTGACAAAGATATCACACTTACTTCTGAGCGCTATCACAGTCAAGGAATTGCTTTACTACCCACTGATGGGACTCCTACTCCAAACGATTTGAGGTCTAGTTGGGACTTCTTACGAGGGAGATCCCCTGACATGTTGGTAGGTCTAGCATCGCCAACTTTTATGGCGCTAGAAGGAGGGCTAGAGTACAAGATGAGTCCTTAAAGTTAGATTCAAATCTCTACACATTTATCATGACTTACATTACAATTAAACCTCTGATATTCTTGTCTCATGGACACGATTTTGAAGTGTTGGAGGATCTCTTTAATGACTTGTCATGTAACACATATGATGGTGAAGGTGGAGCAACCTTGCTTAGTCACAAATTTTCCTTCATGGGTTTCGGTGAAAGGAATGAAGTCCTCGAGGACGACATTTCCTATTCACTGTTCGTATTCATGCTCCCCAGGCACGCACTACAATGGTGTGTCACATTGCCTACAACCTCCATTCGCTCTTATGATTAGATGATCAGAGAGTTGGCCTGTGCTTTTTATCATTATGATCGTAAATAACTCTATTAAAAAATTTCGGAATTATGGAAAGCACCTGATGAATAAATTTTGCGAGTTTGGGAGCACTTCCAAAATCTTTCTTTTCAAATCCTAGAAGATGAAATTGATTGGAAATTTCTCAGTGAAATATTTCAGTATCTTCTTCACATATCTAAAAATCCACACTTGTTCGAATCATTTGAACCCATCCTAGCATACCTTGGTGTTAGAGCTGCTAAACCTAAGATGAACAAGGTTGCTGTCATAAGTGACCCTTCGTCTACTTCTCATCAAATAGCTCTAGCTTCACAGTGAGAGGTGGGAGAAGTTGCGAACCCATATGTTGAATTGTCACATCCTCCCACCCCACCTGCTCTATATATCTGAGCAGATTTGGCTTGCAAGCCTATTGGTTGTCATGTGAACTTGTTCTCTCAACCTTCGTCCTCTCGTTCTATTGATCCTCCAGACTGTACTATGTTATGTTCTCCCGTTTCGGACTCCACATTTGTTGTTCACGAGGATCAAATTATCGATGGAGTTGGTATTGAGAAGCCAACCTGCGCTGTCATTTATGATGAGTATGTGTGGGAATATGAAGAAGAACCTACGATGAAGGATGACCTCCTTCCATCTACACCTCATCTGCTGTTTCCTAACATCTTTTGTGATTTTTCCATTTTTATTTGTCTTGTGAAAATCCATCCCTGGATGTTTTTACTTCCGATCAGTCACAGAACACACTAGATGCTAGTTTGTCATTTGATTGTAGAGGGGACACATCTTTCTTTCTGAATCCACCCAATCTATCATATTTTCTTTCTAGAAACTCAGAGGGTGAACATTCTTGTTTCTCATCAACCCCTCTGTATGATTTGTCTAATCATGAGGATGCCAATGAACATGACGATTTTTCTAATCGTGGCTGTCGTGATCTCTTTACTTCTTCATTTGATCTTTCTAAGCCACTGGTCTTTGATGATCTACATGATGATGAAGTGGAAAACCCTCAAGTTGTCAAGGCACTTAAGCCCAAGCTGATGGTTATGTCAAGTCCTTGCTGTCTTGAGGTGAGTTCCGCTTCCGATCAGAAATCAGTTGAAACACCCCAGACTCATCATCACTCTCTTGTTTGCATTAAAGATCAATGTGATCTACATATTTTACATCCTCCACCACAATCACATGATCCCACTGCTCATGCATTGGAGGAATCGTACACAATGAACACTCTTGCTAAGTGAAAGTTGTCTTCCTTTTTCATGTTTTACCATTTGTCACAATCAAAAGAGTGTACATGGTCATTGTTTGCGCACAGTGTGTTGCAATACCACGGTACATCCGTAGAGTGTTTGTCTTGCACTTTCATTCTTTTATTTTATTTTTTGTGGATGCATTCAAATTTCGAGCACGTTGGTTTTCATTGTCTTATCTTTCTTGTGTGTTGGTTTGCTTGTATATCTTTCTTGTCAACCATGCCTTCACCAACATGGGTCAACCAATGCATCGATGGTTGCATTAGAAATATCACTTCATGTGAGTAGGCTGATGCATTGTTTATTTTAGCAGTAGGAGTAGTTTTTTCTTTCTTGTTTTCTTTGCTTACATGTTTTTCTTTTCTTACTCGTTTACTTCTTTCCTTCGCTTGTTTGTTTTGTTTGCGTGTTATGCACCCGTAGGTTTAGCTTCACATGAAACTATGTTTGGCTCTTGAGAAAAGCAAGGTGAAGTACGAGAGGACTTGTACAACTATCAACATTTGGTTATTTGTTGTCCTCTCTCCTTATGAAGAGCGTGTTGTCTTCAGTTGATGATACCCTGATAGAAAATACGTTATGTTCGGAGTGAGTCATTAGAGAACTTTTGAGATATAGAATGGGCCTCCTAAGAAAAATGTACAACCAAAATAAACTTTATAACAACCAGTAGGATTCAACATGATGATGTCAACCATGGGGGATGATTCACCATTTTTGGGTTAAAAAAGTAAAAAGATTAAAAATAATAAAATAATAAAACTACTTTTTCAAGTTGTATTTTCAACTTATCTCCCTAAGGTTTTACTCAAATTTTGAGTTAGAGTACTCGTTGGATGCAAAATTTAATTCCTCATCCAAGGAGTACCCATGTTGCATATTTTCAATGGACCCTGCTACACGAAAAATGAGAAATACATGAAAAAATGTGATTGCAATCATGTTTTTTCATGTATTTCTAATTTTTCATGTAGTAGGGTTCATAGAAAGCATGGAACATGGGTACTCCTTGGATGAGGAATCAAATTATGCATCCAACGAGTGTTCCCACTCAAAATTTGAGTAAACCCATAGGGAGATAAGTTGAAAATACGAGTTGAAAAAGTAGTTTTTTCTTTTTTACCTCTAAAATTTAATGATGCAATCTAATATTATTTTTTTATTTCCACTATTGTTTTATAGTTTCCTTAGGAGGCCCATTTTAGACCTCAAAATTCCCCAAATGCTTGGTGAAAGTTCAACGCTTGCAATTTTAACTAGTACTGCCTACTCTAATAAGTTTTTCTATATTCATTTAACCCTTGTCAACCCAATCAAGTAGAGTAAGGTGAGGGAGAAAACCTTAACAAGTTTGTTAGAGGTATATATAGCATACTTCTCTAAAGAGACAACCTCTTCTACTCTCAATAAGTTGGGATCCCTCTTCCACCCCATGAAAATAACTAAGTTCCTATGCACAGTTCTCTAAAAAATGAAAAAAATGAAGAATGAAAAGAAATGAAAAATGAAAAATAAAATAAAGGAAAAAGAAGAGAAAGGATTCCTGCACAGAGAGGTGAAGCAAGTAACTTCACTGGGGTACTGTCCAGGCTCGCTGGCAGTAGAGTGATGCTTGTGTTCCTGCGTGACTCTGTCGGGGTACTGTCCAAGCTTGTTGGCAGTGGAGCAACAACAAAGATGAAACTTAAACTCTGACAGTTATATTACTTGTGCATCAATATATCCCTCTTCCCCAATCGGAAAAACTCAGTTGACTTGGCTTTTTATGTGTGTTGACCGATCAAGAGAAGGGTAGGGACTATATCTTTAACTCAAGCTATGGAAGAAGCCATGATGATCAAAGAATCAAACAATACTTCCGGAGGAGTTAGAATTGCTTATCATGAAAAAAGGTCCATACAAAGAGCTAGAGTTCTGCCAGTGTGTCACCAATGTTGTAGCGGCTACAACCACCCTCTAAAATTTTTCCTTCGCTTTGTTTTGGAGCCTCCCTCCTCAAAATCTTAGCAGCTTGTCTTGCACTGCTCAGGTACTTGTGTTTCATTCAAGTTTATCTTTCACTTTGCAGCTTGTGTTCGCTTACTTGCTTTGCTGACTAACCACAAGTTGACCCCGTGACTTGGTTTACATCAGTTCTTGTGTTGTCTTGGAAAACTACATAATCCTAGAGGGTATCTTTCCATTCTCTTAAGAATTGTGCAGATAATCCTAGAAACTTGCCTTCCTCTATAGAATTTCACAGAGCAACCCGATAGTCAGCCTTGCTCTCCATAATTAAGTAGAGCATCCTGATAGTGAGCTTCAACTCATAAATTGTGCAGACCCAAATGATAGCTTGTATTTAGCTGGGAAAGTGTGTAGAACATGAGAGGAAGCCAGAGCCACTCAACCCAGGAATTGCATAGAAGCATTCCATCATCTATTATCTGATGCATGTGCCAGCAAGTTTCCCTGTTCCCTCTAGAACTGCACAATTTCTCCATGCATGTATGGCAACCTTTCCAAAAAAAGAAAAGAAAAAAAACATCCCTAAAAAATAAGGATCTATTTTTAGCAACGAGAGTTACACCCAAGTAATTTTTAGAAATTTCCCGCCACTTGTCACTTTTTCCTAGATTTTTGGCATGCATGTCATAAACCCTGAATCTACCAAATATTTTAATGGATGCCATAGAGCTCATTCTATACATTCAATCTTGGATCTCTAGCATTCCTAAGGCAACTAGGAACCTTAGGCATAGTCGGCACAACTTTTTTGGGTAAGTTTTGCTTTTCAAGTCTCTTGCTTCTTTTTCTGTCACTCTTTTCCTGTCGCTTTTGTTTCCTTTGCTTGTCTGAGTTTTGTTTTTCATTTTTTATTGAACGACCACTGATGCTTTAGTTTGTTTTAGCTTGTAGAAGTGTTGTTCAAGTTTTTCATTGTCTTTCTTAAGCATCGCATGCATAACATTGTTTTTGCACTAACGATCATCATTGTGACGACTCTCCCCACCAACTTCGTTGCTCATCCGTTTGACTAATTCCTGCATTGGTTTTGATTGCTTGCATGATCATTCACTCCTATCTGCACCAACCTTCTCTCGTGCATTCAGATCTACTCATTTTCAAGTTTCCCTTGAGAATATCTGGGCTACCTTGGCTCAAGTCTAGCTTTTCTTGGCATGTACTACACATTCCTGGATCTCAAGGCTCTGCCTTGGCTCCAGGAATTACGCAGAAGATGTTTGTCACTAGCTTCAAGTTGTTCTCTACATAGTTCTCAGAGACAGTTCCCAGTCTTGCCCACTGGGATTTCGCAATGCGCAGTCCCAGCCAACAATCAAGCTAGATTGAACTGTGCATTGCACAGTTCCAGTCCATAGTCAACCAAGCTGGACTGCGCTCTGTGAAATTCCAGTTAGCAGTAGGTGTCACTAGCAGCTAGGATTTTTCAATGTACAATTCTAGCTGACAATCTCTCTGCGTCTAAGATTCACTACTGTGCAATCTTGCCCAGTAGTCACCCAGTTTGTTGTATTATCGATACTTGAAGTGCTTTATGTTTTTAATCTGACATTTTCTTGCTGTGAGTGTCCCCTATATCACATCAGTTGTTCAATAGTCTCTCAGCAGTACATGCATCATGGCTTCCAAGAGAGTTGGATCAAAGTACACTGTAGAGAGCAGCACTGGAGACGTGGGTGAACAAGTGCCAATGAACTTTCCCATATATGCAGACACACAATTGTTCATAGAGAAGGACATGAAGATCACATAGCAATCAATAAAGGCCAGCCTACAGCCACTCTGGAGTGAGGTCAGCCTCCAAATTATGAAGTATATCACGTGCGAGGGGCGATTCAGCATCATGTATGGATACCATTTCCGGCTGCTCACAGAACTTAGGCACCAAATGGACCTACCCTCAGAAAACAAGTTGAGTATTCCTTACTTCCTCCTGCAGTCCATGACTGAATGTGCCACCAAATTACGAGAGGGAACGCCAGACCAGGTAGCCCATCATGGGCTCATTAAGCTCCTCGTGGAGGATGCACTCCACACATGCACCGTCCCTCTCTCGTGGGAAGCCTTTCGAAACTTGACTAAGGATGATGACATCAAAATGTTGGTTGAGGAGCTCACCTCCTCCAGCAGCGAGGAGAAGGAACCAATTCAAACAGAGAAGAAAGGAAAAGGCCAAGAAACCATGGCCAAAGCACCAAAGAAAGAACACAAGGGGAAACAAGAGAAACACCAGGCTGCCAAAACAGAGGATGACAAACCCACATTAACACCCAGGGAGAAAAGGTTACAGAGCAGGGTGGAAAGGACTGAAGAAGTCCACGTCAGTGAAGGCACCTCTAAGGCAGCCTCAGCAAAGTCAAAAGACAAAGCACCCTCAGCCAAGTAGGCTAAAACGGTGCCACCTATTTCTACAGGAAAATCAAAAACGGCTTCTACAGGAAGCCAGAAATCAGCCACTACAGGGCTTTCTACAGGAAGTCCTGAGAAAGGAACACAGAAGGGGAAGACGGTCGAAATCCTTGCTAGGGAGGCAGCAGGTGTGCTGGCCACCCTAAGTACCCCTCCCAAGCCAAAGGAAAAACGAAAGAGGGAGACCCCTCTGTATTTCAAAGCAAGGAGAAGTGTAAGAATCAAAACAGGTAGGCCCCAACCTCCATCCAGCGACCCAATTACCATAGAAGACACCCCTACCTCACCAAGGGAGAGGTCCCCCTCAAAAATATCAGTCACTTATGAGCGGGGGAGCCCGAAGACAACTGCCTGGAAGGAGAGAATGGAAAGGATGGCTTCAAAAACCCCGCTACAGGATGTTGAGGCCGTTCTACAGGAAACATTGGCCAGGCTCAAGGAAACCGAAAGAATGGAGGGAGAGGTAGCCACATCACCACCAAGGGAAGATGGAGGAGAGCCATGGAGGGAAGAAGAGGTAGAGCACATTCCAGAACCTAGTCCCCAGCCAAGCTTGAGCTCGTATTATAACTTTTTGGAGGCTGGAAAAATTATTCCACAGAAATTCACAGTGCCGCTTTTCTTTGCGTTGGAGGAAGAAAGAGTGAGAACCCACACGTGGATGAGGATAGCTAAATCTAAAGGAGTAGCAAATATAGGCCCCTTGGAGGAACAACTCAAGGAGGCACAAAGAGAATTAGCTATGGCCAAACACGTGGGAAACTGCCAGCGGGTATTTCTACAGGAAGAGAATGAGAAACTCAAACTGCAGCTACAGGAACAAAGGAAAGAAAGGGGCACAGCATTAGAGGACACTACATCAGAACCTCAAGGAAAAGAAGGAATGCAAGTTGGTCTTGGGGAGCTAAACCAGCATCTACAGGAAAGGGAATTGCAAGCAAAAATTGAGATACAAGCTCTCAAACAGCAGTTGCAACAAAAAGAGGCACAACTGGCCTGCATGGCCAGTTGGGCCATGGATGCTCTACAATGTAGACAACCGGCCAAATCTTATGGCCTATACCTACGAGACCAGTGGCTGCAATTCCAGATTAATGCATTGGCACAGAGGGGTATCTCCCAAATCCAAGACCCCCAGCAGTTCACGGATTTATGCAATAGCAGTTCAATAGAGGACAAGGCCAAGCTATCGAAGTTCTATCTCCATAATTTGGCCCTTCCTAATGTGACTTCATGGGATCCCAACACAGTCGTGGGAGATATGCAGTTGATGGCATTTGCCTCATGGTTGAACCATGAAGAAAAGAGAGCAGCAGAGGTCAAAGAGGTCATGAACCATGGGTTACATGAACCACTGCTGATTAGAGCAGAGCCAGGGGACCCCACTGCATTGATATCAGCCCACCAACACTTAGCAACCGACTCTCAGGCTTTATTGAAATACATGGATCAGTAGGCTCAGGCCATAGCACATTTCGAGGATATGGAGCGATTATTAGGGGACAATTGTGTTCATGCTTGCACCCGCCGATGGAACACCTTGTCCCACAGCCTCAAAATCAGGGAATATCACACTCCAACTCGAATGAGGGAAGCTCTAGTACGTGTGCCCCTCTACAAGAAGTCCATACAGAACCTCCAAGCCAGCTGGATTGGCCTCAAGCTAAGACCACATTTGCTTTTGGGATTGATGGAAGGCAGCACAGAGAAAGAAGAGCATAAGCAGTGGGAAGAGGTGGAAAGAAAGGCTGGGTTCCATGGCAGAGAGGAGGATACTACTTCATAAGCCTGGGATGTGAGAGTGGCAGTGAAAGCGATGAAGGACGAGGAGCTGGATTAGTTGCTCAGGGATGAGAAATCATTTTAGCAGGGGGGTGATGATGAGCCCCAAATTTGGTAACATTTTGGGCTCATTTGGCCTAACTACCTTTGCTCAATCCTTCATTTTTCATAACTTATGCATCATTGTTTAGTATGTTTATGTCATTTGTACGAATAAGGGTAGTCACTATTCCTAGGTGGCTAACACGTGCTCATTTCAGGATTTTTTGACACATGTGGAGCAAAACCAAGCAGACAAGGGCTAGGAGACAGCCAATCTTGGGTTGAGGATTCGTAGGGGGGTTGTCTATGGCATTAAATAGCCTCCCTCGGGATCTTCACCCCCAACTCCGAGCTCCAAAGGCTACCAAAACCGGATCTAGAAGGCATCCAAACAGATTTTGTGGAAGCAGCTGTTCACTCCCAGTTTGGTCAGCTAAGTGCCATAGATTTAGGAGGCCAGCTTGGGCCTCATGGTGTATAAATGATAAGGCTTCAGCCTTCGAAGAGGACTTTTGGAAAAAATTTTGCACATTCTGCACTACAAGCTGCCAGCTTTGTTTTGTTCTTTTGTAGCCATTATTGGCATGACTCTTAACTTATGATTATTATTTTTTAATGGGAAGCAGTCAGATTTGATCTCAGCTCTGAGTTTCTAGAGGAGCCATAGCTCTCAGGTTTGGGCCCAACCTGAGAGCCTAGGGCCTCCTTCTTTGTATTGATATCTTTCCTTTCAGCATTATGATTTTCCTTGTATGCATTTGAAACGCAGTTTGTTGAGTTAGATTTTGTTGTGTGGTTAAGTAGGTCATTGTTGAAAAATAGAGTTGCTTCAGATATCTAGAATAAAGTAATGAGATAAGAATTGATAAGAGCTCCAGAAAAGGGTTGCCTGCACTCTCATTTTCACCTCTTCCTAGGGGCTGGAATTGTTGACAGTGCTGCCCAACAAAAACACTAGGTTGCTTACCCATGCAATCTTTGGTGCGATGTTTTCATTTGTAGGAGTTAGTCATGCATTCAGATCTTTTGGAATGTTTCTTTACTTAAGTGTTGTACATGGTTCTCTTTAGGAATAAAGCTGTTGTTCATTGGTTTCATTAACAGTTAGGATAGATTAGTTAATATTTTGATTGTGTGCAGGACGTGGTTGATTTGGTTAAGTATACACTGTGCGGTGCATCTCCATCACTCTCTCGTCCATCTAAGCTTCGTCCAGGCCAACTGCTCATCTCCAAGTTATATCCCTCGTCTCACAACTACTCTTTTGTCCACGTCACCCTACCTTCTTGCCCTTCCGTTGCCTCAACCCTCTTTAAGACAAGCTAGCTCTCCACACCCTCTTATCACTTCATCCCTCTGTCACTAAGTCATTTCAGACCCCTATCCTACCTCCCTATCCATTCATGCATCCTCTTTCACTCACCTATCACCCAAAATCCAATCGTAGAACATCCTGTAGAAATTTCTGAACATCCTGTAGAAATTCTGAAACATCCTGTAGAACCCCTGCAGACTTCCTGTAGAAGCTCATAAATGAGGTTTCTTTATAGCCAAACTTTGTGAAACTCTTTGGAAGGGTGTTAGGGACTCCTTAGACCCCCTCTGAACCTTCCCAACCTTTTCCAAGCCTTTCTCCTCCTCGATCCACCCCTGCACAGTAAAAGGCCAGTTAAAAGCACACACATGATAATTCAAAAACTTATTCAAAAATACAAAAAGATGTGTCCTTCAGATAGAGATAGCATAGGCATGAGCATTTTACCTTTGTAGAAGTAATGGCATCTTTTTCAATAGTTTGCATCCTTTCCTTTGCACCAGTAGGGTTGGTTGGTAGAATTAGGGTTTGCTAGGGTTTGCGTTACTTCTTGGCTTCCAGTTTCTTTCTGCAAGTAGATTAGCTTCCTTTGAGTTAGCTTTCATCCATCAGTTAAAAAGCTTCTTCTAAGAGCTCATACAAGTTGGCTTAAGCCCCTAGCGGACTTGTGCCAGCTGACCAAGTGACAGCTGCGGCAAGAGCTAGTACTTGTGCATACAACACCGTCGCTTCCAAGTTTGTTACGAACTACCAGGTTGATAAAATTAAGGAAGGGAGTTCCAGGAGTTGTAGCATTATTGCTACAATACTGGGGCCCACCACTTATATGACAAAATTTTAATTACATCACACATATCCTCCAATGCTTGACTTTGAGAGGATTCCATCTTTGCCTTTCCCTTGTCTTGGATAGGCTATGTTTCTACTACTTTTCTTGTAGCCACCAACTTTGATTCTATATCTAATGCATCTATTTGGATCTGATCAAGGGTTGGTGATCTTCTTTCCCTTAATGTGAATCCAAAATTTGATTCAGAAGCCCCTGTAAAAGTTATTTTTGCACCAACAGGAGGAGGCTTAATCTCCGCTTGGAGACTATTGTACAATTTGTTAAATCTTCTGAAAAATTTAGCCACAGTTTCATCAGACTTCTTCTTTATGGCATTAGACTCTGTTTCATGAATACCCATGGTCTCTTTTTTCTCCCCATTTCTGGATGAATAAACGTTCTTCGAACTCCATTCTTGTCCTCTGAGAATTGCTCCTCCGGCAGAAAGAACTCCTTCTTAGCCTTCTGGCCCAGTTTTCTTTCCTCCTTATCCCAAGGTACCCCCATCGGGAGATCAGTGACTCTGCTGATGAACTGTGGGGTGAGTCTAAGGTTCAAACCTCTGAAATTGACAACGGCCAGCGTTTTTGATTTTGGCTTCAAAGCTCGTAGGAATTCTTCTGCCACCTCGTCATCGTAACCTTGAAGCTTGTCGCAGAACGACATCCACAGTGCAAGAGAAAATAGGTCCACCACCTCAGGGTTTTCCCGTAGCTTATTTGAGTCTGTCAGCTCTTTCCTAATGAACCCACCTGCCATGGTGAAAGCTTGCTGTGTTAGCCGGAGCTGGCTGGCGCGTATAAAAAGATGGACCTTTGGGATTTCCTTAGACAGAGCGCGGAATTACGCCTCTGGCATGCACACAGTTTGTAAATTCACGACTCTCTACAAGTGAGCCTTAACAGTGGCTCAATTATGAACCAAACCCTGTAGAAAAACCCCGCATACACACTACGACGACAATTCTGATGCAGAAGTAAGACGACGCTTGCAAATTCATGCACAGACTGTAATTCTACTCTTTTAGGACGTCGACTTCACCACCCTTCGAACCAATTGCATGGGAGGACTATGCTCAGGCTTACCTCGTTCCAACTTGCCACCTTTGACGTGAATAGTTTAATTTCCTCCGTAGCGGTGAGCTTCTTGTAGCGCAGCTTCCTGTAGAAGTCGTGCACGGGTTCTAGAGAGCGCGTCAGTGGTTCTGGGCCTTCTGTGCAACCACCAGACGTTTGAACAGGTCGAGGACTCGGAGTAACAGTCTTCAGGAAATTTCGGATGCTTACTCGACTGCAAAGCGGTTGAGGATAAATGAGTGGAGTGCCATATGCGATCTAGCCGGTGGATTTCAATCCCTGCGAACTCGTGGCGCGGGGGTGAGCTGTCCCCGCCGGCCCGTTGGACGATGTCACCTGCTATCATTCCACTGTAAGTCTGCCTGACCACTGAATCATTCCCTGCATATCTACCGCCGCCATTTTCTGTTAGATCGCCGCTTCTCTCCGACTGGACGCTTCCCACGTGTCCATTTCCTGTCTTGTTTGACACAACCAACGCTTTCCGAATCGGACGAGACCATCGGACTGGTTGTGGTGGCCAGTTGAATGGCTACCCGACTTGCTCAACCCATTCATTTTCATACTCGCACACATTTTAGAGCATTGTTCATGTAATTTGACGAAACAGGGTGAGGCACTTACCTGTGCGGCCGCGACGTTATTTTCATGCTTCAGGACGAGGGTGACGGATCTGCTTGCTTCTGCTTCACGCACAGGCACGGGAGTTCCTTATCGTCGACTGCTGCTAGTTACGAGACTGGTTGCCTGGCTGCGGATGGTGCATGCGCCAGCTTTATGAGTTGTAGGTGCCTTCATGGT
The DNA here is from genome assembly GCA_031772625.1 of Pinus tabuliformis. Classification (NCBI taxonomy): domain Eukaryota; kingdom Viridiplantae; phylum Streptophyta; class Pinopsida; order Pinales; family Pinaceae; genus Pinus; species Pinus tabuliformis. The sequence continues at coordinate 122,714,765 of CM062810.1, read as the reverse complement.
GTATGCTCTAGCCGGATCAACTGCTACAGGATTCCTGTAGCCGTTTCTCCTCCTAGGGTGCATGCCGAAACGGTGGAATCACAGTCACGGTTGCAGGGTCCTTGGATTGCCTTGATAAGTAGCGCATTGGCCTCTGCATACTTTATTCCATTTGAGAATTGTTTCTTCTGAGAATCCAACGTTCTGATTTGACTGTGCAGGTATTTTCATTGTATGGCAGCAGGGGTGGTAGAAGGAGGCGACAGCAGTGGGTGATGGAGAAAAACATTGGTTGCATGCCTCCTTATTGGACTTTGGGCTTCAAATTCTTCCACACAGTCGGTCCTGGGCCGTCCAAAGATTCTACAGGAAGTTTCCTGTAGAAATACAGAACTTCCTGTAGAAAATCCTGTAGCTTCCTGTAGAAGGCTAAACTGTGATCAAATCGTGCCCAGACCTTGGAAGAGATGAGTGTTTCTGGAGGGAGTGCTGGTGAGGTCACCTGGTAGCATAGTAGGGACCCTTGTCCTTGAGTTGAGACACCTCCTTTTCTACATGGAATACCTGCAACCTGCATGAATTGTCAAATCTTGAGCCTGTTTTCCTGTTTCTGCTTCCTTCTTTTCTGTTTTCTTTTTCTTTGTTTGTTTGTTTTTCTTTCTTCTTTTTCTTATTTTTATTTATTTATTTATTTATTTTTTTGAGGGACAACAGGGGCGCCTCAGTGAGGTTTTCACCCCTACCATCTGCCTTGAGCGCCTTAGAGAGGTTTTCACTCAAGGGTCTTTTTTATTCAAAAATTTTCAGAAAGACAGCAGGGGCGCCTCAATGAGGTTTTCACCCCTACCATCTGCCTTGGGAGCCTCAGAAAGGTTTTCACCCAAGGACCTTTATTTTTTCCTTTTTTCTTTTTTTTTTTCGATGTTCAGGGTATGCCCAAAACAGAGGCAGAACCCTTCTCTATGACCAGCACTAATTTTTCCACAGTTTTGATGAATTCTTGCCTCGAAAGAGGTTTCCTGTAGATCTTTAGTCGATGCCCATTGACAAGCATGGGGATGGCTTCCTCATCAATGGTCCGAATAAGAATAGACCCATTGTCATTACACTTCTCCACTGCATATGGTCCCAGCCATCTTGTTCTCAGCTTCCCCTTAAAATCCTTATGTCTGGAATCATACAACAGCGCCCAATCTCCCGGCTGGAATTGCTTGTCATTGAGGTGCTGGTCATGCCATACCTTCCTCTGAAGTTGAACCACCTCTGAGTGGAGAAGGGCCTGCATTCGGTGTTCATCCAGCCCATTCAGCTGCAATAACCTTTCTTGTTGGGCATGGCTGAGATCTAGGTCCAGCTGAGCTGCCATCCTCAAGGTGTTGTACTCGAACTCAATTGACAGCAAAGCTCTCTTCCCATAGACCAGCTCATAAGGTGTGAAGCCGGTTGTGGTCTTCCAAGTGGTGTTGTAAGCCCAAGTGGCCTCAACCAGGCGATCTGCCCAATCTTTTCTACTGCTTCTCACCACCTTAGTCAAGATCCCTTCTAATGCTCTATTGGTGACTTCCACCTGCCCATTTGCTTGAGGATGATAGGGGGTGGAAGTCCTATGCTTGATTTTGTGATGAGCGAGTAGGTCTTCAATTAAGTTGGAGGTGAACTGGCTTCCTTGATCGGTGACTAGCTCTCTTGGGTAGCCAAATTTGTAGAAGATGTTTTCTCTTAAAAACTCAGCCACCTTTTCTTCTGTCGCTCCTTTGATTGCCTTGGTTTCTGCCCACTTTGTCAGATAGTCTGTGCACACAATGATGTAAGACCTTTGCCTTGAAGGAGGATTGATAGGACCCACAAAATCCATACCCCACTTCTCAAATGGCTCAAGAGTCACTTGAGGTTGGAGAGGCATTTCATCCCTTGGAGTCGGTTTCCCCATCCTTTGGCATCGGTCACATTGGCTGATATATCTTCTGACATCTTGATGAAGCGTGGGCCAATAGTAGCCTGCCTGTAGAATTTTGAAGGCAGTTCTTTTGGCTGCAAAATGCCCTCCACAAGGCCCATCATGACAGGTTAGGAGGATGTCAAAGACTTCCTCCTCCCTTACACAACGCCTTAAGATCTGATCGGGGCCAAGCTTGAACAAGTTGCCCCCGATCCAAGTGAATGAGGCACTCTTCCTTACGATTCTGCTCTTCTCTCTTGAGGATAGGTGCGGAGGGAACTGTGCTGAGACAAGGTAGTTTGCTATATCAGCAAACCATGGAGAGAGTACTGAGATAGCAAACAGATGTTCATCTGGCATCTGGTCATCCACTGTTCCATCCTCACCTGCAGGTAAATCCAATCTAGACAAGAAATCAGCAACAACATTTTCTTTACCTAGTTTGTCAACGATAGTCAAATCAAACTGCTGCAACAAAAGTAACCATCTAATAATATGAGCATTCACATCTGGTTTATTCATTAAATATCTAATTGCAGCATGATCAGTATGTACAAATGTTTGATAGCCAGTGATGTAGTGTCGGAACTTGTTCAGGGCATGGACCACGGCCAAGAATTCTTTCTCAGTTACAGTATAATTCAGTTCTGCCTTGGATAAGTTTTTGCTGAAAAAGTATATGGCGTATGGAATTTTTTGTTCAACTTGTCCTAAGGCTGCCCCTATGGCTTTGTTCGAGGCATCAGTGTGGATGTGGAAAGGTAGGGCCCAATTTGGACCTCTCAAGATTGGGGCAGACACCAACTTATCCTTTAATTCATTCAGAGCCCTCTGACAATCGTCGGTCCATTTAAACTCAACATCTTTTGGTAAGAGGCCAAACAATGGTGAGGCTAGCTTGCTGAAGTCTTTAATGAATCTTCTATAATATCCTGCCAAGCCTAAGAAACTTCGAACATCTCTTACCTTCTGAGGGGGTGGAACCTTTTTGATGAGAGCAATTTTGTTAGGATCCACCTGTAACCCTTGGCGAGAAATGGTATGTCCTAGCACAGTCCCTTTAGTCATCAAGAATTCACATTTTTCAGGACTAAGGGACAGGTTCATCTCAATGCACTTGGTTAGGACTTTTCCCAGATTGGACAATGCTTCCTGGAAGTTGGACCCATAAGGAGTGAAGTCATCCATAGAGATCTCCACCGAATCATGGACCAGCTCAGAAAAGATGCTCAAGACAGCTCTCTGGAAGGTGGCAGGAGCGTTGCATAGCCCAAAGGGAAGAACTCGGTAAGCAAAGGTAGCCCAAGGACAAGTGAAGGTGGTCTTATCTTGGTCTTCCGAGCTGATTTGGATCTGATTATACATGCTAAACCCATCCAGGAAAGAGAAAAACTTCTTCCCTGCTAGTCCATCCAACACTTGATCTATGAAGGGTAGAGGAAAGTGTTATTTCTTAGTGGCTTTGTTCAGTTCTCGGTAGTCCACACAGATTCTCCACTTCCCATTTTTCTTGGGAACCAACACCAGAGGGGACACCCACTCACTATCCAAGATGGGGTAGATGAATCCTGCATCCAACAGTTTTTGCAATTCTTCTTTGACAATGTCCTTAAGGGCTGGATTCATTCTCCTTTGAGGTTGCCTGACCGGTTTACAATCTTCTTTGATGTAGATGTGATGGGTACAAACCAAAGGATGGACTCCTTTCATCTCCTTATAGCTCCAAGCAAAAGCATCTAGATGACTGGCCAACAGACTACACAGCTCCTTTTCCTGGGAAGGACATAGGGAGGAGCTAATCTTTAACGTTCTCTTGGGGCCAAACTCCACATTTTTTACTCTGGGAGTGATTGGATTGGTCACACAAAGGTCCACTAAGGTGCTGGCTTGGGTATCCTCCACCAATTTCTCTAAGGACAATGCACTGGGAGGTGGATTCTGAATCAAGGTCCCAATCAAATCATCCTCGGTTTGAGGACCTCCCCTGGTGGTTTCTAGGGTGCACAAGGGTGCAGAGTACACCTCATCCTCTTCTCCTTCTTCCAACCAAAGTGGTAAGTCATGCTCTAATAGGGGTTGGGCAGGAGGGTACTTGGACATAGGACCATTTTTTATGGTCATGTTTCCTGCACGGCAGCTTATGTAAGCATCCGCAGTGGCTAACCAAGGCCTTCCCAAAATAAGGGGGTATCCAGTAAGCTTTGCCTTTGGTTGAAGAACCAAGAAGTCTGCAGGGTACTCCCAAGAGTCAACAGAGACCAAGACATCCTCCACAATCCCTTCGAGAGTCACGGTGGAGCGATCTGCTAGTTGCAGGACTGTCGAGGTCTTTCTTAAGGAACCCTGAAGGTTGAGTTTGAGCATGGTATCTCTGGTCATCACATTAATGGCAGCCCCTAAATCAATCAAAGTGTGGGGTATGATGGTGCCATTGATATGGACATCAACTAGAGGACTCCCAGGATCCAAATACTTTGGTCAGATTACTTGCCCCAACATAAGATCAGACAATTGTCCTATGACATTGATGGTTGAGGCATCTCTTTTTCGCCTGCCGGGGTGTCAGAAAAACTTTTCCTTAACCAGTTTGTTGTACATCGATACATCGTTGATGGCCTGGAGAAGGGGTATTTTCACACACAACTGTTTGAGTTCTCCCAGAAGCTCATCCTCCTCTGGGTTGGGTTGTGTGGTTGCTGTTAGTCTCTCAGGAAAGGGTGGAATGGATTTTGGTTCACTTTCTTGTTTATCTTCCTTGTCCTCTGGGGGAGGAGGTTGGTGATCCGGAAGAGTCTTTCCAGATCGCAGGTTGATCTCTTGGATCTCCACAGCATAGGTAGGGCATGATGTTTCCCCAGTATATACCTGCTAGGCCTGTCAGTTGTTGGGGTTCGAGTTCGGTTGAGTAGGCATTTGGGGTTGTCTTGGAGGAGCAGGAGGTAATGGTTATGGTTGAGCTGGTGGTGGAGGCAAAATGGCGGGAGGAGTGTTGTACTGGGGCCTCCACCCTGGTTGAGGTGCATTCCATTGAGGCTGTGGCTGGACATGTGAGTGAAATGAATTATTAGTGGGCTGAGTATGGTATTGAGGTGGGTAAGACCATGGAGGAGGCACAGACCAGGAAGGATGAGCAGGGGGACCCTAGGAAGGCATAGGAGCAGATTGGTTGGGGCTATAATAAGCTTGGGATGTCCCTTGCATCCCCTGTTGGTAAGGTCTAGGTCCATGTGGCCTCCTTTGGTTGAGGAAGTAGAGAGGTTCAGTGGGTGCCTCCGTTCCTTGGTACATGGCTTTAAGCCCAGGTAAGGTTGGGCATTGGTTTGTGGGGTGGTCCTCCTCACAAACGAAACATACCTCTACCGACTGTAATGGGCGCTCGTTCTTAGGGTGCTTCCTTGTACACCTAGGGTAGAAGATAGCCAAAGCCCTCTCAGCTTCCTCTTTCTTCTGCTGGATTCGGAATGTATCAAGTTGCATGGCAATGGTCTGTCTCACCTCACTCTTGAGGTCCTCCAACTGATTTGCAAACTCATGTTTGGAGAAAGGAATACTAGCTGAGAGGGGGTTTCCTCTACCTCTTTTCCGGGCTGCCCTAGAGTGGTTTCTAAACACAGCCTTTATATCCTCATAAGGTAGTTGGTAAATATCTCCTCCAGCTAGCATGTGAAGGGTATCTAAAAGGTCTTCAGGGACTCCTCGGAGTAGGACCAACTTGAGAGATTCAGGGTCAAGTGTGCACCTGGCCCGTTTATAGCTAAGTTGGAACCTTTCCTCGTAATCTTCTAAAGACTCATCATTTCCCATGGTCATCCGAAAGATTTCTCCCTTGGCTTCCTTGGACTTACAGTAGTCCCGGTATTTGGTATTGAAAGCTTGTTGCATCTGAGCCCAAGTGGTGATATTGTTCCCAGGTAAGCCCATGAACCAGTGTAATGCTGCATCCTTGAGGGTAGAGGGAAAGAGTTTCAGTTTTTTCTCATCTTCGGTATAGTCATAGGTTCGACAAAGGACAGCAAACTCAAATAGGAAGGTATCAGGGTCTTCAGTAGTCAGTCCATGGAAGTGAGGTAAAGCGGAGGGGCTTATGTTTTTCATTTTCATGTCTCCATTGGTCTCTCAGATGGGAAAGGCACCTTCTATTCTCTCATCTTCTCTTCTATTGTCAGCCATGGCTTCAGATGGAGTGTTCTCTAAATCTTCTTCAGTTATAGGATCTTCGTATATCTCAGGAGGCTCGCCTATAGGTTCTTCTGGATCACTGTCACCAAAGAAGAGAGAAGGGTGACTCAGTGAAGTGGTGGGGTGTTGTGGGGAAAAGTATCCAACACGGAATGACCCTATCCCACTCTAAGGGTGATAGTTCCTTAGCAACAGCTGAAGCAAAGCTATCTAAAGTTACTTCTTTATGACATGCAAGAGATGAAAGGAAGAGATCCACTTACCGACGTCTTGCGCAAATGGTCGATCCAATCTCTATTTGCCGCTCGCTCCCAGCCCCAAGTCTTCTCACGGGCCCAGCTACACGAGATCCTGTGAACAAGACAAGAAAAGGAAACTACAAGAAGCATGCATTCATAATTGATTCAAGAATTAGCATAAATCAAATACGCAAGTAAGACAATACACCATTGAAACACATGCGAATAGAAGAACCTCAAATGCTTTATTAATATAAGGAAGTAAGGTTCAGGCGGTGATACAACCGTGAGAGGTCCAATCCAGCATCACCTTCCCGACGGAAAGAAATCTCCTCTTCACCTCCCTCAGGCAATCACCCAATACTCACAACTGTAAACCAACAGCAATTCTTTGCACAAAATTCCGGCCTTTCAGATCCCATGGGATGAGATCCTTATATAGAGTTTTGGAGTGAAGATAAGTCAGCTTGATGTGTGACTTGTTGTCCTCTTCAACTCCAGTTGTTCTTCAGTCCTTGAGTCCACTCGGAGTTTCTACCTTCCACTTGGAGTTTTAGAAGCTCTTTACTCATCATTAGGCGAATCTTCTGATCCAAGTGTCATTTTGGAAGCTTCCTGGGCACTGGCACATTGAGAAAAGATTCCTCCACATGTCAAAGTACGCCCAGCGCAGGTAGCCTTTGCTGCACTTGCTATGCAGCGCAGGTACACCATAGAGCTTTTGACATTCAGCGCAGATGCTTAGTGGAGCAGCTGCTTTGATCCAAAATTGACCTGTTTTTGAGTGTTTTTCAGTGGAGAACTGATCTGTAGTGCTGTGGTTTGCTGACCTTATTCCTCTTAGGGGTAGGAACAACATGTTTAGGGACTTTGGATCCCTCAGATTATTGACATTTCATGCTCCATGCTGTAAGGCACAAAAATGTCTATAACAGTTGCCCCCTAAAGTATGAGGTCGTTTATCGGGTGAAATGCTTTATTAGGAGGATCCGAAGTTCATTCAATCGTCAGGAGGTGACCTGTAACAAAATACAATACAATACATTATCTTTTCATACTTTCTTTTCATGATCTAGCTGATGCGGGCATTTCCCATGCTCAGCTTTATAAATACATTTGCTGTACATAAACAGACGATCGTCTGATAATAGACTGATAATTCTCTGCTTTTAATTATCATCCTTTTAGTAGGATGATCATCTGCTGCACATGTCTATGTTTTTATCTCCTGAATATATATCGCAGCCCGGATGGATGAAACTAGATCCGGGGTCTTCAAACTTGTCCGATCTTCACTCTAGTACAAGTCGATCCATGTGAGAATTTCTTGAAGTCGAACATGGAAAGACATCGCTTGATTACCAGTCAATAATGTAAACTGTTAACAAGCGCGAGAGGAATCATCGATAATGATGATGACCCTCAAGGTACTGCAGCACAATTCACGTGGCGTGAATATAGGATCTGACGTCGAACACCACGCAAAGTCTCCCGGTCGAAGGTCATTAATGTATACCTATCGCCGAAAGTGAGAAACTTGCCATTGAGGCATGCAAGCTTCAAAGTACTGAGGGGGTGTTCCTAGATCAACTTCTTGGATAGTGAGCTGATGTCGACAAGAAGTGATCCGTCAAAGGAGGGCCTTAATGAATCCCACATCAGTGACACGGAACGGAGCTAGTGATGATGGTGAAAACGATCTATGAAATATGATTCAGGGTGGCGGTCATGGAAGGATGAAAGATGATGTATGGTAGTGGATGGGACCCGGTTGACACTTTCTGAATGACATCTCTTGAACATATAACGACACTGATGTGATGGATCGGTAGCATTACCCCATGTATGGATGGTATGGCGAGACCATGGTGAAGGGACCGGTGAATGATAATAACCCAACCCGATATTTACGGAGGCAAAAGTGTCATGTTCAAGAGCGACTTGCTACCATTAAGCTTTGAGGTTCTTCCCAATTTTTCCCCAGTCATTTCTGACCAGTACCTCTTTATTTTTGTCAAGCTTGAGGAGGATAACATATGCTTGTTCTATAACCTGCCCTTCGGGCAAGCCCATCGCTATGTTTTAACGAGCTTAACGATAGGGAAACTCGTTCTCGTCTAAAGACAAGTTTGTCGCTATCTAATATTTTTAACGAGCCCAGCGACAAAGACAACTTGGTCCTTTTCATTTTTAGAGAGTCTGAAAAGGGTACATAAAGTGGACTCCAGGGGTCCTTTTTCGTCATCTAATCCCTTAAGTCCGAAAAAGTATAAAACAATACAGAAGGGATGAATGTTCGATATCTTTATCGAGCCGAACTAGACAAGCGCTCGATCTTTTTGTGCAATAATCCCTCAGGTCCAAAAAAGATTAAAATCTAGAGGAGGGATAGCTCTTCCGGTCCTTTTAACGAGCTGGAAGGCCAAAACTCGACAAACTTTTCATATTTTACGAGTCAGTGAAAAGAGCTCAAAGAAGACTCGTATTTTGAGGAACGAGTGATAAACAGGGATAGCAGCAGATTCCAGGTACAGGTTGGAATTTTCCAATCACGGCAGTGTCACAAGGATGGCTAGGTGAAATCACTCTTCGTAGCTGTTCCTCAAAATAGGTAAACAATCAAGTGGATGTGAATGATCGGCCAAATGAAAAGTGGAGGTGACGGTGCACAAACACGACCAAGGCTTTTATGGCTGATGAATTTACGGTCTCAAATGGTTATTTACCGGTTCATTTTTTCTTGATGAGCTTGAACTCTGGGGGAAGCTTGCTCACATGTGCATTTATTTTTTAATGAGCATGAACTCTTGCTAAAACTGCTCGGTTTTGCGTTTATTTTTTAACGAGCATGAACTTTGCCAAAACTGCTCATTTATTTTGCATGCCCCCAGCATCATAATAACGCATGTCAAAGGAGGGTGCCCCCCAAGCTTCATTGCATTCAACTTGGTGGTTGGAATGAAGGTTTACCTTTGAATTTTGAAAAGGGGATTTGTTTCATTTTTTAATGAGGTTGACACAGTAAAAGAACTATCCTCATGACTCCTTGTTTCATTTTTTAACGAGGTTGACACGAGATAAGAACCGTCCTCGGAGCCCACTGTATTTACAGTATCTCCATTAGGGCGATGATCCATGCTAACAAAATATTTAGTAATCTTCCGAATCCGTTGGATATAGAAGATTTCATATTGTAGGTTTCCACTGTGGCTACTTCCGCCAGATTACCTACCGGCGGTAGGGCAAAAGTACCCATTAAGGCAGGTTCTTTTAGGAGACCTACTCCAATATTTTGGAGCGATTGATTACTTTCATGGATCATTGTGTTGCTTCCCGTAACTTGAGAACTGTTGGGGAGAAATGTTTGTTGGTCGACGATTGTAATTTTTCCTTGAAAAGGAAATACAAATCCTCCTGAAGTAGGTCGACACAAATGCAGCCATGGCATATATCCAAGGCCTTCCCAGTAGGATGTTGTAATCGAGGTTTCCGTCGATTACTTCAACATCAACTTCTACTGTTTTGCCCCCCAGTTCAACTTGCAAGTTACTTAAAATCCCGTATGGAGTGTATGATCGTCCATCAAATGCTTTTAAGGTCGTTGACGATTTCGACAAGGGTGGTGAGCCTAAATTTTTCCAGCAACTCATCGACATAAGACATGTAGATGCCCCCTCATCAATAATTGTTCGATGAACAGTTTTGTTGAGGGTTTTCACTTGAATAAGGAAAGCTAGTTGAGCTGGTAACTGAGGGTCATATCCTTTATGATCAAAGGCCACAAGATTGGAATCCATTGGGCCAATCCCACTTATCGCTGATAGTAAAGCTTGCTCTTGGGAGGGGCAATTTTGCGGTACCTCAAGTGTCGACATAGCGGACGGCGATTGGGCCAGGTCCTCTACTATATTATAATTCTGTGCTATTTTTGCACGAGGATTAAATGTCGATTTGTGTACTACTCCCTTTGGTGACTTTATCATTGGTTCAAGAATGATGGGTGGCACGACTTTGGTCAAAGTTGTTGTTGAACTACTAGGTTGTTTATTTGCCTTGTCGTTCAACTGCTTTGGATTCCTGTAATCTTTATTCCTTGTCAAAGCATTATTCTGTTGCTTTGAGGTGGACAACATAAGCACTTGGGATCGGGAAGCATTTTGATTAGCAACCAGATTTTGTCTTGGATTAGGAAACGGATCAGTCAATATTGCTGGGGTTTTTGAACTCTTGAAGAGTTTCTTAACTTCAGCTATATGTGGACAATCTTTTGTCCAATGATCCTCATCGCATATATGACACGCTGTCGGGGGTTTCCCTTTCCTTTTCTTTTTCTTCTTGCCCCCTGGTTGCTTTAGTTGTTTGCTCTTGTCGGTCGACATGGCATTTACTTCTGAGGCAAGAAGTTCCTCATTTGCATTTTGACTAGAGATTTTGCGTTTGCCAGTCACGCCATTACTGGCATGAGAGTTAGTATTCGATTTAGGAGGGGGAGGAATTGAAAATTCAGGTCTAGGGGCGTCAGGTATTTTGTCGTAGAGCGTGCCCGACTGAGTATATACTAAGTCTAAGTATTGAGCACGAGCAATGACTTGCTCCTCTGTTACGACTCCTCCCTTGGCCACATCTTTCGTTATAGCCGGAAGTAACGACTTTATAAACCATTCAGCTAACAGCTGATCGGGAACGTAAGTTTTCACCATCCTACGACGACGTCGCCACTCATGTATATGATCAGATATGTGAGTGGTCGTTGTCTGTTTGAAGTTGGTAAGGAGTTATGTTCCCGTTTCATACCTTATCGGTAATTGAAAATGGGTTAAGAAAGTCGTGGCTAAGGAGCTGAAATTGTCGAAAGAGGCTCTTGGCAATTAAATGTACCATTTAGCCGCTGGACCTGTCAATGTCCTCTGGAAGAGGCGAAGTCTTATCGAATCATCGTTTAGAGTGTTCGATGAACACCACAGATGAAAAGTCATGACGTGATTCGACGGGTCTTCACCTGGATTTCCATTGAATTTAGGAATGTCCGATGGAAGTTTATGCGGAATTGCTGGCCACCAAGGGGCATAAGCAATTGGATCATTCGTCAGCCGGTTTAGATCTGGTAATTCTAGAGTTGCTACAAAGGGCAACTGTTGGTTCAGGTTAGGCGAAACATATCCAGGATAAGATGGTATCGCCTGAGCAATGGGTCTTTGCAGACCAGCATAATGCTGACAACTTTGACAAAGTTGATGGGCATAACCATTATAGCGTGGTTGCCCATTACTTACAAAGACTTGTTGCTCAGGTCCTTGATATGATTGCTGGAATGGCGATTGTTGAGATTGAACCAGCTCTGGTTGTTGGACCATTTGCTGTTGACCAATACTGGATGATTGACCAAGATGAGGAGTCACAGTACTTGTTTGAGCCTGAGTCGCTCCAGATAAGGAGGCACTACCCTGAGATTGTGATTGAGCCGCTGAGACAAGAGGTTGTTGTATTACAACAGGTAGCGCTTGTACTTGCGACGCATTCGCCATAGCAGGTGTGGTGGTAATATTCGACGCAGGGTGTACTGGTTGCATTGAATATACAACTCCTGGTTGTTGGGGCAGTATTGGTACCCAACCGCTGGATGTAATTCCAGTTTGACCTGAACCTTGTTGTAAACTCCCATATGGTTGTTCTCCGGGAGGGAACAATGAAAGAGCATACTGCCCTCCATATGGTGGAAATCCAGTACTTAAAGGGTAAATTGGCCTTTGAAGACACATTGGATCAGTTTGTTGAGTTTCAACATAAGAAGTACCAGATGATAATCCGGATGAAGAAATAGGAACTAACCATATTGTCGCCCCCGATTGGACTCCAGCTTGTTGTTGACAATTTGCCGGGACAGATGGTATACCAGCGAACATCGTTGGAGTAGCAGCAGGAGGTTCTGCTGCTGCTGTGTCAGACGACACAGTCCTAGATGTCGACGGTTGTTCAGACATATCTAGTCTATCCAAAAGATTTCTTAGCGATTCTACAAGAACTTACGATGCCAAAAGAATAACTTCGAAGATCAACGCAGGAATAGGAGGTGATTATGTTCCGTTTAAAATGAATTTTATTATGACGACGCTTTTAGACACAACTTGCTTTTTCACTTTTTAAGAGTCGAGAAAAAGCTAAAGATGACTCTAGTCTCCTTCGATGTATTAACGAGCCCGAAGTGACAAATGCTCGGATGGACTTTTTCAGTTATAGAGTTTGAAAAAGGCCAAAAGAAACTACTCTGGAGTTCTAGGCAGAGGGTGTGCCAAACCTTTCGCAAAACCACAGAATACGTTTTACGGTACGAGTGGTCGATCTTCGTGAATGCTGTGTTCACTGCATCGCGATCAGTAGGGCGGCCGACACAGCTTCCTATGGATAAAGGCTTTGTTCCTATAGGGGTCTCCCAATATACGCGACGGTACGCGGGAGCACAAGTCCGTATTAGTGCTATCGTCCCTCAGGAGGAATCACCCACCTTCGTAGAGATCGACCGTCACTATGTTTAACGACACCGGAACACGTCTCTACCTAGACCTCTACTGTGTTTCGTTATGTTTCAAAGCGTTGTTATGTAAATTCAGTTCGTTTTAGGTTGATCTTGCTTAGCAGTTTGCCTTTATGGATCACCACGTGATGTATGATACAACTCCTAAATGCAGTCTAAGAATGATAAGCAAGCTTTTTTCATTTCTTTCAACTTATGAAAATCTTAACTACTGAGGGAAAAGAAAGACATCATCTTTTCAAACAGATCATAGAGCACACACTGATGCACTTTCCTAAATCGACATGCAAACTGTCAAAATGCACATGCACAATGCAAGTATTTATTTTCTTCTTCCTTAATGTTGATGTATTACAAAAAGAAAGCTGTTGTATGATTTCGAATTCAATTTCAAGCGAAAATAAACAAGCTTTTGTCCAATAATCAAAAGAACACCTTAAGATTCACTCATTTCAACACAAGAAATACTAAAATCCGAACCATATAACGAAAGCAAATGCTCAAGCAGCTATGAACAGCAATAAACTAGCTCTTAGAATCACAACGACACTTTATCACAGGTCTAGATTCAAGAGGCCACAGCAAGACTAGTTCACTTTCGTTATGGGAAACTGTAAATGAATATAAGAAATACAACAAGAACAATCACAGTTTCTTCATACAACTGAGGCGGAATGACGGCAAAGAAAGATAGTTTCAGATGGGTATACAGGTTGACAACAGGCTGCAAAACCAATACTGAAAACTGGGCAACAGAAAGCAGGGAACCCCAGTTGCACAATGCAAAACTGGTTCAGCGCAGTTACTGCACTGTCAATCTGACATGCAGCGCAGGTAGCCCCTTCGGGACCTGCGTTGCAGTGCAGGTAGCCTTTGCTGCAGCTGCACTGAAGAGACAACTCTCGTCTCTCTCAGATTCCGGGTCACAGTTTGCTCAAAAATCAATGGTTTTTGGCCAAATCAGAGGCTATCAGCCAAGTATACACTAGAGGATGATTAAGGAAGATGAACACTATCACAAAGAGCTAAAAAGAGTCCTTGTGGATCAGCTCTTCAAATCATAAACATGCCCAGCACTGAGCTAGAGTAGCTGCCCTCTACTTTGCATTCGAAGGATTCGAATGCAGTTCGATTCGGTACTCCCTTTGTTTAGGAAATGAATAGCAAGAAACACAAGCTACCAACAAGACACGATCCCCAGCAGAGTCGCCAGTCTGTTGTGGGGAAAAGTATCCAACACGGAATGACCCTATCCCACTCTAAGGGTGATAGTTCCTTAGCAACAGCTGAAGCAAAGCTATCTAAAGTTACTTCTTTATGACATGCAAGAGATGAAAGGAAGAGATCCACTTACCGATGTCTTGCGCAAATGGTCGATCCAATCTCCTCTATTTGCCGCTCGCTCCCAGCTCCAAGTCTTCTCACGGGCCCAGCTACACGAGATCCTGCGAACAAGACAAGAAAAGGAAACTACAAGAAGCATGCATTCATAATTGATTCAAGGATTAGCATAAATCAAATACGCAAGTAAGACAATACACCATTGAAACACATGCGAATAGAAGAACCTCAAATGCTTTATTAATATAAGGAAGTAAGGTTCAGGCGGTGATACAACCGTGAGAGGTCCAATCCAGCATCACCTTCCCGACGGAAAGAAATCTCCTATTCACCTCCCTCAGGCAATCACCCAATACTCACAACTGTAAACCAACAGCAATTCTTTGCACAAAATTCTGGCCTTTCAGATCCCATGGGATGAGATCCTTATATAGAGTTTTGGAGTGAAGATAAGTCAGCTTGATGTGTGACTTGTTGTCCTCTTCAACTTCAGTTGTTCTTCAGTCCTTGAGTCCACTCGGAGTTTCTACCTTCCACTTGGAGTTTTAGAAGCTCTTTACTCATCATTAGGCGAATCTTCTGATCCAAGTGTCATTTTGGAAGCTTCCTGGGCACTGGCACATTGAGAAAAGATTCCTCCACATGTCAAAGTACGCCCAGCGCAGGTAGCCTTTGTTGCACTTGCTATGCAGCGCAGGTACACCATAGAGCTTTTGACATTCAGCGCAGATGCTTAGTGGAGCAGCTGCTTTGATCCAAAATTGACCTGTTTTTGAGTGTTTTTCAGTGGAGAACTGATCTGTAGTGCTGTGGTTTGCTGAACTTGTTCCTCTTAGGGGTAGGAACAACATGTTTAGGGACTTTGGATCCCTCAGATTATTGACATTTCATGCTCCATGCTGTAAGGCACAAAAATGTCTATAACATGGGGGTGTTGGGTAAGAATTTGCCTGTTTTATCTCGATTTCTACGAGGCATGAAATGGAAAGACTTTTGATTGCTTTTGTTTCTTTCTGGTACCTACAAAACTAAAATAGATTGAACTGCAACTAACTATCTTGCTGAAATGGAAATGCGGAATTGAAACGAAAGCATGAAAGGACTAATCTATTTTGCTCAAATGAAATTGCAGGAATGAAATGCTAGACTATGCTTGTGGAATTGAAATGCTAATCTACGCTTGCAGAAATGAAATTGCGGAATTGAAATGCTAATCTATGAAAGCAGGAAATGTCTACGCTACTTTTACGGAAATGAAATTGCAGAATGGAAATGAAATAAACTACTTAGTAGAAGGCGAGAGTAGGAAAATAGAAGAAAATCAACAATCACCAATACTCTGATGCTTCCCCGGCAACGGCGCCAAAAAGATGGTGGGCCCCAGTATTGTAGCAATAATGCTACAACTCCTGGAACTCCCTTCCTTAATTTTATCAACCCGGTAGTTCGTAACAAACTTGGAAGCGACGGTGTTGTATGCACAAGTACTAACTCTTGCCGCAGCTGTCACTTGGTCAGTTGGCACAAGTCTGCTAGGGGCTTAAGCCAACTTCTATGAGCTCTTAGAAGAAGCTTTTTAACTGATGGATGAAAGCTAACTCAAAGGAATCTAACATACTTGCGGAAAGAAACTGGAAGCCAAGAAGTAACACAAACCCTAGCAAACCCTAATTCTACCAACCAACCCTACTGGTGCAAAGGAAAGGATGAAAACTATTGAAAAAGATGCCATTACTTCTACAAAGGTAAAATGCTCATGCCTATGCTATGTCTATCTGAAGAACACATCTTTTTGTATTTTTGAATAAGTTTTTGAATTATCATGCGTGTGCTTTTAACTGGCTTTCTACTGTGCAGGGGTGGATAGAGGAGGAGAAAGGCTTGGAAAAGGTTGGGAAGGTTCAGAGGGGGTCTAAGGAGTCCCTAACACCCTTCCAGAGAGTTTCACAAAGTTTGGCTATCAAGAAACCTCATTTGTGAGCTTCTACAGGAAGTCTGCAGGGGTTCTACAGGATGTTTCAGAATTTCTACAGGATGTTCAGAAATTTCTACAAGATGTTCTACGATTGGATTTTGGGTGATGGGTGAGTGAAAGAGGATGCATGAATGGATAGGGAGGTAGGATAGGGGTCTGAAATGACTTAGTGATAGAGGGATGAAGTGATAAGAGGGTGTGGAGAGCTAGCTTGTCTTAAAGAGGGCTGAGGCAACGGAAGGGCAAGAAGGTAGGGTGACGTGGGCAAAAGAGTAGTTGTGAGACGATGGATCTAACTTGGAGATGGAGCAGTTGGCCTGGATGAAGCTTAGATGGACGAGAGAGTGATGGAGATGCATCGCATAGTGTATACTTAACCAAATCAACCACGTCCTGCACACAATCAAAATATTAACTAATCTATCCTAACTGTTAATGAAACTAATGAACAGCAGCTTTATTCCTAAAGAGAACCATGTATAGCACTTAAGTAAAGAAACATTCCAAAAGATCTGAACGCATGACTAACTCCTACAAATGAAAACATTGCACCAAAGATTGCATGGGTAAGCAACCTAGTGTTTTTGTTGGGTAGCACTGTCAGCAATTCCAACCCCTAGGAAGAGGTGAAAATGAGAGTGCAGGCAACCCTTTTCTGGAGCTCTTATCAATTCTTATCTCATTACTTTATTCTAGATATCTGAAGCAACTCTATTTTTCAATAATGACCTACTTAACCACACAATGAAATCTAACTCAACAAACTGCGTTTCAAATGCATACAAGGAAAATCATAATGCTGAAAGGAAAGATATCAATACAAAGAAGGAGGCCCTAGGCTCTCAGGTTGGGCCCAACCCCGAGAGCTATGGCTCCTCTAGAAACTCAGAGCTGAGATCAAATCTGACTGCTTCCCATTAAAAAATAATAATCATAAGTCAAGAGTCATGCCAATAATGGCTACAAAAGAACAAAACAGAGCTGGCAGCTTGTAGTGCAGAATGTGCAAAAGTTTTTCCAAAAGTCCTCTTCGAAGGCTGAAGCCTTATCATTTATACACCACGAGGCCCAAGCTGGCCTCCTAAATCTATGGGACTTGGCTGACCAAACTGGGAGTGAACAGCTGCTTCCACAAAATCTGTTTGGCTGCCTTCTAGATCCGGTTTTGGTAGTCTTTAGAGCTCGGAGTTGGAGGTGAAGATCCCGAGGGAGGCTATTTAATGCCATAGACAACCCCCCTACGAATCCTCAACCCAAGCTTGGTTGTCTCCTAGCCCTTGTCTGCTTGGTTTTGCTCCACATGTGTCAAAAAATCCTGAAATGAGCACGTGTTAGCCACCTAGGAATAGTGACTACCCTTATTCGTACAAATGACATAAACATACTAAAAAATGATGCAGAAGTTATGAAAAATGAAGGATTGAGCAAAGGTAGTTAGGCCAAATGAGCCCAAAATGTTACCAAATTTGGGGCTCATCAATAAGGTAAATAAATTAGAGTTAGAAAATAAGAAT
Organism: Pinus tabuliformis; assembly: GCA_031772625.1. NCBI lineage: Eukaryota > Viridiplantae > Streptophyta > Pinopsida > Pinales > Pinaceae > Pinus > Pinus tabuliformis. The sequence continues at coordinate 122,697,067 of CM062810.1, read as the reverse complement.
TTTCAAAAGAAAACACAGTATAATAAGAACTTTAATCCCCAATAAAAAAGACAACCTTTGCAAATCTTGCAAAGGGAAAGAAAATATCAAGATCAAATTCAAGCACCATTATATATAGAGGTAGAGCTTGTTGGAAAACAAGAGCATCTTGAAGATCAAATTTTTACATTATATGTAGTGGATGAAGATGAACTTGGTATCGAAGAAGAAGAGTATGAATATGATGAAACATATGCCATTCATGATGAAAATAAAATTGATGACTATTGGAAGCAATTCTCTGATTTTATGCAGGCTGAACTACATGAGAAATATGACTTCAGATCGAGGAAGAGATCAAGAAATAAAGAAAACGAAAGTGAGCAGCAAGTTTCAACTTCCTCACCAAAGTTGACTCCACAAGAATCTCAATCTACAAAACCAGTGAATAAAGGAAAGCAGCAACAGAATGCAAATGCCAAGACACAGATACTTCAAGTTGAGCCTTCTCAAGATCAAACTAGAAAAATTCCTTTGGAGAGACTTGTTTCAATTCCTCAAGTAATTCCAGTCATGAAGAAAGGTGAAGATTAGAATGAAAGGACTACTAAACAGGGTCACTTGCCTAGTCTTACTGAGGAGTTGGAAAAGGTAAGAATACAGGTTCCTCTTACAGAATTGAAAAAAAAATACCTATTTATCAAAAGGAGATTGTTGAGTTTGTTAGTTTGAAAGAAAATGAGATTATAAATGACACTGTAAATCTGCAGGAAGACAAACCAGTAGTGGTTTTTGGTTCACATGTAGAGGAAGTAGACCCTTCAATACCTCCTTTTTATATTTCCTTATTGGTCCATGAATTCCTCTTACATAATTGTATGTTTGATTTGGGAGCTTCACACAATCTTATGCCTTTGTCAGTGATGAAACAACTAGATCTACAAGCTACCAAACCCTATAGGGACTTGTATTCTTTTGATTCGAACAAAGTCAGGTTTCGGGGGTTATTAAGGATCTGGAAGTGTCACTAGCCCAAATTCCAGCTAGAAGTTTGGTCATGGATGTAGTAGTAGCAGATATCCCTCCTAGATTTGGAATGCTTCTATGTAGGTCCTGGGGGGCTAAATTGGGTGGTGTTTTGAAACTAGATTTTACATATGTTGTTATACCAATTTTTGGTGGGGAAGAGAGGAGATTGTACAAAGAAACTAGATTTGTAAAAATAATTACAATAAATGGAGCAAGTAATTCACCTGTATATAGCCAGGAGAAGGATGATTTTGCATGTTTCACACTGCATGATAATTCCGAGATGGCTGAAGATAATTAGAAGCATCTTTCTTCAGCCAATGTAATTACAGAGCTGCAAACTAAAGGAGTGTGGAAATGCTTCTTTAATGGAGCTTATTCCAAGGAAGGAATAGGTGTTGGTTTTCTTCTAATTGCGCCTGGAGGTAATATGTTCCCTTTTTCTTTCAAATTAGAGTTCGAGGCAACAAACAATGTGGTAGAATATGAGTCCTTGATTATTTCTCTACGAACAGCTAAACAGATGGGAGTTAAATCAATTTCCGCTTTTGGAGATTCCGAGCTGATTATCAAGCAAATAAAAAATCATTTCCAAACAAAGAAACCTAGGTTTAGGGTATACAGAAATGAGGTATGGGACTTTATTGAGAACTTTTTTGAAGATTTGAACATTCAATTTATTCCAAGAAATGAGAATAGATTAGCAGATTCATTGGTTGTGGCTGCTAGTAATTTCAAGTCTCCTATTAATTCAAGACTAAGATATGAGGTAGGGATGAGACACAAACCCTCTATTCCTAATAATGTTAAAAATTGGCAAGCTTTTGAAGATGATCAACAGATTAAAGAATTTTTTACTATAGCTGAGGAGTTTCAGGGCATAGAAATTGATCAGGATAAAGAAGAAACAATAGAAGTTGCATAAATCAGTGGTTCAAAAGATTCAATAACTAATCTGAAGATTTTTTAATTGAAGGATAATATTTTTCCAAAGGGAGTTATTCCTCTTGAAAGGTTTTCTAACCCCAATGATGTGGTTGTTGACTCAGGGAAGGTTTCACACGATGAACACATTCAGGATCGCAACATTGGAACTCGGGAGAAACTTAGAATGAATTGTTTTTTAAAGGTTCATTGGCATAATGGTTCTAGACTAAGCACTCAAATGCTAACCTCGTACCATTGGAATATCGACTTCACGTGATGAAGATCAATCATGTACATATGTAGGAACTTGTACATAAATAAGCTCAGATGTTGAGCATTTGGTTTCCAGTTGCAATTATTCAATTTAATCATTAGTTGATGAATAAAGGTGACTTTCCCAATTGGAAAATGGTTTATAGAGGTTTCAGACTTCAAGAATGCCACGTTTCAGTTGGTCAAATTTCAGGGTTTTCACAGTTTTGGACTCCATGCCCAACTAAGGCTACTTATATATGATTCTCAATATTTTGTTATCAAAGTGCAAGCATCTTATCACTGCAGATATCGGCGTGGGATCACTGTACAAATTTTTCACACAGTTAAGTTTGGCGAAGCAATATATGACTCCATGCCAAATGAATAAGGCACTAATCTACAGTTCTTAGTGCTTCTGTGGCAAAAGAACTATCCCCAAGTGGAGCTAGATGTTGTAACATGCATTTTTATTGTTTATAATATTCATTTTTCATTCAAGAATCAATTGAAAATACTTCAAAAAGAAGAGAAAAAGGAAAGATGAAGAAGTGATAATGGCATACTGGAATCGCTAAAAGAATTGTAAAATAATCGGCCCTAGAGTAGCTAAGGTTGCTATACAAATCTCTATATAAATGGTTATATGGAGCTAGACCCGATATATATATATATATATATATATATATATATATATATATATATATATATATATATATATATATATATATATATATATATATATATATATATATATATATATATATATATATATAGATATATATATATATATGTTCATATTGAAACAAGAAAGAAACAAAGTAAAATATCAGATTTGCAAAAGAAACAAGTGCTAAAGGGTTAAAGCCGAACCCGAAATACTATAAGTTGTGTTTTATAAAGTTGGGCAAGTCCGTAATGATATGTATGATTGGTTCCACTGATAGCACCGATTGTGATTTGCGATTGCGGGCCAGACCCAAAACATATATACACTTTGTTTAAAAGTCTCGTCGGGTCCGCCACATCACAGGGTTATAGAGGTTGGTTCCGCTGATCACGATTGTGATGGTCGGACCTGAAAATATATATATCTTGTTTTATAAGTGCGGGGGATATGTCATATCGCATAAGATATTATATATGTATGTGATCCCTGTTATAGCTCCAAACCTCACTCTTGATGTTTGTGATGCTGCACTCATGGCCTAGGGCAACCCTTCCTTCCAGACCTGGTCCAAAATTTAAAAAACAATTTTTTATTCCCTATACGCGACATTGCCCTGAACTAAACATGTGTGTACGCGGGTCTGTGTATACCCAACTAGCGTATATGTCTTAAAACACTTAAAAAAAATAGATCTCCTTAATTTCAGGTGGAGATCACGAGTTTTACCTGTTGATTACCTATTAGTGCCCGTGGCCCAACTGTTCCCAACGAATTCCCAACTAAAAAACTGCTTTGGGAGAAGTATAAAAAGGCTTCAATGGGAAGGCCTAAGGGAGTAGAGAAGAGAGACAAAAGTTACTATGCTGAGATTTCCCTGACCAGGTCTGAAGATCCTAGTGCCTCCTGCACTTCCCCCATTTAGAGGAAACCCTTGTTTCCTTGTGTGATGATGTCTATATACTACTTGAGATATCATGGAGTAAGTCATGGAAGGAGTTTGTTAAAGGCTTGAGACTAGACGAATCTGGAGGATGGTTCCACTTGGAGCCTGCGAAAAAACGAATCAGGTGAAAATATTCCTTTCTGTACTTTATTTGTCTATCATAAAAGAAACACTTGTCTTTGTTCCTGATATAAATCTTCTTCATGTTTATGATATCCATGTTATGATTCATATATGAATGGTTGTTTAATTGCATAACTAACTACCTTTCAATATATTATGAAGATGATTTCATTATGATGTTTAGTCCATATATTATTGTACTTTCTTGAATTGATTGTTTTGCAGGTTGAAAGAGCAAAAGGAACTCCAAGAGGGTTCAGACCCTGGCGTGACCTTCTCAAACGAAGGACCCCCAGGTATGCCCCTTATCGTATAGTTTGCTTATATTAGCATTATGGATGTGTGGAATGTGTGTTTCTCTGTATAGATAACCTCCGATCTGCTAGGGTATCAACCCAAGACCCTAGAGGAATTTATCCCTTAACGGAATTGGCGACTCCATTGGGGACAACAGTATTGTTGTTCCTAGTTTGGGTTGGTTCAAGCCAATCAAGGCTCAGTTGTCTGTTTTCTTGCTGTTACTGTGTAGTCTGTTCCTATAGGAATTTGAATTGTAAGTTTTGATCAGTTTCTTCAGTCTGTTTTTTGTTTTTCTTGAAATCTTTTATATACGATGTTTTTCTTATTTACAGAAGCGTATATATGCATGTTTCCTTAAGTGAACCCGCATATACGTAGGTTTCCTCGGGCTCAGTCGCGTATACACGCAGCTGTACATCAATACAGTCGTGTATATCTTGTAATTTTCAAGATTTTTCAAATATTTTTGTTTCTGAAGGTCTGTCTACTAGTCTGGTTCAGTCCTGAACAGTTACTTTTCTGTGTCAGTCTTTAGTTTTACAGCAAGTATCTGATTTCAATTCTCTCTGATTGTGGAAAGTGTTGGTCTTATTTGTTTTTCTTTCAAACGTCATCATTTTTGCTTAAGCACACAATATTTCTTGCTAGGAATCTTGGCTTCTCTGTATTTTCAGGGTATAAAGATTGATTTCAATCTTTGTGTCAAGTTTGGTTTTGGTGACTTTTTGGTTTGCATGTCAAAACAGTATCTTTATGACCATCTACTTTTCTTGCTTTCTGAAAGTTGTTGGTTCACACTTTCTTGAAAGTTGTCTTTTCAATCTTTTAGTCTTTATTGCCAAGCTCTTGTTGCTGCTTTTTGATTGTTAAGAGCATTTTGAAACACATTTTTGTTGAGTTCTCACTTATTTTGTGTTGCAAACTCGCAAATTGTTTCATTGCCTATTCTTCGATCATAAAGTTTCAGTCTTGTTTAGAGCACTTTTGAAAAGTCATTTTTTGTTTCGTTTCTGAAGAAAACTTCTTGAAACTTGGTCTTGCTTTCTTGAACTTGGTTTTGATTTAGTTTCCTTTTAGTGAATGAAAGTGCATTTTTGTTTGTCTTGAAACTTTCTTTTAGTGTAGAGACGAAAATGAGCATTAGAAACTCATATTCCATCTAAACATTTTAAGTGGCAAATCATATTGATAAACAAGTTACTTTCATTTCTTGATTTAGAGTAGTCTTAAGTCTTGCATCAGCATGTACTCATTGCATTAGGATAAATTTGTGCATCTTTTTAGGCATCCATATTTTTGTTAATTTTTGTGAGTGTGAAGTGTTAGTAAAAGAAAAGAAAAGAAAAATTTGTTGCCTTCTTTGAAGTTCCCCTAAACCTAGTAGAAATTTCTTTCATCAAAAAACAAAAACAAGTGCATTTGCATATAGTTTGGTTTTTATTAATTTCTTTTGTGTCAAAACACCACTAGTTTCACTTCTGCTTATCCCTTGACTTAAATAACAGCCCATTTAAAAACAAGAGCTAATTAAAATATACTAGAACTTTTTATAATTGTCAAGTTAGACATGCCAACAAGTTTTAGGATATTTTAGGGCCTTGGATTAGGCGAGTGGAGAGATAACTCTCCAAGGCCATTTAAACTGTCAAACATAGGAGTCTGAATAGTGGGTGAAAATCCAATAGTGTTAGGGAAACCAGGAAAGCTCCAAATTTAGGAGTTAAGCACGAGGGTTTTTGAAGATAGGGAAGAGAGATACCCCCTCTCCTACTTGTCGGATCTTACCTCAAGACTGTTCCGCCTGGCTTCTGACACGATTTGGTAACCTTAGTTGCTACTCCTAGGGATATACACAGGTGGTTGTGGAGGGGAATCCCGTGGCACCTGAGGTCGATGTTGTATCACTCTCAACGGTACTACTGGAGGGCACCCTTGCAAAGCTTGGGGGCTTGCACCGGTGCAGGCTATTGTTAGGAGGTCAGCGTAGCTTCCTCTGTTACCTTCGCTGATAGGACTGGGCTGTTATTATCCTAGACTATCTTCGGAAGGCCCCATACATCACTTTCTTGTATTTTGGTGTCCAGTCCTCATCACCCGGAGTGGAAATACTCGAAAGTTGTTTGACTGGCTGATATCGTTTAGGGAATTTTTAGTGTGTGCTTTGTGCTCTTAGTTGGCCTAGCTTTCAATTTTTTGGGTCTTTAGCTAGATCTTAATAAAAAATTCAAAGTGGCTGACCGATCACCTAGACGGTCTCGAAGACTTCGTGGTCTTTCACCACCAAGTTTAGAGCCTTCTCCTAGAAGGCATAGAGGTAATACTTCCGGTGGGTTTCATCCCATGGCAGCTGACACATCGGGGATTGATCCTCCTCTCGGGGGCATTAGCGTTCAGAATAGGCCTGGTAATTCCATAGAACAAGAGAGGAACACTCCAGTTCTTTCGCGAGTTCTCTTTCAGACGGAAGATAACATAGAGGTAGAAGAACTCCCAGAGTCATTAGCGGCTCCACATTCTCCCCTACCTTCTAGTTATCTAGAAGTATTACGATACGCTAGGACTCTGATGCATAGATCGTCAAGTCCAAGTCACATTACGCACTTACCATCGATGACCACTACTGGAAGCATGCCTTCTACTACAAGTGCTACAACTATGCAGACTCCAACATCAGTACAAGGGGGAGGAACAATTTCCATCCCCTCTGCTTCTTTATTTGGATCCTTTGCTAGCACATCCTTAGTTGGGTCTACCTCCATTCCTTCTACGAGTGGAAATTCCCAAACCAATGCTTTTAGTTCTTGATTTTTTCCGTTTGGCACCCATTCACAGGGTATTCCATCAGTTCCATTTAGTGCCTCCACATCTATGATGGGTGGATTGACTTCATTCCAGGGTTTTCCTTTCGGAAGTGGTCATATACCACATTCCAACCCGACAGTAGGATCTATGCCCTTTTCTTCTACAGGACAAAGCAGCAATCCTTTCCAAGGTTGGACTAACCCTGTGGTTAGTGGCATGGGAACTGGGAATTCGTTTTTCGGCCAACAAGGGAATGGGTTGTACTCCACAGTTAGTTCATTTCGAAGTATTCCTCCCTTAGCTTCTGCTTGGAATCCTTATCAGGGGTTATCGACTCCTTATAATCCTTTAGGAGAAAGCTTCGCCGGTTATGGAGGTTTTGCGGCTGGAGTTGGTCAAACTCCGAGTTTTGCTGGAAAACAAGGCTTGCCTTTTGCTTCAGCTGGTTCTGTTGGATACCTCAGGCAGCCTAGTGCCTTTCAAAATCCAGGTGAATATTTTCATAACTTTGGGAGCTCCGCCCAGTCAGGGTGGAACCCCCAAGGTCCTCCTAGGCTTCCTTTTCTGGCAACTTTGAACTTGCCAGATCTCACGAAATTAACAAACAATCCAATCAAATACAACCCGGCCTGGCCTCCGGTCCCAACAAAACTCCCTCCGAACATTCCAAAATTCGAAGGGAAGGGCGGTGAAGACCCAGGCAACCATGTAACCACATTCCATCTGTGGTGCTCATCAAACTCCCTTATTGATGACTCGAATAGGTTGAGACTTTTTCAACGCACCTTGACTGGTAATGTGGCCAAGTGGTATATAGAGTTGCCAGGGGGCAGCTTTACATCTTTCGCTAACTTAGATAATATTTTCTTAAATCATTTCCAGTTGCCTGTCTGTTATGATGCCAGAACTGAACTTCTGGCCACTTTTCGTCAAGACACAACAACTCACATTTTTGACCATATTCAGGAATGGAGACGGAGAAAGAGGCTCATTAAAGCTGAAATCCCTCTGGAATACCGTCTTGAATGGTTTTTGAAATCTTTACAACCTGAAATCTCTAAGGATGTCTCCATGTCCAGAGTCTATTCTGAGGAGCAAGCTATTTTTAGGGCCCAACAATTAGAATTGATTTACTCTCAGTCTGGGATCCTACAAAAAATCTTTCCAGATGCTCCTGGGTCTAAGGTTGATATAGCCAAGTCGAAGCCAGGTCCTCATGCAGATGGTATCGTTGGATCGGTAGACACAAATGCGGTGAACTTGTTGAGCCAATTGCAGCAGTTGTCTTTGCAAACTGCTCCTAACAACCAAGTCACATCGTCTAACCCTTCGTCTTCCCAACCCTCTTCGATTAATTCCATCCAATCTGATAACCCCAAAGGAAATCAAAATTCCAATGGGAAAAAGAAAGGACGAGGTAAGAAAAAGAGTCAGGATGGGAAGGCTGACGCAAATAAATTCGGCAATAATACTGGTGGTGGTAGAAATGAGTCTAAAAAGAAAGTTAAGTTTCCATGCAAGTTATGCAATGGAGACCATTTAACTCATCTTTTCCCTAAGATTCAAGACGCTCAGTGCTTGTTAGGGCAGCAAGGGACTTCTAGCTCTCAAGCTGTGTTAACAAACCCTTGTCCCCAAGGGCAATAATACTGGTGGTGGTAGAAATGAGTCTAAAAAGAAAGTTAAGTTTCCATGCAAGTTATGCAATGGAGACCATTTAACTCATCTTTTCCCTAAGATTCAAGACGCTCAGTGCTTGTTAGGGCAGCAAGGGACTTCTAGCTCTCAAGCTGTGTTAACAAACCCTTGCCCCCAAGGGCAGCAACTTCTTGCTGGCGTGAGTTCAAACCCTGGTAACTCTGCAGGGGGCAACCAGGAAGGGGAGAAATCATCAAATGTTTTCATGATGGGTTCTAATGTCCATGTGGCCACTCGGTCACGTGATTATGGTAAAGCCGAAACTTCCAAGGACAAAACTGCTCCCAGAAATACCAACCTTCATATTGACCGACCCCCTGTCGAGACTATACCATGGATACCGAAAGGTTCCGCTAAATGCACGACTATTAATCCTAATGCTAGGGCCACCCAGAACTACTCCATTGTTGAGGATCTGGCTCAGAGTCCATGCACCATGTCCGCTTTAAAGGTTCTCCAATCATGTCCAGCTCAACGAAGTGCTTTACTTTTGGCGATTGGGGCAGTTGATCCAACTAACTCTTTAATGCTCACTTTCGACATGTTAAATGTCAAAAAGTGACTCCCTCATCATATGGCTTTCCAAATAAAGTCTACATACCAGAAAATTAACATTTTTCGTACCGTTATTGATGAAGGAGCTTCCACTTGCGTCATGTCGATGTCATGTTGGAAGGCTATTGGATATCCTTCGGTTGTTCCTTCACCTACCCTCCTGACTACATTTGATGGGCATTCTCATAAGCCACATGGGATTATCCCAGCCTTTCCCATATGTGTTTGGGGGAAAGTTGTCAATATTGAAGTAGAAGTCATTGATGCTAACCTCGACTACAATCTCCTCTTAGGAAGGAACTGGGTATACGAAATGGACGCCATTGTTTCAACTCTGTTTCGTGTCATTTTCTTTCCTCATGAAGGGAAAATCGTTAAGGTTGATCAATTGGATTATTTTCCAGTCGATCTTCAAGCAACTTCTGACTCTACTGTGCCTTTAGTGGATAACCCTCATCCGCCTATTGAGAATCTAGGAGTTGGGATGTATTCCTCATTGATGGGTACCTTTGATTTTCCCTCTCCTATCACTGGAATCAATGTCGTTTCATCATCTAAGGAGTCTCCTCGAAAAGAGTTCTTCCGAACTCATTATTTTTCAGACCCTTGGACCTTGCCTTCACCTATGACCACATTAGCTGAAGGACAAGTTAATGGAATGGCATTCCCTATGTCTGCAGCTAAGCTTAGATACCAATCTATCATTAACTCTCTAGACAACCACTCTACTCCTTTTTCTGAGGAGGAGCTAGATGGTGATGTGGCCCCGGCCTGGACCCTTGATTCTACCTCCGCCCTGGACTACTTAGATACAGTTTTACCTTCTGAACAAGCAATCCTAGAAGTAATGATGGGTGTATATCGACCTTGTGAAGACTTACACCATCGTTCATATTTTCTTCCTCCATTGCAAGAAGTAGAATCTAGGTTCTCCGAGCTCTTTACTAGTGATGTTTGTACGGTATCAAATCCTTTGGCTCCAGCACACTTTCGTGCCGAAGGTAATATGTCGGTGATTTCAAAAATGATATCTATAAACATCTCTACAAACCCTAACGTGATCGAGAATCTCTTCATCGGAATCAAATGTTCCCCTGAAGAAATTCAAGTTTACACCGACCTTTTCAAGGAATTTCGAGATGTATTCGCTTGGTCTTATGAAGAAATGCCTGGCATTGATCCATCTATAGTTCAACATGAGATCAAGACGTATGAAAACGCCAAACCGGTTCATCAAAGGCTTCGGCCAGTTAATCCTAGGAAAGCAGTAGCCATTAAAGCTGAAATAGAGAAGCTACTCAAGGCAGGTTTCATATACCCTGTTCCTCTTACCAATTGGGTTTCTAATCTAGTCCCTGTGGATAAAAAGCAAGGAACAATCTGAGTATGCATCAACTTTAGAGACCTAAATAAGGCCTGCCCAAAAGATAATTACCCCACACCATTCATCAATCAGATTATTGACGAGTGTGTGAGTAATGAGATTTTTTCCTTCATGGATGGTTTTTTTGGTTATAATCAAATCTCTATCCGTCCTGAAGATCAACATAAGACAGCTTTTATATGTCCCTGGGGTACCTTTGCATATAGAAAGATGCCTTTTGGTCTTAAAAATGATGGAGCTACTTTCTAGCTTTCCACAACATTAAACATATCATCAAAGCATACTTGGACGATCTAGCTGCTCGTTCTCGAAAGAGAACTGATCATCCTAGTCACCTTCGATTGGTTTTTGAGCGATGTCGTTTTTATAAGATCCGGTTGAATCCCAATAAGTGCATTTTCACGGTTACATCCAGTCGGTTATTAGGGTTCATCGTGTTAAACAAAGGGATTTGGGTTGATCCCTTCAAGGTTGAGGCAATAATTTAGTTGCCTCCCCCGTCCTCAATTCGGCAACTTTAAAGCCTTCAAGGGAAGGCTAATTTCCTAAGACGGTTTATAGCAAATTATGCCGAGATCACTAAAGGGTTTATGCGTTTGCTACGCAAAGGAGTTCCATTCATGTGGGATGACTTTGCGCAGTAGTCGTTCGATGCTTTGAAAAAGGCATTAGTCTCTGCCCCACTTTTGAGTCCACCGAATTATGGTAGGGACTTCCTTTTATATCTCGCTACAGCAGAATCAACCATTGGTATGGTTCTCGTTCAGGAATATGATGCTCTCACGGAGCATGTGATTTATTATTTGAGTCGAGGCTTGATAGGTCCTGAACTTTGCTATTCTCCGGTTGAGAAGTTGGCTTTGGTAGTTGTCCATGCTGTCCAGCGGCTCCGTCATTATATCTTGCTACGCAAAACTTTTGTCTTAGTGGCGATCAATCCATTTCATTTTGTCCTCAGTAGGCGAGTGATTGGGGGCAAATACAATCGATGGATAGTCATTTTACAAGAATTTGATCTCGAGTTCTTGTCCGCCAAGTCTAAGAAATCCATGGTTTTTTCCGAGCTAATTTCCGAGCTGCCTTGTGGAGAAGATACTATTTATGAGGAAAGTTTTCCCAATGAACATTTATTCCTCATCTCTTCACTTGACCCTTGGTATGGAGATATCATTGTCTATCTCTAGACTTCGTAGTTTCCCTCTACTTTCTCTAAACATGAACGTTGAAAGTTACGTCACCTGGCTAAAAATTATGTTATCATTGGTGATACATTATATCGTCGAGGGGTTGATTCAATCCTTCAGCGTTGTTTAACCTTAGAGGATGCAGAGTCAGTGCTCAATGACTACCACAGTGGAGCTTGTGGTGGTCATCTATCAGGGTTTGCTACAGCCCAGCGTATCTTGTGTGCCGGCTATTTTTGGCGTTCACTCTTAAAATACTGTGTTGAAGTGGTCAAACGTTGTCACCCATGTCAAATCTATACTTAGAATATGCGCACACATCCAGCTCCTCTTTTTCCCGTTGTCACTGTTGGTCCTTTTACTAAGTGGGGTATCGATTTTACAACTTGTAATCCGCCTTCAGTGGTGAATCACAAGTACATTATCGTGGCTGTAAACTACTTTACGAAGTGGGCCGAGTCCATGCCCACTTATAAAAATGATAGTGAAACGGTAGCATTGTTCCTTTTTAATCAGATTATCTCAAGATTCGGTATCCCGAGAGAGATTGTTGCTAACCATGGCAGTCATTTCTAGAATCAACTAATGTCCGAATTGGCTCTTAAATTGGGTTTCCGGCAGGAACATTCGTCTCCTTATTATCCTCAGGCCAATGGATAGGTCGAGGCAGTCAACAAAACTCTTAAGATGATCTTGCAATGGACAATTGACAAAAATCGATCCAATTGGCATCTTATGTTGTATCTGGCTCTTTGGGCATATCGAACCTCCGTAAAGACTGCTATTGGTTTTACACCTTTTCAGTTAGTTTATGGGATGGAATCTATCTTTCTTATCGAATGTGAAATCCCATCTCTTAAGTTAGCTGTTGAGCTCCTTCCAGAGACTTCTAGTCTCGAAGAGCACCTCCTTCATTTGGAACATCTCGACGAGCAGCGTCGAGATGCCGACACAATCAATGAGGCTCATAAGAAAAGGGTTAAAACGCGGTATGATAAAGCTATCCGTCCTCGAGTCTTTTCTGAAGGTGACCTCGTCTTGCTCTATGACCAAGACAAGGACACCTTGGGGGTAGGCAAGTTCAAGCCTATGTGGTACGGTCCCTTCATAATTAAACAAGTTTTAGAAAAAGGGTCGTATGAGTTAATAAATTTTGAAGGAAACAAGTTGGCAGAGCCCCGAAATGGGCTCTACCTCAAAAAGTACTTTTCTTAAGTAGCAGCTAGGCAATGCCTTCTTTTTACATTGTGTATATTTGTACATATCTCATCGAGAGATTTTGACATCAACACTTTTTGGTCTGCTGTGGCAAGTGTTGATGGATGACTTGGTCTATTTTGGATTCGCCGATGGTGCTAATCGGCACACTTGGAACCTCGTTTCCACAGCTTGGGTAATCTGCTATCCAACTGGTCAATTGATGGTATCAAGGGGAGTATGCATTGGTCCCGCTTCAAATAATATGGCTGAGTATACTGCCGTTATTAATTTACTATCCGAGGCAATTTCTTATGAAATCGACTCGTTGGTATTTTATCTTGATTCACAATTGATAGTGTCACAATTGAATAACATTTATCGAGTAAGGGATCCATGTTTATATCGCCAGTATTTAAGGGTGAGGTTGTTGCAAATATCATTTACTTATATTAATTATTTGCACATTCCAAGATCTCATAATTGGTTAGCTGATTCTATCGCTAATCAAGCATTAGACTGGCATATCAATCGTTCATCACAATAAAATCAAGCATCAAAAAGTCGAACTGTATATATATCATAAAACATCTCGAGTGTACGTAAGTTTGTCCAAAAATAATATACAAAATTGGGACTCAAATGCCCATAATCATGTCTAGTACATCTAATGCCCTAACTCAGGATGAGTGGCTAAGTAGGCAACTACTGCATTGCCCACACGCCTAAGAGTACGGACCCAGTCTCGTGGCATGCCAACCACATGACGTTGCATATCTATTGGAAGATCCTCTAAGGCTGCCATCGGTACTCCGTGAGTCAATATCACCAAGTTCCGCTGAACTATGTGAAGTAGTCGCTTTGTGTCTGCAGCTGCCTCTTCGGCCCCTCGGCCGCGACGTCTATGCAGTGGGAACTCATCTGGTCGTACCAGCCCAATATCTGGAACATGATCATCATATTAGTCATTTGAATCCTGTCAAAAACATTTTTTAAAATTCATTATTATATTTGAAAAATCACAAAAAAATCATAAAATCAAAAAACACTTACCAATGTCGCCCCATGCTACGGTCGGTGGTAATACTAGATCGAGATCTCCTCGGAAATCCAACCCAGCATAAGGGTAGTCATCTATGGCGATGATCTGCTGATCCCACCAAGAAAAGAAGTCATCGTCAAATGCAGTCTGTGGGACGTCCCCACCTCCTAGATGTTTCATCAGGTCAGCCCACCTACCCATTCATGGATCTCATGGGGTGCTGATTGAAACCAGTGCTCTAGGACGAAGTGCAGGGACCCTCTCATAAAAGAAAGAACACAAAATAGTCCCATATCCGAAGTTTTTGGTCTGCCCTCTCTTGATGGAAGTGAGCTGGCTTTTCAAGCTAGCCAGAAGAGGAGTACACCAGTCGAATACGGTGGTGAGACAGTCTACCACCAAGCTCATGGATAGCCGTGATGCCTGGCGCAGAGAAGCTGATCCATTCACTCTAGCTATGGTGAATAGGATTATCCTCGGCGATAAACTCTCCACATGTGTGATTGAAATTTGACTTCCAACCTTTTTTGGATGTCTCGGGCAATATATATGTACATAGTCCTCGATCGAGAGACTGCCTCATGTCCTGCCCCTAAAATGTACTACCTCTCCCCTTTAAGAAAGTCCTGTGATGAAATAAATATCTTCCACTTCTATCCTGAGTGGCATCTATTCAATCATAAATGCATCATCCTCGATACTCCAGTAATCAATGAGCATCTCAAGCAGACGTGTGTTTGCTTTCATATTTGGAAATTTGAAGAATTTTAGCAAACCACATCCCCGTAAGGCATCCAAAGCATTGGGATCGTTAATGACCTCATCATCCACTGCGGTATGCTTTCTTTCTCGCCAAGTGACTGTTATCCTGAAGAAAAAATGATTTTAGACCATTAGTTTTTTTGTTTGAAATGTTCGTGGTGTATACACGGGTCCATTTACACACAGTTGCGTGTAGGGCCCGCGTGTACGCGAGTTTCATATTTCCAACCCGCATATACACCGCGATGAAATTTTTGACAAAAAATTCTACAATAAAACATAAATTAAAAATTCTAAAACTAGTCAAATTGATTGCAAGACAAGTATAAGAGTTACCTGGGGATTTTGGAAGAATCTGAACAGTTGAATTTGGTGTATGGAAAAGTTTGCTTCTTTTGCTCCACTTCTCTACTCTCAAACTCAAATGGTGAAAATGGTGAGTCCAAAAACTCTTTTATAGGCTTTGAAAATGCAAAATTTTTTCAAAACTTAATTTTGTTTGGTCTCATGTAACTTTTAACTTGGGAGCTTGGAATGTCGAGAATGGTTTGACTTTCAGGACATTTTGGATGTTTTTTTGATGGTTTCGAGACGGTTCCATGACTGTTGACCCGTCATGGCAGGTATCATTTTCTCACTGGCATATAGGTTAGGGAAGCCATTTTTCCATTGCATTATGCATACTAGCCTCCATTTGTCGATACATTTGCCATAGGGTCGATCCCATCGTGTTATGGTTCGTAAACCATCTTCACTCACCGATTCTTTAAATCATGACACGATGGTAGAAGCCATCCTTTACATGGGCACCGTAGTTAGCACCTCACTGACATTTGTTGCCCATGCTGCTCCGATTTGAGTAGACTCGGGAGTCCTTTGTAGTCCCGCCATGACTTATGCGATGAAGACTCATTCCTTTTTGCTTCTTCGCTTCGTTCTGGCCTTATACCCTAGAGGCTCCTTTGTGTTGAGTTTTACTACTGCATTGCATTTTGACCATTTGCACCTTTTGGCCTTGAGCTGGCTTCACTTGTACTCGTGTTTAAGCCAACCTTTGACCATGACAACTGCAAAATCAAACTTGCATACCTTTAACTTCTGCAACTTGACACAACTAGACCCGTGGAAGGAACACACCTTTGAGTTTCTTTGACCAGTTTTTGCCTCCCTGCATTGAGCATAGGAATGTTCCTATCCCAGGAGCTAGATCATTTGCTTCACCGACACTCGTTCTTTTCACTGTACTATAGCATTCTTTTATTATTTTTCCAACTTAACAGAAAAAGACAAAAAAATTATATATTCCAAAAAAGAGTGGGAATGAGACAATATTTCCATTTATTGTTGGTAGCTAGAGTCAGTCATGTCACCCTTGAACAAATCACTCAAAAACAAAGTCTCCTCCATTTGGGCGGGATTTAGTTTGACTTAGGTACACCTTAACCTTGTTATTGAGTCAGTTCTCCCCCGATTGGTTATCTCTTCCAATCATATGGAGGGTTCCTTCGTGCCTCCTGCATGACAAACTTATACAGAGTCATCATGTGTTGCCACATAGTCACATTGAGTCATGATTTTGTTCAAGGGAAGTTAGCTTGTGTCGACCTCTCTGCGGTGTCTCTTGACTCATTTTTCAGTTGGCCATCCCTGGTTGTCAGTATCATGTCTATCATCACATCAGCTATATTGGTCCTTTACTCGTGCCGGTTTGAGAAGGTCTCCATTGACTTCTTGCTGGCGGGTCTTGTCCTTATCGACGACGACATGTTTCTCTGAGGACAGGCCTAGAGCCGTACCCTCGCCCTATTTTCATTATTGATAGGTCACCTTGTGCTCAACATCGATAACTATCATGGGTCTTTGACTGAGTGGTTTCCCTTATGTTCGACATCAACTTACATTATCACACATTGGGATTTGTGCAGTACCTTGGTTTCCATTTGACCCTATTGGTGGATACCTTACCTCTGTGTCAACTTTCATTATTGGTTGGTTCAGAGGGTTTCTGTCGTGCACTAGTCACATCCTGTGTACGCCGAAAGCGTACTTCGGTCAGGTTACTACATCTTTTTCGTCTGATTCCTTCCACATTATTGGCCTACGGGTTACACTCGCGCTAGATTGATGAAGGATGCCTTAATGCCTTCCTTCTAGCAGATCTTTCCCTATCGACTTCGACTCATTGCTCTAGGGCAAAGATCTAGAGTCCATTTGGCAGTACCTTGGGGTTTGTAGTCATTAGTGGTAGATCCTTCATTATCGATAGTGGGAAACCATCATTTTCTCCTGATTGATAGATTCTTACAGGTGTTTGACTTCAGCTCATCCATTCACACTTGTTAGATTGTACTGGGTACCTTGACGCTCATTATCATTATCGGTGAGTAGTCTCGTGTTTGTTAACGGTATACATCAATGACTGGTAATCAAACAATTTCTCACATGGTCGACTTCAGATCATTTATTACCATGGTGTAGAAATGTACCATAGCAGTCGGTGAAGACCTCAGGTTATATCAACATTCACTGGTTCACTTGACAGTTGCTCTTGTTACTTCTAGTTGATACCATTCCACCTTATATGTTGCAGTCAGTCATGGTGAAATTCTATATGCTGGCACCTGAGTTTGCAGTGTAGTACCATCCTATTCCATCATGTTCATTCAGTAGCTTTTGTGATCAGTCTTTGATATCAGTGATCCAGTTCATTCTTTAGCATCATTGACATTCTTATATGTGATATTCAGACATGTACTTGTTCGATCGTGATCAGATGATCCATTATGTATTTTCTAGTTCTGTATACTCATATACTTAGTGGATCTACTTGTACTTGATATGCGGACATGCTTTACTTTCTCTGAGCATGGGTATGCCTGCCTCAGACAGTGTTTCTTTCTGATCTCCTTTTGTGGCTTGGCAGGCTGAACTCTGGTGAAGTCCTTCTTAGTTTTTGGCAAATTTCCTTTCCGTGAACTTACTTAATACATTTTGGCCATCATGTACCCCTTCTGACCTCATATATTATGGGGCATCTGTTATAGCTCCAAACCTCACTCTTGATGTTTGTGATGCTGCACTCATGGCCTAGGGCAACCCCTCCTTCCAGACCTGGTCCAAAATTTAAAAAACAGTGTTTTATTCCCTATATGCGACATTGCCCTGAGATAAATGCGTTTGTACACGGGTCTGTGTATACCCAACCTGCGTATATGTCTTAAAACACTTAAAAATTAAATCCGCTTAATTTCGGGTGGAGATCGCGGCTTTTACCTGCTGATTACCTATTAGTGCCCGTGGCCCAACTGTTCCCAACGAATTCCCAACTAAAAAACTACTTTGGGAGAAGTATAAAAAGGCTTCAATGGGAAGGCCTAAGGGAGGAGAGAAGAGAGAGAAAGGTTATTATGCTGTGATTTCCCTGACCAGGTCTAAAGATCCTAGTGCCTCCTACACTTCGCCCATTTACAGGAAATCCTTGTTTCCTTGTGTGATGATGTCTATCTACTACTTGAGATATCATGGAGTAAGTCATGGAAGGAGTTTGTTAAAGGCTTGAGACTGGACGAATCTGGAGGACGGTTCCGCTTGGAGCCTGCAAAAGGATGAATCAGATGAAATTATTCCTTTCTGTACTTTATTTGTCTATAATAAAAGAAACACTTGTCTTTGTTCCTGATATAAATCTTCTTCATGTTTATGATATCCATATTATGATTCATATATGAATGGTTGTTTAATTTGCATAACTAACTACCTTTCAATATATTATGAAGATGATTTCTTTATGATGTTTAGTCCATATACTGTTGTACTTTCTTGAATTGATCGTTTTGCAGGTTGAAGGAGCAAAAGGAACTCCAAGAGGGTTTGAACCCTGGCAGGATCTTCTCAAACGAAGGACCCCCAGGTATGCCCCTTATCGTATAGTTTGCTTATATTAGCATTATGGCTGTGTGGAATGTGTGTTTCTCTATATAGATAACCTCTGATCTGCTAGGGTATCAACCTAAGACCCTAGGGGAATTTATCCCTTAACAATCCCACCAATTGCGATCTTAGATAAGGGATGGACCTGATATATATATATATATATATTGTTGTAAAGTCCTGGCGGGTCCGCTATATCGAAAAGCGCTGCATTTTTATATGTATTTCTATTATAAAATATTATAATAGAAATAAGCGTTGAACAGGCCGGACCCAAGGCATATATATATTATGTTTTATAAGCCCTAGCAGGTCCGTGAGGCGTACGAAAAGGCGAATTTAAAGTTACAAGTGGGATTTCGGACGAAGCAAGAATGGTAAGTGGTTTTTATTGGAGCTCACCCGATCCCACTTATCATTCGACACATAGCAGTTGGGTGGAGAGAGAAAACCACCCATTTCGGGTGGGTATTCTCCAGGCTTATGTCCCACTCAAAATCTTTATAGACAATCTGACCCGAAAAGCGTAGATCTATGGTGGGGATATATCAGCGGAAAAGGTATTCCTCAATAGTTGTGCAGAGCCCGTATTGAAAGTGGAAAAAGCATGTTTTATGGCATATTTCTATTATAAAAGGTATATAATGGAAAAAGCACAAATATGAAGGATTTATGCATAAGTCTAATATTACCATAGTTATGTGGCTTAAGGGTGCGTAAAGTTAAGTTTTGCAGTGATATATCAGGCCGATTGCGATTTGCGATGGAAGTCAACAGAGCGCTGAACGGGTGGATTTGACAGATTTATAAAGCAAGATTAACTCTTTGAGTTCTGTATTAATCAAAGGTTTGCGTTAATTTCACTGTGTAAAGTGGAAAATCAGGGTTAGAGTCGAATCTAAAGAGGAAGACAATCGGGTATGTTTTCTTTGTATTTTAGCCAATCAAAATTCCCATGTAAGCCTAGGATTACATAAGATAAATGCATTTAATTACGGCTAAAATGAATTCAGCATCATTAGGGCATTTACATAGGAATTCGGTAGCGGATTAGCATAGCAAGCCAGCAGTTATCGTCCCCTTCTGAATTCAGTTATGTTCTTGTTATTTCATGTTCTTTGAGGTGTCTTTTACCCTCTGTAAAATTCTGCAATAGTTTTTACTTCATATAGTTAGAGAGGCAGTTAAATAATTTGGCCAGTTTCAAAAATAAACAACTGTTCCATATTGTATAAAAAGACAAAAATTTACAAAGAAAGGGTCGAATTTTGGAGAAACCGGAAACTAGACCACTGTATTCCTAATATCATCGTTGATTAATGAAAGAATCAGAAGTTTCCATGAGTTGTTGGGTATAATTTTGTAACCTTCTCTGTCATGTGTCATGTTATGTTTTCTTCTTTCAAGTATAGTAATGAAGCTGCAAGTCTTTATTTTCTTATGTAGATAAAGTTAAAATTCCTTAAGAGAGTGCTCCTATACTTGAAGTTCCCACCTTCCTTTCTAAATTATAGATGATAGTTTCTGTGAAAGACCAACATATTATCTTTAACTTCTCCAAGAGTCACAGATATTAGTTTCTGTGTTAAGCAGCATATTGTCTATGATTCAGTTCTCATTTTCATAATTCTTCTAAGTTACAGATAGTAGCTTCTGTGAAAAGCTAGCATATTGTCTTTAACTTCTCCTTCAAGCTTTCTTCTCTCATCATTTATATCTAGCAACAAATGGCATTCTGAAATGTTCTAAACATACATGTATTAAGGGTTAAAGACCAAGTTTTCCAGGTCCCTCATTTGAGAACACGACAAACAATAAGTGACAGTAAATAATATTTATTAATGTCTTAAGCACAATTTCTCTATAGCCAGGAAATTGGTTTCTTAAGGTACAACACATAACATATCAAGATGCAATTACAGAACAAAGACACGAGAATTATAGAATATCTCTCTTTATTAATATCTTCCAAATGTTTACAAACTCTGTCCACCCTGCGTGCACAGCTACAGGGGTCTGCGCACCCAGTTGCGGACTTCTACCCTAGGCCTCTGCGCACTCAGCTGCATAGCCTCTACATATGCTACAACCCAAGACTTAGACTTCTTACTTCAGAGCTATGACTCTCTTATATTATTTATCATTCTATATCTCTAAAACTACTTAGAGCTTAGCCCTTTTTATACAATCCCATGGTCTGCGGAGCATGGGTAGATCTCTTATAGACGACTTTAGTTTACAAAACTAAGGGTGGACTACCCATTATGACACCTAACATCTTCATGCTCCGTGACCACAAAATGCGGAGTCTTTACATTTTTATTACAAAATTTGACTCAAACATGGGCTTTTAGCCCCAAAACTACCCTTGGGGGATCCCGCTCTCAACAAAATCTTTCTGAAATGTGATGTTGATTTAACGATCACTTTGGATTGCTCACTAACTTGCTTTCCATATTGTGATGCATCTTCAATCGTGTGTTCCCTTCTGTTATCACTTAGAATTTTCCTTAGAATTTATCAAAAGAAGGAAGAAACCGAGGTAACCATAAACCAATCTTTTAAGTATAGGCTCTAGCCAACCTATCACTCAGAGAGGGCTCTCTCTATATGTTTTAGCTTTGTTTTACTAGGATTTTAGGCTAGTTCTTAATGTTCATTGGAGTTTTGGTTTTGAATTTAAGGTTGGGTGGTGGAATTCTTGGAATAGATGGATAGAGCAAGGTCTTTAAGCCATTTGTCTATGGATTCAACAAATGGATAGCAGAACTGGATCAATTCATTAAATGGAATGTTCATAGGGCATGCTAGCAAAGTAAAGAGAAAATTTGTAGGTCAAATGGGTGAAATGATCCTAACCAGGGTGAGAGAGCACTTAAGAATGCTCAAACCAGGGATAAATTGAAGAACAAGGGATAATCATGAACAAAGGGCAATTAAGAATTCTTTGTTATAGATCACAAGGAGTAACCTAAACTAAGGAGAAATCAAGAATTCCTTAACTTAGATTTGTGAAGAAAACATTCAATATGCATAACAGTCAAGACAGAGTGCAGTTAAGCAATTTTTGAAATATCATTCCATGTTATAGCATTCAGATTTTTAGAGACACAAATAAGACTGTGGAAAAACTTAAAGAAAAATAACATTGAACGTGAGAGAATACTTATTTGAACTTTGCTTTGCACAAGAATCCAGTGAAATATCTGATCTTTGTTCCTTGATCCAGCTAGCTAATTCGGTGATTGATACAATAGAATTTCATACTTAAGAACAAGAATTCTATAGAAATGCTTGGAATCCACCCCAAATTACTTCAAATAAAGATGTATTTATACAAATTCTAAACTGAAATATCTTGAAAAAATATCAAGATTGTGTTTACAAATATCTCAAATTGTTTTACATTAATAGAACTTAAATAAAGGAAACTAAAAACTAATGAATCTATTTGGCACTATATTTATGTATTGAGGGTGAAAAAGATGAGAAATTCTAATTTTATAGCAACTCTTAATTGATGATGAGGCTTCCAAGTCACTAACTGCATCCTTCCTTTGTGCATTATGCCCCAGAAATTATGCAAAATTAAGGTCCAGTGATACCTTTGTATATCTCAATCCGAGATAGATATGTAAAATGTAAAAGAGGTTATTGTAGAAAAGTATGTTATGGACATAAACCTCTCTCCGTTTCCCAAAATTCAGCTCCTACTGTTCACAATATTCTCTGCAAAATGATGTCAAAAATAGGCCTTTGCACAATCCAAAAACTAAGCTTTGAAGAGATGCATTTATCTCCATTTTTGTAATCCCAGTGTAAAACATGAGATAGGTTTCTGTAGGTTGGCCTTTTAGGAACACAAGCCTCCTCCAGTTTTTCAAAATGCATCTTGGATTGGCCACAATAATTTCTGCAAAATTATGACTTAAATAGGAAATTTCTGGAAGATGTACCATTTCTGCTCTGTTTTTTCATCTATCTTCACTTTGATTTTTCAATTTGATACACTTTTACTGATAATCTTTCATCTGATACACTCTTACTTTGATGACCTGTCAATATCCTTTATTGTGTTGTTTTCACCTGTTTACCTCGTTGCTCTGTTTTTACTGTGCAGTAAATTTTTGTTGGAAATTTATCACAGTAAATCAGTCATTGTCTCCCACCATTCCACATCAAGTAATTTTATATTCATCATTCTCCTTGAATTGGGTGAAATTGACTGTTAATGGTAGTTGATGGAGGCTGCAGAGGTTTGTGCGGTTCTAGTACGGACTGATGAATGAGTTGGGTTATCTGCAGCGTCTGTGGAGTAATGGCAGAGGTCTGTGAGCGAATTAGCTGGTTGTAGGAGTCGCAATGGCTTTTCTGAATTGTCAATGGTAATTGCACGAAAAGAGTGAAAAGAGGGGTAAATGGGATTTCATAGCGAAAGTGGTTAATTTTTGGCGGGTTCATTGATTGATGAATAGTGACGGTTTTCGATTGAAAGGGGGAAGTGGTTTGGGAGGTCCATCGGACCGCTTTTGTGGTGCGGGCGGTATTCGAGAGGGGTTGTCTAATCCCATTCATTGTTTGACATGTAGCATTAGGGGCCGGGAGGAAAACCACCTTATCAGACAAGTAAAGGGCGGACATCGGGTCGGCCCTATATGGATGCGAGCCGTTGGATGAGTGGGAGGGAGATCGTACGGTGATCAGAAGGTGAAATTGTGCGGCAATTTATACAAAAAGTTTTCGGGGGGCCCATGGGTCTAATCACCAGCAGTATGAGATTAACTTGGAGCTTAATATCATTAGGGATGCTTTAATATGAGATTAAGGACTGAGGGGGGGATTCAATATATTTGTGGGATATGGGGTAGTAATATAGTTTATAAATAAACTAAGGGGTGGGGTTAATTTATATAAAGAAATTAAATATATACGGGACAATGGGTTTCTCGGAAATTTAAATAATAAAGTTTAAAAAATTAATATGCAGTGAAATGAGTGGAAGGGGTATTGCACTTAAGTATATGAAATGGTGTGTGCATTCCACACACTTAGTACTTAGGATAAATGTGTTTGGTGGGTTTTGCACATAAAACATGTTTATACAGGGGTTTTCCTAGGCAAGAGAACTTAACCTTAGGAAAAGGGGTTTTGTGAGGGGAATGAATGATTTATAAAGGAATTTAACATCTTTCCTCCTTAAGTTATCAAGCCAAGGATCCGGTCCCACCAGAAGTCAGAGAAATTCCCTGAGCCTCTTTTACTTAAAGAACTAAAGGTATTTATATTTTTATTGTGAAAGAGAAGTTAGTGAGTGTCATAGGGGTTAAAATGAATGAGGGGATGTTAAATAAATCACATTGTGAACCATTTCCTTTGCTTTGCCCTCTACTTATGAATATTGGAAAGATTCATTTAAAACAATGGCGTAAGTGCTTTTATGTAATCACATGATATTTCTGCAACCTTTCT
This sequence comes from Pinus tabuliformis, assembly GCA_031772625.1. NCBI lineage: Eukaryota > Viridiplantae > Streptophyta > Pinopsida > Pinales > Pinaceae > Pinus > Pinus tabuliformis. Next base: position 122,672,821 of record CM062810.1, on the reverse strand, counting down.
ACTACTTACCCACTTACTCATCCTACCAATTTTTTCTTCACTTTATTAGGGTGCGTTTAGGCTAGCAAACTCTTATCAATCTTTTTCTTTTCTTTACAAAGTAAGCTATCTAATTCTAACCTTATTTTATCCAAGGGCTTAGATTAAGCTTATGAGCTCCTTTTATTTTCTCTACCTAACTATGATTTGCCAAGATTAAACTGTTTGGTCGGATTTTGTTCTCTAATCTAGTAACATGAAATTCAAATCATGGAATAACCAAGATTAAACTATTTGATTACCATGGATTGTGGCGTGAATAACAAGTTGCACACAATTATTATTATGCATAAAAGTAAATAGTAGTGGCCTTTGGACTTGCACACTTTCATGGTCTTTTTATTTTTGGGTTTCATATACTTTCATTTTTTTTTTTTTACCTTCTCTTATTCTTTTTTTCCTTTGATTTATCTTTTAGGAAATACCCTCTTTACATTTTTTACTTTTTTATAATATGGAAAACATTTGCAGAAAGCAAAGGTATGTACAATATTACAAGCTTAACCTTAGTCATTCAAAATTATGACTCCTATTGGTATAGGAACCTAACAGTGGCTCATCTTGGGGATGCCATTTCCTTGTGAAATGTCAAGAACGTCGTTGACTAGTAGCTTGATCCATTGGGCCAATCCCACACATGTATAAGTTCTGTTGTATAATCTTTGTGACAAAAACTTTTGAATTGAAAATACACCATTTTCTGCAAACTGAAATCCTACCTACTTACTCTAATCAGCTTTCTGACGGCTGGTTAGGTAAAATGAAACAACCAATGCAACCACTCAAGCAGTATATACATTGATGGATTTTGCTACTTGGGCTTGTTTGTGATTAAAACTGAGGTTCTAAAGCCAAATATAACCTTGTCAACCAAAGAGAAGATAAGGAAATACTTGCTTTCCTTTGTAGGCTCTAAAAACTGTACAAAAGGATCTTCCAAAATATATACACTATTGTTCAACTAATTTAAGCAACTGCACACTTTTTTTGGACAGCTTCCATGCCATGAAACTAAAATATCACTTTTATCTTTAACACCCTGAGGACTTTCATATGAGCTTTGTGATGATACTTCTACTAATTGTAATGTCTGTCTGGTGAAACCTTTATCATCTTGATTTTGACTCTCATAGTCTGTTAATGGTGAAAAAATCTCTTTGCACTCATCATCCAACCTATCAGCTACTAGACTATAAACAACTTGGAAGGATTGCTACAACTTATTACATATAGGTTTGAATGGAACTTCATGGGTTTCTACAAGTTGCTCATCCTTTTCTTTAGAGATGTTATACCACATTTCCTTTAAAAACTGAAATGATTCAAAACAAAGAGGCAAAGAAGCTTCACTTATTTCCAAATTTTTCTACACTTTCTTCTTCACTTTCATAGCTAACATGGATAAAATGATCACTATTTTCAAGCTACTGAAACTGAATTTCCTTATTCCCCAAACTAGCTTCTGATTGCTATGTAAAGTTAGTTTGGATTTTAAGAACATAATTGTCATCATACTGATCATATTTAGGCAAATCATCAAAAGAAGTAATGTCATCAAACATACACATTAGATCAGGAGATTGCTCCTCCACATATTGCTCTATGAATCTATCTTCTGATCTATGGTAGTTGGAATTAGTAGGAATTTGTTCATGATTCTCAACCTCTTCCTTTTGTGGAATAAATGTGTCATGGTGATTTTCAGCAGAAAATTTATCTTTCATGGTGATCTTTTTTATTCTTTCCTCTGTTTTCTTCATCAAAATGTCGAGTTTGTCCTCTGCAGCGTTGTTTTCCTCTGTTTCTTCTTTCAACTTTTCTCTTCTAATTTGCAAATTAACTTCTACATCTACTACAATGTTCTGCATCTGTTCTAGTGTTGAGGGGTTTCTTTCTCTTAGCTGAAATTCTATCTCTGGATCAAATGCTCTTGGGTAATGCAAAAGAGCTGAATCAGCGGGAGGCCTTATATTTGATGGCATTGAATAATAGGCTTGAATAAATCTGTTTGAAAATTGTTGTATTGTTTCATCTGGCTATCTTTTTAACTGATTATATTCTTCTATGATCACAAGAAGATTGACTTTGATTATCCATCTATCAAGGAAAATTTTGACAAACTGTTGGAAATTTGAGATGCTTGCAATAGGTAAATTCTTGAACCAACTCTTTACTCTACTTTGCAAAGAAAGAGAAAAAAACCTGATAATAACATCATCTTCATCAATTTCAAATAAGTCCAGATAATTTTCAAAACCTTGAATCTGTTTTTGAGCAGTGATACCATTCTCTCCATCGAACCTGGGGAGACGCTTATAATAATTGTTAGGGAAAGCATGGAATGTAGGAGGTAAAATGAGTGGTTTATATCTATCAGGAACTTTATGAGGTACTGGAATATGTACAAGGATTGTATGATTAGTCTTGATTGTTTGATGCTCCTCAATTGGAAAATGATCTTCATAAGAGTTAGAAGAATTATGCTCAAATGTGTAAGGAGACTTTATATCTACAATTTTCAAAGGGAAATAATAAAAAATTAATCTAAAATCTTCTCTAAAATACAATATACATTGAAAAACTTTATTGATGAGAAAGAACACAATGTCTTGGATAAAATCCAAGTTAAAAGCCTAATCTTTTCATATTGTTCTTTCAGGTTCATTCCTCCAATGGAGTCTTGATTGTGAAATTGATTTGGAGTCGCCAGGTGGGTGATTTTAACCTTTATGTGTCTAATCACTGTCTACCGTCATAGATCAGATCTGAACCTGTAAAATATTTCTGAAGAAAATGTTAGTCTTCCCCAGTATGGTCACCACTATGTTATCACTCGGAATTTTCCTTAGAAGTTATCACTCAGCATTTTCCTTAGAAGTTATCAGAAGAAGGAGGAAACTGAGGTAACCACAAACCAATCTTTTAAGTATAAGCTCTAGCCAACCTATGACTCAGAGATGGCTCTCTCTATATGTTTTAACTTTGTTTTACTGAGATTTTAGGCTAGTTCTTAATGTTCATTGGGGTTTTGGTTTTGAATTTAAGGTTGGTTGGTGGAATTCTTGGAACAAATGCATAGAGAAAGGTCTTTAAGCCATTGGGCTATGGAGACAACAAATGGATAGCAAAATTGGATCAACTCATTAAAGGAAATGTTCACAGGGCAGGCTAGCAAAGTAAAGAGCAAATCTGTAGGTCAAATGGGTGAAATGATCCTAACCAGGGTGAGAGAGCACTTAAGAATCCTCAGACCAGGGTTAAAATGAAGAACATGGGATAATCATGAACAAAGGGTAATTAAGAATCCTTTGTTATAGATCACAAGGAGTAACCTATACTAAGGAGAAATCAAGAATTCCTTAACTTAGATTTGTGAAGAAAACATTCAATATGCATAACAGTCAAGACAGAGTACAGTAAGCAATTTTTAAAATATCATTCCATGTTATAGCATTCAGATTTTTAGAGATACAAATAAGATTGTGGAAAAACTTAAAGAAAAATAGCAATGAACGTGAAAGAATAATTATTTGAACTTTTCTTTGCACAAGAATCCAGTGAAATATCTAATCTTTATTCCTTGATCCAACTAGCTGATCCAGTCACTGATATAATAGAATTTTAGACTTAAGAACAAGAAGTCTATAGAAATGCTTGGAATCCACTCCAAAATACTTCAAATGAAGAAGTATTTATACAAATTCTAAACTGAAATATCTTGAAAAAATATCAAGATTGTTTTTACAAATATCTCAAACTGTTTTACATTAATAGAACTTAAATAAAGGAAACTAAAAACTAATGGATCTATTTGGCACTATATTTATGGATTGAGGGTGACAAAGAAGAGAAATTCAAATTTGATAGCAACTCTTAATTGATGATGAGGCTTCCAAGTCACTAACTACCTCCTTCCTTTGTGCATTCTACCCCAAAATTTCTGCAAAATTAGGATCCATTGATACCTTTGTATATCTCAATCTGAGATAGACATGTAAAAATTTAAAGAGGTTATTGTAGATAAGTATGTTATGGAAATAAACATCTCTCAGTTTCCCAAAATTCAGCTCTACTTGTTCACAATATTCTCTGCAAAATGATGTCAAACACAGGCCTTTGCACAGTTCAAAAAATTGGATCTGAAGAGATGCATTTATCTCCCTTTTTGTAATACCTGGGTAAAATGTGAGATAGGTTCTTGTAGGTTGGCCTTTCAGGAACACAAAACTCCTCTAGTTTTGAAAAATGCATCTTGGATTGGCCACAATAATTTCTGCAAAATTATGACTTAAATTGGAAATTTCTGGAAGATGTACCATTTCTGCTCTGTTTTTTCATCTATCATCACTTTGATTTTTTAATCTAATACACTTTTACTGATACTCTTTCATCTGATGCACTTTTACTTTGATGACCTGTCAATATCCTTTACTGTATTGTTTTCTCCTGTTTACATGGCTGCTTTGTTTTTACTGAGGCTGCAGAGGTTCGTATGGTTCTGGTACAAACTGATGAATGATCTGGGATGTCTGCAGCATCTGTGGAGTAATGGCGGAGGTCTGTGAACGAATTAGCTGGTTGCAAGAGTCACAACGGATTTTCTAAATTGTCAATGGTAATTGCACGAAAAGAGTGAAAAGACAGGTAAATGGGCTTTTATAGCAAAAACGGTTAATTTTTTGCAGGTTCATTGATTGATGAACAGTGACAGTTTTTGGTTGAAAGGGGGAAGTGGTTTGGGAGGTCCATCACACCGCTTTTGTGGTGCGGGCGGTATTCAGGAGGGGTCGCCCGATCCCATTCATTGTTTTACACGTAGCATCGAGGGCTAGGAGGAAAACCACCTTATTGGGCGAGTAAAGGGTGGACATCGGGTTGGCTCGATATGGATGCGAGTCGTTGGATGAGGGAGAGGGAGATCATATGGTGATCGGGAGGTGAAACTGCGCGGCAATTTACATAAAAAGTTTTCAGGGGGCCCATGGGTCTAATCACCAACAGTATGAGATTAACTTGGAGCTTAATCTCATCGGGGATGCTTTAATATGGGTTTAAGGACTACGGGCAGGATTCAATATATTTGTGGGATATTGGGTAGTAATATAGTTTATAAATAAACTAAGGGGTGGAGTTAATCTATATAAAGAAGTTACATATATACAGGACAATGGGTTTTTCAAAAATAAGTAATAAAGTTTAAAAAGTTAATATGCAGTGAAATGAGCGGAAGGGGTATTGCACTAAGGTATATGAAATGTTGTGTGCGTTCCACATACTTAGTACTTAGGATAAATGTATTTGGTGGGTTTTGCACATAAGACATGTTTATAAAGGGGTTTTCCTAGGCAAGAGAACTTAACCTTAGGAAAAGGGGTTTTGTGAGGGGAATGAACTATTTATAAGGGAATTTAACACCTTTCCTCCTTAAGTCATCAAGTGGAGGGTCCAGTCCCACCAGAAGTCAGAGAAATGCTCTGAGCCTCTTTGACTTAAAGAACTATAGGTATTAATATTTTTATTGTGAAAGGGAAGTTAGTGAGTATCATAGGGGTTAAAATGAATGAGGGGATGTTAAATAAATCACATTGTGAACCATTGCCTTTGCTTTGTCCTCCACTTATGCATATTGGAAAGATTCATTTAAAACAATGACATAAGTGTTTTTATGTAATCACATAATATTTCTGCAACCTTTCTACTACTTACCCACTTACTCATCCTACCATTTTTTCTTCACTTTATTAGGGTGCATTTAGGCTAGCAAACCCTTATCAATCTTTTTCTTTTCTTTACAAATTAAATTATCTAGTTCTAACCTTATATCATCCCAGGGCTTAGATTAAGCTTATGAGCTCCTTTTATTTCTCTACCTAACTATGATCTGCCAAGATTAAACTGTTTGGTCAAATTTTGTTCTCTAATCTAGAAACATGAAATTCAAATCTTGGAATAACCAAGATTAAACTATTTGATTACCATGGATTGTGGCATGAATAACAATTTGCACACAATTATTATTATGCATAAAAGTAAATAGTAGTGGCATTTGGACTTCCACACTTTCATGGTCTTTTTGTTTTTGGGGTTCATATACTTTCATTTTTTTTACCTTCTCTTATTCTTTTTGTCCTTTGATTTATCTTTTAGGACATACCCTCTTTACATTTTTAACTTTTTTATAATATGGAAAACATTTGCAGAAACCAAAGGTATGTACAATATTACAATCTTAACCTTAGTCATTCAAAATTATGACTCCTATTGGTATAGGAACCTAACACCTTCCAAGTCACGTACTATTGTAGGTTTCCAAGGGGCACACTCACTTCACCCTCAGAGTGTTAGAACCTCTCATGCACCTTCCTTGGCTTATTGCAGCTGGCACACCCTTGCTACCAACAGGGACATCTTACTTTCCTCTATGCGAAATCGCGGTTAAGGAATTATCATACGACCCACTGTTGGGAGTCCTACACCAAATGGTCTAAGGTCTAATTGGGACTTCTTACCAGGGAGATCCCCTTCCATGTTGGTGGGTCAAGCACCGTCAACATTTATGGCGCTAGAACGAGGGCCAGATGACAAGATGGGTCCTCACATCTGTTTTGAATCTCTACATATCTGTCATGACTAACTATAGAGTTTTTCTTCCGGAATGTATGTCTTATGGAAATGATTTCATTATCTCAGAAAAGCTCTCGGATAACTTGTTACATAAAACATATGATGGTGGAGGCCACGTAGCCTTGGTTAGGCACCCGGTCGGTGTTGTAGGCTCATGCGAAAGACATGGAATCTTTGAAGAATACATGATTTGTGTGTTGTTCATGTACATGCTTCGAGGGCACCCAATGCACTGGTGTGCCACACTGCCTAAAAAATCTATTCATTCTCTTGCTCATCTGGTCACAGAGATAGACCCTGCTTTCAATCACTTTAACCGCAAAGCACTCAATCAAGAGATTTTGAAATTACGAAAAGCACCCGATGAATCCGTTGATCAGTTTTACACACGCTTTTGTAATCTTGCATACTGATTTCCCGACGATGAAATTGATTGGTAATTTCTTTATGGAATATTTGAGTATCTTCTTTGCATATCCGAAACCCGCTCAGCACACTTCGGTGATGGAGTTGCGCAATCAGAGGAAGGCACAGTTGTTGTCACAAGTGATTGTCTGCCTTCACCTCCTCAAACAGCTCCACCACCGTGGAGTGATGTGGGAGATCATGCACACACATATGTTGAACTATCACATCCTCCCACCCCACCTACTCTTGATATCTGCACAGATTTGGCTTGCAAGCATATTGGTTGTCACGTGGATTCGTTCCCTCAGCCTCCATCCTTGCATTCTATTGATCCTCCTGATTGTATTGTCTTGTGTTTTCCCATTTTAGACTCTTCACCTGTTGTGAACGAGGATCAAGTTTTCGATGGAGTTGGTGTTATGCAGCCAACCTGCACCATCATTCATGATGAGTGTGTGTGGGAATCTAAAGAAGAGCTCATGGTGAAGGATAACTCCCTTCCAACCACGCCTCATCTGCTTTATCTTGACATCCCTTGTGATTATAACACTGTTGATTTCCCCTGTGAAAAACCATTTCTAAATGTTTCTACTTCTAATCATTCACAGGACACCTCGGATGTCAATCTGTCATCACAGTGCGGAGAGGACACATCTTCCTCCAAAAATTCATCCAATCTGTCATATGTCATTTCTGAAAACACAGAGGGTGAACATCTTTACTTCTCATCTACCCCTTTGCCCGATTCATCAAATCATGAGGATGCCAACAAACATCCTGAATTTTCTAATCTTGGTTGTTGTGATATCTCTACTTCTTCATCGGATCACGATGTTGATTCAATCGTTGTTAATCTATCTAAGACATTGGTCTATGATGAAGTATCTGTCAACAAAGTCAAAACCTCGCAGACTGTCGCGTCATTTTAGCCCGAGCTAATGCTTATGTCAAGCCCTCATTGTCCTAAGGTTGGTTTCACTTCCGGTAACGAAATTTTTGAAACGCTCAAGGCTTCTGATCACTCTCTACTTTACATTGAATATCAACCAAACACCCAGATTTTTCTTCCTCCACTCGAACTACACGATCCCATCGCTCATGCATTGGAGGAATATTACGCAGCAAGCACACATGCACAATGTAAGTGGTCTACCTTGTAGGAATTTATAGGGTAAGTTCCTCAGACAGAACACCAAAGGACAATGCTCACAAACAGATCACAGATCAATACAGCAGTATTGTTGACATGGTTAAAACCCTCAAAGAGGGAAATAGTCCATGACCTGAGCCAACGCGGCCACTTCAGGAAATTTATTAATAAAAGAATGAAAATTTACATAAGCTTCTCTCATGAACTATTACCCTACAAATGACCCTCCATGCTCTTTAAATAGTGATCATGGTCCAATTGGGTGTTAAGCCATAGATCAAGTGTCGGTAATACCGAGGAGAGGATGAACTGTCGGATCACTACATATCATGACCGTCGGATTGTAAGTTACAAAAGTACATAGTAAAGAAACACACTTTACCTAACTCTACACTAGAGCAAGTTATACTTAACTATTTCCTATGTGTCAAAATATCCTAACATCCCCCTTTAAGAGCAACTTGGGATAGGATTGAAGGATGTACAAATATGACACAATAAGAGAAGGAAGGAGGCATTAGAGCCTATATGTAGGAATTTACAGGGTAAGTTCCTCAGACAAAACACCAAAGGGCACCGCTCACAAACAGATCACAGATCAATACACCAGTATTGTTGACGTGGTTAAAACCCTCAAAGAGGGAAATAGTCCACGGCCTAAGCCAATGTGGCCACTTCAGGAAATTTATTAATAAAAGAATGAAAATCTACATAAGCTTCTCTCATGAACAGTTACCCTACAAATGACCCTCCATGCTCTTTAAATAGAGATCATGGACCAATCGGGTGTTAAGCCATAGATCAAGTGTCGATAATACCAAGGAGAGAATGAACCGTCGGATCACTAAATATCGTGACCGTCGGATTGTAAGTTACAAAAGTACATAGTAAAGAAACACACTTTACCTAACTCTACACTAGACCAAGTTATACTTAACTATTTCCTATGTGTCAGAATATCCTAACATACCTTTCTCACATTTGCTTACATGTCACAGTCAAGAGAATGCATACACTCAACATCTGCACACAATGTAGCACAACACCATGGCAGCTCCATAGAGTGCATGTCATGCGCTTTCACTCATCTTTGTTCTGTGGTCGCTTGTAAGCTCGGAGTGTGTCCATCTTCATCGTTATATCTTTCATGCTTGCTGGTTTGCGCAACTGTGATGTTCACAAACCATGCCTTCACCAACATGGGTCAACAAATGCACCGGTGGCTGCATTAGAAGTATCACTTCATGTGAGATGACCCATGCACTATTAGCTTAGGAGTAGTAGTTTTTTATTTTGAGTTGTTTTCTTGCATGCATGTTTGCTTCTTTCTTTGTGTGTTTTTTTGCTTGCTTGTTTTTTTTCTTACTCGCTTTGCTTCCACATTTGCTTCTTCTTCTTGCTTTACTTTTTGGTTTGATTGCTTTTTATTGTCTGTAGGTTAGTTTCACATGGACCAGGTGCGACTCTTGAAACAAGCTGGGTAAAGTACAAGAAGACTTGTACAACTATCAACATTTGGCTATCTTTTGTCTGCTTTCTTATGTAAGAACTTTTTGTCTTCAGTCCATGATACATCAATGGAAATATGTTTTGTTCGAAGTGAACATTGGTGAAAAAACAATTCTTGCATGCTAACTAGTATCACCTACTCTAGTCGGTTGTTTTTGGGTTAATCCTTGTTAGCTCAGTCAAGTAGAGTAAGGTGAGGGGGGAAACCTTAACAAGCACGTCAGAGGTATACATAAACTACTTATCTGAAGGAACAACCTCTTCTGCTATCAATAAGTCGGGATCACTCTTCTACCTCTGAAATGAATAAGTGTTATGCACAGTTATGAAGATGAAAAATGAAAAAATGAAAAAGTGAAAAAAGTTTGAAAAAATGAAAACATGAATAAGGTGAAAGAAGAGAAAGGCTTCCTGCATAGAGAAGTGATGCAAGTAACTCCTCCAGGGTATTAACCAGGCTCACTAGCAGCGGAGCCATGCTTGTGTTCCTGTGTGACTCCTCCGAGGTATTGTCCAAGCCTGCTAGCAGTGGAGCAACACCAGAGATGAAACTAAGACTCTAACGACTATACTGCTTGTGCATCATATACTCCTCAACCCCAATTGGAACAAATATGTTGGCTTGGCTTGTAATGTGTGTCAATAGACCAAGGGCTTAGCAAATGCTACATCTTACAATCAAGCAGTGTGGAAACCCAGATGAACTGAGAATTGAACAATACTTCCAGAGGTGTTAGACTTGCTTTTCACAAACAAGGTCCATTCATAGAGCTAGATTTCTACCAGTGTGTCGCCAAGTGTTGTAGCGGCTACAACCACCCTCCAAAATTTTGCCTTAGCTTCATTTTGGAGCCTCCATACCAACCTTTCATAGCAACATGTCTTGTCTTGTCAAGTACATAAGCTTCAATGATTTTCTTGTAGAATGACAATCTGTCCATCAAAGCTTGTTGCATCCCCCTCACAGGTTGTTTCACCAGACTTAGTCCAGTTGCAGGCTGAGAAACTCCCTCAAGAAATTGTGCAATTCTAGAGGGCAACTAGCCTTCCCTCCATAAATTGCGCAATTCTATCTAGCAGCCTGTTGGGCTCCAGAATTGTGCAAATCTGCATGTCACTGTTCACTGAGAAAATTGTGCAATTCCTCCCAGCAAGGTTGCTTAGCCTAGAAATTGCGTAATTCTGGGCAGTAGTCAACTGCACTGCCTAGGAATTGCACAATCCCTCTGGGCAGCCAGCCCAACTCCCTCCCAGAAATGCACATTTTTTTCTTCCTATTTGAGCAGATTGTTGCATGTGCCTTCAGGTTGACTAGTTCCCTCTAGGACCGAGCAAAACTGATTTACATGCATGGGCTACTCCTCCCAACGCAGCATGCAAAAGCATCCCTTGTTTTAGGGGTCTATTTTTAGCAATTGGAGGTTACATGCAAGGATCATTTCAGAAACCTCCCACCAAGTTTTTCATTCCCTATATTTGTGGCATGCGTGTCAAAAGCTCAATTTTATCTAAACTCATCAACCGAATGCTATAGAGCTCATTCCTCACATCAATCTTGCATCTCTGAAATCCCACATTGCATCTAGGAGTCGTCAGCACATTCAGCTCAACTGTTTTGGGGTAAGACTGCTTTTCATGTCTCGCGCTATGTTTCTGGTGCTTTTTGTGTTTTTCTTCATATGAATGATGTCTGCTTCATTTCAGTGAGCGCTTGTTTTTGTTTTGATACATACTAGACTGTACTAGCACTATTTCAGTTTTCATTGACATCTCACTGTTGTCACATGCATGACACTGTTTTGAACGGACGATCATCATTGCGGCAACTCGATTCACACACATGCATGCTTTCCTATTTTCTGAATCCTGCACTTGTTTTTTTCATGAATTATCATTCACTCTTGTTTGCACTCATCTCATCATGCTTTCACACTTCTCATGTTTTCAGTCACTCAGCAGTTGGACTGGGCTACCTTGGCCCAGACCGTGTCTTGCCCGACTAACACTACACATTTCCGGAAGAAAAGGCTCTGCCTTCCCTCCAGAAATAGTGCAAGTCTAGCCAAGCACTAGCCTCCAGACATGCATTGCGAAATTCTTAGAGGCAGTGTCCTGTTGGCCCCAGAAAGTGCGCAATGTAGTTTGCTAGTTGCATGTCACTGCTGACTGAAATTGTGCATTGCACAGTTTCAGTCCTCAACAAGCTACGTTGGACTATGCATTGCACAGTTCCAGCAGTTAATAAGCCTACTAACATCCCAGACTGTGCCTTGCACATTTTTTGCAATCAGTCTCCCAACCTCCCGGCAGAAATTACTCAACGTTCATGATCAATCATACAAGTATGTTGCAAGTCAGTTCTCAAGTTCATTTTTGTTTTTGACTGAGAGATTTCTTGCCATGAGTGTTTCCGTGTCTCCAGGTATCGCATGTGTTCATTTACCTCTTAGCATCATAGGTACGATGGTTTTCAAGAGAGCAGAGTTGAAGACATCGTTCAGAGAACACTTGTGGATGCAGTTGATCAAGTGTCTATGAAATTTCCTACCCACGAAGACATCAAGTTGTTTGTAGCCAAGGACATCAAGATATGATAGTAGCAACATCACAATAGGAAGCACCATCAACAATAGCTGAATGCATCATACCGGATGCAACGAATGCAAGAGGAAGCTTGTTGACAACACAAAGGCGGAACAAAGTTGCAAGCTCAAGCAGATCCACTTGTGATGAAAGCAACTTTGGATACTCGGGCTATGAGGTGATGGCATGCCATGAAGATTGCACGAAGGTAGAGAACGAAATAGAGAAGGAGTTGCATGTGCTGAAGCAAAAACTCAAGGAATAACATGAGCTGCATAGACGAGAGAATGAGTTGCAACAGGAACAGGTACAACAAGGGGCACAACATGCACTCACGGATGAAAAACTGTGCCTGTACAAATTATAGATCCATCCTAGCAGTTGGCACAGAGTAGACAAGGTGAGAAGTGTTGTTGATCGCATGCAGGGGAATGCAGCATCATGCATGTCATTGTGTGCACGCATGAGATCCCACCTATTCGGCACACTCACCAAGGCAAAGACAAGAAGCAAGTCTGACTGGAGCCGAACATGTACCTCAACAAGTTAATGAGCACAGCCACCATCACATGCTTGGAGAGAAGCGTCGACACTATGCATCAACATGTTGTCGGTCCGGTCGCACTAGGATGACCATGCGGATGCTATCAGACGAGTTTGACAGAGGAGCCATATCAGTGCACTCAGATGCATCGAAGGAAAGAGTTCGCTTCAGTAAGATGTCACCATTGAGTGCACAGACACCATCACGGATAACCAAGATTGGCATCAGCTCATCACCTTTGACCATCACAAGTATGTCAAAGAGTTGGTCTCACCACAACGGTTCAAGTGTCAGTGATGTCTTGCATGGCTTTCTCAAGCCATTTTGTTGCACATGGGCACATGTGCATTGTAATGTAACGTCTTGTCAAGTGGAAGTTCAAGTGTCGATAGTTGAATGTAACAATCATAGAGTAGTTGAAGAGTCATGAGGGTAGATGAACGGTCTCAAAGGGGAATGTCAAGGGTCACCCCACCCTTTGCTATAAATAGTACCTCATAACTTGTTGTATAGGATTTTGGTCAGCGAAGCTTTCGATAGGACTATCTTAGAGAAAGCCTGGATAGTATTGTAATGAGCCTTGGCTTCTCCACTGCACAGAGCTAGTACATCTCTTTAGAGGAGTAGTCAATTGTGGCTGTAATGTTCCATTGTCGGAACTAGTGGTTGGACATGGATGTATTGTATGACTGGAACTTACACTTCTTAGTATAACAGAGCCAGCACATTCCATGCATATGTTGTATTGTATTCTATGTTGTCTAGTTTACTCTAAATGATATATGTATTTTTTTTCTTATGCATGCATGTATGGACTATTCTGTATAAATATATATGCATCTTTCTGAAATGTGTTGTTGGTTTAACCATCACTTTGGATTTCTTGCTAACTTGCTTTCCAACTTTTGATGCATCTTCACTCATGTGTTCCCTTCCAAGCCGCGTACTATTACAGGTTTCCAAGGGGCACACTCACTTCACCCTCACAGTGTTAGAACCTCTCATGCACCTTCCTTGACTTACTGTAGCTATCACACCCTTGCTACCAACAGGGACATCTTACTTGTTTCTGTGTGAAATTGTGGTCAAGGAATTACCATACAACCCACTGCTGGGACTCCTACACCAAATGGTCTGAAGTCTAATTGGGACTTCTTATTGAGGAGATCCCCTTACATGTTGGTGGTTCCATTACCATCAACAGAATGCTTTTTCGCAATTCCTGGGTTGAGCGGCTCTAGCTACCTCTCATGCTCTGCTCAATTTCCCAGCTGAAGACAATCTGTCAGCTATGTCTGTGCAATTTCTGAGCCGAAGTTCACTGTCAAGATTCTCTGTGCAATTCTGGAGAGAAAGGCTGACTGTTGAGTTACTCTACCCAATTCCAGAGAGGAAGGCAAGTTGTTGGGCTGCTCTGTGCAATTCTTGAGAGCAAGGGAGGTTTCATTTTAGGATTGTGAGTTTTCCAAGACGGCACAGGAACTAGATGTAAACCAAGTCATGGGGTCAACTTGTGGTTAGTCAGAAAAGCAAGTAAGCGAACACAAGATGCAAAGTAAAAGATCAACTTAAATAAATCACAAGTACCTAAGTAGTGCAAGACAAGCTGCTAAGATTTTGAGGAGGGAAGCTCCAAAACAAGGCGAAGGAAAAATTTTGGAAGGTGGTTGTAGCCGCTACAACATTGGTGATGCACTCGTAGAAGTCCAACTCTCTCTATGGACTTTATTTTGTGACAAGCAAGTCTAACTCCTCTGGAAGTATTGTTCGATTCTTTGATCATCATCACTCGAAACTTCAAGAACCAATCAGAAGTTGCCACATGTAATATTTTGCCATGTCATCACCATGTGTCACCCAAAATCATACCACTTGGCCACCCAAAATGTCCAAATCTTCCTACCATGTGTCCAAACATTAGAGAGACATGTCATCATCTTTTACCACTTGGTGCCATCTGTCATCCTACCTGTACTTCCATGTCAGCTTCTGTCCATTCGTTGAATAGCAGAGAAATCCATAAATCTAGTGATTTTGTTAAGTGGCTCTTTTGCCACATCTCTGAAAATTCGGATGCCTAATTGTGAAGAAACAAGTTTGGTATCTGATGGATAAATCTTTGTAGTAGACGGCCCAGATGCCCAGACATGCTAGAAAGGCCCAGATAGCCTAAATACTAATACTAATAATAATAATAATAACTAGATGTGCTAAGGACCTGGATACCTTTGAGAGGTTTGAACACTCTAAAAAGACTAAAGAGACTTGAATATGCTACTTGAGGGAGGAACTTTACCTAGTCTTAGAACCTTGCATTACTCCAAATTCATTTTTCTCTTGATTCCTGGCGAATTAGGAGAAGTGCCATATACCATTGGAAAGGTCTCAATGAGGGTTGTCCAACTGATAATGTAGTTTCCTCATTTGGGCTAAGGACTGAAATAGAAATGACCTCAAAGATATTACCTATATCCTTGACCTTAGCTAGCCAACTACACACATCAACATGCTTACCAGGATATCCCTAAACTTGACACAACAAATTCCAACATGATTAACAATCTCTTGGTCTTGACTTCTCTCTCTCTCTCTCCCTCTCTACCTGGATACCTTTGAGAGGTATGAATACTCTAAAAATACTAAAGAGACCTAAATATGTTGCTTGAGGGAGGAACTTTACCTCGTCTTGGAACCTTGCATTACTCCAAATTCATTTTTCTCTTGATTCTTGGGGAATTAAGAGAAGTGTCATATACCATTCGAAAGGTCTTAACAAGGGCTATCAAACTGATAATGTAGTTTCCTCATTAGGGCTCATGACTGAAATAGAAATGAACTAAAATATATTACCTATATCCTTGACCTTGGTTAGCCAACTACACACATCAGCATGCTTATGAGGATCCCCCAACAACCAAAAACAAATTCCAACATGCTTAATAATCCCTTGGTCTTGACATATCTCCCTCCCTCTCTCTCTCTCTCTCTCTCTCTCTCTCTGATCCCCCAACAACCAATAATACTAGTGAAATCGACTACATTAGATCATAAGTTGATAAACCAAGTTCATTAAATATTGTTTCAAATAGTATTACATTGAATAAAACTATCAAATAGAGCATTTTCCTTCTAGATCATCAATCGCGGTTGATTTGGAATAGTGCATATTTATCTACACTTGCTTTAGTTGTTGTGGTGTGGTGTAAACTATTGCTTTCTCTAGATCAAAGGTGTTTTCTACCAATTCTTCTTTTGTCTTGGTAGTTTCCTTTGCTTTTCCCCTCGACTTTAGCCACTTTGGATACAATTATGGATAAAGTTTCTAGAAATTCTCTTAAGTGTGCCCATCCACGTCAAAATGTTTGCTATAACTGTTAAGATCCTTCCTTTTATGGTTGTGGTTACCATATTCTTGTCTCTTATCATGGTAGTTTCTTCTTCACCTATAATTTCCCACCCACCCCTTTTTGGAGTCCAACTCAATATATAGGGCAATATTTCTCATCTTTTCTATGTTTTCCATAATAAAAAGTTGCAATAGTCTTCTAATATGGTTCAAAAATCCTCCGCAATACTTCACCACCACCCCTAGCTCTTCCAAAGAGATACCCAACCTAATTGTTAAGCACAATAAGCTCTTTGTTAAGACGCTTAATATTAAATTAATACATTGCTATTGCTATTGCTGTATTAGTAGATAAAATAGAACCTTTCACTATACCTTGTCATTATAATGTACCTTGATTCCCAACCACCTCCCAACGCAAATTTTGCAGCTCTCAGGTTTTCAAAGTAAACAGAGCAGAAATCACATATGTAGAAAATGCGGTAATCTCCAGACTAAGAATTTCGGGCTCAATTTCCAGCCAACGAAGATAAATTTAAAAATTCCATGATCTGGGTTTTATGCAGAATGACCCATATTGTCTTCTTTGCGGGAATTTTCCAAAAATTTTGAGCGGTTCCAGAGATTTCACAGGTTCTTTCGAGGACAGTTTTTGCAAAAACGCATTGCAAGCTGGGATGACTCATTCCGTTGGAATTCGACTTAATGAGAATTTCGTTTTCAGATGAGACTTGAAGGCATTCTATTAGGGAAAAGAATTATATTAATTGGATGGTGGCCTCAACTATGTCTCACAATTGAATGACAATATTGAGGTAACGGTTGACAATATTGAGGTAACGGTTTAATGAAAAGAAGATATTCTAGATGGTTGGGAGTGTTTAATGATAATTTTTCCAATTAGATTTAGTCTTATAACGTGATTATGTTATAAATATCTGATGCTGTACTACTTAAAAGATTGGAACATTAGCATGATATTATAACCAAGAATTTGGACCCAAATAATTAAAGGAACAATATGAAATATTATATATGTTTTATGTATATAATATTTAAAAATAAAAATTGTAATTTATTTTTTGAAAAGTTTTTTAATAAATAATTTTTATAATTGTGTAGAACTTGTTTTCTAATTAAGGTAAGAATTAGTTTGAAACTAATTTTGGGACAGTTAATCAGTGAGGTCAAAAAGGGGAAATAAAAAGATGGAAATAATTCAGTAGAGGAGTTCAGAGTTTAGTTTTAATAATAAAGGATTGTAAACCATAATTTTTGTGAAGCCTAAATAATAATTGGGATTTTAGCATTGGTGTTGCAGTGATTGTTTTTGGGATTTCAGCATTGGTGTTGCACTGATTGTTTTTCTCATGTGTCCTAGCATTCATATATGTTTTTCCTCTCTTGGATAGTGTAAGATGTAGTTGACGCTTTAGTTTATGTATTTAATGAATTTACTTCATTGTACTCATTAAAATTTCATTGTAATCATTAAAAATTAATCTTGAAGCCCTTAATGAAGCGCTCCACATCTGGGAATCTCATTCATATTGTATTCTTCATCCATAATTCTTTCTACAGAGGTGAAGCACAAATTCTTAATTACCTGTGCCAAAACTTTGTCTCCTTCATTTTCTGTTTTACATCTTCACCTTGCAGCTTTCATAGTCTCTGGCCATTCTGTTATAGAAGGCTAGGGTTTCAAAACTAGAACTTTTGGTTACAAGCCTTCATGGTCCATACTTTCGGCCATTAATTTCAATTTTTTTATCCAATCTCAAAATCTCAGACACTTGTTCCCCCACAGCCAGAAATTGTCTCCTGAGGTACAACATTTTTTGGCATCATTGTCGGAGAACAGAGAAACGAAGTTATTTTTCCCTGGGTATTAAGATTCTATTTCTTGATGGTGAACAAGATTTAGATACAAAGATTGGTTGTTTATTATTCACTTGGTGACTCCACTGGTGAAAAATTTCACTGGAGAAGAAATCTTGCTGGCACGAAAATGAGGAAGCAACAAAGAAAAACCAAGTATCAAACTTTGAGGTTTTTCAAGGAATCTCTATGTTTTCTTATCAGTTCTATTGTATGTTTGCCCCTACACATTACAAAGATTATTTCTTACCTCTTATTCTCAAAAGGGTATAAGACTCATCAAGCACATTCTTTGTTGGAAAAAGAAGACCTCCCTTCTTCCTGTATCATTGATCTTGGGACATCTTTATCCCTTGAATCTAAAAAGAGAAATGATTGTTGCATTATAATCCCTAACGACAATCACCACAACTATGAACTATCTCTGAGGTACAACATTACACATGAGTGATAGAGGTAATAAAATCATCGAATGAAGACATCTTCCATGTATCTTCGAATGTGGATTTGGTTGCATGGAAGCAAGAAACAAAAATTAAGAATTCAAAACACAATTTGGACAAAATTGAGAGAATGAATGGCTCTTCCTTGTTTCCTACGCTACATAATTTGAGATGGAGCGATAGTGATTTAAATTTAGTGAAAAGAATATTGGATAGTGTTTAAGCTATTAAGACTCAAATTAATGAGCTGATTCTCCAACCAATGTCCTTGCAACACATCTTTCTTCCTAAAGAATGTTTTCATCATGGTCCTAACTTCATTAGGCATTTTTTTAGATTCAATGTGGAATAAAAAGTTGAGAGAAATAGAGAGAGATAACAATCCATATTCTTCATCCATTAAATTAAACCATTTACCTTTTAAATAGTAGAATTTGGTTTAGTCTCAGTTCCCATTATGATCCTATATCAGTGTTTACTCCACAAGAGAATATCCACATATGTATTCCATTTATAGTAGTTGAATGGCGCGAGGAATGCGTATTGAGACTATTCCATCATGCCTTCTTGCTACAAGCATGTATATTACTCCCTTAGATTCACTCACTCTAATACCATGTGAGATTCAACCCATCAACTTGTAAGAGCATTTAAAATCTATTTGAAAAGAAACGCAATTAACAAATTCAAAGAAGAGAAGAGAAGAGTATAAAATCATCGGAGCAACACAATTTTTATTAACATGTTGGGAAAAAAGTCTCATAAAGATGAAAGAATACAATACAATGCAATTGGGTGCAATAGAATTGAATTAGTTCTCATCCAACTAAGCTAGGCTAAAGTATATGTAAAAAATGAGAGAACATGACCTCATATACAAGTGCACCTTTATGAGGAAGTTAACTTAGTTTTTACTAAGCAAGTAGAATAAACTAGTTCATAATGAACAAATGAACTAAACTAACTCTTAGAATACAAGATCTATTCATTAAAGGTAATACCTACCCTTAAATTAGAGGAAGAAGTGCTTTTATCCCTTCAAAATTAAATCGAATAAAATAAATCCCTATAAGTAAGAAATGAAACTCAAAGAATTTTTAGGAGAGAAAAATTATATAAAATAAATCCCTATAATTAAGAAATGAAGCTCAAAGGATTTTTAGGAGAGAAAAATTATATAATTCAATAAAAATAAGAAAAAAACATATAAAACATAAAGAAAATTCATAATATAATTTTCAAATAAAAAAGCTCAACAGATAAATATTTAATTAAAAATACATATTTAAATTTAAAAAAAATAATATATATATATATATATATATATATATATATAATAAAACTTATATTATACACTCAACCTAACATGTAAATTATTAAAAATTACAACACTAAACAATGCAATATCATCATCCACTGTTTCAATAAAATCTATATAAAACTTATATTATACACTCAACCTAACATGTAAATTATTAAAAATTACAACACTAAACAATGCAATATCATCATCCACTGTTTCAATAAAATCTATGTCACTTTTCCTGGCCTATATTAAACTAAAATCACTTTTCTCCAAATGAATCATTATAAAAAAAAAAATCTAGATGATTTTTTTTTAATATAAAATTATAATTTATGTATTTTTTTATTTTTTATATTAAATAATAAATATATTTTTTAATTAAAAATAAGATACCAATATTAGTTATTTTAATATTTTTTTTACTTTTATATATAAATAAATATTTTAAATATTTTATTTTTTATATTAAATAATAATTGGATAATATGAAATTATAATCTATATATTTTTTAATTTTTTTATATTAAATAATAATTTTTTTTATAAAAAATAAAACAAAAAAATTATTTTAATATCTAAAATAAATAAATAAATAAATAAACTTATATTATGCACTCAACTTAAAAAGTAAATTATTAAAAAATGCACATTAAAAAATACAATATCAACCTGAATCGTTCAGTAAAATGTATATCACTTTTCCTTTCTGTCTTTTTATATAAAACTAAAATCAAATAAATCATTATAAAAAAATCTAAAATGATCTGTTTCAAAATAGGATCTCATATCATATCATATTTTATATTTTTTCATTTTTTATATTAAATAATAATTAGATAATATGAAAATATAATTTATGTATCTTTTAATTATTTTATATTAAATAATAAATAGATTTTTTTATTAAAAAAAAGATGCTAATATCAATTAGTGTAATATTTTTTTTTTACTTTTATATATAAATAAATATTTTAATTTTTTATATTAAATAATATGAAATTATGATTTATATATTTCTTAATTTTCATATTAAATAACAATAATATTTTTTTAATTCAGTGTAAAAAAATTATAAAAAAAATAAATTATCTTAACTTTTAAAATAAATAAATAAACTTATATTATGCACTCAGCTTAAAAATTAAATTATTAAAAAATACAACACTAAAAAATACAATATCAACATGAATTGTTTCAATAAAATCTATATTACTTTTCCCTTCTGTCTCTCTATATAAAACTAAAAGGCCTTATGTTTCAATAAAATCTATCACTTTTCCCTTCTGTCTCTCTATATAAAACTAAAATGTTTTTTTCGTATTGAGTGTCTTTATATAAAACTAAAATCAAATAAATCATTATAAAAAAATCTAAAATAATGTATTTCAAAATATGATTTCATATCATATTTATATATTTTAAATTTTTTATATAAAATCTATCACTTTTCCCTTCTGTCTCTCTATATAAAACTAAAATGACTTTTTCTCTTAAATGTCTTTATATAAAACTAAAATCAAATAAATCATTATAAAAAAATCTATTTCAAAATATGATTTCATATCATATTTTATATATTTTAAATTTTTTATATTAAATAATGATGAGATAATATGAAATTATAATTTATTTATCTTTTAATTATTTAATATCAATTATAATTTATCTATCTTTTAATCATTTTATATTAAATAATAATTAGATTTTTTTAATAAAAATTAAGATACAAATATCAATGATTCCAATCATTTTTCTCTACTTTTATTTATAAATAAATATAAATAAAACTATATACATCATTATTTACTTTTGTTAATTTTTTTAATGATATAGAAATAAATTATACATTTTCTTTTTAATATATAATTAAAAAAACAAAAAACAAAATATGCTTTATATATAGATAAATAAAAAATTATAAACTAACTATCAAAAATAAATTAACTTTATTAATAAATATTAAAAATATTTAATCTAAATTCTATTCGTTCATAAAATAGCTTAATTATTTGATCAACCAAGATATATAAATAATTTTTCCATTTTTATGGATCATAGATGTGTAATTGATAAAACAGTCTATCTATGGAGTTTTAGATAGATGAATAGTATGATCCAGTACCTTGTTAAAACACTCTTTGATACGAATTTACTAGTTCAATTCCCTATTAAACATGGATGAAAATATATCTTTAATAAAAATAATAATAATAATAAAAAATCAATTCATATAAACAAGCACGGCAATGTTATACTTAAAATGCAAAGTAAATTAATTTTCTCTTAGAACAATATTTAGAATCGGTGCTTCTAAATTATTGATTTTTATGAATAGTATTGTTTTAGAATCGGTGCTTCTAAATTATTAATTTTTATGAATAGTATTTTCTAATTTTATGAAAGCTACACTAATAATGTGCAAATAAGGTAATGCGTTTAATGGAGTTTTTGTGGGAAAGAATTTTCTAATTTTATCAAAGCTGCATTAATATGAATTTTGTTTTTTTTAAATATTATTTAAATCCAGTTGACAATACAATAAATTCTAAGCATATTATATGTACATAAATCTTCTACTAAATATAAAATATAATATCTTATTGAATAATGGAGATCAAATATATTAATGCAATTAGAGCCGGCTGTTAAATAACGTGCGTTTTTTATTTATTTTTAATTGAACTTTATCTCGATCCCACTATTGTAAAGTCCGCCGACAACGTAAAAATATCTAAACAGCAAATGGCCAGAATATTCTATTGGAATTTTTTCGTACACATTAAAGTTTTGTTTTACGGCAAAGGCGATTATATGCGGATACTTTTAACCTTATCCGCTCCTCCACCGAGGGGGAAAAGCAATTCGCAGTATAGATTTGCTGGCCACAGCGTTGGTGCACCACTCAACGCTATTTTTAAAATTGGGTTAGTAAATGTAGTAATATGTATGCAATCAACGTTTTCTTTATAAATTGCGCAATTTTATCTAGCAGTCTGTTGGGCTCCAGAATTGTGCAAATCTGCATGTCACTGTTCACTAAGAAAATTGCGCACTTCCTCCTAGCAAGGTTGCTTAGCCTAGAAATTGCGCAATTTTGGGCAGTAGTCAGCTGCCCTGCCCAGGCATTGCACAATCCCTCTGGGCAGCCAACCCAGCTCCCTCCTATAAATGCACATTTTTTTCCTCCTAGTTGAGCAGACTGTTGCATGTGCCTTCAAGTTGACCAGTTCCCTCTGGGACCGAGCAAAACTGATTTGCATGCATGGGCTACTCCTCCCAAGGCAGCATGCAAAAGAATCCCTTGTTTCAAGGATCTATTTTTAGCAGTTGGAGGTTACATGCAAGGATCATTTCAGAAACCTCCCACCAAGTGTTGCTTTCCCTATATTTGTGGCATGCGTGTCAAAACCTCAATTTTATCTAAACTCATCAACCAAATGCTATAGAGCTCATCCCTCACATCAATCTTGCAGCTCTGACATCCCACATTGCATCTAGGAGTCGTTGGCACATTTAGCTCAACTGTTTTGGGGTAAGACTGCTTTTCATGTCTCGCGCTATGTTTCTGGCACTTTTTGTGTTTCCCTTCATATGAATGATGTCTGCTTCATTTCAATGAGTGCTTGCTGTTGTGCTGATACATACTAGACTGTACTAGCACTGTTTTATTTTTCGTTAACATCTCACTGCTGTCACATGCATGACACTGTTTTGAATGGACGGTCATTGTTGCGGCGACTCCATTCACACACATGCATGCTTTCCCATTTTCTGAATCCTGCACTTGTTGTTTGCATGAATGATCATTCACTCTTGTTTGCACTCTTCTCATCATGCTTTCACACTTCTCATGTTTTTAGTCACTCGTCGACCGGACTAGGCTGCCTTGGCCCGAACCGTGCCTTGCCCGGCTAGCACTGCGCATTTCCGGAAGCAAAGGCTCTGCCTTCCCTCCAGAAATAGTGCAAGTCTAGCCAAGCACTGGCCTCTAGACATGCATTGCGAAATTCTTGGAGGCAATGTCCTATTGGCCCCAGAAAATGTGCAATGTAGTTCGCTGGTTGCATGTCACCACTGACTGAAATTGCGCATTACACAGTTTCAGTCCTCAACAAGCTACGCTGGACTATGCATTACGCAGTTCTAGCAGTCAGTAAGCCTACTAACAGCTCGGACTGTGCCTTGCACATTTTTTGTAGTCAGTCTCCTGACCTCCTAGCGGAAATTATGCAACCTTCATGATCAATCACACAGGGATGTTGCGAGTCAGTTCTCAAGTTCATTTTTGTTTTTGACTGAGAGATTTCTTGCCATGATTGTTTCCATGTCTCCAGGTATCGCATGTGTTCATTTACCTCTCAGCATCATAGGTACGATGGTTTCCAAGAGAGAAGAGTTGAAGACACCATTCAAAGAACACTTGTGGATGCAGTCGATCAAGTGTCTATGAAATTGCCTACCCACGAAGACATCAAGTTGTTCATAGACAAGGACATCAAGATATGACAGTAGCAACATCACAATAGGAAGCACCATCAACAATAGTTGAAGGCATCATACCAGATGCAACGAACGCAAGAGGAAGTTTGTTGACAACACAGAGGCGGAACAAAGTTGCAAGCTCAAGCAGATCCACTTGTGATGAAAGCAACTTTGGATACTCGGGCTATGAGGTGATGGCGCACCATGAAGATCGCACGAAGGCAGAGAACGGAATAGAAAAGGAGTTGCATGTGCTGAAGCAACAACTCAAGGAATAACATGAGCTACATAGACGAGAGAATGAGTTGCAACAGGAATAGGTACAACAGGGGGCGCAACATGCACTCACGGATGAAACTACGCCCGTACAAATTATAGATCCATCCTAACAGTTGACACAGAGCAGACAAGGTGAGCAGTGTTGTTGATCACATGCAGGGAAATGTAGCATCATGCATGTCATTGTGTGCATGCATGCGATCCCACCTATTTGGCACACTCACCAAGGCGAAGACAAGAAGCAAGTCTGAATAGAGTTGAACATGTACCTCAACAAGTTAATGAGCACAACCACCAGCACATGCTTGGAGAGAAGCGTAGACACTATGCATCAACATGTTGTCAATCCGGTCGCACCAGGATGACCATGTGCATGCTATCAGACGAGTTTGATAGAGGATCCATATTAGTTCACTCGGATGCAACGAAGGAAAGAGTTCGCTTCAGTAAGATGTCACCATTGAGCGCACAAACACCATCACGGACAACCAAGATTGGCATCAGCTCATCACCTTCGACCATCACAAGCATGTCAAAGAGTTGGTCTCACCACAATGGTTCGAGTGTAAGTGATGTCTTGCATGGCTTTCTCAAGCCATTTTGTCTCACATGGGCACATGTGCATTGTAATGTAATGTCTTGTCAAGTGGAAGTTCAAGTGTCGATAGTTGAATGTAACAGTCATAGAGTAGTTGAAGAGTCATGAGGGTAAATGAACAGTCTCAAAGGGGAATGTCAAGGGTTACCCCACCCTTTGCTATAAATAGTACCTCATAACTCGTTGTATAGGATTTTGGTCAGCGAAGCTTCCGATAGGACTATCTTAGAGAAAGCCTGGATAGTATTGTAACGAGCCTTGGCTTCTCCACTACACAGAGCTAGTACATCTCTTCGGAGGAGCAGTCGATTGTGGCTGTAACGTTCCATTGTCGGAACTAGTGGTTGGACATGGATGTATTGTATGACTGGAACTTACACTTCTTAATATAACAGAGCCAGCACATTCCATGCATATGTTGTATTGTATTCTATGCTATTTGGTTTACTCTAAATGATATATGTATTTTTTTGCTTACGCATGCATGTATGGACTATTCTGTATAAATATGTATGCATCTTTCTGAAATGTGTTGTTGGTTTAACCATCACTTTGGATTTCTCACTAACTTTCTTTCCAACTTGTGATGCATCTTCAATCATGTGTTCCCTTCCAAGCCGTGTACTATTACAGGGTTCCAAGGGGCACACTCAATTCACCCTCAGTGTGTTAGAACCTCTCATGCACCTTGCTTGACTTACTGTAGCTGTCACACCCTTGCTACCAACAGGGACATCTTACTTGTCCCTGTGTGAAATCGTGGTCAAGGCATTACCATACGACCCACTGCTGGGACTCCTACACCAAATGGTCTGAGGTCTAATTGGGACTTCTTACCGAGGAGAACCCCGTACATGTTAGCGGTTCCATCGCCGTCAACAGAATGATTCTACGCAAATCCTGGATTGAGTGGCTCTAGCTACCTCTCATGCTCTGCTAAATTTCCCAACTAAAGACAATCTGTCAGCTAGGTCTGTGCAATTTCTGAGCCAAAGCTCACTGTCAATATTCTCTATGCAATTCTGGAGAGAAAGGTTGACTGTTGAGTTGCTCTACCCAATTCCAGAGAGGAAGGCACGCTGTTGGGCTGCTCTATGCAATTCTTGAGAGCAAGGGAGGTTTCCCTTTAGGATTGCGAGTTTTCCAAGACGACGCAGGAACCAAATGTAAACCAAGTCACGGGCTCAGCTTGTGGTTAGTCAGAAAAGAAAGTAAGCGAACACAAGATGCAAAGTAAAAGATCAACTTAAATAAATCACAAGTACCTGAGTAATGCAAGACAAGGTACTAAGATTTTGAGGAGGGAGGCTCCAAAACAAAGCGAAGGAAAAATTTTGGAGGGTGGTTGTAGCCACTACAACATTGGTGACGCGCTGGTAGAACTCCAACTCTCTCTATGGACCTTATTTTGTGACAAGCAAGTCTAACTCCTCTCGAAGTATTATTTGATTCTTTGATCATCATCACTTGAAACTTCAAGAACCAATCAGAAGTTGCCATATGTAATATTTTGCCATGTCATCACCATGTGTCACCCAAAATCATACCACTTGGCCACCCAAAATGTCCAAATCTTCCTGCCATGTGTCCAAACATTAGAGAGACATGTCATCATCTTTTACCACTTGGTGCCATCTGTCATCCTACCTGTACTTCCATGTCAGTGTCTGTCCATTTGTTGGATAGCAGAGAAATCCATAAATCTAGTGATTTTGTTAAGTGGCTCTTTTGCCACATCTCTGAAAACTTGGATGCCTAATTGTGAAGAAACAAGTTCGGTATCTGATGGATAAATCTATGTAGTAGAGGGCCCAAATGCCCAGACATGCTAGAAAGGCCCAGATAGCCTAAATACTACTAATAATAATAATCATAATAATAATATGTTGATAATAATAATAATAACTAGATGTGCTAAGGACCTGGATACCTTTGAGAGGTTTGAACACTCTGAAAAGACTAAAGAGACTTGAATATGCTACTTGAGGGAGGAACTTTACCTAGTCTTAAAACCTTGCATTACTCCAAATTCATTTTTCTCTTGATTCCTGGCGAATTAGGAGAAGTGCCATATACCATTGGAAAGGTCTCAATGAGGGTTGTCCAACTGATAATGTAGTTTCCTCATTAGGGATAAGGACTGAAATAGAAATGACCTCAAAGATATTACCTATATCCTTGACCTTAGCTAGCCAACTACACACATCAACATGCTTACCAGGATCCCCCTAAACTTGACACAACCAACAACAAATTCCAACATGATTAACAATCTCTTGGTCTTGACTTCTCTCTCTCTCTCTCCCTCTCTACCTGGATGCCTTTGAGAGGTATGAATACTCTAAAAAGACTAAAGAGACCTAAATATGTTGCTTGAGGGAGGAACTTTACCTAGTCTTGGAACCTTGCATTACTCCAAATTCATTTTTCTCTTGATTCTTGGGGAATTAAGAGAAGTGTCATATACCATTCGAAAGGTCTTAACAAGGGGTATCAAACTGATAATGTAGTTTCCTCAGTAGGGCTCATGACTAAAATAGAAATGAACTAAAATATATTACCTATATCCTTGAACTTGGTTAGCCAACTACACACATTAGCATGCTTATGAGGATCCCCCAACAACCAAAAACAAATTCCAACATGCTTAATAATCCCTTGGTCTTGACATATCTCTCTCTCTCTCTCTTTCTCTGATCCCCCAACAACCAATAATACTGGTAAAAATCGACTACATTAGATCATAAGTTTATAAACCAAGTTCATTAAATATTGTTTCAAATAGTATTACACTAAATAAAACTATCAAATAGAGCATTTGCCTTCTAGATCATCAATTGCGGTTGATTTGGAATAGTGCAGATTTATCTACACTTGCTTTAGTTGTTGTGGTGTGGTGCAAACTATTGCTTTCTCTAGAGCAAAGGTGTTTTCTACCAATTCTTCTTTTGTCTTGGTAGTTTCCTTTGCTTTTCCCCTCGACTTTAGCCACTTTGGATACAATTATGGATAAAGTTTCTAGAAATTCTCTTAAGTGTGCCCATTCACGTCAAAATGTTTGCAATAACTATTAAGATCCTTCCTTTTATGGTTGTGGTTACCATATTCTTATCTCTTATCATGGTAGTTTCTTCTTCACTTATAAGTTCCCACCACCCCTTTTTGGAGTCCAACTCAATATATAAGTCACTATTTCTCATCTTTTCTATGTTTTCCATAATAAGAAGTTGCAATAGTCTTCTAATATAGTTCAAAAGTCCTCCGCAATACTTCACCACCACCCCTAGCTCTTTCAAAAAAATACCCAACCTAATTGTTAAACACATTAAGCTCTTTGTTAAGCCTTAGATATTGAATTAATACATTGCTATTGCTGTATTAGTAGATAAAATAGAACCTTTCACCATACCTTGTCATTATAATGTACCTTGATTCCCAACCACCTCCCAATGCAAATTTTGTAGCTCTCAGGTTTTCAAAGTAAACAGACCAGAAATCACATATGCAGAAAATGCAGTAATCTCCAGACTAAGAATTTCGGGCTCAATTTCCGGCAAACGAAGATAAATTTAAAAATTCCATGATCTGGGTTTTATGCCGAATGACCCATATTGTCTTCTACGCGTGAATTTTCCAAAAATTTTGAACGGTATTTTCCAAAAATTTTGAACGGTTCCAGAGATTTCAGAGGTTCTTTCGAGGACAGTTTTTGCAAAAACGAATTGCACGCTGGGATGACTCATTCCGTTGGAATTTTTTTTTTCAGAGGAAAAAATCAAGATAAATTATATTAAGATAATATAACAGACAGCATTACAGATGTATCAGAGGAGACATTTAGCAGACATTACAGCATTCATTCCGTTGGAATTCGACTTAACGAGAATTTCGTTTTCAGATGAGACTTGAAGGCATTTTATTAGGGAAAAGAATTATATTAATTGGATGGTGGCCTCAACTATGTTTCAATTGAATGACAATGCTGAGGTAACAGTTTAATGAAAAGAAGATATTATAGATGGTGAGGAGGGTTTAATGATAATTTTTTCAATCGGATTTAGTTTCATAACGAGATTATGTTATAAATATCTGATGTTGTACTATTTAAAAGATTGGAACATTGGCATGATATTATAACGAAGAATTTGGACCCAAATAATTAAAGGATCAATATGAAATATTATATATGTTTTATGTATATAATATATAAAAAAATTGTAATTTATTTTTTGAAAAGTCTTTTAATAAATAATTTTTATAATTGTGTAGAACTTGTTTTCTAATTGAGGTAAGAATTTGTTTGAAACTAATTTTGAGACAGTTAATCAGTAAGATCAGAAAGAGGAAATAAAAAGATGGAAAGAATTTAGTAGAGGAGTTTAGAGTTTAGTTTTAATAATAAAGGATTGTCAACCATAATTTTTTTGAAGCCTGAATAATAAGTGGGATTTTAGCATTGGTGTTGCAGTGATTGTTTTTGAGATTTCAGCATTGGTGTTGCACTGACTGTTTTTCTCATGTGTCCCAACATTCATATATGTTTTTCCTCTCTTGGATAGTGTAAGATGTAGTTGACGCTTTAGTTTATGTTTTTAAAGATTTACTTCATTGTACTTATTAAAATTTCATTGTAATCATTAAAAAATAATCTTGAAGCCCTTAATGAAGCGCTCCACATCTGGGAATCTCATTCATATTTTTTTCTTCATCCATCATTCTTTCTACAGAGGTGAAGCACAAATTCTTAAATACCTGTGCCAAAACTTTGTCTCCTTCATTTTCTGCTTTACATCTTCACCTTGCAGCTTTCATAGTCTCTGGCCATTCTATTATAGAAGGCTAGGGTTTCAAAACTAGAACTTTTGGTTACAAGCCTTCATGGCCCATACTTCCAGCCATTAATTTCATTTTTTTTATCCAATCTCAAAATGTCTCAGGCACTGGTTCCCCCACAGCCAGGAATTGTCTCCTGAGGTACAACATTTTTTGGCGTCGTTGTCGGAGAATAGAGAAACGAAGTTATTTTTCGCTGGGTATTAAGATTCTATTTCTTGATGGTGACCAAGATTTAGATACAAATATTGGTTGTTTATTATCCACCTGGTGACTCCACTGGTGAAAAACTACACTGGAGAAGAAATCTTGTTGGCACGAAAATGAGGAAGCAATAGAGAAAAACCAAGTCTCAAACTTTGAGGTTTTTTCAAGGAATCTCTATATTTCCTTATCAGTTCTATTGTATGTTTGTCCCTACATATTACAAAGATTATCTCTTACCTCTTATTCTCAAGGGTATAAGACTCATCAAGCACATTCTTTGTTGGAAAAAGAAGACCTCCCTTCTTCCTATATCATTGATCTTGGGACATCTTTATCCCTTGAATATAAAAAGAGAAATGATTGCTGCATTATAATCCCTAACGACATTCACCCACAACTAGGAACTGTCTCTGAGGTACAACATTACACAAGTGATAGAGGTAATAAAATCATCGAATGAAGACATATTCCATGTATCTTCGAATGTGGATTTGGTTGCATGGAAGCAAGAAACAAAAATTAAGAATTCAAAACACAATTTGGATAAAATTGAGAGAATGAATGGCTCTTCCTTGTTTCCTACGCTATATAATTTGAGATGGAACGATAGTGATTTAAATTTGGTGAAAAAATATTGGATAGTGTTTAAGCTATTAAGACTCAAATTAATGAGCTCATTCTCCAACCAATGTCCTAAAGAATGTTTTCATCATGGTCCTAACTTCATTAGGCATTTTTTTATATTCAATGTGGAATAAAAAGTCGAGAGAAATAGAGAGAGATAACAATCCATATTCTTCATCCATTAAATTAAACCATTTACCTTTTAAATAGTAGAATTTGGTTCAGTCTGAGTTCCCATTATGATCCTATATCAGTGTTTACTCCACAAGAGAATGTCCACATATATATTCCATTTATAGTAGTTGAATGGCGCGAGGAATGCGTATGGAGACTAATCCATCATGCCTTCTTGCTACAAGCGTGTATATTACTCCCTTAGATTCACTCACTCTAATACCATGTGAGATTCAACCCATCAACTTGTAAGAGCATTTAAAATCTATTCGAAAAGAAACGCAATTAACAAATTCAAAGAAGAGAAGAGAAGAGTAGAAAATCGTCGAAGCAACACAATTTTTATTAACATGTTGGGAAAAAAGTCTCATAAAGATGAAAGAATATAATACAATGCAATTGGGTGCAATAGAATTGAATTAGTTCTCATCCAACTAAGCTAGGCTAAAGTATATGTAAAAAATGAGAGAACGTGACCTAATATACAAGTGCACCTTTATGAGGAAGTTAACTTAGTTTTTACTAACCAAATAGAATAAACTAGTTCATAATGAACAAATGGACTAAACTAACTCTTAGAATGTAAAAAATGAGAGAACATGACCTAATATACAAGTGCACCTTTATAAGAAAGTTAACTTAATTTTTACTAACCAAGTAGAATAAACTAGTTCATAATGAACAAATGGACTAAACTAACTCTTAGAATACAGGATCTATTCATTAAAGGTAATACCTACCCTTAAATTGGAGGAAAGAAGTGCTTTTATCCCTTGAAAATTAAATCAGAATAAAATAAATCCCTATAATTAAGAAACGAAGCTCAAAGAATTTTTAGGAGAGAAAAATTATATAAAATAAATTCCTACAATTAAGAAATGAAGCTCAAAGGATTTTTAGGAGAGAAAAATTATATATATGAGAGAAAATGATAATTTGAAGTAAAACTTTAGTGATAAAACTAATTCAATAAAAATAAGAAAAAAACATATAAAACATAAAGAAAATTCATATTGTAATTTCCAAATAAAAAAACTCACCACATAAATATTTAATTAAAAATATATATTTAAATTTAAATATATATAAATAAATAAATACTAAAATAGAACTTATATTATACACACAACCTAACATGTAAATTATTAAAAAGTACAACACTAAACAATGCAATAGCATCATCCATTGTTACAATAAAATCTATATCACTTTTCCCTTGCCTATATTAAACTAAAATAACTTTTCTCCAAATGAATCATTATAAAAAAATCTATTCCAATACTAAAATCAAATGAACCATTATAAATAAATATATATCTATATCTATCTATATATATAAAATATAAGATGATATTTTTTAATATTAAATAATATAAAATTATAATTTATGTATTTTTTTATTTTTTATATTAGATAATAAATATATTTTTAATTAAAAATAAGATACCAATATTATTAGTTATTCTAATATTTTTGTACTTTTATATATAGATAAATATTTTTTTTTTTTTTTATATTAAATAATAAAAATATTTTTTTTATAAAAAATTAAAAATTAAAAAAAAATATTTTAATATTTAAAATAAATAAATAAACTTATATTATGCACTCAACTTAAAAAGTAAATTACTAAAAAAATACAATATCAACTTGAACTATTCAATAAAATGTATATCATTTTTCCTTTATGTCTTTCTATATAAAATTAAAATCAAATATATAAAACTAAAATCAAATAAATCATTATAAAAAAATCTAAAATAATCTGTTTCAAAATAAGATCTCATATCATATCATATTTTTCCCTTTTTCTTTTTTGTATATTAAATAATAATTAGATAATATGAAAATATAATTTATGTATCTTTTAAACATTTTATATTAAATAATAAATAGATTTTTTTTATTAAAATTAAGATAATCAATTATTCTAATATTTTTTTACTTTTATATACAAATAAATATTTTAATTTTTTATATTAAATAATATGAAATTATAATTTATGTATTTCTTAATTTTTATATTAAATAATAATAATATTTTTTTAATTCAGTGTAAAAAAATTATAAAAAAAGTAAATTATCTTAACTTTTAAAATAAATAAATAAACTTATATTATGCACTCACCTTAAAAATTAAATTATTAAAAAATACAACACTAAAAAATACAATATCAACATGAATTGTTTCAATAAAATCTATATTACTTTTTCCTTATGTCTCTCTATATAAAACTAAAAGGCCTTCTGTTTCAATAAAATCTATCACTTTTCCCTTTTGTCTCTCTATATAAAACTAAAATGTTTTTTTCTCTTGAGTGTCTTTATATAAAATTAAAATCAAATAAATCATTATTAAAAAATCTAAAATAATCTATTTCAAAATATGATTTCATATCATATTTATATATTTTAAATTTTTTATATAAAATCTATCACTTTTCCCTTATGTCTCTCTATATAAAACTAAAATGACTTTTTCTCTTAAGTGTCTTTATATAAAACTAAAATCAAATAAATCATTATAAAAAAATCTAAAATAATCTATTTCAAAATATGATTTCATATCATATTTTATATATTTTAAATTTTTTATATTAAATAATGATGAAATAATATGAAATTATAATTTATCTATCTTTTAATTATTTAATATCAATTATAATTTATCTATCTTTTAATCATTTTTTTTCCAAAGAAAAAAAACGAACTTTTTATATGAGATAGATAAAAAGTTACAAGTAGATGCATAACATTCAGTTTGCTGTAGAGACGACACCCACAGCAGCCCCAGAGAGGTAAGCAGTCTCCTCTGAACAAAACAAAGAAAGACAAAACACTGTTCACCTACGACCGAACAGATCGTTCACCCTTCCGGCATATACAAAAACACAGTCCTTTTTATGGAACTACCAACAGTGACGCGTTATCACAGGTCAGGTTTTAATCGTGGGTCTCCTCGTAAAGGAAAACAACCCACTGAAAAGAACCAATGCATCCTGGATAAACGCAGAGGCAGACAAATTTATCATGTCCAGTAAAACAATAGTTGTATCATCGTTCACAAACAACTATATACATTTTGAAAGTACCAAAAAAGACCAAAACAGCTGATAAATTGAAATTTAAGCATAAGGAGGGAGATCCGACACACGGATCTGGTCATGGATTTGCTCAGTTAATTTCCAAACGCCCATAGCTTGCTGCAGACCATCTTTAGAAAGCTTATCCGCTGCTTCGTTTCAGTCCCTGTAGATATGTTCAATTGAAAACACATTAAAAGAAAGTTTTAAATTCAAAATCTCTTCTAAAAGTGGTCTCAACAAGTAATTCTGACATCTACTTTTTCCATTAACCCATTTCACAACATTCAAAGAATCCCCAAAGATCTGAACTGCGAAGATGTTTCTGTGGATAAGCCAGCATAGGAGGAATTTTAGTGCTGAGAGCTCAGCAAAATTGTTTGATCCGGTTCCAATGCCCACTGACGCCTTTAAAGAGTGTGATTCATTTAAATGGATGATTATCCCTGCCCCGGCTGCGTTATTCTGTGAGGCCCCATCAAAGTAGGCCCACGGGATCCCAATTCTGATTTGTTCTTCCCTGCTCTGAGTAATTTTCCTTGTCTCCTCTGGTTCAGGGATGCTGGATAGAATGGCTGAGCTTTGGATAGCAATAGATTCTGCTAAGGGGGCTCTGTCATTAAAAATACTTCTGTTCCTTGCTATCCAAACCCCCCAGTGGATGATGGGTGAGAGATTCCTCAGATTCCCCTCTGTTCTAAGTCTCCACCAATTCTCCCATGCAACAGACAAGTTTTCCCCTTCCCAGCTTAACTGTTTCTTTAATAACTTTTGCACCTCCTCCCATACCTTTTTTACGAAAGGGAAACCCAAAAAGAGATGAGCAATGGACTCCGAGTCAGCAATACATAAGGGACATCTTCCAGGCCCTTGTTTATATCTGGATTGGAGAACATCCCATGTTGGAATTCTCTTTTTTAACACACACCAAAAGAACAATCTAGCTTTTTTTGGACATTTTAATTTCCACAGAGATTTTGCCCACCATTCTGGTTCATCCCATCCTTTTTTCGACATTAAGAACTTGTAACCGGCCTTCGGGGAGTATGTTCCTGAATCTGCATGAGCCCATACCAAAAGGTCTGGTCTATCTTTTAGTCTTACATTTGATCTGGAGAGTTCCTGGATGAAACCCTGCCACTCATTCCACCAAAAAGGTCTAATATCTAATTCTTCTCCCGATTTCCATGCTTGCCCCCATATAGTAGACTGACCTATTTTTTCAATCTGATTTAAATAAAGGATGCCTTTTGATTCCAAGTGTCTGATCAGTCCTGGAGATAGAGCAAACAATTCATTGCAGCCCACCCAAGGGTCCCTGCCTATCCTCAAATTTTCTCCGTTTCCTACCTGCCAAGCCAATCCTTGTTCAATGATTTTAAATGCCTCAGTAGTGGCCTTCCAAACCACTGAAACATTCCTTCCTTTCTTATTTTGGTTACGGATCCAGTCTTCCAGAGGAACAGGATCTATATACTTTCGCTTCACTACTCTTGTCCACAGATTCTCAGAATTTATGATCCTCCATCCGGATTTGGCTGCCAGGGAAACACTGAAATCATATAGATTTTTAATTCCCCAACCTCCCCAATCTTTTGGCTTTGCAATTTTCTCCCATGCAACCCAAGGAAGAACAGAGTCCTCCTTTGATCCTGACCATAGGAATCTGCTGCAGATCTTTTTTATCTTGTGGAGAATCCCTTTTGGTATCCAAGTCAGGGCTGCCCAAAACACTGGCATGGCTTGCAGCACTGAATTTACCAGGGTCAGCCTGCCAGCTCTCGATAGCCACTTGTAACTCCAATGAGTGATTTTTGCTTCTATTTTGGCCACCAGCCAGTTCCAGTCCTGCTTTTTGTATGAATTTGGCTTCAGCCAGAAACCCAAATACTTGAACGGATTCTCCATATTGTAGACCTCAAAGGGCAGAATAGATGAGATCTGGATAATTTCATTTCTGTTGAAACCTTCCATTATTAACTGAGACTTCCTGAGGTTAATTTGCATCCCTGTGGCTTTCATGAACAGATCAAGAATATTTTTTAGTTCTTTTATTTCATTCAAGCTCCCATTTGTAAATAATAAAATATCATCTACAAAAAGGAGATGAGTAATGAACATATTTACAGCAACTTCCAAACCTTTAACCAAACCTGTTCTTCTGGCTTCCAAGATCAGTCTGCTTAAAACCTCTGCCACTAGGAGGAAAAGCAATGGGGAAAGAGGGCATCCCTGTCTCAGACCCCTTTGCCCTTTGAAAAATTGTGACGAAGCCCCATTAATTAAGACTGCAAAACTTACACTAGTTACACATCCCATGACCCAATTTATAAATTCCAGATTGAACCCCAGATGGGTCAACAGCATCCTGAGATATGTCCAGTTGATCCTGTCATATGCTTTGGACAGATCAATTTTTATCACAGCCCCTTTCTTGTTTGACTGTCTAATGCTGTGAATTGTCTCCTGGGCCACCCCTATGGCTTCATGGATTTGTCGACCATCTAAAAATCCAAACTGTTCACTTGATATGCCTTTTGACAAGATCGGCTTTAGGCGGACAACTATTAGTTTTGCAATGATTTTATAAACACAGTTGCACAAAGAAATTGGCCTGAAGTCTTCAAAGGAGTCTGGATCCTCCTTTTTTGGGATAAGAGCTATAAAAGTTGCATTAAAAGGAGAATATATCTCACCTTTCCTCCTCGATTCCTCCACTACCTCAGTTAGTTCTGTTCCTATTGATTCAAAAAAATGGTGGAAAAGCTCGATAGTCCACCCGTCCGGGCCCGGGCTTTTATCTTTTGCCATTGATTTTACAATGTTTTCCACTTCCTCCTTTGTCACTTCTCTGGATAATTCTTCTGCTTCCTCCTCCTCCACAAAACGGGGAAAACATTGAGCTGTTCTGATTACTTCTGCTAATGTTATCCCTCCTTGTTCAGTAAACAGATTCTGAAAATGGGTCTTTCCCATTTTTGCTAGTTCCTCAAAAGTGGTAGCTTCTCTTCCTTCTTGATCCTTTAATTTCCATATTGTGTTTACATTTTTCCGTCCTTTTGCATAGTTATGGAAAAATTTTGTATTTTCGTCCCCAGCTCTTAACCAGATCGCCCTGCTTTTTAGCCTCCATTCCTCTTCTCTGTCTAGTAAGAGCTTTCCTCTGCGCTTTTCAAGCATCAGAATCTTTTCTTTTGACTCCTGTGTAGCATACCCATCTGCCTCAGGTTCCTCCAGATCCCGCAATTCAGCATCAATTTTGGAGAGCTCCTCATTCTGTTTTTGCTTTCTATCTCTTTCCCATTCCATGGTAGCTTTTTTGAGTCTTTTTAAGTTATCCATAAAAAGGGCCCCTTTGTTCTCCGAAGAGGATCTGCCTGAATTTCTCCAAATATCCCTGAAAAGTTTATTGAAGGATTCCTCCTGCAACCAGGAAGCATTAAATTTGAAAGGAGCTGCTGGCTTAAAGGGTGGTTTTCGTACTTCCATTAGGATGGGGAAGTGATCAGAGTTTCCCCCTTCGCCCACCCATTGCCTGAACATTGGGATTCTGGATGCCAGATCTTCGCATATGAGAAAACGGTCCAGTCTCTTTGCCACTCTCTCCTCCCCTGCTCTTCTATTCCTCCAGGTAGGTTTTGCTTTGATTAGATTTACATCTATCAGGTTGTGGGAGAGGAGAGCATTTGAAAAGAAATCCGAGAGTGGATCTTCCCTGGCTGAGGGACCCCAGGCTTCCGCATTCCCTATTGAAAAATTTAGATCTCCGCCTATAATCAAGCTTCTGTCTTTCAGAAGAGATTTAGACAAAAGGTCATTCCAAAAAGTTTCCCTTCCCTGGCATGGCCCATAGATATTTAAAATCAAAAGGGGGAGTCCAAGCTCAGGAGAATGGATCTCCACACCAAGTACATGAGTCATTCCCCAATGACTATTAATCTGCAACCTTCCTTCCCAGACTCCAATAGCCAAACCACCCGAATGCCCCACAGCATCTATAGCAAGGAAAACCCATCCAGGGAGAAAGATCCTAAGAGCAGATTCCACCTCAAAACTCCTGCCAAGGGTCTCTTGGAGTAAGATGATATCCGGATTGTAACGCGAAACTAACTCCTTCAGGGCCAGTTTTTTGGGCTTACTGGCTAAACCCCTACAATTCCAAGATAGTAAGATCATTTTACAACCTGATCAAGGGGATTTGCTGCTCTAAGCGCCCCAGGGATAGACATTTGTTTTCCGTCAGCCACATCAAACTTCGCTTTTACCTGTGCTTTTGACAAGTTTGATTTTCTACCTCTGGCCTTCCTTTTGAAGACCTGAGACGATGTTGGGCCTAACCCACCAATCGGATCAGGAATTTCGAACTTTCTGCCATGTTTTTTGTCGAGAGATCTTAGGTTATAATGGCACACCGGAGTAGAAAGGACAGGACCCAGTCTAGTAAGGGAAGCATCTTCACAGTTCAGGTCAATGGATGGGATAGCAGCAATGAGGTTTTCTATGTTTAAAGGATCATCAATGCAACAATTTTTAAGAGGAGATCCAGCTTTCAAACAGTCATCTTTAGACTCTGAAAAAAACGAAGTGCTACTTAAGTCTCGATGCATACCGTTTGGATCTTCAGCAGAGATGTCCACAGCTACATTTGAAGTCTCATTGATTTCCTTCTCCGGGCTGCACTGGGTCTCTTTTCCTTCTGGCGAATTCTTTCCAGCCTGACTGTCAAGGGCTTCCTTCTGGGTTTGGATCTCCTCCATAATGATCTCCTCTGGATGATCCTCCGTCGAAATATCCTTGTCTTTCCTCGATTTCTTCTCCCGCTGTTCACCTTTTTTCTGAGTCCTCCTTCTGCGGTTGCCGAGCGGACAGTCCCTTGCCAGATGCCCATATTCATGGCACCTGTGACATCTAAAAGGGAGATGTTCATAATCCAACAGTTGCTCAAACACATAATCTTTGTACTGTAGATTTATGGATTCTGCCAACCCTTCTTTTGGATTTAAACGAACTAAGATCCTGGCCATAGCTCTTTCGTGGGTGTGAAGGAAAGACATGTCTGCTTCCAGGAAGGTGCCCAGTAGGTTCCCAATAGATCTGAAGACAGATTCTACCCACAGGAAAGGAGGTAGACCGGGTGCCCTGACCCAAACCGGAAACTCTTCTACCTTTTCCCTATTTGCATCAAATAAGGGCGACCACCTCTTGAACATGACTGGACGATTCCCGAAAGCCCAATTTCTCCCTGCAACCCAGTCCGCCGCTTCCTTGTTTTCAAATCTAACCATGAACCAACCCTTCACAAGCGTTGCAATTCTAAAGGAATTAACCGGGGTCTCCCTCCACTGTTGCTCCGCCCACTGGTGCAAATATTTGCCTGAGAAAACCCTTCCTCTAGCTCTACCCACTAGCGTACATTCCTCCACTTCCAGCGCATCCTCAACCTGAACATCCATACCTAGAACCAAATTTCCTTCGATCTTCTTCTTCTTTAATGGTTTCTCCTTTTTTCGTTTTCCCCCAGCCCTCTCTTGTCCGGATTCTTCCTCCCTGGCTAGGGCTTTTGGGTCCGACTTGTCCAGAACCACCTGAGGTCCAGTCTCATTTTCTGCTAGGGTTTTTCCGACCTTTTCTGAGATAATTGCATGGAGTCCGCCTTCGTATCCTTCCTTACTGCCTGTGCCGAGCCCTGAAACCTCTGCCTCCCGGCCAAAAACTAGGATTTGTCCTTCCTTCCCAACCTTCGAAGGCTCGCCGGCCACTGTAATACTCCCTCCTGCACCCAGGCTGGGTTTGGGTAACCCTTTTGTAGAAAGAAGCCTAGTAATAGCCGGCTGGCCGCCCCCTTCTGTCGATACACTTCCCGGCTTTATACCTCCACCCACAGGCCTCCAGACTCCCTGATTTGCTTTGAAATTTATGATATCCTCAAGCCCTCCAGATGGGCAAAACGCACTTGAGGGTTTGTTCTTGCTAACATGGGCGCCGAAAGGATTATCGTTCAGCTGGTAGTCCTTCTCCGGAAAGCCTGAATCTATTGTGTCCCTTCCTCCTTTGATGCGCACCCCAGACAACTCCAGACTTTCCTCTAACAGAGCTTTTGACACTTTGTTACTCCACGAGCCTTCCACAGAGAGATCAGCGGGTGCATGGCTGCCATCTGACCCGAAAAACTTGACAATATTCTGGGCATTTACCTCCTTTCCCCACACCGACAGAATGTCTTCCGGTGCAGGATCTAGGTCAACTGCCTCTCTAGGTTTCACCATGGTAAAAAGCAGTAAAAAAAACACAAAGACTGACACCGCTAGCGGCCCGTTACCTGCTACTATCCTGAGACCGCCTGGGAACGTCAACCGCTAGCTCTCCAGAAATGAAATACCAACAAAACAAAACCGGTTTGAGGTTGTGCGATACCGTTCCGAGGAAAAATTTCTGCTTTAGACCTAAACGACCCTTCCTAACCTGGCTTAAGCGACCTCTGCCTCGGGGGATCAGCCAGCTGCCCCATCCCGTACCGTCAAGTCGCTGTCAGCCTACAGATGCCCAGACTGTAGCATCCTAGGCCATCGGCCTAGGTTGCCCTGGTTCGAAACCTACTGCTTCCGTCCTATCTTTTAATCATTTTATATTAAATAATAATTAGATTTTTTTTAATAAAAATTAAGATACAAATATAAGTGATTCCAATCATTTTTCTCTACTTTTATTTATAAATAAATATAAATAAAACTATATACATCATTATTTATTTTTGTTAATTTTTTTTAATGATATAGAAATGAATTATACATTTTCTTTTTAATATATAATTAAAAAAACAAAAAACAATATATGATTTATATATAGATAAATAAAAAATTATAAATTAATTATCAAAAATAAATTAACTTTATTAATAAATATTAAAAATATTTAATCTAAATTCTATTCGTTCATAAAATAGCTTAATTATTTGATCAACCAAGATATGTAAATAATTTTTCCATTTCTATGGATCATAGATGTGTAGTTGATAAGAGAGTCTGTCTTTGGAGTTTTAGATAAATAAATGGTGTGATCGAGCGTGTCCTGTTAAGACACTCTTTGATATGAACTCACCAGTTCAATTCCCTTATAACATGGATGAAAATATATCTCTAACAAATATAAAAAAATTAATAAAAAAATCAATTCATATACCAGAACTTGGCAATGTCTATTCTTAAAATTTAAAATAACTTAATTTTTTCTTAAAACAATATTTAGAGTCGATGCTTCTCAATGAATAATTTTTATGAATAGTGTTTTCTAATTTTATGAAAGCTACAATAATAATGTGCAAATAAGGTAATGTGTTTAATGGAGTTTTTGTGGGGAAGAATTTTCTAATTTTATTAAAGTTGCATTAATATGAATTTTGTTTTTTTAAATATTATTTAAATCCAGGTGACAATACAATAAATTCTAAGCATATTATATGTACATAAATCTTCTACTAAATATAAAATATAATATTTTATTTAATATATAAAATGCCTTTCCTTCTATTAAATAATGGAGATCAAATATAATAATGCAATTAGAGCCGGCCGTTAAATAACGTGCGTTTTTTATTTATTTTTAATTGAACTTTATCTTATTGTAAAGTCCACCGACAACGTAAAAATATCTAAACAGCAAATGGCCAGGAATATTCTATTGGAATTTTTTCGTACACATTAAAGTTTTGTTTTAGGGCAAAGGCAATCATATGCGGATACTTTTAACCTTATCCGCTCCCCCACCGAGGGGGAAAGGCGATTGGCATTATAGATTTGCTGGCCACAGCCTTGGTGCACCACTCAACGCTATCTTTAAAATTGGGTTAGTAAATGTGGTAATATGTATGAATTATAATTAATGATTATAATAAAAAATTATAATATTTGTTAATTGAGTGCACTCAGTTTTCAAGAGGAAAATTTGTTTTTTTATTTTGTGTAGATTTAGATGTCAGTTTGTATATATAAATTGAAAAATCTTATAATTTGAATATAAAATCCATACTAATTAAGTGAGAAGTCATCTAAAACATCTATAATAATATAGCATGGCCCCCTCATTGTATATAGAATCATCATTGAAACTGAAAGATTCATAACACTCCTCTAGAGGAGAAGTGGTTAGTGAAGGCCATGGATGAGAATGGATTAATCCCTTTTTTTCATTAAAGATATAAAAAATTATATAATCTTAAACCATATTTTAATTTTTGTTATCAAAAGTCTAATGGGATTAGAATGGGTTCTTGAATTTTGGTGAGAGAATCCATTAACAATTATGATAAACCATAGTTTTATAACTTTATAACAAGCTTGGCCTACTTTGTGATTTATATTATAATCTATATTACATAAAATAGGAAATATGCATTTTTTCATTTCTTGTTAGGTTTCTCACTTGGGTTTCTTTTACTAAATATTGTACTCCTATTGTTAATTTGGTGGCTCAAGGATAAATTTTCTCATTTAGACAACCTTCCTCATCTGAAGAAGACTCTCTTTTCCCTTGGAAGAATTTAATTTGGTCAAGGAAAAATATATTTTTAATGTGAAAACCCACATGTCCACAAAAGTACAAGTCGCCCTAGACAAGGGAAAGCCACCTCCAAAGTTACATATAGATACACATCAAGGCAAACGCATTTGGACATCACATCAAGACACATCTTCTTCTCTCTCCTCTTATGATTGGTTCGTACAGGTCTGAAGCAAGATAGCCGAGTTCACATGTACAAAGGTTCAAGTGTTGATTCTGAAATTTCTGCATTAACTTTTGACTGCGCAACCATTGACCAAGTTTTATTTGGTATTTTGGTTCCCTTTGACTTGCAAAAGTTTGATTTTTGGAGGCTGAGTTTTTCTATCGAGGAACAAAGATTTTATGGGCTACTTTCACTGTTGCTGACCATTGACTTTGGTCTCTGAAATCTAAACATGGACATGAAACTCCTTATCCCAGTTTAGGAAGACCACGATTGGCACAGTGACCATATTTTCTTTCAATACATCCAGGCTCTTCTTACAATCATCATTCTAGCAGAATGTGACATCTTTTTTCAACAGCTTTTCCATCAGCATGGTGATTTGGGCATAGCTTTTTATGAACTTCCTGTAGTACCTCATATGTCCTAGGGTAGTGCGCAACTGTTTCACACTTTGCGGCACTTCCAAATTTAAAATCACCGCAATCTTCGTGGGATCTACCATTAGTCCCTGTCTGCAAACCACATGTCCCAACAGGTTCCCGA
This sequence comes from Pinus tabuliformis, assembly GCA_031772625.1. NCBI lineage: Eukaryota > Viridiplantae > Streptophyta > Pinopsida > Pinales > Pinaceae > Pinus > Pinus tabuliformis. The sequence goes on along the minus strand of CM062810.1, from coordinate 122,629,443 downwards.
AAGGAACTGGGAATGTACAATTCTTGAGGTTAAGCATGATTTGGTATCTTCGGCAGGTATCCAACATCAAGCGTAAGCTCGCTACATGGTGCTTAACCAGCCCAAATACAGTGCAATCATCAAAATAAACTTCCAAGAACTTGTTAATATATTCCTTAAATGCTACAACAACCACGTGCGAAGAGATGGCCAACGTGTTCTTCAACCCAAATGGCATGATAGTGTATTGAAAGCAGCCTCAGTCAAGAAGGTTGTCTTTCTCCTATCTTCTGGTGTGATTTTGATCTAGTGGTACCCTAAGAACCCGTCAATGAAAAAATATGCTTCTTGCCCACCGATATTTTCCAACACCTCATTTGTGAACGGAGTTGGGAATGGATCATGCACACAAGTGTCATTCAATTTTCTTAGATCCACACATATTCTTATCTGATACTTCTACTTCTTTTCCTACGCCACCATTGGACTTACCCAATCAAATTCTTCCACCGGCTCAATGATTCCTGTTGTGAGCATTTTGTCTAGCTCTTCGCGGACCTTCTTCTTGTATTTCGAATTTAAGCAGTAAGGCTGCTGCTTAATTGGCTTCGCATTGGGTTTTAACGTGATCCTCATCATTCCTAAATCTCTGATGATTCCCTTTAAATCCGTAAACTTGGTCGGGAATAAGTCCTGGTACTTGCGGAGTAACTCAGCGACTAATATACCGTCGCGTCATCCCAGTGGTCACCGAGCGTTGCAAACTTAGGTTCATCCTCCATACCAATGTTCACCCACTTCATTTTTACTCGTGCGATGATGTCAGGGTTCTTAACCTGTGGTCCTTGAACCTCGCGATGGCCTTTTGTTTCTGGAATTTTAATTTTTCATGGATCTTTGTCTTCTTCTTCAGCACTTACATTATAACATTCTAGCACATAGCTCAGATGAGTAGCCCATGTTAGATTTTAAGCTTTTGTGGAAGTTTTTTGTAGTGTCATGATCCGGATTATCCACAGTTTCTTGTTCATTCTACCGACGTTTCAAACCCCAAAGGGGGTCCATCATCAGGACTAAATCAGATAGAATATGAATTAAAGTTTATTGAGAGAAGAGAGCCTTGCGACCTGGATATAAATAAACCAAGAACCCTAATTTTATAAAGAAACCGACACATGATTTCTTATCTTTATTAATTATTATTTTATTTTTATTAATTATTTTATTATTTTATTTTATTTTATTTTTATAATAGTTTTATAAAAAAAATTATTTATAAAAGTTTTATAATTTTTTTTTTTTAATTATTATTAATTCAGGTTTAATTATTACCATTGTTTTAACCCTGAACAAATAAGTTTAATTTATTCATTTTGTACTTCTTTTATTAATTATTTTAGTTTTAATTGATTAATTCTTTTTATTTTTATTTAATTAATTAATTTAAATTTAAATTTTTATTTGATTAATTAGTTTATTCTTAATTATTTTAACCTTACTTTTAATTAATCAATTTTCAATTAATCAATTAATTAACTAATATATTAATTAATTTATCTAATTAATTAATTTCTAATCTTTGTTTATTTATAAATTAAATGTTAGTTTTTGGTTATTTATTATTTGTTTAATAAATTGACTAATTTTATTTAATTTCCATATTTTTATTTAGAATTAACTAAAACTAATATAATTAAATAATTAAATTAATTTGTTTTTAATTAATTAATTAATCTCCATTAAATTTAATTAAAATCTAATTAAAATCAATTAAGAGATTAATTTATAATTCTCTCATGCTTTAATCTTTATTTAATTTAAATTTTTTATTAGATTAATATTTAATTTTTATTTTTCTCTTTCTTATAATATAATTAATTAATTAAAATAAAATAAAATAATTCATTTTACTTAATTAATTAATTTTGATTTAAATAATCTTAATTAAATTTAATTAAAATCCATTAAGAAATTAATTCATAATTCTTTCTAATGCTTTTATTTTATTTAATTTTAAAATTTTTTATTTGATTAATATTTATTTGAGTGATCTTATTTAATTCCTATTTCTATTAATTAAAATTAATTTAATCTAATAATCAAAGTTATTTTTCTTGGTTATTATTAATTATTTGAGTAATTTTGTTTAATTTTTTTTTAAGAATTAAATAAAATTAATTTAATTAAATTAATATAATTAATTAAATAAAATTAATTTAATTAAATTAATGTAATTAATTAAATTAAATTAAAATTAAATTAAATTAATTAATTTGATTTAACTCATCTAATTAATTAAATTTTTGAAATGAAAAACCCCTTTTTTTTATCTTATGCTTCCAAAGGTCCAGAGGGGTTTATTTGTTTGATCAGGGGAAGCCAATTTCCACTGATTTCACTCCCTTTGTCCCTGTTGAGGTTCTGAGGAAATTTCATAATTTCAATGGCCTCTCTAATTTTCCTTTTATGATAGTTGTCCTCTCTTGCAATTACTTTGGCATCTTCCAAACACACATGATGTTTGGTTTTGGACGAGTGCTCTGCAAGGGCTGATGTACGAGATCTCTCATTCTTTATGTCAGCCGCGTGCTCTTTTAGTCTTATTTTCAGAGGCCGACCTGTTTCCCCAATATAACTCTTGCCACACGAGCAGTCGATCTTGTACACACCCTTGAGTTGTTGACGATCAATGTTATCCTTAACCGACCTCATCATTTGCCTTATAGTTCCACATGGTGTAAATTGAGTGTTTATGTTATTCTTCCTTAAAATTTTTGCAATCTTATCCGTAATCCCTTCGATGAATGGAAGGTAAACTTTCCCATGATTTTCTTTCTTGTCTTCAGGGGGACGCTTAGAGAGGGCCTTATCCTGAGCTCTTCTTATAGCTCTCTTGATACTCCACTCCTTGTATCCAAGGTTTTTGAAGACAAAGGTTAAGTGTTCAATCTCTTCTTTTAGGTGATCAGGGTCAGAAATCCTGAAAGCCCTAACAGCTAGGGTGTTTAAGACGCCAGATTTTTGGGAGGGATGATGGTAAGAGTCAGCATGAAGATAGCTATCAATATGAGTTTTCTTCCTATAGACTTGGTGTCCCAAAGTACCATCTTCTTTTCTACTGATCAGAACGTCTAGAAAGGGGATCTTACCGTTCTCCTCAAGCTCCATAGTAAATTTGATTTCGAAGGATATAGAGTTAAGATGATTGAAGAACTTCTCCAGCTCTACCTTACCATGAGTCCAATTTAGGTTGGTGTCATCAACAAATCTTTTCCACCACGCTGGCTTCAAGTGGAATGAGTCAAGGGCTTTTCTTTCAAAGTACTCCATGTATAGGTTGGCAGCAATAGGTGAGAGCGGGGAACCCATGGCGACTCCAGAAATTTGTTCATAATAGTGATCTTGAAAACTGAAAAAAGTGGACCGTAAATAGATTTCTGCAAGCTTTGCTGTTTCAAGATCGGTGGCCATCTTTATAACATGAACAGCTTCATCAAGAGGAATTTTTGTAAACAAAGATATGACATCAAAGCTTACTAGAATATCATCTTTATCCACCCTTTTATTCTAAATAAGCTTTACAAAATCACTTGAGTCTTTTATAAAAGAGTCTGTGTTACTAACCAGAGGTTTTAGAATCTTAGCTACATACTTAGCTAATTCATAGGTAGGGGAACCAATGGTGTTAACAATTGGTCTAAGAGGGACCCCTTCCTTATGGATTTTTGGTAATCCATAGGTTCTAGGAATAACCTCACAGGAGGGAATCAACTTCTTTTTTATTTTATCTTCCAGGTTGGTTTCCATGATGGCTTTCTTGACTTGCTTTATCATAGGGTTGGATTTGACTCTTCTATAACTTCCACAACTCAAATGCTCATTCATTTTATGAATGTAATCTTCCTTATTTAACACAACGGTGGCTTCTCCTTTATCAGCGTTAAGAACAACTATCCTATCATTATTTCGGAGAGATCTAAGAGTCTCTCGCCCCTCTTTATTCAGGTTACTCTTTGGGCATTCAGACTTCAACATAGATAAGGAACATTCCTGTCTTAATATCTCCCTGTTGTTTGATGAAAGACCTTGAGTCCCATTCTCAATGTTGCAGATGATTCTTTCAAAAGGAATGTTCTTAGGGGAGACCGCAAATCCCAATCCTTTGGTCAGGATTTTGATTTCTTCAGAGTTGAGCATTATGGATGAGAGATTAACGAATCTCTTATCATGCTTATTTGGAACAATGGGGTTCCCAATAACAAACCTACCATTGTCAGAATTATCACCCATAGCATTATCATTCTTAATAATTCTATAGCTTGTATTAGCTTCAGCATCTAGATTCTTACCTTCCAAGCTGCTTCCGTTCTTATATATATTATAATAGTGTGCCGCATCCTCCATGATTCTTTTAGCATCCACGCTAATGTTCTTGATATCCTTAATTTCAACATCCTTACTAACGAATTCAATTCCATTATTGTCAAATCCTGATGTGATAGCATTGTTGTTAGTGCTAGTGCAGGCTTTGATGCGCTTCTTCTCATCGCTGCTGGAATCACCATATGGGACAGCACAGGAGACCACGTTCATGCTATTGTTGCTGCTTGCGTGCTCCATATTGCAGCTGGTATCAGCATGGGAGTCCACAGTGTAGTTGTTGTAGGGAGCAGCGCAGGAAGCCACTGGTTGCTGATCAGCACAGGAGATAGCCTGAACAACGTAGGAGATCTTGCGTTCTAATGGCATTTCTTTATCCTTAATTCCAGCGTATGGTTCCAATTTCGATCTGCTTTTAGTGCTGTCTGAAATTGTTTCTTCCCTGTCTTTATTTTCTGCTGGTGAAGCGCTGTTCGGATTGCTCTGCTGAACATCGCAGGAGATCACTCGTTCTGCTGCTATTCTCATGGCGTTGGGAACAACGTAGGAAGCCTGAACAGCGCAGGAGATGCATTCTGTTGGCACGTATGGTTTCAACCCCGTTCTGCTTACAACATTAACATTCTCAACGCTGTCCAAAATCGTATCCTCATTGTCTCTTGTTTCTGTCGGTGAATATGCATTGTCTCTTTCCACAGGAGATAAACCCACGCCTTCCTCTAACTTGGTCAGCTTCCTGGACTGTCTTTCCCTAGCGATTCTACCCTCTGACTGGGCCTTCAATGCAGCTTTCACATCAATTATTTTCCAAAGATCAAAGCTAATTTTCATAGTTAGTTTTAGATGGGAGGAAAGGGCCAAGCGATTGAGCCTGTCTAACGCTGCCCTGGTTCTTTTAATTTCACTTCGAATTAGGGCCAAACTTAATTTCAAAAACGACTTATTATTATAATGATTAAATAGTCTATGATTTACCTTAGCAAAAGGAGGAATGATTTTCTTGTTCCTACATTGTTTCAGAAATTGCAGGTCCGCAGTTCTCCTCTCAATTTTTATCCTCAAGATTTCGAGAAGACAGATCTCCTTCCATGTTTCCCCTCCGTACAGGGAAGTTATGTTAGATTTTAAGCTTCCGTGGAAGTTTTTTGTAGTGTCATGATCCGGATTATCCACAGTTTCTTGTTCATTCTGCCGACGTTTCAAACCCCAAAGGGGGTCCATCAGCAGGACTAAATCAGATAGAATATGAATGAAAGTTTATTGAGAGAAGAGAGCCTTGCGACCTGGATATAAATAAACCAAGAACCCTAATTTTATAAAGAAACCGGCACATGATTTCTTATCTTTATTAATTATTATTTTATTTTTATAATAGTTTTATAAATAAATTTATTTATAAAAGTTTTATAAATTTTTTGTTTTTTTTTTTTTAATTATTATTAATTCAGGTTTAATTATTACCATTGTTTTAACCCTGAACAAATAAGTTTAATTTATTTATTTTGTACTTCTTTTATTAATTATTTTAGTTTTAATTGATTACCTCTTTTTATTTTTATTTAATTAATTAATTTAAATTTAAATCTTTATTTGATTAATTAGTTTAATCTTAATTATTTTAACCTTACTTTTAATTAATCAATTTTCAATTAATCAATCAATCAATCAATTAATTAATTAACTAATATATTAATTAGTTTATCTAATTAATTAATTTCTAATCTTTATTTATTTATAAATTAAACGTTAGTTTTTGGTTATTTATTATTTGTTTAATAAATTGACTAATTTTATTTAATTTCCATTTTTTTATTTAGAATTAATTAAAACTAATATAATTAAATAAATTTGTTTTTAATTAATTAATTAATCTCCATTAAATTTAATTAAAATATAATTAAAATCAATTAAGAGATTAATTTATAATTCTCTCATGCTTTAATCTTTATTTAATTTAAATTTTTTATTAGATTAATATTTAATTTTTATTTTTCTCTTTCTTCTAATATAATTAATTAATTAAATTAAATTAAATTAATTCATTTTAATTACTTAATTTTGATTTAAATAATCTTAATTAAATTTAATTAAAATCCATTAAGAAATTAATTCATAATTCTTTCTAATGATTTTATTTTATTTAATTTTAAATTTTTTTATTTGATTAATATTTATTTGAGTGATCTTATTTAATTCCTATTTCTATTAATTAAAATTAATTTAATTTAATAATCAAAGTTATTTTTCTTGGTTATTATTAATTATTTGAGTAATTTTGTTTAATTTCTTTTTAAGAATTAAATAAAATTAATTTAATTAATTAAATTAAATTAAATTAATTAATTTGATTTAACTCATCTAATTAATTAAATTTTTGAAGTGAAAAACCCCTTTTTTTTGATCTTATGCTTCCAAAGGTCCGAAGGGGTTTATTTGTCTCATCAGGGGAAGCCAATTTCCACTGATTTCACTCCCATTGTCCTTGTTGAGGTTCTGAGGAAATTTCATAATTTCAATGGCCTCTCTGATTTTCCTTTTATGATAGTTGTCCTCTCTTGCAATTACTTTGGTGTCTTCCAAACACACATGATGTTTGGTTTTGGACGAGTGCTCTGCAAGGGTTGATGTACGGGATCTCTCATTCTTTATGTCAGCCGCGTGCTCTTTTAGTCTTATTTTCAGAGACCGACCTGTTTCCCCAATATAACTCTTGCCACACGAGCAATCGATCTTGTACACACCCTTGAGTTGTTGACGATCAATGTTATCCTTAACCGACCTCATCATTTGCCTTATAGTTCCACATGTTGTAAATTGAGTGTTTATGTTATTCTTCCTTAAAATTTTTGCAATCTTATCCGTAATCCCTTGGATGAATGGAAGGTAAACTTTCCCATGATTTTCTTTCTTGTCTTCAGGGGGACGCTTAGAGAGGGCCTTATCCTGAGCTCTTCTTATAGCTCTCTTGATACTCCACTCCTTGTATCCAAGGTTTTTGAAGACAGAGGTTAAGTGTTCAATCTCTTCTTTTAGGTGATCAGGGTCAGAAATCCTGAAAGCCCTAACAGCTAGGGTGTTTAAGACGCCAGATTTTTGGGAGGGATGATGGTAAGAGTCAGCATGAAGATAGCTATTAGTATGAGTTTTCTTCCTATAGACCTGGTGTCCCAAAGTACCATCTTCTTTTCTACTAATCAGAACGTCTAGAAAGGGGATCTTACCGTTCTCCTCAAGCTCCATAGTAAATTTGATTTCGGAGGATATAGAGTTAAGATGATTGAAGAACTTCTCCAGCTCTACCTTACCATGAGTCCAATTCAGGTTGGTTTCATCAAAAAATCTTTTCCACCACGCCCATTCAGGCTAAATTGATTCTAGTGGCTCCTATGGTATTCTAAAGATAGTTTCCTTTACCTCTTGTAGCGCTTCATCAATGTTCTCCCACCATCTATCCTCAAAACTGAAACTCATCATGAACCCTTAGCGTAGGATATCCCATTCACTTGTACCATGGTGGAGCTCTGTCTCTATATACCAATTCATGGGTATAACATCTAGGGTATGACAGAACAGGTGCACCCACTTAGGTTGTGTCTTTTCTCCATAGACCTTCATCCACTTGGCTAGGTGTGCGCGCAGATCATCCTGTCCATCATACTTGTCTACTAGTCACATCTTAGGCTTCCCAAACTGTGTGCGCATCATTCTCCTACATTCATGCCAGTCCTCAAAGCTCCCTTTGTGTGTACCCCACCACCTTGCATGCGTAGCGCAAAGTACCCAATTCAAGGCCTGGAGACGTCACTTTTCTGGTGCCTCCCTTTCGAATCTGTCCAAGCAAGCATCTACCTCACCTAAACCATCATACGCAGGCAGATCTCTTGATTTTGTCAATACGCAGCACAACGATCTTGTCATCATATTACAGTTCAACGTGGTTACTTCGTGTAACTGGTTCTACCATCACTCTATCTCTTCATCAAAATCTGACATACAGGAGCTTTCACGCTCCCATGAAATCCATTCGTCCACGATGGGATTTACCCAGTCTTGCTCTCACGTAGTTATCTTGTAGATGTAGTCCAAATCATCGTCACTTTCATAGTCATGCACTGTATTTGTGTAGCATGATCCCTCAGCAGGGTCTAATGGTATAGCTATGCACATAGACTTCTTCTCAAAAATCATCTTGCGCTTCTTCAATTAATCACCTCGTTCATGTCAGTGGCCTAATCAATTCCTAAGAGTGCAGGGTAGGGATTGTTGTCATCAACAATCTCTATCACTTCAAAATCTGCTAGCGCGCTCGCTCCCTCAATATCCACGGTGATTCCCTGCAATCTCCCCATAGGTATTATCTTTTGCTGGTTCGCCATTCATAGCTGGATAGGAGACCATTGCAGCATAGGCCTCCCCATGTGCTCCCATGTCTACTTAGACAAAATTTTCGCGTCTGATCCTAAGTCCATAATTACTTAGTCCATCTCACATTCTCCAATCTACGCGATTAGCCTCATTTCTCTCCCTGTCGTAGTCTTGTGTTTTCCAATCTTCCAGACTACGTGCGGTTCTCCTGGCGCGGTCCCAACGCATCTGTTAATGAGTTCCTACAATCCTTTTACAGCCTTACTATCATGCAGTAGCTTCATACATGTTTCCAGGAACATCGTAAGCATAGATGGGTCCATTTCTGGCTCCAGTCTATCTTTTCTTTTTGAAGTGGAGGCATCAGCGAAGCTCTTCTTAGCTTCCATGAAGGTTTCGTTAGCGTTCTCTAAATCAAACTCTGCTTCTTTCGTTGGAGCCTTTCGAACCCAAGTACTATCTTTGGGCTGTTTTCCTTTATCATCCTCCATTGTGATTCCACTTTGGAGCACAATGTTCACATTTGGATCTTCCTGGCATGGCTCAGACCTCATCATCTACAGGTTCTGAGTCAGGGAGGTGGTAGCACTCCCTTGTCGTGTATCCTAGCTATCAACGTAGGACAATCCTCCATCTCATGATAAAACAAGGTACAATACAGACATGATGGACGCGTTGGGTTCATACAATCACAGACATAATGTCCTGGCCCTCCGCAATTGTAGCATATCAACTGTCCGTGATCTCGTCCAAGTCCTCCTCCACCTTGGCCTCGTCCGTGCCCATGAAATTTGGTTTGTGCCACTCCTACATTCTGGTCCTAAGTTATAAACTATAGACAGAGTCTAAAGCTAGCTAGGATGCCTTCGAAAAGCTCTTGTTCTACAATTGCTAAGTAGATAAACACTACTTTAGTCAATCTCTAGTATAGTTTGTAATTATGGAAAATCTGTTATGCTCTTTCTCGTCTATTGATCGTAAAGTTATAACTGAAGTCTCTTCTCAAACTGTTAAATCTGACCTTGCATCTACTGAAAACTTCGAAGCAATTGAGAATCCTTAGAGCTGGAATCCTCCTACTCTCCATGCTACTGATGTCTATAAATTGCCTATGTCGTTTGTTTTTAAAAGAAAATATTTTTTGAAAGAAGTGGAAGTTACTATAAAAATTTCTGGTCCCGCAGTCCAAAGAGTCACTTTAAATCTATTTTTTGATGACGAGATCAAGAAATTTCTACATTATGTAAAGGATCAGAAGTATTCCTATCTTCATTTTGGTGGTATTAGAATTGGTCTTGCTCCTTTGTTCCAACATGGATTAAATACTCCCTGCCTTGCTGAAGTTTTTGATACCCATCACCAGATTTATGACCATGCAAGAATAGGAACTATTTTGGGTAATCTATCTACTGGGTCTCAATATGGTACAATATTTCCCGATTATTCAATCAGCTTGGCCGATATCCATCTTAAAGATTGTTGGAAACTCTTGGTAGGAGTTCAAGGACTTCAAATGATAGAAGATACTGAGTATCTTTCTACACTGGTTCAAGCTTCTTTTCAGTTAACCAACACAGCTCACACTAAACTCAAACAACCCATTTTAAAAGACTGTGTTACTGTTGGTCTTTCAAATGCTCAAGTTGAAGGTGTTTTGTATGATCAAACTAAATTGCCAAGCAATTGGCATTTTCAATATAAGTCGATTGCAGATGATCACAAGCCTGAGTCAAAAATCAAAAGAATCTTGATTAATAATGGTCAAGTAAAGCTTATTCCTGCAAAACCACAGATTCCTCGACCTATCGTTAGGCCACGACGTTATGTAATCCCTGTACCTTCTACTGAAGCTTCTTCTTCAAGATGCATCGATCTCCCTCCAGTTGAAGAAGTCAGTCTTTCTGAACCACAGTTGTTGTCAACTGAACTATATATACCTGAATCTAAATTTTTTTTAGCTGTAAATAAAATGCATCGTATTTATCATACCCAGTTTCCTCCTGTTGAAGAATGGAAATACGCAAATCATCGTTTTGTAAAGGGTGGGAAATGGCCTCCTAAGACAAATTTTTGCCCCACCTCTTCTGTGTCAAAACAACGCCGACCCGAGTTGACTGTGCTCCCTTGATAGAGCATAATGCATTAAACACCACTGACCTAGATCAGACCTATCAGATTGGTAATTACCTTACCACATGGTGTGCACATGCAGAGGAAGTTCTGGATGATTTAGGATCCCAGTCTGAGCTAATTCTAGCTAATCTTAAGCTTCTCCATGATGAACAACAAGAAGAAAAAGCAAGAAGAGAAGCAAAAGAGAAAAATAAAAAAGAAAAGAAAAGGAGAGAATCAAAGGTTCCCAAATTTTCTATCTCCATGGATACTCCTAACTATTGGGATATAGATGAAAAGAAAGAGGGCAGTGAAGCTGAATCTAGCGCCCAAGCTGAACATAGACTAGAGCCAGCAAAATCACTAAATCTTCACAAATAAAAAAGTGAGATAGCCACTTTAGAAAATGCTGCCTCTAAATTCCCTTCCTTCATTTTGCCATCTCTCCAAAAAGCCAATGTACTTCGTGAAGTACATAAGTACCCAAGGGTTGAAGAAGACTTGTTTGCAGCCAATGCCACTGGATATGTTCTAGACTTAGAAAAATATACAAATCCAGCTGAATCCATCAGAGTTTGGATTGGTGCCCTATATCAAATGCAAATTGTCTCTAAATTAGATAATATATCTATTTTTGCCTTAGCAGAAAAACAAATGGCCGGAATTGTATATGATTGGTGGATGGGACCATTAGAATAAGAACGGATGCATGTAGCTGCTGCAGGATTATCTACATTAGAATTGCTACTCAAAACCCAATTTGTCCCCAAACCGACAGATGAATAGAAACAGATTATAACAGATCTAGCAATAATGAAATTGAAGGATTTAAAGTTTTTAGTTCAGTTTGATAATGATTATATGGCCAAGATCTATAAAGCTAATCTTACCAATGATTCTACTCAAAATATTTCATTCCTATCAAAATTTCTTGGTAATCTAGGTGATATGATAATGAAAGATCTGGACGTTCAAGGGAAAAATATTGAACAAGATTATTGGATAGATCTCCTATTTCGGTGTCAAGAAAAAGTTAAATATCTTTGTTGGCAGAAGAAAGCTCAAGATTTTTCTCCTGGTCTTGATGTTTGTCATTCTGTATTACCATGGACACCATTCAAAAAGAGAAAATCTAGAAGATATGGAAAATTCAGGCCCAAGAGAGTAGCCAATCCCAGAAATCCATTCCGCAAGTTCAAATATTTAAAAAAACGTAGGAAACCAAAAAGAGACAATGCATGCTTTATATGCAAACAAGAAGGTCACTTCACCATAAAATGTCCCAAAAGCTCTTCCAACAAGTTGAAAGCATGTATAGAGATTGATGATTTTGTAGATAATTGGTCAATTGTTGATTCCCAAGATGAAGTATTAGATGTATACATTTTAACTGATGCTTCCTTGTCAAATACTGAGTCAGTTCCCGACACATGCCAGAAAATGAATTTTTGCTATGATTGTTCTAAATCTGAGAATGAAACTGACTTGCATTTTAGTGATGAGTATAGCTCCGATGACTACACTGATGAGACATCTGGATCCATTTCAGATGATGCTATCTCTATTGTTCCCTCTCTATCTACCGATCGAGATACTAAGAATTCACACTCCGTTTTAAATTCTCTGCCTCCACAATCCACATTGAATTCTTTTTGTCCTTACCCAAAGACAGTTTCTCTCTTCATCTTTTCCCATTCCCACATTTGTTAATCTCGATGAAAGTTCTTTTCTCAAAAAGATTGTTAAAACTAACAATCTTCTCTATATTCTTGTTGAAGTCCAAGTTAAAGGTGAATGGATCACTATGGATGCATTCATTGATATAGGTGGTTCCAATAACTTAGCACACCCATCTTTATTCAAAGGATTATGGAAGCCTTTAAAAAATATTCTGATTTATAAGACCATTGGTGGCTCTGTCAATCTCACCCACTATGTTGATAATGTATCTTTAAGAGTAGGGGGGAGTATTGTAAAGATTTCTGCAATTCAACACTATGATGCCTCTGCAAGTTTGTTTCTTGGAATGCCATTTATTAATTCTGTGTTTCCAGTTACAATTAGTGATGACAAAGTTATTCTGAATATAAAAAAGAAGGAAATCGCAGTTCCAAGATTGACTTTGGCTAATTCAGAAGCTATAAAAGAAAATAGCCAAAAGAAGGCCGGCATGAAAAAATCCCAGAATACTTCTCATAATTGGCAAGAAGTATTGCAGATTTATGAAGAAAGGAGTCAAACAAAATTAAAAAAAAAAGGCAAACAGAAATCCTAATTGGTCTCTTGAACAAATGACTATTTATGATGAATTGTTGAAATGTTGTTATGAAAATCCTCAAGCATTCTGGACTAAAGAAAGTCCTCAGCAAGAAATAATTACTCTGCATGAAAACGGGGTTACAGGAAAGCTTATACCCTGTACTCCAATAGATGAAAAAGAAATCAAAAAGCAGATTGAAGAACTCTTAAATCTCAATTTAATCGAACCTAGTTCTTCTCATTATTCCTGTTCTGCTTTCCTAGTAAGAAATCACTCAGAGATAGTCAGAGGAAAATATCGAAAGGTCATTAATTAAAACCATTGAATGGAATCATGAAGGGCTTCAACTATCCTCTGCCCCGCTAGGAAACAATTATGCAAAAAATTTAGAACAGCAAGATCTTTAGTAAGTCTAACATGAAGTCTGGTTATTACTAGATACAAATCAAAGAAGAAGATCGCCACAAAACTACATTCACATGTCTCGCAGGTTTTTTCCAATGGAGAGTAGTTCCATTTGGACTAAAGAATGCTCCAGATTTCTTTCAATAGCGAATGGACTATATTTTTGGTAAATATGATTTTATTGTTGTCTATATTGATGACATTTTGATTCACAGTTAGGATCTTGAATCACATATGAAGCATTTACAAATATTTCTTGAAGAAGAAAAGTAGCATGGTATTGTTTTGTTAGAAAAGAAAATGCTTCTGTTTCAAGATAGTATTGATTTTTTGGGTATCCATGTTATCAATGGTAAAATTCAGATGCAACCCCATGTTTTAACAAAATTATCTGAATTTCCCGATCAGTTATAGGATACTAAAATGATTCAGCGATTTCTAGGAATACTCAATTATGTGCATAAATACATTCCTAGATTGTTAGAAAAAACTGCTCCAATCAGAAGACATTTGCATTCTGGATGGTCACAAGAAGCCACAGCATCAGTTAAAATGTTAAAATTTGAATGCAAAAATCTCCCCGAGCTTAAACCGCCAGGTAATGGATTTCTCATCCTTCAGACTGATGAGTCTGAAAATTTTTGGGCAGCCATCCTTTTTGAAAGAAAGGAAGAGACATGAGAAGAAATTTTATGTGCATATGCCTCTGGAGAATTTTTGATTCACCAGAAAAATTATTTTCCAGCAGAAAAGGAAACTCTTGCCATTTTTAATGGAATACAAAAATTTGAATTATATTTGGCCCCTGCCAAGTTCCTGATAAGAACAGACTCAATGAATTTCAAATATTTCTTATCAGCCAAGATATCAAAACAGCTCGCAAGAGGTATACTTTTGGCATGGCAGATATGGTTTCAAATGTATGATTTTAATGTTGAATGAGTGCCAGGTATTTCCAATTATTTATCCAACTCTCTTACCAAAGAATTGAACAAGGCCCATGTTCATAACCAAAGAACTGATATTTTTGCTATTCCTGGTAAGACCCCTGCAGATGATAGCTTTGAAACTTTTGTAAAAATATTTCAGATTCTTGAATTAATTCTTGGTGATGTGATCGAAGAAATTAAAAAGGTTATTGGACTGAGAATGAGAAGAAATCAATGGATACACAGATGTCAAGCTTGGCAGTCCAAAAATGTTGGTGTTCTGTTGGGTCTAGATGAAGAATTGGTAAAGGTATATCCTCTGCCAAATATGAAGGTAAAACTTTATTTCAAGACTCTTGATGATTACTGGACTAAAGAATATACTGAATCCATGATCAAGGTTTTGCAGAATTTGAATTATTATCAAATCATTGGAGGTATAGATTTCTCCTTTGTTGTTTATACTTATGCTAAAATGCTGGATTTGGATGAAATAAATATGATCGAAAGGGTAGGAAGGTTTCTAAAGTCGTTAAGAATTCCTGATCTTTTTGAAGAACTTGATGCTGCATTTCTTCAAAGAAATGATGAAAATTTTGCAGGAACAGATTCATTTCCCCAGTATGAACTCTTTGAACCATTTGCAGATTGGAAAATAAAAAATGGCCATTGTCAAAAGAAGCCACAGACAAGAGCTCTGCGAACATTCTTGACACCTTGGGATTATCAAAGTTTAGAGTTCAGAAATCCTATTATCCCAAATCCTTTTGCACAATTATATGGCCCTGAACGAGTTGCTGCCTCTGTGATAGCCAATAATAATGAAGAAATTAAGAAAAAACACTCTCTGGGTTAAAGAATTTCACAACCTTAAGTTACCTGAAATATTGTCTATGATCAGAACTTTGGAAAGACTTCAAGGAAGATTTGGAGTAATCAAATTACTGATTAATTCAAAGGCATTAATTACTATTAGTGTTATGGCAGGAAATTGGAGTGATGATGTATTTTGTTTGATAAATTTATTATTGTCAACCAAGGTTTGTTCATCTATGATTTTTGAATTAGGTTGGCAGCAGCAAGAGAATATCAATCATAACTGCAAGCTATGGGTCCAATGTGCCATAGAACGCTCTGTCAACATGTTTCAAATTTTCAAATGGGAATTATTAGATGGAGTCGAATTGTCAGTTCAAACAATGCCTGAATTCCGTAAAAGCAAAAAAGATTCCTTCCTTGACATTGAGATAGATCCAATGGCTTATGTAAATCGGTGGACGAAAGAGGACAATAAATATATCTTTCCACAAAAGAATCTCTATGTTACGACTGACACGATAAAGTTTGATATAGGACAATCATCCAAGGCACCACTAAAAGGAGAATCTTGTACAGTTTCAACAAAAGAAAAAGCAGCTACGATAAAAGGAAAAGAGAAGGTATCCAACGAAAAAGAAACTATTTTCGTGGATTTGTACCAAGATGCTCAAGAGCAACAGGACCACACATGGGAGACATAATATTTGGAGTGGTTAAATCAATCATGGTTAAAGCAAAAGATTCCCTCATCTTCATCAGAAGCACGTTATACTGATTCCGATTATGATAGTGATTGAAGTTCAATGGGACCTTGGTAGTGCGTTTTATTTTAATTATTGTACTCGAGAATATTGAACAAACACCGGCTGGACTAAGCAATGTCTGACAGGACCTTCAATAATTCTCATATGTTTCTAAACTTATAAGTATGATTCTCGTGTGTGTAGAGAGACACGTCTGTGTTGTGAGTGAATGTGTGAGTGTGTGAAAGAGTGTTTGTATTATGTGCTTTAAGAGATCAGAGACCAGAAAGCTCTACTCAGAGGCATAACTTGGTATGTAACATTTTTATTTGAATTAATTTTGAAGCCTGATGGGCCACTTGTCTGAGGATAGTTTGTTCCAAGATCACCTTAAGTCAGGATTGTAAAGCGAGTTGAAGACCAAAGGAGTCGTGTGTCCTCGTATTTCTCAAGCCCGTGGTGGATGATGTGAGGAATTTTAGCATACTCTTCAAAGGTTCAAGTAAGTTACTACCAATGGTGCATAGCCTGCACCATCATATTTTTTATGAGACAAGTTATCCAAGATATTTTCTGAGATAGTGAAATAATTTCCATAAGACATACATTCCGGAAGAGCAACTCGGTAGTTAGCCATTATAGATGTGTAGAGATTCAAAATAGATGCGAGGACTCACCATGTCATCTGACTCTCCTAGTGCCAAAATGTTGACAGTGTTGGACCAAGCAACATGTAAAGGGATCTCCTAGGTAAGAAGTCCCAATTGGACCTCAGACTGTTTGGTGTAGGAGTCCCAGAAGTGAGTCATATAGTAATGCCTTGACTGCGATTTCGTATATAGGCAAGTAAGATAACTTTGTTGGTAACAAGGGTCTGACAGCTGCAGTGAATCAAGGAAGGTGCATGAGAGGTTATAAGACATGGGGGTTTAGGTGAGTGTGCCCCTTGGAAACTTGTAATAGTACTTGACTTGGAAGGGAACACATGATCAAAGATGCATCACAAGCTGGAAAGAAAGTTAGAGAGCAATCCAAAGTGATGGTTAAACCAATTTTTTTTTTGATAAAGATTCATACATACTCATACAGAATAGTCCATACATGCATGCATAAGATAGCAAATACATATATCATTTAGTGTAAATCAGATAGCATAGAATACTATACAACATATGCATGAAACGTGTTGGCTCTTATTATATAAAGAAGTGTAAGTTCCAGTCATACAATACATCCATGTCCAACCACTAGTCCCAATACGGAACGTTACAGCCACATTCGCTTGGTCCTCCAAAGAGATGTACTAGCTCTGTGTAGTGGAGAAGCCAAGGCTCGTTACAATACTATCCAAGCTCTCTCCAAGATAGTCTTCTCAAAAGTTTGGCTGACCAAAAGCCTATATAATGAGTTATGAGGGACTATTTATAGCAAAGGGTGGGGTGGCCCTTGGCATTCCCCTTTGTGACAGTTCAACTATCCTCATGACTCTTCATCTACTCTATGATTGTTACATCCAACTATCGACACTTGAATTACACTTGAAAAGACATTACATTACAATGAAAATGTACTCATGTGAGACAACATGGCTTGAGCAAGCCATGCAAGACATCACTAACACTCAGTCCATTGTGATGAGACCAACTCTTTGATATTCTTGTGATGGTGAAGGTGGTGAGTTGATTCCAAGCTTGATCGTATGTGATGGTGTGCATGCACCCCATGGTGACATCTTACTGAAGCGAACTCTTGCCTCTGCTGCATTCGAGTGCATTATTGTGGCTCCTTCATCCAACTCATCTGCTAGCATGCCCATGGTCTTCTTGGTGCAACCAAACTAGCAACACACTGATGCATAGTGCCTGTGCTGATCTTCCAGTGTGTGCTGGGGGTCATGTGCATCAACTGTCAACTACATGCTCAACTCTAGTCAAACTTTCTTCTTGTCTTTGCCTTAGTGAGTGTGCATGCATGCTGTTGAATTCCCTTGCATGGGATCAACAACACTGCTCACCATGTCTACTCTGTGCTAGGTGCTGGGATGGATCTTTAACTTGTACGGGGGAAATTTCATTTGTGAATGCATGTTGCACCCCGTGTTGTTCTTATTCCTGCTGCAACTCATTTACTTGTCTGTGCAGCTTCATGTTCTTCCTTGAGTTGCTACTTCAACACATGCAACTCCTTCTATTAGCGCTCGAATCTGCCTCAGGCTGAATGAAGGCGAGGTTCAAGGAAACATCAAACCAAGCTCAGTCTGGTAGCTATCCCTACTAGAGCAGGAGAGGGCTCTCTCCGAGTCACACTCAATGAATGGATAGGAAAAACGGTTTGAGATGACTTACAATGCCATGTTTACCTTAGGCTAGTAAGTGAAAAGCAATTTTGGAAAAGGTTTTTGAAGTGACTGAACTTCTGAGATGTATATGGGACCGGCGCTTAGCAAAGAACAGAGAATTGAGAATGAAGGCACAAATTATTCTGTGAGGCAAGGTAGGCGGGAAGCGCAGCAATTTCAACTTAAGGTGACGCAGAATGGAAAGATTGCCGAAGATAGTGAAAAGGGCATGGTCGCATGAATCCTTTTCAACAAAAGAATAACACTGCACATGAAATTTTCCCACAGGCAGAGCAATATAAATTGAATTCTACCTAATCTCACTTAGAAAATTTCACTGAAATGAAACATGAAATGAATTATGAAACATAACAAGATACATATGGAACATAAGAACACATTTGCTACACTCACAACCACAAGAATCTCATGAAACAGAGCCGCTGCCTTTCATTAAACTCTCTGTCAAAAATACACAGTGCAGAAACAAAGTTTCTTTCCCACAGTTTCTCAGAAGTTACAAGCCAGCCAACCCTTTGCAAATAACTTGCATACAATATATAGAATGTGTGGAGAAGAAATGGAACACCCAGGGGTTGGGAAGTTACTCAAATCATTTCGAAAAGGAGATGGAGAGCCAACCATCAGCTACAGGTGCAGCGCTCTCAAGCATGACATTTGGCTGTGGTGACCCTTTGTATTCTTTTGCCACTTGGATAGATGCCCACCTGGAGAGAAAATTCTTTAAAAGGTGCCCTTGGTGCCAAAAAACTGAAGAGTAGATGACCGGGCCCACTTGGAGAAGTCGCGACCCGAAATTTCGCGAAACGGGAGCAATTTGGCCGTTTTTCCCCTCTGTGCCGCACCAAATTCCTTGTGCATCGCGCCACTTTGGAGCCTGTTTTGGGTCACTTTCAGGTGTCCAAAATGTGACCAAGTGGGCTTGTTGGAAAGCCTGTCCTGTCTACTTTCCAACCCAACTAGAATTTCTAAATTTGAAGCTCATTTTTCCCTCCAAAACTTTGTTCTCCCAAGACTGCTTTCTGTGTGTCCAAAAAGTGGCAGAGAGGCCATTTTTGGGTGTTTTTTGACCTTTAGGAGACCCAAAACTTGTCAAAATTTCTAGCCCGGACACTAGTAGATGTATTTTTCGATGCTGAATCCAAATATGCAAGCCGTTCCTTGATCTGAGTTCTATATTTTTAGCGTCGCGCCAGTGGTGCGGCGCACAGGGAGAAATTTCCTGTTTTGTGCCCAAAAAATTTGCTTGTGACCAAAATTTGCCCAAATTCCTTGAAATTTGGGCTGGAGGTTCCCTATGAAGTGCTTTGCTAGGCCAAGGAAGCCTCAGCCAAGATTCAAAGCCGATCTTGCTCCTTTGCCTCCTTTGCCTCTTTTGTCGCTTTGCTCAATTTTGCCTTTAGGCTCCTGATTCTCGCCTTGGAACTCATGTTGCGGGCCTGGTAGTGATGAGTCATGCGCCTCAGCATGTCTTTCTCCCTATTTTCTTTGTCCAACCATTGCTCCAAGTGAACGTTCACTTTCTCTAGCACATACTCACGGTCTTCGTCTCTTTGCTCGATAGGTCTGCCTTGCGCTACTAGGATGTGTCGTCGGTTTTCCTTGATCATTTGCAACTCTATCTCGGCTAGCCGATCCTCAAGTTGCTTGTTCCTCTGCTCTAGATACTGCACATTCCACTTGGCCCTATCCAAGTCTAGGGATAGTTTCTCAATCATGGATTTCTGCTCCTGAATGATCTCTCCCAGCTCAGCATTTGTAGGTTCTGCATCATCTCATAATCCTGGAGGAGAACAAACTCAGTCTCTTGCTCACCTGATGGTACACCTGAAGGTCCCTCCTCGTGCTTGGGCTTCTTGCCCTTGTCCTGTACCTGTGTCGTCGATGTAGGAACCGAGGCCCCTTCCACCCCAGGTGGAGATAACGCTCTCTTTGCTGCTGCAAACAAAGGTATGGTGCCTTTCAGATAGCCTCTCTGATATGTGATGTATATTGGCATGGTGGTAGTCTCATGGCTATCAAACTGATGTGGAGGGCTTCACATCTCAGGCTCAAACTGATGTGAAGGACCTCCCACCTCATGCTCTGCCTCTGATATCACTGGTGGAGCGTTGAAGAAATCACGGGAGATGAGGTCCTCCAAGCAATACCTTGCAATCCCAACTAATAGTCCACCAAAATCTGGATGAGAGAAAAATGATAGACACTGTTTAGTTGCTGTCGTGGGGTCTTGCGCTACATGAATTTCTTCATCTTCTCAATGTTGTTGCAGATGAAAAATGGGAGGCTCATCATCTTCACCCTGGTGAAGTGCATGAGCAGGCGGATGTGGTAGGAAAAAAGGCGAGAAAACCTCCCCTCGCAACTAAAATATTTCATGATCAATCTCATGAGTGGGGCATACTCATCCCTCAAAAATCTGAATGGAAAAACCCTGGTGAGTTGGCTCAAGCAGCTGTTCTTGATGTAAGGCTCATAGTGATGCCTCTCCACCTTCTTTTTCTTATGCCACTGCTCCCCAACATTAGGTATCCCCGTTGCCACTGATATAGCCTCCAGTGTCAAGGTGAAAGTGACCCCAGCCAGGACAAATTGGCCTCCCTGTAGATGAAGTGAAAAAAGGCGGGCCAACTCATGATGTACTCTGACATTTGCCACCCTTTGGCAAAATTCATAACATGCCAAGTGTTGGAAACAAGACATGGCAAGTGGGCATGCCTGTAGCTCTGTGAGGGTGTTGGGCTCGTCTCTGAGATGTCTGCCACTCCGGTGATGTCTCCTATGGGCCCTCTCTCCTGAAGATGTGTCACTGTGTGTATCCCCCTCATAATCTGATGAATTTTCTGATGCCATCACTGCTGTTTGTATCCTGAGTTTAGTGCTGCCTTTTGAATCCAATGACACTGATGAATGCTCTGAAAATCTGTTACCAAGGGGACAATAAAACAGGGGAGTGTTAGGAGGGGAATGATGAAAAGGGGAATAGGGGTTTAAAGGGGAAATTTATCAGGGATTTGGGAGTGTTTGGGGTATGGTTTTGATGGGGTAGGGTTAAGGAACTTTTGAGCTATATGAGTAAAGGGGACAAAGGGATATGATTGTAATGTAGCTAGGGTAACTATTAGGGAAAAATGCTCTAGGGGAATTTAGCAAATAGCGGTAGGGTAGGAGCATATTTAACAATCAAGTTACTGTAGCAAAAACCTAGCTTTTTTACCCTTTTTGTGTCATTTTTGTGTTTGCTTAAAAAAAATTGTTTTTGGTCTCATGGTCACCAACATCATATTTTTCTTTAAGCTTAGTATCAGTGGTGAAAAGATTTATGGGCACTTTTGCAATTTTAAGAGCCAATTCCAAAATTTTTGGGTGATTCGGTGCATTGTTAGGCTCACAGGGCTGTGCACCGCGCGCTTTGCCCAGTGCGTCGCGCCAGTGTAATATTAACACTGTGGCCGGGCTCCCAGTGTGCCGCGCGCCCTGAGTGTGCCACGCCACATTGTGTGTGCGCCGCGCGCGGTCAAACGACACAATTTTTGTTTGAAAAACAAGGGAGGGAGTTTTAGGTTGGTTGCTTTAGGGAATATGATGGAATGGAGGTGGAAATGATGAGGAATGAAGGGACAAGGGGAGGGGAGCAAAACCTTGGTGCTCATCATCACTTTTTGCGACCCCATTTTTCATTTTCCTTGGTGATTTTTCCATGGATGTCCATTATGCTTTTGGATACCATCAGACATCTTACAAACCTCATATTAATGACAAAAGTGATGGAGAAGAGGTGTCGATCATGGCCTACCTCTTGATTTGCTGACTTCGCCGAGATTTGAGATAAATTGCAATGTTTTTGGGCACCTGGCTGTGTGCGTCGTGCGCCAAGCCCAGTGCGTCACGTGCCTTGAGTGCGTCGCGCCCTTCTGGATTTTGCACTGTGGGCTGGCTGCCGATGTGTCGCGCCCTCCGTGTGCGTTGCGCGCCCTGGTGTGTGCGCCGCGCCACCTAGAAGTATGCTCTCCTTGCTCGAATTCCTCCTCCTTAGCTCTCCTTTCTTCAACAATGCCTCTCTCAAGCTTTTTCATAACACAATGACTAAGTCTTGGGCCAAAACAAATATATATAGGCTTTGAGAGAGTTGGGTTTAATTTTTTCCTCTTTGAAGACCCACTTTCTAATGTTTGAGTTTTGCACTTTTCATTGACTTTTAAAACACTCTGTTTTTCCTTTTTCTTTGAAATTTTGGCTCTCATGATAAAATTTTCAGCGTTTCTTTGCGGGGATTGTGTGACTGAGCCTCTGGCTTTGAAATCCATGACTGCATCTAAAAATGTCAACTGTCGATTTTTGGAAAATTTTGTCATAGTTGACCTTGTTTGACTTTTCTTCAAAACAGAGTTTTGAAGAAGAGTCGATGTCTATTGTGGTGATGATGAAGCTTTCTGCACTATAGGTATATAATATCTCCCTCTGGCCTGCATAACTTGTTCTGGACATGTTTTTTCAAAGACCTTATTGATGATTTCCTAAACCCAACAATAAAAATGATTCTGTCCTGTAATATGACCAGACCTTGACTATCATGAACTTCAGTGATTATGGACCAAGACCTGAACCAGCAGGGGCCAGACATGAGGGAAGATAAGTGGCATGACTTTCTCCGTCAGATCATGGAATGTCCCTAGCGAAATGCAGCTGAGTGGATGGAGCGGGACACCTAAAATTTGAAATTCACAAAGAACTTTGATCTTTGACGGAGGGCTGACCAGACCAACTCTAACATTGGCTCCAATGGGGGATGGTAGCTCCTTGGAGGTGGCAAGAACAGCAGATCTCTAGAGGAGCTAGACAGTGCCTCTCGGTCCGTTGGGCTATGGAGTCATAATTTTGATAAACAACACAAGACTTTGACTTATTTACAAAACTGAAGTAAGCAAGAAATTGACTCAAAATTGACAATTGGAATAACTCAAAACTGACTGTACATACTGAAACCAAACTGAAATAAAAATGGTATTTACAATGATAGTGGAAGCAGCATTAATGGATCAGCAATGATACCGCTTGTGTAGCTGACCATTGTTCGGCCCTCCTGGACAGTGTTCCCCATTCATTTCTTTCAGAAGAAAGGCATTCTGCCCTCTATATGTTGCAATCTTGAAAGGACCTTCCCATAGATTTTTGAACTTTCTGTGCTTGCCTTTCTCCTCATTTCTTGCATCCCACTTCAGCACCACATCATCCAACTGAAGTTTGTCCGCTTTTTCTTTTCTGTCATAGATTTTCCTTGTCTTCTCCTGCAACTTGGATGTGTTTTTGAAAACTTCTTCTCTTGTTTGCTGCAAGTGGATCATTTGATTCAGCCTTCTCTGCATGGGATCTTCCTCACTGTCAGCCTCCTGAAGAAGTTTGACCACCGGGGCAGCAAGGGAAGCGGGAAATACCGTGTCCACTCCATAAACCAGCTCAAACAGTGACATACCAATAGACTTTTTTCTAACTGATTCGATCTGCCCAAAGTGCATGAACCAACCTCTTGTTCTAGCTCTTCTTATTAATTTCCAGCAGCTTCTTGATGATGTTGACCAAAGATTTATTCGAAGATTCCGCCAATCCATTGCCTTGCAGATGATAGGCAGTTGAATGACCCAAAATTATGTGATATTTGTGACAAAATTCTACCATCCTTTTCGATTTAGAAGCTGCTGCATTATTAGTGATTATTTTGTTTGGACAACCAAAGCGATACAAGATGTAATTTTCGAGAAATGAGATGATTACCGTGTCCATCGCTTGTCTGGTAGGTGCTGCCTCAATCTATTTTGTGAAGTAGCCTGTCGCTATAAGGATCCACCTATGCTGTCCGAAAGAGGCGGGATGAATTTCCCCAATGAAATCCAACCCCCACTGCTGGAATGGAGTGCTCACTTTGATTGGCTTGAGTGGCAAAGGCTGTAGTTTCTGTTTTCCTTCGAAAATTTGACATTTATGACAATGCTTTACCATATTATGCACATTAGCAAACAAAGTAGGCCAGTAGTACCCCGCTCTCAAGATTTTGTTTGTTGTTGACTTCCAAAAAGGATGTCTACCACACTCTCCTCCGTGGAAGTCTTCCATGACTTTCTTTGCCTCCTCTTGCACCAGACAATTTAGTAAAATGCCACCGGGATATTTCCAATATAGTGCAGAATTCAAGATACAAAATTTGGCAGCCCTCAATTTAAGTGTTCTCGCTTTGTTTCTAACCATTCTGGGCGGTGGTGATAGATTTTTTAGCACATAGATTATATCAGAATACCATGGGGACAAAGCAAACATTTTAGATACCTGAACTGAAGTTCCTTCATCATTCTCATCGGACATGGCAACAATCAGATTTATGTCCAATGCATGCAAATTTGATTCAGCCATTAGTTTCGCCAATCCCTATCCTTTGACCAGCTTTGTAGGCTTTATATCCACATCATATTCAAGCAAGGCTGTGATCCATTTGCCCCTTCTCCCTTCAGGATCGGTCTGCACTAAAACATCTTTCACAGCAGTATTGGGAACATAGGCCAGAATGTGAGAATGTAAGACATACACCTGGAAATCTTTCAGTGCCTTCACCAATGCCAGGGCTTGCTTCTCAATGATGTTGTACTTCAAAGCTGCATCCCTTATAGCCCTGCTGAAGAATGCAATAGGTCTTTCATGATCATCCCTCTTCTGCAATAGTATTGCTGCCATAGTGTGCTCAGAAGCAAATGAAAACAATATGAAATCTTGAGTGTAATCCGGGCTGACTAGAACTGGAGCTGAAGAGAGGGCCAATTTGACCAAGTTGAAAGATTTTACAGCCTCATCCGTCCATTTCACCTGGCTGTCCTTCTTAAGCATGTTGGTCATTTCTTTCAAGTGTTCCGCAAGATTAGGCACAAAGCGATGCAGAAAATTCATCTTACCATTGAATGACTGTATCTCCTTTTTGTTCCTAGGCAGATCAATTTGCTGAATTTCTTGGACACGTGCTGGGTCTATGTGGATGCCATCTTTTGAAATGATATGGCCAAGTAGTTTTCCTTCCTCCATGGCGAACAAGCTCTTCTTAGGATTCAACGATAGGCCATATTTCCTGCATTTTTGAAAGACAATTTTTAGGTGATGCATATGCTCTTCATCAGATTTTGAAAACACCATCAAGTCATCCAAGTACACCACCAAAAACACATCCTTCTCATTTGCAAACGCCAAGTCCATTGCACACTGAAATGTGGCACTTGCATTCTTCAAACCGAATGGCATTTTGGCATAGTGAAATGTTCCCCATGGAGTTGTGAATGCTGTCTTCTCCCTATCATCTTCATGGACTGAAATTTGGTTATATCCGGAATAACCATCGAGCAGAGACATACGAGATGCCCCCACTACTCGCTGAAGTATATGGTCCATCTTGGGCAGTGGATAGTTGTCCTTCAATGAGACCTTGTTTAGATTTATGAAATCAATGCATAGGCGGATCTCACCGGTCTTCTTTCGTACAGGAACTAAGTTAGATATCTAATCTGAAAATCTGATAGGCACAATGATACCTGACTTGTACAACCTATTTACCTCTTTTTTGATGGATGGCAACAACTTTGGATTGATCCTTCTCAGCTTTTGTCTAAATGGTTTCTGATTGGGCTTGATAGGTATGGTGTGCTGAATGATGTTCGTATCATAGGTCTTTAAATCTGAATAATCCCAAGCAAATACATCTGCAAATGAAGCCATCAAACTGATATATTTGTCCTTAATCTTTGGCGGTAGTGTCTTGGACAATTTTACCAATTTTGGATTTGCTGCTGTACCGATGTTGACTTCTTCTACACCTTTCTCCGTGGGCTGCAAAGTTGGCTTGCAGGCTACATCATCTTGATCGAAAAGTTCTTCTAGGGGTATCAAGCCTTTAGGAATGACGTTGTTCTTTAGCTACAATATGTCCATTTGATTGATTTGAACTTCTTCTATACCATTCCCTTTGTTCTCATCATTTTCCACATCGATTAAGGTTTCTTTGAACTTGCCTTTGTTGAGCAGAAAATCCTTAATCCCCTCATCATCTTGGAACACTTGCCAATGTCACTGATTGTCTAGAATGGTTGGACAGTGCTTGACATGGATTTCAAATTTGTTGCTGGAGTTCATGGGGATCTTCAAGCTGCTCGCTACCTTGGCAAGAGCATCAACAATACTATTTTGTATTCGTGGCACACATGTCAAGGTGTATTCGGAAAATAGCTTCAAAATGTCCAAAACTGCATTACGATAGGCTCACATCCTAGCATGTTTTTCTTGGTACTCACCTCTGACCTGTTTTATCACCAACTCGGAGTCGCCATATACTGAAATCCTCTTTGCATTCAGCTTCCTAAGAATCTTTAGGCCAACAATCAAAGCTTCATATTCGGCTTCATTGTTGGAACATTTGAAGGCCAACTTGTAGGAGCAAACTCTCACGCTGCTAGGTACTTTGTTTGGGGCGGAGAAAGGACTGCGTACCCAAATACCAATACCAGCTCCATCATTCCCTACTGCTCCATCAAAATCCATGGTCCATAAGCCTTCTTCTTCCTCTTGCCAGTGCTGAAAATCTATTTGCTGTCCATTGTTTGTTTGTTGTCCATTGTTTGTTTTCTGTCCATTATTTATTTGCTATCCATCGTTTTCAACTGATTGCCCAATCTTTTGTTGCTTTTCTTGTCTTTCTTTCTTCAAAATCTCTCTAAATTTTTTTATTATCTCTGAAATGTCGTCTGCTTCTACCATCTGACTATCTATTTCATTTAAACTATCTGCAATTAAAACAAAAGACTCTAAATATGTGTGCACATAGTTTATAGGATGATTTATTGGTTTCTCCTTGCTTGTGATCATATACTTCATCTTTTGTTCCCGATATAATTTCCTCATTTGTCCAAATACCAAGATTGTCGCATAGGAGAAATCCAACTGTAGTGTCCCCTTCAATTTTGCCACCCAAGACCTGGAAAGAAGCATACCAAACCTTGGAGGAATGTTTGCTACCACTACGTCCATCAGAACATTTTTCATATGAAGTTGATCCAAATTCACAACTAAGTCTTTGATGAGCCCAATGCATCTTACTCTGCTGGAGTCGAATGAGTAGAGATCATGATATTGGCGGGTGATGTCCAGACCAAGCTTATCCATGATAGCCTTGGGCATGAGATTGTGAGAGGCTCTGGAATCGAACATGGTATTGTGTAGCACAAAGTCATGTAATCGTAAACTGATATAGAAGGGTGGCACCTCGCTCTCAGGAGACTCACCATTCGTCGCTGGCCCAAAAATCATTTCAGGCTGATCATCTTCCACGTTTACCATGTCGGACATTGGGTCCAAGTTCAACATTTTAGAAATCTGTCCTCTATAGCTTCTGTTCTTCATGATTTCAGTCAAAGGGATGGATACCTTTAGCTGAGAAATCTCATTCTCTAGGCTGAAAGCAGGAGTTCTTTCTACCTCTTTGCCTGGGATCTCTTTCCTTTCCTTGTCTTTTGAGATGGCCGGTTGCTGTGATTGTTCCGCTGATTTCGATTTGCTGCTCTCCGGAACAACCACATCCTTTCCCTTTCTTTGTGTAGCTGATAGATCTTTCTTTTTTGTTTCATCCTCCTTCTTTTTTTGAATTTGTTTAGCCGGTACATCTCTGTTTTGAAGGGAATATCGCTGTTGTTGTGTGGACAAAGCATTCATATACCCCCTTTGATATTCTTCTGACTCTTCTTCCAACACGGTTTCGTTAGCTAGGATAAAATCGGTGTCTTGGTATGTAGCTGAATTCACTGCACATTATTCTTCTTCGGTGATGTAAGTAGGCAGCTCATCGGGAGTAAAGAGATGATTCTCTTCACCTATTACATTCCCTTCCTCATCTGATTTTGGTCCATGTACAAAATTCTGCTGCAAAGGTGTTTGTATCGGCTGTTGTGCTGTCTACTCTTGAGTCCGCTGATCTCTTTGTCTAATTCTATATTGTGGCTGCTGTTGGCCACGAAAGTTAGGATTCCTAACTTGTGGCTCTGGCTTGTCAAGTTTTACCCTTTCGAGCATCTGTTCTACCTTCTTGAGTAGCTGATCCATTGAAGAAGATTCTTCTTTCACAGTGGTTTTATTCTCTGCTTTTGCTCTTGCTCTTTTGGACAGCAGGTTAGCGTCAACGCTGACTGGAATTTTCTGCATATCTTCCATTATAGCCGGTTCTCTCTCTCGTAATTGGTACACCATGTTAGCATCAAAAACATCGGAAACTTCATCATTGCTAGTCCCACCGATGGATTTATATGGTCTGGGATATCATTGTAGACTGCATTAAATCTAACGCAATAATCTTGGACCGACTCACCGCATTCCGCTTGATTTGTTCTTACTCGGCCAGAATTTGAAGGGGATTATTTTTGACTTCCCACCTGTTCAAAAATTGTCTTTGTAGCTCAGCCAAGGTGGTGATGCTTGCAGCCGTCAAACCTTTGAACCATTTCCTCACATCTCCTGCAAATGTTTGTACAAAGAGCCTCATTGCCACGTTCTCTGCATCGATCTCATGAAGTTCATAGAAATCTGCCATTTTATCCACATGTTGTTGAGCTGTAATACTGTTAGGAGTGCCATCAAAAAATGGGATTTTACTTTGATAGTCATTTGGCATGTCATCTAGGACTTGGGGTAGAACAAGAGGAGCAAAACGGGAAGCCATCATTCTCGGTGGATTTGGCCTTGGAGGTGTTGGAGGAGTATGCACAGTTTGCAAGGGGCTTGCACTTGGAGTTTGGGGCTGTGTGGCAATGCAGTTATCGATTAATCTATTAGCTCTTTCTGTCTCAAGGTCTACAAGAAATTGCGGATCGGGGATGGTGTAATCAACAACATTTTCGAATTTAGATTCAAACAGTGATATCTCAAATCGTTCGTCAAACTAAAGCTCTTCGAGATACTCAAAAATATCGGGACATGAAGGGGATTTGAACGCGGGAGTTATGGTGCTTTCTTGACGAAGGAGTCTTGGGATCAAATTTGGATTTTCGTAAATGTGAGGAGGGTCCGGGTTCGGATTCGCTCTGGTGTATCGTCTTGAAGCTAGCGTGCTATTGAGAGGAATTACGGGACACAACCAACTTACTCAGCCTTTCCAATCCTAAGCTCATCATCCGGAAGCCAAGAATTCTTATGAAACAAGGGGATTTTATTTTCAACTTGTCCCTAGCGGAGTCGCCACTATGTTAGCGCTCGAATCTGCCTCAGGCTGAATGAAGGCGAGGTTCAAGGCAACATCAAACCAAGCTCAGTCTGGTAGCTAGCCCTACCAGAGTAGGAGAGGGCTCTCTCTGAGTCACACTTAGTGAATAGATAGGGAAAACGGTTTGAGATGACTTACAATGTGATGTTTACCTTAGCCTAGTAAGTGAAAAGCGATTTTGGAAAAGATTTTTGAAGTGACTGAACTTCTGAGATGTATATGGGACTGGTGCTTAGCAAAGAACAGAGAATTGAGAATGAAGGCACAGATTATTTTGTGAGACAAGGTAGGTGGGAAGCGCAGCAATTTCAACTTAAGGTGACGCAGAATGGAAAGATTGCCGAAGATAGTGAAAAGGGCATGGTTGCATGAATCCTTTTCAACAGAAGAATAACACTGCACATGAAATTTTCCCACAGGTAGAGTAATATAAATTGAATTCTACTTAATCTCACTTAGAAAATTTCACTGAAATGAAACATGAAATGAATTATGAAACATAACAAGATATATATGGAACATAAGAACACATTTGCTACACTCACAACCACAAGAATCTCATGAAACAGAGCCACTGCCTTTCATTAAACTCTCTGTCAAACATACAAAGTGCAGAAACAGAGTTTCTTTCCCACAGTCTCTCAGAAGTTACAAGCCAACCAACCCTTTGCAAATAACTTGCATACAATATATAGAATGTGTGGAGAAGAAATGGAACGCCCAGGGGTTGGTAAGTTACTCAAATCATTTTGAAAAGGAGATGGAGAGCCAACCATCAGCTACAGGTGCAGCGTTCTCAAGCATGACATTTGGCTGTGGTGACCCTTTGTATTTTTTTGACACTTGGATAGATACCCACCTGGAGAGAAAATTCTTTAAAAGGTGCCCTTGGTGCCAAAAAACTGAAGAGTAGATTACTAGGCCCACTTGGAGAAGTCGTGACCCGAAATTTCGCGAAATGGGAGCAATTTGGCCATTTTTTTCCCCTGTGTGCCGCGCCAAATTCCCTGTGCGTCGCGCCACTTTGGAGCCTATTTTGGGTCACTTTCATGTGTCCAAAATGTGCCCAAGTGGTCTTGTTGGAAAGCCTGTCCTGTCTACTTTCCAACCCAATTTGAATTTCTGAATTTGAAGCTCATTTTCCCCTCCAAAAAGCCTGTCCTGTCTACTTTCCAACCCAATTTGAATTTCTGAATTTGAAGCTCATTTTCCCCTCCAAAAATTCATTCTCCCAAGACTACTTTCTGTGTGTCCAAAAAGTGGCAGAGAGGCCATTTTTGGGTGTTTTTTGACCTTTAGTAGACCCAAAACTTGTCAAAATTTCTAGCCCGAACACCAGTAGACGTATTTTTCGATGCTGAATCCAAATATGCAAGCTGTTCCTCGATCTGAGTTCTAGATTTTTAGCATCGCGCCAGTGGCATGACGCACAGGGAGAAATTTCATGTTTTGTGCCCAAAAAATTTGCCTGTGACCAAAATTTGCCCAAATTCCTTGAAATTTGGGATGGGGGTTCCCTATGAAGTGCTTTTCTGGGACAAGGAAGCCTCAACCAAGATTCGAAGCCAATCTTGCTCCTTTGCCTCCTTTGCCTCTTTTGTCGCTTTGCTCAATTTTGCCTTTAGGCTCCTGATTCTTGCCTTGGAACTCATGTTGCGGGCCTGGTAGTGATGAGTCATGCAACTCAGCATGTCTTTCCCCTGTTTCCTTTGTCCAACTGCTATTCCAAGTGAACGTTCACTTTCTCTAGCACATACTCACGGTCTTCGTCTCTTTGCTCCATAGGTCTGCCTTGCGCTGCTAGGATGTGTCGCCGATTTTCCTTGATCATTTGCAACTCTATCTCAGCTAGCCGATCCTCAAGTTGCTTGTTCCTCTGCTCTAGATACTGCACGTTCCACTTGGCCTTATCCAAGTTTAGGGATAGTTTCTCAATCATGGATTGCTGCTCCTAAATGATCTCTCCCAGCTCAGCATTTGTAGGTTCTGCATCCGTCTCATAATCCTGGAGGAGAACAAACTCAGTCTCTTGCTCACCTGATGGCACACCTGAAGGCCACTCCTCGTGCTTGGGCTTCTTGCCCTTGTCATGTACCTGTGTCGTCGATGTAGGAAGCGAGGCCCCTTCCACCCCGAGAGGAGATAACGCTCGCTTTGCTGCTGCAAAACAAAGGTCTGGTGCCTTTCGGATAGCCTCTTTGATATGTGATGTATACTGGCATGGTGGCAGTCTCATGGCTATCAAACTGATGTGGAGGGCTTCCCATCTCAAGCTCAAACTGATGTGAAGGACCTCCCACCTCATGCTCTGCCTATGATATCACCAGTGGAGCGCTGAAGAAATCACGGGAGATGAGGTCCTCCCAAGCAATACCTTGCAAGCCCAACTGATAGTCCACCAAAATCAGGATGAGAGCAAAATGATAGACACTGTTTAGCTGTTGTCATGGGGTCTTGCGCTGCATGAATTTCTTCATCTTCTCAATGTTGTTGCAGATGAAAAATGGGAGGCTCATCATCTTCACCCTGGTGAAGTGCATGAGCAGGCGGATGTGGTAGGCATAAAGGTGAGAAAACCTCCCCTCACAACTGAAATATTTCATGATCAATCTCATGAGTGGGGCATACTCATCCCTCAAAAATCTGAATGGAAAAACCCTGGTGAGTTGGCTCAAGCAGCTGTTCTTGATGTAAGGCTCATAGTGATGCCTCTCCACCTTCCTTTTCTTATGCCACTGCTCCCCAACATTAGGTATCCCCGTTGCCACTGATATAGCCTCCAGTGTCAAGGTGAAAGTGACTCTAGCCAGGACAGATTGGCCTGCCTGTAGATGAAGTGCAAAAAGGCGGGCCAACTCATGATGTACTCTGACATTTGCCACCCTTTGGAAAAATTCATAACATGCCAAGTGTTGGAAATAAGACATGGCAAGTGGGCATGCCTGTAGCTCTATGAGGGTTTTGGGCTCGTCTCTGAGATGTCTGCCACTCCGGTGATGTCTCCTATGGGCCCTTTCTCCTGAAGATGTGTCATTGTGTGTATCCCCCTCATAATCTGATGAATTTTTTGATGCCATCACTGCTGTTTGTATCCTGAGTTTAGTGCTGCCTTTTGAATCCAATGACATTGATGAATGCTCTGAAAATCTGTTACCAAGGGGACAATAAAATAGGGGAGTGTTAGGAGGGGAATGATGAAAAGGGGAATAGGGGTTTAAAGGGGAAATTTATCAGGGATTTGGGAGTGTTTGGGGTATGGTTTTGATGGGGTAGGGTTAAGGAACTTTTGAGCTATATGAGTAAAGGGGACAAAGGGATATGATTGCAATGTAGCTAGGGTAACTATTAGGGAAAAATGCTCCAGGGGAATTTAGCAGATAGAGGTAGGGTAGGAGCATATTTAACAATCAAGTTACTGTAGCAAAACCCTAGATTTTTTACCCTTTTTGTGTCATTTTTGTGTTTTCTTAAAAAAATTTGTTTTTGGTCTCATGGTCACCAACATCATATTTTTCTTTAAGCTTAGTATCAGTGGTGAAAAGATTTATGGGCACTTTTGCAATTTTAAGAGCCAATTCCAAAATTTTTGGGCGATTCAGTGCATTCTTAGGCTCACAGGCCTGTGCGCCACGCGCTTTGCCCAGTGCGCCGTGCACCGGGTATGCGATGTGCCAGTGTAATGTTAACACTGTGGCCGGGCTCCCAATGCGCCGCGCCACATTGTGTGTGCGCCGCGTGCGGTCAAACGACACAATTTTTGTTTGAAAAACAGGGGAGGGAGTTTTAGGTTGGTTGCTTTAGGGAATATGATGGAATGGAGGTGGAAATGATGAGGAATGAAGGGACAAGGGGAGGGGAGCAAAACCTTGGTGCTCATCATCACTTTTTGCGACCCCATTTTTCATTTTCCTTGGTGATTTTTCCATGGATGTCCATTGTGCTTTTGGATACCATCAGACATCTTACAAACCTCATATTAATGACAAAAGTGATGGAGAAGAGGTGTCGATCATGGCCTACCTCTTGATTCGCTGACTTCGCCGAGATTTGAGATGAATTGCAATGTTTTTGGGCACCTGGCTGTGTGCGTCGCGCGCCCTGAGTGCGTCATACCCTTGTGGATTTTGCACTGTGGGCTGGTTGCCGATGCGTCGCGCCCTCCGTGTGCATCGTGCGCCCTGGTGTGTGTGTCACGCCACCTAGAAGTCTGCTCTCCTTGCTCGAATTCCTCCTCCTTAGCTCTCCTTTCTTCAACAATGCCTCTCTCAAGCTTTTTCATAACACAATGACTTAGTCTTGGGCCAAAACAAATATATATAGGCTTTGAGAGAGTTGGGTTTAATTTTTTCCTCTTTGAAGACCCACTTTCTAATGTTTGAGTTTTGCACTTTTCATTGACTTTTAAAACACTTTGTTTTTCCTTTTTCTTTGAAATTTTGGCTCTCATGATAAAATTTTCGGCGTTTCTTTGCAGGGACTGTGTGACTGAGCCTCTGGCTTTGAAATCCATGACTGCATCTGAAAATGTCAACTGTCGATTTTTGGAAAATTTTGTCATAGTTGACCTTGTTTGACTTTTCTTGAAAACAGAGTTTTGAAGAAGAGTCGATGCCTATTGCGGTGATGATGAAGCTTTCTGCACTATAGGTATATAAGATCTCCCTTTGGCCAGCATAACTTGTTCTAGACATGTTTTTTCAAAGGCCTTATTGATGATTTCCTAGACCCAACAATAAAAATGACTTTGTCTTGTAATATGACCAGACCTTAACTATCATGAACTTCAGTGATTATGGACCAAGACCTGAACCAGTAGGGGCCAGACATGAGGGAAGATGAGTGGCATGACTTTCTCTGTCAGATCATGGCATGTCCCTAGCGAAATGCAGCTAAGTGGATGGAGCGGGACACCTAAAATTTGAAATGCACAAATAGCTTTGATCTCTGACGGAGGGCTGACCAGACCGACTCTAACACCTTCTTTGTTACATTCTCTGTCTTCATGCAATCTTCATGTTACACCGTCACCTCATATCCTGATTCTCCAAAGTTGCTTTCATCGTCAATGGATCTGCTTGAGATTGTAACTTTGTTCTGCCTCCATGTTGTCAACAACCTTCCTCTTGCATTCGTTACATTTGGTATGCTGCCTTCCGCTGTTTCTCATGATGTTGCTCATTGTGATGTTGCTACTATCATATCTTGATGTCCTTGTCTACGAAAAACTTGATGTATTCATGGGTAGGCAAGCCCATAGACACTTGATCAGCTGCATCCCCAAGTGTGCTATGAATGTTGTCTTTGACTCTGCTCTCTTGGAAACAATTGTACCTGTACTACTAAGAGGTAGATGAAAACCTATGATACCTAGAGACATGACAACACTCATGGCAAGCAATTTGTCAGTCGAAAACCAAAATGAACTTGAGAACTGACTTGCAACATACCTGTGTGACTGATCATGAACGCTGCATAATTTCAGTTAGGAGGTTGGGAAACTGATTGCCAAGACTGCACAAGGCACAGTCTGGGCTACTGGGAGGCTGACTGAATACTGGAACTATGCAATGCATAGTCCAATCTGGCTACTGACTACTGGAATTGCGCTACATGCAATCTCAGTTGACGGTGACTACATACTCATGCACTGCATTGCACAATTTTCTGGGCCAATTGTCATTGTCACTCTGAAATGCGAAAATAGTCCTGGAGGATAGTGCTTGGGTAGAAATGCACATTTCTGGAGAGGAAGACAGAGCTTTCCTTTCCTAGATTGCACAACACTGTCTAAGTGAAGGTAGAGTCTAGGCCAAGGTTGGCCAGACTTGCTGATGGGAAACTGAAAGAAAATATGTA
This sequence comes from Pinus tabuliformis, assembly GCA_031772625.1. Lineage (NCBI taxonomy): Eukaryota > Viridiplantae > Streptophyta > Pinopsida > Pinales > Pinaceae > Pinus > Pinus tabuliformis. The sequence continues at coordinate 122,593,961 of CM062810.1, read as the reverse complement.
AGTGGATGCATGGCGACATTAAGTGAAAGCATAAGTGATTGATAGCACATGCACACATGAATGAAAGATTCAGTAAGCATATCAACATGCATGTGGGTGAAGCGAGTTGCCGAATCGATGATCGTTCATTCAAAAGAGTTCCATGCATGCGACAACAGTCACTTAGCAACAAAAACTGAAACAGTGCTGGTACAAGCTAGTATGTATCAAAATGACAGCAAGCATTCGTTGAAATCGAGCAGACATCATTCATTCGAAGTGAAACACAAAAAGCGCCAGAAATGCAACAGAAGTCATGGAAAGAAAACTTACCCTAAAACAATTGAGTTGAGTGTGCTGATAGCTCCTAGATGTGATGTGGGATGTTAGAGCTGCAAGGTTTATGTGAGGAATGAGCTCTGTAGCGTTTGGTTGACAATTTTTGATAACATTGAGGTTGTGATGCGCATGCCACAAATCTAGGGAAAGTGACACTTAGTGGGAGGTTTCTGAAATGATCCTTGCATGTAACCTTCAACTGCCAAAAATAGATCCCTGAAACAATGAATGACTTTGCATGCTACCTTGGGAGAAGTAGCCCATGCATGCAAGTAAATTTTGCTTGGTCCCAGAGGGAACTGGTCAACTCAACTGCACATCCAAGAGGTTGCTCAACTCTTGGGAGAAAATGTGAATTTTTGGCTAGGAGCTGGGCTGGCTGCTCAGAAGATTTGCACAATTTTGGGGCAAAGCAGCTGACTGTTGCCCAGATTTTCTCAAATTTTGGGCTGAGTAGCCCAACTAGGAAGGATTGCACAATTTTTTGGGTGAAGCTTGCTCAATAGAATTGTGCAATTTTGGGGCCCAACAGGCTACCAGTCAGGTTTTCACAATTTATGGAGGGAAGACTGGTTGCCCTCTAAATTTGCACAAATTCTTGAAGGAGTTGCTCAGCCTGCTGTTGGACCACGTTTGGATGAACAACCTATGAGGGGAATGCATCAAGGTTTGATCAACAGACTGTCTTTCTGCGAGAAAATCACTGGAGCTTATGTAGTTGACAGAGCAAGATATGCTGCTATGAAGGTTGTTAGGGAGGCTCCAAAACGAAGCTAAGGAAAAATTTTGGAGGATGGTTGTAGTCGCTACAACACATAGGAAGACCTTGTTTGGTCATTGTCGATGCCTACATAAGTTCTAGGGCTAGAAATATGACAATCACAAATGGGAAGTCTAAATAAACTTGTATTATATCCTCCTACCCAAACCCTCATTGAGAATGATTTTCGTATTTGGGTAGAAGAGAAAGAAGAATAATACCTTTATAAGTCATCACCCTGCCCAATCTGTATATTACAAACCACCATTGGAAATGACAAACTAGATGAGGATAATTTGATTGAAAAATTTCTACAAAATAAATATCTTGTTGCCATAAATATTGATGGCATAAAAGAATAATATGTAGGGCATCTTGGTTTCTCTTAGGATAGTTCATGAGAATATATAATTACTACTGGTTCTTAGCAATGCAATATGAAAATCATATAAATCAACCCTTCCGTAACTTTGAAAATCATCCCTTTCCTTTCGGTTGACCAAGAAGAAAAACTAGTCACTATTTTGAGGTAGAGTATTGATGTCTTTGCATGGGATTACAAGGAAATGAATGGATTCTACCCTTCTATATTCACTCATCATATATACATCAAATATTACCACAAACATTTTCATGAACCTTAAAGGAGAAGGACTATTTCACTAAAATACATTGTAAACAAGTAACTGCAGAAATTATTAGATGCATTTTTTATCTATTTAATTTTATACATTGAGTGTGCTTCCTGTTGGAATAAGGAATTACTAAGGGGGGGTGAATTAGTAATAGTGAGATTCTTTAATATTTTTCTTGAATATCCTTTTAGTCTGAATTTATTTTCTATTACTTATGAGAGCTTTTATTCATAGAGAAAGTAAGGAGCAACTATAAGGATTAATATGTTCATACAACCATTCACATGAGCAACATACACATTTTGACATCGGTGCTTTTACGTGGAAACCCAAAGGGAAAAAACCGCCAATTTTTTGTTTGTTTATGATGTAATTTAAGAACATACTTAATTACATCAGATTGTTTGTGATAACCCACTCACAAGAGGCACCGAACCCCCTTAGATTAGCAAGCACCAACTTACCAAAAGGCACCAAACTCTTTTGAATGCAAGAACCAACTTGTTATTGCCACTATTCTACTATTCCATACAATTTTCAAACTGAAAACATAGTCATATATAAATATAAGTAAATACCAATCAGGTTGGTTGCAAAAACAACTTCTACCCGTGGTCCATTGATGTTCAAAAGACTCCCATATTCTGATTTCCATACGCTACTTTCATTCAAGTAACCAACGTATGCACATAACTTTAGTAAAGGCAAAGATCTTATATCCAGCTAACTAGCTTTTCATATATTTCATCATTTTTTCATCTTTAACCATTGCATCATTACTTCATTATTCATTAATTAAATAGTAATCATGTGACATAAGAGCAAAATAAACCATCACACATAAGAAACATAACAACACATGAGAACACTAGGATTTTTAGGTGGAAACCCAATGTGGGAGAAAACCACCACTTTCGTCATTTATGTCTTCTTCTTTTATTATTAAGAAAACTTCTTACAATCTTGTATTGGTGCATAATCTTACCAGTACGAAGGGAACCCACTTACAGAAGGCCACAACCTTCTCTCGTTCTCTAGCACCCACTAGAAGGGAGATCCAATCCCCTAGATCTTCTTTATCGACTACTACCTAAAGGGATCACCTACCCCCTACACAAATTTACCAGCTACCATTGGAAGGAAGCTTTGACTCCCTCACTTAAGGATCCAACCCTTAGCACCTCTTATGGAACACATTTCATAATATTTCATACTAGATCCACTTGACTCAAAACATCACATTTGTAGGTCACCTTTCATCATATTTTCATACTAGACCCACTTCCATAATTAAGCCCAACATAAAGTAACAATTTCAAAATAAAACACTAAGCAAACTAAATCACTGTATTACGATAAACCAATCACTAAATCTTAATCAATCATTGAAACAAGATCAAACCAATTCATAACAGATATAAACCATTAGATCATACCAATGCACAACCATTCATCGCAAACCATACATTGTTCAAAATCCCAAAAACCAATTGTTGTCGCTCCAAATCCTAATAAGATAGACTTGAAAATGTATATGCTATTGTTATAAAGCATATCCTCATATATACGTGCCTCTCATGTATAAGACCTGCATACATATCTCAAATCACTAACAACTTAATCCGATCCAGATCTTTTACTTCAATGATGCATACATAATTGCATTTAAAATAGCATGTAACCAAGTGAAACATGCACATAAAAGAAGCAGAAATCAAAATAAACCATGAGATCGAAGGCACACAAACAAGTTGATAACAATGTTCACCTAATATGGGCCATGTATCCCAACCCTCCTCAATGTGGGGAGGCCTTTTCATTAATTAGTAGGAAAATCAAATTACATGCAAATTCAAATTGACACCTTATACCTCCACTTCCTGGGATGGCCTAAATATGTAGATCTACGGTTGGATTCTTGGCGAAAAATCATGAAAAATGACTATAAAGTCAGCTCTATTTTGTGTTAGTGACCTCTAGGGCTCTAGGGAATATTCCCCAAGATTCCCAAGGAATATGTCTTGACAAACACACCCAAGAGCGGCACTAATTCAACTCTAGTCTTCCCTACACACTTTGAAATTCAGCCTCACACATCCTCCTCCATTAGTGCTTGGTCGAATGGCATTTAATTATTTGTGGTTGGGTGGGCCTATTAAAGGCTACCACCCATGGCCCAGTGGTAATGAGATAGATTAGGGTCTAGGTGACCCACGGTCGAACCCCACTTACACTTGTTATAGCTATTTAACAGTTGTTTTTTTGTAAGAGTTTAATTTGAGATCAATGTCGACAGACTGTCGGGTAGGTTCAACTCTCGCTGTCCACACACACACACACACACATATATATAACACCAACCATTGGTCATTGGTCGGCTCGTCACTGTGCATTTTAAACAGGTGAAAAATTGGTTCCCATTAGTGGTTGGAATGGTTCAATTTGTCGCCTCCTTAGAAAAATCTGGAAATGTTGACTAGGATGCCACATGTCACACTCTGATAAGTTCATACAATTTATTAAGCTGATGACTAGGTTGCTGACACAATGCTAATGTCACCTACCACATGTCATGCTCTGGTTGGCTCACCTCAATTCATACAGCCACATCACCCTGGTGATATCATCATCTGTATAGTGTATGTCAACATTCATACTGTTGACGTCAACATGCCAAGTGTCCTTGTGGGTCCTACTTGCAAGAAATTTAGTTATTTCCAAAAAAATTCTATGAGTTATAGCTTCTTCATACGATGTTGGATTGAGGTTTCATTCACATCATTGGATTCAGAACGACGAGCTCTTCGATTTGAAACTGGTTTCACTGTGTTTTGAGGACTTTGAAAATTTGCCCTTTTATTATCCTCTTGGATCATTCCTCCCCACTAATGAGATTTTGGGCCACCAAAAGCTTTATCAGTAAATTAGAAAGTCCCTCACTTTCTCCTTTTCAATATAATGGGCCTTTGATGCATTTTGTTGAGAAATAGCAACAAGAAATTCAAGTTTAATTTTTCCTTTAAGTAAACTGAGAATTAAAATCAAATTCTATGCTCATAGCAAATTGTAAATAGTTAATTAAGTTTAATTAACTTAATTAGATTAGGAATTTCAAGTTGGAAGCCTTTTTGTAGTCATGTATATGTTCTCCCTAAGTTTTAGGGGTCCAATATGAATTTAAATTGAGTTGGAAATTAGATCACTCACTTTACTAAGTTAAGTTAAGTTAAATTAGTTCCAAACTATTTGAGGAACTAATAGAGATTTAATAGTCAGTTGGTGCACTAGTGCATCCATAAGTGTCACTCTAGTTAACTAAAGATTCACTCATCAGAAACTCATGCATGTCGATTCTGAGAAAGGCCCAATTGAGACTAGAGTGTAGGGATAGTGTGCTATCAGTTGTATTATTTACTGTAGTGTAAATATCGTGCATGCATCAAAGATTGATGCTATGTTTAGATTCAAAATTTTGGAAGCATGAATTCCCTTTAAATACAGGTTATTCATCCTAGGAATTATGCAAGAGCTTAGGGGCTTGGAGCTACTGAATTGGCTAAGTGTTGGCCAAGAGCTAGCTTGTGAGCTGAGAGAGTTGAACATACTTGTGCAAAATTGTTCTAGTGAGAACAATATTTGTATCTTCACTCATATTTATGATATATGAAATGCACATAGCGGGGTTTTGATCAGCGCCTTCCCCAGATACATCTTGTGATATGTGCCATTGATTTATCTTCTTCTTGTTCATATTGTTTTCATCAATTTATTGGCTTCCGTTGGTTGAAAGTAGAAGTATATTCTTGTCTTGTGCTTTAGTACATTGCATGACGTTGTGAATCTATAGTACCTTCTACATGCTATCGGAGCTGAGAACAATATAATAGATGATATTTCGAAGTTTTTATTTTTGGGTTAAAAGTGAAATTCGAATTTGCAATACATATTTTAGGATTGATAAGTGGCGTTCTATGATTTTCGGCTTGAGTATGCCTTGGAAGGGAGCTTGAATTTTACAGCCTGGAGGGATAGAATGGAGGCTCTGCTAGAGGATAATGGCTTGAAGGAATTCATCGATCAAAATATTCCTATGTCAGCAACATCAGATGCACAAAATTTGGCCGAATGGAAGAAGTTTGTGGCGAAGGTGAGGCAAATAATCCTTGAGGGAGTTCGAGACCACATTTTCTCGAGTATCCATGGCTAGGAAACTTCATATTCTATGTGGAAAACATTGACAAACTTGTATCAAAACAAAACTGACCAAAGGAAATTTTCTTTGAAGGACAAACTTCAAAAAATCAAAATAGAGAAAGGCAAGACGATTCCAAAATACTTGATCAAGTTCACTTAGTGTCATGATGAAATTGGAAGTGTTGGAATCATGGTTGCTGAGGATGATATGGTGAGTCTTTCTCTTCTAGAACTCCCAAAGAATTGGCATAGTTATCAAAACTCTATCAATGGTTGGGAGAATCTATTGGATTGGGAATGACTGTGGTCAGATTTGATGCAGAAGGAGATCAAGAGGAACACCAGGGATGGATCTTCATCAAAGACTGATGATGAAGAGAACAGTGCCTTAGTGATTGTTGTACTACTCAACAAACCCCCATTTATTTATTTAATAGTTAATATTTGATTAATAAATGGGAAATTTTTAAAAAATTCAAAAACTTAGCAAATGAGAGCTTCCTTTTTTGAACTATTAGAAATAAAATTTCGAATAAAATTAAGATATCAAGCCAAAATCCCTTTGTTACTAGGAATTCTCACATTATCACAAATCATTGGACCTTAGATAACAAAGGTTAATTGACAGTCGGAATCTGTGAATTGCGATAAAAGGGACCACTGTAGTAGACTTATGGTATCATTGAACTTTTCATTAAAGCTAAGGCTTAAAGCTTTTCTCAAGACAAACAAATCCATAATGATATGCGATTTGCATTATTGCAATGTGATTGCAATATGATAAGTCAAATGCTAATCACATCGCGGCTTTTACACAAATGCCAAACATATGCACCATGAAAAAGTTGTGAAATGTGATGTCATTCAGACCCGATGGAATTATGAAAACTATTATAACTTAGATTAGCTCTGACATATAGTAAACAACAACTTTATGGAATAATTATTCATTTAAGCAAAATGCACTCAAAAGGGTAAAAGGCATACTGCTCACATTACATATTGCAAAATACTAAATGACTTCAAAGTGATACATAACTGATATTGCGATATTGTGATAATTATTATTAATCACAATCGCATCATCGACATTACACCCTTTAATGCATCAAATTGAAGTATCAGTTACAAATTTTTGATGCGATGATTTAAATGAGTCATGAAAGAAACAATGAAAATACCTTAGTGCGTAGTTAATGAGTTTTAATGGCATTTAAGTTTAAAACAACTTGATGAGATTTGATATCTTTCATCTATATTTTCAAATAAAAATTCTTTCTTTTCATCTTTCAGAATTAACTGTGTCATTTCATTTTCATAGTCATTTCCGCTCTATGTGTTTATCCAATAACCTCCATTGCTTAATTTCAGGGAACCTCTGAAGGAATCAACGCTTGAAAATATGGTGAAGAAAGGAAAAGCTACTACGTCTGAGAAATCGGACATGGCCCCACTCTTCTCTAATACCATTTGCAACAAAGATGGAGGAGCCACATCGTGGGAAGCCATGTATAACTTATTAGAGGGAGAAAAAATCGAGACCACTGGAAACTAAGGCAATAGCTAATGCCAAAGAATCATTTGAGGCTTCCTACTTTGAGGCAGCATGTTTGTTTCTACACAGAACAACTACAAGGCCCAAGATATTACCAGATACAGATATGGTGAAATGGATAATTGATAATGTGAATATTTCATATAGGACTTTTAGAAATTCAAGACATGAAGTTATGGGTTCTTTCATGCGAGACAACTTACACCAAATGTACCATCTACCAGAGCCACAAAAGCTCTATGATAAAGATTTTCTTGAACATTTTTCCAAAGAAAATGAGGAACCAATGGACGTTATGTAGAACCAGAGGTTGGGCTCAGGAAAATTCAAATGGGAGAAATTCGGTATGTACCCAATTCCATCCCTGTCGGCTCCACATAATTTTGTAGCTGCGATGATGTGTAGACTATTTGGGAAGGCTGATAGTACCAAAGTTTCTATAGAGTGGGTTTTGTTGATTGATGTAGTTGTTAGCACAATGATTATGAATTGGAGTCATATTTTGTTAGACAATTTAGCTATGGCTATTATGGAATACAAGCAAAAGAGAATTATCTCTTCACGAACTATTCCCCCTTTTTACATGAGCGGTTATGTAATGGATGCCATATGTTTTTGCTCACAATTTCCAAACATGGGTTGGAAGTGGATTATACAGAACCCCATCCCCATCCATGTTGGCTTGTTGGGGCCTGACCCAGGTTTAGAAGTGATTTAGCCAAACAAATCTCGAAACTACTGGCCCTTTCGGCAACAGTCCGCGGTACACAGACTGAGGTCTCACCTGAGGTAGTATGGGAGGGTGATGGAACCAGGTTTCCGCACCCTAGGGATGTCTTGATGATGTCTAGGAATTTCACAAACCGAACCCACGTGCTTGCGCTGCTCCACGCAGCTGTCTGTCCTTCGCAACTTGTGCGACTACTTATGTGCAAAATTGTAAAGAGCACGAGAAGGTGCCATCTAGATCCTTTATCCTTACTGTGTTATTATTATATATCTTGAATTAATTGTGTGTACCCAATATTCTCATTGACCATTCAACATTCATAACAAGTGCGCGCAATCATAAAACTGTAAATAGATGCATAAATATAACAGAAGAATAAACACACAGTATTTTAGAATCAACTTATCTTTTATTAATTCTCTGTTACAGTACAATCCCAACTTTTCCCTGCGCACTCAGCTGCAGGGGTTCGCGCACATGGTTGCGGACTCTACCCTACCTCTGTGCACACAGCTGTAGAGCCTCTTCCTACTACTACAACCCAAGACTCGGATTTATAGACTTGGAGCTAATTCATCATCCAAGAACATCATAAGACTTAAGACCTCCTTTACACTTAGAGCCTTGCTCTATTTATACAATCCCATGGTCCGCGGACCATGGGTAGGCCGTCATACCATACATCGAATTACATTATTTTAGGGTGGACAACCCTAGACTCTCACACTCCACGCCCGCATTTCGTGGGGTCTTTACATTATACTTGACCAAAATCTGGGCTTCAAGCCCTAAAAACATACTATGGGGGGATCCGCTGCCCAACAGGCCCCCAACACAATCATCGTGACTTGTCCTGAGTCACTCTACTGGTGCGGCGATCTTCACGCAAAGTCCATCTAGCTGTGCTTGTGCTGCACGAAGATATGTAGCGCACTGATCTACCATCCACTAGATCCATTCTGCTCGCTTAGCCGAATGCTTAGTGTCAGGGTCAAATCCCTGTCTCATGTCATGCATTGCTTTTATTTGCTTGAGTTTTCCTTCGAGGTCGATCGTGATGAGGAAGGTCTCATCAATCCAAGGCTTGACACGTGCTTTAAGTACTGCCTCTTTTTAGCACGTTGTGTCCATTTTCTCCTTCAATGCCTTTACCTGTTGTAACCTCATGAACCGCTTAGTTAGGACCATTATTTGCGTCATACCTCGCATGCTATCATATTGCATTTGAAGCTCCCAATCCTCTATTTCCAACTGCTGTATGGTGGGGTCCTCTTGTAAGGTTGTGAGGACCCTGTAGGATTCTTCCAACAACGTGGTGTACCTCTACACTGCCTATTCAATTTCTTCCAACCCTTTTTGGATATTTCCGGCACATTGATCTCGAACTTCTGGGGGCATGGAGAGTTGCACCTTTAACTGTAGTTCAGAAATTTGCAGGTTGAGGTCCAGCTAGATCCTCGTAGCTTCCTCCTTCGCCTCGTGGGAATCCACTAGCTAATTTTTGGATTTGTATTCCTACTGGTAGATTTGTCGCAATTTCTATTTCTGGGACGTGGCAACATGCTTCCTCTATGACTTGCTCCAACTACTGGTTTTGAGCCACTGCTTCATCATGTTGTAGGCTAAGCTACTTGATGTTGATTCGTTGTTCACTTAGTATTTGCACTGTGTGTCCCTCCTTAGCGCAGAGTTTTGTCATCACTCCATCCTATAGCTGGTAGAGAATATCTCGCAGAAGGGTAGCCAAGTTTAGGCTGAGTCCCTTGATCTGTCCTACCACAGCTCTATCCTCCACGTTGTTCGCTGTCAGTGCTCCTTCGGATAGTGCGACGGTGTTGGCCATTTTGGCCTACAACAATTGCTCTATTGTCGATGCTCCTATGGCACTGTAGATGGCTACCATTCCTTCTTGTGGGAGTCACACTTAAAGTCCCTGTAGTTGTGCCCTGAGTGCCCCCAACACATTCTGCTACTTCGTCATTGCTTCTTGGAGCGCCTCCCTGGTGACCTCGCAAACTGTGTCATTGATGTCACATAGATCACCTTTTGTCAGTGTAATAGGCTCCCCATCCAATTTGGAAGCCTTGGTCTTCTTCCGTGGCCCTGTTCATTCCATCCACACAGCCATTGTGTAGAGGTGGTGCTTGGGTCTGTGCCTTCCGCCATATCGTCTATCCCATGTCCCGTGGTTAGGTCTATTAGAAAATTATATCTTACAGAGCAATGGAACACACAAAATATTGTAGAAATATAAACACAGAAAATGCATAAAACAAGAGAGACACAGATATACGTGGTTCACCCAGTTTGGGCTACATCCATGGAGAAATAGTGAGTCCTTCTTTTATTATATTATCTAGAAAATTGAAAAGATACAACCTACAACAGATTCATTGTGACTCCCTCTTCTCTCTCAATCTCCTCTCTCTTCCTCACTCAAAATACAGATATATATAGACGTAATACAATTCCCTCATATATAGTTAGGGGTTGCCTTCTAGGGCAAAAAACCCTAAATTAAACATAACCTCTACCGTCAGATCATCCACCTAATGAATGGCCCAGATTGAATAGAAATTACTGGACTTTTACAAGGCAATTTTACATCTATTTTTAGCTTCAGGGGCGCTGCTCCCGAACCCCTGTTGGGGGACCACTGGCCCCCAGACCTCCCAGCCAGGGGGATTATCCCCCCCACACTCCCTGGTGTGGAGGGGTGTACAGTCTTCCAGGGGTATACATTCAGCTGAAACCTTTGAATATAAAAGATAATCAGGCTCCACACCCAACAATCTCCCACTTGGAGACTGATTATAGCAACTCAACCACTGCTTCATTTGCTATACAATGACTCAAATTTGGACCTGGCTGTTTCTCATCTTCTTCATCATACTTGAAGACCAATTGAAATTGAGCAGATTCTCAGTTTCTCCCTGGTTACAACTTTTGTTAACATATCTGCAGGATTCTGACTAGTGTGTATCTTTTCTAGCTTAAATTGTCCATCTTCCAACACTTACTGTATGAAATGGTACTTGAGCTGTATATGCTTAGTCTTGGAATGAAATGCAGAGTTCTTTGCAAGATGTATGGCACTCTGGTTGTCACTATATAATCTGCCCAACTCCTGCTTCCTACCCAATTCATCTAGAAACCTTTGTAACCAAATCATTTCTTTACTAGCCTCTGTAGTAGCAACATACTCTACTTCTGTTGTTGAGAGTGCAAAAAAACTTTGCAGTTTTGAGACCCAACTGATAGTTGTTCCACCTACAGTAAACACATATCCTGTAGTGCTTGTCTTTTTATCTCTGTCACCTACCATATCTACATCAAAATATCCCTGTAGAGCAATGTTTGAACCACCAAAGAATAATGCTTGATTTGTGGTACCTCTCAAATACCTGAGAATCCACTTCACCGCCATCTAATGTTCTCTTCTTGGATTGTTCATGTACCTGCTTACAACTCCCACTGCATGTGCAATATCAGGCCTTGTGCAAACCATTGCATACATTAAGCTTCCAATTGTTGATGCATATGGAACTTTAGACATATGAGCCATTTCTTCCTGAGTCTTGGGACACGCCTCCTTACATAATTTGAAATGGCTAGCCAAAGGTATACTAACTAGTTTTTCATTCTGCATATTAAACCTTTTCAACACCTTTTCTATGTACTCACTTTGAGACAATGTTAATTTGTGATTCTTCCTGTCTCTAGTTATTCTCATACCAAGTATTTGTTTTGCAGCACCCAAATCCTTCATTGCAAATGAGTTTGCCAATTTCCTTTTGAGCACATTTATTTCCTGCATGTTAGGACTTGCAACAAGCATGTTATCTACATACAATAACAATATAATGTAGCTTCCATCATTTTGCCTTTTGAGATAAACACAATGGTTAGAGTGACATCTAGTATAACCTTGTTCAGACATAAACTTGTCAAATTTTAGATACCACTGCCTTGGAGCCTGTTTTAAGCCATACAAGCTCTTATTCAACCTGTACACTAGTTTCTCCTTCCATTTTACCTCATATCCTTGTGGTTGCCGCATATATATCTCTTCCTCCAAATGCCCATGGAGAAAGGTTGTCTTTACATCTAACTGCTCAAGATGAAAATCTTCAGCTACTACTAGACTTAGAATAGTTCTGTTTGAAGTTATTTTCACAACAGGAGAAAATATCTCATCAAATTTTATACCCTTTTTCTGTGCAAACCCTTTCACCACAAGTCTAGCTTTATACCTTTTTCTACCTCCATCTTCTTCCTTCAACTTGTAAACCTAGTTATTCTGCAATGTTGTTTCACCTGTAGGCAACCTGACTAAGTCCCAAGTCTGGTTATGTGCTAAGGAGTCCATCTCTTCTTTCATGGCTTGCTCCCACTTCTTCCTAGTTTCTACCCACACTGCTTCTTCATAACATTCTGGTTCAACAGAATCAGTGAACAATACATAATATAATGAAGGAGAGTATTGTTCAGGGGATCTAATTATCCTGGTAGATCTTCTAACACCACTTTTAGGTGTTTGAGGTGCTTGTTGTTATTTTGGTTGTTGTTATAGCTATTGATCATTATGATTTTCAGGCACCATCACTTTTCCTGTGATATCGTCAAGCACTGTGTATTCTCTGTTTTCTTTTTCCTGTTTCTTTTCCTACAACTGATTCTTATACAATACCTTTTCATTGAATATTACATCTCTGCTCCTAATGATTTTGTGATTTTCATAATCATATAAGCGATAACCAAATTCATTAACACCATATCCAATAAAGGTACATTTCTTTGATTTTGCCTCAAGCTTTGTTCTGTTTTCTTTATTAATGTGGACAAAGGCTTCACAACCAAAAGTCTTTAAAAATGAGTAGTTTACCTTTTTACCTGTCCATTCCTCCTCTGGAATACCACCATCCAAGGATCTTGAAGGCCCTCTGTTTATTAGATAAACAGAAGTGTCTACAACATCTACCCAAAATTGTAAAGGCAATCCTGCATGCAATCTCATGCACCTTGCACGCTCCATGATTGTCCTATTCATCCTTTCTGACACACCATTTCTTGTGGTGTTCCTGGAACTGTCTTCTCTCTGTGAATTCCATTCTCTGAACAGTACCTATCAAACTCTTTACTACAATATTCACCTCCATTATCTGATCTGAGACACTTCAACCTTTTCCCTGTCTCATTTTCAACCAAAGCTTTCCATTTCTTGAAAGTATAAAATACATCAGATTTATTTCAAATATAATAAATCCAGGTTTTTCTGGTTGCATCATCAATAAAAGTAACATAATAACGAGAGCTGCCAAGAGATGATACCTGAGCAGGTCCCCATACATCTATATGCACAAGCTCTAATTTTTCGCTCTTCTTTTCTTTCCCACTCTAAGGAATCTGACTCTCTTTTGTTTTCCATAAACACAATTTTCACAGAATTTTAAATCAACATGCTTCAAACCTGGCAACAAATTTCTTGAGTGAAGAATCTGCATCCCCTTCTCACTCATGTGCCCGAGCCTATGATGCCACAATGCCATATCTTCTCCTGTAGAGGCTAAAGCATTAACAGAATTAGAAATACCAGTGCATAAATACAATGTACCAACCTTTCCTCCTTTCGATATTACCAAGGATCCTTGATATTACCAAGGATCCTTTAGTGACCTTCTAGGTTTTATTTGTGAAAGTACTTACGCAGCCTTCACCTCCCAACTGCCCTATTGAAATCAGATTTTTCTTCAGATCTGGAACATGCCTTACCTCCTTCAATAGCCATTGATTTCCATTTTGTTGTTTTATGAAAACTGTACCCATTCCAACGATTTTACAGGGTTTATCATCACCCAATCGAACCTGTCCAAAATCTCCTTGAACATAATCATGAAAATGTTTCTTATCAGATGTGGCATGGAATGAGGCCTCTGAATCTACCACCCAGGCATCAATAATATTTTCTAATGAAAGAATCAAAGCATCTTGCAACACATCACCTGCTACATTTGCCTCATGACTAGTTTCTTGTTGCGCGTCTCCTTCTTTTCCCTTCCGAGACTTGCAGTCTTTCTTCAGGTGTCCCTTCTTCCCACATTTCCAGACACTATCCCCGATCTGGACTTTGATCTGCCTTTTCTTGACTTACTGTGATATCCTGGGATCTTTCCTCTTTCTATTTTTCTTCCCCTAGTCTCTGCAGTCAAAGAATTACCTGATGTCTCACTGGAGCTTTTCTGTCGCATTTCCTCGCTAAGGATTGCACCAACAACATCATCAAACTTTAAAGTACTAGATCCAGAGACAGAGTTACTAATGGCCATAACTAAGCCATTCCAACTTTCTAGCAATGAGCACTAAAATAACAGAGCCCTAAATTCATCATCAAAATTTACCCCTACAGAACTTAACGGACTTGTAACTGTATTAAAATCATTTAAATGGTCTACAACATATCCACATTTTGACATCTTCATATTAAATTAATGCTTCATAAGAAATACCTTATTTGAGGCCGAGGGTTTTTCATATAGTTTGGCCAATGTCGACATTAAACCCTCTGTTGTTGTTTCCTTTGAAATATTAAACGCTACCGATGCTGCTAGGCACAGCCGTATTGTTCCAAGTGCCTTTCTGTCAAGAATATCCCATTCTGTGTCTGTCATACTCGTCAGCTTCTTTGTCTTTCCGCTCAATGGTAGGTATATATCTCTCTGATACATATAATCTTCCATCCGCATCTTCCACAACTGGTAGTTTTAGCCGTTAAATTTTTCAACCCTAAACCTACCATCTTCTGCCATTGCTCCCACTCGAACTAGGAACCCTTCCCTCCTGCGAGCTTATCAACCAAATAGACCTTCGGCTCTGATACCAGTTGTTAGAAAATTCTATATTACAGAGCAATGGAACACATAAAATATTGTAGAAATATAAACGCAGAAAATGCATAAAACAAGAGAGACACAGATATACGTGGTTCACCCAGTTTGGGCTACGTCCACGGAGAAACAGCCAGTCCTTCTTTTATTATATTATCTAGCAAATAGAAGAGATACAACCTACAGTAGATCTGCTATAGCTCCCTCTTCTCTCTCAATCCCCTCTGTCTTCCTCACTTAGAATATAGATATATATAGACGCAATACAATTCCCTCATATATAGTGAGGGGTTTCCTTCTAGGGCAAAAAACCCTAAATTAAACATAACTTCTATCGTCAGATCATCCGCAGCCCCCCACGTGGAGGGGTGTATAGTTTTCCTGGGGTATACATTCCGCTGAAACCTTTGATACAGAATATAATCAAGCTCCACACCGGACAAGGTCTGGTCCTATTTTCTCATGTTTCGTGGTGGCCCAACTATTGCTATTTTTTCGGCAACCTTTGTTGCCTTGCAAGATGCCCTTACTTCCTCAGCTAACTGCTCATTCTGCTTCTGTCGTGCAAGAAACTTGGTGGCATCCTTCTGTCATTGTATTGCTGCCTCATCACACGCTGCCAGATCCAGGGCACGCCATTCAGGTGGCCATGAGTTGAGCACCGCGAAAACAACGTCATCAATTGCAATGAATAGGCTTTTGGTTTAGTTCTACTCCGAATCCTGTTAGAGTCTAGATTTGCCTCAGGCTGAAAAGGCAAGGTTCTAGGTCCACATCAAACCATGCTCAGCCTCGTAGCTAGCCCTATGAGGACAGGAGAGGGCTCTCTCCGGGTCAATCTCAGCGAAGGATAATCGATGGGGCTTGAGATGACTGATTTAACAACTGATCTTAGGCTAGGTCTGAAGTGCAAGGATTTTTTTGAGTTTTTGAGGGTTTTTGTTGGAAAAAGGAATAGGCAAATTTTGGGTCCAGGGATGAGGCCAGATTTTCACAGAGTTCTGGTTGGGGCAAGGTAGGCAGTAGTTTTGATGCTTGAAATTAAATGAATGGATAGAAAAGACTGCTGAGGAGCTGAAGAGGGCATGAAGGTATCAAGAGTCCTCCTCAAACTGAAGAAAACATTGAAAATTAAACAAAACTACAGGCAGAGCACACCAAACTCATGGATTCTACCTTTGTCATTTAACTTGTTTAATTCAGAAGCAAAGAGAAGGGAAATGGCATACATAAAACATCAATGAACTTACAATTACATGAAGAAAAACACCATCAAAACATTGAGCCACAAGGATCCCAAAAAGTGTTGCAAAACCCTGGTCTTTCCTTTGCCAAAATTGCAGAAAATGAAATGTACAATAGAGTGCCAAACAATCCCAAGTATCCAACCCTGAAAATGATTGAGAAATTACATGATATAGATAAGCCTAACTCCTTCCCATGCCTCTAGGGGTAAAGCTCATCATTCTAGGAGCTGTTTGAACCAATTCTAAACAAGGAAATGAAATCTAGGCAATCAAACAACCTACCCCTATATGCTAGGAAACTGATTCATTCATTTAATTTTCACTTTTCAGTGAATGAATCCTCTAGAACAAGTAAAAATGTGCCAATATTACATCATGGTTATCAAATTACATCATGAAAGATCAAGAGTAACATCAAAAAGAAAAACTGGTCAAAACTGGGCAAATTTCTAAGCTAAACAGTGAAAAATAGGCAAATATCCTCTATGCGCTGCGCCACTTTGGAGCTGAATTTGAGGCCCTTCCAGAAGCCCAAATTGAGCCCAAGATAGCGTTTTAGAAATCCCTACCTATCTAATTTCCAACCCAAGTGGAATTTCTAAATTTGGATGTCATTTGACCCTCTAAAACTTCAATCTCCCAAGATTGCTTCCTGTGTGTCAAAATAGGGGTAGTCAGGTCATTTTTTGAGTGTTTTCGGCCTCTTGAGGACTCAAAACCTGCCCAAATTTCTTGGCCTTGCACAAGAAACCATAATTTATCATGAAAAATCCAGAAATTCAAAGTGTTTTGGATTTGGAGCCCTCTAGAAAAAGCGAGCGCCATGTGGCGCGACGCATAGGGAGACAAAACCTGTTTTTTAGTGCAAAAAATTTCAAAATGCCAAAAATTGCTCCAAATTTCTTGAAATTTGGGCTAGACCTTCTATATCAAGTGTCATGCCGGGCTAAAGAGGCTTTGGCCAATATCTAAAGATGATCATGCTCCTTTTGCCTCTTTTGCTTCCTTATTGCCTTCTTTAATTTTGACTTTATATTCCTTATTCGTGCCTTACAAACCTTGTTCCATGCCATGTAGTGGAAATCCTTGTGTCTCAGTAATGCTTTGTCCCTATCAGCCTTGTCCAACAGTCCCTCTAAGTGGATGTTGAATCTTTCAAGTCATGACTCCCGATCATCATTAATCTCTTGCTTCAATGAAGTGAATTCAATCCTCCTCCTTTGGGTAGCTTGACGATTCTCCTTGATGTTTTATAATTCCATAATCACCTACTGATCTTCAAGCTACTTATTCCTTTGCTCCAAGTATTTTATATTCCACTTATCCCTCTCCAAGTCGAGGGACAAGGCTTTGATCTCTGTCTGCTGCTCCTGGATGATATCTCTAAGGTTGGCACTTTGCGGGCCCATATCTATATCGTCATCCTGAATGAGAATGAATTCGATCTCTCGTTCACTTGAAGGCCCCTCACCCTGCATTGTCCTCTTGCCTTTGTCCTGTACTTGTGGTGTTGATGTCAGAAACGAGGCCCCTTCCACACCCAATGGAGATAACACTCGCTTAGCTGCCGCAAACAACTGCCTGGTACCCTTCTGATAAGTAATGAAAACCGGTATAGTAGCAGTGTGTGGATCATGGCCTTCATGGTGATGAGAAGGTCCACCTGTCTCATGCCCAGCCTCTGAAGGCCCCTGTGAAGCTCTGAAGAAATCACGGGAGATGAAATCAGCCCAAGTGATGCCCTGTAATCCGAGCTAATGAACCACCACAATCTTGATGAGAGCAAAATGATAAACACTATTAAGTTGCTGCTGAGGGGTTTTGTGCTGCACAAGGGTGGTCATCCTCTCTATGTTCTGGCATATGAAATAAGGAATGTTCATCATCCGTACCCGGGTGAAATGCATGAGCAACCTGATGTGATAAGAATATAAACGAGAGAACCGTCCCTCACAGCTGAAATAATTCATGATTAATTTCATTAGTGGAGCATATTCATCTTTAAGATATCAGAATGGAAACACTCTTTTGAGTTGCCTCAAGAAATCGGGTTTAATATATGGCTCATAATGCTGCCGATCAATTTTCTGCCTCTTGTTCCATGGTTCTCCAATGTTTGGTATGCCAGTTGCTAGTGAGATAGATTCTGGTGTAAGTGTGATGGTGACACCAAGCAAAGTAACATGATCTCCATGTAAATGCAGCACAAACAGACGTGCCAACTCATGATGAAATTGAACATTAGCAACCTTCTCACAAAACTCATAACATGACTGATGCTGAAAACAGGAGATGGCCAGAGGGCAGGCCTGTAATTCAGTACGGGTGGTTGGTTCTTCTCTGATATGTCTGCCACCCTTATGAGGTCTCCGGGGTGCATGTTCCTACATGGGTGAGTCATTTTGGGTCTCCACTTCATAATCAGATGAATGCTCAGATGCCATAACTGCTGATAGACAAATTGGTTTGAAGGAACAGGTGCCGATGTATGAAACTGCTTTGGACTGCCTTTCGGTGATGTACTTGAGCTCTGGCACCAAGGGAAAAATAGTGAAACAAGGGACTGCAAAGGGAGGGGAAAACAGTGAGGGATTAGAGACTGTTGGGATAAAATCAGTTAGGGAAATATGGGAGAGTTTGGGAATTTAATATGGGAGAGTTTGGGAATTTATGTATAGGGTTAGGAATTTTTGTATAGGGTTAGGGTTTGAAGTTTTGGGTTTGGGAATTTGGGAAAGGGAATTTGGGAGAAGTAATTAATGAGCTTAGGGGGATAGGGAAACTTATGAAATGATGAAAATAAGGGACCAATGGGATGAGGGAGTGAATTTGGTGACAAAACAATGATTTTGAAACCCTAACAGCAAGTTTCCTTGAGGCAATTTAAGAGGTAGGGTTTGATATTTTTGTTTTAACCATTATCATCCATAAACCACCATAGCCTATCACAAAATTGGATGAAACACCAAGATGGAGGCTCTACCTGGCAAATCCGTGCGAGTTCTTGGTGATTTGGAGGAATTGTGAGCAGTTTCGGGCCTTTAAGTGTATGCGCCGCGCAAAATGCCCAATGCACCGTGCCTTCCTAGTGCGTCACGCCCGTGTAAAAATGCACTGCACGTTTGCTCCCAGTGCGCCGCACCTTCTGCCCAGTGTACCGCGCGCACTCTAAACACAGTCTTGGCTTTGAAAATTACAGTTTCACCCTCTCACCACTAAACTTGGACTTTCATTGATCTCTTGGATGCAAATGACATTGATACACATAGAAATATCTTTATAAAGTCATTTGATTTGTAAAGACCCATTTTTGTAATGTTTTAGCTTTTGGCACTTTTTCACTCTAATACAAACCCTGTTCTTTTGTTTCCTCTTTGATTATCTGACTTGAATGATGAATCTTTTGGCTATTTTTGCAGGGATAGTGGCATGTCTTGACAAAGGAAGACTAGGGCTACACCTGGAGAATTCAACAACTGAAAAACTTTTGAAAATTACATGGCAATTTATTACAAAACGAAATGACGAATTTTCTTCAAAACAGAGTTTTGAAGAAAAGTCATAGTCCAACAATATGACGATGAAAATATTTGAAATGAAAACTTATTAAGAACCTCCCTCATGGGTCTGCTGGCATTGTTGGACATTGTTGAAGACCAAATCAACTAACCCTAGACCTAGTGACTGAAATGACTCTTGCTGATCAGGAGACTAAAACAGGACTGTAAGTGACTTTAAAACTTGATTTTGATGAACAAACCTAAGCTAGCAGGGCAAGGCATGAGGGGTAATGAATGACAACACCCTTCCATCAGTTTATGGCATGCCCCTAGCGGAATGAAAGTGAGTGAATCGAGCGAGACACCTAAAAATGAAATGCAATAGGAGAAATGATCTCTGACGGAGGGCTGAACAGACTGACTCTAACATTGGCTCCAATGGGGATGGTAGCTCCTGGGAGGTGCCATGAACTATAGAGCTTTGGGAGAGCAGACAGTGCCTTCATCCATCGGGCAATGGAGTTAAAACCCAAGCTAAAATGCATGACTAAAAACCAACACAAACTAACTTAAAAACAAGACTGAAAACGGACCCACAAATGACTCATGACTGACTTACTTAAAACAAGAACTTACAAAGCTTATTGAAGGGCAACAGTCCATCAAGATTTCAAATCATGATGACGACCACCTGCATACTAATGAAATATGTACAATCATGTGTAATGAGCTTTCCAATGTAACCAATCAAGAAGATTCCTTCCTGACTGATTCTCCCGATCAGATCTCCTGGTCAACAATAAATACTGGTAACTGGGCATCCAAAACATAATTTACCATGATCTCCTTCATCACTGACTACCACAATAATCACCTTCACTGCGGACTGCAATAGATTTGCCAGAGGATCTTGAAAAACATGAAGATTTACCTCCTGCTGAAGAAACAAGGTGTCGTTTTCTTTTGATTCTGATCTTCCTTCATAATGCGCTTCAGTAAAAATATGTTCCTGGTCCTCAAAAAATCTTGAACAAGTAGATGAACAGATCTCCTCTTGGAAAAACATTTCAAAACATGAGACATATGAAGAAGAATATGAAAGGTAGTCCTGAATGTTCTGATCTTCTGTAGTCTGAATATATTTTTGATCATCTTCATATGATATAACAGCTAGATTATCATGTTCCTCGTTACATTCATCCATCATAAGGAAAGAAACTTCGGATGGTTCTTGATACTCAAACATGAAATTTATATCATCTACCAATGATTTGTCCAAGGAAACTTTTTCACTTGCTTGAAAGAAGATCTCGTTTTGTTTTTCACAGAGGAAATGAACTACCTCCTCATGAAGGCTATGTTCTAATGAACTGAGAACGATCTCAATAGCAGATCTCTCCTTCATGGGATTCAACACAAGGTATTCTTGATCGTCACTATCTGAATCTAGATCTGAAATAGCTGACTTGACTTTATCACCTTCTGAAACTTGACTTTCCTGCATATCGTCTTCTTTTATGGACAGATCTGAAACAAAACCTTCTCTTTCATCATTTTCCATTGTACCAAGATCTTGATCCTACTGCAAAGTTTCCTGAGCATCTTGATGGGAATCCTCTAGGTTCTCTTCATGTTGCTGAAATGAATTCTCGTATAGAGCCTCCATGATTTCTCCATCCATCAATTCATTATCCCCATAAAAAATCTCAAGATTTTCAATAAAACTATGAACATGGCTACAACAGTTCTGAACTAAAATCAAGGATGGATGAGATTCTTTATACTTTTCAAAGAACATGGTATGAAAATCCTTTAAATAGTAAATAGAAGCAGATGGAAAACTTTCATACCAAGATCAGGCTTCATCTTCCAGAGTAGCCATAAACATCTTCATCAAATAGTCTTCAGGAAAGTCGATATTTAATTTATGCACATGAATGTGAAATTTCACCAGATGAAGAGCAACGTCATTACCTTATACATTTTTAAACATAGGCAAATTCTGAAGCCAATCCACCTTGGGAATTTTATTTGGAAAACCTGGGATGTGATCTTGGCTCATGGGAGTGTATCTTCTTGCAACCCGTTCCATCTTGAAAATCTTAAAGCTACTGATCTTCCTGCAGTGGAGTCACCATGAAGCATTGATTTCTGGATTTTTCAGTGAATGGAGTCGCCAAGTGAATGATTCCAACCTTCTTATGTCTGATCGTTGTCCACCATCGATAATTAGATCTGAACTTGATACATGTACTAGGGCAATTAAGAATTTAGATGTCACGTTTATAAGCTAGATCGAAGATTGACTAAAGCAGCTTTTATCTACTTGCGCTAATGCATAGCAAAAGTGTTTCGAAGGCTATCTGGCATGACTTCAGACTTCATCTATAGCTTATAAATCAAATTAAATCAACAAGAAAACCATTTTCTTCCCTAGTATGGTTGCCACTATGTTAGAAAACCATGATTTGCCTCAAGCTGAAAAGGCAAGGTTCTAGGTCCACATCAAACCACGCTCAGCCTCGTAGCTAGCCCTACGAGGACAGGAGAGGGCTCTCTCCGGGTCAATCTTAGCAAAGGATAATCGATGGGGCTTGAGATGACTAATTTAACAACTGATCTTAGGCTAGGTATGAAGTGCAAGGATTTGTTTTGAGTTTTTGAGGGTTTTTTTGGAAAAAGGAACAAGCAAATTTTGGGTCTGGGGATGAGGCCAGATTTTCGCAGAGCTCCGGTTGGGGAAAGGTAGGCAGTAGTTTTGATGCTTGAAATTAAATTAATGGATAGAAAATACCGCTGAGGAGTTGAAGAGGGCATGAAGGTATCAAGAGTCCTCCTCAAACTGAAGAAAACATTGAGAATTAAACAAAACTACAGGCAGAGCACAACAAACTCATGGATTCTACCTTTGTCACTTAACTTGTTTAATTCAAAAACAAAGAGAAGGGAAATGGAATACATAAAACATCAATGAAATTACAATTACATGAAGAAAAACACCATAAAAACACAAAGCCACAAGGATCCCAACAAGTGCTGCAAAATCCTGGTCTTTCCTTTGCCAAAATTGCAGAAAATGAAATGTACAATAGAGTGCCAAACAATACCAAGTATCCAACCCTAAAAATGACTGAGAAATTACATGATAAAGACAAGCCTAAATCCTTCCCATGCCTCTAGGGGTCGAGCTCGTCATTCTAGGAGCTGTTTGAACCAATTCTAAATAAGGAACTGAAATCTAGGCAATCAAACAACTTACCCTTATATGCTAGGAAACTAATTCATTCATTTAATTTTCACTTTTTAGTGAATGAATCCTCTAGAACAAGTAAAAATGTGCCAAAATTACATCATGGTTATAAAATTACATCATGAAAGATCAAGAGTAACATCAAAAAGAAAAACTGGTCAAAACTGGGCGAATTTCTAAGCTGAACAGTGAAAAATAGGCAAATATCCTCTATGCGTCGCGCCTGATTTTCTATGCGTCACGCCACTTTGGAGCTGAATTTGAGGCCCTTCCATAAGTCCAAATTGAGCCCAAGATAGCTTGTTCGAAAGCCCTTCCTGTCTAATTTCCAACCCAAATGGAATTTCTGAATTTTGATGTCATTTTCCCCTCCAAAACATCAATCTCCCAAGACTGCTTCCTGTGTGTCAAAATAGGGGCAGTGAGGTCATTTTTTGAGTGTTTTTGGCCTCTTGAGGACTCAAAACCTGCCCAAATTTCTTGGTCATGCACAAGCAACCATAATTTATCATGAAAAATCTAGAAATGCAAAGTTTTTTGGATTTGGATCCCTCTAGCAAAAGTGAGCGCCACGTGGCGCGACACATAGGGAGACAAAACCTGCTTTTTAGTGCAAAAAATTTCAAAATGCCAAAAATTGCTCCACATTTCTTGAAATTTGGGTTGGACCTTCTCTATCAAGTGTCATGCTGGGCTAAAGATGCTTCGGCCAATATATGAAGACGATCATTCTCCTTTTTCCTCTTTTGCTTCCTTATTGCCTTCTTTAATTTTGACTTTAGATTCCTTATTCGTGCCTTGCAAACCTTGTTCTGTGCCATGTAGTGGAAAGCCATGTGTCTCAGCAATGCTTTGTCCCTATTGGCCTTGTCTAGCAGTCCCTTTAAGTGGATGTTGACTCTTTCAAGCCAAGACTCCCAATCATCATTAATCTCTTGCTCCAATGAAGTGAATTCAATCCTCCTCCTTTGGGCAGCTTGACGATTCTCCCTGATGTTTTGTAATTCCATAATCACCTGCTGATCTTCAAGCTGCTTATTCCTTTTCTCAAAGTACTTTACATTCCACTTAGCCCTCTCCAAGTCAAGGGACAAGGCTTTGATCTCTGTCTGCTGCTCCTGGATGATATCTCTAAGGTTGGCACTTTGCGGACCCATATTTGTATCGTCATCCTGAATGAGAATGAAGTCGGTCTCTCGTTCACCTGAAGGCCCCTCATCCTACATTGGCCTCTTTCCTTTGTCCTGTACCTGTGGTGCTGATGTCGGAAACAAGGCCCCTTCCACACCGGGTGGAGATAGCACTCGCTTAGCTACCGTAAACAACTACCTGGTACCCTTCTGATAAGTAATGAAAACCGGTATAGTAGCAGTGTGTGGATCATGGCCTTCATGCTGATGAGAAGGTCCACCTGTCTCATGCCCAACCTCTAAAGGCCCCTGTGAAGCTCTGAAGAAATCACGGGAGATGAAATCATCCCAAGTGATGCCCTGTAATCCAAGCCGATGAACCGCCACAATCTTGATGAGAGCAAAATGATAAGCATTGTTAAGTTGCTACTGAGGGGTTTTGTGCTGCACAAGGGTGGTCATCCTCTCTATGTTCCGGCATATGAAATAAGGAATGTTCATCATCCGTACCTGGGTGAAATGCATGAGAAACTTGATGTGATAAGCATATAAACGAGAAAACCATCCCTCACAACTGAAATACTTCATGATTAATTTCATTAGTGGAGCATATTCATCTTTAAGATATTGAAATGGAAACACTCTTTTGAGCTGCCTCAAGAAACTGGGTTTAATATATGGCTCATAATGCTGCCGGTCAATCTTCTACCTCTTGTTCCATGGTTCTCCAATGTTTGGTATGTCGGTTGCTAGTGAGATAGATTCTGGTGTAAGTGTGAAGGTGACACCAGCCAAAGTAACCTGATCTCCATGTAAATGCAGTACAAACAGACGAGCCAACTCATGATGAAATTGAACATTAGCAACCTTCTCACAAAACTCATAACATGACTGATGCTGAAAACAGGAGATGGCCAGAGGGCGGGCCTATAATTCAATAAGGGTGGTTGGTTCTTCTCTGATATGTCTGCCACCCTTATGAGGTCTCCGGGGTGCATGTTCCTCCATGAGTGAGTCACTTTGGGTCTCCACTTCATAATCAGATGAATGCTCGGATGCCATAATTACTGATAGACAAATTGGTTAGAAGGAACAAGTGCCGATGTATGAAACTGCTTTGGATTTCCTTTTGGTGATGTACTTGAGCTCTGGCACCAAGGAAAAAATAGTGAAACAAGGGACTTCAAAGGGAGGGGAAAACAGTGAGGGATTAGGGACTATTGGGATAAAATCAGTTAGGGAAATATGGGAGAGTTTGGGAATTTATGTATAGGGTTAGGGTTTGAAGTTTTGGGTTTGGGAATTTGGGAAAGGGAATTTGGGAGAAGTAATTAATGAGCTTAGGGGGATAGGGAAACTTAGGAAATGATGAAAACAAGGGACCAATGGTATGAGGGAGTGAATTTGGTGACAAAACAATGATTTTGAAACCCTAACAGCAAGTTTCCTTGAGGCAATTTAAGAGGTAGGGTTTGATATTTTTTTTTTAACCATTATCATCCATAAACCACCATAGCCTATCACAAAATTGGATGAAACACCAAGATGGAGGCTCTACTTGGAAAATCCGTGCGAGTTCTTGGCGTTTTGGAGGAATTGTGAGCAGTTTTAGGCCTTTAAGTGTATACGCCGCACAAAATGACCAATGTGTTGTGCCTTCCCAATGTGCCGTGCCCCTGTAAAAATGCACTATGCATTTGCTCCCAGTGCACCGCGCCTCACCATTACGCCGCACCTTCTGCCCAGTGCGCCGCGCACACTCTAAACACAGTCTTGGCTTTGAAAATTACAGTTTCGCCCTCTTACCACTAAACTTGGACTTTCATTGATATCTTGGATGCAAATGAAATTGATACACATAAAAATATATTTATAAAGTCATTTGATTTGTAAAGGCCCATTTTTGTAATGTTTTGGCTTTTGGAACTTTTTCACTCTAATACAAACCCTGGTTTTTTGTTTCCTCTTTGATTATCTGACTTGAATGATGAATCTTTTGGCTATTTTTGCAGGGATAGTGGCATGTCTTGAAAAAGGAAGACCAGGGCTGCGCCTGGAGAATTCAACAACTGAAAAACTTTTGAAAATTACATGGAAATTTATTACAAAACGAAATGACGAATTTTCTTCAAAACAGAGTTTTGAAGAAAAGTCATAGTCCAGCAATATGATGATGAAAATATTTGAAATGAAAACTTATTAAGAACCTCCCTCATGGGTCTACTAGCATTGTTGGACATTGTTGAATACTAAATCAACTAACCCTAGACCTAGTGACAGAAATGACTCTTGCTGATCAGGAGACTAAAACAGGACTGTAAGTGACTTTAAAACTTGATTTTGATGAACAGACCTGAGCCAGCAGGGCAAGGCATGAGGGGTAATGAATGACAAGACCTTTCCATTAGTTTATGGCATGCCCCTAGTGGAATGAAACTGAGTGAATCGAGGGAGATGCCTAAAAATGAAATGCAATAAGAGAAATGATCACTAACGGAGGGCTGAACAGACCGACTCTAACAGATCCTTCCGCACCTTAATATACACATTGTGCATATCCTCCTTAAAGTCTACAAAGCTCTGTATATTTTCATATACCATGGGGGATAGGCACAAATTTTTGTGGATCTACATCTGTATGCTTGCCTCCATGAGTATCCAGAAGATCTTGATCTTGCGGATGCATGTGTCGTGCCTTGTCACCCAGAGCGATGCATATTTCGTTGCCTTTGGCAAGTCTTGGTCAAGGGGAGGAAACTGACTGTCCTCCAGTAAGTCCCCTGCAACCAACAAGATGGATAAGAGCAACCACACATAGTGGAAGGTATTACCCTGCTCTTGAGCCTCCTTGTACTTCGTCAGAAACTCCTCATAGAGGAACTACGCCTAGTTGAATTGTACCCCCTCAGCGCATTGTTTGGCCAGTGTGATGACCATTGCTAGTACCTCATTTCTATGACATTTTATTATCACTTTTCCTGCCAGAAATTGAGTGGCTATGCGCACCCCTTTGTTTTGAATGCTAGTAATCACATAGCCTCTCTGCTTCTTCTCCAACTTGTATTTCTTCTTCACAGCTTCTGCGAGCTCCAAGTCTCTACTTTAGCCAGCTATTTTTGTCGAGTCCCTTCCCGTATAGGGAAGGTTTGAAATCCTATGAATCAGCTCCACCGTAATGGGAATTGGCTTCCCTAGCCACAAGTACCCTCATGCACTAGGCATAGCACTTGCCTAATGACAAATATCGTGAATGGTGCCCGATGAAAATTTGGAATCCATAGTAGGTGGAGTAGCCCGACCTCCTCCACCCCATGCAACCATTTCCGTGGCTGCAGTGCTGTAACTATCCCCTCCTTTCTTTGTTTCATAAGTTGGCTAATCTCCAAATGTGGGAACTTTTCGTTGTCTGCAAGGCCTAATCTTCAAACTTCATCATGGGTACAAGGCCGAGGACTAAACCCTCAAATAGAATTCCATTTGGGAGGAGTGGGGTTTCAAGGGCATTCTTAATGGTATCCACGTCCTTGGGTACTTTTCTTTCCCTTTTTGTGGGGGGACATATTTGGGTAGTTTTGTTGCAGTGCGCACTGGTTGAACGTCTTCCTCCACTTCTTCATCTGGTTCAATCTCTTCTACAAAGTCCTAAAGATCCTCCTCCTCATCATCTGTCTCAATATTAACCATCGTGCCCTTATCTTCCATAGTCAATTTACTGACCCGCAAATTTCATGGAGACATACGGACTGGTCCTGCTGCCTATGGATCCTTTTTGGGCCTCAATGTCTAGGGTGACTTAGGGATTTCTGGTGCATCCCCTACTAGCGGCATAAAGCTCTGCATGGCTCCCTTGGTTGTTGACATCATTCTAATTAGGGAATCCTATGTCTCCTTCGACAATGTTTCAAACCATGGATTTGCTCTCACAGCCCCCAAATTCGTTAGGTCCATACCCAATTGATAACGCAACATCTGAATTCTAAAAATGCCAAGGTTTGTTCGGTGGAAAGCCACCTGTGATTTATAGGCCCTTTTGAATTCAAATTGGACTGTTCTCCCCCTATTCGGCTTATTATTGTGAGATTGGCAGTAGATATTCCCAAATCTAGTTCTGACCTTGTGTCTTAATTGCCCACCGTTCACTCCTTTTTGCCTTAAATTGGACATCATGTCATGAACAGTGACACCAACGGTCACTTCCCAGCCTATTTGCGCGGCATCACAACCCCTTGGGCGCATACACATCCCGTGCATCATATTGATCCTGTGCACAACTTCCTTGTCGCGCAGCTCCCATACAGACTATTTTATAGTCTCGCGCTCTCTTTCAATTGCTTGGAGCGCTGAGACTGTGCTTCCTACAGATAGTCAGGTGGTTGCACCATCAGTGTGAGGCTTCAAGTCACCTTTCAACTCGGTCCGTAGGCCTTCCTTAGCTACCCTCATGCCAATCAGTGTCTCGCATTCTTCTTTATGCGGTGCACTTCCTTGGTTACTTTGTCTGATAAAGTGTGGTCGCAACCATGTTAGTATAGCCAAAAATTTCTCGACCACAATCTTCTAGTGCGGTGGTAGGGTTGCCCATACATTGTCCTGTCCTTCTGTTGACACATAATGCTTGCATGATTTTGGTTTCCAGTTCTCTGATATCCATGTCCATTAACATGCTTTTCTTCTTCAATCGTACCCGATCCTCTTTGAGATCGTGAAGCTCAAGGTTCCCTCACCAAATGGTTTCTTGAATCTGCATATGTTCATCCTCATGCAATTGCATAATCTCTTTGCTCTGGTCCCTGCGCGTTGTCCCAATTATGGGAGTTATTGCGTGAGGATTCTTTTCCAATGCTACGACCTTGAATCTGCTCGTCATCTTCAGAATCATTCCCACGCTTAGGTTCTTGTGCATGGCCATATAGGCCCATTGGACTGCTAGTATGCGTAGGTCCCAATTAGTTCATTTCGCCTGGTAACTTTGTTCATGATTTTGCATAGCTTTTTGAATGCTCCAACGTGGAATATTTGTGGTGCACATCACTTTTCTTGTTGCCATGTCTGGTTCTGATTTTCAATCCTTAGTCTGGGATGTGCTTGCACAACACACGTCTGCACCTCTTGACACAGGTGGGGGCGCACACTGCTTCGTCCTGGCTAACTGGCTCTCATTTGATGCTGGGGACTTCCAAGCCGTAAGTGCATCTATCTTCTACATTCATGCCAGTTTCCAATGGACTTCTAATGTGCACTCCACCATCGTGCAGGTGTTGCGTGCAGCGCCCATTCCGTCACACCGTACCGCTGCTATTTTGGTACTGCGCTTTCAAATTTGTCTAGGAATTCATCCATTGCTGTCACCCATCATATGTTGGCATTTCCCTTGCCTCTGTTGTTACAAAACGCAGTGATCTAATCATCATATTGCAATTCGGCATTGTCACTTCTTGCAACCAGTTCTGCCAACATTCTACTTCTTCGTCTAAATCTGAAGTACAGGAACTGTCATGCTCCCATGAGATTATCCCATCTAGAGTAAAGCTCTCCCTATCCTAGTCTTGCATCGTTATCTGGTAAATAAAATCTAGCTCATTGTCGCTTTCATCATCATGCACTAGTTCAGTGTAGTGGCTAATTTGGCTGGGTCTAGCGAAACTACTACGCGTAGGGACTTTTTCTTGAATATCATCTTCCGCTTCTTTAGGTTGATGACTCCATTCATATCAGTGGCCCAGTCTATTACTAGCAACACAGGATAAGGATTTTTGTCATCAACAGTCTCTATTACTTCAAATTTTGTCTGTGTGCTCATACCTTCGATATCAACTATTACCCCTTGCAACCTCCCCATGGGAAAAATCTTCTATTGGTTTGCCATTCGTAATTGAATAGGGGACCATTGTAACGTGGGCTTGCCCATATGTTCCCATGTATGCTTCGATAATACATTCATGTCCGAACCTAAGTCTAGGATTACCTGATCCATTTCGTACTCACCAATCTGTGCCGTCAATCTCATTTCCCTCCCAGTGTGCAATGCATCCTTTCCTAGTTTCCAGACTATGTGCAGTTCCCCATAACCCGTGCACCTGGTGATCAACTCCTATAGTCCCTTAACTACCTTATTATCGTGAAGAAGTTTCATGCATGTCTCTAAAAAGGTGGTAAGCATAGAAGGATCCACACCTGGCTCTGGTTGATCCTTACTACCTGAAGTAGAGGCTTCCGCAAAGCTCTTCTTAGCTTCCATGAACATCTCCTTTGCGCATTCTAGGTCAAACTCAGGTTCCTTTGTAGGAGCCTTGTGAACCCATGTATCTTCCTCGAGCTGCTTCCCATTATCCTCCCCTGTGGTCGCACCGCTTCTGAGCACCATATTGACATTTGGGTCTTCTTCCCATGGTTCAAATCTCATCATTTGGATATTTTGAGTTGGAGTAGGCTGGAGTACCCCTTTCTCACACATATGTGTGATCAATGTAGGAAAATCTACCATTTCATGATCAAATTGAGCACAGTATGAATAGGATACTCTCGTTGGGTTGGTACAATCGCGAGCATAATGCCCTGGTCCTTCGCAATTGTAACAAATTAACTGTCCACGGCCCCTTCTTGGCCCCATTCCTCCTCATCCTCGACCTCGCCCCTAAAATATAGCACATGACATCCCCGCGGCTGGGTCGAGGCCTTGCATTTCTATCTGCATTCTATAGGTTGGGTTTTGATCCATCATTAAATTGTAGCTATGACAAGTATGCTTGTTGTGGCCTACTAACCTGCAAAAATTACAAAACAGCTGCTGGGGAGTCTGTGTATACTTCTGTAACAAATGACATTTATTTGTCGTGTGTTTGCCTCCTATTTGACAGATTGTGCACCATAACGCAGGTGTCACACTCGGCCCTGCCTATGCCTCTAGTCTCAATGGCATTGGCCCCCCTCCTGCCAAGTAGTTTGCGAATACAGGACAGTGGTCTTTGTCATGGCCTTAGCCTTTGCATTTTATGCACCACACTTCCTTGTGCGCCTCTGCTAGTGGTGCCCTATCCTTCTTCAAGCTATGCATTTCCAAGCAGAGATTTTGTAGTTACACGTGGATTTTTTGAACTCCTAGCCCCAGATCCTGTATCGGTGTCTCATGCAACCTCATCGCCATTTCCAACACTTTAGCCTGGGTTGAAAACTTCTGTTGTGACAGTGTCGTTCTCAGGTGCGGTGTCAAAGATGCCACAAACCATGCGTGGTGCTGCGCATTTGTTAGCATCATATTAGCCTTGCAGATCGTAATCTTCAGCCTCTGATCTAGATCCCAGGGGGTCTCGCCTGGAAGCATCGTGATCTCTTTGAATCCAATTATTGACTGTGTCTTTGATTTCGACCAGCTAAATTCTTGGTTCAACGCATTCTAGATCTCTACTATTCCTACATTTGGGTGATCATTAGAGTGCTTGATATACCATGTCAATGCGTGATCCTGCAGTGTGCTTACCAATGTAGCCTTCTTAATGTTGTCGTCTGTGACCCCTTGTGCTTCCCACACTACTCTTACCACTAACCAAAACCGATTCGGATCCTCATTCCCTACTCCTCTGAATATGGGTAGCTTGATCACGCTCACTATGCTAAAATATGGGTTTGGTGAAGGTGGGGTGGATGTGATGGAGGTGAAGCGGGTGGTGGTGGGATGCGCTTCCTTATCAAAATGACCGCACTTCTCGAAGAGACCCGAGCGAGCTCTTCCTTGCTCCCTCACGAAGGTGAAATTAAAGGATTGTTTCCTAATTCCCCACTACCTCTATAGATCTTTCTACTCTGCGTCATTCCAAACATTAATGTATTCACATCACTCGTTTTTCACATAACAACATCTTAATCCATGTATTCAAAGATTTAATGTACTTACCTCGTGGTCTCTTGAGGAAACGTATTTTTGCTTTGTTGTAGCTCACAATCGTGTCTATTGCGAATTCAGTGATAAATCCCCCTATTATCCAGTTGAGCCAATGGTCCACAACTCACGTGATCTTATCTTCTTATGCCTCTAGTCTGTGCACTAATTATGGAGTCCACACTATCGGTTAGTCGAGCTTATACCTTCCCTGGCTATCTGCTAACCTCACAATCCACTCACACAATTCAAAATGGAAAGATGTGAAGAAGATCTCATGGATTTCCATATATACGTAGCGATCCAACCACCTTTTCTCAGATATCTGCGGAGTTCTATTTTCCTGTGTCACAAACTCATGAAGTTTCTTGTCCAACCACTCTTCAATTTCCTTCTTTGTTGGGTTCCAATGGCATGACATCAGACATCCCTTAGGTAAATCCTGGTCCCAACAATGGAACCATTTGTTGGCTTGTTGGGGTTTGACCTAGGTTTAGAAGTGATTTAGCCAAACAAATCACGAAACTACTGGCCCTTTCGGCAATAGTCCACGATGCATAGACTAAGGTCTCACCCGAGGTAGTGTGGGGGGGTTCTGGAGCCAGGTTTCCGCACCCTAGGGATGTCTTGATGAAGTCTAGGAAGTTTGAAAACCAAACCCATGCGCTTGCGTTGCTCTATGCAACTGTCTATCCTTCGTAACTTGTGCGACTGCTTACGTGAAGATCTTTAAAGAGCGCAAGGAGGTGCTATCTAGATCCTTTATCCTTACTATGCTATTATTATAGATCTTGACTTAATTGTGTGTACCCAATATTCTCATTAACCATTCAACATTCATAACAAGTGCACGCAATCATAAAACTGTAAAGAGATGCATAAATATAACAAAAGCATAAACACATAGTATTTCATAATCAACTTACCTTTTATTAATCCTATGTTCCAGTACAATCCCAACTCTGCCCTACGCACTCAACTGTAGGGGTCTGTGCACATAGTTGTGGACTCTACCAGGCCTCTATGCACACAGCTGCAGAGCCTCTTCCTACTACCCAAGATTCGGACTTAAAGACTCAAAGCTAATTCATCATCCAAGAACATCATAAGACTTAAGACCTCCTTTACACTTGGAGCCTTGCTCTATTTATACAATCCCATGGTTTGCGGACCATGGGTAGGCTGACATACCATACATTAAATTACATTATTTTGGGGCAAACAACCCTAGATTCTCATGCTCCACGCTCGCATTTCACGGGGTCTTTACATTATACTTGACCAAAATCCAAGATGCAAGCCCTAAAAACATACTATGGGGGGGTCCATTGCCCAACAATCCATGTGTATCATAAAATTTCATGGGAATCCCAGTTTAGTTCCCATTTTTACATAATTTTCCATGGTATTATGTTACCCATCTATAAAGGCATTTTTGATAAAACAACCCCCAAGCTTCCCGAAGGGGCAAAGATAGACATCTTGCCAATCTCAAGATGGTTTGGTGAAGAAACATTTACTTATATTAGAGTTTTTGGGAGCATTGCAGCTCCACATGTCCTCCCATATTATGTTCTAGACAAACTACTGGCAAGAGAGATTGCTTATCAGACAACAGGGGATGGTTTAACCAAAGCCCTAAAGGAAATGAAAAATTCCATTTGGCAAACCTTTCTGCTACAATGTGGTGCTTTCGCACTACATGATTTTTGGCATGCATTGAAAGAAATAGAGAATATTACATCTCTAAAACTAGCCACGATTCCAAGTAGAAAGTTTGAACAAAACCAAGTTGCCAAAGACTTCACTACCATGGTTGAAATCAAGCAGTTTACTCATGAGGAGGATCTATTTGATGACCTCTTCTAGGCGGCCAAATCGTTGACACAAGTATTACATTTAGCATCGCTAAAATTAAGCCTAGATGACATCAATGATTTTCATGTATACAGAAATAAAATATTCTTGAAGGTCCCATTGGACTTGTTACAAATTGAAAAAATAAGAGAACTTAATCCTAGCGTGAGCCTAGAGGGAAGTTCTAAGGAGAATTTCGATGAAGAATCACAAGAAAAATCAACTGAAGGGATAAAACATTCATAGCATCAATCTCAGAGTGAAGAAGATAGTCCCAATAAAGGTTCTGAGAAAAATAAAGAAGAAAATATTGAGGAAACAGCCAAAAAGGCCTTGGTTGAGAAACATACAGAGGTTAACTCCACATCAGCTCAAACAGAGAAGATTCTAGTTATTGATCTAGATAATGAATGGGAGCAATTCAATCAAAAGATCCAAACAGGGGAAAATCTTGAGGGGACATCTAGATTCCAGACCTCAAAGTAGACTCAACAGGTAACAAATCTAGAGACAACAAGGAAAGGAGTCACAAACACTTAAGATATTGAGGTCATCCCAACTTTCCCCACTTCTGAAATTGTCTTAAAAATCGAAGAAATACCTCCGCTAGACATATTTTACAACCCTACACACAAGGTTGTGGTAAAAAGACATAGAAAGAAGAGAAAGTCAGACACAGCAGCGGTTGCAACTCTTGAGAATGAATCAATGGAAGTTGTATGGAAAGACGATCCTGTTGATCCATTTGAGAACCTTACAAATTTGTCACAGTTTGCAGGTGCCTATTCAATTGCAACCATTGAAAAAGCAGCAGAAGTCTAATTTCTTCTTAAAGAAAAAGAACAATACAACTACTGGAATAGCAATTGGAACAAGAGAAACAAAGTACCAATTGGGAAGAACAACAACATGTAGCACAACTTCAAGGGGATTTTGAGCAAATGAGGTTATAATACCAGGTAGGCATGTCAAAGAGAGACTCATAGATTTTCCAAATGTAGGTTATGGTAGACAGATTCAAATATAATCCTCAGACAAATGAGTTCATTAAAGAGGCACTCAAGATAAATTCCCTATTGACATAGCAACAAGAGTTGTTCCACCAAAAGATCTCACAGATCAATCCCTACTATGAAACAAGTAATACATTGACTAACAAAGTGATTGATCTAAGATTTGAATATGAAGAAATCTATAAAAATATTTCAGAGTTTATTTCCTGGACGAAATCTGATGAAGGAAGAAAAGCTGATCTGCCAATGATAGAAGAATCCCATAAAGAAATTCTATTTGCATATTGGGATACAGTTAAAGCAGGCAGAAAGGACAATGAAAACAACAACAGGTACAACAAGCAACGTAATTGAGGACGTGAATGAAAATCTTCTCAGTGCCAACCTTGTTAAACAATGCAACCCAGGGGCTCTCCCACACATCAGACAACTAGAACAAAAGTGGAAATAAACAACCCAAACCAAGGAGGAAGCAATCAAACAGTTGTCCAAACTCAACTAGGAGACATACTGGCAGTATTTGGTAAAACCACATATCCAATGGATGACTCTACGATGCTTAACTAGTTCTGCACAAAAAATGGTGCCAGCTCTCTCAGATGCCGTATTCGCAGGACAGTTAAAATCTACAATTGGCTAGCTGCCCCAGGTGAAACCAATGATGGATATATGCAATCTCAAGGACCAAGTGGCCGAATAAGACAATTCAATTTGAAGAAGCTTGTCATCAGTTTACTTTCTATTTTTAGCTTTTATCTTTCTTACTTTGAGGAAGGTTGTTTGAAACCTCCTCAGCGTTTTTTGTAATAATCTATTTTTGAAACATGTATTATAATATTTAAACCTCTCTCATGCATTTATAGAGGGGTGCATAATTTTATCAAAAACACTTTGGAATAGATTGCACTTCTGTACTTTTGTGAATGTTTTGATGAAATAATTGGAACAGGATCTAATTTTCTTGAATATTGAAGCATACTCTACTGAAATTGCATTTATGTACTCTTAGGGTATATTTGATTGGAAGGAAGTGGATCAATATTGCTGATCTCATGAGTAGGACCTTTCATATATGGTACTTTTATCTTATGATCATGTTTCATTTATGAACTAGCAATATTTTTTCTTATATTGTGTTATGTAGGAAATCTGAGTTATAGTTTAAACATCAAGGCTCTTTTGTATAAATGTTTCAGCTGTAATTTCTTATTGAATACATGATCAATTGATATATGTGATATATTTTCCCTAAATATTTATTCAAAATAATTATCTTTAAACAATTTCTTATCTTATAGCAATTGAATGATCTTTATTATCTTTTGCTTTAAGACATCTTTGTAGATCACATGATTTGAATAATTCCCGAGTATATAAAATTATAATGTTAGAATAGATAGATGCATGTGTTCTCTACTTAAATAGGTCATTTTTATTTAGATAATTCTTCATTATACCTTATATCACCCCAACATCATTATCATATGGGAAACTGGTCCCATTATCCCCAGCCAGAGCCACCAAACCAAACAGAAAAGGAGCTACTTTCAAGGTCTGGACTAGGTGGCTATCCCCCATGTTGTCATAGTGAATTTCGAGGCTTCAACAACAATTAAGGTGAAGAAGGGGAAAGAGAAAGATTCCTATTCCAAATCAAATTCTTATCATGGAGGTAAGAAGAAAGACATGAAGAAAGTTAAGTGCTTTCATTGTTATGAGCTAAGCCATTTTTCTACAATTGTCCACTCAAGCAATCCAAGAAGAAGTCCTCAGGAGGAGCGGTGAGTGAGGCTTTGGCCTCTCAATTCGAACTAGACTTTTCCCTCATTGCATGCATGGTGTCATCAATGATGGGAAGTGTATGGTACTTAGATAGTGGAGCTTCATTCCACGTGATTGGCGAAAAAGTGTTATTCAATGACCTAGAGGAGAAAGATCTCCATATGCATATAGAGATGGGTGACGACAGGAAGTATAGTGTTACTGGATTACTTTTCAGAGGGAGCATGGGGCTCCACTCACCTTGAAGAATGTTATGTATATACCCTGGTTGAAGAAGAACCTAGTAGCGATTTCCATGCTTTAGGATAGAGGCTATGATGCGATCTTCTCGAAAGGAAATTCGTTCCTTCGACACATAGCCACAGGTCAAGTAAAGAAGATATGGATTTGGGTGAAGAATATCTATAAGATGGAGGTAGAGAAGTGTGCTACTTTGAGAAAAAAATAAGAAAGGGTGCAAAGCTGAGACATTGGCAAGTTGTGGCATAGGCGATTGGGACACTTGCATCATGGGGCTTTGAAGATATTGCAGCAGATCTCTACCGGTCTTCCCAAAGGTACACTTGAGAAAGTTGATACATGCAAGGGGTGTACTTTGGGAAAATACACCAAGTCTTCCTTTCACGATAGAGACAGTCAAGTAGAGGCTATTCTAGAGTGAGTCCATTCAGATGTGTGTGGACCATTCTCAACAACGTCCATGGCCAAACACAGGTATTATGTTATATTTGTTGATAAATATTCTCATAAATGTTGGATATTTTTCATGTAGAAAAAGGATCAAACTTTCATAAAGTTTTATGAGTTTAAAGCATTGGTGGAGAAAGAGTCGTGCAAGAAGGTTAAACCTATACAAAGTGATAACGATGGTGAGTATGTCTCAAATGAGTTTAAGAGCTTCTGTGTAGTGGAAGGGATTAAACGGGAGTTGACGACACCCCATAGTCCTCAGCAAAATGGGGTGGCCAAGAGGAAGAACAGAAGCATAGTATGGAAAGAAAGAGAGGTGTTGCATGATCAAGGCCTACCACTACACTTGTGGGTTGATGCATGCAACAAAACGGTTTACGTTCATAACCATATCCCACATCAGATACTTAAGATGAGGACACCAGAGGAGGCTTATTCCAGTAAGAGGCCAGTTGTTGGTCACTTTATGATTTTTGGGTCATCGGTATATTATCATGTGACCAAATATGCATGAAAGAAGCTTGATATGATAGCAGAGTTGGGGATATTTGTGGGGCACACAGGTACACTTCACAACTATCGGGTGTACTTTTTGACCAACAAGATGACAGTGGTTTATAGGGATGTTGCATTCGATGAGGAGAAGGCCATGCAAGTTTCCCTTGAGAGGGAGCTTGAGCTACATGAAGATGAGGATATTTTAACCCCTAAGGTTGAGGAGCCTTAGATTGATGTGGAACAACCACATGCAGAGGATCCAAGAGTGGATACATCCACTCTGGCAAAGTCTTCTAGAGAGGGAAGAACTCTCACCAGAGAGGTTGAAAGACTATTGGATGATTCACAAGAGAATGTGGGAACACCCACTTCTCATTGTAGGTAGAGGAGGTCACCTGAGAGGTACACTTGATACATGGCTCTTTTTTGGCTTAGGGGGTCCTCACCAAGGTTCATAGTTTAGTATGCCAAACAAAACCCTACACTATTGGCCCTTTTGACATCAATCTGCGATGTGCGGGCTGAATTCTCACCCAAAGCAATATGGGGGGATGTTGGAACCAAGTTTCTGCACCCAGATATTAGTGTGATGCCCTTTTTTGACCTAGATATACCTCCATGTAGATCTCTAAACCCTTAAGGCTTGGTACTGTAACTTCCTTAAACGACCTCTAGACCTCTGTGAAGATCTGCGATCGACTTCTGCAGACCCTTAATAGATAGATTATCTACTTACACACATCATAAACTGATCTTAGATTGGAATCCGCATAGACTTACTTCCACGCTTAATAAAATTAACAGAAAGTATTATATTGTTTGTGTAATTACTTAATATTAATTACGATCAGTTAATAGGACTGATCCAATAATTTCACGCATCAATGCATCATTATTTCACAAAGACATAACATATATCATAATCATAAATAATAGAAGTAAAGAGATAAAACACAAGAATTTTTGCAATAGTCTTCTTTATTGATCTTCAGTATAGGTTTACAGATTCAAACTTCCCTGCACACTCAGTTGTAGGGGTCTGCGCACTCAGCTATGGACAATACTCTAGGCCACTTTACACTCAGCTGCAGAGCCTTTTCCTCCTCTAAGACTTACTTCTATGCGCTAACTCTCTAAGAATTCATTCGTCATACCCATAAATAAAAATAGATATGCCTTAGACTCTCTAAGGCACACCTATTTATACAATCCCATGGTCCATGGATGTTATCGGGAAATCTAGTGTCCACTCGGAGCTGCTAGTCCCACTAAGACTGGTAGCTATCTTATAAACAAACAAACAAAAACTACTTTCACTTTCCTTTATGAGAAGTAGATAAGAGGGGAACAAAGGAAACCAACCTCAGTCTTGCGCTTGGTTCCTTGCTTGGTTCCTCTCCCTTTTGATAGATACTTGCCTCTTTTCTTTCATCTACCCAGTTTCAAAGAGCCTTGTGGAATCACATCAGTATAATACTAAAAAAGAACAGAGATCTACAATCATAAAAAATATAGGACCAGATATATATTGACCACACAAATGCATATATCATCAAACATACAAGAATGTGGAGGAAAACTTGAATAGCTTTATTAATATCAAGAATAGCAAAGAGGATTACAACCAATTGTTCTGACCCGACGTCATCCTCCTAGCATGAAAGCCCTTCTTCACCTCATGAAAAGCTTAGATCACCCAACACTATGGTATTCCACCAAGAAACCAACAACACTTCCTTACAAGATACAAAATTCCAGCCTCTGGATCTCTAGGATGAGGGATCCATATATAGATGATTGTAGGGGGGTGAGTCAGCTTCTGGGATTTTGATTAGTGTCCTCTCTCTGATAGTTCTTGATTCCACTTGGAGATTGATGATCTCTTACTCATCCCTGGGTGAATTCAGAGAGGCAAGTGTCACAGGAGAAGTTTCTGGAAGATTCCATGATGATCCACCTTGCAAACTGTCTCTGCCATTTGTCTACTCTCGCCCATCACACCCTACAGAAGGGATTTCTAGTATGCATCGCACCCTTTTCACTGAGCAGGTGAGATGCATTGCACCCTCTACACTGGGCAGTCTGTATGGTCCAGCTTTGACCAGTTCTGAGCAGTTTTCTGTGGAGAACTTCTAGGAGATGATGTAATCAGTTGACCTTGTTCCTTTAGGGTGTGAAGCAACATTTTTAGGGACTTAAGAGCAGTTGGTTTATGGACATGTATGATTGGGGTTGCAGTGCCCAAAAATGTCTATAACAGTTGCCCCCTAAAGCATGAGGTCATTAATCTTCTGATGTCGGGTGAAATGCTTTATCATGAGGATCCAAAGTTTTTTCGAGCTGGAAGACAACCTGTAATAAGATATAATACAATACATTGTCTTCATAATATTTTTCATGATCTAGCTAAGGCGGGCATTCCCATGCTCAGCTTGATAAATTCATTTTCATGTACATAAGACAGACAACGTTTGTGTGGCAGACTGATGATTCTGATAGAGCCATCATCCTTTGATTTGGATGATCATCTGTGCAGCAATGATGTACATTTGATGTCTTTATTTTCCTGAATATATCACAACCCAGATGGATGAAAATAGATCTGGGGTCTTCAAAACTCGTCCAATCTTCACTTGGAGTACAAGTCGATCCATGTGAAAGATGTTCTGGAGTCGAACATGGAAAGACATTGCCTGATTACCAGCCAATGATGTAAGCTGTTAACAAGCGCGAGAGGAATCACCGATAATGATGATGACCCTCAAGGTACTATAGTACAATTCGCGTGGTGTGAAAAGGGACTTGGCATCGAACACCATGCAAAATCTTCCGGTCGAAGGCCATTGATGTAAACCTATCGTCGGAAGTGAGAAACTTGCCAATGAGGCATGCAAGCTTCAAAGTACTGAAAGGGTTATTCCTAAGTCGATTTCTTGGATAATGAGCTGATGTCAACAAGAAGCGACCCATCGTAGGAGGGCCTTAATGAATCCCACATCTACGACATGGAACAGAGTAAATGATTTTGGAGATGAAAATTATCTGATGATACAGGGTTTAGGGTGGTGCCCATGAAAGAATGGAGCGTGAATGTATTGCGGCGGATGAGACACAGGTGAATTCTCTGAGCGACTTCTCTTGAACATACTGGCGACACTGACATGGATTAGTAGCGTTAACCCCAAATACGGATGGTGCGATGGACCAATGGTGATATGACCGGTGAATGGAATAACCCAACCCGACTCGGATGTGGAGTGAAAGTGTCATGTTCAAGAGCGACTTGCTACCAATGAAGTTTCTTCAAATTTTCTTCCCAATTTTTCCCCAGTCATTGCTGACTAGTACCTCTTTATTTTTGTCAAGCTTGAGGAGGATAACATATGCTTGTTCTATAATTTTCCCTTTGGGAAAACCCATCACTATGTTTTAACGAGCCTAGCGATAGTGAAACTCGTTCTTGTCTATATGGACAAGTTTGTCGCTATTTGGTTTTAACGAGTTTAACGACAAAGATAACTCGGTCCTTTTCAATTTTAGAGATTCTAAAAGGGACATAAAGGAAACTCCAATAATCCTTTTTCGTTATATAACCCCTTAAGTCCAAAAAAGTATAAAATAATACGAAAGGGATGAATTTTTGGTAATTTTAACAAGCCGAACAAAACAAGCGCTCGATCTTTTTGTGTAATAATCCCTCAGGTCCAAAAATATTAAAATCTAGAGGAGGGATAACACTCCCGGTAGCTTTAACGAGCTGGAGAGGCCAATTGCTCACAATCTTTTCATATTTTATGAGTTAGATGAAAATATCTTAAAGGAGACTCATTTTTTGAGGAACGAGTGATAATTTCAGGTAGTAGTTGATTCCAGGTAAGGTTTGGAATTTTCCAATCACGGCAGTGTCATAAGAATGGCTAACAGGATCACTCTTCACAGTTGTTCCTCAAAAAGGGGTAAACAATCAAATGGAGGTGAATGATCAGCTAAAACAGAGTGGAGGTGATGGTAAGAACATGACTAGGGATTAAAAGCTGATGATAATGCATTCACAATGGTTATTTACTGGGGATTGGTTCATTTTTTAATGAGCTTAAACTCTGGGGGAACGTTTGCTCATCACTAAGGTTTAATTTTTAACGAGCTTGAACTTTTCATAAAAACTGCTCGTGATAATGGTCATTGATTA
Source organism: Pinus tabuliformis (assembly GCA_031772625.1). Classification (NCBI taxonomy): domain Eukaryota; kingdom Viridiplantae; phylum Streptophyta; class Pinopsida; order Pinales; family Pinaceae; genus Pinus; species Pinus tabuliformis. The sequence continues at coordinate 122,551,853 of CM062810.1, read as the reverse complement.
TTTGATTTCACCGCTAACTACTTTGTTCCTTCAAAGGTTGTACTGCCTGTTCAATTGCTTCATCAAACCGATTAGAAATGAACAATATATGTTTGAAAAAGGAGTTAAAACACTAATATTTTACTCGAATTATGTGAAAAGTAATTTAAAAGTGGTTTTTACCCCTCATTTTACCATTTCATTTGAACTTTGGTTTGTTGGAGCTCTGGAGGTGCTTTTCCCCCTTGATTTCCACTAGCTGATTCTGGGAGATTCTGTGGACGATTCTTGGCATCGTCTGAACCAGGTAGGAGCTAAACCTAAGCTCTTCAGTTTCATTCCTTCCTTTTTGAATTCTAAGCATGTTTCCCTGTTTCTCTGAGCCCCTGGGGTTTGAAAAATTCACCCTGGCTCCATCGCACCCTTCCTATATCAAAAGGTGTGATGCATACTGGCTTGGCCATTGGCCAGTCCATATGCATCTCACCCAGTACACTGCTAGGGTGCGATGGGCGCGAGAAGGGAAACTTTTGCACTGTTTTCTCATGGAATTTTTTCCTATTTTTTGCCAAATCAGGAACCTAACTCTTCTATTGCTTGTTTTGCAGAGATTCATCAGAGAAAAATGTTTGTTACATGGTGAGAACGTGAGCATGAAGAAGAGGACATGGTTGCTTTACATGATCCGGTTACGGTAACTGCACTGCGGAACTGTGGCCTGTTCAAGTTTTTCCGCATCTCTAGCATGAGGCAACAAATCAACTTGTTGCAATATTTTCTCGATGCATGGGATTCTACCAACCAGGTGTTTCACATCAGAGGCAAATCTATCCCCTTGACTATCGTGGACATTTATTTTTTGATCGGTTTATCGAGGCGTGGTGCCCCTCTTTCATTATCAGGTTCCGCCCGTGGGGGTGAATCTGTGAGAGATTATATTCGCCGGTATTGCAGAGAGGGATCTCAGCCAAGTAGGGACGGCAAGATCAATATCCGAGATGTCACTGGCTGGTCCTTGAGGACCATTCTGTTCACTTTTTCTAGACTGGCTGGTAGTGCAGCTCTTCACGTGGCTAACAGGTCCTATATGTAGTATGCCTTGGAATGCCTTGAGCTAAAGGTGTTTAACTGGTGTGACGCAGTACTCCCTGTGATGAAAGAACAACTAACCAAGGTAAAAGGCGGAAAATCCAAGAACTTCAGCTATGGTTCTATTTTGACCGCTTACGCCTTGGAAAAGATCCCACTGATGCAGTCACAGTACATTTCACTTAGCTTACCTCCACTGACTGAGCCACAGATGTAGAGATGGGTCGACCTTATGGCCCGACATGCTGGTCAGTCCTAGGTTTCCTTTCCTGATACCTTCTTCTAGTGGTTCAACCGTTAGGAGATGGTTTTTTTCGAGTGTCCATATGCTGGTATGGATTTCCGGGGTGACCCGGATTTGGTGCTGTTGGCTGGTGAGCAGTGGGGTGCTATCGGTAAATTCTCTGACCATATCTCTATTTATCATTTTTTATAATGTTCTCGTGTTTTATTCTATCAAGACTAATCAAAACTCATGTGTTCTTGTAGATATTGGACTAGTTCGGCCAGCAGTACGTCTGAGAGCACCAGCTGTCTTTCCAGTAGGAGAGGCTGTGGGGAGGGCTATCCTTCACGACCTTGATGTGGCCAAGACTCTTTCAGCATTACAGGATTAGGTCTAGGGCCTCACTCTTGGTATTCCAGATGTGAGGACCAATGAGCTGCCTCTGAGGTTGTAGCGACATACTTCTGGCGTGCTGAGTCGATGGACTAGGCTTTTACGCATGATTGCACAGGCGGTGACTTGTTATCACCAGCATCATTAGACTAGGGTGCCCCCTAGCATTTTGAGTTTTGGGTCATTTGACCGATTTTTTCTTGGTTACAGAACATTATGTATAAACCATAAACAGTTATATATATTTTTGATTTTTGGAGCTTTATTTTGGTTAATTTATGTGATCTTGATGCAAATATTGATGAGATGCTTCTTTTATAAATGTTGCAAATGTCTATCTAACACATAGTTTTCCAATGAATTCATTAATGTGTTTAAGTTTATGGAAATATGTTAATATTGAATAGAATCAAACTGCCTTTCCAAAATCTTGACCCTTAGGAACATGCGATAGATAGTTGGATTCTGTACGGAGTAGATACCAGTGAGCTGTACGATGACGAGTTGTGAGTCTAGCCTGACGACTAGTTAGCGTATGCCATGCATAATGGCATCAGAGAGGAGCTCTATTAACGTGCTGTATTCAACAATATTGTTTGTTGACCGACCAATACATACCCCTCTGAAACTCACTAACTCGCCGCTTGGATCGAAGATGGCCCAGGCCGCAGAAGATAGGTTCCGCAAACTACGACTCGCTCCGTGGGCATATCCAACAAATAATTCCAATAGGTCCGACATCTGCAACAAATGTGAAGGTGGATCACTTAACCAAAACGATTACCCTTAGTGAAAACAAAAATGTAACAAAAGCATAGGGGTTACTATCTTTGAGTCAAGCATAGTAACGTTTAAGGTACAACCCGTTGCAGGGTTGTGCCAGTGGAATCCCATCATAATCCACTAAATCATGGGATCCTTTTGCTAATACATGCTTAACAATATAGGGGCCCATCCAACAAATAATTCCAATAGGTCCGACATCTGCAACAAATGTGAAGGTGGATCACTTAACCAAAACGATTACCCTTAGTGAAAACAAAAATGTAACAAAAGCATAGGGGTTACTATCTTTGAGTCAAGCATAGTAACGTTTAAGGTACAACCCGTTGCAGGGTTGTGCCAGTGGAATCCCATCATAATCCACTAAATCATGGGATCCTTTTGCTAATACATGCTTAACAATATAGGGGCCCATCCATAAAGACTTGAACTTACCTACTCCCAATCTATCGGATTCCTGGTCGTAAAGTAAGACCAGGTCACCTTCTGAGAAGAGACGGGGTTTGACATTCTTGTCGAACTGCGCCTTGACTCGTTTCTTATGGGCTTCGTTAGCCAAAGCGGCATCACGACGGGTTTCATCCAATTGGATTAGTTCCAAGAAACGAGCCTCCTCTTCTGAAGTTCTGGGGAGAAGGTCGACCGCGAGTTTGAGGGACGAGATTTCACACTGAATTGGCAAGATTGCTTCCAGGCCATACACCAGTTGAAAGGGTGTAAACTTGGTAGCATTCCTCACCGATGTTCGGTATTCCCACAAGGCTGAGTACAGGATTAGGTGCCAACTCCTTTTGTGGACTCCAATCATCCTTTGCAGCATCCGCTTCAGGACCTTGTTGATTGCCTCAACTTGTCCGTTGGCCTGCGGATAATATGGAGTAGCGCTGTTGTGGGACAGCCCTAATTTGGCAGCCAAATTGTTATATACTTAGGGGGGATAATATGGGGTACCAAGGGGGGTACCCAAGGTAATAATGTAATAATGGGATGGGCCATAGTAATAAATAAGGTGGTTAACCCATATCATTTAAGGGACCAAAAGTAGTTAATAATAATGTAATGGGCCCATGGTATTAGTTTGATGGTATGAGGGAACCATGGTAATGATCCATGGTATTGTATGTATGAGGCCTATATAGAGGCGAGACTCCACATGGAGAAAATAGAGTGAAGGATTATTGTATGAATAGGCATATGGCTTGTGGAGTGTTCTCCTTCCTTAAGGAGTGAATGTATGGTGTTGCCCTACCTTAAGGGTTTTGATCAATAAAGAATCATTTCATATTATTTCTGGGTTTATTTGCATTACCTTATATTTTTATATCAGATCTATAATATTTCTGGGTTAGATCTATAACAAGTGGTATCATAGCTATAACAAGTGGTATCAAAGCTATAACAAGTGGTATCAGAGGTATAACACAAATCAACCATCATGTGATTGCAAAAATGCGATCCATGATCTGTTGACTATGGCCTATGGAACGCCGAATCTGGAGACTACATGATTGAAAAAGAAGAGGGTTGTCGTTTCGCCGCTGTTGTTTAATGTAGGCGTCGCCTCGGCCCATTTGGTAAAATATTCTACTGCGACTATGATATACCCATGCCCCCCGGTCGAGGTGGGGTTACATGTCATGAAATCTATGCCCAATTTGGCAAATGGCCCAACAGCAACTATTGGTTGCAGAGGTGCGGGTGGTATTCTGGTTTTTCAATCGAAGATTTGATATGCATGGCAACTTTTGACCGCAGTTATGCAATCTTTGAACATTGTTGGCCAGAAGTATCCTGCCCGTAAAATCTTTTGCGCTGTAACGTAACCAGATTGATGCCCCCCACGCACGCCTGAATGACATTCATTCAGGACTTTTTCGGTCTCCTCGTGGGTGAGGCACCTCCTCAGAATTGTATCGACACCACGACGGTAAAGTGTATCACCGACGATCATGTAGTCTTTTTCTTGGTATCGAATGCATCATTGTTCCGAGCTGGAGGTATTAGACCTATATGTTTGGGTTTGGAGTTAGATGATTATGTCTCCATACCATGGATTGCTTGAAGATATTAGAAACAAAGATTCGTCCACGATCGCTTCTTCTGATGTTGCATCATTGGACAACAATGGGAGATCGCATAGTAACTCCACGAAAACCGGGGATTTCTAGATTTGGATTTTATAAATTCCAGATCAAGATCTTGTAGAATTGCTATCCATTTTGAATATTTCCCCCCCAGCAATTGTCGCGACAATATATAAGTCATGGGGTTGCAATCTGACAAAATGGTAGTTTTTCGAAAAAGGAAATAGTGTCGAAATCTCTATATTTCTTGAACAGCCGCGAGAGCTAGCTTTTCAACGTAGGAGTACTTGCTTTCTGTATCATTTAAGTTTCTACTTAAATAATATATAGGATGTTCAATTCCATTGTCTTCTTGAACTAAAACCATTGCGATGGTCGTATCCGCTGCAGCCAAATATAGGTTAAAGTCTTTTTGATAATCAGGAGCGTACATTAATGATGCTTTTATTAGGGATTCCTTTAAAGCATCAAAGGAAGCTTGCGCGACCTGATCCCAGATGAAGGGTACTTCCTTTTTCAATAGATGAGTATAACCTTTAGCAAGTTCAGCGTAATTTGGAATGAACCTCCTCAGAAAGTTTTCTTTCCCTTGGAGTTTCTGAATCTGAAGCAGATTTGAAGGTGGAGGAAAATCAACGATTGGTTGAACCTTACATGGGTCGAGATGAATCCCGTCCTTTGAGACCACAAAGCCAAGTAAATGACCAAAATTGACATAGAACACACATTTGTGTGGATTGAGTCGTATCTTGTAGTGTCGACAATGTAGAAATATCGCTCTCAGATGCTGTGGATGATCGATCTGCTTTCGCGAATGAGCCGGAAGATCATCGAGAAATGGTTGAACGATGTTTTTGATGTCATGGAAGGCATAATTCATTGCCCTCTGAAATTTTCCCTACGTTCTTTAAACCAAAGGGTAGCTTGCGATATGCAAATGTGCCCCACGGACAAATAAATGCAATCTTTGACTGGTCCTGTGGGTGGATATTTATTTGATTATACTCAGAAAATCCATCCATAAATGAAAAGATTTCACATTCGGCGCATTCATCAATTATCTGGTCAATGAAGGGTGTAGGGTAGTTGTCTTTTGGACAAGCTTGATTTACATCCCTATAATCGACGCACACTCTAATCGTTCCTTGTTTTTTCATTACAGGAACAATATTCGATACCCAATCGGTTAGAGGAACTGGGTAAATAAAACCAGCATGGAGAAGTTTTTCAACTTCTGCCTTGATGGCAGCGGCTTTCTTGGGGTGCACCTGCCATAGCCATTGTCATACCGGTTTGACATTTGGATACATCTTAATTTCGTGTTCAACAATGCTCGAGTCAATGCCTGGCATTTCATCATATGACCAAGCAAAGACATCTCTGAATTCGCGAAAAAGAGCATGATATATTTCCAGTTCTGAATGAGAACATGATTTACCGACATGAATATTTTCTACAACATCTGTTTTGGTCAAGATATTTATGGTGATAGTCTCTTCAATATTGGACAAGTTTCACTCGGAATCCACCGTGTTTACAGTATTTGATAGAAAATCAAAAACTAAGGGATGATGAAGGTCACTAGGAGTATCTTCCCTGTAATCCGGAAGGTGGGAACGATGGTGGTAATCTTCCCATGGTGCCTCGTCAATCATCATTGACTTAACCATTCCTTCATCTGTAGAATGTACTTGCGACTAAGGATCTGAAGGGGTACCATATTCCTTGGACCTATCTATCCAAATGCTTGATGAGCGTTGATTTGGGTTTGCCTCCCATGCCGAAAACATTGATTGCTACAATATTTCTATTGGGCTTGGAAGCAATACCTACAAATGATCCATGTTAATATCCTTTTCAGAGATCTTTTGAATAGAAGATATCATATTGCAGGTTCCCACCGTTGCCACTTTCGCCAGTTGATTGGAGGTGGTAGGGCAAAAGTCTCCATTAATATAGGGTATTTTAGTAGGCCTACTCCGATATTTTGAAGCGAATGAGGGCTTCCGTGGATCATCGAAATGCTTCTCGTAACTTGTGAACTATTGGGGAGAAATGTTTGTTGGTCGACGATTGTAATTCCTCCTTGAAAGGGAAATGCAATCTTCCTGAAGTAGGTTGACACAACGGCTGCCATAGCATGTATCTAGGGCCTTCCCAGTAGGATGTTGTAATCAAGGTTTCCGTCAATTACTTCAACATCTATTTCTACTGTTTTTCCCCCCAGTTCAACTTGCAAGTTACTTAAAATCCCATATGGGGTGTATGTTCATCCATCAAATGCCTTTAATGTCATTGAATATCGCGACAAGGGTGGAGATCCTAAAGTTTTCCAGCAACTCATCGACACAATACATGTAGATGCCACCTCATCAATAATTGTTCGATGAACAGTTTTGTTGAGGGCTTTCACTTGAATCAAGAACGCTAGTTGAGTTAGTGACTGAGGGTCATATCCTTTGTGATTAAAGGACACAAGATTGGAATCCGTTGGGTCAATCCCACCTATCGCTGATAATAAAGCCTGCTTTTGGGAGGGGCAATGTTATGAAACCAACTCAAGAAAAGATAGAAAAGATAGATCAACGCCTTAGTATAACAATAAGGGGTTAAACTAGTAGTATAGGGGCCTAACATGCAATTTTGTAGTACCTCAAGTGTCAACATAGCGGATGGCGATTGGGCCAGATCCTCCACTATATTATAATGTTGTGCTGCTCTGGCACGAGGATTAAATGTCGCTTTATGTACTACTCCCTTTGGCAGATTTATCGTTAGTTCAGGAATGATGGGTGGCACAACTTCAGTTGAAGTTGTTGTCGAACTACTAGGTTGATCATTGGCCTTGTTGTCTGATAGCTGTGGGTTCCCGTAATCTTTATTCCTTGTCGATATCAAAGCATCATTTTGCTGCTTCGAAACCGACAACACTAGCACTTGGGACGGGGAAGCATTGTCACTAGCAACCAGATTTGTTCCTGGATTTCGAAACGGATCAGGCAATACCGTCGAGGTTTTTGAATTCTTGAAGAATTTTCTAAGCTCAGCTTTATATGGACATTCTCTTGTCCAATGATCCTCATCACATATAAGGCATGGATAATTTCGTTTCCTATCTCCAGAAGGGTTTGCAGAAGACTTTTCAGGGGATGACTCCTCCTGTTTCTTCTTCTTCCCTTTCTTTTTCTTCTTGCCTCCTGGTTGCTTGGTTTCTTTGCCTTTGTCAGTCAATATGACATTTACTTCCAAGGCAAGAAGTTCTTCATTTTAATTTTTACCTGAAACCGTACGAGCCTTCTTCGACTTAGCCTTTACGGTTTTCATGCTAGTTGTTCCTATCACGCAGTCCCTGGCATGAGAGTCTTTGTTTGATTTAGGAGAGGGATGAACGGAAAATTCTAGTCTAGGAGCATCAGGGATTTTATTGTAGAGTGTGCCAGACTGAGTATATATCAAATCTAAATATTGCGCACGAGCAATGACTTGCTCTTCAGTGATGACTCTTGCCTTTGCCACATCTTCTGTAATAGAAGGTAACAATGACTTAATAAGCCACTTAGCCAACAGCTGATCAGGAACATATGTTTTTACCATTCTACGACGCCGTCACCACTCATGAATATGAACGGATATGTGAGTGGTTGTCGTTTGCTTGAAATTGGTAAGAAGCTCTGTTCCTGTTTCGTACCTTATGGGTAACTGAAAATGGGTTAAAAAGGTTGTGGCTAGGGTATTGAAGTTATGAAACAAAGCTCTAGGAAATTTGATATACCATTTTGCTGCCAGACTAGTTAACGTTCACTAAAAAAGGCGAAGGCTAATCGAATCATCATTTAGAGTGTTAGATGAACACCACAGATGAAAGGTCATCACATGATTTGATGGGTCTTCACTCAGATTTCCATTAAATTTAGGAATATCTGACAGAAGTTTATGAGGAATCGCTGGCCACCAAGGGGTGTAAGCGATTGGATCGTTTGTTAGCCGATTTAGATCTGGTAACTCTAAAGTTGCCACAAAGGGCAACTGTTGATTTAGGTTCGGTGAAGCATACCCAGGATAAGATGGGATTGCCTGAGCAGTGGGTCTTTGCATACCAGCATAGTGCATTTGATGCTGATAACTTTGGTAAGGTTGATGGGCATAACCATTATGAAATGGTTGATGTTGACCATTTTGAATATACGGTTGCCCGTTACTTGCAAAGACTTGGTGCTCAGATCCTTGGTAAACTTGTTGGAATTGTGGTTGTTGATATTGCACCAGCCATGGTTGTGAGACCATGTGCTGTTGTCCAATACTGGCTGTTTGACCAAGATGAGGGGTAATGGTACCCATTTGAGCCTGGGTCACTCCAGTTAAGGAGCCACTAATCGATGATTGTGGTGGCGTCGCATGGACAAGGGGCTATTGGATTATGACCTGAGAGACTTGAGGCTGGTATACAACAGGTGACGCTTGTACTTGCGACACCGTCACAATAGCCAGTGTAGTTGGGATATTTGACATAGGCAGACTTTGTTACATTGAGCATACAACTCTTGGTTGTTGGGGCAGTATTGGCATCCAACCACTTGATGTAATTCCAGCATAACCTGAATTCTGTTGCGAACTCTCGTATGTTTGACCTCCTGGAGGAGACAATGAAAGGGCATATTGCCCCCCATATGGCGGTAATCTAGTGCTTAAGGGAATGATTTGCCTTTGAGGACCGAACTGCCCAAATTGACACTGTGAAGGATCAATTTGCTGAGACTCAACATAAGAGATTCCAGATATTATTCCAGACGAACAAATGGGAATAGACCATACTGTCGAAACAGCCCTTGGATGGATTCCGTCTAGCGATTAAGAGCTAGTTGCGACAGACGGTACGCTGACGAACATTGTTGGAGTGGCAGTAGGAAGTTCTGCCGCTGCTGTGTCAGATGTCGATGGTTGTTCAGACATATCTAGTCTATCCAAAAGATTTCCTAGCGATTCTATAGGAACTTCCGATAACAGTAGACTAATTTCTGATGAAGAAGGATATAGGGTGATCCCAACTCCAAAATGCAATGGAGTACTAGATGGGTGATCCTCCACAATCTCTTCTATAGCGATCAATCCAGGTGGAAGAGGTAGACCGTCAGGGCCATAAAATATTTCCAGTGCCAAAGAAGGTATAGATTCTGTAGTGACAGATGTTTGGGGAATAACACCTTCCGAATTAGCTGTAGATGGAGCTGGTCAGGAATAGAAGTGTTTACCTTCACACTAGGATCAGTTCTACTATCCTCTAGTGGCTTCGGAATTTCTTCTGTAAAGGAAGGGGTACCAGAAATGTTTGGAGTAACCAGAGTCTCTGAGGGTGTCGAAACACTTGTTCCAACTAGACCAGGGGACTTTGAACTGGTTAAACGAGTTCACTTTGTCTGGAATAGTTTTCATTCTGGAGACAAAGATGTTTGACTCATAGGCCTCCATGAACGACGGGGTTTCAATTGACTTTCATCCACGATTGCGGATTACTCGATCAACTAAAAATAAAGGGGAAAATGTTTCCGAATTAAATGAATTTTAGATGCTTTGACACAACTTGCTTTTTCAATTTTTAAGAGTCGAGAAAAAACAAAATATGACTCTAGTTGCCTTCGATTTTTAATGAGCCCGAAGTGACAAGTGCTTAGATGGACCTTTTCCTTTAAGGAGTCTGAAAAGGAATGAAAGAGACTACTCTAGAAATCTAGACAGAGGGATTACCAAACCAATCGCTAAACTGCAGAATACTTTTTACTGTACGGCAGTCAATCTTCCCGAATGCTGTGTTCAGTGCATTGTAATTGATAGGGTGGCAGACACGGCTTCCTATGGATAAAGGATATAGCCTATTATGGTCTCCCAATATATACTCGACGGTACGTGGGAGCACAAGTCCATACTGGCACTTGTCATCTCAAAGAGGAGGAATCACCCAACCAACAGTGAAAGCGACAGTTACCAGGGTTTACGACGTCGGAATACGTCTCTATCCTAGACTTCTAGATGTTGTGCGTTAGGTTCCAAAGCGTTTTTATGTTCATTAAATTTATTTTACAGTTGATCTTTCTTAAGAAATTTTCCTTTCAGGTTCACCGCGTGATCTAGGTGTACAATTCCTAAAATGCAATCTAAGATGATAAACAATCATTTAATCTTCTTTTTGCAATGAAAATCCTAGCTACTAAAGAAAGAGAGATGATATTCTTTCAACATAGAGCAGAGAGCACACACTAGATGCACTGCCCTAAATCAAACCAACAAGCAGTCTAAATGCAAATGCACATGCATGTATTTGTTTTCAGCTTTCTTAATGTGTGAATGACAAGAAGAATGCTAAGTACAAATCTGAATTATCTTTTCAAAGCGACAGTACTAACAAATTTCTCTTCAAAAATGAAAGGAAGATAATGACGACACTTTGCTATTTCGAGTTGAAAACTGCTTTTGACACTTGAAAAACTACTAATCCAAATCAAATACAAGAGTAACTGTATAATCGACCATCAAGAACAATAGAATTCTTTTCTTTGACTGAAAATGACACTTGCGACACTTTCAAATCAAAAGACGATAGTTTGATTATGCTACTTTTTTGTAAAAGAGAACTGTAAATGGTGCACAATACATAAAAACATTCACAATTATTTGAACTATGGAGGCAGAATCATGGAAAAGAAGGGAGTTTCTCTAGTGGTATACTGATCACAGACAGCAAAACTCCTGAATAAAGCTGAAGAGAGTGAACATAGAAACCAAAATCTGAGAGCAGAAGAGGTCTTTTCTGATCAGCGCACCTGCAACACAGGGAAAGTGCGATGCAACACACCTACTGCACACGGGAGGTGCGATGCATCCAGATTCCCAAGAGGAGAAAGTGTGATGGTCCAGGGATGAGACTTCAACTTGGTTCCGGGTCAGAGTTTGCAGCTTAGTTCAGGGATTTAGGCCGAGCTAATGACAGTCAGTAAATAGAAATCACAGGGGTTGATATAATGAGGTTACTAAAGCCACCACTAGGGCAATTATAATGTTTGCAAATCAATTTTTCAGTTTATAAACAAAACCCAGAGATAGACTGAAGCAGCATTGATCTACTTTGCACTTGCATAGCAAATGCAGTTTGAAAGCTAGTTGGCTTGACTTCAGGCTCCGTATGTAAGTTTATAAAACAAAAAAATATAGACAAGCAAAAAATCTATTCACTCCCACTGTGGTCGCCATTTTGTTATCGGGAAATCTAGTGTCCACTTGGAGCTGCTAGTCCCACTAAGACTGGTAGCTATCTTAGAAACAAACAAACTAAAACTACTTTCACTTTCCTTTATGAGAAGTAGATAAGAGGGGAACAAAGGACACTAACCTTAGTCTTACGCTTGGTTCCTTGCTTGGTTCCTCTCCCTTTCTACAGATCCTTGCCGCTTTTCTTTTGTCTACCCAGCTTCAAAGAGCACCTGTGCAATCGAAGCAGCATAATACTATCAAAGAATAGAGATCTACAATCATAAACAATATAGGACCAAATATATATTGACCACACAAATGCATATATCATCAAACATACAAGAATGTGGAGGAAAACTTTAATATCTTTATTAATATCAAGAATAGCAAAGAGGATTAGAACCAATTGTTCTGACCCAGTGTCATCCTCCCAGCATGAAAGCCCTTCTTCACCTCATGAAAAGCTTAGATCACCCAACACTATGATATTCCACCATGAAACCAACAACACTTCCTTACAAGATACAAAATTCCAGCCTCTGGATCTCTGGGATGAGGGATCCATATATAGATGATTGCAGGGGGGTGAGTCAGATTCTGGGATTTTGATTAGTGTCCTCTCTCTGATAGTTATTGATTCCACTTAGAGATTGATGATCTCTTACTCATCCCTGGGCGAATTTAGAGAGGCAAGTGTCACATGAGAAGTTTCTGGAAGATTCCATGATGATCCACCTTGCAAACTGTCTCTACCATTTGTCTACTCTCACACATCGCACCCTACAGAAGGGCTTTCCAGTATGCATCGCACCCTTTTCACTGAGTAGGTGAGATGCATTTCACCCTCTGCACTGGGCAGTCTGTATGGTCTAGCTTTAACCAGTTCTGAGCAGTTTTCTGTGGAGGACTTCTAGGAGATGATGTAATCAGCTGACTTTGTTCCTTTAGGATGTGAAGCAACACTTTTAGGGACTTAGGAGCCCTTGGTTTATGGACATGTATGATTGGGGTTGCAGTGCCCAAAAATGTCTATAACAGTGGACCATCAGTAGATCTCAAAAACCAACTGAAGTTTACATAATTGAGGGTAAAAACCCTTTTTGACTCTTGACTAGCTACGCACTTTGTGTCCACAATTTGTAGAGACTTTACATATTTTCTCATCAAAACTTGGGCTTTTACCCCAAAACTGACCCAGGGGACCCCATCCCAATAGGTCCCCAACACAAAGGTCATGACTCACCCTCAAGTCACTCAGATGGCATGGTTATCTTGCTGTGAAGATCCCCCAGCTCCACTTGCACAACTTCTACTTGAGTCGCGCTCTTTGTGGTTGCCCACTTCACTTGTTCAACCAAATGCTTTGTGGCTGGTCCTTCGCCGACCTGCTTGATCTTCTGTTGTGTGAGCTGCAAGTTCATCAACTTTCCCTGTATGTTGTTGGAGACTTGGTAAGCTTCTTCTAACCAAGGATCCAATATAGCTTTAAGCACTGCCTCTTTCTTCTATATTTCTTCCACTTGTGCGAAGAGTTTCTTCCCCTCCTGCAACTTGGCGAGGCACTATGCTGTAGCAATTGATTGCGCCATCACCCTAACCTCATCATACTGCTTTTGGAGTTTGTAAATCTCTGTACTCAATATCTACAGGTTGGGGTCTTCGTGCAGGGTTGTCACCAACTCCATGGCCTGTTCGAACAAAGCTCTATAGTCCACGACTACGACATCTACAATAGACATCCCTTCCTTGATGGCAGTCCCGCGCTGTTCTTTGACCTCGGGCGGAGTCAAAGGCTGTGACTTAAGCTCCAATTCTATGATTTTCATGTTGATTTCAAATTGAACTCTTTCCACCTCTACCTTTGCATCACAGATGCCCACATCTAGATTCTAGATCTTGGCCTCGAGCTGTGCGTCCTCAGGTATGTGCAACTCTGGCACTATCCCACATGCCTCTACAACCGTGGCTGCTAGCTAGGCATTCTACACCTAGATTGTATCTCTTTCTTTCAAGGCCTATGTCTTCTCAATGAACATCTACTCATTGTTCACTCGGTACTTGCTTATTAAACTGAGAGTGCGCTACTCCCGCACTCTCAATTCCACTATTACTCCTGTCTGCAACACATGAAGATACGCATTACGAAGCATTGCAATATTGAGGCTAATTTTCTTCAAGGTGCCAATGAGGATCTTGTCATTGGATTATTTTGCGCTCAGGGACCCTTCTAGCAGTATAACTATCCTAAGATCCACTGTCCTAACCATCTTGGCAACCTGACTTGTCCCCGATGCCAGGTTCGTCTATGCGGTGCTCACCCAACCTGCACCCACCTGTATCCTACTGGTATGGATCTACAGTTCACGCAGATCCTTCTGAACATTTCCCAAAAACTGCATATACTGTTGCTTAAATTGCTGCAACAATTCGGACGTAGTGTCACGCACTTTGTCCCCGATCTCGTCGAGATTGTCATCCTTCAGCATAATGGGATCCAACGATGGTTTAGTCGCCTTTGTCTTCTTCTGGGACCCCTCTTGCTACTGTTCTCTACTCTTCCTTACCCAAAATGGGGTGCTCTGCCCCTCATCGCCTCCATAGACCTGCGCTGATTGCTCTTCCTCTTCAATCTTGGACGAAGGGGATTTACGACTTTTGTTGGAGTCACGTTGTTCTTGTTTAACTTGCTACATTTCAGTGCGCTCCTTTTCTATTCATGCCTTCTCTTTGGCCTCCTTCTTTCACTGTGTGACCAACTACTGTGCCTCATGTTTCGCTACGTCCTTTCACTTCTTCTCTGTTGAGCTCCCTGTGCCTTTGCTGGTACCCATGACCAAGTCAGACATAGAGTGCCAGTTTGCTGGCCATCGCTTAATTACTTCTTGTATGGCATCATCAGTGGTGAGATATGGCAGGTCAAACCACTTCTGTTGCGGGTCCTTTCGTGCCTGAATATAAACCTTGTGGAATTCTGCCTTGAATTCGACATATTTGGACAGTTGTTCATACACGGTTGGGGATAGCTATGGGTACTGGTTGATGGCTATACAGATGCTCGCCTCAATCAAAACCTAGAAAATATTTGTTTCTGTGACCTGCGTGAGGTCCTTCGTGGCCCAAAGGGAGGCAAACTGCGCAGCCTCCAACAATCTCGCCTTTAATAGAGGAAACTAATTGTCCTCCGACAACTCCCAAGCAACCAGCACAATGGAGAGCAACAACCATGCATAGTGGAAGGTCTTTCTCTCATCTTGGGCCTTGCAAAAATTTGCAAGGAACTCACTACCTAAATAGCGCAACCAATTAAACCGCACGCCATCCACGCATTGTGCAGCTAATGAGATTACATGCACATAAACCTCATCCGCACAACACTTCCTCATAACCTTCCTAGCTAGTATCTAGGTGGCAATTTTTACTACAGGATCGTTGATGGATGTTATGGAGTAACCACGCGGCTTCTTGAGAATCTCAAATTTCTTTTTCGTCTCCTCTTCCAAGTCTCTTTCACTTGTCTTTCCACCAAACTCCTTGGCCGAATTCAAGTCCTCATGTGGTAGGAGAATGATCCTGTGGATGAGCATGTCCATGATGGGGATAGGCGCACCAAGCCATAAGCACCCTTCGTGCACCAGAGTAAGTATTTGCTGTATACAGGTGGTATTGATGTTAGAGCAGTGCTAGTGGGACACCCACAATAGGTTCAACAAGCCGGATTGCTCTACTCCGCAGATCCATTCAACTGATTCCAAATTAGTGACACCAGAGTCTCTATAATACACTCGTTTCATATAATTCTTTGTTGCGAGGTGGGGGAACCTCTCATGGTCAGCCAGGTCCGAGTCTTCCACCTTCAAAAGGGGAACCTGCGCCAGGCATGGACCTTCGAAGGTTATGTTTTCTAGAAATAGGGGCATGTGAATGAGGAACTTCTCCAATTCTGGGTCCTTGGTGACCTTCGCCTTCCCTTTTCATGGAGGGATATAGTCTGACAACTTGGTGATGGGCTCCACACCCTCAACATCTATATCTTCAACACCCTCTTCCACCTCCAAATCTACAACCTTTTCAGGTTGCTTATCCTTCTTCTGTGTCTGGGTAGCAAAATGCTTTCTAGGCAACTTGCACACTAGCATTGGCCTCTTCTTTTTGTCTTTCTTTGGCTTTTGGGTCTCCTTCACTGGAGTGGGATTCAACCTAGGCAACCTTGGCATCGTAGGAATAGGAGTCGGAGCCTCCATGCTCACAACCTTTGGAGCAGCTCCTTCGAAGGCGACAGTTCATCTAGCGCTTGCAGTCTCAGTGGGGCGTAGTCCTGTCATGATGTCGCAAATGAATTTCCTATCTAACGAGGGCAATTTATCGAAAATGGGGCTTGCAATCAAAGCTTTAAAGAACTCATGATTCATAAGTGATGGAAATTACAGCTCGAAAATTCTAAGGGTGCAATGTGTTCTCTACTGGACTGGCACGCATAATTTATAGAGGAATCTGAATTCAAATCCGACTGTTCCCCCCAAAATTCATCCCTTAATGTTGATTTGGTGGCAAATCTCCAAATATTTTAGCCTTAAATGCCACCCACCCGCTCCTCTTAACTATCTCTTGGTTATCAAATCATGAACAGTGACTCTAATGGTCACTTTCTGGCTATGCTGCACGGTATCTCCCTCAATAGCGTAGCTCCCTTCGCGCGTCTTCTGGTACTGTGACATCACCCTTTTTCACGCAGCCCCCCTATTGCGTAGTCCTCAAAACTGGGCAATGTAGTTTATAGTCCCGCGCTTCCTTGTAGCTGCTTGGAGTCTAAGACTGTTTGATCATCATATAGTCATTGAGCCAGATCTCCTGTATATGGATTCAATAGGCTTCCATTCACCTTTCCCAGAAAAGGTTCTCTATTCAGTTTTGTGAGTTGAACCATGCCCCCATTTGTGATTTATTTGATGACATATGGCCCCAACTAGAGCATTTAAAAAATTTCGTGGAAACTTAGTGCACTTACTATCATATAATAAAACCAAGTCATTTACCTTAAACATGCGCAACATAATGTGTTGATCGTGCCATGCTTTTTCACGTTCCTTCTGTACTTGTTGATGGAATCTAGCCAAGAACTTGTCTTCTTCAAGCTCCATCAGCTGCGCGAGCCATTCTTCCAAGGCTCCGTGGTCCGCCATCCCTGTGAAAGCTGCTATACATAGACTAGGCATGATATATTCCATAGGCATCACAACTTCTACGCCATAGACCAATCGGAAAGGTGTATATCCTATTAGATTTTTGCAAGTAGTCATGTACGCCCATAATTTTGTCGGCATGCAAACATCCCAATCACTCCACTACGCATTGTAAATCTTTGTCGGTGCATTCTCCAAAATATTATTGAAGGCTCCAACTATTCCATTAGCTTGAGGATGATATTGTGTGCTTTTCTGATGGTAAACTTGGAACTCTTCGGTCAACGTGTTGATCGTTTCATTGAGGAATTGTGTACCTCAATCTCTCATTATCACTTTCGGGAAACTGAACCTGGTTAAAACGTACTCAAACAAGAATTTAGATGTTGTGGCTCCTGTACAATCCTTCACAGGCTATGCGTCCACCCATATGGTTAGGTATTCTATCATAGTGATGATATAGCATGCACTTATTTTCTTTCCTAGAGGTTGAATCGGTCCTACAAAGTTGATTGCCCATTTCTCAAATGGTTGCAATGATACCTGAGGGTTCAGAGGAAACTCATCCCTTCGCGATGACTTTCCCATTCTGTAACATGCATAACACGCCCTACAATATGCTTTGGTATCCTTATGTAATGTAGGCCACCACAAACCCACGTGCAAAATCTTCTACATTGCTACTTTACCTGCATAATTTCCTCCCGAAACTCCTCTATTATCTTCCCCAAGGATGCTATTTCATTAAAAATCAGGCACATACTGTTAGAGTATCTCGTTTGATCACATTTTATATAAATGTCCTGCAATTACTGAGAAATTGGTCACGCGTACTACCAAATTTTTCTTCTGTTGACTGGTGTATCCTTCTAGATCCATCCCCATGGTCAAAAAGTGGATAATATCTGCAAATTGTTTATCCACTACATCCACCGTGAAGACCTATGTGTTGGGCAGCCCTTCCTCCAAATTAATAGGCTCCTCCCCTGTTTCAATTTGCGACAAATGGTCAAGTCTGGCATTCAACCTTCTTAGCTTCAAAATTACCTCAAAGTCATATTCTTGAAATAAAAACAACCATCTGCATATTCCCACACCCCCCCCCCCCCAACATAATATTATTGGCTAGATACTTCAAGGTAGAATGGTCTATGTACATCTTGAAATGTTCACCCAACAGATAGTGTCTAAACTTTTGGAGCACGTATACCATAGCCAATCCTTCGTGTTCTGTTGTTGAGTAATTCTTCTCAGCCTTTGACAACTTTCTGCTCGCAAATTCTATAAGATGATCCATCTCTCCTTCACCAACCTGAGTCAGCACTACTCCTAACACAATATAGAAGGCATCAACATGTACATGGAATTCCTTATTCCAATCTAGGAAGACCAAGATCGGTGCGGTGACCATATTTTATTTCAATACATCCAAGTTGTGCTGACATTCTTCATCCCAACAGAATGTAGCATCCTTCTTTAATAACTTCTCCATAGGCACGATAATCTGAACATAAGCCTTGATGAACTTTCGATAGTATCCAGTATGACCTAGCATTGCGCATAGTTGTTTGACCCTCCTTGGGGCCTCCAAATTGACTATTACCATGATCTTGGCAGGGTCCACCTTTATTCCTTCCTTGCACACCACATGACCCAACAAAATTCCAGAGGGGACACAAAAAAAGCACTTCTTTAGGTTTGGCGCAATCTGATACCTTCGACACATATCCAACATTAAGCATAGACTAGATACATGGCACTTTACTAACCCAAACACTTTCTGATCATCAAAATATACCTCCAAGAATTTTGAATAAATTCTTTGAATGCCATGATGACCATGCGAGAGAATATCGTCAGCACATTCTTGAGTCCAAACGAGATCACCGTATACTGGAAACATTCCCATTCCATTGTGAAGGTTGTCTTGCTCCTATCCTCTTGCACGATCTTAATCTGATGGTATCTGGAGAACCCATCAGTGAATGAGTAAGTCTCCTGTCCTCCAACATTATCCAGTACCTCATCAGTGAACGGTGTCGGAAAAGGATCATGGACACAGGCATCATTAAGCTTCCTAAGATATACACAATTCCTTATTTTTCCCTTCTGTTTCTTTTCTTGGACTACCATTGCGCTCACCCAATCAAATTCCTCCACCGGTTTGATAATGTCCACCTCCAACATCTTTTCCAAGTCCAAATGGACCTTTTCCTTATATTTGGGATTAAGGCAATATTGCCTCTGCTTAATCGGCTTTACGTCTAGCTTCAAGGTAATTTTCATCATGCCCAAGTCTCCTATGATACCTTTCAGGTTCAAATATTTGGTAGGAAACAAATCCTAATACTCATGGAGCAACTCAACAACTTTATTTACTGTGGCATCATCCCAGTAATCCCCAATATTTGCAAATTTTGGTTCTGCTTCTTTGCCAATGTTTACTTGCATAAGTTTCAATGGCACGGTGATGTCTAGATTTTCTATATATGGACCTCTAACCTCGTGGTGGCCCTCTGCCTCTGGAATATTGATATTCCATGG
Organism: Pinus tabuliformis; assembly: GCA_031772625.1. NCBI lineage: Eukaryota > Viridiplantae > Streptophyta > Pinopsida > Pinales > Pinaceae > Pinus > Pinus tabuliformis. The sequence continues at coordinate 122,532,333 of CM062810.1, read as the reverse complement.
ATCTTCATCCTCCCCTTCAGTAGTCATATTATAACATTCCAACACATGGCACAGCTGGGTGCTCCAATCTCGTTGAACTAATTCCAAAGGATCCTGCGGAATTCTGAAGTTCGCTGCCTTAACCTCCTACAGAGCTTCATCTATGCTTTCAAACCCATCTTCAAAATTGAAGGTCATTAAGAATCCTTCCCTTAACATATCCCACTCCATGGTGCCATTGCAGATCTTTGTTTCTAGGTACCAATTCATAGGGATTATATCCAAAGTGTGACAGAATAAATGCACCCATTCTGGCTGCAAATTTGTTCCATAAACTTTAGTCCATTTTGCTAAATGATCGTGCAGATCATTCCTCCCATCATATTTCTCAGTCAGCCAAACTTTTTGGTGATCAAATCACAACCTCATCATTCTCCTATAATCATGCCATTCATCAAAGTTGTCTTTGTGCATACCCCACCACCATGCGGGCATAGTACGCAGTGCCAAATCCAACACTTGAAAGCGATGATCCTCAGGTATCTCTCTTTCAAAGGAATCCAAAAAATTATCTACATCAGTTAAACCATCATAATAAGGTAAATTTCTTACCTCCAATGACACATGGCGCATCGATTTATTCATCATGTTGTAGTGCAACATACATACTTCATGCAACCTATTCTGCCAATGCTTCAATTCTTCATCCGAGTCTGAGGTACAAGAGCTTTTGTGATCCCAAGCAATCCACTTCTTCAAATTAATGACCCCATTCATATCAATAGCCCAATCAATTCCAAGGAGCGCGGGGTAGGGTTTGTTGTCATCAACAATTTCTATCACTTCAAAATCAGCCAGCATGCTCACACCTTCTATATCTATGGTAACTCCATGCAATTGTCCCAGAGGGATAATATTCTTCTAGTTTTCCATCCTCAATCGAATCGGAGACCACAACAATGTAGGTCTCCCCATTCTCTCCCATGTTTGTTTAGGCAAAATGTTCGCATTAGATCCCAAATCCAAAATAACATGGTCCATCTCATAGTCTCCTATTTGCATGGTGAACCTTATCTCCTGAACCTTATCTTTCTGACTGCACAGTGTCCTTCAAGAGAATTTTCCTTACCAGCACACTTATTTATCAACTTCTGTATCCCTTTCACGACCTTGCTATCATGTAGTAGTTTCATACAAGTCTCTAAGAACGTGGTGAGTACAGAGGGTTCAATATTTGTGGGTGCACTGGTTTCTGGTAGCTTGTCCTGACTGCCTAAGGTGAATGCTTCAACGAAGATTTTCTTCACCTCCATAAGCGTCTCCTTCGCACATTCTAGATCGAAGCCAACTTCCTTTTCCGGGGCCTTCCAGACCCACCCACTTTCCTCATGTTGTTTTACTTTATCGTCACCCGTTATTATTTCACTTCTCAACACAATATTCATGTTTGGATCTTCCTCGCGCAGCTCATTCCTCATCATCTGCAAGTTATGGGTAGGCTACTAAGGCTTCACCTTCTTCTCTTGCATCTTAGCTATCAACACAAGGCATTTTTCTACCGTGTGGTCAAAATTAGTGCAGTATTGACATGACGGGCATGTTTGACTCATACACTCCCGTACATAATGCCCCGGTGTTCTGCAATTATTGAAAATGACATGTCCATGACCTCTAGTAGGTCCTCCTCCTCCTTGGCCTTGTTAGCACCCCTAATATGCTCCACGCACTCCCCCAACGATCAGATCCTGAAACAAAGTTTCTTCTTGCATTCAATATGTAGTCATCCTTTCCATCATCAATTCATAGTGACACTCATCATGGCCCACCGATTTGCAGAAATCATAAAACAATTGTTGGGGTGTCTGGACAAACTTTTGCAGCAAATGACAATTATATGTTACATGTTTTCCAGCCGCCTAACAAATAGCACACCATAGCGCGGGGCCCATACTTGGGCTTGCTGGAGCTTCCTATCTCAGGGGTATCACTCCTCCCCCTATAATGTAGTTCATGAAGATAGGAAAATGATATTTATCATGCACCTAGCTTTTACACTTGAGGCACCAGACTTCCTTGCGCACCTCTGGCCTGGCCTCTTTTTCTTTCTTTAAGTTATGCAATTCCAAGCAGAGGTTCTGCAGATGTGAGTGAATTTGTTGAACTCCCAAAGACACATCCTGAATAGGTGTTTCATGCAATCTCATCACAATTTCCAGAGCTTTTGTCTGGGTCCCTATCTTCTTCTGTGACAAAGCAATCCTCAGGTAGGGCAATAGAAAGGCTATAAACCACTCATGGTGTTGACTATATGTGAGATTCATATTAGCTTCACGGATCACGCACTTCAGTCTTTGATCTAACTCCAGGGCATTTCACTGACCCTCATCGTGATTTCCTTAAATCTAATCACTGATTAAGAGTCAGACTTAGGCTTACCAAATTATTTGTTCAAAGAATCCTGAGTGTTTGCTAACGATGCCAAAGGATTATCAATGTAGTACTTAATGTACCATGTCAGTGCGCAATCCTGAAGAGCTGTAACCAATTGTGCTTTCTTTATATTATCATTTGTAATCTGTTGTGTTGTCCACACAGCCTTCGCAAAAAACCAAAATTGATCCGCATCCTCACTTCCTAAGCCCTTGAAATTGGAAACTTCTTTTTATTTGACATGTTGAACGGTGGTGGTGGTGGTGGTGGTGTGGGCGAAGGTGTATGTTGTGGAGGTGAAGGTGGAGGTGGCATGGACAGATGATGTATTCGCAGAAAACCCTACCTTATCAACTAGATAATGCTCCACAGCGAGGCTTGTACCGCTCCCTAGTCGTCACTTGAAGGAGGTTCGATCAATGGGATATATTCAAGACCTAATTTTTCTTGATTTCTAAATCTTTGTCCACTTCACGTAGATCCAAACATCAAGGCAATGGCATAACCCACTTTTCACACAAGAGCATCTTAATCCAGGTATTCAAAGATCTCAAATACTTACCTCACGGTCCTTTGAAGAAGCATCACTCTACTTTGCTATAATTGACTGAGGTATCAACCACGAATTCTATTACAAATCCTCCTATCACTCAATCATGCCAGTGATCAACAGCACACACGATCTTATCTTTAGAGGCTTCCAACCTCCGCACTAGCTTTGGGGTCCACACTATTGGACCATTAAGCCTCCACCTTCCTTGGTTGTCTGCCAACTTAGTGATCAACTCATATAGTTCAATCGGGAAGGCGCAGAAGAAAATTTCATGTATTTGTATGTACAAATATTTTTCCAACCACTTCCCTTTTTTCAGGTGTGGATTTCTTTTTTCCTGCGCCACGAATTCATGGATCTTCCTATCCATCCACTTTTCAATCTCCTTTTTGGTCGGATTCCAGTGATGCGACATCACACATCTCTTGATGCAGATCCCGATCTCGAAAATAGAACCATTTGTTAGCTTAGAGGGTCCTAACCTAGGTTCAAAGTTTAGTATGCCAAACAAAACCCTACACTACTGGCCCTTTCGGCATCAATCCATGGTGCGTGGACTAAAGTCTCACCTGAGGCAGTGTGGGGGGATACTGGAACCAAGTTTCCACACCCATAGATTAGTGTGATGAACCTTTGTGACCTAGATCTACCTTCGCACAGATCTCTAAACCATTGAGGCTTGGTACTATAACTTCCTTGAACGACCTCCAAACCTCTGCGAAGGTCTGCGATCAGCTTCTGCGAACCCTTAACAGATAGATTATCTACTTACTTGCATCATAGTCTGATATTGGATCGAAATCCACATAGACTTGCTTTAGAGCTTAATAAACTTAACAAAAAGTATTATACTCTTCACATAATCACTTAATATTAATTGTGTTCAGTTAATAAGATGGATCCAGTAAATTCATGCATCAATGCATCATTATTTCATAAAGACACAACATATATCATAATTGAAGAATTCAAGCTTCTGTGATCCATAACAAGTTTATAAGAACATTTTTCGGAGATAATCATATCAAAATTCATTTGTTGATGCATTTCGAACCAGCAAGTGTGGTTCATCTTATCCCAATGATGAACCACACTTGATGGTTTGAAACGTGTCGACAAATGAATTTTGATGTGATTATATCCGAAATCTATTCTTATATATCATAATCATAAATAACAGAAGTAAAGAGATAAAACATAGGAATTTTTGCAACAATCTTCTTTATTGATCTCCAGTATAGGTTTATAGGCTCAAAATTCCCTGTGCACTCAGCTGTAGGGGTCCACGCACTCAGCTGCGGACACTACCCTAGGCCTCTTTGCACTCAGCTACAGAGCCTTTTCCTCCTCTAAGACTTACTTCTCTGCGCTAACTCTCTATGACTTCATTCATGTTACCCATAGAAAAAACATAGATCTTCGTTAGACTCTCTAAGACACTTCTATTTATACAATCCCATGGTCCGCTGACCATGGGTAGATTTCAAAAACCAACTCAAGTTTACATAATTGAGGGTAAAAACCATTTTTGACTCTTGACTAGTTATGCACTCTGCGTCGACAATTTTTGGAGACTTTACATCTTTTTCTCATCAAAACTCGGGCTTTTTCCCCAAAACTGACCCAAGGGACCCCATCCCAACACTATTATCTGCGAATGTGTTGTGACAAAGCCATCTTCCCTTAGGAATTAGTGTAGTATCTAGTTTGGGTTGATGCCATGGTGGAGTATGAATCCATAGTTCGTAACAATGTTTTGGATGTGGTCCCGAGACCAGAGGACAAGTCAATGGTGAGCTCCCATTGACTTTACAAGGTAAAGCAAGTTGCAGATGGTAGTGTGGAGAAGAATAAGGCTATATTTGTGGCCCGTAGATTTTCATGGGTAGAGGGGATTGATTATGATGAGACCTTACTCTTGTTGCAAGGTATTCATCAATTAGATCTATATTGGCACTATCAGCACATATGGGTTGGAAGATACTTCAGATGGATTTGAGGACAACCTTCCCTAATGGAATGATTGAGGAAGAGGTGTACATAGAGCACCCTGAAGGTTTTGAGACCTTTGACCATCAGTCGCATGTGTGCCAGCTCAAGAGAGTGTTGTATGGGTTGAAGCAAGCACCCCGTTCTTGGTACACCAAGATAGATAGCTACTTCACTGGGTTGGGTGTCACAAAGAGTCAAGCGAATGTGAACCTATACCACATAGTGGTGGAAGGTAAATTGTTGTTCATTTTACTTTATGTTGATGATCTCATACTGACAGGTGATGATCAGTTGATCAAGTCTTGCAAGGAGGACCTTGCAAGAGAGTTTGAGATGAAGGACATGGAGCTCATGCATTACTTTCTTGGCATGGAGGTATGGCATGGAGATGGGGCATTGTTTGTGTCTCATGGAAAGTATGCCAATGAGATACTCAGGAGATTTTGCATGGAGAGCAACAAACCCGTGGAGACTCCTCTAGCCAGTAACTAGAGGAAAGAGGATGCTACTTCAGGGGAAGTAGTGGAAGCTATTGTTTACTGGAAGATTTTGGGTTCACTCATGTACTTGTTAAACACATGACTGGATATGTGTTATGCAATTAACCAGCTTAGTCAAGCAATGGTTAGGCCTACCAACTTGTATTGGAAGGTAGCAAGTTGAGATACCTCAAGCGAATTTCTCAGTATGGATTATGGTATAGATGGAAAGAAGGAGTGAAGCTTCAAGGTTTCACCGATGTAGATTGGGTAGGGATTCCATCTGACAGGAAGAACACATCAAGAGGGATCTTCAGTATTTGGTTAGCAGTAGTTTCTTAGTACAACAGGAAATAGAGATTAGTTGCAATCAGTTCCATCAAGGTAGAGTACATGGTTCCGACTTAGGCAACATATGAGGCCATATGGATGAGGAAGATTCTGGTTGCTTTGTTTGGTCAGAAAATGGATCCAACTATGATTTACTATGATAATCAGAGTTGTATCAAACTCTCTCAATATCCAATTTTTAATTATCGGTCCAAGAATATTGATATCCAATATCATCATCTTAGAGATTATGTATTGTTGGCTTGTTGGGGCCTGGCCCAGGTTGAGAAGTGCTTTAGCCAAACAAATCCTGCACTACCAGCCCTTTCGACAACAGTTCGCAGAGCGCAGACTTGAGTCTCACCCGAGATAGTAAGGGAGGGTGCTGGAACCAGGTTTCTGCACCCTTGGGATGTCTCGATGTGGTCTATAGGGGTCGTAAACCGATCTGTGCCCTCGCGCCACTCTGCACTAAGTCAGGCTTCTACGTAGATTCGGGCCATTGCACTTTATTATTAACGAGTTTATTATAGATCAGATCTACTTCTTAAGATCTTTAAGCAAACATTTAACGGTAAGAACCAATGCGCACAATCATAAATATGCATTAATTCGAAACATAAGCAACAGATAGATTCACGGTAAAGCACACAATGATTCAGAAGTTCTTATCTTTATTTATCTCCTTTTTAGTACAACCAGATCCACCCTGTGCACTCAGCTGCAAGGGTCTTCGCACATAGCTACGAACTCTACCAAGCCTCTACGCACACAGCTACAGAGCCTTTATCTATCTACCAACACCCTCAACTCAGACTTCCAGATGCAAAGAGAATATTGCCTTCATAAACCCATAACATTCCAGATTCACAACCCAAAGAATTGATGTCTAATATTAGAGCCTTGCTCTATTTATACCTTCCCATGGTCTGCGGACCATGGGTAGGCCGACTCACTTTCTATTTTCTTACATTATTTTGAAGTGAACAACCCTTTGACTTGACTCATTACACTTTTCATTTCGTGCACTTTGCAGAACTTTTACCATACTTTTACCCAAAATTGTGGACTTCAAGCCCTAAAACCATTACGCGGGGGATCTACTGCCCAACAGGCCCCCATCACAATTATCATGTCTCGAGTCACTTGGCTGGTGGAGCAATCTTCACGCAAAGGTCTGCCAACAACTTCTGTGCTTCACTTACGCTTGCAACAAATTCTTCCACTGTCTGTTGTACCCGTTGTACACGAGCATCAATGCATCCGTGTCAGTTTCAGTTACTTGTCCAGATTCATATACTTCCTGCATGTGTGCTAATTTTCCCTCGATGTTGGTGGAGACCGCAAATGCCTCATCAAGCCAAGGCTGGATGCGTTCTTTAAGCACTTCTTCGTTCTGTCGAGTGGCATCAACTTGTGTCTTGAGAACTTGGGCCTCTCTCATTTTGGCCAATTGCTTCATGATGGTGACCCTTTGCACAGTTCCTTGGACTTTGTCATAAGCATGTTGTAACTCCCGCCCCTTTGTCTCTACCTGTTGTAGCGTTGGGTCTTCCTAGAGGGATGTGAGTGTAAGGAGGGGCTAATACAACAATCTCGAGAAATCTTGGACATCACAATCTATAACTTCCAATCCTGCTTGAATTCCATCGTGTCACTGCTCTCGAACTTCTATGGGTGTAGGCAGTTGTGCCTTCAACCTTAGCTTTGAAATTTGCAAATTTAATTCCCACTAAGCTTTTACAGCCTCCTCTTGGGTCGTACGGAATCCTGCGGCCATGTGATGAATCTTGTCAGCTATTGGAAGTTTCGCTGGCACAACCAACTCTGATACCTTGCTATAGACCTCCACCATGGCCTATTCAAATTCCTTATTGTGTGCAGCCAAGTCATCGTGTTGTAGACTGACCTACTCTAGATATTCTTTGTGCTCCATTAAGATTTGGAGGGCGCGACCTTCCTGGCATGGAGCTCAGCGGTTACCCCATCCCGTAGTTGGTATAAGGTTTCTCTAGGAAGGGCAGCGAAATTCAGCCTCCAACCCCTTATGTCACCTTCAACTTCTTCTATGATGGTGCCTGATGGTAATACTAAAGTGTTCATTGTGGAGGTGCACACCATCTGCTTGACTGCGGATGTGTTGTTGGCTAGGTTTGGTATCATCCCTCCCATGGGTCGCACCTATAATGCCTGCAGCTGTGCTCTTAGCTCCCCCAAAATAGTTATCTGCTCTATCATCAACTCCTCCAAAGTAGCTTTAATGACATTACACACCGGTTTGCTGCTATCACGAAACTCTTTCTCCAAAGTCTTTGTTGCCTTTGTCTTTTTGCATGTATGTGGCAGCTCCTTGATGCATGACCTCTTGAATTGGGTCGATTTTGTGGTAAAGTCCATGCATTCCTATACCTCCATTTCCTTCTGCATGTCCTGCTCTAAGGACATTTCCTGATCTTCCTTGATTTCTTTGATGATTGCTTCCTCGGTTGCCTCCTGCTGCAAAGCTACCTTCTGTCCCTGACGCATCCTTTCCGCCATCTTAGTGAGTCACAGCTAGATTTCCTTCTTTCGCTGCTGTGATTCCATCCTTTTTAATACGGCCAAGTCTAGGGCATGGCACTCTGGAGCCCATTTTGCCATTACCTCATAAATTTCATCATTTGTTGCAATGAATGAAAGCATTACCCATGTTTGTTTTGGATCCTTCCACGCCCGGATATATAGGTTACGCATGTCTGCTTTGAACTCGGCCACGCTTTGCAAACTATTGTATACTATCGGGGATAACCGTAGTTTGCGAGTGATCCATGTCCTGATACTTGCCTCCATGAATATACAAAACACCTTGATCTCACGAATCCTCATGGTATCTTTCATAGCCAGGAGCGAGTTATACCACACTGCTTCAGGGAGGTTTCCCTCAATGTCGGGAAATTGGCTGCCTTGTGGCAGCTCTCCTGCAACCAGTAGGATTGTTAGGAGAAACCATGCATAGTGGAAAGTCTTACCTTGCTCCTGAGCTTCCCAAAAATTCGTCAAAAATTCATCACAGAGAAATTGCACCCAGTTGAACTGAACCCCTTCTGCACACTGCTTTGCGAGCGCAATGACAACGGTTGGCACTTTGTCTGCAAGAAATTTTCTCATGAGCTTACCGGCCAGTAACTGGGTGGCAACACGCACCCCTTGGTATTTTATGCTTGCTATTGTGTTGGGCCGTTAATATGTGTTTATTATTATCACTTTTGAACGCCTATTTCATCCATTTCTACTCTTCTTTATCATGTCAATTATCATGATTTATCATATAATTCCATTTTATAATTATTTATGATCTTATGGATAAATATTATTTATTCTCCTTTATTTTTAATAAATTGATTATTATGCATGACTTTTCCAATGATGGTTTATTAATAAATTGGTTGTAACATTACTCACCATTTTTAGCCTCCAAAGATATTTTCTAGATTGAAGATTTGATCATTAAATGTGCCAACTCAGAAATTCGTTGGAATAAGAAGTGACAATTTTGTATTGAACGTTTTGGGCAAATGGAGAAGAATCTGGAAAATCCGAAACATGGGTTTTGTTTAGAATAGACAAAATTAGTTTTAAAATGAACAATTTTCCCAAATTCAGCCCGTAATAAGAGAAACAGAAGGTTCTCTGAAGACGTTTTTCTCAGATTCGTTGTGTGGCTGTTTTCCACATTATCTCAGCAGAAATGCCAAATTCAACCTATTCTTGTTGAATGATTGATGGAAAGATATTTCAGATATAATCTTTCTCATCAATTTGTTGAGAACAATCCAATTTTGTAATAAAAAACATATTGTAATCATCTTTGTTGTAACTGCTCTCTGCTCTCTCTCTATTTAAATGAAAATAGAGATCAGAGAAGGGGAATTCAAAATTTAGGATTCATGATTCATGATGGGATAGGATAGGATAGGAGGAAAGGGGGATTGTTGCATTACCATTGTAATTCTCAAGGCTTTTGCAGTTGTAATGATTTCACAGTTTGATGATTAATAAGTAAAAGGGTTGCTGTTCATTCACCTTATCTGAAGTAGCCCAGTAGCATTCGTTGTTGGCTAAGGGCCTAGCCTCTGGTGGATTAAGCTGCTGCTCTATATTATATCTTTACGATTTCTGCCATGTAATGGTTTGATTTCATTTTCATTTCTTTAATTTGTTTTATTCAGTAATATTTTGTTTATGAACATTTCGCAGAATTGCTTTGTTATATTGAAATCATAATTGGATTGCGTTAGTGACAAAATTATTAATTATAACTTGAAATGTCCTACTATTCATTCTGATCTAATACTGCGCTGTCTAATTAAGACGGTGGTTCATTTAATTGCTGCTCATTTATAATTGCAATTAATGTTCAATTAAGTTACTATTCAATTATAACTGCAATTGTTTTTGCTTTAATACCTGCGATTAATGTTCATGCTGCTAGATTAAGATTGTTGATTCAGTTACATTTGTAGTTGCTGTGTATTTCTATTTAATTAGCTTTGTTGTTCAGTTCTATTTAAGATTGTTGTTTAATTCTAGTAATTTAGCATTACTATTCCTTTCTATTAATAATTCATTTTTGTTAGATGAAGCTTTGCTGTTCAGTTTTTCAATAGACTTTGTCACTGTTCTTCTATACAAGGATTTGATTTCATCTTTTAATTGATATTACAGCAAGTGTGTTTTAGTAAGCATTTCCAATTGAATTTCTATTTCCAGTTATTTACTTTTGTGTGGATTGAAATATCAACAACTGTAAAGAACATTGGCTATAACTGTCTAAGTTCTCAAATTAGAGATCTTGCTATGATTGATTTTCATTTGCATCAGTTTACAGGGGAGAGATTTATCATTACTGAGTCCTCGACTGATGGTTGTTTGAGTGAATGATCTAGTTCAGAACATTTCAGTTTCTTACTGTTCTGATTATATTTTGTTTCCAACATTCATTTACTTTTGCATTTTTAAGCACTATACTACAAAACATTACTCTTGAGTAAATAGCCGCTTCAGACTGAGTACACTCTTGAAATAAAAGATCATCCCTGGGTTGACAATTAATGTGAAGATAATTAGGAGTTAAAAAGACACTTTTTATCGTTAAACATTTTGGCGCCATTGCCGGGGAGAGTGTAGCCATTTCTAAGGAGTAGTGTGCATCTGATGAGTGCCTGTGAGGAGAGAATTAGGTATTAAAAACCTGCGTATGGAGCATGTAAAAACCCTGCTCCCCCGCCCGCTTTCTAGCATGATTGTTAAAGAACTTAGAGTAGAAATAAATGTTTGAATTTCCGTGTGAATGACTAAAAAAAAATTAGTAATTTTGAAAAACAAATTTCATGATTTCACTTAAGTGGTGATGTAAGCACCACCCATTTCACTAACTGATTGACAAGAACATTTGAAGAAGGAGTCTCGAAGGAACACATGAAGAACATCTTCTATTATGGTAAGAAATGGCTCACCTTGCAACTTTTGAATTTCCTATCAAAGATCTAGGAGGAGTGACACAAATGCACATAATTCCTCCATCTTCTCTACCAAATTTTCATGGTTTGACAAATGAAGATCCAGATACATTCTTGTTTGAGTTCGAAATAATTTGTAGAGGATATGATTATTGTACTAATGATCAAAGGTTGAAAGTGTTTCCTCTTACTCTAAAAGGAGCAGCTCTCCGATGGTTCATGAGCCTAGGTGGGAACTACATCCAAACATGGGAGGACATGAAGAACATATTCTTGAAGAAGTAACAAGACTATTGCAAGGTCGATGAAGATATTTTCAATATGACACAAGGGGATATTTGATAGGAAAAGGTGATGTTTTTCAGTTTTCATATGATGATGTTTGTGAATTATGCATAAGGTATTCAAGAGGAATCTCCAAGGCTGGTAAGAATTCTAGAGATGTTTGTTCTTTCTTTTCCAAATCTGCTACAAGAACAAAAGACATGAGAGCTGAAATCAATGCTTTATTTGAAAATTTTAAAGTTGATTTTATTAGCTCTCTAAATGCAAAATTGGATGTTTTGCAGGTTCATAAAAATCAAGAATTTGATGAAGTGTTTTGCCCTCATGACCGAAAGGAGCATCCCATAGATAGTTGTTCTTTCTTATCTAGAATGGAAGTATCTTATCAAAGAGATGAGGAAGCTACAACAAGATCAAAACCATGGAAATCATGGCCTACAGGTATGGTTCAAAACACTTCTTCTTCATTCTCTTACTTGCATAATCCATTATGGAATACTAATGTGTTAGGGCAGCTATGTCAATCTAAATATAACCACCACCAATCTTGTCTACAAATTTGGTATGGTTCATATTATGATTGCATGATTACTCTCCCTCATCCTATAACACAAGCACGTCCTCCATATTTTCCACCAGCTCTTCCACAACATCCTGCTTGCATATCAAAATCGTCCACTCAACCCAAGCATCTACATCATCAAAATGCTCCATTCCATACACAATTTCCTGCTCAACGCATTCCACACCCTTACCATAATAAACCAGTACAACATGCTTACAGTGTTGAACTACAAAATTTACTCACCCTTCCCACCCATTCTATCTCACATGCACCATTAGAGAAAACTTACAATAAGATTCAAAATGTTTCAAATTCAAAAATTGTAGAAGTTATGGAAAAAATGAGGTTTCTTTTAGTTTGCATCAACAAACCATTTTAAAAGCTCAAGAACTTCATGATATGATGGATATGGGAAATCAACAGAGTAAAGGATATATTGAAAATTGGTTTCACTCTATCATTTGTTGGCAGCATCACTCCATACTTCAACAATTTTTGACACCATCTTTTCAAGGGAAATTGGCTTCTCATACCCTAATATTCATTAATATGCATTTTTCAAATTTGGGTATGTAAATATTTGAAACCTTATTTTAAAAATGGTTCCACTGGAAGTACTCTTATATGTAATCGTATTCATTTTTCAATCAAAATAGGTTAGTGTAGAAAATAAATAAATAAGGATATAAATAAATACAATTTGTTTTTATGTAAAACTAGTTGTTTTTTGTTGCAACACACTGTGGAAATCAACATTACTGATAAATTTTTTTTAATTTATTTTTGTATGTAGATGAATTATAATGAAAATAATAGTTCTACAAACACTCATTTTCATTTTTATCACAAAGTTGGAAAAATGCTTGAATATCATATTTTTTTTGGCTTGTGAGCTTGACGAAATTTCTAAAAACAGTCGGGACAGTCATGTTTTGAGGGGCCAAAAGGGAATATTTTTAAAACCTGTTTCTATCCTAAGTAGCCATTGATATCTACTTTCCAACCCAATTTGAATCGCTCAATTTGGATTTGAAACGAAAAAGTTAGAACCAAAACATTGACAAGATGTCTAGCGGGCAGCTCAAAAACAGAGTTGGGACAGTCCGTTTTTGGAGGTCTAAATGACTATATTTTTAAAACTTGTTTCTATCCTAAGTAGCCCTTGCTGTCTGATTTCCAACCCAATTTTAATTACTCAATTTGGATTTGAAACAAAAAAATTAGAACCAAAACATTGACACGGTGACTAGCGGGCAGCTCAGGAATAGAGTTGGGACAATCGGTTTTTGGAAGACTAAATGGCTATATTTTTAAAACTTATTTCTATGGTATATTACCCTATGAATATGGTTTACAAATCAATTAGAATAACTCATTTTCAATATCGTATGAGGAAGTTATGATCAAAATACTGACTGTCTATCATAAATCAGCATTCTTAAAACTTTGTCTTTTCGGTTGTTCCTTAGAGTATTTGACCTATCAATTATTCTTTTCTTAAAAACCTGTTTCTATTGGAGATAAATTAATTAATCTACGTTCATTTCCAATTTGAATCATTCGAATCTGACAACAAACGATTAATCTATGCTTAAAATATCCATTGTTGTTCTAAGTGGGGTAATAAAAAATGACTCTGTTATGCAGGTTGTTCTAAGTAGAATTTACATATCATATCATTAAATTTTTAAAACCTATTTCTATTGGAGATATACCTTTTAATTAGCTCTCATATGGCTTTGGAATCACTCAATTTGGACGAAAAACAAAGAAGTTGTGTTTAAAACACTGCTGGTTAGTATGGTCGACCACTGCTCTCCCGCAGGTGACAAATAAATTTTACTTTCTTATTTTCTCAATGGATTTGTTATACAGAGTAACTACTTGTTGATTTTTTGCATAATTCTTGAATTAGGGGAGCCCGATCACCTCTCTTTCTCCATGATTTAATGTTTTATTGCAGGTAGACACTCGTTTTTTACAGGTCTTAGGAGAATAAAGAAGGGAAATTTATGGACGAGTGATTCTTGAAAGAAATTTTAATGAAACAAGAGAATTTCATCCAATTCATTACCTAACGGATTCATAACACAAGAAATGAAGAATTGATTTCCATTTTAAGATTCATGTCATATCACTGCTACCAAAACATTTTTCAAAAAGATCATTTTTTTCCTTGCCTTAAGAAATAACGTCATAGCTGTTGTAACTTAATTTATTTATTTACATACTGATTTTAAATAAAATTTTGTTTCTTTTCTGATTTCGCTTATATTTTGTGTTTTAGGTGTTACTTCCTTCAAATTGTGGCCCATCCTTAGTATCAATGCAGTGAACAACTAACTCGTTTTTTGTGTGACTGCATTTTATAATTGTGCATTTTTGTTGTTCCTTTCCCAAAGGAAAAACACTTTCACATTTTTGCTGTTTCTTTCCAAAGGAACAACACTTCTGCATTTTTGTTGTTCCTTTCCAAAAGAACAACACTTCTACCCTTCTGCATTTTTTTTGTTCCTTTCCGAAGGAACAACACTTCTGCACTTCTGCATTTTTGTTGTTCCTTTTTGAAGGAACAACACTTCTGCACTTTCGCATTTTTATTGTTCCTTTCCGAAGGAATAGTACTTCTGCACTTTTTCATTTTTGTTGTTCCTTTCCGAAGGAACAACACTTCTGCACTTCTGCATTTTTGTTGTTCCTTTCCGAAGGAACAACGCTTCTGCACTTTCGCATTTTTGCTGTTCATTTTAAAAGGAACAACACTTCTACACTTTTGCATTTTTGCTGTTCCTTTTCGAAGGAACAACACTTCTACACTTCTGCATTTTTTTTGTTCCTTTCTGAAGGAACAACACTTTTGCACTTCTGCATTTTTGTTGTTCCTTTTCGAAGAAATATCACTTCTGCACTTTTTCATTTTTACTTTTTTTTTCGAAGGAACACCATTTTTGCATTTCTGCTATTCCTTTCAAAGGAACAACATTTTCACATTTTTTGTTGTTCCTCTTAAAGAACAACACTTTTTTGTATGCATTTTTTTTTGTTCCTTTTAAGAAACAACACTTTTTTTGGGTGTATTTTTTTCACTGTTCCCTACAGGGAACACCACTTTTTCTTGTGTATTTTTTCTTTTTGACATGCATTTCCTTTTCTGTTCCCTACAAGGAACAACACCTTTTTCGAGTGTTTTTGTTGTTTCTTCAAAGGAACAACATTTTGGGAGTATTTTCAAGAACAACCCTTCCTTCCTCTTGTGGAATTATTCCTAGTTCATCTCAACCACATTTTACTGATTCCCTTTCATGGCATGAAGTACACTACTTTTATGAGGACAAGAATTATGGATTCTATTAAAGAAAGTTAATATCATTTACGTTATGATCTTTAACAGGACAATTCCTTGATGATAGATTATTTTCAAAAGGGACACAATTATTTATATACTACTTTACTGCATTGTTTTCTGTTGTACATGATACTGATTGATCATCTTAATACCATGCTGGTTCCACCCTTCCTGATTATAATCTTCTCTGTCTATAATAAATGAGATTATGGGTATATTTTTTTATTGACATGTTCAAATTCTTCCACCATCCATGTTCTTAAGGAATACTGAGCCTCCCTCTTTTTATCATAAAATTGTGTAATAACAACAAAATTTTGTTCGCAGATGGAGGATAGGGGGTCTCATTACGAGCCAGCCTACCATGTTCATAAGGCTATAACAAAGTGACATTCCCATTATAGCCACCACACCAGGGTTATGATCCATTGGATAGCCAAATTATCCTTGGAATAGGAGGTCTCATCACAAGTCGACCTGATCACTTTTGCTACATCCCAGTGAATGGCAGTGTCGTTATCTGGTTACCATGCCAACACACTGATCTCTTCTGTAGAACAACACTAGAACTCTCCATTTATAAATTGGGGATCTTGGCTCATATGGGTTAAAAAGCAACCCTGCCAAGGGTATGGACGCCTGCTGGCAGCAGAGGCTCTGCTTATGGTATTGAAGTTATATCTTATCATCAATTATTACTATAATACCCTTTTCTTATTCTTTCTTTTTATCAGAGAAGTTATTTCCTTAATTTTTTTCCTGTTTTTGAACCTTTACACATGAGAAATTGTTTTCAGATCAATCACATCATTTTCATCTAGAATACCGCCAGCAATGCATCTTTTTGGCATATTTCTGTCCTTTTTCTTTTTCACATAACTTATCATCAATCCAAAGTGTCCTATCTCTTATTCATAACTATCTTTACACACTGCTCTCATTATAACCATAACTCTCACCGTCCTATCATTGATATGTGTACTCTACTTCATTTACTACTGTATTGTTCATTCTCGTGCCTTACCGTCAGCATAACACCTTTCATGGGCTTTATGGTCATGGAATCCCTTTTCCAATTTGAGGGGAGAATGTATCCATTATGGGATAGCATGCGATATGATTACTGCACTCTGCCATAACTTGTTGATTTGACAAAATATTAGTATTGCATGTATCCAAAAGTTTTTTCTGATTGAATTTTTTGCTTGCATCTTATCTGTTGCTATTCAAAACTAACAATGTGGATTCAAGAATATTGTATGCAAAATAGTGATTTGTTTACAAGAGAACAAGTATGGGGGGGGGGGGGGACTCTATTCGCAACATGACCACACTAATGCAACTAACAGAAGAGACTTGAGCAACTTGCGAACACGAACAATTGTTCAGACATGATTGCTTGCCTGGATTCCACCTTTTGCATCACTTTCAGCATCAACTTTGCCTACATCAGCTTCAACAAATACCAGTCCATATATGTCATTCCACATTTATCTTTTTGGAGGTAAAACTTGAGGTAAAATAGCATAATTTTATGATTTATTACCAATTTAGGAGAATTTCATGAAAATACATTTTGAGCATTATTTATCATCATTCATTTCACATATTTACCACTTCCTATTTTTCAGCGGCATATCATCTTTTAGTTTGAGGGATTGTTGCTTTCATTCATTTCTTTCTTATGACCATGTCATTCATATTCTTTATCATCCATTGATATTCTTATTTATTCTCAACACCTCTTTTATTCCATGTTGTTTTACACCAAACATAGAATTCAACAGATGGTAGCAACCACCTCAATTTGTTTTCTAGAATTGCATGAGAGCATGCTAATTCTTCAGTTTGGGGGAGGAATTGCTACGCATGATGGATGTTTTCTACTTTTTTTTCTCATTTAAGACATACAATTTCAGTGCAGAAATTGATTTGCGTATATCTTTAAAACTATGAACTCAATTCTTGTGATTTCTAGAAAACACAGACGTATCATTAAAATACACAAACCCAGATAATTTCAAGTTAAATTAATTCATAGAATTTCTGAAATCATGCACTATTACCTACAGCCATTTTGTTTATATATCATGAGTTGTGCATCGAAATGATATGATTTCTGGATCATAGAAGCATTAATATAGTAGAAATCTACTTGCAAAATTTCAACAAAATCTGGTTTGTAGTTTTTTTGTGAAAATGGTTGATGAAGTTTGTTGTTACCTATATCATATTTTGCTGCAACTTCAAATACACATAACTTGAATGTCAATGTAAAAATTGTTACGCCTTCATCAAGATTGCTAAGATTGAATATTGATTATTTAAGGAAGAATTCATTGCTTGGTTAACACATAGTCTTTGGGTTGCATGAGAACATGCAATATATTCAGTTTTTTGTTGCATGAGGACATGCAATATCTTCAGTTTGGGGGTATGTTGGGCCGTTAATATGCCATTATTATTATCACTTTTGAATGCCTATTCCATCCATTTCTACTTTTCTTTATCATATCATTTATCATGATTTATCATATAATTCCATTTTATAATTATTTATGCTCTTATGGATAAATACTATTTATTCTCCTTTATTTTTAATAAATTGATTATTATGCATGACTTTACCAATGATGATTTATTAATAAATTGGTTGTAACATTACTCACCATTTTTAGCCTCCAAATATATTTTTCAGATTGAATATTTGATCATTAAATGTGCCAACTCAGAAATTCACTGGAATAAGAAGTGACAATTTTGTATTGAACGGTTTGGGCAAATGAGAAGAAACTGGAAAATCTGAAACATGGGTTTCGTTAAGAACAGACCAAATTAGTTTTGCAATGAGCAGTTTTCCCAAATTCAACCTGTACTAAGAAAAACAGAAGGTTCTTTGAAGACGTTTTTCTCAAATTCGCGATGTGGCCGTTTTCCAAATTATCTCAGCTGCAATGCCAAATTCGACTTGTTCCTGTTGAATGATTGATGGAAAGATATTTCAGATATGATCTTCCTTATCAATTTATTGAGAACAATCCAATTTTTTAATAAAAATCATATTGTAATCATCTCTGTTGTAACTACTCTTTGCTCTCTCTCTATTTAAATGAAAACAAAAATCAGAGAAGGGGATTCAGAATTTAGGATTCATGATTCATGATTGGATAGGATAGGATAGGAGGAAAGGGGGATTGTTTCATTACCATTGTAATTCTCAAGGCTTTTGCAGTTGTAATGATTTCACATTTTGATGATTAATAAGTAAAAGGGTCGTTGTTCATTCACCTTATCTGAAGTAGCCCAGCAGCATTCGCTGGCGGCTAAGGGCCCAGCCTCTGGTGGATTAAGCTGCTGCTCTATATTATATCTTTACGATTTTTGTTTTGTGATGGTTTGAATTCCTTTTCATTTCTTTAATTTGCTTTATTCAGTAATATTTTGTTTATGAACATTTCGCATAATTGCTTTGTTATATTGAAATCATAATTGGATTGCGTTAGTGACAAAATTATTAATTATAACTTGAAATGTCCTACTGTTCATTCTGATCTAATACTGCATTGTCTAATTAAGACTGTGGTTCATTTACTTATTGCTCATTTATAATTGCAATTGATGTTCAATTAAGTTATTGTTCAATTATAACTGCGATTGTCGTTGCTTTAATACCTGCGATTAATGTTCATGCTGCTAGATTAAGATTATTGATTCAGTTACATTTGTAGTTGTTGTGTATTTCTATTTAATTAGCTTTGTTATTCAGTTCTATTTAAGATTGTTGTTTAATTCTAGTAATTTAGCATTACTGTTCCTTTCCATTAACAATTCATTTTTGTTAGATGAGGCTTTGCTGTTCAGTTTTTCAATAGACTTTGTCACTGTTCTTTTCTGCAAGGATTTGATTTCATCTTTTAATTGATATTGCAGAAAGTGTGTTTTAGTAAGCATTTTCAATTGAGTTGCCATTTCCAGTTATTTGCTTTAGTATGGATTGAAAGATCAACAACTGTAAAGAACATTGACCATAGCTGTCTAAGTTCCCAGATTGGAGATCTTGCTATTGATTTTCATTTGCATCACTTTACAGGGGAGAGAGTTATCATTATTGAGTCCTCGACTAATGGTTGTTTGAGTGAATGATCTAGTTCAGAACATTTCAGTTTCTTTCTGTTCCGATTTGTTGTGACCAGCAACAACCACCCTTCTCATTTAAGTGTCATCCGAAGTACTAAATGTGTGGGGACCCTTAGTTAAAATTTAGGAAAAGCATAAGTAGTGCTTAAATTCCTTTTCCACAAATAAATTTACCATCGTAAGCTTAGTAAACTCCTTGGAATACTTAAAACCTAAGTTTATGATGAGGGAAAATCTTTAAAATCGCATCGTAAAACGGTAGTAGGACGCCACCATTCAAGTGCAATCCCGGCATTTGTGAGATTGTGGTATTGAACAAATATCGCGTCGCAATAAGTAAAACTTATAAGAAATACTTCAGAATTTACCGATTTGCGATGACGCCAATCGCAACATCGCATATCGCAGGAAACAGGTTAACGAAATTTATCATAAATAAAACTCCTGCGATCTGTGATATTGTGATATCGAGATAAAGCGATGGTCGCGATGTTAGGCCAGATCAACACTGTGATGTTTGTGCGATTTTGCGATATTGTGACGTTGCGATATATGATGGTGCGATCTGCGATGTTGTGAAGCAAATCGCAAAATCGCTCCATCGCAGATCTTTCGGATACGATATTCAAGAAAAGCTATTTTCCATAAGCCGACACATGATTATGCACTTTAAATGATAATAGAGTTAGTTGTCAGCGATTAATAAAATATGAACGCGTTCTTTTCGAAGAATCACTTCACGTAAGGTGGTGTATTTCGTATGTCTATGGCATTTAAAATTCTCCCATCACCCTTCCTGGTCATTCATTTCTACTTCACTTGTGAATTGCAGGAACGGAGTACGGAGGACGATACAAAGCAATACGCAGGTTGAGATGGGAAAGAAAAACAAAGCCCCGAGCTCTGAAGAAAAGGAAATGGCACCTTTGTATACAGACACGACTTGTAACAGAGACGCGGGAATAGCTACGAGGGAAGGCATGTACAGGCTACTCGAAGAGGAGAACCCCAGAGTAATGGAAGTTACTACTGTTGCAGGCTCACAGAGTTCTTCTGAAGCAACCCTAACCGAGCTAGCTTGCTCATTCCTACATCGCATAGCAGCGAGGCCAAAAATCCTCCCATACACAGATATGGTCAAGTGGGTACTTGATAGCGCAGAAATAAAAAATAGATAGTTCAAGGTTCATGGTCAAGGGCTCATCGGGTCATTCGTTGCGCAGGATTTAAATCTCATGTATCATCTGCCTGAGCCACAAGCAACTTATAACACACAATTCATAGAGAAATTCGTGAAGGAGAACCCGAACCTGTCAGAAACCACCAGAGACTGGTCCAGAAAAGACGAACCACTCAAGAAAGATAAACACGGTATGTACAGTACTGGTTCCCTCACCTCCCCATATTGCTTTGCATATAAGTCGGGAAATAATATATGATTAGTTCCTAGGATATAAGAAACAAAAGAGTATTAGTATCTTACCTATTGGTGTAACCAATGTGACTTCAATACCATTAACAGTGCTCTGCTGCCTACAAGTGTCTATAACCTTGGTAGAGTTGTTTATTTCACCCCTGGAACCATGATTCTTTATGTGTATATTAAGGAATGTAATGTCAAAGTGTAAGCCATTATGCTGGCTTGGTAACCAGTTAGCCATAATGCCATTCACGAGGAAGGAGCGAAAAGTGGGCAGGCCGACTCGTGATGAGACCTCCTGTTCCAAGGTTTGTTTATTTGATATACCTTTTGGACCATATCCCTGGTGTGGTGGCCATAGTGGGAATGCCACTTCACTTCCATCCTCATGATCATGGTAGGCTAGCTCTTGATGAGACCCCCTATCCTGCATTTGACAACTTATAATTCATCTTTTTACTTTTTTCTTTTTCATAAAGCACTTTCCTTTATTTATACACAAAGGGTGGTTCAACACTCCTTAAGAGTGGGAATGGTGGAAGAAGTCTTATCATCTCAATAGGAAGATATAAACCCTTTGCTCTTATTCCTAAATAATAATCAAAGAGGATTAAAGGGAATGTCATGATAAAGATAACCAATCAAAGCAAAATTAGAAAGACAATGATAGCAAAAGATGATGAATAAGTGTGTCATTCCTTTTGTCCTCTTACCAATATAGAACCTTATAAAGATAGCGAATTATAATTTTCGGATTTCAATATGTTGTGATTTTGTGTTCATTGCATAAGTGCATAGCTGTATCTTAAAGACTTTGAAAGAACAGGAGCAAGGAGCATCCTCAATTTAGGTCAGCAAAAGGAATGAGCTGTTTCACAAGGAGAGAAAAAGTATGCTAATGGCGTTCCAACGAAGGAGCATAGATAGAAGTGCAAATGCCATTCCTTTTGAAAAAGGAACAGCAGAACAGACCAATGATGTTCCTTTGAAAAACGAACAGCAAAAATTAAAAAAAATGCTATTCTCTTGGGAAAGGACAACAAAACACTCGAAATGACGTTCCTTTTGAAAAAGGAACAATAGCCATTAAAAATGATGTTCCTTTGAAAAAGGAATAGCAAAAGACGCAAAAATGCTGTTCCTTTGAAAAAGGAATAGCAGAAATAAAAAATATGCCGCGCCTTTGGAAAAGGGACAACAAAAACACCGTAGTGTCGTTCCTTTTGAAAAAGGAACAACAAAAATCAAAATGCTGTTCTTTTTAGAAAAGGAATAGCAGAACAAGCAAATGTCGTTCCTTTGAAAAAGGAGCAGCAGAACAAGCAAATGTCATTCCTTTGAAAAAGGAACAGCAAAAAAAAATCAAGAATGCTGTTCCTTTTGAAAAGAACAACAGAAAATCAAGAATGTTGTTCCTTTTGAAAAGGAACAACAGAAAATCAATAATGTTGTTCCTTTTGCAAAGGAACAACAGAAAATCAAGAATGCTATTCCTTTTGAAAAGGAACAGCAGAAAATCAAGAATGCTGTTCCTTTTGAAAAGGGACGGCAAAAATCAAGAATGTTGTTCCTTTTGAAAAGGAACAGCAGAAACACACAAATGCCATTCTTTTAGAAACGGAACGGAAAAAATTGAAATGTTGTTCTTTTGAGAAAGAAAAGGAACAACGAAAATGACAGGAAAACATTAGTTCAAACATATGTACAAGAACAACTCAAAGAAAAGAACTTATGTACAAATTGTAAAAAGAAATGAATTCCTTAATGAATTATAGGTGAGGAAGACTTCTCTTCCTCTCCTAAAATATCCATATCAGTGTCTTGGCGTAGCTGCTGGCAGAAGGATTCCCGAGTGAGTGGTTTACGATAGAGACGAACTCGGTGGCCATTTACTTTGAAGGCATATCCAGAACAGCCAATGGTGATTAGAGTAAGGGTCCCATTGTCATGTACCTTCTGGATTTCGTATGGTCCCAACCAACGAGTCTGGAGTTTCCCATGGAAGTCCTGAAACCGAGAGTCGTACAATGGAGCCTAGTCTCCCTCATAGAAGACTTTATTTTTAATGAGCGCATCATGCCATTTAGCTTGCTGCTGTTGAATCAGCGCTGTATTTTGAAGTGCAGAGAGCCTAATTTCGTCCAACTCATTGATCTGCTGTAGTCGATTAATTTGTGCCTCGCTTAGATCTAAGCCAACTTCCTGTGTTGTTCGTAATGTTTGGATTTCAAATTCTATGGGAAAAATGGGTTGTTTTCCAAACACTAATTGATAAGGTGAGTAACCAGTGGTGCTCCTCCATATTGTTCTATAGGCCCAGAGTGCTTCAGGTAGTTTGGCAGCCCAATCATGCCTATGTGATGCAATGGTTTTCATTAGGATTGATTCTATTACCTTATTGCTGCTTTCTACTTGTCCATTCGCCTGTGGGTGGTATGGAGTAGTGATTTTATGCTGGACGTGATAATTATTGAGTGTTGCAGCTAATCTATTCCCAGCAAATTGTGGTCCTCCATCTGTAATTATTTCCCTTGGAAGGCCATAACATACAAATAGATGGAACAGGAACTGTATGACAGAGTCCTCTGTGGCTCTTGGCAATGCTTCTGCTTCAACCCATTTGGTGACATATTCTGTTGCCACTAAGATATATATTTTCTGATTTGATGATGGGTTGATGGGTCCAATGAAATCAAGAGCCCATCGCTCGAATGGTTAAATGACTAACTGTGGTTTCAGAGGCATCTCGTCAGCTTGACCAGGACGTCCTGCTCGCTGGCAGCTGTCACAGGCTTGGACAAATTTCTTTGCATCTCTGAAAATCATGGGCCAATAATATCCTGTCTGCAATACTTTATGTCCAGTTCTACGCTCAGCGAAGTGTCCACCACATGGTCCATCATGACAGGCTTTTAGGATGTCAAAGATTTCATCTTCTCGA
Source organism: Pinus tabuliformis (assembly GCA_031772625.1). Lineage (NCBI taxonomy): Eukaryota > Viridiplantae > Streptophyta > Pinopsida > Pinales > Pinaceae > Pinus > Pinus tabuliformis. The sequence goes on along the minus strand of CM062810.1, from coordinate 122,508,378 downwards.
ACACATCTCCTGATATGCATGTCTGCCCCTGTGTGAAACAAATAGCCCCCAATCCACGAGAATCGAGTACTCTTCTGAATAATCTGTTTGCATTCATTAGGGGTTAGGTGTTTTGGTAGTTTACCTACTGCGAGGTAATTGGCAACATCTGCATACCAGGGTGTTTGAACAGCAATATCAAATAGATGTTCGTCCGGAAATTGATCTTCAACTGTTGCTGCATCGATTGGCTTTGGCATTCTTGAGAGAAAATCGGCTACAGGGTTTTCTTTGTCAGGCTGATCCTTGATTGTGATATCAAATTCCTACAATAAAATCAACCATCTAGTTATTCTGGCATTTGTGACAGGCTTATTTGCTAAATATTTTATGGCAGAATGATCTGTATACAAGATAACAAGATAGCCTGTAATATAATGTCTAAACTTATTGACAACATGTATTACAGCTAGGAATTCTTTTTCAGTAACAGTGTAATTTAATTCAGCAGGGGATAAATTTTTGCTGATGTAATAGATAGCATATGGTTTTTTATCCTCTTCCTGCCCAAGGACTGCGCCAATGGCTGTATCTGAGGCATCAGATGATATCTAAAATGGAAAATCCCAGTTTGGTCCTCGAAGGACTGGGGCTGTGGATACGAGCTTCTTTAAATCCTTGAAAGCACGCTCACATTTTTCTGTCCAAAGAAAATCAACGTTACCAGTTAGTGCATATAAAGGTGCAACAATGTGCGAATAATGTTCTATAAATCGTCTATAATAACTAGAAAATCCAAGAAAGCTGTGTACCTCTGTTTAAGTAGTAGGAGTGGGAATAAGCAAAAGTATTTGGATTTTGGTCGGGTCTACCTGAATGCCAGCTGCTGAAACATAGTTTCCTAGGATAAGTCCTTTAGTCATCATCATGTAACATTTTTCGTGACTTAAGCAAAGCCTGGTAGCTATGCAGCGTTGTAGGACTTTTTCTAGGGTGTCTAGTGCTGGATCAAAATCATCTCCATATGGTGTAAAGTCATCCATGTATACTTCAAGTCCATCATTTATTAAATATGAAAAAATGCTAAGGATAGCCCTTTGGAATGTGGCAGGAGCATTACATAAGCCAAAAGGTAGAACTCGATAGGCAAATGTTCCCCAAGGACAAGTAAAAGTAGTTTTGTCCTGGTCTTCAGGGGCAATCTGAATCTGATTGTATCCACTGAAGCCATCTAGAAAAGAAAAGAATTTCTTTCCTGCTAAAGTATCTAATACTTGGTCTATGAATGGGAGAGGAAAGTGGTCTTTTTGTGTTGCTTTATTGAGTTCCCTGTAATCCACACAAATTCTCCATTTCCCATTCTTTTTTGGTACCACCACAAGCGGAGAGACCCATTTACTGTCAGAAATAGGATAGATAAAATTGACATCTAAAAGTTTCTGAAGTTCAGCTTTTACCACATCCTTTAGATGAGGATTAAGTCTCCTTTGCGGTTGACGAACATGTCTGGCATCTTTTTCTATATAAATGTGGTGTGTACACAATTGGGGATCGATTCCTTTCATATTAGGGTAATCCCATGCGAATGCTTCTTGATATTTTCTTAACAAATGTATGAGCTTCGTTTCTTGTTCAGGTGTGAGGTTGGCATTGATATTTAAAGTTTTTCCTGGTTCAATTTCCACAATTTTACTATTTGCAACAGAAGTAACAGGTATTGTTTGGTCATGCGTATCTTTCAGAGGATCTTCTTCTAATTCATTATCAAATGCTGCTTCTATCATGTGACACTGTGTGCAGGATCCGGATTAAGTTTGACTAATGAAGTTATTAATGGCATCATCTTCTGTTTGATCTTTCAAATCAAGTGCCTCTTGTATAGTTAATGTAGATCTAATGTTATCAGTAAGGTATGATACAGGGTGTTTGTTAGTTTTAATTATTGTGACACTTGGCTGCGTTGGAGGGTATAGAACTAAATTCTTGATATTTGGTCCTTTGGTTATGGTCATATTTCCTTGCCGGCAACCAATGTAAGCATCGGCAGTGGCAAGCCAAGGTCTACCTAGGATTAGCGGGTGTCCGTCAAGTCGGGTTTTTGGATTAATTATCAGGAAATCGGTTTGATATTCCCAGGAATCTACAGAGACCATGACATCATGTAGAGTATCCTCTGGTCTAACCACAGATCGGTCAGCCAATTCTAACAAAGTAGAGGTGGGTTCTGCAGATGTAATGCCGAGCTTTTGGCAAGTAGTGGTTGTTAAAATATTAATTGCAGCTCCTAGATCAACTAAGGCATTAGAGAGGGTCTGACCATAAATTTGAACAGTTACAATTGGATTTCCTGGGTCTTCATATTTAATGGTTGTTTCTTTCCCGGATAGTAAATCAGATAAAGTACTGACTACTTGGACTCTTGGATTAGTTGTTATATTCCTCCTTGGTTTCTTTATGCACAATTCTTTGATAGTTTTTGCGTATATACGAATGTCTTGAATGGCTTGGAGGAATGGGATTTTTATGTACAGATTTTGTAATTCTCCCAGAATTTCGAAGTCATGATACTGTAAAGGTCAAGGTATGACTAATCGTTCTGGGAATGGAGGAGAGGATGTGGTTGCTTGATTATGAGTCTGTTGCTTATTTACATCCTCTTGTTGTAACTGATGTTCTCTTGGTAACTAATCTTCAATATGAACTGTTTTATCTCCCTCGGTTTCAATAATACGTCCAGATCATAACTAAATATCATTACACTCCCTCAGGTCGGGTCCCATTTCTAGTGATTCTACAATTTGAAGAGATTGGACCGGTCCGTTATTTGGATTGGGGTTGGGTTGGGCTGGGAGTTGCGGTCTCAAATTAGACTGGGGATTTTGTTGTAACACTGGCAGAGTAGGTTGAGGGAGCGGAATAGTTCCTACTGGCTGGTGCATCGGTCTTTGCCAGTTTTTCTACCAGGGTGAACTTTGTGAAGTAGGGGGAGTCCATTGTGGAGGATATGGGCTATTTTGACAATATGGTGGAGTGTAAGGGAAATTCGGCCGACCAGATTGGCTTGCCTAATTCACCCACGGGTTTGAAGAAGGAAACGACTGTGGTGACTAGTTTGAAAATGGGGGTTGGGACTGACTTTGCCACATACTATATTGTTGAGCATTATACTATGGAGGCTGAAAGGAAGAATTTGGGTCTGGAAACATACCAGATTGTCTCGGCTGCCACTGGTGGCGCTGGTTGATCAAGTACACCGATTCTGGTTCTTCTTCCGCTTCCTTATATATTGCTTTCAATCCAGGAAGTGAGGGGCAGCTCTCCGTAAGGTGATCTTTTGTACAGAGGGCGCATGTTTGGACTGTATCCAGTGGACATTCCTTGTGACTATGCTTTTTCCTGCATCGGGGACAGAAGATCGCCAAATTCTGTTCTGCCTCCATCTGCTTCTGTTTAGCCTGCATAATATCAAGTTGTGTAGTTAGTGTCCCCAGAATATCAGTTTTAAAATTTTCCAATAAATTTCCAATATCTACACGTGTTACTCCTTCTGTTGCTATTTTATTATCTCTTACAAACCGATCATATTCTGCCAGTTTTACTCTTGTGCTACCTCTCGAACTCCTGATACATAAAATAATGATGTCAACAAAATTCTCTTGATAAATATCCCCTTTTCCCATGATGTTTAATGTTTCAATCCATTATTCCTTCATGCCCCTTATCAATGCAGTTTTTAACACATTATCAGGTAAAGGTAGTGATGCATAAGGAGATCTTTGTAGATTGTACTGAAAACGTTCCACATACTCCTCTAATGTTTCATTCGGTTTGGCTGTCATTTGGAATATTTCGTCCTTTAATTCTCTAGACCTACAATAGTCCTGATATTTTTTTAAGAAAGATTCTTTCATTTGATCCCAATTGTTGATGACCCCACCACCTAGTCCCATAAACCATCTTAAAGCAGCCCCTTTTAATGTAGAGGGGAATAATTTCAATTTCTGGGGATCGGTGGTGTAATCATATCCCCTGCACAACACATCGAATTCGAATAAAAATGCATCCGGATCTTCTGATGTGAGACCGTGAAATGTAGGGATATGTTGAAGAGGGATAGCTTTCATGGGCGCATTTGCTACAGAATCCACTATAGGGTATTGTAATGTAGAGGTTTGAGTGTTTGGCTGGTTCTGAGCCATGGCCATGGGATCGAATATATGCCAATAACCTTCTGGGATATCTAGGAGGGTATTCCTAGGTTGAGAGGGAATGGTTTTGACAGGGATAGTTTTAATAGCACTTCCTTTATCTGGGATAATGAGAATACTTGATGTCTGAGGAGATTGGGTTCCTTCAACAATGATTTTTGCAGCGCTCCCCTTATCTGGGCTATTTAATGGCTGATTTGTTCCAATAGGAGATTTTGGTTTCACAAAAGTTGCTGAAATTCCCTTCCTGCAATAGTTCTGGAGTAGAATTTTCAATTTCTTGAAAGTCCTGCTCTTCTGTTTGACTATGCACCTCACCAAAGGCTACAAATGGTGATCCTGTGGCCTGAAGGGAACTAGTAGGCTGTTTAGAAATGATTTTCCTGGGGCCTACTAATGGCTGAGATTCTGTTTTCTTATAGATTTCGTCTATGAAGGTTGTTCGGCCAAGGGTCCCGGCCCCTTAGCTTTTTCAGGTTTGGGTGGAGGTTTGATTTTTTTTCTGGTTTTTTCTGCTTAGTCATGCACTCAAATGAACTACTAAATTCTATTCAAACAAAGCAACAGCAAATCTATTAGGAAAGCGGACAGTGGAGCAGGGCTTTTACATGCTCCGCACGCAGGTTCTTACCTTCCGTTTTTAAGATCCAACTCTTCCCTAGCAAGTTCGTACACTACTCTGAAAAAGACAAATGGCTACACTCTTTCCCCGACAATGGTGCCAAAATGTAGAGCTATAAAAAGGGTCTCTTTCACCTCTAATTACCTCACATTAATATTTCAATCCGGGAGCGTTTTGTTATTTCAAAGAGTGTCTCAGTCTGAGGCTATCATTTTTCAGAGTAATGCTAGTAGTACAGCGTTCAAAAATACAAGAGTAAACGGATGCTTGTCTATAACTAAGTTACTTCAAAGGAATAAATCACACACTCAGAAACTAGGCAACTTTTCAGTCAAGGGTTCGGCAGCGATAGCCCATCCCTTTGGAAACTAATGGAAAGAAAATTAGAGCATGGACCACGGGTCTGGGAGCTAGACAGTAAATGCATAGGCTCACTACAGCCACAGATCGTCTCTCACACCAAAACAACAAATGCGAGTAAATGAAACGGTAGATAGAAAAATGGAACAACAAATAAGAAATCGAACAACAAATCTGGAATGGACTAGCAATGATAAAATGGAACAACAATTCTGAAATGGAACATCAATCGAAAAAATAAGTCTCGCGAGCAGTAATCAAACTTAATCTACTAACTCAAATGCACTCATTGTAATCAAACAACAATATTTCATTCTTAAGGCAAATCAAGCAGCACACACTAATAGAATAGCACTAATTACCGATAAGTTATGGAAAAATGCTTGGAAATCATATACACACACAACACGCTTGAAGAGTAATCTGATCTAGCATCAATCTTAATTAACATGAATACGACTGCGTTCCAAAATGGAACAGCATTACTCCTGAATCCAACAATCGTAAAGAACACAACTTTCGGATAAATTCTATAACATGAATGTACAACATAAAAGCTCTGTAACATAACAGTAATAATATTCGGTCAAGACTAATAACATTCAATCAACTCTGAAAGGATCAGTAATATAATGCAGAGTCAATACAACAGTTCTGTCTGTAAAAACCTTAATGGATTAATCTTAACAAAGCATGTGATGTCAACTTATAAAGCATATCAGATTACCAAATAACGACGATAAGCAAACCACGCAGAAATCAAATCGTAGTGATACAGAAGCAAGTGTCCTCCGGGGCCGGGCCCTTAGCCTCCAAGGGTACACCGCTTTAAGCTAATCCAGACGCAAAGATAAGATAATCACCAAGTTTATATTAATGCATAAAACAAAAGTACAATGAACCAATTCTCAACGAGACTCGATGATCAAAGTTTGATCTTTAACAAAAAATTACATAAAGCATAATCCCCAAAGTTAACAGTGTTGTCCCTTTATATAAGGGTGACGGCGGAGATGTCTAAGTAACAAGATAGATAAAGCAGCGATCCCTCAAGATCAAAGATCCTGAGGGATTCGCCAAACTGTTAATCCTTAATCATTTCTTTTCTCCTCCACCGAGTTGGTGTCTTCTCCTCCTTTTCTGGGCTGGTTTGCTTTGATCTGCTTAGCCTTGTTTGCACTCGGTACCCTGTCAAAGGGACAGCAGTTACCCTGTTCTTGCCTTTTTCTTTGGAACAGCAACTCCTCGTTTTCACCCTTTCCTGCACAGGAGAATGACAATTATTAGCGGTTAAGTCTTGCATATTAATCTCACATGTTTTGTTATTATTCTTTATTGTTTTCCAAGTTCATGATGCAAAAAGGTTCACAAGTGTTATAGCTCCAAATCTCACTCTTATGGTTTGTGATGCTACACTCATGGCCTAGGGCAACCCCTCCTTCCAGACCTGGTCCTAAAATTTAAAAAACAGTGTTTTATCCCCTATACGCGACATTGCCCTGAGTTAAACGCGTGTACACGCGGGTCTGTGTATACCCAACCCGCGTGTATGTATTAAAACACTTAAAAAATAAATAATTCCTTATTTTCGGGCGGAGATCGCGGGTTTTACCTGCTGATCACCTGTTAGTGCCCGTGGCCCAACTGTTCCCAACCAACTCCTAACTAAAAAACTACTTTGGAGATGGTATAAAAAGACATCAAAGGGAAGGCCTAAGGGAGAGAGAAAAGAGAGCAAGATTATTATGCTGAGATTTTCCCCTTAGAACAGGTCTGAAGTCCTTGGTGCCTTCTGCACTTCCCCCATTTTGCATAGGAAACCCTTGTTTCCATGTGTATTGGTGATCATTCATCCTTTATATCACCATTGAGTAAGACTTGGAAGGAGCTCTTGTTGGAGGCTTGAGGCTGGAACGAATCCGGGAGGAAGATTTGCTTGGAGCCTGCTGAAGGTGTTTCAGGTGAAATCTTTCTGTTATATGTACTTTACTTGCCTTTATATAAAGAAACACGTCTTGGTTCCCGAAACAATCTTTCTTTGTGCTTATGAGATTCTTGTCTTGAATTCTTATGCAAGTAGTTACTTAAAGATTTTTATAACTAACTTTATATCATGAAGATGGTTTTCATATAAGTATTTGTCCATGTACTGTTGTGTTCTTTGATTTGTTTGTTTTACAGGTCAAAGGAGAAGAAGGGAACTCCAAGAAGGGTTTGGACCCTAAAAGGCCTTCTCAAACGTAGGACCTTAGGTACGTACCCTAAACATTAGAATTTGCTTACAGTAAAGATAATGGTTGTGTGTGTGTTTCTTTGAATAAGCAATTTTCAGTCTGGTAGAGTCTCAACCCAAAGGACCCTAGGGGTACTTTCCCCTCAACCAGAATTGGCGACTTCGCTGGGGAGAAACACTCTTGTTGTTCCTAGTTTGGGTAGTCTTAGGGCCAATCAAGGCTCAGCCTCTCTATTTGCTGGCTCTGACTGTCTAATCTGTTCTTGAACTCTAAGCTTTTCCAGTTTTTTCAGTCTGTAATTTATTATTTTTCTTGAAAATCTTCAGATACGCTGTTTTTCTGGATTACAGAAGCGTATATACGCAAGTTTTACTAAGTGAACCTGCGTATACGCAGGTTTCCTCAGTTACAGTCGCGTGTACACGCACTCTGCACATCACTGCAGGCGCGTATATTATCTAATTTTCAAGATTTATAAATTTTATTTTTGCTTAATGTTTGTCTGGAAGTTTGGGTCAGTTTGAAGCAGTCATTTTCCAGTAATAGTCCTCTGTTTAACAGGGGGCATCTTGTTCTGAACTCTTTCTAGTTATAAGGAGTATCAGTCTTGTTTTCGTTGATTGCAAGCGTCATTGTTTTTTGACACACAAGATTTCTGGTTAAGAATCTTGACTGCTCTGTTTTGGCAGAGTAGGAAGATTGGGTTCAATCTTTATGTTCATTTTGTTTCGGTGACCTTTTTGTTTGCTTAACGAAACCATTTTTGTGACCATTTGCTCCTTAGTTTCGGGAAAATTGTTTGTTACCATTTTCTTGAAACTTGTCTTTTGATCTTTTGGACTTTCATTGCTGCTTTTGATTGTCATGAGCGATTTCAAACGCATTTATTTTTGTTGGGTTTTCATCATTTGAAAGGTGTCAATTCACAAAAGTGTTTGGTTGCCTATTCATCAATCATTGGTGTCAGTATTTTTGAGAGCATTCTTTGAAAAAGACTTCTTGGCTTCATTGAAAGAAAATCTTTTGAAAGTTTTGAGTTTCGCTTTCTCAAACTTGCTTTTCATTTGATTTCCTTTTTTGTGAAGTGAAAGTGCTTTGTGTTTATCTTAGAACTTGTTTTTATTGTTTGGACGAAATGATTGGTAACACATCATCTTCTATCTAAGCATTTTAGTGGCAAGACAAATTTGATAAGGCAGCAACTTTCCTTCTTTGTTTTTAGAGTAGTCTTTAAATCTTGCATCCACATATAGTTCTTGCATTAGGATAGATTTGCATCTCTTTTTAGGCATATATAGTTTTGTTAGTTTTTGTGAGTGTGGAGTCTGAAAAGAAAAGGAAAATTTGTTTATATTAGAAGTACCTCTGAACCTCATAGAAATTGCTCTTCATCGAAAACAAAAAGTGCATGTGCATGTAGCTAAGTTTTATTAATTTCTTTTGCATCCATAAAAACACCATAAGTTTCATCTCCATTACCCTGTGACTTAAAGAACAGCCTAATAAAATCAAGCGCTAATTAAAATCCACTAGAACTTTTTGTTTTAGTCAGTTACACCAACAAGTTTAGGATTTTAGGGCCTTGGATTAGGCGAGTGGAGAGTTAACTCTCCAAGGCCACATAAAACGTCAAACATAAGAGTCTGAATAACGAGAGAAAATCCAATAGCGTTAGGAAGACCAGGAAAGCTCCGGATCTGGGAGTTAAGCACGAGGTTCTGTGAAGACAGGGAAGAGAGATACCCCCTCTCCTACTTGTCCGAACTTACCTCACGGTTGTTCCGCCTGGCTTCTGCGACGAGTTGGTACCCATAGTTGCCTCTCCTAGGGATCTACACAGGTGGCTGTGGAGGGGAATCCCGTGGCACCTGAGGTTGACGTTGTATCACTCTCGACAGTACTACTGGAGGGCACCCTTGCAAAGCTTGGGGGCTTGCACCGGCGCAGGCTATTGTTAGGAGGTCAGCGTAACTTCCTCTGATACCTTCGCTGATAGGACTGGGCCCTCATCATCCCAGACTATCTTCGGAAGGCCCCTTGATTCACTTTCTCGTATTTTGGTGTCCGGTCCTAATCACCTGGAGCGGAAATACGTGGAAGTTGTTTGACTGGCTGTATTTTTAGGGACTTTATAGTGTGTGCTCTGTGCTCTTAGTTGGCCTAGCTTTCATTTTTTGAGTCTTTAGTTAGATCATAACAAAAAATTCAAAGTGGTTGACCGATCTCCTAGACGGTCTCGAAGACTTTGTGGTCTTTCGCCGCCAAGTTTAGAGCCTTCTCCGAGAAGGCGCAGAGGGAGTACCACCGGTGGGCTTCGTCCTACGCCGGTTGACGCATCAGAGATTGATCCTCCTAGCGGGGGCATTATTGCCCAAGCGAGGCCTGGTACTTCTGAACAAGAGAGGGATAATCCAGTCCTTTCTCGAGTTCTTTTTCAAGCAGAGAATGACATAGAGGTAGAAGAATTCTCAGAGTCGTTAGGGGCTCCGAATTCTCCCCTACCATTTAGTCATCCAGACGTATTGCAATACGTTGGGACTCTGTCACATAGACCATCAAGTCCAGGTTACACTACGCGCTTACCATTCATGACCACTACTGGAAGCATGGCTTCTACAAGTGCTACGACTATGCAAACCCCAACATCAGTGCAAGGGGGAGGAACTATTTCCATCCCCTCCACTTCCTTGTTTGGATCTTTTGCGAGCACATCTCTACTTGGGTCTACCTCCATTTCGTCCACGAGTGGAAATGCCCAAACCAATGCTTTTGGTACTGGACTCTTCTCTTTTGGCACCCAATCACAGGGTATTCCATCGGTTCCATTTAGTGCCGCTACGTCCATGATGGGCGGATCGGCTTCATTCCAGGGTTTTCCTTTCGGAAGTGGTCATATACCACATTCCAACCCGACGGTAGGATCCATGCCTTTTTCTTCTATAGGACAAAGCAGCAATCCTTTCCAAGGTTGGAATAACCCTAGGGTTAGTAGCGCGGGAACTGGGAATCCGTTTATCGGCCAACAAGGGAATAGGCCGTACACCACGGTTAGTTCGTTTCAAAGTATTCCTCCCCTTGCTTCGGCTTGGAATCCATATCAGGGGTTATCAACTCCTTACCATTCTCTAGAAGGAAACTTTGCGGGTTATGGAGGTTATACGGCAGGAGTTGGTCAAACTCCGAATTTAGCTGGACCACAAGGCTTGCCTTTTGGTTCAGCCGGTTCTACTGGTCACTTCGGGCAGCCTGGTGCCTCCCAAATTCCAGGACAATCTTTTCAGAGCTTTGGGAGTTCTGCCCAGTCTGGGTGGAATCCCCTAGGTCCTCCTAGGCTTCCGTTTCTGGCAACGTTAAACTTACCAGATCTCACAAAGTTAACAAATTACCCAATCAGGTATAATCCGGCCTGGCCTCCAGTCCCAACCAAACTCCCTTCGGACATTCCAAAATTCGAAGGGAAGAGTGGTGAGGACCCGGGCGACCACGTAACCACATTCCATCTGTGGTGCTCATCCAACTCCCTCATCGAGGATTCGATTAGGTTGAGACTCTTTCAGCGCACCTTGACTGGTAATGCGGCCAAGTGGTATATAGAGTTGCCAAGGGGCAGCTTTACATCGTTCGCCGACTTAGCCAATATTTTCTTAAATCACTTTCAGTTGCCTGTCCGCTATGACGCCGGAACTGAACTTCTGGCCACCTTTCGTCAGGATAAGGCTACTCACATTTCCAATCACATTCAGGAATGGAGACAGAGAAAGAGGCTCATTAAAGCCGAAATTCCCCCGGAATACCGTCTCGAGTGGTTTTTGAAGTCTTTACAACCCGAGATCTCCAAGGATGTCTCCATGTCTGGGGTCTATTCTGAGGAGCAAGCCATTTTTAGGGCCCAGCAATTAGAATTGATCTACTCTCAGTCTGGGATCCTACAGAAGTACTTGCCAGATGCTCCTGGATCTAAGGTTGATTTAGCTAAGCCGAAGCCAGGTCCGCACGGGGACGATATCGTTGGGTCAGTAGACACAACTACAGTGAACTTGTTGAATCAATTGCAGCAGTTGTCCTTGCAAACTGCTTCTAACAACCAAGTCACATTGTCTAATCCTCCCACTTCCCAAACTTCTTCAATTAATGTCGTCCAATCCGATAATCCCAAAGGAAATCAAAATTCCAATGGGAAAAAGAAAGGACGTGGTAAGAAGAAGAACTCAGATGGGAAGCCCGATGCAAATACATCCGGCAACAATGCTGGTGGTGGTGGAAATGAGTCGAGAAAGAAAGTCAAGTTTCCTTGCAAGTTATGCAGTGGAGACCATCTAACTCATCTCTGCCCTAGGATTGAAGACGCTCAACGCTTGTTAGGACAGCAAGGGACTTCTAGTTCGCAAGCTGTGTTAACTAACCCGTTTCCCCAAGGGCAGCAACTTCTTGCTGCCGCGAGTTCAAACCCTGGTACCTCCGCAGGGGGCAACCAGGAAGGGGACAAGTCGTCAAATGTTTTCATGATGGGTGTTCACGCTAATGTGGCCACATGGTCACGCGATTATGGTGAAGGTGAAAATTCTAAGGGTAAATCAGTTCCCGAAACTAACAACCCACTTCATATTGAGCGACCTTCTGTTGAGACTATACCTCGGGTGCCGAAAGGTTCCGCTAAACGCGCGACTATCAACCCTAATATTAGGGCAGCCCAGAATTACTCCATTGTTGAGGATCTGGCCCAGAGTCCATGTGCTATGTCCGCGTTAGAGGTTCTCCAGTCATGTCCTGCTCAACGAAGTGCCTTGCTATCGGCAATGGGGGCAGTGGATCCAAGTAACTCCTTAGCTCTCACTTTTGATATGAGTAATGTCAAAAAGAGACTTCCTCATCACATGGCTTTCCAGATAAAGTCTACCTACCAGAAAACGAATATTTTTTTGACGGTTGTAGATGAGGGAGCTTCCACATGTGTCATGTCTATGTCATGCTGGAAGGCCATTGGATCACCGTCGGTTGTTCCTTCACCTACCCTATTGACAGCATTTGATGGTCACTCTCATAGGCCATACGGGATTATCCCGGCCTTTCCTATATGTGTTGGAGGAAAGGTCGTTAACATTGAAGTAGAGGTCATAGACGCTAACCTAGACTATAATCTCCTATTAGGAAGGAACTGGGTATACGAGATGGATGCTGTGGTTTCGACTCTGTTTCGTATCATTTGCTTTCCTCATGAGGGGAAAATCGTTAAGGTTGACCAATTGGACTATTGTCCAGTTGATCCTCAAGCAAACTCTGACTCTACTATTCCTTTAGTGGGTAACCCCCGTCCACCTACCGAGAGTCTAGGAGTCGGGATGTACTCTTCATTGATGGGTACGTTTAATCTTCCCCCTCCTACAGCTGGTATAGATAAAATTTCATCCTCCAGGGATCCTTTACGGAGATAGTTTGTCCAAACTCCTTATTCTTCGAATCCTGGAACCTTAGCTTCATCTGCGACCACATCAGGTGACGACAAGGTGGGTGGAATAGAATCTCTTATATCTACAGTGGAACCTAGATGCAAATCTATCGATAACTCTGTAGATAACCATTCTACTATTTCCTTTGGGAAAGAAATAGATGGTGATGTGGCTCTTTTTCGGACCCTTGATTCCACCTTTGCATCGGATTGCTCGGATATTGTTTTTCCATCGGATGAAGCGATATTCGAAGCAATGACGGCCATAGATCGACCTTTGGAAGATTTACATCGTCGGTTACACTTTTATGCCCCTGTGCGTGAAGTCGAATCTCGGTCCTCCAGTTCGACTAGTGATGTTTGTACGGTCCCTTTGGCTCCAACACATTCATTTTCCGAAGAGAGTATATTGATTGGTTCGATCGTCGTACCTATAAACATCCCTAGGAGTTAGTGGGCGGAGCCTCCTGATGGGCTCTACCCAAAGAAGTACTTTGCTTAGTTTTGGCCAGGCAATGACTTCTTTGTACTTTATGTATATATTTATACATATATCGTCGAGCGTTTTCTGATATCAGTGGTTTTGGTCTGCGGTGGCAGGTGCTGATGGATGATTTGGTCTATTTTGGGTTCGCCGATGATGCTAGTCGACACACTCGGAATCTTGCTTCCGCAGCTTGGGTACTTTATTATCCAACTGGTCAATTGATGGTATCGAGAGGCGTGTGTATCGGTCCTGCTTCAAACAATATGGTCGAGTATACAGTTGTTATCAATTTATTATCCGAGGCAATCTCTTATGGGATCGACTCGTTGGTAGTATATCTTGATTCTCAATTGATAGTGTCTCAATTAAATAACATTTATCGGGTTAGGGATCCATTATTATATCGCCAATATTTAAGGGTGAGGTTGTTGCAAAGATCATTCATTTACATTAATTATTTGCACATTCCAAGATCTCAAAATTGGTTAGCTGATTCTATCGCTAATCAAGCATTAGACTGGCATATCAATCATTCATCATCATAAAATCATACATCAAAAAGTCAAACTGTATATATATATATATATATATATCATAAAACGCCTCGAGTGTACATATGTGTGTCCAAAAATATACAAAATTGGGACTCAAATGCCCATAATCATGTCAGGCATATCTAACGCCTCGGCTCAGGATGAGCGTCTAAGTATGTCACTATAGCGTTGGCCACGCGCCGGAAGACACAAACCCAGTCACGTGGCATGCCAACCACATGACGCTGCATATCCGGAAGAAGGTCCTCTATCTCGGCCATCGGTACTCGGCAGCTTAGTCTCGCCAAGTGTCGTTGGACGTTGTTCAGGATCCGTTCCGTATCCGCAGCCGCCTCTTCGGCTCCTCGGCCACGCCGTCCATGCCACGGGAATCCATCTGGTCGTACAGGCCCAATGTCTGGAACATGATCATCATATTAATCATTTGAATCTCATCAAAAAATATTTTTCAAAATTCATTATTATATTTGAAAAATCCAAAAAAAAATCATAAAATAATAAAAAATTCTTACCAATCTCGCCCCATGCTGCATCCGATGGTAACACTAGATCAGGATCTCCTCGAAAATCCAGCCCAGCATAGGGGTAGTCATCCACGGTGATGATCTGCTGCTCCCACCAGGCAAAGAAGTCATCGTCAAATGCATTCCTTGGGACTTCCCCACCCCCCAGACGTTTCATCAAGTCAGCCCACCGGCCCATGCGTGGATCACGTGGACTACTGATGGCAACTGCTACCCTGGGGCGGAGTGCGGGAACCCTCTCGAAGAAGAAAGTGCACAAGATGGTTTCGAACCCAAAGTTCTTGGTCTATCCCCTCCTGATAGAAGTGAGTTGTTCCTTCATGTTGGCAAGAAGAGGAGTACACCAGTCAAACACAGTAGTGAGACAGTCCACTGCCACGCTCATGGTTACCCGTGACGCCTGATGTAGTGAGGATGATCCGTTCACTCGAGCTATGGTGAACAAGATTATCCTGAGTGACAAACTCGCCACATGTGGGATAGAGATCTGGCTCCCGACCTTCCGATGACCCGGGCAGTAAATCTGTACATAGTCATCTACACTGAGGCTATTCCGTGTCCTGCCCCGGGAATGTACTACCTCTCCCCTTCGGGAAAGGCCCGTGATAAAATATATGTCTTCCACTTCTATCCTGAGTGGCATCTGATCAATCACAAACGCTTCCTCATCGACATCCCAATAATCAATGAGCCTCTCGAGCAGATGCGTGTTTGCTTTCATATTTGGCAATTTGAAGAATTTAAGCAACCCGCATCCCCGTAGGGCATCTAATGCCTCATCATTGCCCATAACTTCATTATCCACGACTGAGTGCTCTCTTTCACGCCATGTGATAGTCATCCTGGAAGAAAAAATCATTTTCATCCGTTAGTTTTGTTTATAAAATTAGTTCGTTGCGCACACGCAGGTTCCTATATACACAGTCGCGTGTAGGGCCGTCGTATACGCGAGTTCAATATTGCCAACCCGCGTGTACGCCGCGAAAGAATTTTTTGCAAAAATCCAACGGTAAAACATCAACTAAAATTCCTAAAAACTATCACAATTAATTGCAAGACAAGTTTGAGGCTTACCTGGAAGTTTTCGGCAAGTTTGAACGGTTGAATTGATCACAGGGAAGTTTGCTCCTTTTGCTCCACAATTTTTGCTCTCCAAGTCAAATGGTGAAAATGGTGAGTCAAAAATGCCTTTTATAAGTTTTGAAAATGCAAAATTTTTTCAAAATTTTATTTTGTTTGGCCTCATGTGACTTTTAACTTGGGAGCTTGGAATGCCGAGTTTGGTTTGTTTTCAGGACATTTTGGACATTTTTCGACAGTTCGAGACAGTTCCATGACCGCTGACCTGTCATGGCATGTATCGTGTTTTCACTGGCATATAGGTTAGGGACACCATTTTTCCGTTGCATTATGCATACTAGCCTCCATATGACTGATACATCTATCGTAGGGTCCACCCCATCGTGTTATGGTTAGTAAGCCATTTTCACTCGCCGATTCTTTAAATCATGACACGATGGTAGAGCCATCCCTTTACATGGGCATCGTAGTTAGCACCTCACTGACATTTGTTGCCCATGCTGCTTCGTTTTGAGTAGGCTCGGGAGTCCTCTGTAGTCCCGCCATGACTTATGCGTCGAAGACTCATTCCTCTTTGCTTCTTCACTTCGTTCTGGCCTTATACCCTAGAGGCTCCTATGTGTGTTGAGTTGTACTTCTGCATTGCATGTTGACCATTTGCACCTTTTGGCCTAGAGCCGGCTTCACTTGGACTCGTGTTTAAGCCAACTTTTGACCATGACATCTGCAAAATCAACCTTGCATACCTTTGACTTCTGCAGCTTGACATACCCTGATCCGTGGAAGGAACATACCTCTGAGTGTCACTAACCAGTTTTCACGTCCCTACATTGAGCATAGGAATGTTCCCTTCAAAGGAACTAGATCATCTGTTTCACCGACACTCGTTCTTTCCACTATACCATAGCATTCTTTTATTCTTTTTCCGTCTTAAGAGAAAAAGACAAAAAAATTAAATATTCCAAAAAAGAGCGGGAACAGGGACATTATTTCCATTTATTGTTGGCAGCTAGAGTCAGGCGTGTCGCCCTTGAACAAAGCACTCAAAACAAAGTCTCCTCCGCATGGGTGGGATTTAGTTTGACTTAGGGATGCCATAACCTTGTTATTGAGTTAGTTCTCCCCCGATTGGTTATCTCTTCCAATCATATGGAGGGTTCGTTCGTGCCTCCTGCATGGCGAACTTATACAGAGTCATCATATGCTGCCACATAGTCACATTGAGTCGTGCTTTTGTTCAAGGGAAGTTAGCCTGAGTCGGCCTCTCTGCGGTGTCTCTTGACTCATTTTTCAGTCGGCCATCCCTGGTTGTCAGTATCATGTCTATCATCACATCAGCTATATTGGTCCTTTACTCGTGCCGGTTTGAGAAGGTCCCCATTGACTTCTTACTGGCGGGTCTTGTCCTTCTCGACGACGACACCTTTCTCTGAGGACAGGCCTAGAGCCGCACCCTGGCCCTATTTTCATTATTGATAGGTCACCTTGTGCTCAGCATCGATCAGTATCATGGGTCTTTGACTGAGTGGTTTCCCTTGTGTTCGACATCAGCATACATTATCACACATTGGGATTCGTGCAGTACCTTGGTTTCCATTTGACCCTATTGGTGGATACCTCGCCTCTATGTCATCTTTCATTATTGGTTGGTTCAGAGGGTTTCTGCCGTGCGCTAGCCACATCTTGTGTACGCTGGAAACGTACTTCGGTTGGGTTACTACATCTTTTTCATCCGATTCCTTCCACATTATTGGCCTATGGGTTACACTCGCGCTAGATTGATGGAGGATGCCTTAATGCCTTCCTTCTAGCGGATCTTTCCCTATCGACTCCAACTCATTGCTCTGGGGCAAAGATCTAGAGTCCATTTGGCAGTACCTTGGGGTTTGCAGTCATTAGTGGCAGATTCCTCGCTATCGACAGTGGGAAACCATCATTGTCTCCTGATCGATAGATTCTTACAGGTGTTCGACTTCAGCTTGTCTATTCACACTTGTTAGATTGTACTGGGTACCTTGACGCTCATTATCATTATCGATGAGTAGTCTCGCGTTTGTTAACGGTATACATCAATGACCGGTAATCAAACGATTTCTCACATGGTCGACTTCAGATCATTTATTCCCATGGTGTAGAAATGTACCACGGCGGTCGGTGAAGACCTCAGGTTGTATCAGCATTCATTGGTTCACTTGACAGTTTCTCCTGTTGCTGCTAGTTGATACCACTCCACTTTATATGTTGCAGTCAGTCATGGCGACATTCTATATGCTGGCACCTGAGTTTGCAGTGTAGTACCATCCTATTCCATCATGTTCAGTTGGTACCTTTTGGGATCAGTCTTTGATATTAGTGATCCGTTGCATCTTTCAGCATCATTGACAGTCTTATATGTGATATTCAGACATGTACTTGCTCCTTATGATCAGATGATCCATTATGTATCTTCCAGTCATTTATACTTGTATACTTAGTGGATCCGCTTGTACTTGATATGCGGACATGCTTTACTTTTTCTGAGCATGGGTATGCCCGCCTCAAACAGTGTTTCTTTCTGATCTCCTTTTGGTGGCTTGGCAGGCTGAATTCAAGTGAAGTCCTCCTCAGGTTTCTCAACAGACTTCCTTTCCATGTACTTACATAATATATTTCGGCCATCATGTTCCCCTTCTGACCTCATATATTAGGGGGCATCTTTTATAGCTCCAAATCTCACTCTTATGGTTTGTGATGCTGCACTCATGGCCTAGGGAAACCCCTCCTTCCAGACCTGGTCCTAAAATTTAAAAAACAGTGTTTTATCCCCTATACGCGACATTGCCCTGAGTTAAACGTGTGTACACGCGGGTCCGTGTATACCCAACCCGCGTGTATGTATTAAAACACTTAAAAAATAAATAATTCCTTATTTTCGGGTGGAGATCGCGGGTTTTACCTGCTGATCACCTGTTAGTGCCCGTGGCCCAACTGTTCCCAACCAACTCCTAACTAAAAAACTACTTTGGAGATGGTATAAAAAGACATCAAAGGGAAGGCCTAAGGGAGAGAGAAAAGAGAGCAAGATTATTATGCTGAGATTTTCCCCTTAGACCAGGTCTGAAGTCCTTGGTGCCTTCTGTACTTCCCCCATTTTGCATAGGAAACCCTTGTTTCCATGTGTATTGGTGATCATTCATCCTTTATATCACCATTGAGTAAGACTTGGAAGGAGCTCTTGTTGGAGACTTGAGGCTGGAACGAATCTGGGAGGAAGCTTTGCTTGGAGCCTGCTGAAGGTGTTTCAGGTGAAATCTTTCCGTTATATGTACTTTACTTGCCTTTATATAAAGAAACACGTCTTGGTTCCCGAAACAATCTTTCTTTGTGCTTATGAGATTCTTGTCTTGAATTCTTATGCAAGTAGTTACTTAAAGATTTTTATAACTAACTTTATAGCATGAAGATGGTTTTCATATAAGTATTTGTCCATGTACTGTTGTGTTCTTTGATTTGTTTGTTTTACAGGTCAAAGGAGAAGAAGGGAACTCCAAGAAGGGTTTGGACCCTAAAAGGCCTTCTCGAACATAGGACCTTAGGTACGTACCCTAAACATTAGAATTTTCTTACAGTAAAGATAATGGATGTGTGTGTGTTTCTTTGAATAAGCAATTTTCAGTCTGGTAGAGTCTCAACCCAAAGGACCCTAGGGGTACTTTCCCCTCAACCAACAAGTTCCACTGAAAAGCCACTGAAATGATCGTCAAAAACATACCTTTTTAGTACTCCACAATCGCCACATCTGGCATGCTTCATAATGTATCTTGTGATGATGACATCTTGGTGGATTAGCATTGTCCTGAACGCTTACACTGAACTGCAGGAGCACCTTCATCTGCGGCCGGATCCACTCAAACTCACCTGCAAAGATAATTCGTATTAACTGTGATTATAAAATATGAAAGAAATGCTCAAGAACATCTCTCACCATCATCAAAACTTCAGAAATGATAAGGCATTGCGAAATCAAAAGGAGCTATCGTGAAAGAAAATGGCCCCTGGTTTAGCCAAAAATCATGCTTCGAACGTGTCGCAATGGCACATTGCACGCAACATCACCCCTATTGGATTTCCTTTGAAAAAGCCCCACCCTCAATATCTTTTGAAAACAAATAAATACACTGGAAAACTCGAGCCCGGCCATTAGGCCAAACTTGAAATATTATATGCCCAAATTCACAATTGTCTGTGGGCCCGGCAGACAGAGGCGTACTATATATATAAGCTCTGGAAAAAGGCCGATAGCGATACGCGATATAGCCCCGGATCCGAAACATATATGAAATATAATTGATAATACTGTTGGGTCTGGGGAATCATGATGCATATGTGGATAAGACTCGGGCTCCCGTCGATATGCGATATGCGATGGGGATGTAGACCTGAAACACATATATGTTAAGGTTCATAAATCCCTTCAAGTCTGTAATGTTACCCTTCCCTTCAGAAAACTGTGACTTCAATGTTTTTCGGGAAACACAAGGATATGAGCGGAAAACCTGTGTATCCAGCCATAAGGCCGGACTTGAAAATTAATGCACCCGATTTTAAAATCATCGGCGGGTCTAGGTGGTTATGGCGCACCATATACATAGATTATGGACCTCGCCGATAGCGATGAGAGATGGGTCCCGGATCCAAAATATAATATACCCTTGTTAATATGGCCATTGGGTCCAGAACATTTATGCACCCTTTATATATATAGCTTTGGGGCTTGGCCGATTGGCGATTTGCGATGCGATAGAGGACTTACTCGCATCACTCTCATTCATTCATGATAAGCTAGCTTTCACCCTTTGATCAAGGCGAAGTGCAATGAGTGAAAAGGGATGATCCATGTATGCTTTGCGAAGAACTTCGGCCATGAAGAGTTATGAAGGCAAATGAGGTGCGACAGAAGGTTTTGTGCATTAAGTGCACGAACGACCATAGTAAGGGTAGGGACAAATATATATGTGGGCCTATTTTTCCAGAGACACTTATGAGGATTGAGAAAGGTCCAATGAGGGAACGAGAGTGTGGGTTATAAATAAATCATGCTGCAGAGAAATTTTCAAGGGAAGGTCTTGACCATTAATAATTGAAGGGTTAACCCGGCATAGAGTTAGTGATCTGATAATCACCCTATGAGTGCTCTCAGTTAAGAATTATTAAATGGAGGTATTACAGAATCATGTGTTGGTGTGTGTCTAGGTTATTTAAGCAACGGATCGATCATATTGCAAATACATAGACACTTGAAATGGAAGATATCAGAGAAATACAGTCAGCAAATATAAGAACACAAGAAATTAATAAGGAGTTCACCCTATCCTCCAGGGCTACATCTCCGGTCTAGCTTTCAGTGGTGGCCTTTTCTATTTGTGTCTTAAAGAAGAGAATTACAAAGAAGGAGCTCAATGTGAGTCTCCTGTCACAAGATAGCTTGGCAAGGTGGTTCTTGGATTCCCCAAGCCACTAGAGTACACAGACTCTTGGCCTTACTAGCTTTTTGACCTCTCGGGTCTACAATGGAAGGAGCCTAATGTGGTGCTCAGTCCTGACAGATCCCTCTCTGGGATGGCTTGAATTTCTCAAGCCCTTTGGTGCTCAACGCTGCATTTTGTCAGCTCATCCCTCTGTCTTCTTACTGATTTTTTCTCTCTCTGTCTGCTTTCTCTATTCTTCCATGTGTGTGTGCCCTTTCTGCTGGTCTGTGCATGGCTTTAAATCCACTCAAGCTCATGGCTGTTCGTTTCCTCTTCCAGCTCCATCAGATCACCTACTATAGCTTCACTTGGAGTTCCCTGTCTTGGCATCATCATCAGACACACAGGGAGTGACCACTTGTCCTCCTGTGAACTGCGCCAGCTTGCTTCATCAGTTCGGTTCTTCAGTTACGTCATGGAATGAGTCATCTTCCACCTTGGCGGTCAAAGAGGACCTCAAATTCCTTTAAATCACGGCTTAATCCCTCATTACATCCGATCTTACCGTCAGGCATGATAACAACCATTAGATCTAGATCCCCCAGATCCAACGCCATCCGCTCATTTCACATAGTTGACTTGCTCAACTGTTAGCGTGCAATGAGCAATAGTTTTCTCTCTCCTCCACTTGCCATGCATCGGGCGCTGAGTGTAATCACTCCATTTTCATCGAATCTACTTACTACCCAAGGATGCCCCCGATAATACCGTTGGTTTTTAGAGCGCGAGTCCCGCCTTAGCCTTTAGCCTTTTTCCCTATGGTTTTCCCGGCTCCCATGCGACCGAATGCTCGAGGCTCCTCCTTTTCGAGGGTTTTTGCCCAGTGATTAATTGCGCATCAAAAACTCCCTCCGTTTCCCAATCCAAGCTTCTGAAGGGCTAGTTTCACCTCCTATGCAGTCTCCATGGGCGCTGCTCTCAATTCTTTGAAGTCTGTCTCGACCTGGTACAACCATGGTTCTTTTGATTAGTCTTTATGGATCCAATTCAGATCACAACCTTCCCACTGAAAAGGTTTTGTACCACCAAAAGTTGGTTTTCTTTCAAGCATCGAATAAGTGAGGGTACTGTTGTGTCACTTGCCCAATCTCAATCCACTTTGCACTGCTCGACTTCGAACCTTTGAGTCCAATTCTGAGGTACTCAACATCTCCTCTATGCATTTTCCTCACTTACTGTCCAAGACTGTGTCTTCCTGCAATTCATTCAGATATTCAGGTAGCAGGTCATCAATAGAAGGCAATTGAATTTTCTCTTCAGGATCTTCAATCATTGAAGGTTCAAACAATCTAAAGCAATATGCATTTACAACTGAGTAGATGTGCATGTAAGCTGGTAGATCAAGGTGAAAAGCATTTTCACCGATCCTCTCAAGTATCTTGAAAGGTCCATACCTGATAGGCTTTAGCTTTTTACCTTCACCTTGCATCCTGTCCTTGCTGATATACAGCCGGACTTGGTCATCAACTTGGAAACTATGCTCCACCTGATGCTTGTCATGCCTTGCCTTGTATTTGGCTTGGCTCCTTTCCAGCTGTTCCTGTACTGCCTGGTGGATCCCCTGGATCTTTTCAATGAACCTACTTGCCTCGTACACATCACTATGTCCATCAACTGTGGTATCTTTACCAAAGACAAAATCCAAAGGAGACCTTGGTGTGAAACCAAAACAGGTTTCAAAAGGAGATTTCTGTGTAGAAGAATGTTTTGCTTTGTTGTAAGCATGTTGCACATAACACAAGTGTTCATCCCAAAGCTTAGGATGTTTGCTGAAATATCCTCTGAGTAGCTAGATCACTGTCATGTTAACTACTGTCTGGCCATCATTTTGTGGATGAAAAGTTGTGCTTTTCTCCAGTTGGGTGTCCATTAACTCCCACAGACTTGACCAAAACTTCCCCACAAATCGGGTGTCTCGATCAGATACAATAGAAGTGGGTAACCCAAAATGAACCCATACATGTTCAAAGAACAGTTTTGTAGATTGTCCAGTTGTAATCTGCTTATTGCAAGGTATCAAAATGCACATTTTGCTGAACCTCCACAACCACATACAGATAATCATGACCTTTTCTAGACTTAGGCAGTCCCCCAACAAAATCCATGGAAACAATTTCCCAAGGGTGAGAAGGAACTGGTAATGGAGTGTACAGGCCTAGTTTTCTATTGCTAGGCTTGCTTTTAGCACACATAGTACACCCTCTCACATATATAAAAACTATCTCATTCATTTTTGGCCAATAACAAAATCTTTGCAGCTGTGCAACTGTTTTACTTACCCCAAAGTGACCTGGTATCAGAGAAGTGTGTGCCTCTCTAACTATCTTTACTCTCTCTATTTGTGGAATGCATAGTTTCCCACAATGATATAAGAGTTAGTCCTTCACATGATAATCCAATTCTTCTACCCTTTTGCCTTGACTCAAAGTTGCATACACATCTTTAAAGTCTATATCTTGAGCATATTGTTCAATGTAGCTTTCATGTAGTACAAAATTATGCTTAAGTATAGTACATGCATTTGTAATGGGTCTAGATAACATGTCTACAACTTTGTTATGTATGCCCTTTTTATATCTGATGATTAAATGAAACTGTTGTAAAAAAACCCATCCACCTGTAATGTCTTGATTGCTGCAACTTAGTTTGGGAGTGTAGATATTGAAGTGGTTGATGATCAGTATGTATTGCTGTCTCTTTGCCCAATAAGTAATGTTTCCACTTTTTCACACTCTAAACTAATGCATACAATTCTTTATCATATGTAGGATAGTTAACTACTACAAGATTAAAAGTCTCAGAATGATAACATGTGCGTTTACCGTGCTGTGTCAACACTGCTCCCATGGCATAGTCACTGGCATCTGTTTGGATCTCAGATGGTCTTTGTAGATCCGGCAGTGCTAATACAATTGTTGTACTAATCTTTTCTTTCAAGGTGTCGAAGGCTTTCTAATGTTTTCCTCCCCACTGAAACACCTTGTTCAATCCTGTCAAAGCATGTAAGGGAGCTACAATTGAGGAAAAGTTAGAGATGAACTTCCTCCAATATTGTGTTGCTTCTAAGAAGCTTCTCACTTCTATAGCAGACTTGGGTTTACGCCAGTTTACAATGACTGCCACTTTAAAGGGATCTATTTTCAATTCACCACCCCCTACTATGTGATCCAAATAATTTAGAGAGGTTTTTCCAAATTCACATTTGGAGATTTTAACATAAATTTTTTCTCTTTTCAAAACATCTAAGGTTTGCTCAACATGCTTTAAGTGTTCCTCCCACGTTTTACTAAAAATCAGAATGTCATCCAAATATACAATAACAAAATCATCAAGAAAAGGTTTGAGTACATCATTCATTAATCTCATGAAAGTAGCAGAGGCATTGGTCAAGCCAAAAGGCATAACTAGCCACTCATACAATCCCTACTTTGTTTTGAAAGCAGTCTTCCATGCATCTTGCTCTGCAACTCTGACCTGATGGTATCCACTATGCAAGTCCATCTTGGTGAAATAAACAACTTCCTTCAATTTATCTAAAAGATCATCTATGCGAGTAAGGGGATAACGATTTTTTATTGTTATCTTATTCAGTGCTCAGTAGTCAATGCACATTCTCCACGAGCCATATTTCTTTCTCACCAAAATGATTGGTGACCCACATGGTGATGTGCTAGGCCTAATAAACCCCTTCTTGAGCAACTCCTTCACCTGCTTCTTGATTTCAGCATTCTCTAAAGCATACAACATGTACATTTGAATGTTAGGCAATGGAACATCTTGTTGCAAAATAATATCATGTAATATTTCCTTTTTCGGTGGTAGGCCTTTAGGTTCTTGAAACAGGACATCATACTCTGAAACAATCTTTTTTATATCAACTTGTTGCTTAGCATTACAGCCCTCAAATATATTGGTTTTATCAGGTTTCTTTTCCTTTGCAACCATTAGTAAGAATTGTTTGCATGAATTTGTCATTCTTTTCATCTGCCCTGAGTTTATGAGAGTATAATTATTCTTGAGCTTATGAGCTCTTACAAAGTATTTGATTCCATCTTTAACAAGTAGATACTTGTTCTCAGCTCTATAGAAAATGGCTTTTATATCATACAAGTAAGGACTCTCTAAAACAATTCCACATATATCCAAAGGAATTATGTCTAACTCAACCTCATCTACAAATGCTGATCCAAAAGAAAACTTGAGTTTACATTGTCTAGTCACTTGTAGTTGTGCTTTATCATTCAAACATCCTAATGGGTATGGTTTCTTGTGAGGTGTAGTTGCTAATCCTAATTTCTTTACAATTTCTTCAGAAATCAAATTTACTTGTGAGCCACTATCAAACAAAGTATCAATCTTTTGATGTTTGGAAACAACTCGAATATGGAAAAGCTCATGCCTTTTTCTCTCATGTTCTTCATCAATAATAGATTGAGAAGAATTACTAGTAGATGCTTTAGAACTCTTATCTTTTATGCCTGTGGCTGCAATGGTTGTTTCATCTCCCGAGTCTAACCCCAAATCTTTCTAAATAGCTGTAGCAGTCTTCTTCTTCTTGCCCTTGGACTTCTTAGGTCTCAGCTCTGGATGTAGAATCCAACAATGCTCATCATCATGCCCATCCTTTTTACAGTGAGTGCATGAAGCTTTGCTTTTCTGTGCAATGTTAGCCTTCCTTGCTTTCCACTTCTGCTTTCTTTTCTCCTTGCTCTTGCTTGCAGTGGGTTGGGATGGTCCCCCAACTTCTGGATTTCCATTCTTTCCTCTAGCCTCTAGATGAGTAGCTTGTACAGATACATCATCTATACTAGTGGGATTAAACATGAGGATGGTATGCCTCATGTAGCTGTGTAGACCACCAATGTACTTCAAAAGAGTCTCTGGTGAGTCTAATGAGATCCCTAGAATCAATGCTCTCTTTCTAAATTCTTGAGTGTACCCTTGCACACTTTGCCCTTTCAACTGCCGAAGAGTTTGCCAACTCATCATGGCTTGTTGCATGTAGGCCAATGGATAGAATTGCTTCTTGATGGCAGAAACAAATTCACTCTAGACAGAGATAGTCTTACCATGTATTTTCATGTCAGCTTGGGTTCTGCCTTCCCACCAAACCAAGGTAGTGCCTCATAGGCGTAGGCTTGCCATCTGAATTTTGATCTTGTCTAAGTCAATGTTCTGCACTCTGCTATACACATCAATTTGTCTAATCCAATTGTCCAAGTTTTCAGCATTTAGCTCTCCATCATATATAGGCAAGTCAAATTTAACATCTAGTTTGATCAAAGATGCTTTCTTATTACGCACAAGGCTATTAGGAAGTGTGAGAAAGTTTTCCTCTTTCCCTTTTCCTTTTGAGTGGCCATGGGAATGAGATTCATCTTCTTCTTTATCTTGTTTAGAACCTGATGAATCTTCATCCTTATGCTTTCTAAAGTCCCTATACATTTCTTCTACCATAGACTTTATCGCTAGGAAACTTTCTATGAATTGAGGTTTTGACCCCAAATAACCTTCCTCTGACATGGTCTTTCGAGGATAGACTCTCCCAATCTCAGGATTAGTTTTAACCAACTCTCCTTCTCCTAATTTGAGCTTTGATCTAGTGAACATTCAACAGCTAAACCAATACAAGCTTGTCTAACCTTACAGCCTAGAGCTCTGATACCACTTGATCTAATAATCACCCTATGAGTGATCTCAGTTAAGAATTATTAAATGGAGGTATTACAAACTCATGTGTTGGTGTGTGTCTAGGTTATTTAAGCAACGGATCGATCAAATTGCAAATACATAGACACTTGAAATGGAAGACAACAGAGAAACACAGTCAACAAATATAAGAACACAAGAAATTAATAATGAGTTCACCCTATCCTCCAGGGCTACATCTCTGGTCTAGATTTCAGTGGTGGCCTTTTCTATTTGTGTCTTAAAGAAGAGAATTACAAAGAAGGAGCTCAATGTGAGTCTCCTATCACAAGATAGCTTGGCAGGGTGATTCTTGGATTCCCCAAGCCACTAGAGTACACAGACTCTTGGCCTTACTAGCTTTTTGACCTCTCAGGTCTACAATGGAAGGAGCCTAATGTGGTGCTCAGTCCTGACAGATCCCTCTCTAGGATGGCTCGAATTTCTCAAGCCCTCTAGTGCTTGACACTTCCTTTGGTCAGCTCGCTCTATCTTATTATTGATTTTTGCTCTCTCTATCTTCTTTCTCTATTCTTCCGTGTGTGCGTGTCCTTTCTGCTGGTCTGTGCATGACTTTAAAGCCACTCGAGCTCATGGCTATTCGATTCCTCTTCCAACTCCGTCGGATCACCTGCTACAGCTTCGCTTGGAGTTCCCTGTCTCGGTGTCATCATCAAACTCACAGGGAGTGGCCACTTGTCCTCCTGAAAACTGCGCCAGCTTGCTTCGTCGGTTCGGTTCTTCAGTTACATCGTGGAATGAGTCATCTGCCACCTTGGCGGTCAAAGCGGACCTCAAATTATTTTAAATCGCAGCTTAATCCCTCATTACATCCAGTCTTACCATCGGGCACGATAACAACCGTTAGATCTAGATCCCCCAGATCCAACGCCATTCACTCATTTAGCAC
The DNA here is from genome assembly GCA_031772625.1 of Pinus tabuliformis. Taxonomy (NCBI): domain Eukaryota; kingdom Viridiplantae; phylum Streptophyta; class Pinopsida; order Pinales; family Pinaceae; genus Pinus; species Pinus tabuliformis. Next base: position 122,480,779 of record CM062810.1, on the reverse strand, counting down.
GATTGACTTGCTCAACTGTTAGCACGTGATGAGCGGCGGTTTTCTCTCTCCTCTGCTTGCCATGCATCGGGCACTAAGTCGAATTGCTCCATTTTCACCGAATCTGCTTACCGCCCAAGGATGCCCCCAATGAATACCGCTGGTTTTTAGAGTGCGGGTCCCGCCTTAGCCTTTAGCCCTTTTCCCCACGATTTTCCCGGCTCCCATGCGACCAAGCGCTCGGGGCTCCTCCTTTTCAAGGGTTTTTGCCCAGCGATGCGCGATTAGCGCTAAACGCTAATCACGCATCAAAAACTCCCTCCGTTTCCCGATCCGGGCTTCTTAGGGGCTAGTTTCACCTCCTGCGCAGTCTCCATGGGCCTCGATCAATGCGATTTGACTGAGGTCCTCGTCGTTCCACGCTGGCTACCAACTGCCACTGTTTTAGAGGTGTTTTTGATCGCTGCTCTCAATTCTTTGAAGTTTGTCCCAACCTGGTACAGCCATGGTCCTTTTGATTATTCTTTATGGATCCAATTTTGATCAGTTAGAGTTTCTGAGATGAAAGCAGATCCTTCGAGGAAGTGAAAAATTCAACTTCAAGGGGACCCAATTAAAATTTTCTATCAGGGCATGTTTTAATGGGGTGATAGTTGTGGCCACAAAAAATGGCGAACTGCTGGGCGAACCAATTATCTTTGTTTCCAAATAACCTTCAGATCAATAAAACATGAGGATGTTAAGATAAAATTGAAATGAAAACTATATAGATGGACAAGCATGGGTTCCACTTAAACATTAACTACTTCAGGGGGATAGAGACAAATACCTTCTACTTACTGATATGATTTTGACATGCATTCTCCAATGGCAATACTATGGGGTTTATTGACCTTCCTTTACCTGTTTCCCACTTTCAAAAATCCCTTTGGGGCCATCACTGGTCTGTCCATACCTGTTTAGGTGTGTACCTCAGCTCTTTATTGCTTATTAAGCTTGATGCAGACATGTTTATCTTACACTTTATATGAGAATTTCAGTGCTATATTGTCATTGATTGAAAGGGGCGGAGTCATGGATCATGCCATATTTTTAAACCATTTAAGCAAGGTTGGGCTTGCTGTGTCAACCAGTATTATGAGCCCAACAACAGTCCTTACTCTAACTGGCTTCCCAAACAACCTGTCCTTCTAGATTGGCACAAGGACTTGATATTTTATTTCTTTTTAGATAAGTCCTTCCAGTTTCAGGCACAAGGACTAGAGCACAATTAGATTTGCCACAGGGTATGTGATAGTGATCTTAGCTCATGAAAGGAGGTTTACTTGTGGGTAACAGGTATTGGACCATTTAGTGTGGTGGATGGGACCAATGGAGAATGATTGTAAACCTTACAAGAAAGTATAGATTAGGTCTGAATGGGATTTATTTAAATGTAGCGTTCCTCCATGCCAGTCTAGCTGTAGTTACACATTTTTTTGTTTTATAAAGATGCCCTTACATGCTCCAGATATCCAAGTTATCAATAGATCTCACATATTTCCCAACAGATGCCCATGAGGGGTTTCGGTTTGCATTCCACTGCTGATTCTCATGTGCTTATGGGCTGATAGAAAGTTTTTTTGATTTGCGGGGAAATGATGGATTCAGGAACAACAGAATCATCAGCGAGTTAATGAGGAATGGAAAGGCTGAAAGTGGTGAGTGAGGACAAATTTGAAAGGTAGAAAAAGATTGGAGGACCACCATCAGCTGGCTAAAAAGGAATGTAATTCAAAACAGCAGGAAAATAGACTTTGCAGAAAACAAAAAGAAAGGACAGGAATACAACTACACTAACAACAAAATGAAATGAACTCTAACCTACTCAGGAGGTAACCACCATGTGGTGGCTACTGGAAGTATCTCTTGAGATGCTGGCCATTAAAAGGGATTTTTTTAGTCTCTCCCTGTAAGGTTTTCAATCTATAAATTCCATGACCAATTTTTTCCACAACTTGGAATGGGCTTAGCCATGAGTGTTGTAATTTTGTGTGCTTACTTGTTGGCTCACTCATGAGAGATGAAAAGTAAATAAATTTCTCAATGAAAGATATCACCTCGTCTTCACTTCTATTTATAAGTTTGTCATGCTCCCTTTTGTTAATGGTTGTGTTTCTGAGTGTTCTTTCACAATGCAGGAACTCAAGGATTTGATTATCACCTTCGAACACCTGCCAATTTGAGATGTTATCAGTTACGGATGATCCAAAAATCAATTCAACATAAAATTTATTCTTGTTTAATCTAAGATTAGGCAAAAGTTTCATAGCCATAGCAGCCATCAGATCGGCATTGTGGTTATGCTTTCAAGGTATGTATGTGACATTGAAAGAATTGAAATTTTAAATTGAACTCCATACCTCATGTTGGTACCTCACCAAGTGTGGCAGACTGCAATGTATCTTTTTCTTTACCTGGTTCACCATTATCTGTGGGCCATCAAAAACTCTGAGATTTTTTATATTCCTTTCAATGGCTCTTCTCAAGCCTTTCAGCAAGCCTTCATGTTCTGCTGTGTTACTGGTGCATGTGCAATAATACAAGGTAATTCATCAGTTGGATCATGGGGGTGTTTAATTCTTTCTTCCAACTGTGTGTTTGTCAAAGCCTCCTTGACTGTTTCTGCATGGCATTCTCCAAAACAAGTTTCTGTGGCATAAACATCAGAACTATAATTCCCAAGGATAGAGTTATAGAACATTACAAGTTCATTGAGGTTGTTTGGTTCTGTTACCACGTACTTCATGTATCTCTCCCGACCCACTCTCAGCATATCACTTTTTTCCCTCTGAGGAAACAAAATATGGGACCAATCAGTTGAGAAATATCCATTTAGATTTGATGACCAATCCCTACTAAGCAGCATTCCATAAGCCTCGGGTATATCCACTACCACTATATCAATGACTTGAGTGTATTGAGGTTTGGCAACCATCTGAATCAACGCATCTTTTAGCTCCCAAATAATTCTCACATTCGTTCTGTCCAACTGCATAATTTGAGTTTCAATTTTATCAGGTATTTCCTGAAGTCTCTTAGCAATAGCGTAAGGCATAACAGTGGATGAGGTGCCAGAGTCTACCAAGCAATTATGCATATTCATGTTGAGGATTTCAAATGTGATAAGGAAGGGTGGAGTCATAGATTTTGATTTCCTCCCTATCATGGCTGCACTGACATCTTGGGGCTTTCGATTCAATTTAGATAATGTGGCCTCCATAGCTGATGGTATTCAAGCTGCGCTAGAGGTATTAGCAGGTTTGGACACTGGTTTCTCGGTTTGGCCGCTAGAGGTAGTAGGGGCTTTGCAATTCCGCTCATTCATAGCTTTCAGCAGCAAATCGCTTTCCTGTGTTAATTTTAATAAGTCAAAATATGTGATATTATCCCTTGACTTCTTGAGATCATCTACAATATTGTAGTCAACTTTATAAAAGGGGTGAACATACCTATTTTTCCATTCTTAGATGGGAGTTTACCACCTTGAGTCGCCTTAGTTGCGGTGGGAGATGTCTTATCCTTTTCTGGATGGTTTGCAACGGGGAATTCCTGCAATCACCACTAGATATATCTTTCCCAACAGAAACTTCGGGGCCAGATGTTTTCATAGGGCGAGCATCTTGCTTGGTCCAGTCTATGGGTTTTATCGCACCTGGGAGCGGCCCTTTACTTCACGTGTGGATTTCATTAGCATTGATTTCTATGGTGTTATCCCTCTCGTCGTCGTTCTCATTACTATGGAAATCCCACAGCACATTAATTTGGGTTTCCTCTTCTGAGGGTTCTTCTACTTGGTATTCCTCCTCATCTCCTTATTCTGGTTCGAGCTCCATTATAGGTTCTTATTTTTTAAGGAGTGATCCAATAAGAACCAACTCTTCTGTGTTTAAAGCCCTTTCATTAGGTGGAGCAAGCAATGCAAGTTGACCATGAACACCTTCTATTTTCTTACGATAGAATGGCTTGAAAGGATTTCTGTTGTTATAGTCTCCTCCATTACCACTAGTACTCTCTCTGTGATTCCTTCTCATATCAATGACTATGTTCATTAGTTTCTTAATGATTCGATGCAACTCTTCCACATTTGTGGTGTCCTTTTCTTTAGTTTTAGCCCCTTTGTTATCATTTCCATTATTCTTCTTAGATGTCTGAGAGGCTATCTTTTCTCTAGTTTTAGGGTGACATGCTGTAAGACTGAGCATTTCATTCTCGACCTTTATTGCTTCATTTATAGCACCTTGTAAGGTTTTCACATTACTCCTTTTAACCCACATCGCTGTAGGGACAGGGAGAGCAGAGACATAGAACTCCATGAGCACTTCCTCAGTAGGTCTAGTGGTGTCTAGGATTCTATTGAACAAGGTGTTGAACTAGATGTTAAAATCCTTAACCTTCTCCTTGGTTTCCATTTTCAGACGAGATAATTCTAAAACTAAGGCTGCAGGTGCTTTTTCATAACCAAACTTGTCTAAAAAGGCCTACTGAAAAGCATCCCAAGAGGTGATTGACCCTATTCTCAAGCTAAAATACCATGTGCAGGTTGCACCAGTCAAAGTAAAAGAAAATAGGTGGCACACCACATCTTCAATGGCAACCCCCAACCTAGTATGAAAGGCTAGGAAGAAAGAGCGAATATGGTTACTAGCGGTATCTCCTCGCTCAGGGTCGAAATTGGGTAACACTCTTTCTGTATTTCTATGTAAGGGATGCTACTGCCCAGGTACCACTATAGCATCTTGCACAAGCCAGGGAGGGAGTGCTCCTAGAGGAGGTGGACATTGATTCCCACTAGGAGGAGGAGGTGGAGGTTGATTCCCACCTGGAGGAGGAATGTTGGCCATATTTTGGACAAGGAAGTTTTGACTAGAGACTTCTCCGTTAGGATTCTCAAAATCAAGCGAGGAGTTGCCTTTAGAAGGGGAATCCTCAAGAATTTCTTCGCAAGGGGTGTCGACACTTTGTAAGGATTCTAGCACAATATCTTCAAGAGAAGTGGCTGCAGATGTATCTTTGCTCAGGGTAAAAGTCCTTGGTTTTCTCTTAGTTTTCGGAGGTAAAGAGTGAAATATGGGAAGCTGAGAGAGGGAACGAGTGTAAGCCCGACTAAATGCTCTGACTGGTTGTTCCTGAGTGACAAGATACTCCCACAGCCTCTCTTCCTTGGGTGACCCAGAAATAAGACTTAGAGGGGTCTCTGTTTCTTCAAAATAGGCTCTTTCAAATGGGTGGAATGTCCTTTTCAACCTCTATGATCCATACATTAATCCTTTTGAATCCATGCGTGGCACTTATATATGAAACTTTGAAAATCTGGGGATGGCGGTTCAGACCCTCCTTCTAGCACCAATTTGTTGACATGGCTAATGTTCTCTATGCCAACAAGGGGAACTAACCCAATCACAAGCCCCAATTAGACTTGCTTTCATTTGGAATGGCTAGCTCTAACGGGTTTTAAGGGACCCCGCAAACTGTTTGAACATGTCGAAAGATTTCTTCCGGGAGGAAGACTTCAATTAAATAAAAAAAACAAAACAACTAACCTCTATGTATTAAATCCTATTTATACTACTTCTAACTACTCTAATCTAGTCCTAGCTATCCTAATCTATCCTAAAAGAGCATAATACAAAGGTTTAAACATCATATATATGTCCAACATGAGCATTGTAAAGAAGGTTAAACATCATGCATAGATTCAAGTCCAAATGAATCAATCACTGAATTCGCAGCTGGACATGATTGTATTAAAGCTAAATTGTAGTCCAATCACTCATATAGGAATCCACATTCTTCTATGGAATTAAAACTGCAATTGATGTTTAATTTAGTTTTAAATCAGAGACCATTCACAAGTTAACCATGAAACTGAATCACATTCAATTTAACAAAACTAATAGTGAATTGTAAGTCATCAATATGCATAAATACAAATCACATTTACATTCATGCCAGTAACAACACTCTGATCCAAAACAATAAAATGACTCTGAAACTAAAGGCTCCTTCTTCCCCCAAAAATAGTCCTCCTCATTCACAATAAAGAAATTTTTTTCTTCTTGAAAATCAAAAGCCCTTCTCCTTTCTTTGTTGGGTGTGGAGCATGACTATTTAGAGGTCTTTGTTTCAGCCGGATTTATACTCCCAGAAGTTTGTACACCCCTCCACGTGGGGGGGTGCAAGGGGGACTTGTCCCCCCCGCGGGGGTTCAGGGGGGCTAATCCCCCCTGGCTCGGGGGTCTGGGGACCAGCGGCCCCCGACAGGGGTTTCGGGGGCAGCGCCCCCGAAGCTAAAAAGATATGTAAAATTGCCTTGTAAAAGTATAGTAATTTCTAGTCAATCTGGGCCGTTCATTAGGCGAATGATCTGACGGTAGAACTTATGTTTAGTTTAGGGTTTTTTTTTTCCCTAGAAGGCAACCCCTCTCTTCGTATGAGGGCATTGTATTTAGGTTGTGTAATAGATGTGTATTCTCCGAGCGAGAAACAGAGAGGTGAGACTGTGAGATAAAACAGAGGATATTACAGCAGAACTGTTGTAGGTTGTGTCTCTTCATTTTGCTAGATAATAGAAAGGAAGGATTGGCTATTCAAGGTGGACGTAACCCAAACTGGGTGAACCATGTATATCTGTGTCTCTCTCGTTTTATGTGTTTTCTGTGTTGATATTTATGCAGTATTCTATGTGTTCCATTGCTATGTAATATATAATTTTCTAACATTCTTCGGAGGTAATACTTATGCGACCGTGAATGACCCTCGGCCTTCCATGACCTTTCAGTTCCTTCTGGTCATTACACAGATCAACATGTACATATGCGAAAGGTTGTTGAAACTACTGACAAGCTGAGGTCACCCTTGGTGGAGCATTCTCCTTCCTGGGGAAATGGATGGATCTCCTTGGAACAAGGGGGGACTGTGTATCATTTCTTAGCACCTGTGAGGAGTGGCTATCATTCTTTGTCTTTTCTTTGAAAGAAACTGAAGATTCTACCATCATCACCACATCTTGCATGCTTCGTAATGTATCTTGTGATGATGACATCTTGGTGGATTAGCGTTGTCCTGAACGCTTCCACTAAACTACAAGAGTGCCTTCATCTACGGCCAGATCCACTCAAACTCACCTGCAAAGATAATTCATATTAACTGTGATTATAAAATATGAAAGAAACGCTAAAGAACAGCTCTCACCATCATCGAAACTTCAAAAATGACAAGGCACTGTGAAATTAAAAGGAGCTATCATGAAAGAAAATGGCTCGTGTTTTAGCCAAAAATCATGCCATGAATGGGTCGCAATGGCACATCCCGATGGCACATTGCACGCACCCCTGTCATATTTCCTTTGAAAAATCCTTGCCCTCAATATCTTTCGAAAACAAAGAGATACACAAGAAAACCCAAGTCCAACGGTTAGGCCGGACTTGAAATACTATATGCCTAGATTCACAATTATCGGTGGGTCCGAAGGACAGAGGCACGCTATATATATAAGCTCTGGGACAAGGTCGATAGCAATGCGCGTTATAGCCCTGGATCTGAAACATATATGAAATATAATTGATAATACTGTCGGGTCTGGGAAATCGCGATGCATATGTGCATAAGACCCGGGCTCCCGCCGATATGCGATATGCGATGGGGCTACGGACCTGAAACACATATATGTTAAGGTTCATAAATCCCTTTGGGTCTGCAATGTTACCCTTCCCTTTGGAAAACTCTGACTTCAATGTTTTTCCGGAAACACAAGGATATGAGCAGAAAACCTATGTATCCGGCCATAAGGCCAGACTTGAAAATTAATGCGCCCGGTTTTATAATCATCGGCGGGTCCGGGTGGTTATGGCGCGCCATATACATAGATTCTGAACCCCACCGATAGCGATGAGCGATGGGTCCTTGATCCAAAATATAATACACCGCTGTTAATATGGTCGTCGGGTCCGAAACATTTATGTGACCTTGATATATATAGCTTTGGGGCTTGGCCAGTTGGTGATTTGAGATGCGATAGATCACTTACTCGCATTGCTCTCATTCATTCATGATAAACCAGCCTTCGTCCTTTAATCAAGGTGAAGTGTGATAAGCGAAAAGGGATGATCCATGTATGCTTTACGAAGCACTTCGGCCATGAAGAGTTATGAAGGAAAATGAGGTGCGATAGAAGGTTTTCTGCGTTAAGTGCACGAACGGATATAGTAAGGGTAGGGGCAATTATATATGTAGGCCTATTTTGCTAGAGACACTTATGAGGATTGAGAAAGGTCCGATGACGGAACGAGAGTGCGGGTTATAAATAAAACATGTTTCAGAGATATTTTCAAGGGATGGTCTTGACCAGTAAGAATTGAAGGGTTATCCCAGCATAGAGTTAGAGTTTTTGAGATGAAAGCAAATCATTCGGGGAAGTGAAAAATTTAGCTTCAAGGGGATCCATTTCAAATTTTCTATCAGGGCATGTTCTAATGGGGTGATAGTTGTGGCCAAAACACTCTCTTGATGTACCTATTGCTGTTGTAGAATCTGTGGAAACTGGTTGTGATGTAGGCATAGGAGCTGTGGGAGCCAATGAGGCTGCCAATGTGGAAGGAACAGCTGTTGAGACTGTTGGGATGACATTTACAGATGTAGTGGCAATATCACTTGCTTCAATTGGATTAAACTGTCCAATTCCTTCTCTGTCTCCTTTAACTGATCATTCAATTTTAGGACTAAGTCCATCAATTCTTCATGTTTGATTTGGTTTTTCAAGACTTCCTGTGTCTAGGGATGTTGCAGCTGAGGTATCTTCAATTGCTTTTTAAGTTCTGCAATTTCATCATTATTTTTCTTTATCAATTGTTTAGTGGATTTGATGTCTTTGGGATCATGTCCCAATTCAATCACTAAGTCTTCTAAGACATGATTCTGGTATATTTAGCCTATGAGGAGGCCTTCTCTAACTGATATTGGGCTAAGATATTGTTCAATGAATTCTGTAACTGATGTGTAGAAAAGGCCTTTCCTGTTAGGGTGGAGTAAATCATCTCTCCAACCTATTTGTGAAATTCTATTTGGTCAATGGGATGAATATCCCTTGCCAATACCTCAAAATCAATCTTTTTATAATCTATTGATGTCCTTGGATGTTGTACAGTTGGATTTACAAAGGACATTTACATCTTTCCCTCCTTGATGTCAAAAGATGACATCAACCTGGTTTGATTTGTAGGTTTGAGCTTTAAATACTGTACATAAGACTGTGCCTTTAGTTTCTCATTTCTCATCTTAATCTCTTTAAACCTCTCTTTTATGTCCTTATCCTTATTAGTAGGCCTACTAAAGGAGGGGACTTCTACATTGAGCTGCCTTTCCAACATTTGAGTGTGTGATGTGGAGGGCTCCTATGTTTCCCCAGATGGAGCAGTGCCCCTGCTCATGTCAAACTCAGTATTAGTTACTTGTGTTGAGCCTTTTGTGTCTTCCTGTTTTGAAATAGGATTGAGTCTTCGCCTTTTGCTCTGGCTGACCTCATACTACACATTAGGAATGTCCATACCTGAACTAGAGGCTTCTTGTCTGTTTCTCTTGGGATTATTTTCCTCATTCTAAGGATTCTGTATAATAAGAGGAGTGTTCATGACTCTTTCTTTTTGTTCAGGTACCCACAGAAACTAGCTTTCATCAAGCTGTGTTTCTAAATCAATCAAGGCATTCTCAACATCTACCTTTGTGCTATCCCTGTCTACAAGAGTGTTTTCCAACCACTCAGATGATTGGCATATCTTTCTATCTCTGGTATGGGGTGATGGATATAAGGTCCCAACTTGACCTTCTTTCTCAATCTGGTCATAAACTCCTGAGGGTCAGACCTCCACATGAAGCTTTTTGAAACTTCATTTGTTGCAGAATTTGGTCTGCTTCCTCTCCCACCTCTCTAGAATTGCAAATGAAGTGGCCTAGCTGATTTTTGAATTTGAATTGAGATCTTTTCTTATCTGAGACAAAATTGATATCATCAGAGTTCATTATATGCCTATAGTATTCTAGAGCAAATAACCTCATGGGGAGGTATTTGGGCAGTTTGTATGGAGCAAGTTGGCAGCCATAGATTCTCATTTCTGTGTGGTTTTGGTAAAGGTACCAATCTTCCACTTTACTTTGCTTAGACAACTGAAGCACCCTTTTGATCTCTTGACTTATTCTGTGTGGAGGGCTTCCTGTCAGCATGGTCATGACTAGATGAACAAAAGAATCAATGAAATCTGTATAGGTATATGGTGATTGAAACTTATGGAAAAGTGGGGTCCAAAATATGACAGAACTTGGTTGGCCTTTAGTATCTAGTTTTTGGAGGGTGAATGGAAATCTATCTGGTTGATAGTATAAAAACATATGGTATAGAACATATGAGTATTTAAATAATCTCTCTTTATGCATTTTGGTGAATTGTTCATGCATTCTTTCAACTATGAACTAGGCATAATCATACAAAATAGTAGGAGGCTACCTTGGGGTGTAAATGGACATGAATGCCAGGACAAGTTCATCAACAAATTCATCAGTGATACAACCCAGGACACATGATATCATGGTCATAATCTGCTTTCCCCTATCAGAGAAAATGGCAGAGACATATGGAGGGCGATCTTTAGGGATGTGCTCCTCTTTAACAATGAAAGTTTAGAATATTTGGGCTAGTCTATATAGACTTAATTTGGTGCGCTGTTCTAACCAATCCCCAAGGGAGAGTGGGGGCAGGTTTGGACCTGGTTGGACTTGCAACATTTCATTAATTGATTCAGCTGTAATTGTGAACAAAACCTTTTGGTCAAGGGACATTATGGCTCTCTGGCTAGGGATGTAACAGGCATGACACATATGGATAATTTTTGGGAAAACATGTACCTTTGGAAACTGGTATTTGGGAAAATTTGAGTCCCAAAGACGAATATCATCAGCATGGTTGAGATACCTCTCCCTACTTAAGAAATGGATTTTAAGTAGGAGTGTACGGGTAGTTGTATCTTTGATTTGGAAATCCCTATCAGCCAGGGGAAGGTGGTCGAGATCTAAATGAGGAGTTGTGACAGGTCTAACATCCATGGCGACAGGGGCAGCCATAATTCAGTTCTTGTGGATTTGAATTTGGCTTTAATAGGTTTATTCAGAGGTTTTGAAGGAAACTGGAAACTTTCAGAAGGGTTTGGTCGTGGACTTTTAAATTCAAAGTAATTTTCAATTAATTTTACTTAATCAAAATACTTTACAAACTGAATGTTTTCAAATTGAAAGGGTTGTCTGGTAAATTCGTATTCAAATACCTGGACTTGGGTGAATTAGCTTTAATTTGGAGTTCACGACAACTGTAGATGTTTGAATGGATCTAGTACGGATTGAGAGTTTGATTGGGATCTCTGCAGGTTCTTCAGGGGTTTAAATTTGAGTTGAATGGGTGAATTCAGAGTTTGCAGGTGTTGCACTAGTTAGCAGAGGTTTGCACAGAAAATGAGCAAAAAAAGGCGAAAAGGGGTTTTTCGGCCTTTTTATGGAGCAACGGTTACTTTTTGGCGAGTAATTTATGAATGAAGAGTGGGCGGTTTATCGGGCTTGGTAGGGAGGTGGTTTCCATGCCATCACACTACTTTTGTGGAGGAGGCAGTATTTAGGAGGGGTCACCCAATCTACTCTAGCACTCGACACATAGCATTCAGGGGGTCAGGGAAAACCACCTTATCGGGCGAGTAAAGGTCGGCCATTAGGTGAGGCTGATATGGATGTGGACCGTCAGATGGGGGCGTGGTTGATCGAACGGTAGTCAAGAAAGGGAGGTGCGTGAATGATATGAGCATAGGTTTTGGGGGTGCGAGGGCAAGGCTTCAATCCTTGGTGGTTTGGGGTTAATAAAGATTTAATCATGGGTTAAAATGATCAGGCAAGGCTTAATGATAGGATTAGTTTAGGTTTACTGCGTAGGGGTGTATTAAGAGGGTTTTGTCAGAATATGGGGTGAATTGTATAGTTTATATTAAAACTAAGGGTGGGGACATTTATATATGGGATTTATTTAATATACATGAAAAGGTATATAGGTAAAATATATAATATTATGTTAAAAATTAATATGAAATGAGCAATGTGACATACCCTTAAGCATAATGTATTATTTACTCATTTTACTCATATGCTTTATACTTATGATAAAACCTTTTTGTGGGTTTTTTGATTGAAACGGAATTTAACATGGGGGTTTTACTTTTTCCTAGGAAAATGAAGTTTAACCTTAGGAAAAGGGGCTTTATTAGGGAAATAAAGGGAGATGAAATTTATGAAGGGAATTCTAACACTTGATGTCCATAAGTCATTAAGCGAAGGGTCTGGTCCCACCAAAAGTCAGAGAAATGCTCTGAGCCTTTATGACTTGAATGGTTTTTTTTTTAGTACTAGAACATATTTGTAGATGGGGAAATTAGTAAGTATAGGGATGAAATGAATGAGGAGGAGTTAATTAAATAAACATTGTAAACCATTTCTTTTGCTTTCTTTACTACTCATGCACATTGAAAGATGTGTTTAAACATGATAGAAGTTCCCTTGTGCACTCAACTTTCTACTTCAGCAACTTTTCTTCTACTTACCCATTACTTACCCTAACATTTTTTCATCATTTATTTGGGTGCATTTAGGGTAGAAAACCCTTATCAATCATTTTTCTTTTAAAAATTAAACCATCTACTTCGAACCTTATATCATCCTATGGCTCAGATTAAGCTTATGAACACATTTTATCTCTCTACCTAACTATTAATTTGCCAAGATTAAATTTTTTGGTCATATTTTATTCTCTAACTATAAACATAAAATTGAAAGCATGAAATAGTCAAGATTAAATAGTTTGACTAGCATGGGTTGTGGCATAAATTGACAAGTTGCACACAACTATTATTGAAAACAATAAAATAGTAAAATAGTAGTGGCATTTAGACTTGCACACTTTCATGATCTATTTTTGTTTTGGGGTTCACATATCTTCATTTTTTTATCTTTTATTATTATTTTGTCCTTTGATATTTCTTTCAAGACATACCCTCTTTACATTTTTTAGTTTTTTTAATATGGAAAACATTTCCAAAAAGAAAAGGTATGTACAATATTACAAAGCTTAACCTTAGCCAATTCAAAATTATGAATCCTATCACTATAGGACCCTAACACCTAGCACACTCATACCTACCAGATGAATCATTCTACAACTTAATGCCACATAGGGTTTATGCATAAGAGGGATACATGCTACAGGATTATATGTCTACCAAACTAATTTATGTAGAATTGAATCAATAGGGATTACAAAACCCTAGAGGAAATCAACTTTCCTATGGATAGAATTTAGGAGCTTGGATCAGAAATTTAGGCTATCAGGTATAACCAATCATAACTTCATGCAACACATATGCTCATTTACAAAATTTTAACTCAGGTACAACAAATATCCAAAATTCTTTACAAAAACACAAAGGCTACCATCACTCATCACTCTATTGTATAAATCATATGCCCAAAATATAATCCCATTTACATGTTATCACCATGCATCACTTTTTCTTTACTTCATATGGAGTTGGCCTCCTTTGTCCTTCACAATTTATCTTTGTTAGAATCTTCCTCTTATAGTACTTCATCGCAAGTTTGTATTTTGTTTCTTTTCTCTTCTTCTTTCGTCTTGTTCTTGATGTGTTCTTCATCTTTTCTTTCTAGGCTTTTAATGTTGTTGCTCACCGTATTTCCCACATAAAATTCTTTTTTTTGGAGTGATATCAAGGTCTAACAAAGAAATCTATATCCTTGGTTTGGGAAAATTAATTAATCCACCAATGTCATGATTTTACATGACTTTACCTCTAATCTTAACAATTTCATTGACTCTACTGTATAACTAGAATCATTTGACTCATAATTGATCGTAATTGCAATGTTGATTTTTAAAATTCCACTTCTGTGTCCACTTCGAATCCTTCACTTTTGACTCGTTACATTATTAAAAAATAAAATCAACTTTAACTTTCACCGTTACTTAAAATACCATTCTTGCACTCACTACATTACATTTCTCGTGGCTCAATGACAAATGATAGGTTTACAACTTTGATGTGGGGTGAGATTCTCATCACATTTGTGTAAACATCTATGAATGACCTAATCGTTTCTATGTAGACCCCAAAACAATAATTAAATAAGTTAAGATTAACCTACCCTTATATATCCAAATATGCATCTAAAAGATTCAATAACATGTGTGAATAGTGAATAGTATTTTTGTGTACCATGCATTAAAAATAAATGTGTAGTGTAATATATTCTATTAAAAATTATGAGAAAAGTATTAAAAATTATGTAAAAAGTATTATAAAAATTATGATAATTTGAATTTCAAATCATAATTTAAGCTCCATGAAAAAAGGGCAATGATTTTAGATAGTATAATTATACATTTTTCCTTTAAATTTATACAGGTGAATTATACATATCTAGTCATGATATCAATATTGACTTACTCTCCGCTTTTTCCTCAAATTCAATTCCTTGACTTATTATATTAAAGAAATATTTTTAACTCACTACATTAAAAAATAATTTCGACTTTAAAAGACAATTCTTGCAATGGCTACATTATATTTATCATGATATAATGAAAAACGGGGATTTTACAACTTTGATAGGTGGTGACATTCCCATTCTCCAAAAAAATCCAAAGTTATGATCTAAAATTGCAACTTCCATGCTTTGATCCTCCAATTGAAACAAAACCCTTGCTTGATACCAAATGCAAGCAACTGAAGGGGCTTCAGAATTAACAGCAAATGATCTCATGTTTCTATCAATTCCACTAACTCTGCATTTCTTTTAGATTCAAATAACCTTTACTACAAAAAACGAGAGATGTCATTGATACTTTCATGAGGGCTTTACTCAATGAACCTCTGAAATATCACACATGTGTGTGGCATACTAAACAATACCCTTCAGTTGACTACATATTGGAAAATACATCTAAAAATCACATTATTTAAACCCCTACCAATATGAAACCAATACACCTTCCCATTTTAAAAAACCCCTAATTTCACTAGATATTGTAGGTATCCATTTTTTTCGCTAACATATTTTATACCCATTTATAATTTTTCATTAAATCTAAGCTCCACTTTTTATACCGGCCAATATAAAAACCCTTTACCCCCTACTATATTCTCAGTATATTATGTCATTTTTTCCTCAATATGTATCCCCCAATGTGAATGCATGTGGTATGGTATTGCTCCCCCAGTGAAGCCCCCGTGGATACTTTGGATGCCAAACCAAAGACAAACCAAAAAGGATCTAAAAGCCTATTTCCAAAACATGTTCCAAAGCTTTCTTACTCTATTTTCATAGCCTTTTATTTTCCATATGTAAACTGGGCCTATAATCCATGACGCGGACACTCTAAATGCCCCTAGTATATAAGCATATTTCATCACCACCATGTTTTTTTCTTAAGAGGAAAAAATAGCATGGCGGTGATGAGATATTCTTAAATACTAGGGGCATTTAGAATGTCTTATTATTGAAAATTGTAACTAGGTTTTATCTTCATTATAATGTAATTATAATCATGACATTGTATATTCTTTATAAAGAAAGAAAGAGAAAGGGAAAGAAATTGTATTTTATTTTTAGAGTATGGGTTTCATATTCAAGTTTTATTCAAAAACATGGTCTTCATGCCTTTAGGTCTTCTAGGTATTTCTACGTATTTCTAGGATAAATATTAATATTGATCATGTATCATAGCCCTATTTCGACTCATTGTAATGAAGACAAGTATTTATTTTTGTCAACAAAAATCCATGGATAAGCCTAATACCAAGTTGTCCCAAGAGAAAGATCGTATCTCCCTAAAGAAGGGTTATTCGACCCCTCAAAAAGGTTATAAATACAAAGGAGCTTGACCTCATTTTTGTTGGGTTGTGTTATATTCTTTCCACGACTAGCCCACGTAGTTAACTGGGGGGTTAGAGGGGGGGTGAAGCCCCCCATTCGTTGCGCCGATCGCATAGGGGGGGGCTCATAGGGGGTTTGAGGGGTGCAAGTAACCCCACTCTATGGGGTTTGGGGCAGTGCCCCGAAATTTTTTGGTTTTGGAACCTATGTTAGGTTGGGCGGACCCACCTATGGTTTTGTGCATGATTTTCGCACATGTTTTTGGACGTGATGGTTTTTGATCCATGGTATTGGATGCTTCGGCATGTATAAATATGTATTATAACATTGAAAGGAACATAATGAAAAATCAAGCTGGTAGTCCCAGTTTTGGGATCCAGGGGAAAATCTATATGTGTTTTATGTGTTATGCTCTCGCATTGTTTATTTGATGTGTTTTAGAATTCGTATGTAGGTAATTTCTGTATGGGGTTAAAACCTACATTTGGTATCATAGCAGTTTTGGCTTCAAGGGGACACCTCTGTTGCTGAGGGGTTTCGCTCGGGCCTGTGGTAGACCCTATTCGGTGGGAGATCTACGAGATTGATTCTGGTGGTGAAAGAAGATGGTGAGTAGTGGAAAGATTGAGATCAAGAAATTTAATGGTCAGAGTTTTGAGTTGTGGAAACTCGAGATGGATGATCTGTTGGTAGATAAAGATCAGTGGATCGCAGTAGATCCAGGTACTAAACCAAGGAGAGTGTCTGATGAAGAATGGAAGCAGTTGGATCGGAAGGCAAAAATCACAATACAATTGTGTGTCTCAGATTCAGTATCACTGAATGTATCAGGGGAAGCTACGGCGAAGGCTTTGTGGGACAAGTTAGGGACTTTGTACCAATCTAAGTCTTTGGTGAATAAACTGTTCCTGCGGAAAAAGTTGTATAACCTAAGGATGAAAGATGGAGACTTGGTGACATAACATATGAACGCATTTAATACTATGGTAATTTAGTTAGCATCTATTCATATTAAAATTTTAGATGAAGATAAGTGCATCAGTTTGTTGTGTTCTATACTAGATTCGTGGGATAGTCTGGTTATTGCAATAGGTAGCAATGCAACTACCTTGCAGTTTGATGAAATAGTCACATCCTTGTTGACGGAGGAGATGAGAAGGAAAAATATGGAGAGCGAGAATGGTGATGCCTTGTCTATATGAGGACGGTCCCAGAAAAGAAACAAAAATAAGGCATCGAGGGGGAGATCTAAATCTAGAGGGAGATCTAAATCTCTAAGAAAACCTATAAAGGCGGTGTGCTGGAAATGCGGAAAGGAAGGGCACTACAAAAGGGATTGTAAATCTAAAGCTCCTGATAAAGGAAAGGGATCTGATGATGCTCCTTATGCAGAGGCAAAAACCACCTCAAATGAAGGTGGGGATGTGTACTTGGCTTCTTCAAGTGCACATGTAGATCGTGAGGCATGGTTGATTGACTCAAGTTCATCCTTTAACTTCACTCCGCATAGAGAGTGGTTCTGTGAGTATGATAAATACGATGGTGGTGATGTCTTCTTAGGGGATGATAGGAAGGCTAGAATCGTTGGCAACAGAAAAGTAAAGTTGAAATTGCAAGGTGGAAGGGCTAGAACACTTCTGGATGTTCTGCATATTCCTACATTGGCCATAAATCTCATTTCTGTAAGCAAGTTGGATGATGCAGGTGTAAAAACAGTGTTCGAGGAGGATACCTGCAAGATGGTTTGGGGAGCATTAGTATTGATGTGAGGAGTTTAGATTGGAACTCTGTACAAGCTACAAGGTAGCATGGTTGTTGATGGGTGCAACAGTTATGTGGTTCCTAAAAGTGGAGCAGAAAATCTAGTGGTCTTTGGCGAGAAGACCATGTTGTGGCATCAAAGGCTTGGACATATTGGAGAGAAGGGCCTTCGAATACTTCATGGTAAAGGTATAGTAGAAGGTATGTTAATTTTTGGTATGTTCTATGCTTAGAGCAATTTATTTAAGTTTTCACAGTTAACAATCACATCAATATTAAAGTAAACTACAGATAGAACATAAATATAAATCGTAGAAGACAAGCCAAGACAAGAGGACACAAGATGTGGCGTGAGCCAAGGACAAACCCCACAATGTGTGGGGAAACCCTTTGATAAAATCTTCTTTTATCTTCAAAGTTCAGCAAAGAAAGAGAGAGAGAGAGAGATAGTACATTTACAACAAAAGTCAACACTTCAGCTTGTCTAGATCTAAGCATAGATCATCTCCTATAATAATGAGATCAGTTGATGACATTCTACTTCAATTGATACCTATCATCATTCTGCATCTAGTCCTCTAGTTGAACCACTGCATACTGCACCATGTTGTTGCCCATGTCCATGATCTTATCCATCATAATGCTGCTCAAAATAATGTGCATCATCATCATGTTGTTGCCCCTACTAATGTATCATTGTACTGCCCATGCACATGATCTCATAGTGCTACCCACCATGTTGCTGCCTCTGCCTTATTGTTTTCATCATGCTGCAACAATTTGCCTCTATTAATATTAGCCTTAGCTGCTTGCTATGGCTTGCAGCCTAGCAAAGCAGCTAGGCTATAGTTCCACGCAGTTCCATCTTAAACAATCCTTCTATTTTCATGTTGTCCCCTACAACAATACTTGAGACCTTGTTATCAGTGACCGGAACCTTCTTGTGACCAGAGCAGATAGAGGCTTCATCAGACAATGTATAGATGAAATTATATCTTCTTCTTGATAGCAGTTAGAGCTCTATTTATAACTTCATTATATAGCGTATAGAGGCAGCGTATGTCTTATTTAGGACTGTGTATGAATAATAGCTCTTAGTACTTTTTCATAACAGTGTTACTATGTCATCCTGGACCTATATATATATATATATATATATATATATATATATATATATATATGTTTGTATACACAGCATATTATTGTCTTATTGACCAACAAATTCATGTAGCTATGCAGTCTCTTCATTGTTGCGTATATAATATGCATTCTGTGTTGGCATTATGGCTAAAGTGTTGTCCTTGATGGCAACCCATTTAGGTGATAGATCACAGTACCTCAAGTCAGCAGCAGAAATTGATGATCAGCTATCAAATATTGAAGAAAATAAGGGGTACGCAGGTACACCTTACAGAAGGTGCGTACACGCAGGCCGGTGTTACATAAAGTGCGTACATACCCGCAGTTATCCCGTTCAGGAGGTGCGTACCCCCATTTCACGTACTTCAAGGCAGAGAAAAAGCACACATGGGGTTTCTTATGTTTAACCCTTGGTATTTAGCCGACGGTATTGTGTTATTATGGTTTTGGCCTGTGGTATTGATCCATGATTTGAGGAAGAGCTTGCCTATATAAAGCAAAGGAGATCATTTGGCTTAGATATGCTTTTGGGTTGAACATCTTATGAGAGCTAGATCTGAAATATTATGATCTCTTGGGAGTAATGTCTAGATCTAAATAAGGCGAATCTACTGATGGATTGAGATCTCTTTGGCGCATGATCAAATCTGTAGATCTGACTGTCTGGGTTATTCTTGAAGTCTTGAAATTATCTATACCCGAAGGTACGCAGGTACAGTGAAAGAAAAGAGCGGAGATACACAGGCACAGAAGCGTCGCAGGTGCGCAGATACGCAGGACCAGAAGCGCTGCAGCTGCGGAGGTGCGCAGGAAGTTCATTGGACACAGAGCGCAGGTACGCAGGAAGTCTTTGAGGCACAGTGCGTGGGTACGCAGGTGCTCAGTTGGGAACAGTGCGTACTGTACGCAGGCATTACATGGGTGAAGCTGCGTACTTCTCTTGAAATATATTTAGCTGTCCATGTTTATCATTGCTGTGTTCTGGGTTTTGAAGTGATGTCTGGTTTCTGATATTATGACAGTATTCTGAGAAGTGATAGAGTTTGTTTCAGTTTTTGATAGATGAATGGATCGGATTCATAATGATTTATCTTCATGTGATCTGATGGACTAGATCTGGTTGATGACTCACTTGTATATGTATGGATCTAGTGCTTGGGTGATTTAGAAGCTTGTTTATGTTGTTGTTG
The DNA here is from genome assembly GCA_031772625.1 of Pinus tabuliformis. Lineage (NCBI taxonomy): Eukaryota > Viridiplantae > Streptophyta > Pinopsida > Pinales > Pinaceae > Pinus > Pinus tabuliformis. The sequence continues at coordinate 122,460,698 of CM062810.1, read as the reverse complement.
GGTCCAGTATGAAAATTGGATGAAATGTGGCCTTTCAGATTATGTGTTGTGCTTCAGTGTATCCAGTCTGAAAATTGATGAAACGTGGTACCTGGAGGAGAGAAGATTGTAGGTCAGCACCTACGTACTAGTATCTAAGCTAGTACAAGAGCTAAAGGAAATCTTTGGAGCATTGTAGCAGGTAGCAGCCTGCGTACTAGTAAATGGATCAGCTAGTACAAGAGTAAAGGGGGTTGTAGCTCCCGTGCTGGTATAAGACTGCACCAGTACAAAATATTGTAAAAGGATTTTCTTATTAAAGAAGATTGAGATGACTTGCAGCAGGTGGTTTTCTCCCTCATTGGGTTTCCACCTTATATCATGGTGTTCATGTGTGTGCCTTATGTGTGATGATCTATTCTATGTTACTGCATTTGTTAACTGATAATATGGTTGATAATGTTCTAATGCACTCATTGAAGATCAATTAACATAATCATAAGAAGTTGTGGAAGTAGCATATATGAATCAGAGTTTGGAAATGAAAAGTTTTATAAATGTGATAATACTGATTCACCCCCCCTCTCAGTATTATTTCCAACAATTGGTATCGGAGCCGGTCCTTCAATAGAGGCTTGATCGCTTGAAGGAGATCCGTGGAACAATGGGAAAGAAGCTTAAGAAGAAAGCATCTAAGAAAAAGAAGTCATCTCAGAAGAACTATGACAGTGGGAGAATCGATTGGGGATTAGGCATAAGAAGCTCTTCAGATTCAGAATCAGATTCAGAATCATTATCAGGTATGAATGTGTTATCCTCTGATGTTCCAGCTATATTTCCTTGTGAAAGAGATGGAAGTGATAGTGAAACTACTGAACTTGCTCTTATGGGTGAACAAGAAAGATATCAAATAGAGGCTGAATTTAAAAGGCTGACAGACAAAATTAGAGATCAACAAGATCTATTGAACAAAAGGGAATGTGACTTCAAAGAAGAAGCTACCAAACTGAAGGCCCAACTAGAAGAAGGAAGCAAAGTAAGAAAACTACTCAAAGACAAGGAAGACCAATGTCAAAAATTGCAGCATGAAGTGACATCATTAAGAAAATAAGTCAACGAAAGAAGCACAACCATCAAGAAACTCAAAGATAGATCTAGCTACTATGAAAATCTTGAAGCTACAATCCTCTCACTAAAGGGAGATCTTGAAGAATCAAGGAAGCAGAATAAAGATCTACATCAAGCAATTGAAAAATAAGACAATGAAGTCATCAGCTTAAAATCCCAGCTGGAATGTGCCTTCCGTATGCATCAAATGCAGCAGGATCTGAATAAAGAACAAGAAAAGGAGATTCTCAAACTAAGGGAACAAATGGAAGAAGGAAGAAAAGCTGAAGAAGATTTGAAAAAGCAATCTCTTGAAAAGGAAAAACAGCTTCAGGTTGAGGTAAATATCTTGAAAGGTAAAATAGAAGAAAAGGATAAGCTTTTACGATTTCAAGATAGCTCTAAAGTCTTGGATGATATTCTTAGTAGTCAAAGGTCTCCTGCTATAAAGACTGGTCTTGGTTTCCATGAATCTGTTGAAGGTGAATCTAGTTCACAAGGTGAGGCAAGGAACTCTAAAGAGAAATCTAAAGTGATCAACGAAGAAATGAAAGATCCATCTCATCATCAACCAAGGAAAGAGATTCCTCAAAGAAAATCCTTTACTCCTCCTATGAATAATGTTGAATGTTATGTATGTCATAATCTAGGACATGTTGCAGCTAGATGTAGAAGAAGAAGAGTTCAAGACCATTATGCAGAAAGGTCATCTCAATCAAGGTACTTTTATGGATATTGCTTTGCTTGCAATATGTTTGGTCACAAAGCTGCTGATTGTTACAGGGGGAATATGAAACATGTAAGATGTTATGCATGTAACAAGCGTGGACATATAGCTAAGGAATGCAGGAACAAAGTGTGGGCACCATATCAAAAGGAGAAAATGTCATCATCACGCTTGAAGATATGGAGGAAAAAGGAAGTACAGCCAGAAAAAGGTGGTACAGCACAATGTACAGACATACCAGAATCAGAGGGAGCTGAAAGTACAAAACTTCAGTGTCCTGAATCTCATATGCAAACTCCATAAAGGGAAGTCGCATATATACGCGAGTTGGATACTGCACAATCGCGTATATGATTGAAGAAAGGCAGTAAGAAAAGTGAAATTGATCAATGAAGTATGATCTCTCGAGCACAAGATCAGATCTGGAAATCTGAATTGGGTCCTAATCTAAGGTACGCAGATCATTCACTGTGAAAGTGCGGGCGTACGCAGCAGAGCATAAGACCGGGTGCGGATGTACGCAAGTTAAGGCACAGTCCCTGTGCGGAGGTACGCGGCTTATCAGAAGAGCACATGCGGAAGGACGCGGCGAGACAGAAGAAGAGGTGCGTAGTAAGATCGGAGGTACGCGGCGCGATAGAAGAAGAGGTGCGTGGAGCACGCGGCGCAACTGATGGAACAGATGCGTGGGTACGCGGTGTAGTTGAAGACTGTCTGCGTATGTACGCAGTACAGCAGAAGGATCTCTGCGGGTGTACGCAGGGGAGCAGAAGGTGAAGTGCGTGGCTACGCAGGGCAGATAAAGAAAAACTGCGTACCTGTCTTAAGGCATTTATTGGCTGACTCTTCTTATTGATATGCATGATCAGATCTGACAGATGGCACCAGTTTAGGGGGAGCATATGTTCTTAATGCATTGTTGGCATTATGGTCCTTGGTGACAATGCTTATGTTTCATCTTGCTATGGTTATGAGTTGTTCACATGGTTCTTGGATCAGATTTGTGGTTGATTCTCTAATGATGCTTGCATGGAGTCTTTATTGTTCTTGGCACATATATGGATGAGGATTGTTGGCTGGATACATGGATGATTATTCAAAGTTGCATTGTTGGAGACATGATGATGATGAGATCTTACCTATATGATGATAGGTTGTTTCGAACAGATGCTTCCATTTGATGATTCTTGGTTCATGTAGATCTGGATGGTTATGAATGAGTTGATGCAGACGTACCTTGTTGTTGACAGATACTATGAAGCAGATCATACAGTGTTGTTGCTGATATTTATCTTAGGTGATTGGTCTTTATGTAATAGTGTGTCTCTTTTGTAGTTATCTCTTCAGGTCATGTAAAGGCCTATGTTTCCCCACTATGCCTGGGATGAATGATGTTATCATATGTAAACTTTTGATGTATCACCATTGTAATGAATGTATGTATTGAGTCTTTTGGTGATAGGAAGGTCATTTATGATATATAGAGTCATGTTCTTCTTGTAGAACATCTTTTTGCAATCAGGGGGAGCTTGAACATGAACAGCACTATATAGCAGAGCAGACATCTCAGCTTGTTCTCAGAAAGAGCATTATCAGATTGGAGCACCATGGCATATACAAAAGGGAAGTTCATTCAGAGACTTCAGCAGATCTGGTTTTTAGTCAAGGAGAGCATGTTCTTAGGGGGAGCATAACCCTTTGCCCTTGATGTCAAAGGGGGAGAGTGATTTGGTGTTGTTGCCATCAAGTCCAAAGGGGGAGATTTTTGGCATTATGATGCATGTGTTTTACTTGATGGCAACCCTCTCATAGAAGATCATCTCACTTGTATACATTCAGATGAATCTACAGAAGAAATATCAGATGTGACAGAGTGCATGGGTTACCGGACAACACAAAGGGATCATATGACAGTTCACAAGTAAGCTTTGCCATCAAGTCCAAAGGGGGAGATTGTTGGCATTATGGCTAAATTGTTGTCCTTGATGGCAACCCATTCAGGTGATAGATCACAGTACCTCAAGTCAGCAGCAGAAATTGATGATCAGCTATCAAATATTGAAGAAAATAAGGGGTACGCAGGTACACCTTACAGAAGGTGCGTACACACAGGCCGGTGTTACATAAAGTGCGGACATACTCGCAGTTATCCCGTTCAGGAGGTGCGTACCCCCAGTTCACTTACTTCAAGGCAGAGAAAAGCACACGTGGGGTTTCTTATGTTTAACCCTTGGTATTTAGCCGACGGTATTGTGTTATTATGGTTTTGGCCCGTGGTATTGATCCATGATTTGAGGAAGAGCTTGCCTATATAAAGCAAAGGAGATCATTTGGCTTAGATATGCTTTTGGGTTGAACATCTTATGAGAGCTAGATCTGAAATATTATGATCTCTTGGGAGTAATGTCTAGATCTAAATAAGGCGAATCTACTGATGGATTGAGATCTCTTCGGCGCATGATCAGATCTGTAGATCTGACTGTCTGGGTTATTCTTGAAGTCTTGAAATTATCTATACCTGAAGGTACGCAGGTACAGTGAAAGAAAAGAGCGGAGATACGCAGGCACAGAAGCGTCGCAGGTGCGCAGATACGCAGGACCAGAAGCGCTGCAGCTGCGGAGGTGCGCAGGCAGTTCATTGGACACAGAGCACAGGTACGCAGGAAGTCTTTAAGGCATAGTGCATGGGTACGCAGGTGCTCAGTTGGGAACAGTGCGTACTGTACGCAGGCATTACATGGGTGAAGATGCGTACTTCTCTTGAAATATATTTAGCTGTCCATGTTTATCATTGCTGTGTTCTGGGTTTTGAAGTGATGTCTGGTTTCTGATATGATGACAGTATTCTAAGAAGTGATAGAGTTTGTTTCAGTTTTTGATAGATGAATGGATCGGGTTCATAATGACTTATCTTCATGTGATCTGATGGACTAGATCTGGTTGATGACTCACTTGTATATGTATGGATCTAGTGCTTGGGTGATTCAGAAGCTTGTTTATGTTGTTGTTGGGTCCAGTATGAACATTGGATGAAATGTGGCCTTTCAGATTATGTGTTGTGCTTCAGTGTATCCAGTCTGAAAATTGATGAAACATTGTACTTGGAGGAGAGAAGATTGTAGGTCAGCACCTACGTACTAGTATCTAAGCTAGTACAAGAGCTAAAGAAAATCTTTGGAGCATTGTAGCAGGTAGCAGCCTGCGTACTAGTAAATGGATCGGCTAGTACAAGAGAAAAGGGGGTTGTAGCTTCCGTGCTGGTATAAGACTGCACCAGTACAAAATATTGTAAAAGGATTTTCTTATTAAAGAAGATTGAGATGACTTGCAGCAGGTGGTTTTCTCCCGCATCGGGTTTCCACCTTATATCATGGTGTTCATGTGTGTGCCTTATGTGTGATGATCTATTCTATGTTACTGCATTTGTTAACTAATAATATGGTTGATAATGTTCTAATGCACTCATTGAAGATCAATTAACATAATCATAAGAAGTTGTGGAAGTAGCATATATGAATCAGAGTTTGGAAATGAAAAGTTTTATAAATGTGATAATACTGATTCACCCCCCCTCTCAGTATTATTTCCAACATTCTGGACTAGCGTATATATCCATGATGATTGCAATCCATAATCTATATGACTTGTCTATATCAGCATTCCATCCATCATAAATATAACTGCGTCCATAATGAATATGACCTGTATCATGCTGCATCCCATTGACCGTGAATATATTTCTCATGAACAACGTATATATACAACATATATAACATGAACAGCATTGAATGCGTGTTAATAACTTTTCGACGGCGGCTATTCCAGGCATTAGGTTGACTGCCCATGAAGCTGCGTGTAATGATTCCATGTGACAACGGATCCAGGGTTATGGCATGATCTGCGTTCCATATATAATCCAAACTGATGGCTTCATACCTTGGTTGTAGTGTTCCATATATAACTGTGTTTCAATCTGTGGGTTTTGTATATGATTTACGCTGCCAGATCCGCATACATTGAGAGTGTCAACAATTTTGCGTGCCATGTCTGCACCATACCCTGCGTATGAATCTTTTATGAACAGCGTGTATGTTGTATAGGGTTTACAGTGTATCAGCGTATAGAGATTCTATCTTTTGACTGCTTTTAAGTGCTATTGGACAATGTATAAGATTTCCTCATAAGCATGTGACTTACTGTGGCTAGGGTTGAGGTTTCTTCACTACGGTTACAGCAGCTAGGGTTTCATTACAGCCACTGCAGCTAGGGCTTATTACCATTACTGCAGCTTCATATGGAGAGTCTTCTCTGCGGCTGTGGATAGACCCTTCCCCTTGCTGGAATAGAATTCTTCATGACCAATGCTCCTGTGTTTTAGATCTAGGGCATCATTTGTAAGGCCAGCGTATTACTCTTGGTGTCTCACTCCTTCTCCAAAAACCCAAGACGTGGAGAGGAGGAGATCACTCAAGAATTTTTTTCAAATGACATGAAATCCTCTTCTATTTATACCAAAAACGTATAGGTTGAATAAACATGACGTTTGGGCTTCTTGAGCCTACATGAGAGCTAGTCGGCTTGATAATAATTACATAATCAAAATCCTGCTACATCAATCCTGCTACAATCGCCATGGAGAAGAAATCAATCCAGGCCTCACAGGAGAACACATCAATCATGCTACAATCGCCATGGAGAACACATCAATCCAGGCCTCATAGGAGAACATGTCAGTCCTGCTACAATCTCCATGGAGAACACATCAATCCAAGCCTCACATGAGAACACATCAATCCTGCTACAATCGCCATGAAGAACACATAAATCCAGGCCTCACAGGAGAACACATCAATCCTGCTACAATCGCCATGGAGAACACATCAATCCAGGCCTCACAGGAGAACACATCAATCCTGCTACAATCACCATGGAGAACACATCAATCGAGGCCTCAAAGAAGAACATATCGATACTACTATAATCGCCATGGAGAACACATCAATCTAGGCCTCATAGGAGAACACATCAATCCTGCTACAGTCACCATGGAGAACACATCAGTCCAGGCCTCACAAGAGAACTAATCATCCTGCTACACAGCAGAGCGAATCATCCTATTCCACAAGAGAGCGAATCATCTTGTCCCACAAGAGAGCAAATCATCTTGTTCCAGTGCGCACCACCAAGGGAGGGTGAGTCACCCTGTGGTCGTATGTTGCTCCAGTAAGAACCGCAAGCCCTCAGAGCTCCCAAAGCTCAATGTATGCAACATGTAGGACCCTTGTACAAGGGTTTCTTGATGACTCCAAGTCGTTTGGGAAAATCACAGATTAGATCTTTCCTCGGGGCATTGACAAGGTGTATCGACCTTCACATCATCTTAATATGATGGAGCCTCCTTGCTCATCAACTTACCATGTCCCAGATGATGTCTATTTGCTGGAGCAATTGATGAATACGGGATTCCTCAATAATCGAATCGCACCTCTGGTTGTCACAGAGAATTATAGTGGTATGTGATCAAACAGCTCACTTAAGAGCTTACCCAACTAGGTAGCTTCATACGAGATCATACTCATAGATATGTATCCGGTCTCGACAGTGCTTATGGCAACCCACTTCTGCTTCCTGCTCATCCATTATATCGAAGCAGAATCCAAAGAGAAACAACACTAAGAAGTGCTCCAGTGATCCTCCACACTACCTGCCTAATCAGCATTCGAATAATCATGCAGTTTCATATTTCCGGCAGTGTATCTCAATCCATGAGAGATTGTGCCCTGAAGACATATCAGAAGATTCTTGGCACAATCCAGTGAGGCTCATCCAAATATGAGCTCCCTGTGCTAACTGCAAAACATATGTCCGGACGGAAGTTCACCAAGAACTTTCCCAAGTCTGGTCCAACATCACTACCAGATAACTTCCTCGAGGTAGTCACAAGCTTGCAGTTTATCATTTCACATCTGGAATCCAAATCCCTTTTACTTCCGCAAATGAGAGGGTCTACAACTATCAAAAATAGTTCGTCTGCATAAGGTGCCAGTATGATAGGTCTATCATCCACAACCTTCGGATAATGGTTTGAATTGGTTTCACTCCTTAGTGAATCTCAGCTTCATCAAACAGCTATCAGTCCTCTCATACTACGCCTAGGGTGTTTTGCTTCAAGCCATAGAGGGCTTTCTTCCACCTGTATACATGAGATTCTCGTTTATGAATCTCAACCTCCATAGGTTGTTTCAAACTGTGGGTTCTGCTACATGAGGGGAATGGTCCCCTTGTAAGATTTTCCTTTGGTACATCTCAAACATGTGCTTCCATGCTCTTTTTTAATTCAGGATTCCCTGTCATCATCTGACCCACAGACCTCTGGTGCTATGTGTCAATGGACATGGTCCCTAGTGGAATTCTTGTAACTTAATACAACCCTGAACTCAAAAGCATCTATGAAAAATCTGTTTTCAAACACGTACCTTTCCATCGATGAATGCCACCTTAAAAACTTCGACTTCCATTCCTGGAGTTCCTTGCTTTCTTCAAGAGTCGGTCATGTGCATCTCTACCATTCGAACACTCCTTCGCATAAGGGCTTGACTTATAACCAAGACATCTGCCTTTCCTTCCACCCTTAGATCTGAGCTTTCCATTGAAGTGATCTTTAGGTAGGCCAACAGAAGTTCTGCTGCGCCATTCTGATAATATGCTATGCTTCGACATCACCCTATGTGAATTATGAGGAACCCATTGATCCTTCTGTCTTGTCCCAACTGTCTTTGGGGATTTCTCTTTCACTCTTGCTTAGGCATTGTCTTCACCTCAGCTTTGATACCATGTTAATTTTTGTTATGTTCTATGCTTAGAGAAATTTGTTTAAATTTTCACAGTTAGCAATCACATCAGTATTAAAGTAAACTATAGATATAACATAAATATAAATTGCAGAAGACAAGCCAAGACAAGAGGACACAAGATGTGGCGCAAGGCAGGGACAGACCCCACAATGTGTGGGGAAAACCTTTGATCAAATATTCTTTTATCTTCAAAGTTCAGCAGAGAAATAGAGAGAAAGAGAGATAGTGAATTTACAACAAAAGTCAACACTTTGACTTGTCTAGATCTAAGCATAGATCATCTCCTATAACAATGAGATCAGTTGAAGACATTCTACTTCAACTAATACCTATCACCATGCTACATATGGTCCTCTAGTTGCACCACTACATACTACACCATGTTGCTGCCCATGTCCATGATCTTATCCATCATAATGTTGTTCAAACTAATGTGCATCATCATCATGTTGTTTCCCCTGCTAATGAATAATTGTACTGCCCATGCACATGATCTCATAGTGCTGCCCACCATGCTACTGCCTCTGCCTTCTTCTTGCTTCATCATGCTGCAACAATTTGCCTCTGTTAATATCAGCCTTAGCTGCTTGCTATGGCTTGCAGCCTAGCAAAGCAGCTACGCTATAGTTCCATGCAGCTCCATCTTAAACAATCCTTCTATTTTCATGCTATCCCCTTCAACAATACTTGAGACCTTGTTATCAGTGACCAGAACCTTCTTGTGATGAGGGCAAATAGAGGCTTCATCAAACAGTGTATAGATGAAATTATATCTTCTTCTTGACAACAGTTAGAGCTCTATTTATAACTTCATTATATAGCGTATAGAGGTAGTGTATGTCTTATTTAGGACTACGTATGAACAGTAGCTCTTAGTACTTTTTCATAACAGTGTTACTATGTCATTCTGGACCTACATATATATATATATATATATATATATATATATATATATCTATATATATGCCGTATTATTGTCTTATTGCCAACGAATTCATGTAGCTGTGGATTCTCTTCATTGTTGCATATATAATATGCATTCTGGACTAGCATATATATCCATGATGACTGTGTTCCATAATCTATATGACTTGTATATATCAGCATTCCATCCATCATAAATATAACTGTGTCCATAATGAATATGACTTGCATCATGCTACATCCCATTGACTGTGAATATATTTCTCATGAACAATGTATATATACAACGTGTATAACATGAACAACATTGAATGCGTGTTAATAACTTTATGACTGTGGTTGTTCCAGGCATCACGTTGACTGTCCATGAATCTGCGTGTAATGATTCCATGTGACAACGGATCCAGGGTTATGGCATGATCTGTGTTCCATATATAATCCAAACTGATGGCTTCATACCTTGGCTATAGCATTCCATATATAATTTTCTTTCAATATGTGGGTTCCGTATATGATTTATGCTGCCAGATCCGCATACATTGAGAGTGTCAACAATTCTGCGTGCCATGTCTACACCATACCCTGCGTATGAATCTTTTATGAACAGCGTGTATGTTGTATAGGGTTTATAGCGTATCAGCGTATAGAGATTCTATATTTTGACTGTGTTTAAGTGCTATTGGATAGCGTATAAGATTTCCTCATAAGCCTGCAGCTTACTATGGCTAGGGTTGAGGTTTCTTCACTGCGGTTACAGCAGCTAGGGTTTCACTACGACCACTACAGCTAGGGCTTATTACCATTACTGCAACTTCGTATGGAGAGTCTTCTCTATGGTTGTGGATAGACCCTTCCCCTTGCTAGAATAGAATTCTTCATGACCAATGCTCCTACGTTTTAGATCTAGGGCATCATTTGTAAGGCCAGCGTATTACTCTTTATGTCTCACTCCTTCTCCAAAAACCCAAGACGTGGAGAGGAGATCACTCAAAAATTGTGTTCAAATGACATCAAATCCTCTTCTATTTATACCAAAAAGGTATAGGTTGAATAAACATGACGTTTGGGCTTCTTGATCCTACATGAGAGCTGGTCGGCTTGATAATAATTACATAATCAAAATAAATTCATATCTTCATAAATACTTATCTGAATCGGATGATCTTTGGATCAATCATACACCTCTCGATGAGAGAGATCCAATAAAAATATTAGCTGCCATAAATAAGCTGACCCACATGGAGTTTGGCTTCTACTTGCCAATTTAACAAGGTATGAGTAATAGCTCTCTGGATTTTGATTTCTGTGAAAATTGTGTATATGGGAAGCAAAATCGGGTGAGTTTCCCCTCTGGTGGTAAGAGGGTGAAACATATATTAGAGCTTGTGATTAGTGATGTGTTTTGACCTGTGAAGGTTCCATCACTGGATAATTCTGTGTACTATGTATCATTTATAGATGACTTCTCAAGGAATACATGGATATATTTCCTTAAGAAGAAATATGAGGTCTTTGACATGTTTAAAGAATTCAAGGCATTGGTGGAAAACCAGACAGAGAAGAAGATAAAGGTGTTGAGGACAGATAACACTGGAGAGTTTTGCACTAAGGAATTTTAAGAATTCTGTAAGAAGTGTGGTATAGCACAGCAGAAGACTACTCCATATACACCTCAGCAAAATGGAGTTGCAGAAAGAATGAACAAGACGTTGATGGAAAGGGAAAGATGCATGCTCAGTGGTGTCGGGTTAGGAAAGGAATTATGGGAAAAGGTAGTGGAGATAGCATGATATCTAGTCAATAGATCACCTTCATCAACATTGGAGGATAAAACTCCACAAGAGGTGTGGACTGGTAAGAAACCCTCTCTTTCACATCCAGGGTATTTGGATGTGATGCATATGTACATGTTCCAAAGGAGAAACAAACCAAGTTGGATAGTAAATTTGAAAAGTGCATCTTTATTGGGTATAAGGATGGTTTAAAGGGTTATAATCTTTGGAACCCAGTAACAAGGAAGGTTGTGTACAACCAAGATGTGGTGTGTAGAGAGGTGAAAGATGTTATTAAACATGAAGTCCAAACAAAGGAACCTGAGAAGATAGAGTTTGAGCTAAAGGAGGAAGAATCAGACTCTACAGCAGAGGAGGAATCAGAAGATGAAGAGCCACAAACTCTGGGTGTGAGAAGATCAGTTTGAGAAAGAAGGCAGCCAGAAAGGTATAGTCCATCTGCTTTCTATTCAAATTTTGCTTTATCTATTACTGATGATGATCCCAGAACTATGAAGGAAGATGTAGATTCAGAGGATGGAAAACTCTTGAAAGAGGCCATGGTTGATGAAATGGCATCTTTGCACAAAAATGAGGCTTGGGATCTGGTGGAGTTGTCGGCTGGAAGGAAACCCATTGGCAACAAATGGGTTTTCAAGAAGAAGACAAATGCAAAAGGAAAGGTGGAGAAATACAAATCTCGGTTGGTAGCAAAAGGTTATTCCCGGGTGTCGGGAATTGATTTTGGTGATATTTTTTCTCCTGTTGCCAAGGTAACTTCTATTAGACTACTTTTATCTATTTTTGCTGCTTTTTATTTTGAGGTGGAACAGATGGATGTGAAGACATCATTTCTTCATAGGGATCTGGAAGAGGAAATCTACATGAAGAAACCTGAAGGCTTTGCGGTGAAGGGTAAGAAAGAATTGTTATACAAGTTAAAGAAGTCTCTGTATGGGTAAAACATTCACCAAGGATGTGGTATCAGAAATTTGATACATTTATATGGGGACTTAGCTTCACCAGAAGAAAAGCATATCATTGTGTGTATTTTAAATTAATTGGAGACCGTGTTATTTATTTGGTATTGTATGTGGATGATATGTTGCTGGTTGGAAATGAAAAAGAAATTATCCAGGATTTGAAGACCCAATTGTCCTCCAAATTCGACATGAAATATCTTGGTGCTGCAAACTATATTTTGGGAATGAAAATTAAAAGAGAATGGGCAAAGACGAAGCTCTGGTTAAACCAGAGGAAGTATGTCGAGACAATCTTGTAGAGATTTAATATGTAGGATAGTAAACCGGTGAAGGTTCCTATTACTGTAGGTGTAAAGTTATCTGCTGAACAGTGTCCCGAGACACAAGAAGAGGAAGAGGACATGTCCCGTGTTCCATATGCAAGTGTAGTCGGTAGCTTGATGTATGAAATGGTCTGTACTAGACCAAACATTGTGTTAGACTCCGTCTCATGTCAGAGATTGATTCTTCTTCAAAACCCTGTTTTGAAGAAGAAATCATTAAATGTGTTGTTTCAGTTATGTAATTTATTCTCCAGCTCTGGATTATGTAATTTATTCTCCAGCTCTTCAAAAGTCAGCAACAACTTCAAGCTCCTATCCCTGCACAAGCACAATTCAAAGCATCATCAGCAATCAAAGTCTGGCAATTTAATAATCAAATCAACAATGCCTTCCGCTCCTTCATCCATTACTCGTACACGACAAGCTTTGAAACTTTCCAAGATCAGCTTACTTCAAGCAAAGATGGCGAATCTAGTAGCAGAGGTTGCCTTGAATGAGCAACCAAAAATCTCCAAGTGTGTTGGATGAAGTTAGAGAGGGGTCGCGTGGGAAATAGAATTCTTCTGGAAAATTGATGCTGGAAAGTTGATGTTGCAGGTCCAGATCTTGATCAAATATTCATAGCCTCATATACCCTTGTCCCAACAGGTCGAGTATTGTTGCATTGTTTTTCAGAGATATGGTGTGATGGAATTTTGTAGCAGAGGAGACTGGGCAGAACATAATTTCCATTTTAAAGAGTCCAAGGTGACTACTAACAAAATTGGGGATGGAATTGGAGTTGTAATTCTAGATGATGGCATGCAGGTCTAATCGCTCTCAGAACCAACAGAAGAGAAATAGTCTACTGTTCAACTTTAAAAAATGACGTGTTTAGACTGCAGCAAACATAATGGAGCAATGAATAAGCTGGCTGAATAGCACAACATGATGACTGCTAGTCTCTTTATTACCATTGGAGCTTGTTCAGGGACATGGAGATTGTAATGGTAAATTGTATAACCCTTTGGGGCAATAGAAGGTTGATACCACGTGGGCCATTGAGGGAACATTTGACTACATTGAGACGGGCAGATATAATAGTTTTGCATCATACAGATTTGATATCAAAAGAAAAATATCAATATATCATGGCTATGTTGGAGTGTTTACTTGAGGAGGAAATCCCGTGCCATCCCGTGCCATTTGGTAGCAAAATGGTCCTGTGCCATTTCTTCAGATTACAGTGCGAAGCTTCAGTGATTCCTTTGAACGTAGTGCACAATATGGTTGTATTGTGTGTTTCTGGCATTGGTTGTCCAGAGTCACTTTCGTTAGCTATGAAAAAAAGAGCTTAAGATTGTAAATTTTTGCTTTTATTGTGTAGCTGGGTGCAGCACACGTTGATAGAGTAGATTTCAGTGACCATCACATTTTTCAAGATAAGCTTCATTATTGCAATAATTTGATATACTCATTTGTACATGATTTGCGATTAGTACAAAAGAAGCTTCAAAATTTGGAAGTGAATCTGGACAAAGCGTTACTATTATATTAACAGAGAAGGATTATGAAAGAAGTCAACCATTATTAACGAAGCTCAAAGCTGCAGAAGTTCTTGTTCTTCATTCTACTTTGGGAATTGTGAGTTGTTCTAGGAACTCAGAAGAAAGGTTCAAAACTTTGTTGCTTAACAAAGTAATGCGACAAGGGTGATGCAAGGACTTGTTTGAGCCATTAAATTACACCCAGCAATTGATCATAAATAGCACAAAAGCCTATGATTTCCAGACATACAGGCTCATATCAAAATCCGTGGAATGATCAACAGAAGATCTTTCCAAGAAGCATGCGATGGCTACTCTTGCTTTCAGAAGCAATACTGATTGTGCAACATACAAGGTATTTTTTGACGCAAAGCAATGGGATAATTTGGCCCAGCAATTCAAGGAGGAGTTCTGCAAACTATATGGAATGACTGTTGAACCACTGTTGAATATTTACCTACAAGCTAGGTTATCTGCTCTTAAGACTCAATTTTGCTACGAGGAAAATTGTACAAAATAAGACCCACTGTCACAGGAAAGCTTCAAGAATCTGGCTTCAAATTTACCTTTCTCAAAGCATATCCATTCTAAGCTTGTGTGCTACATTTCAAAAGAATTAATGGATGAAGATAATCCACCTTTGGTTTTACCAAATGGTTATGTCTACAGCACTAAGTGCATACTATAAATCTTCCAGCCTTTCAGGAAATGAGTAGCATAACTGCATACAGCACATAGCTTCAATTCAAAGAAAGGAGATGATGTTGAATCGCATTTTGGGATATGACTTTCTTGTAATAAAGACATTGGCAAACCGCGGCATGATTGTAGGTGTTGGTCGTCGAATAGGTGTTGGGAAAGAATCAGATTTTTTCGAGGTTGCCACAGAAGATGGTAGAACATTGGCAATGAAATTGCACAGATTGGGTCGGACATCGTTTAGAGCTGTTAAATCTAAGCGTGACTATTTGGGACATCGAAACAACTATAATTGGCTCTACTTTTCAAGACTTGCCGCTCTTAAAGAATTTGCCTTTATGAAGGCCCTTGAAGAACACGGTTTTCCAGTTCCTAATGCAGTAGATTGTAATCGACATTGTGTTCTGATGTCTCTTGTTCCAGGGTCCAAGTTAAGCAGCTACAACATCCAAAACAAACATTTAATATTATAATTGGCCTAATTGTTCGACTGGCACAACACGGTCTCATCCACTGTGATTTCAATGAGTTCAATATTATGATTGATGACGAGGAAAATGTAACAATGATTGACTTTCCACAAATGGTTTCTGTCTCTCATCGCAATGCGCAAATGTATTTTGATGGAGATGTAGATTGTATATTCAAGTTCTTTGAAAAGAGGTTTGTCACCTCTGCTGCTGAGGGGCCATGCTTAAATCAGATGCCATTGATGATAAGGACTATGTGGGGAATAAACGACTGGAGCTTGCGGGTCAGTTAATTGCTTTGCTCTTTGAGGATTTGTTCAAACGTATGAACTCAGAAATCAAAAGGCAGGTTGAGGCTACATATTCAAAGCGGGTATAATTGTTTGGAGATGAATCCAAACGCTTCACAGCAGAAAACGAGGAGCGATTGCCTATGTTTATTTTTAGCAAAGGAAGTGACACCTGTAATGCCACCTATTCACCAGATTCAACAGATTTCAGTGGAAAAAGCACTATTCTCTCTTCAGGAAGCGTCGATTGTTTTTTTAGTTTATTTTATTAATAATGATAAAAACAAATGCCGGGTCTTGGGGTCGATTGGTTTTCCCCCAGTTGTGTTTTGTTTCATATATTAAAAGAAAAATTCATTTCGAGAGGGAGTTAGTTCAGGGGAGATTTTCTGAGTGCTGAGAGTGCTGGAGAACAAAGCTTTCAATGTACATTTTTTGGCAGGGATTTTTAATGAAAATTTCACAGCTCTGATTTCTGAGATCCTTGTGGCATGATGATTTAGCATTAATTTTTCTTGTGTTTCATATGTGATCTGTTATGATTCATTCACTTCATATCATTTCTAATTGAGCAAATGAAGTGTTTAGGTAGAATTCATAGTATTATATGCTCTGCCTATAAGTTTGTTCAATTCAATGTTTTCTTCTGTCTGACAAGGATTCAGTTATATGCCCTTGTCAGCTCTTCACCAGTCTTGCCATCCCATTTAAAATCTAGATTTGATGCTAAATTCCTTGCCTACCTTGCCTTAGTCGTCAACCCGTGTTGTTCATTATATTTCTCTGTTTGAAGCTGTGATTTTGCCCATGCAGCCCAGAAAAACCCCGTTATTTAATTAAAAACCCCAAATCAATCATTCTAATCAGTTTACTAGCCTAATATCAGTGTTACCTAGTCGGTCATCTCCCTAATTGAATATTTTATGAGATAGACCGGAGAGAGCCTTCTCCTGCCCCGTAGGGCTAGCTACGGGGCTGAATGGTTTGATGTTGCCTTGAGGTTTACCTTTCTCAGCCTGAGGTGAAATCTCAAGCGCTAACATACTGGCGACCATACTGGGGAGAACATTCAACTTGTTGATTGTCTTGTCCCAGTACATGCAGTCAAGGTGCAGATCTGATGCTGATGGTGGACAGCAGTCAGACACTTACGCAGGCTGAACCATTCACCTGGCGACTCCAACTCGATCCAGACATTCCAACGCTTGCTGATCCATTCATTCAATGGTAGGGTATTGGGCAAACCCTGCATTTTGTGAAGCTCTAAACGGAGTTAGAGAATTGTTAGTGGATATTGAAATTAATGAAGAATTTTTCAGTGACTTCTTTCAAAGTTTGAAATCTCCAGAGTTCTCTCCTGAAGCTAAAATTGGTGCCTGTGAGTTAATTGTTGAAAGAATTGAAAAGGAGATTCAGTGTCTCGAAGAGCAGATTCAGTCATATGATTTCCAAGACCCTAAAA
Source organism: Pinus tabuliformis (assembly GCA_031772625.1). Taxonomy (NCBI): domain Eukaryota; kingdom Viridiplantae; phylum Streptophyta; class Pinopsida; order Pinales; family Pinaceae; genus Pinus; species Pinus tabuliformis. The sequence continues at coordinate 122,443,582 of CM062810.1, read as the reverse complement.
AGTTCTTGGAAATCCTTCCTCCTTCACAACAAGCAATAACAGACTTGCCTATAGATGTATACATTGACAATGTGCAGCTGGAAGTATGCATCGCAGAGTTGGGGCAGCCAACAGAGTCCGACTTCCGTGATCCTATTGCGGCATACATGGACACATTTTTCAGTTTGATTGATAGATCAGGCTGTATTTTCTGTGACCAGGCTCAGTACGTGCATGAAGGGCTGCCAGCAACTGCATCTGTGACTTCGTGGCAGCATTCTCAAGCGGCTTCATTGTCAGGTTTACTTGAATGGTTAATTTGGCATTTTAGTATTACCTGATCTAGTGTTTGTTCAGCAGAGTAGGGTAGCTTTGTAAATAAATAAGCAGCCATAAGGGCAGCATCTTGTTTTAGTTTGCTTGAAGATTGTTTCAGTTCAGTTTCAGTGTGAAAATTAAGTCAAGAGTTGTGTTGATGATGACTCCATTGCCCAATGGGTGGAGGCACTGTCTGCTCTCCAAAAGTTCTGCGGTTCTTGGCACTTCCAAGGAGCGGCAGCTGCCATCCCAAGTGGAGCCGATGTTAGACTCCGTCTCATGTCAGAGATTGATTCTTCTTCAAAACCCTGTTTTGAAGAAGAAATCATTAAATGTGTTGTTTCAGTTATGTAATTTATTCTCCAGCTCTGGATTATGTAATTTATTCTCCAGCTCTTCAAAAGTCAGCAGCAACTTCAAGCTCCTATCCCTTCACAAGCACAATTCAAAGCATCATCAGCAATCAAAGTCTGGCAATTTAATAATCAAATCAACAATGCCTTCCGCTCCTTCATCCATTACTCGTACACGACAAGCTTTGAAACTTTCCAAGATCAGCTTACTTCAAGCAAAGATGGTGAATCTAGTAGCAGAGGCTGCCTTGAATGAGCAACCAAAAATCTCCAAGTGTGTTGGATGAAGTTAGAGAGGGGTCGCGTGGGAAATAGAATTCTTCTGGAAAATTGATGCTGGAAAGTTGATGTTGCAGGTCCAGATCTTGATCAAATATTCATAGCCTCATATACCCTTGTCCCAACAGGTCGAGTATTGCTGCATTGTTTTTCAGAGATATGGTGTGATGGAATTTTGTAGCAGAGGAGACTGGGCAGAACATAATTTCCAGTTTAAAGAGTCCAAGGTGACTACTAACAAAATTGGGGATGGAATTGGAGTTGTAATTCTAGATGATGGCATGCAGGTCTAATCGCTCTCAGAACCAACAGAAGAGAAATAGTCTACTGTTCAACTTTAAAAAATGACGTGTTTAGACTGCAGCAAACATAATGGAGCAATGAATAAGCTGGCTGAATAGCACAACATGATGACTGCTAGTCTCTTTATTACCATTGGAGCTTGTTCAGGGACATGGAGATTGTAATGGTAAATTGTATAACCCTTTGGGGCAATAGAAGGTTGATACCACGTGGGCCATTGAGGGAACATTTGATTGCATTGAGACGGGCAGATATAATAGTTTTGCATCATACAGATTTGATATCAAAAGAAAAATATCAATATATCATGGCTATGTTGGAGTGTTTACTTGAGGAGGAAATCCCTATTTTGGTAGCAAAATGGTCCCGTGCCATTTCTTCAGATTATAGTGCGAAGCTTCAGTGATTCCTTTGAACGTAGTGCACAATATGGTTGTATTGTGTGTTTCTGGCATTGGTTGTCCAGAGTCACTTTCGTTAGCTATGAAAAAGAGCTTAAGATTGCAAATTTTTGCTTTTATTGTGTAGCTGGGTGCAGCACACGTTGACAGAGTAGATTTCAGTGACCATCACATTTTTCAAGATAAGCTTCATTATTGGCATAATTTGATATACTCATTTGTACATGATTTGCGATTAGTACAAAAGAAGCTTCAAAATTTGGAAGTGAATCTGGACAAAGCGTTACTATTATATTAACAGAGAAGGATTATGAAAGAAGTCAACCAGTATTAATGAAGCTCAAAGCTGCAGAAGTTCTTGTTCTTCATTCTACTTTGGGATTTGTGAGTTGTTCTAGGAACTCAGAAGAAAGGTTCAAAACTTTGTTGCTTAACAAAGTCATGCGACAAGGGTGATGCAAGGACTTGTTTGAGCCATTAAATTACACCCAGCAATTGATCATAAATAGCACAAAAACCTATGATTTCCAGACATACAGGCTCATATCAAAATCCGTGGAATGATCAACAGAAGATCTTTCCAAGAAGCATGCGATGGCTACTCTTGCTTTCAGAAGCAATACTGATTGTGCAACATACAAGGTATTATTTGACGCAAAGCAATGGGATAATTTGGTCCAACAATTCAAGGAGGAGTTCTGCAAACTATATGGAATGACTGTTGAACCACTGCTGAATATTTACCTACAAGCTGGGTTATCTGCTCTTAAGACTCAATTTTGCTACGAGGAAAATTGTACAAAATAAGACCCACTGTCACAGGAAAGCTTCAGGAATCTGGCTTCAGATTTACCTTTCTCAAAGCATATCCATTCTAAGCTTGTGTGCTACATTTCAAAAGAACTAATGGATGAAGATAATCCACCTTTGGTTTTACCAAATGGTTATGTCTACAGCACTAAGTGCATACTATAAATCTTCCAGCCTTTCAGGAAATGAGTAGCAGAACTGCATACAGCACATAGCTTCAATGCAAAGAAAGGAGATGATGTTGAATCGCATTTTGGGATATGACTTTCTTGCAATAAAGACATTGGCAAACCGCGGCATGATTGTAGGTGTTGGTCGTCGAATAGGTGTTGGGAAAGAATCAGATTTTTTCGAGGTTGCCATAGAAGATGCTAGAACATTGGCAATGAAATTTCACAGATTGGGTCGGACATCGTTTAGAGCTGTTAAATCTAAGCGTGACTATTTGGGACATCGAAACAGCTATAATTGGCTCTACCTTTCAAGACTTGCCGCTCTTAAAGAATTTGCCTTTATGAAGGCCCTTGAAGAACACGGTTTTCCAGTTCCTAATGCAGTAGACTGTAATCGACATTGTGTTCTGATGTCTCTTGTTCCAGGGTCCAAGTTAAGCAGCTACAACATCCAAAACAAACATTTAATATTATAATTGGCCTAATTGTTCGACTGGCAGAACACGGTCTCATCCACTGTGATTTCAATGAGTTCAATATTATGATTGATGACGAGGAAAATGTAACAATGATTGACTTTCCACAAATGGTTTTTGTCTCTCATCGCAATGCGCAAATGTATTTTGATAGAGATGTAGATTGTATATTCAAGTTCTTTGAAAAGAGGTTTGTCACCTCTGCTGTTGAGGGGCCATGCTTAAATCAAATGCCATTGATGATAAGGACTATGTGGGGAATAAACGACTGGAGCTTGCGGGTCAGTTAATTGCTTTGCTCTTTGAAGATTTGTTCAAACGTATGAACTCAGAAATCAAAAGGCAGGTTGAGGCTACATATTCAAAGCGGGTATGAATCCAAACGCTTCATAGCAGAAAACGAGGAGCGATTGCCTATGTTTATTTTTAGCAAAGGGAGTGACACCTGTAATGCCACCTATTCACCAGATTCAACAGATTTCAGTGGAAAGAGCGCTATTCTCTCTTCAGGAAGCGCTGATTGTTTTTTTTAGTTTATTTTATTAATAATGATAAAAACAAATGCCGGGTCTTGGGGTCGATTGGTTTTCCCCCAGTTGTGTTTTGTTTCATATATTAAAAGAAAAATTCATTTCGAGAGGGAGTTAGTTCAGGGGAGATTTTCTGAGTGCTGAGAGTGCTGGAGAACAGAGCTTTCAATGTACAGTTTTTGGCAGGGATTTTTAATGAAAATTTCACAGCTCTGATTTCTGAGATCCCTGTGGCATGATGATTTAGCATTAATTTTTCTTGTGTTTCATATGTGATCTGTTATGATTCATTCACTTCATATCATTTCTAATTGAGCAAATGAAGTGTTTAGGTAGAATTCATAGTATTATATGCTCTGCCTATAAGTTTGTTCAATTCAATGTTTTCTTCTGTCTGACAAGGATTCAGTTATATGCCCTTGTCAGCTCTTCACCAGTCTTGCCATCCCATTTAAAATCTAGATTTGATGCTAAATTCCTTGCCTACCTTGCCTCAGTCGTCAACCCGTGTTGTTCATTATATTTCTCTGTTTGAAGCTGTGATTTTGCCCATGCAGCCCAGAAAAACCCCGTTATTTAATTAAAAACCCCAAATCAATCATTCTAATCAGTTTACTAGCCTAATATCAGTGTTACCTAGTCGGTCATCTCCCTAATTGAATATTTTATGAGATAGACCGGAGAGAGCCTTCTCCTGCCCCGTAGGGCTAACTACGGGGCTGAATGGTTTGATGTTGCCTTGAGGTTTACCTTTCTCAGCCTGAGGTGAAATCTCAAGCGCTAACACATTGCACATGCAGTGGGAGTATTGAGCAGGTTTATGTCAAAACCAGCAAACGAGCATTAGGCAACAGTGAAGCGGGTTTTCAGGTATTTTCGTGGCACTAGTGATTATGGTTTGTGCTACCAAGGAAGACAAGGATTGGATAGAATGTTGGATATTCGTGGCTTTGTTGATGCAGATTGGGCTGGAGATCTGGATCAGAGAAGATCTACAAGTGGGTATGTGTTTAACCTATTTGGAGGTGCAGTCAGTTGGATGAGTAAGAAACAATCTATAGTGGCACTATCAACTACAGACGCAGAATACATGTCAGCCACTCATGCAAGCAAGGAAGCAGTTTGGTTGTAGAGATTGTGTTCAAATATGGGGTTAGTACAAGGAGTTATAAGGATAGACTGTGACAATTTTCTTGGCGAAGAGCCCTGCATATCATTCAAAGACAAAGCACATTGATGTTCAATATCACTTTGTGAGGGATATGATAGAAGAAAAAAAGGTGTCAGTGGTAAAGGTGGACACTTTGAAGAATACTGTAGATACAATGACAAATTCTGTGAGCTCTGAGAAGTTATCTTGGTGTAGAGAAACAATGGGCGTTGCAGGGTTGGATAAATGACTAACCTCTCTTGTGGCCCCCTGTGGAAAGAAAACAAAAAGTGGGAGAATGTTGGGTTGTGTTATATTCTTTCCACGACTAGCCCACGTAGTAAACCGAGAGGTTAGAGGGGTGGTGGAGCCCCCCTTCGTTGCGTCGATTGCATAGCAGGGGGTTACAATGGTTTGAGGGGTGCGGGTAACCCCACTCTATGGGGTCCATGACAGCGCCCTGGAAAATTTTGGTTTCGGAACCTATGTTAGGTTGGGTGGACCAACTTATGGTTTTATGCATGATTTTCGCACATTTTTTTGGACGTGATGGATTTCGATCCATGGTATTGGATGCAATGGTTTTTGGTCCATGGTATTGGATGCTTCGACATGTATAAATATGTATTATAATATTGAAAGGAACATAATGAAAAATTAAGCTAGTAGTCCCAGTTTTGGGATCGAGGGGAAAATCTCTGTGTATTGTTTTATGTGTTATGCTCTCGTATTGTTTATTTTATGTGTTTTAGAATTCGTATGCAGGTAATTTTTGTACGGGGTTAAAACCTACAATTTTGATCTGCAATAGCGAAGAAGAAGAAGAGTATCTAGGAGGATGAAGAGGAGGAGTTGAAGTTGAATTTTACCAAAGAATCTATTTTTCTTGTCTCGCTAGGGTTTTTGAAGCTTCCAGTTGCAGGAGGCTGAAATTTTCTAGTTGTTGAAAGAGATCGAAATTGCAGGGAAAAAATTCTATTGTAGGGGTCAATGTTGCAATAGCAGTGCAGCAGTATTAATTTTCTAGAAGCTATCTCAAATAAGATCTTTTTTTGGGCTGGCTTGGGGCTTGGAGGGTTATTTGGCTTTGATATTTTGGTATTGGAAGTCTCGTTTGGAAGTAGATCATAAAGAAGAAGAGAAGTATGGGTTTTGCCCTTAGAGGGGTTTTCCCCTTAGAGGGGTTTTTCCCTTGCTTGGAGCCTATATCTTGTGATACTCTGTCTCTTCATGATAATCATTGTTTTTATAATTTCTTGATGAACAAAACTAAAGAAGTAATAAAGAATCAATTACCATTATGAGTAATCATCATGATTAGGAAAATAAGTTTTAATCTAAAAGTCTCCATATATTCCAACATGGTTTTAGAGCTAAGGTGTAAGAAGGAGACTGGAGATCACATCTTTTTTGTAACTATGAAAAGGGTTATAAGAAAGGGTTTCATAGTTCTTGGAAATCTCATTATATCTATCAATAATTATCTATTTAAGATCATTCTCAAGCTCACAAAGGCAATAGAATATGGAAACTTGTTCCCCACTTTATCTGACACATTCAAGGACGAGAATGTATGGGTTATTGACAGAGGTGCCTCCAGACATATGATAAGAGAATGCAGTGAACCAAGGGAAAACCATATCACTCTATTTAACTTGGAGACAAAAAGATCTATCCATTGAAAGGTATTGGATCTACATCATTAGAGCTCAAGTCAGGTGGAAGCATTCACCTCAACAACATTTTTTTTCTAGTTTTGAAGAAAAACTTACTTTCTATTTCTTGTCTAGAGGATAAGGGTGATAGATTTTCTTTTGTTTATGGCAAGGTTTTGGTTTGGGTTAAGGACTCTAGTATTAATGAAGAAAGGGTGATTGGGACTTGTGAGGGGGCATTGTATAGACTCTATACACCTCTAACTCAAGCCCTAGTTCACTTAGAAGTGAGTCCTTTTGAACTATGGCATAGAAGGTATGGTCACCTTCATTATAATATTTTTCCATCTCTAAGTCAAATGGTCAATGGAATCCCCAAAGTAGAGGAAGGTCATGAAGGGATTTGTAAGGGATGTGCTCTATGCAAGTATGTAAAGAAACCATTTGCAAGTAGTGATACCATATCTAAGGAAATTTTAGATCTCATACACTCGAATGTATGTGAACCTATGGTTGTAAAGTCTCTTGGTGGGCATCAGTATTATGTAACCTTCATTGATGGTTACACAAGGAAGACTTGGTTATACCTTCTAAAGAACGAGGATGAGGCATTCAAAAAGTTTTAGGAGTTCAATAATGAAGTGGAAAACTTAGCCGAGAGAAAGATAAGAATTCTAAGGTCAGACAATCGTGGAGAATACACCTCCAAAGAGTAAACAGCTTTCTGCAAGGAAGCGGCAATCAAGAGGGAGCTCATCGTTCCCTATAATCATGAACATAATGGTATGGAAGAAAGGAAGAATTATACTATTGAATAATGTGTCAGAGCTATGTTCACGATAAAGATATCCATCAATTCATAAGAGGACAGGCATGCATGATGGCTATATAGTTATAGAATCAAAGTCCTCGCAATTTTTCTTAACAACCTGACTCTGGAAGAAGAATTTACAGGAGAGAAGCCAAGTGTGGATCACCTTTAGATATTTTGGTGTCCTGTGTATATTCATATAACCCAGGACAAAAGGAAGAAGATAGATCCTACCAGTCTAAAGGAAATATTTGTGGGATATATTGCTTCATCAAAAGCATATAGAATTTATATCAAGGAGAATCGTCGAATTGAGGTAAGGAGGGATGTCATATTTGATGAGAGCATAGCTTACAAGAAATCAAGTGATGTTTGAGTTGACTCTTATGAAGAAGAGATACTTATATTTGAGGATATCTCTAGGGATAATGATGGTCAAGAAATAGGTCTTAGTGAAGAAGATGTTGAAAGTTCGTGTGAGCCTATAAAACAAGTAATTATTCCAAAAAATCAAAAGAGGTTTGTTTATCTAAAAACTACTCTTCAAGAGGTAGAAGGACATATAGGATTAGGGACATATAGGGAAAGTAGGAGACAAAAGAGGTATTTTGGATGTGTTGCATACATGACAAGGCTTATTGAAGTAGAAACTTCCTCTAATGAAGATGCAGCTAAACATCAAGAATGGTGGAATGTTATGTAGGAGGATTACCAGTCCATAATGAAAAAATATGTCTGGGAAATTGTCCCTAGGCCAAGTGACGAATCTATAGTCACTTCAAAATGGATTTATAGGATAAAACATGTTACATATGGGAAAATAGACAAATAAAAAGTAAGGTTTGTAGCAAGAGGCTTCTCACACAAGGAAGGAATTGATTATGAGGAAGCCTTTTCTCCCACAACTATATATACAACAACAAGATCGCTTGTTTCATTGGTTGCTACTATGGGATGGAACATCCATAAAATGGATGTTCTAGTAACTTTCTTGAATGGTACCATTGATGAGGAGGTTTAAATTGAGAAACATCAAGGATTTGAAATAAATCATAGGGTGACTTATTTCTATATATTGAAGAAGGCTTTGTATGGCTTAAAGCAAGCACCTAGGGCCTGGTCTACAAGTATGGATGCATATCTATTGAGACTTTATTTTACCAACAATATTGCATATCCTAACCTATATATCAGGGTGGTATAGGATGAACCAGTTATCAAACTCGTGTATGTGGATGATCTACTAGTTAGAGGTGCAGAGCATCGAGTTAAGGAATTCAGAAAGTTGTTAGCAGTAGAGTTCGATATGAAGGCACTTGGGATTATGCATTATTATTTGGGACTAGAAGTATGGAAGAAGCTAAGAGAGATATATCTTGGTCAAGGAAAGTATGTGATTAAGATGCTTCAAAAGTATGGCATGATGGATTGCAAGCCTATGATGACTCCTATGATTACCAATCTAAAGAAGTTTAGAAGTTCAGAATCTATTCAGGGGGATCCTATTTGCTACAAATAATTGATTGGGTCCTTGACGTATCTAGTAAATACTAGACCAAACATTGTTTTTGCAATAAATGTCCTAAGTAAGTTTCAGATGGATCCAAAACATGATCATTAGATTGCAGCCGAGCATTTCCTAAGATATTTATGTTGAACTATATATCATTGCCTTTGGTACACTAGTAATGAAGTCCAACTTGTGGGATATACAGATTGAGATTCAGGTGGCAGTGAGACAAACGAAAAAAGCACAACATGTAGGTGATTTAGCCTAGGATCTTCCATGGTCTCATGGATGATCAGAAAGAAGGATACAGTTTCGTTAAGTAGTATTGAAGTTGAATATGTTGTTGCAAGGGAGGTATGTCAGGAAGTAGTTTGGATTAGGAAGTTACTAGCATGCTTGTTGAAGGACCACTTATCCCTACATGGATACATTGTGATAATTAGAGTTGCATAAGATTGACAAAATACCTGGTGTTTCATGTTAAGATGAAGCATATAAACAAAAAGTACCACTACATCAAAAACTTAGTACGAGATTGGGTCGTGGAGCTGCACTATCTACTTATAAATAAACAAGTAGTAGACATACTGGCTAAAGTGTTACCAAAGAAGAAGCTTGAGTACCTGAGAGGTAAGATTGGTTTGGTTGATATATCTTCCCTAATTGAGAGGGAGTGATATAAGATAGTTCATGTCTTTATGGCTCATGCACTAGACTAGGAATAATAGTCATAAGTCTTAGTGAAGGCCATAAAGAAAGAATGGAGTCTGGGGGATTGGATAAGCATCTAAATTGTAAATTCCTATGGAGTGGAAAATCTAGGGAAAGAAGTTGTTGATCGATGCTCTTTGAGGATGAGTTAGGGCATCCAAGACAAGAGTAGTTGAAGACTATTGATATTCTTTGATGATTGAGGTTTTGGAATCCAAGATAAGAATAGTCCTAAAAGGGCATACCATGTAGACATCCGGATGGGGTATGTGCCTTTAGAGGTAGTGTGGCAGCTCACGTAAAGCCTCCCAGCATAATGCTCATAATTAAATATGAGACTGTCAAGTTAAGGCCTTTAGGGACAGTGTTTGCTATCACAAAGATGCTTGAAAAAATATGGTTTATCAATCTGACTCTTCTTATGAGAATGCTTCAATATTGAGATTCCTTATACCATGAATACCTCCCTAGTTAAGAGGGAGTGTTGAAAACTATAACTAGGTTCGGTCTTCATTATAATGTAAGTGTAATCATGACATTGTATATTATTTATAAAGAAAGAAAGAGAAAGAGAAAGAAATTAGATTTTATTTTTGGAGTATGGGTTTCTTACTCAAGTTTGAGTCAAAATCATGTTCTTCATGATTTCAAGTCTTTTAGGTCTTTCTAGGATAAAGAATAATATTGGTCATGTGCCATAGTCCCATTTGGACTCATTGTAATGAAGATAAATATTTATTTTTGTCAAGAAAAATCCATGGATAAGCCCAAGACCAAGTTGGCCCAAGAGCAAGATCAAGTTGGCCTAAAGGAGGGTTATTCGACCCCTCGGGATAGCTATAAATATAAACTATCTCGACCTCATTTCAACACCCAAATCAAGTAAGTTTGATATGCTATAGCAAAGAAGAAGAAGAGTATATGGGAGGATGAAGAGGAGGAGTTGAAGTCAGAATTTTCTAATGAATCTCTTTTTCTTGTCTCATTAGGGTTTGTGAAGCTATCAATCGCAGGAGGTCAAAATTTTGTAGTTGTTGTTGGGGGTCGAAATTGCGGGGCCAAAATTATGTTGCAGGGGTCTAAGTTGTAGTAGCAGTGTAACAATATCGAAGTTCTAGAAGTTATCTCAAGGAAGATATTGTTGGGGGTTGGCTTAGGGCTTGGAGGGCTTATTAGCTTTGGTCTTTGGGTCTTGGAAGTCTCTTTTGTAAGTGGATTCTAAAGAAGAAGAAAAGAATTTTTCTGGGTTTTCCCCTTGGAGGGGTTTTTCCATGGTTTGGAGCCTATATCTTGTTTATTTTATCTCTTTGTGATCTTCATTGTTTTTTATGATTGCTTGATGAACATAACTAAAGAAGTAATAAAGAATCAATTAACATCACAAGTGATTATAATGATGAGGAAAATAAGTTTTGATCTACAAGTCTCCATATTTTCCGACACTTATTACTCTAAATCTCCTGGATTCCATTTTTAGTGGTCCTCATACTCCAACTTTGACCCTCTCTGTACAGATTGAGCCACGTGTTTCTCATAAATTTGACCACTGGTCCATCACTAGAGATTCAAGGATCGAATACTCATCCATAATCTCTCTTCCCAAGCCCATTATTTCATCCCACAATCCCTCTGATCTCAAATATCGTGACTGGACCATGTCGCAAAAATGAAAATTCTCCCCCAAGTTTAAACTTTGTCAATGTTAAAATGAAGGAAAAATATTAAAAAGATATATGGAAGTTGAGTGAATTAATGCATGAAAGTTAATATATGAATACAATATATTTCTAATAATCCCTATTAGGTCCATGCAGAAACCAATAGAAATATTGTGTCAACATTTCTTAATGACTTCATTACTTTTGTGTCAACATATATGAATAACCTAATCAATTCTATTTAGAGACCAAAAATAATTGAAGTGAGGATCAACGTAAACCTTATATCAAAATATACATCTAAAAGATACAGTAACATTTATGAATGGAGAATAAGTGTTTCCATATGCCATGCATAAAATATACAAGGTGTAGTTTAATATCTTCTACTAAAAACAATGTCAAAAGTATTAAAAATATCTATGAAGTATTATAAAAATCATGATCTTGTGAATTTCCAATCACAATATAAATTTTGTGTGAAAAAGGAAAGAGTATACATCGTACAATAATGCATTTTTATTTTAAATTTATATAAATTATACATATTTTTTTTAACATAGACTCTTTTATGGATGTCAAGAAACATGTATCTTTATATGTTTTGAGAAAGAGGATTTGTTAACCTCCACACGTTATCTTAATTTGTATTAATCAGGGAGGGCTAACTTATCATTTTCATGAGACAACGTCAACAAAGAGAGTGGGAGAAGGAGTTGCATTTCTTTCCAAATGATAAGTGTATATGAGACATCCTTATGAAGATGCAAGTAATGGGGTAAAAAGGAAAGGGAGGAAGCTCAATGTCATGATGACTGGACTTTGGCACTATTCATTACTTCATTTTGGCATTAACTCATTCATGTGGAGAATTGTGGAACCAACTAGTTCATGGATTAAAATAGATATAAAGGTTTGAGGATTTTTTCTAATGGAAATGTTAAGAATGAGAGTGATTCTCTTGGTTTGATATAGAAGCCATTTCTAAAATACATTCCATCAATCAAGTAATTATAGTATTCAAAAGGGTTGGTCTTGAGTAGCTTGTTGCTGGTAAGTGATGCAAAATGCACCTACTTCTTCATAACCATCTCCAACTAGCTTATTTCTTCTCATAATAGTATTCCTCATCCCAATGTTCTTCCACTTAGATATTCTCATAAAAAATTTCCAATCTTCTTTCATCCCTTTATATATCTCTATGTTTTTTTGTTTCCTTTTATTATTGATGCTACTTTGTACTACTTACACAAAATATCTATGTCTATAATTTCCACGCTTTTATCATTTTTTTTTTTATCTATAATAATACATCCTTTGTTTTCCTTAACTTCCTAAGGATATCTTACATTTATCGAAACATGGTTTTCTCATACATACTGGACTTCTTCTCTTCAATAATGACCTAAGGTAAAAGCATTGTAAGGACTATTCCTTCTTCTTCATGCATTTCTTTCCAAATTTCTAAGGCATTTGATTATAATTTCTAGTCTTCTTGTTTCATTATGGAAGAATGAATATTTATATCATTCGAACTTCTATTTCTCTCTGCATCTAAAGATAAAATCATGGTATCAAAGGGAATAGTGTGTTTGTTATGTTGTCCATCATCCCACCATGTAATGACTTGTTGAACCACCTCCATATGAATTATTTCCAAAAATCCTTGTTCTTTTGCAACCTACCTGTTATATTCATTTGTTTCATCTTCTCTATTGTCCTCCAAGCTAACTTCCTATCTAGTACAACCTCCTGCTATAAATGAAATACAATTTCATTCTTATGAGACATCACTACCTCATCATTCCTCATTTTAGTTTTTTCACATAAATTTTTTTCAAAGATACTAATTTCATAAGATGTACTTGCAAGCATTTCTTCTATTATATTCCTCCTATCTAAACCTTTTTACAATACTCATTAGTCTTTGGATTAACCAACAACTTATCTAGTAGTTTCATCTCTTCATCAAAATTTACCAACATTAACTTTGAACTTTGTCCTCTACTTTTATTACTCTCTTTAGGATCCAATCTTTCATTTTTTCCTCAAGGCAATTCTTTGTTCTACATCTTCATGTTGTCTTTGAAGTTTAATTTCATCTCCATGAAATAGTTTAGACTCTATCTCCCTTATTATAGCTTCATGTTCATCATTATCCTCTATATCTACAAGCATATGCTCAAATAAAACATTAGTTTGAAAATTTAAAAGTCTATCTACCTCTCTAGATGGTTTAGGCATCTCTTCTTGCTATGTATTCTTGGATACTACTCATGGCTAATTTGAGTTCCATTTGCAACCTCTATGATATCTTCCTCAACTTCTTCAATGAAAATGTCACTACTGGACATTCTTATTTTCTCTGTTTCTACAACTATTATGCAAGCTTTCTGAACCTTAGGTTTTTCCAACCATTCCTCTGGGAACTTTAATTCTACTTCAATTTTTTCCAACATTACTTCTAAACATTGTCCACAAAACAATTCTCCATGCTCCATTTTTCATTATAACAATATCTAGTACTTGTTTATCTTCATCGTTTGCAATCACACATAACGTATCGATTTAAAAATATGAGACACTAAGGTCTTTGTTGATGCCTCTAACCTCTCTTCTCTGGCCTAGACTGTACTCTTTGAACACTTCAATGAGGCTTTTTTCTTGAACCTCATCTTCATCATCTTCTCCAAGCATTCTCCCATGCTCTAGTTCACAAATGTGATACTTTTCCTCTTCTTTCATGGATCTCTATCCATATTCAGTTCTTCTTAACTCTTCCTCTATTTTGATATAGACATTTAACTGTTGCATTAAATTTTGTCTCCATTTCTCTATAAATAAATTCATAACAAGCCTCTTGACCTTCTTTCTCAATTTACATCTTCTCTCATATCCTCTACAATTTTCTTCTATAGAAGCTTCCTCATCACATTGAGTTGTTCCCTCAATTCAATGATCTGTTTATTTATTTCTTTATCACTCGTCCTCTTTCTACCAATTTCCTTGAAATCTTCTTTCATCTCACTATGACTTCCTTCTAACCCCTTTATTAACCATCTGTAGTCATCTCCACATCTCTCTCTGTGAGCTGCAAACAATTCTATGTAGTAACAAGTCTATTTCACCTTGCTATAAGATACCTCACCAAGCCTCTCCTAAACCTAATCTTTTGGATCTTTTGGTTCTTTTCCTTGGAACCTCTCAAGCTTCCTCTAATCTTCTATGATTTCGCACTCCTCCTGAGAAATTCCTTCATTCTCTTCACTTCTGATGCAGGAGCATGAGGCTTGAAGATAAAAAGATTCGAATTTTATTCAAAACAAAAAAGAAGAAGAAGAAGATATTATAAGCAAAGGAGGGGGATCCTTTAGTTGTCACTTTACAAAGCTTTCTAGATAGGATTTAGGCTAGAATTTAGGGATTTGGATTACCTTGCAATAAGTTCAAGTAGTTAGATTTAATTGAGATTCTCTAGGTGAATATCATGCAGATTAGATAGGATTAGGCAGTTTTGGTCCTTTGGCTTAGGATCAAGTTGTTGTATGTACGTGTATTGATGTAAGTTCTGAATTAATGAAGAGGGATTTGGCTGTGAAAGATTAGACTGTAAAATTCATAATCTCTTTGTGTTTTTGTGTATTTTGTGCACAAATGGTCAATCCCAGAGGTTTGAATTTCCTTCAAAATGTCTTTGAATGTTGTTAATTTCTAGTTTGACCTATAGAAATTGAGTTCTGTATGATCTTGTATTATCTCTTTTAAATCCTCATTCACTATGTATTATGATAAATCGAATTTATTTCGAACCCACAGAGCTTTAATTAGCGATATTATGAATTATATAGAGTAGAGCTTAACTTGGTGGAAGCGCTAAAATTATAGCAGAATAGAGGGAAACCTGACAAAATCGTGGTAAACCCCGAAGAAGAGCGAGAGTTGTTTGATCGATAGACCGATAGATCTAACAGTCATTGCATGGCCAATGAGTCCAAAGTTAATTAGTGAGAAGGTGGTTTCTCATAGGAAAAATCAGTTTATCAGGTGAAGAAAAAGTGGTAAGCAGTATTTTGGAATTCTAAGCGATTCCATTAATCAACTGACACGTAGCACTCGGGCAGAGAGAGAAAACCACTTTATCGAATGGGTAAACATTGTGCAAGATTTTCGTCTGACATTGTTGTTAACCATTGGATCAAGTGTGCTTTGATCAATAATGGAGGATCATCGATTAGTTTCATTGATTGCATGAACGATCAACCGTCAGATTGAAGGGTAAGATCAATGGCGGAAAATTAACGCGATTTTGTGAAAAGCAAACACAATAAGGAAATAAACCAAAGTTTGAATTCCTTTTGATTCCGTGGCAAATTAAAAGTTCATCATATTGCGGGTAAAAATTAAACAGTTCGGCTAATTTAGTAGAATAGCCAAGTTTGGAGGTAGATGACTGAAACTCCAAGGGAGAGCCGAGAAGAACTTACACCTAAATTAGAAATGATAGTCACTTGTTTAGAACGATTATCCCTTACACCTACAACCACCCCACCATTAGTGGTGTCAGAGAAGCTTATTGACACTAATCGGGATCTCCAGGATCAGAGAAAGAAATCCAACATGGCTTTTAGAGTTGGAGGAAGACGTGGTGGTGGTCAAAGAAGAGGAAGACCAGTTGCAAATGTTGAAGTGTTGGAAGTTATGCAACAGATGCAAGCTAGATTAGAAGTAGTAGAAATGGGAAGAGATGCACATAGTAGAGATGTCAGTGAGCCTAAAGTTGAAGATGTAGAAGAAGAGGAACCTGGAGATGTTACTCCTGAAATGAGATTCTTTAGGTCAGTGTTGAGATCCACATAAAAACCCAAACTTGAGGTTTTAGTTTACACAGGAGGTTTAAATCCTAAGGAGTTGGTAGACTGGATTAATGACATGGAGAAATTCTTTGATTATGAAGAAACAGAAGAAGGAAAGAGAGTGAAATTTGTTGTCACAAAATTGAAAGGACATGCAGCACTTTGGTGGAATGGAGTGTAGGCAGAGAGAAGGAGACTTGGTAAGCAGCCAATTAAAAATTGGAATAGGATGGTGGAAAAGCTGAGAAGTAAGTTTTTTCCAAGTGATTATCAACAAACATTATTTAGACAGATGCAAAACCTTAGACAGAGGTCTATGACAGTAAAATAATACACAGAGGAACTCTACAAAATGAGCATAAGAGTTGGACAAATTCAACACGGAGATGAGAAGGTTGCAAGATATGTGAATGGTCTCAGAATGGATATTCAAGGTGAGATAAGTGTGTTGTCTCCTAAAACAGTAGAAGAGGCTTATCAGATGGTACTGAAGGCTGAAGAAAAACTCATGAGGAAGCAGTCTGCCAGAAATAGAGGTACTTTCTGAGGAAGGGGAAGTCAAGGTGGTAGAGGAAGATCTACAACACCTAGAGATGGAGCTAGTAGCAACTCAAGTCAACATGCACCCACAGGAGGTGATGCAAGTGGCAGAGGGATTTTTTCCAGAGGAAGAGGAGGCAGAGGTAGAGGAAGAGAAATTAGATGTTATAGATGTAACAAGCTGGGACACAGAGCCTATGAGTGCCCATAAAATGCAGGAATAAATCAGAGAAATGCAATTGTTGCTCAGACTGAAGAAGAAGTAGAAAAGGTGCTAGAAGAAGAAAATGGACCAGAAAGAGGGGAAACTTTGGTAGTTAACAAAGTTTTGGTAAAGCCAGAAAAGGAATTTGTTGAACTAGCATAGAGGAAGACTTTGTTCAGGACTGTGTGCAAGGTTCAAGGAAAACGCTACCAAATGATAATTGATAGTGGTAGCACTAACAATTTGGTCTCTACAGAAGTGGTAGAGAAGTTGAAATTGAAGACCAATAAACATCCAACACCTTACAAGGTGTCATGGCTTGAAAAAGGACATCAGTTGTTAGTGAAGGAACAGTGTGAAGTGGAGTTGCAGTTGGGAAAATACAAAGATAAAATATTGTGTGATGGGATGCCTATGGATGTGTGTCACATACTGTTGGGAAGACCTTGGTAGTATGACAGAGGAGCTATGCATGATGGGAAAAGGAACACACATAAATTTGGTAAAGATGGTATAAATCATACATTGTTTCCTATGGAAGAGGAGGTTGCATCAAGGAAGTCTCATTCAAAGACTCTATTACTGAGTGGAAAAGAATATTTGCAACATATTGAAGAGGATGAGGTAAATTTTGCATTGATTTGCAAGCCCAAGGTAATAATGACTTCCACTAAGATTTCTGATTTTCCAATTGAAATTCAAGAGATGCTAGAGAATTATTGTGATATCATTGTAGATGATTTGCCTAATGAGTTACCACCCATTAGAAAAATCAGCCATCATATAGATTTGATTCCAGGAGAAAATCTGCCAAATAAAGCAGCGTACAAGATGACTCCCACAGGGAATGAAAAAATCAGGAAACAGGTACAGGAACTGTTAGACAAGGGACTGATTAGAGAGAGCTTGAGTCCTTGTGCAGTGCTAATAGTGTTGAGCCCAAAGAAAGATGGAGGCTGGAGAATGTGCACTGATTCAAGAGAAATCAATAAGATAACAATCAGGTACAGGTTTCCTTTACCTAGAATTGAAGATTTGATGGATTGTTTGAGTGGAGCAAGATATTTTACAAAGTTAGATTTAACAAGTGGTTATCATCAAATAAGGATTAGAGAAGGAGATGAATGGAAACCTTCTTTTAAGACCAATGAAGGATTGCATGAATGGTTGATGCTTCCTTTTGGGTTATTAACTTCTCCTAGTACATTTATGAGGCTTATGAATGAAGTTTTCAAAGAATTTATTGGTAAATTTGTAATAGTATATCTTGATGATATTTTAGTTTATAGTCAATCAAAAGAGGAACATGTGAGACATCTGAATTATGTCTTACAGAGGCTACAACAAGAGAAATTACTGTTAAATTTAAAGAAATGTTCATTTATGAAGGAGGAGTTGGTATATTTGGGCTTTGTTGTTTCTGCTGATGGGTTAAAAATGGATCCAGAGAAGATCAAGGCAATCATAGAGTGGCCTTCACCAAAAAGTATTTTTGAGGTAAGAAGTTTTCATGGTATTGCTAGTTTTTATATGGAATTCATAAGGAATTTTAGCAAGTTCAATGCTTCCATTATTGACACAATAAAGAAGGATAGAAAACCATTTAGATGGACTACTGAAGCAGAAAAGAACTTCCAATTGTTGAAAAGAAAGATCATTGAGAAACCTATTTTGATTTTTCCTGATTTTAATAAACCTTTTCAAGTGAAATGTGATTCCAGTGGAGAAGCTATTGGAGGTGTTTTAAGTCAGGAAGATAGACATGTAGCTTATTTCAGTGAAAAACTGAATGAAACAAAGAAGAAATATTCTTCTTATGACAAGGAATTTTATGTAGTTGTGTAGTCATTGAAGAAGTGGAGACATTACTTGATGTCTAAAGAGTTTATACTTTATTTGGACAGCCATGAATTGTAGTACATTATGCAATAGCCAAAGCTTAGTCAAAAACATGCAAAATGGGTAGAATATCTTCAAAGTTTTAATTTTGTATTGAAGCATATAAATGGCCAATCAAACAAGGTAGTAGATGCCTTAAGCAGAAAAAGCATTTTAGTTCAGGAAAGTCAAATTCAAGTGTTGGGTTTTGATTTTCTTAAGGAATTATATGAAAAACATTTAGACTTTAAAGAGGCATTTGAAGCTTGTAAAAATCCTTATTATTAGACAGAAGTAAGTGGTTGGATTTTTTCTTGCAAGAAGGGTTGTTGTTTAAAAGAAATTAGTTGTGCATACCAAATTCTTCTATGAGAGAGATTTGATGTAGGAGCATCTAGCTGATAGGACAAGATAAAAGGAAGGTTGTTTGGTCTCTGAAGGGGACGAAGGAGTAAACTTGATGAATGGATAATGTGTTTGTTTCTTTTACTTTTATTTGATTAGGTTGTCTAAGTTAAATAAATAAATAGTAATTAGGAATAGTAGGAATTATAATTAATTAGGATCAATGTTTTAAACAGCTAATTTTGCCTTTGTAATAATGTTGAACGACAATGAAAAGTTCTGTAACAAAACTGATGTAACTAATCAGACATAACCAACAGCGGTTGGAAAAACTAACAGTTTTCTAATAGTTGTTTTAAAAGTGGAACAGAACACAGTGAGGGGTTCGACTTTCCGAGAAATGAAAAATAAAGTATTATAATTTCTGTGCACTCAATCCTCTCCAGTGTCCATAAATTGTCCAAATTATTTCTACGATATAGCATCTATTTTCATGTACAGTGCAGGCCTGTTGATAATCTAACTTACGGATTACAAAGAAACTCAAAGGACGTGTGGCGGAAAACAAACTCACAGTGCTCGAAGCAACACACAAGTGAATGACAAAAACCCAGAACAAATTGGACATCAAATGAGTAATAAGTTGCAAGCACTGCCAGGTATGCCCAGTAGACAAACATCCACAACTTCATTTGTTTAAATTAAGATAGAAGAGAAAATAGAATTTCTTATGCATTCATCCATATATATCGTTCAAAGACAAAACTCATTCAATAATTACAAAATCCGTTCCGAACTCTTTGACAAAGTTGGAGAAAGATACAACACAGGTTTAGAAACCCTCGACTTATTTACAGACACCAAACAAGGAAAGAACAACTGTGTAACCCTACAGCCGAGACTAAAAAGTCGGCGGCCCAATAAGCTATTGACACACAGATTTTGACAAACCCCAACCAGAATGTTGAACGAAAAGCAACCAAAGCATAGAGAACGACACTACCCGTGTCAAGCCGGAGCAACCAAACCGCCAGGCCTCGAAATCCCTTCGAGTAGCCATACCTGTAGCAACAACCAGTGTCAAAAGATATAAGTGACGGATAGTGAAGAAAGACGAGGCATACAACTGAGCAAAGGCAAACAATAGTAGATATTTACCTAACAGTGGCAAGCCATGGCCGAAGCAGTCCCACCAGATTACCCTGCTCAAAAGGAGCCGATACATTAGCCAATTGAGAGAAAAAGAGCAAATGTTGATAGCATGGAACCGGGAAAACATACCTTGTGAATAACGAAGAATCCGGAGGAAGTTGCTACCATATTCTGCCCAAAAATGAGGATGGATGAATAGAACCCTGAAGACTGTCACCTGAAGAAGCTCCAACCAGCAACCGGACACAACGATAGTGAAAAAAAATTAAAGGCATCAATATCACATGTTGCAAAGAATTGCAGAGACGTAATTGCAAACTGCAGGTACACAGTGAACAGTCGAAAACAAGAACGGACCAGAGGAAAACAGGACCTACTGAGTTGACATTGTTATCGCCAGACAAATATGAGTGACGTTTAGGTTGAAACCATGAACCAAAGGACAAACAGTAAAACCTCATATCGAAACCACCAGAAACCACCGAGAACGCAGAGCTCACGGGAACCAAAAGAAATGTGCAAACGAATAGCCTGAGTGATGGTTTGATCGCCCATACCAAGGCCGATTTGAGAATTCCAAGAGTGGACAGTTGTCAAACAACCGAAGGCAGAAGTACCAATCACCTATGCGGGTACCAAGGACCAAGTCCTTATCATTAAACTCAACCGCCGGTGAATCAACGTTACCACAAAAAAAATCTGTTGTTCATCATTAACTACCGCTTTATTCCTGAATTGATATTCGTGGGAGGTATATTACGTGGGCTGGACCCATCAGAATTTGATCAAGGAGAAACATAGTGGTGGACATAGAGGACATTTTGGTGCAGACAAGACTTATGAGCAGTTGAACCGGTTTTATTTTTAGCCAAAGATGAGGTCTAATGTGGAGAAGTATGTGAAAAATTGTAAATTATGTCAATATGCAAAGGGAAGGAGCCAAAATACAGGTTTGTATGTTCCATTACCTATTCCAGATAGACCTTGGGATATGTTAAGTATGGATTTTGGTTTTGGTTTACCAAAAACTTAAATGGGACATGATTCAATTTATGTTGTAATTGACAGATTTTCTAAAATGGAACATTTTATTCCATGTTATAAAACCAGTGATGCTACTCACATTGCTAATATGTTTTTCAAAGAGATTATAAGGTTGCATGGGTTACTTAAGAGCAGTGTTTCAGATAGAGACACCAGATTTTTTGGACATTTTCTGGAGGACATTGTGGAGGAAGCTTGGAACTAAACTGAGTTTTAGTTCTGCTTATCATCCTCAAATTGATGGGCAGACTGAAGTTGTAAATAGAAGATTGGGTAATCTTCTGAGAAGTCTTGCAGGTGAACATCCAAAACAGTGGGATCAAGTTTTGGCACAAGTTGAATATGCTTATAATGATTCTCCTAACATGAGTACAGGGCCGAGTCCATTCCATGTAGTTTATGGAATGCACCCAAGGGGAGTGTCTGAATTAAGAGACTTGGGTAAAGCTGAAATGAGAAGTGAAAAAGGAGAATATTTTGCTTCATAGATTCAAATAATACATGAATAGGTAAAACAACAGTTATAGGGCAGCAACATAAAGTACAAGAGCAGAGCAGTTTTGAAGAAGAGAGAAGTTAATTTTGAAGTTGGAGATTTGGTTTTGGCACACCTAAGGAAGGAAAGATTTTAAATAATGGAGTATAACAAATTAAAATTTAAGAAGATTGGACCATGCAATGTCTTGACGAAGTTTTCTGCAAATGCATATGAAATTGAATTACCCCCTGATATTGGAATATCTCCAAATTTCAATGTTGCTGACTTGTACAGGTATGAAGACAGAAATGCAGATGATACAGCAGAAAACAAGGAAGAACAGGAAATTGACTGGGTAAAACAATTACCTACAGCAAGGGCATTGCAGCCAGAGAAGGTACTAGATAAGAGAGTGTTTAAAAGGACAAGGGGACATGAGTATTTTCAGTATTTGGTCAAATGGAAGGATCAACCAATTGCTGAAGCTACCTGGATGACAGAGGCCATGCTACAAAAGTTAGGTAGTTTTGTAGAAGAGCTCATGGATAGGATCCCATGAAGAATTTTGTCCTCGGGAGTTTGATGTAGGAGCATGAGGCTTGAAGATAAAAGACTTTGAATTTTATTCCAAAAAATAAAAATAAAAATAAATTATAAGCAAAGGAGTGGGATCCTTTAGCTGTCACTTTACAAAGCTTTCTAGATAGGATTTAGGCTAGAATTTAGGGATTTATATTACCTTGCAATAAGTTCAAGTAGTTAGATTTAGTTGAGATTCTCGAGGAGAATATCATGCAGATTAGATAGGATTAGGCAGTTTTGGTCCTTTGTTTTAGGATCAAGTTGTTGTATGTACATGTATTTATGTAAGTTTTGAATTAATGAAGAAGGATTTGGCTGTGAAAGATTAGATTGTAAGATTCATAATCTCTCTGTGTTCATGTGTATTTCGTGCACGAATGGTCAATCCCGAAGGTTTGAATTTCCTTTTAAATGTCTTTGAATGTTGTTAATTTCCAGTTTGACCTGGAGAAGTTGAGTTCTGTATGATCTTGTATTATCGTGTTTAAATCCTCATTCACTGCGTATTATGATAAATCAAATGTATTTCGAACCCACAGAGCTTTAGTTAACAATATTCTGAATTACATAGAGTAGAGCTTAACCTGGCAGAAGCACTAAAATTATAGCGGAATAGAGGGAAACTTGACAAAATTGTGGTAAACCTCGAAGAAGAGCGAGAGTCGTCCAATCGATAGACCGAGAGATCTAACAGTTATCGCATGGTGAACGAGCACAGAGTTAATCAGCGAGAAGTCGGTTTCTCATAGGCAGAATTTGTTTATCAGGTGAAGAAAAAGTGGTAAGCAATCTTTTGGAATTCTAAGTGATTCCATTAATCAACCAATACATAGCACTTGGTTGGAGAGAGAAAACCACTTTATCGGGTGGGTGACCATCACGCAAGATTTTCATATGATATCGTTGTTAACTGTTAGATCAAGTGTGCTTTGATCAAAGGTGAAGGATCACCAATTAGTTTCGTTGATCGGGTGAACCATCAACCATCGAATTGAAGGGTAAGATCAACAGCAGAGAATTAACGCGATAATATTTGTGAAAATCAGACACGATAAGAAAATAAATCAAAGTTTGAATTCCTTTTGATTCCGTGGCAAATGAAAGGTTTGTCATATTGTGGGTAAAAATTAAGCAGTTCAGCAAATTTAGTAGAATAGCCGAGTTTGGAGGTAGATGACTGAAACTCCAAGGGAGAGCCGAGAAGAACTTACACTTGAATTAGAAACGATAGTCACTCATTTAGAACAATTATCCCTTACACCTACAACCACCCCACCCACTTCCAACCTGAGTTATAATTTGTACTCTATCTTTGTTACAACTTCTTTGCTGTAAGCGTTTCTACCATCACCCTATTTTTCCTACTGGTACCATTTCATAATCAAAACACTCTATTAGAGTTGAAATATCAAAACATAATGAACTTGCATACCTCATCAAATTTTCATCTTCAACTAATATTGCAACTCCATTATTAAGTCATCTTTTGGAACAATTTAGTTCCTCTCTTCAAATGCTTACATTATATTTGTCTTTCATGCTTTTTACCTATAATTGTCGTAAGCAATTTCTCAATTTGATGTCTATTCATTTATATGCTAGAAACTTATCCCTTCAAACATTCAAAAAATAATTTTAACATGCTTTGAAACCATTATGATATTGACGCATCCACTTCCCATATCTTCCATGGCAACTCAATTTGATTTCCTTGTCAAATCAAGACAAATCAACATTTTTAATAGTGTGAATAGTGATTCTTTGAATTTCCTCAACACACTTTCAAATTCCATGAAATCCACAAATATCACATCTTGGCAGCCAGGCTTAGCGTGCAATTCCCACGTGATTAGGTGCAATGACCGAGGGCTTAACTACATTTCTTTTAGCATCCAAAATCTAGACACTTTCATGAAAGCCTTTTTATTGGCGACTCAAATATCATTCAAACACAAATATGTTGTAGTTTGAATACCATTTTTTGGCCTTAAAATTATCTCCTCAAACTACATATATTCACTTTACTGGCACATTTCCCAAAGCATGTGGGTTCCACACTTTAATAATCATATAAATACACTTGATTCTGAGACTTTGAATCTCTACGCAATCGGATATGTCGATAGTCCTGGGTCTATCTAGGACTTAAGGAATTGCATAACCAAAAGCCTCATGAAATATCGAATATGTGTGTGTAAGTTGCAACTGGAGAGCGGCCCATTTCACGTGGCCAAATGGTGATTGGTCCAGATATGTTATGGATCGGACACATCACTTATAGTGGCTTATTTTATATGGTTTTCAAGTTGTGTTTAGTGCGATTTTTTGGAAGTGTTTCCGGTGGGTTTCTTCTAGTCTAATTTCTCTACAATCCAGTAAGAATTTATTGAAATCACAAGTCTGATAGGTAATCCCTGCACAATCAAAGTGTCTTATGGGTTTTTTAGGGTGCTGAATCCATATATACAGTAAAAAAACCAGTTTCAATAACACAAATCAAAATTTCACCTCAATTTTTTTTCCAAATTCAAACACCAAAAAATCTAAAAAGTCGCACTAAAAACAACTTCTATGATTTAAGCAAAGTCTTTCGGTAGAAGTCACATAAAAGAATATTTTGTCTGACGATTTTCGAACCAACAAGTGTGGTTGATCATTATGACAAGATGAAGAGGTAGACCATGGCAAAGGCTTAAATAGAGAGCAATGTAGAGACATAATTTGAAGTAACAACTATATTTGAACAGTAACATTTAAATTATAATATTAATTTATTAATATATTAAAAAACAAATATTATTAAGTAACGGCTATTTTTTGAAAAAAATATTTAAATAATGATATTATTTCATTAATTTATTAAAAATATTAATAGGTAACGACTATATTAAATGACTAGTTTTTTAAAAATAATATTTAAATTGTGATATTAATTTATTAATTTATTAAAAACAAATATTAATAAGTAACCTCTATATTAAAAACCTAGTTTTTGAGAAATAATATTTAAATTAATTAAAAAAAAAAAAATCAAAGTCAATCTTTAAAGGAGGGGAGTCAAAATTATAAAAAAGAGTGAAGACCCTAATCAAAACAAGATCATTTGATAAATAAAATAATTAATGGAAATAAAATAAATTAAATTAAAAATAATTAATGGAAAAATAAAACAAATATACACAAATCAAAAGAATTATGTCTATAAATAAATAAATAAAAATAGAAAAACACACACACACACATATATCCAAAGAAAAATAATCAATAAATAAAACGAGGTCAACAATAAAATATGGGGCTGATCGACTCGCATGTTCATGAGATTCATGGAAAGTCTGAGGAGACTCAACAAGATCTGTATCTGAAGATGGGAGATTAGGCGGATGGAACAGGTACGACCATGCCTTTGTGGCATGGCCTAATCGGAGATTTGCATGAACGGGGTTGCAGGCCGGTTTCGGTCCTGTAGCCTCCCCCGACCCCGTTTTCTTTACTCGGTCCTCGTGCCTGGGGTTTCTTTTTACTTTTTTCTCCGCTCGGGTTTGTTCATCTCACCATTCTCCCTCAGTCTCGTTTTTACCCTTCCTTTTTTCACCCCGTTCAGGGTTTCACCCATTACCGAACGGTGCTAGGGTTCTGCAGCTGCGCCAGACAGTTAACGGCTGTTTTCAGTCGCTATCCTCCCGCCTGCGCGACCTGGCCGGGCTATTGTTGCTCCACATCTCTAGCTTTTGTACAACCCTAACGGTTTTTCCTTACTGTCGATGCCCGTCCCTAGCGGTTACCTGGGTTCAAGGTAGTTTCAAGCAGCTAGCGACATGGATCTGGATGAGGTGGATTACTCGGACTCCCCGCTGGCAGAAGGCTCCATCTGGCGATCCACGTTTTCGACTTCTAGAGGTATGTATAGTGAAAGTTTATCCGCCAGTTTTGAGGACCTTACACAGTCGACTGATCCGGCTCTTCCCACCTCTCTGCTGCCTGGCGATCCCTCCTCCTGGGCCCCTTTTTCTGCTCCCTCCCCGGCCTCCCTTGGATTTCTAGCGGAATGCTTTCAATCCTCCCCTATCGACGTTGGTCCTTCTCTTCAGCCGGGGCTTCCCCCCCTCCCCCATCAACCTGCTGACCCTCCGGAGATCCCCGCTCCCGCTGACCCTATCCCCCCCCTGCTCCCCCTGCCTCCTCTGGAAGCTACAACGCTATCCCCCCTCTCCCGGAGGCCATCCCCCCCCCTTTCGAACCCTATCCCCCCCCCCCCTTGATCTCTCCTCCGGCAGGATCTAGGGCACCTGAAAACCCTAGCCGCATGTCCTCCCGTCCTTTGAAGAAGCAACGATGCTTTAAATCCAGATCTGAGGACATCATCCTGAGACTTGAAGAAGACATCCAGTGGGGAGACGCTATGGATTTAGCGGACAGAGTACTTGTAGGTCGCATCCGGGGCAGGCACTTCTCAGCGGAAAAACTGAAGACCTGGGCCACGGAGATTTGGGGCCAATATCTGGCGGAAATCCCCTCTGTCCAGACATTCGTGCGAGGCTGGTTCGCACTGAGGTTCGCAAGGGCGGACCACACGAGCTGGGTATTGTCATCTTTCTGGCATTTTGAAAAAGCTTCGGTACTCCTCAAAAGATGGACGCCCCTTTTCGATGATCCGGATCTTGGGAGGAGGCCCCCAAGATCTAAAAGATTGAAATGGATCTTGGGGTAGAGACCCCAAGATCTGAAAACCTGAAATGGATCTTGGGAGGAGAGACCCCCAAGATCTGAAAACCTGAAATGGATCTTGGGGTAGAGACCCCCAAGATCTGGAAACTTGCATTGCCAGAAGAAAAATAGGAGAATGCCCAATAAACAAAACCACAAAGAAACTTTTTTATTAAAACCGATAATAACTGTAAAGGCTACATTGTGGCGGACAACCTGTCCTTTTACAAAATGTGACTTGTTACTTATAGTATTTTTCAGTTACAATACCACGGGTCAATTCCATGGGTGAATGAATACCATGGGTGGATTTTACAATACCACGGGCAGATGCCATTTACAATACCATGGGTAAATTCCATGGGTGAATGAATACCATGGGTGGATTTTACAATACCACAGGCGGATGCCATTTACAATACCATGGGTAAATTCCATGGGTCAATGAATAATATGGGTGGATGAGTACCATGGGTTGATGCCATTTTCCATTCGGATCATTCCTCCCTCCTTAAGAAGCAATGGTCCCCATTGCGTAAAGTTCCCTCCTGCAAAGCCTTTGTTGAATATGAAGAGCCACTGAAGATAAGGGTTTTATGTGGTTAACCCATAACCATAATGAATGAAGATCCGAGGATAGAGATACCCTGTAATGCTTATGACCAACTGTGATTCTGACAGTGTGCGGCCTAGCAAATGGACTTCGATAAAGTGTGGGTTTGTGGATGACCCATAACCATTACGAACGAAGATCCGAGGATAGAGATACCCTGTAATGCTTGTGACCAACTGTGATACTAACAGTGTGCGGCCTAGCAAATGGACTTCGATGAAGTGTGGGTTTGTGGATGACCCATAACCGTGATGTTGGTTGCTGATGAAGTAGCAGGTGCCTACATAGCCTGGGGTGGGAGGGCACGTCTCCAAATAACCCAAGCCGAATGCTGCTATGTTGAAACTGATGAATGTGAAGAAGGTGCCTACTAAAGTGGGGTGGGAGGGCACGTCTCCAATGGAAACCCACTCCGAATGCTGCTCCAAAGTTAAAATGGACATAACTCGGCCAATATAACTCAGAATATTTATTATAACCTGTTTTTAGAAGCAGAAGGATCATTTTGCATCTTCCCATGAGTTGGAAATCCTTATCTGGACACTCTGAAATCTCAAATTCGCGCTGCAACAGTTCCGCCGTCACAATTTTTTTGATAAAATGGCTGATTTTAAATCAGCGATATCTCCCTCATCCGGACTCCGATTCGACTGATTTTTTTTTTGAAAGTGGGTGTTTTTTCACAAAGATTCCAGATCTGCAATTATATCTAGCACATCTTGCACTAGGACGTCCAGACATTTGGATCTGCAATGATCCGAATGGAAAATGGCATCAACCCATGGTACTCATCCACCCATATTATTCATTGACCCATGGAATTTACCCATGGTATTGTAAATGGCATCCGCCTGTGGTATTGTAAAATCCACCCATGGTATTCATTCACCCATGGAATTTACCCATGGTATTGTAAATGGCATCTGCCCGTGGTATTGTAAAATCCACCCATGGTATTCATTCACCCATGGAATTGACCCGTGGTATTGTAACTGAAAAATACTATAAGTAACAAGTCACATTTTGTAAAAGGACAGGTTGTCCGCCACAATGTAGCCTTTACAGTTACAATCGGTTTTAATAAAAAAGTTTCTTTGTGGTTTTGTTTATTGGGCATTCTCCTATTTTTCTTCTGGCAATGCAAGTTTCCAGATCTTGGGGGTCTCTACCCCAAGATCCATTTCAGGTTTTCAGATCTTGGGGGTCTCTCCTCCCAAGATCCATTTCAGGTTTTCAGATCTTGGGGTCTCTACCCCAAGATCCATTTCAATCTTTTAGATCTTGGGGGCCTCCTCCCAAGATCCGGATCAGTACTGATCCGGATCTTGGGAGGAGGCCCCCAAGATCTAAAAGATTGAAATGGATCTTGGGAGGAGAGACCCCCAAGATCTGAAAACCTGAAATGGATCTTGGGGTAGAGACCCCCAAGATCTGAAAACCTGAAATGGATCTTGGGGTAGAGACCCCCAAGATCTGGAAACTTGCATTGCCAGAAGAAAAATAGGAGAATGCCCAATAAACAAAACCACAAAGAAACTTTTTTATTAAAACCGATAATAACTGTAAAGGCTACATTGTGGCGGACAACCTGTCCTTTTACAAAATGTGACTTGTTACTTATAGTATTTTTCAGTTACAATACCACGGGTCAATTCCATGGGTGAATGAATACCATGGGTGGATTTTACAATACCACGGGCAGATGCCATTTACAATACCATGGGTAAATTCCATGGGTGAATGAATACCATGGGTGGATTTTACAATACCACAGGCGGATGCCATTTACAATACCATGGGTAAATTCCATGGGTCAATGAATAATATGGGTGGATGAGTACCATGGGTTGATGCCATTTTCCATTCGGATCATTCGACCCAGAGACTGAAAAGATTGGGGTCGGGCAAGTCTGGGTCAGACTCCCGGGCCTGCCTTTACAGTATTGGTCTGAGGACATCTTCAGGAGAATAGGGAACTCTTTGGGCACCTTCATGGAATCTGACAAATCTTATCTCTCGACGGGGATGATGGCGTACGCCAGAGTTCTTGTTCATCTAGATACCAGAGGAGGCTTGCCGGAACACATCACTATACAGTGGAAATCTTTCTCGAGGAAGCAGAAGCTTGACTACGAAGGAATCCCTTATCCATGCAGAAGATGCCATCAAATGGGTCACCTCTACAAAGATTGCCCCCTCCTCCAAAAATCCCAGCAGGCTTCCATAATGCAGGACTAGCCCACAACCGAAGGTCTTCCAGACCCTCCGGCAGCGGCACCACCAAGAGCGGAGCACAACAAAACCTCAGACACGGTGGAAGCGTCACCCGCACCTCGGCAAAAGAAGCAAGGAAAGATCCCAATCCGGCCTCCATCTCCTCCTCTGACGCGCTCAAAGGCTGCAAAAGGAGTCGTCTTCTCATCGGGTACGTCTCTTCCTTTTTCGGACTCAGCTTTGCTTCTTTCTTCTTTGAGTTTATCACTCCCCTCCCATTTGCCCCCCCGATCCTGATTCCCCCCCCCCCCCACATCCCCGTCGGCTCTCGACCTGGTTAAGGTCTCCCGTTCGCCTCATCCCCCTTCACGCTCACATTATATGACTTGCCCCATCCCACAGCCTTCGGGTTTATCTGCCTCCTGCTCCCTCACCTCTGTCCCTCCCCACTCCTTCCATTCGCCCTCCCCCTCGGTAAATTCCACACCGAGGTACTCCACCCGCTCGATCGCCAAGCAGAAAGAGCTGGACGCCATTGGGCTGTCTGCGGGCCCTCTCATCCTCTCGCCCAAGCAGTGTAAAGGCAGACCTTCCTTCATCCAAAAGGCTATAGAACAAGCTGGGGAAAATGTCATCCATGGCAAACAGCACACCATTGAAAGGGTACTTAGAGCAAAGGACACCCTCCCCCATCCCCCTCCATGAAGATTTTGTCCTTCAACTGTAGAGGGCTGGCCAGCCCAGAGAAAAAACTGGCCCTGAAGCGACTCTTATTCTCTGAACCGGTTGACATCATCTTTTTACAAGAAACTCTATGCAAAGCAGACTCGGCCATCTCCATCCTCGGCTCTTGGATGCCAGGATGGTCTTTCTATGCCATAGATGTCTCAGGACGCTCTGGGGGCATTGCAATTGGCTTCAAGAACTGTTCCATCAATCTGAAGAATATCTGGGGCGGAGGGGGCTTCTTGGGGGCGGACATATACTCCAAGGACCTGGAGGAGGATCTAAGAATCATAAATGTCTATGGACCTTGCCACAACAGGGATCTCTTCTGGCGAAAGCTTCTCAGCTCCCCTCTCCTCCTAGCCGAGAATGCAATTCTAGGAGGAGACTTGAATTTCTCTATGGGCTTCTCAGAATCCTGGGGACATATGGCGCAGATCGACCCGCTTTCTGACTTCTTCGAGCAGCTGCTTGAGGATCATCTCTGGATCGATATCCCCTCGGCTAAGATTCAGCACACATGGAAGAACAACCGATCTGGTGACCAAAGCCTAGCCAGGAGGCTGGACCGCTTTATTATCAAGGAGGCTTTCCACAGTAATCACCCCAGATCCAGGCAATGGGTTGGCAGTGGAGGGATATCGGATCACAGACCTATTTTTCTCGAGGTTGGAGAAAGGCAACAGAAACATAAGGCCCCTTTCAAGTTCAATTCCACTTGGCTCCGGGACCCCTCCTATATCAAACTAATATCCGACTTCTGGAAATTACATCCGATCCCCGAGGAGGAAGATCCAGCTACTTGCTTTGTAAGAAACCTCTCTGAAATCAAGGTGCTATCCAGAGAATGGGCTCACAAGAAAAGGGAACAGGATGACCTAATGATCTCCCAAGCAGAGCAAGCAATTGCAGACCTTGAATCTCAATCGGAGGGAACCTACATCTCCCCGGAACAGAAAGCCAAGTATGAAGCCCTTATCAATCAGAGATCTCAAGTTCTCAGAGACCGAGAGGCAAGCTGGAGATTAAGAAGCAGAGCCATCTGGCTCAAGGAAGGGGATGAGAACACAAAGTTTTTTCACCGGTTTGCAAATGGACGGAAATCGATCAACACTATCTGGGAGCTGCAAAATGACCAGGGCCAACAGGTCCACACCTCCAGAGAACTTGCCTCCCTCGCCTCCTCACACTTCAGGAACATATACACGGCCCCGAGGGAAGCAAGTTTGCTAGAGATCATGAGAGTGGCCAAGCTCTTCCCCAGGTTCGTGGATGACGAGGATGCAGCTGATCTCACTAAAGAAATTACAATGGGAGAGCTGGAAGCCACCGTTCGGGGTTTCCAAAGAGACAAAAGCTCGGGACCTGATGGCTGGTCCATCGAATTCTATCTAGCCTTCTTTGATCTTCTGGGCCAGGACCTCCTTAAAGTGATCAATCATTGTAGCCTCTCAGGAAAAATCCCCTCGGCCATCAAAGCCACCTTCATTGCTCTCATCCCCAAATCCGACAAGCCAGCTTCTTTCAATGATTTTAGGCCCATCTCGCTCTGCAACTGCCTATATAAGATCATGGCCAAAATCCTTGCGAACAGGCTCAAACCCATCCTTTCAGCCCACATCTCCCCTGAACAATTTGCTTTCCTCCATCGCCGCCAGATCCATGAAGCTATTGGTACTGCACAAGAACTCCTCCACTCGATGCAGAGCAAGAATTTGAAAGGAATGATCCTAAAGGTAGATCTCTCAAAAGCTTTCGATAGGGCAAACCTGCTCTACATCCGAATGCTTCTCACCCATCTGGGTTTTCCCTATATGTTCATCAAGAGGATTATGAGTTGCATTTCTGATGTGCCGTACAGTGTCCTACTTAATGGTTCCCCCACTCCTTTCTTCTCTGCCGAAAGAGGTCTCCGGCAGGGGTGCCCCCTATCCCCTTTACTTTTCCTACTTATCATGGAAGGGCTAAGCAGATTGATAGCGTCAGAACACAGGAGGGGCAGGATTAATGGCATAAAAATCACGGAAAATTGCTCTCTCACTCACCTCCTGTTTGTAGATGATGTGCTCATCTTCTTAAACGGCAGTTTGGCCGACACCTCAGCCTTACAACTTGTATTCGACCTCTTTCAGAAGGCTACAGGCATGATCATAAATGTTCACAAATCCACCCTCACAGCAATAGGCTGCTCGCAACATGAGGTCTTCTACATAAAAAACCAGTTCCCTTTCCAATTACACCCGATGGAGGATGGGCTGAAATATCTTGGCTTTTGAGTGAAACACGGGGGATACAAAATTGCTGACTGGATATGGCTTATTGCAAAGGTGGAGAAGAGATTAAATGTGTGGTATAACAGATATCTCACCAGGGCTGGAAGACTCACCCTTATAAAAGCAGTGCTGGAAGCAACCCCTGTATACTGGATGTCGTTGGCTTGGATACCAAGAGGAATCCTAACCAGACTCCAAAAGATATGCTGCAGATTCCTATGGAAGGGGAACAAACAGGGGAACCTCTTCGCCTGGGTAAAATGGGATACCATAGCGAGGCCCAAGAAATGGGGAGGATGGGGCATAAAAAGATTGGATTTTTTTGCAAAAGCTCTGGCAGCAAAGCTAGGATGGCAACTCATCACCTCCCACAGCCTCTGGACAACAGTAGTAGTGGAAAAATATATTGCCCCGGAAAGCATCTTCGGCTGGATCTGTAGGGAACACAGGGGAAGCAGAAGACACTCAAACATATGGAAAGCTGTTCTCAATTCCCTCCCCCTCATTCGGGAAGGTCTAACTTGGAGGATACATCAGGGGAACGCAGTCCACATAGGAGTAGACCCCTGGATTGGGTGTGGTAATGCCCATCGTCTTCCAGCACAACTAACGGATCATCTTTTGTACCAAGGTGTCTCTCACATAGCCCATATAGCAGACCTAGAAAACTCCACTTTTCTCCAGCAGGCCTGGAAGACAGCACTAGATCTCCACATTCCGGAACAGTGGCGGCATGACTGGGAGAATTACACAGAAGCCCTCACTCAAGCACACATCAGGATAACGGAAGAAGAAGATGAGATAGTTTGGGCACATGCAAAAAATGGTTCATACACTCCTAAGGAAGGTTACCTAAAGCTCATGCGACAATTTCAGCCAGAAAATGCTCAGCAGTGGTGGAAAGCTATATGGAAACTCAAAGCAGCTCCCAGAACGCGAATGCTTATGTGGACCATCCTTTTCAACAAAATTCCCACAGGCTCAAACTTGAAAAAACGATCTTTCCATGGGCCTTTCTGGTGCCACTTTTGCAGGTGTAATGAGGAAGACACTGAACATCTTTTTCTGTCCTGCCCGGTTGTCTTTGAACAATGGTCCCTCATTTCTTCTCAATCTCCCTCCCTCAAACAATGGCAAGGACAGTCAATTATAGAAGCCTGGCTGAATTGGCTAGAGAATCACTCGGGCAAAGATAGGAACATCCCCCTCCTCATGTGCTGGGCTATCTGGACGGCGAGGAATCGAGCAATTTTTGACCAAAAAATCCCATCCTGGCCATCCATCAGATCCCACATCCTTGCTGATTTCGCACTCCTCCCTGATGATCCCCCACAGCCCCCTCCTCGATCCATTCTCTCGGAACACATCGACAAATCTTACCCCTGGGCCTATTTTGATGGCTCAGCACAAGCGGATGGCTGTGGGGGAGGAGCCCTCCTCTTCCTAAGGGAAGATCACTGCTTCAAATTACAAATATACCTGGGAAGGGGCACAAATAATTACGCCGAGCTTTCCACAGCCAAACACCTTATCCACTTTGCACTTGAAAAACGCTGCACAAAACTTCAACTGTTTGGAGACTCAAAACTTGTCTGCAACTGGCTCAACAGAAAATCTATCTGCTCTGTTTTTTCTTTGAGACATATTCTGGATGAGACACACAGGCTTATAGCAGTTTTTGAAAAATTTGATTGTCATCATATTTACAGGGAGCGCAACACAAGGGCGGACCTCCTATCAAAACAGGCAGCGCAAAGGCAAGAAGAAGACTGGTTAATACAGGAAGAAGTGGATGGAACTTTCCATCAACACTATCACAGGCCTTTTGTAGATCTGCACGCTCAAAGGGAGATATAGCTATGATGACGGTCCCATCCTATCCACACAGTTTTTTGTTTTTTTGACCCACAGGGTTTTCTACAAAGCAGCGGAGATGCAGCTGCTGTAAACAACTGATAGATTCATTATAGGCACTTTTTCATGATACCACAGGTCTTGGGCTTTTTTGTTAATTTCCAGGGTTATACTCATAAGTCTCCCTGCGTGGAGCACACATATATTTTTACACGCTTTCTCTGTTTTATGATACAACATCCATCTGAGAACCGTAACTCCCTGCGTGGAGGCAAAAACTGGTTTTTGTGCTACTTGTACATGGTTGTAGTCAAACTGTGTTATTTTGCTACTATCCGGGAGGCGGCCAGCCTCATTATGCATATGCTTAGGCATCTACAGAATGTAATTTCTTATGATCTAATAGAAATTACGACTTTTTCTACGGGAAAAAAAAAATATGGGGCTCAGGCCCATTAAACAAATAACAAAAATACTAAAAGGATTTAAGAACGAATAGGATGATAAAATACATAAAAAACACGAAAGATCAAGAAAATAAACTCTAATGAAGAATAAATCAACAACAAATACTATAAAAAGGATGCCAATACCTACATAGATAAACAAACAAACAAAATAAATCCCAAAAGAAGCCTAAAAAACTAAGAGGACAGGGCAGGGACCCAACTTCTACTAATATTCCAACCATCATCTCTATTCAAATTATTGGGTCTTTTTTCAATTTCTAGGGCTTCCCTCAATTTACGATGATGGAAATGACTAACCCTAGCAACGACTTGGGCCTCCTCAATGCAAATGTGATGCTTAGATTTATCTACATTCTCCACCAAAGCAGAGGAGCAGGTCCTGCTATGCTTGATGTCAACAACATGCTCACGAATCCTTTGATTAATCGAGCGACCAATCTCACCAATGTAGTGAGTCCCACAAGAGCATGGGATAATGTAAACACCCTTCATATTCTTAGGGTCCACTAGGTCTTTTACAGATATAAGGGAACTCCGGATGGTATTTAAAGGCTTAAAGGTTGAAGCCACCTTATGCATCCTTACGATCCTCACAATCTTGTCAGTGGTCCCTTAGATAAAAGGGAGATGAACACCAAAAAATCGATCCTTGGTATCTTTCTTAGCACTAGAACCTTTTTCAGCTCTAAGGAAAGCCTTAGTACATTGGTGTCTACTATACCCACTATTAAAGAAAACACTTAGGAGATGTGCTCTCTCTTCCTTGAGATGGTTCTCATCGAAAACTCTTAAAGCTTTAGTTGCTAAGATGTTGAGATGTTGTAAGGAAAACCCAACACCCCCCATTATTGACTCAAATAATGGAGACCCTCAATAAATTTTTGGTTAAGAATCTTTTATAATTTTCACTTAAGTTAATTGTCTTACAATTTTTTCGTTTTCATCGGATTTCCATTGAAATTATTTCATTGAATCTGACTTTTCACAAGCTTTCCATCTATACTTGTTTCAACTCATTTGGTCAATCAGTTTGTAAATGACATTCCTTTGAAGTTTAATCATTTTCTCGCCTGGACTAAAAATATAAATAAATGTATAAAATTCATTTTCATAGCTAATTAAGTTCAATAGTCATTCATTGTAAATATTAAATCTTATTTAATTTTTACTAATATTCTTTCATTTCTCACTAACTGTCCTACAAAATGACCCAACTAAGTTGTACAACAGATGAAAACGCATTTTAGGATCTTGGTAATTTACTCCAATTTATTATTATAAAACAAATTGTGAAGCTCAGAACACCAAAATTGCAAAAAGGTAGAAGCCCAATTTGTATGACCAGTAATTCATGTGGGCCCTACTTTACCTCCCTTCTCCTCCTCCTAAATAAATTTGTGATAAAAAATTGAATTTGTGAAATTGTGATTTCCCATATCGCAATATCACCAAGCATCTCGATTAATCAATTTGTGATTTTGCAATCGGATTTTATGCGATATGCGATGGTTAAAAAACTTTTTAATATAAGTTTTGGTTCACTCCTTATGCCTCTTATTCCTCCACCTCACGTCACCCCACCTCACACTCCACTCACCTCCATCACCTTATCTCTCCATAAACTCATGTGAGCCTCTTTATAACTCCATGCCTCACCTCTCCACACCTCCACTATCACTTATATATAATGGTTGATTTCAATGATTTGTAAAATAAATATTGGTTTATTCTAATGGTCTATTCGATATATAATGATTGATTTCAATGGTTTGTTTAAAATATTAAAATATAATATTATATATTATAATATAACATAATTCATATTATAATATAAGTATTATAAAATAATACTTTAATTATTAATTTATATTTAATTTTGTTTAATTAAAATTGTAATAAATTAATAACATATTTATAATTAATTCGTATTAATTAATTAATATTAACATTCTAAGTTAGGATTGGAATTTAATTAAAAATTCTGATTTTTAGCCGAGGCAACAGAAATCCCAGAATTCTAGCAATTTTAATATACCAACTGTTGGCATTATGTTTCAGGTGTTGTCCTTGATGGAAAACTCTTTCAGGTGGTAAATCAAGAAGGACGCAGGAAATATGTTCAGCAAATGCGTCCCCGCAAGTCTACCATACAGAACCCGCGTCCAGGGACGCTGGCCAGCCGTTCAGAAGGTGCGTCCGCCCAGTGCACACATTTCAAGGTAGAGAAAAGCTCGTGGGGGCTTCTTGTGTGGTATCTAGCCGACGGTTGTGTGTTTCTATGGTGTCGGCTCGTGGTATTGTTCCACGCTTTGGGGAGAAGCTTGCCTATATAAAGCAAAGGAGTTCATTTGGATTAATCATCATCTTGGTTGATCATCTCTTGGTGAGATCTAGTCCATATCTTTAAGGGTAAATCTTCTAATGGACTACGATCTATATGGCGCATGATCAGATCTGTGGATCTGAGTGTTTGGGTTGGTTCTGAAGTCCTCTTATCTTCTATATCTAAAGGGACGCAGATTCAGTGAAGGGAAAGTGCGCCGGGACGCAGTACAGTAAAGGATCAGGTGCGTCTCTGTAGCGAAGGACGCGGCGCGACTGTGGTATTGGGTGCGTCTCTGAAGCGAAAGACGCGGCGCGATAGTGTTGATGTGTGCGTCGGTCGCAGACAAGCAAAAAGGAACAGTGCGTCGGCACGCAGAACAGCATAAGGTATACTGCGTCCAGTCGCAGGCCACAGAAAGAAAATATGCGTCCCTGTCTTAAGATGATCTGTTGACTGTATATTTCTGTTCATAAGGTGTTCTGGGTTGTTTCTGTAATTACTGATCTGATATCTATAGTAGACTGTATCTGTTGTATACTTGTTGATCATTTGATTCTTCATGAAAAGAAGTAGGGGGTTGTAGCTCCCTTCCAGGAGAAGTCTGGAAAACGAGAAAGAGTTGTAGCTCTTTGCAGGTTGCAGCCTGCGTGCTGGTAAAGGACTGCACCAGTACAAAATCATTGTAAAAAGAAATTCTTGAAAGAAGATAGAGACATTATTGCAGCAGGTGGTTTTTCTCCCGCATTGGGTTTCCACCTTACATCTTGTGTTCTTTGGTGTGACTGTCTATTTTCTTTATTCATGCTCATTGTTTTATGGTACTGATATGCAAGAATATTTCAAAAGATCAAATAAGGAAGATTTGGTAAATTGCTAGATAATACTGATTCACCCCCCTCTCAGTATTATTTCCAACAATTGGTATCAGAGCAGGTCCTTCAGAACAGCTTGATCGCTTGAAGGTAGATCGATCATCATGAGCAACTACGAGAGAGAAGCATCAATCAGGCCACCCGTCTTCGATGGGACAAACTTCAATTATTGGAAGGTAAGAGTTACTGCATATCTTCAATCTCTTGGTACAGAAGTTTGGAACATTGTAGAATCAGGCTATGCCTTTCCTTCAGTTACTCCTACCGATCCAGCTGAGAAAAAGCAGTATGAAACAAATGCAAAAGCAGTCAGTACTCTATTAGGAAGTATATCTCAAACAGAGTTCATGAAGGTCATGCACTTCAAATCAGCAAAAGAAATATGGGACAAAATGATCACTAGCTATGAAGGAGATGAACAGGTAAAAGAAGCTAAACTTCAAACTCTCAGGATTCAATATGAGACTCTCAAGATGTATAATGATGAAAGTGTGGCTAATTATTTTCTTCGGGTAGATGAGATTGTTAATTGTATGAAAAATTTGGGTGAAGAAATAAAAGAGACTATAGTAGTTCAAAAGATTCTAAGATCTTTATCTCCCAAGTTTGAATCTAAAGTATCTGCAGTAGAAGAAAAGGAAAATCTCCGTGTTCTCACTATGTCTCAGCTGCATGGAATTCTAACTGCTTATGAAATGAGAAAGGGAGGTCCATCAGACAGAAGGGAAGCTGCTTTTAAAGCATCAGGCAAAGAAGATCACTATGAAGCAAGTCATGTTCCAGAAGAAGAGGAAGAAGAATCAAACTTTGTCAGAAATCTTCAAAGGGGTTCTGGAAGGTTCAGAGGTAAGCTACCTTTCAAATGTTTTGCTTGTGGAAGAGTAGGTCATTATGCTGCAAAATGTTCTTATAAGGATAAAGGAAAGGAACCAGTTAGATGGAACAAGAAACAGGGTACAAATAAGAAAAGCTACTACACCCATGAAGATAGCGATGGCTTATCAAACAGTGATGAAGATGAACAAGGTAACAAATATAGATTGTTAATGGCATTTGAAGATGATAATTATGAGGATGCTATAGATGTGGATAACCTTTATGATGAAATTACTAGACTCAAGAGATGTATAGAAGAAAAGAACATGATTATTGATACTCTACAATTTCAGATTGATGAAAAGGAAAAACATCTTGAAAAATTAGAAGGTGAAATTGTTGGTCTTAGAAAAGAAATTGAGAAAACAAAAACTATTAATCTCAAGTTTGTCAAAGGATCTGAAACGTTGAATGAGATTATCAATGTGCAGCGGTCTCCACTAAATAAGACAGGTCTGGGCTACAATGGAGAAACTTCTCAAGCTTCCACTTCAAAAAGTTATCTTGATGCAGCAAGAAGAAATGAGCAAGAACACAAGGAAGATCATCAGGTAAAGCAGGGACAAACTTCAAACTATCAGGGGCAATCCAGCTTAAGGGTGAACAAAAGCCACAACCAGCCACAGGTAAAATCTTCTCAATTTGGTTCAAGAATAGATGAAAATAGAAATTACAATCAGTTGGTTGGTAGATTCAATAATCGCAGAAACTTCTTCAATGGACAATGCTTTTCTTGCCATAACTTTGGTCACAAAGCAGCCCAATGTGTTGCGTATAAAACAATCATGACTAGGGAAGCTCAAAAACAAAGAAGCATGACAGGGATTACAAAAAGGACCTATAACAATTTTTCAGCTCTTGAAAATGAAGTTGAATGCTCTATTTGCAATAATTTTGGACATGAAGATGTTGAATGCAGAAGCAGGTTTCCGGAAAGAAAGGTACAAGAACAAAAAAGGGAACAAACCTCAGGCACCAAAACATGGAAAATAAAGGAACCTCAAACAGAAAGATGTGGGATAGCATTCTATGCAGAAGGACAAGAAAATCTATGGTACATTGACAGTGGATGTTCAAAGCATATGACAGGTGATAAAGAAAAACTTGAATCTTATTCTAATTTAGAAAAGGGAAAGAAAGTCTCTTTTGGAAATGATACTCCTGCAACTATAAAAGGAAAAGGTATTGCTCCTTTAAAAGAAGATGTTAAGGCTGGAAATGTTTTGTTTGTTGATGGACTAAAGCATAATCTTCTAAGTGTAAGCCAGATGTGTGATCAAAGAACCGAGGTTATATTCAGATCAAATGGATGTCTTGTTCGTGATCTTGATACAGGTAAAACAGTTCTCAAAGGAAAAAGAACTTCAAATAATCTATACATTTTTGATGAAGAACAACAACAATGCTATCTAAGCAAGGATGAAGAGCACTGGTTATGGCATCGAAGGTTGGGACATCTAAGCTTCTCACAAATAAGGAAAGCTTGCAAATATCAGGCAGTTCGCGATCTTCCAGATATCAAGATTCCTGACAACACCATGTGCAGATCATGTCAGTTTGGAAAACAGACTAGAACTAACTTTCCAGAGAAAGAAGGATCAGCCAGCATGCCTCTTGAGCTAGTACATACAGATGTATGTGGACCATTCAGAAAAAGAACACCTAGAGGAGAGGAACACTTGATATTATTTATTGACGATTTCTCCAGGTTTGTTTGGTTAGGACTTATGAAGCACAAAGATGAAGCTTTCGAAAAGTTCAAATCCTTCAAAGCCTTGGCTGAAAATGAATCAGGTCACAAGATTAAGTGCCTCAGATCCGACAGAGGTGGAGAATTTACTTCAAATGAATTTTTTGATTTCTGTGATGAACATGGAATAAGGAGAGAATTTTCTACAGCTAGAACTCCTCAGCAAAATGGAGTAGTGGAAAGAATGAACAGAACAATCCAGCAAATGGCTCGTGCTATGCTTGATGAATCAGGAACTCCTGCAACCTTCTGGGGTGAAGCTGCACATGCGGCAGTTATTATTCTCAACAAGACAAATGTCCGAGTGAACAGCACTCAAACTCCTCATGAGCTCTGGAGTGGTAAAACTCCTTCGGTAAAGCACTTCAAAATCTTTGGGAGCAAATGCTATATCAAAAATACTGAGGAGCAGCTTGGCAAACTTGATCCTAGAGCAGATGAAGGAATTCTTCTTGGCTACTCTCCACATAGCAAAGCATACAAATGCTACAATAAAAGACTTGGCAGAATTGTTGACAGCATTGATGTAGTGGTTGATGAGAAAGGATACATTCCTAGGCAAATACATCGTGAAGACATTGAAGAAGATGAAAGCTACCCTCAAAGACAGAATGATGAAGAAGAAGAACCGCAAGAACAATTTCAAGACGGACCTCACGAAGAAACAGAAGAAAGAACAAGAATAGAAGAAAAGACTCCATCCAGATATGTTCAAAAGAACCATCCAGAATCTCAGATCATGGGACAAAAGGAAGCAGGTATACAAACTAGAAGAACAGTTGCAGAAGCTTCAAGTTATTTGGCATTACTCTCCTCTACTGAACCACAAAATGTGAAAGAAGCATGCAAAGATGAATGTTGGGTGAAAGCAATGGATGAAGAACTTGAGCAAATCGAAAAGAACAACACTTGGGAGCTGGTTCCTAGACCAAAGGATAAGAATGTTATCGGAACAAAATGGGTTTTCAAAAATAAATTGAATGAAAATGGAGAAGTAATTAGAAACAAAGCCAGACTTGTTTGTAAAGGGTATGCACAGCAAGAAGGAATAGACTTTGAAGAAACTTTTGCTCCTGTTGCAAGACTTGAGGCCATCCGAATGTTTCTTGCTCTCTCAAGTTGTCAGAACTTCAAAGTATTTCAAATGGATGTGAAATCAGCTTTTCTGAATGGAGACTTGGATGAAGAAGTGTACATTGAACAGCCATATGGTTTCATTCTTGGAAACGATCCAAATCTTGTATGCCGATTAAAAAAGGCTCTCTATGGTCTCAAACAAGCTCCAAGGGCTTGGTACTACCGGTTGGACAAATATCTTCATCAACAAGGTTTTTCAAAAGGTTCAGCAGATAGCAATCTTTATATAAAAGTTGAAAATGACAAATTACTAATACTTGTTGTGTATGTAGATGACATTATTTTTGGCAGTAATGAAGAAGCTATGAGTCAAAGCTTTGCCTCAGTCATGCAGAAAGAATTTGAGATGTCCTTGCTAGGAGAACTGACATACTTTCTTGGTTTGCAAATCCAACAAAAGAAAGGAGGAATCCTTTTATCTCAAACCAAGTATCTCAAGCAGATTTTGAAGAAATATGGCATGGAAGATGCAAAACCAGTATGTACACCCATGGTTACAGGATGTAGTCTCAGTGCAAATGACGAATCTGCAGCAGTTCATCAACCAACCTACAGATCTATGATTGGAAGTCTACTATATTTGACAGGTACCCGACCAGACATCATGCATGCAGTTGGAATAGTTGGAAGGTTTCAGGCAAATCCAAAGGAGACTCATCTTCAAGCAGTAAAGAGAATCTTCAAATATCTTCAAGGGACTCAAAATTATGGCCTATGGTATCCTAGAGATACAGATCTCACTCTTCATGCTTATACAGATGCAGATTGGGCCGGAAGCGTGGATGACAGGAAAAGCACAAGTGGTGGTGCATTCTTTATGGGTTCTAGACTGGTATCTTGGTTCAGCAAGAAACAGAGTTCAATTGCCTTGTCTACAGCTGAAGCGGAATATGTTGCGGCTGCATCTTGTTGCACCCAACTTCTTTGGATGATGCAGACTTTGCAGGATTATCAAATCACTTGTACACCTCCTATTCCTATCTTATGTGACAACACAAGTGCAATCAGCATCTCAAAGAATCCGGTTATGCATTCAAAAACCAAGCACATACCAATCAAGTACCATTTTCTCCGGGAACAAGTACTTGAACAGAAGGTCAAGTTGGAGTATGTTCCTTCTAAGGAACAAGTTGCTGATATTTTCACCAAACCGTT
This sequence comes from Pinus tabuliformis, assembly GCA_031772625.1. Taxonomy (NCBI): domain Eukaryota; kingdom Viridiplantae; phylum Streptophyta; class Pinopsida; order Pinales; family Pinaceae; genus Pinus; species Pinus tabuliformis. Next base: position 122,400,415 of record CM062810.1, on the reverse strand, counting down.
GCCCAGGGACACTTTTGAATACCTCAGGCAAAAGCTGGGGGTTGTTGATGCATCATCTCACTGTTGACCATCTTCCTATTGATGGTATAGGCTCAGGGGGAGCACATAATGCATTGTTGGCATTATGGAGAAGGAGATCTTGGAAATAGCTGCAATATGTCTCTGTCTCCTTCATGATGGATTTCTGGTTACAAATCTGGAGAAGCTTGAGCATAGGGGGAGCATACCCTTTGCTCTTGATGTCAAAGGGGGAGAATGATGAAGCTGAAGCTTATGTGGTTGCCATCAAGTCCAAAGGGGGAGTTTGTTGGCATTATGTTTCAGGTGTTGTCCTTGATGGCAAACTCTTTCAGGTGGTAAATCAAGAAGGACGCAGGAAATATGTTCAGCAAATGCGTCCCCGCAAGTCTACCATACAGAACCCGCGTCCAGGGACGCTGGCCAGCCGTTCAGAAGGTGCGTCCGCCCAGTGCACACATTTCAAGGTAGAGAAAAGCTCGTGGGGGCTTCTTGTGTGGTATCTAGCCGACGGTTGTGTGTTTCTATGGTGTCGGCTCGTGGTATTGTTCCACGCTTTGGGGAGAAGCTTGCCTATATAAAGCAAAGGAGTTCATTTGGATTAATCATCATCTTGGTTCATCATCTCTTGGTGAGATCTAGTCCATATCTTTAAGGGTAAATCTTCTAATGGACTACGATCTATATGGCGCATGATCAGATCTGTGGATCTAAGTGTTTGGGTTGGTTCTGAAGTCCTCTTATCTTCTATATCTAAAGGGACGCAGATTCAGTGAAGGGAAAGTGCGCCGGGACGCAGTACAGTAAAGGATCAGGTGCGTCTCTGTAGCGAAGGACGCGGCGCGACTATGGTATTGGGTGCGTCTCTGAAGCGAAAGACGCGGCGCGATAGCGTTGATGTGTGCGTCGGTCGCAGACAAGCAAAAAGGAACAGTGCGTCGGCACGCAGAACAGCATAAGGTATACTGCGTCCAGTCGCAGGCCACAGAAAGAAAATATGCGTCCCTGTCTTAAGATGATCTGTTGACTGTATATTTCTGTTCATAAGGTGTTCTGGGTTGTTTCTGTAATTACTGATCTGATATCTATAGTAGACTGTATCTGTTGTATACTTGTTGTTCATTTGATTCTTCATGAAAAGAAGTAGGGGGTTGTAACTCCCTTCCAGGAGAAGTCTGGAAAACGAGAAAGAGTTGTAGCTCTTTGCAGGTTGCAGCCTGCGTGCTGGTAAAGGACTGCACCAGTACAAAATCATTGTAAAAAGAAATTCTTGAAAGAAGATAGAGACATTATTGCAGCAGGTGGTTTTTCTCCCGCATTGGGTTTCCACCTTACATCTTGTGTTCTTTGGTGTGACTGTCTATTTTCTTTATTCATGCTCATTGTTTTATGGTACTGATATGCAAGAATATTTCAAAAGATCAAATAAGGAAGATTTGGTAAATTGCTAGATAATACTGATTCACCCCCCTCTCAGTATTATTTCCAACACCAACATCAGAAGCCCCTAAATGGAGTTTTACTTGGCCAAATGAGGCCCAAGATGGCTCATTGGAAAGATAAAATTGTGGAGATATTTATGAAGTGGATTAGTTTCTATATTTTATCATTTATTGGGTATAAAAGGCTCCGAATTTTAAACAAAATCATTTTTTTGAGTTTTATTTTCTGCTTTCTTATTTGCCCACAACTTCTTCTGAGTGCAGATTCATTCGTAAATAATCTCCTTGGCTAATTAAATCATCATAGACATCAATAGAAAGCTCATATTTCCTTTTTAATTAGTTATTTAATTGAATTTGATTGGATTTCTTTTAATTCTAAATTTAGCATTTTTTATTTTAATTTTGTATCTTAATTTTGTTTTGATTTGTTTTGCAGGAAAATAGTTGAAGAGATGAAAAGAAAAGAATCTCAATCAATAAGAAGGCTCTATCAATATAAGAATGAAATTTTTGAGCCACTGAGAATTGATTAAACAAATTTATTCTTCAACAAACTTTCCTATTATAAATTCTTTTGTAAATATTATAAATACCACATTGTATAATGTAAGAAGGGCTTCTCTCCTCTGCAATTCTGGAATTCTAAAACCATTTCTGTACTAGGCAAGAGTAAAAATCTCAGATCTAAGGATTATTGAAGATTTTTCTTTTGCATTTTAAATTATGTATGAAGGGCAAAGTTTGCATTATTGTGGCTCTTGTTTTGAAAGCAAAAGTTCAAGTATTGTAAAGAACTATTGGAGACTGGAGCTGAAGAAATGGATTCAATAAATTGGCATTTATAATACTATTATTTTAAACGTTGGTTTCATTTTGTGATGATAGGAATGTGTCAATTTACTTTCATATTTGTGCACATTTGTCGGTATGGGTAATTTGTCTCTATTTTATGTTATTATTTATCTCTGCTCTTATGGGCTGAATTATTATTTCTGAGTAACTATTTACTTATAAATTTGTCTTTTAATACTGGTTTAATAAATAGTGATATGTTGTAAACTTTTTCTGCATATTATTGTTTAATTATTCAAGTTACTGATTAAATGATCAAAATCATTCTGCGAACTTCTTCCTGAGTGTTGTTGGTTGATTATTTCAGTTAAGAGGTTCCTAAATAGGATGTGTTTGGTATTCATAATGCCAATTAATTGAACTACTTCATTAGCTTGATATCCATTATAAGACAAACATATTTCAAATCCCAATACTTTAAATATCTTGCTCTCAGTTGGGTTAGATCTATATCTGCCTAATTGAGATAGGATTAGGATTTAGTTTTTTTTCTTCCATTATAGAATAAATTTGCATTTAGATTAATTTCTACATTTTTTAAGTCCTCTTCCCAAAGAGGAAAACTTTAGTAGTGGCTTGGCTAAGTCCCAAATCAGCTTAAGGATCAATTTCTTGCTTAATTAGCAAGAGGGTCGATCTGATGTCTCTTCTCCATTGGTGAATGAAAGTCATATTTTAAAGCCACTGGAGATTGAAAAAAGGTAACCAGACCTAGTTGAGTCAGTTGGAACCACCATTCCAAATGGAGAAGGAGCTGCTTTAAGGTCCGGACCAGGTGGCCATCCCCCATGTTCTTGCAGTGAATTTCGAGGCTTCAACATTTTGGCGCTAGAAGGAGGGCTTGAAACTTGTTGTCTAAGTAGAGTATTTGTATTCTAACATCTTATTATTTATCACGATGTCTCCTCTTAAACTTCCAATTTAGAGTTGTATCCATTGACGTGCATCTTCCAATACTCCACCTAAAGTGGTAAGACTCTTGTCTCAGGTAAAATTTAATGGTAATAGAAATTCTTCTACTTTTAATCATGTCTTTCAATTTATTCAAGAATTTTCGAACTATGATTTTCAAAAAATTGATGAAGCCATTTTATGCAGAATCTTTACTCTCACGTTCATGTCGAAGGCCAGAAACTGGTGTCGAACTCTTCCAGTTGCCTCAATTCACAACTGGGATAAATTTGTTAGAATGTTCCTTTGTAAATTTGATGGCTATAACTATGAACATGTATGTGACGATTTTAAATATTTACAAAGATTCGAAAATGAATCTTTGATTGATTTTACCATCAGGTTTCATTTAAATTATTTTAAATTTAAAATCGAAGAAAAACCTACAGATGAGGAATTATTAGATTTCTATGAACATATTTGCCCTCTTCCTCCCATTCATAATCCATGTGAAATTATTTCAATCTTTGCTTAAACTCCTTCCAATTACATTAACACAATTGAGAATTCCAATATGAAGATGCAAATAAATCATGATGAAGTGTCCTCTAATATGTAGATCAATTTCTTCATTTAGTGCGCACTTCTTACAGTATTGATAGTGGTCAAGATGCACCTTCACATGTCAGTGAATCTCAATCACAAAGCTTGGAAAATTTCACTGCACAAATGCAAGAAGATACTAGCAATAATTGTAAAGAAAGCATGGCTTTGAAATATGAAAATCAGTATGTGTTAAATTCAGAAAATTAAAACATAATTTAGCAAGTACAAGCAATAACCAAAGTTTCCAATAACACACAGTTTGCTATACAAATTTCTAAATTCTTTTATGATGAAAAAATGCCAAATTTATGACAACAAAGCAATATTTTTCAAGAAAGCACAAGTACAAAGATGAATGATCTCAAATCTGAAACTTACAATGAGCAAAAATCGCAAGAATTACTAAAAAAAAGACACTTTTATAACTATTGCTTTTGATTCTCATTTTTCACTTTATCCTGGTATTTTTTACTAATTGCAATTTATCTTCTCTTGACATTAATGATATTTTAGAAAACAGAGAGACTGATCTTAATGAATTGTCAATTAATTTTTATCAAGATAGAGAATTAAGCATTGATTATTCTTCTAGCATTAATAAACATGTGCTTTATATTCTTTCTTGTTTTGATACATTGGATGAGATTGAAAAGAATTCCAATGAATGTTGTTAGGTCATTTATGATAGTTACTTTGACATTGAGGACACTTATTTGTCTACTTCACTATTGAATCCTCATCATCAAAGTCTAATCAAATGTGAAAATGAAGAACACTCTAATTCAGAAATTATTTCAAACAGTTCTCATTTTCAAACAATTAATCATACTCATGATTTCAGCATTCAAGAAAACATTCCAATCTATAATTTATATGATGATCAAGATCTCATTTCTATTCATAGTCATGATTATTTTTTTGTAATTCACAAGTTAGTATTATAAATCATTGAAATTGTATTATTCTGACCAAGTCTTGTGAAAATGAAATTATTTTAAATCAATCCCAATTGTGTTGTAACAATAATTGTAACACTAATGTAAACTATGATTTTATTTTATTATTTTTCCTTCATTTATTTTGTTTAAATTCATATTTGTTTTCTGTTTTTAATTTTCGATTTTTAGATAATTTGTGCTGGCATATTGAGCAGTTCAACATTAAACACTCAATTGATGTATTACCTAAATGAGGAAATGATGTTTCATATTCTAATCGGTTACTTCTACCTTTTCAAAGGTAGTGCCAACAAGAGAGTGTATTTTCTCAATATGACCAACTACCTAATTTAATTAATGATCTTCCATTGTATCTAACAGGTTTCCACCCATTTTTCATAGACCCATTTGAAAAATATTTGGAAAGTTCTCCTTTGTGGAAGATTGTTAATAGTTGAATACTTGCACATAACACTAACATATTTATGCATGCCATTGAATCTAAAAGCTCATTTTAACAATCTGGCATGTTATCTTCTCTTTTGAATCCAATCCAGTTATCAATAGAAATTCATCCATATTTCTGTGATCCAATTAAAATTTAATTAAAAAGAACATTGCAAGAGAAGGTAATTGTAAATAAGCTGCTAACGGTAACTATAAATTCTGCTTTTAAATTTATTTTCCTTAGTTTAATTTTATTTGTATTTTTGCTACTAATGATTGATCTATACATACATGCAGGAATTAAAATGCTTACATGAGTACATTGGAAGTATGACTACATCTAGTCATGTTTTCCTCATTAAGTTAGGAATAGAAATAGATCAATATAGATTACATTTCTTTTCTGTTAACACCTATTTCGTTATTTCAGATTTCAATAAAGCAAGTAATGAATCTGAATTCTTATGGACATTCCATTTCATTTTTGGAAAAACAACTTGGAATATTTTAGAAGCTCTTAAGATCATACACATTTATGAAAAGAACTTGATTGTTTCCTTTTGGAAAAAATTCATCATGATGATCATACATGAAGAAATTCCAAGAATAAGATACAAATTGATAACCCTTAATTCATGAGTATGTATGAAAAAGAGCTCAGTTTCACCACTCTTGTCTTCCGATATAAATTTGAGGTGGATGCAATATGAAAATTCATTATTTAGCATTTTATATTAAATAAATAGATGATCTTGAACATATGAGAATTTTGAAAAATATATAGGAGAAATTGAAAATTCATAAGGTAAACTTACAATCAAAATTCTTCTAAGTATGCATTTTAAAAGTTTATCTTCATCTATTATTTGATTTTCTTTTTCATAATTTATTGTCTATTTATGTTCTGTTTATTTTTGCAGGTCATCATTGCTTTGATTTTGGAGATTTGGAACAAGCAGGAAACTATTTTAAATTTGTAGCATGCTCAGTGAAGTATTAGTTGTTTTGTCAGAATTTGAAGATTCATTAATTTTTCTTATATATTCCATTAAAATTTCGTTTAGACTTTTAAATACATTATCAGGAAATTCATGTTGGATCATTATAATATCACAACTCTCCTCATAAAAAAGTTGCAATAACATCTTCCTCCAATCGAATAATCCGATGGTTAATCAAATTATTGAATGAAGTTTTTATAGAAAGGAAAAATTGAGTTGGGCACTTTTATTTTGAATACTTTAAAAACATCCCAATCTCATTATATTTCTGTATAGAATTATCAGAGCATCCCAATGTTGGGACATTTCATATAAAGCATCAATTGAAGTATTGCGATATCCACCAAATTTCGGACTCGATACCACATTTAATTCTAGTTCTGAAAGATATCGCATCTGCTCATAAAATCACAATTTCGATGAAGCGCATGTTTTAAAAAGTTCCGATGTTCTGGACCAGATATGGCATTTAAATTTAGTTTTAAAAGATATCGTGTACATACATACATCACAATTTCGATTGGGGCATACGTTTAAAAGTTCTGAGGTCTCAGATCCAATATGAAATTAAATCCATATAATTTAACGATCAGGTCTGTTCCATATCGCATCTCGGCATATCAACGATATTACATGCCGTATTGAAAATCTTTCGATTGCTGATTTATTATAAAATTCAAAGATAGTCCCACCAATTTGCCACATCATCCATCACAGCCCCGCAACCGCAAAATAATATTGGTGTGTCCTTTTAACAAATCCTATCTTTGATTCTCCAATATTGAAATCACTCTATAGCATCACATATCTTCACATAGCAATTGTGATGTCACATTTTTACATAGCATTTGCCCATATTGCAAATTTGTTATCGCAACACTTGTATCGCATCGCAAAATTCAATGAGGCATTGCCTTAAGATTTACCGATGTGATAAACTTTGATATATGTCTCTTTTCCATTGTCATTTAACTATCATATATTATTCAATCACATATCGACAAAGGTGAAGCTCACAGTTTGAAGTTTTGCATGGAAGAAAAATTTGCGATGTAGGAAATTTGATAAGACGTTGTGTTAAAGATTTTAAGGCACCCTTGGGCAATCACTATGATAATGAAGCAATCAATAAAAAAATTTTAGCATGGTTAGATCATTTTTATTTTTCTTATATTTAAGTTTTAGATATATCGCTCTATATTTAATATATGAAATTCAAGACCTTCCCATCTACACACCTGTATTTCATTATCTTGGATTTGGTCTTAATTCTGAAATATTTATGAAAATCATGGAATTGATATGAAACTTATAATATTATAAGAACATTCATCGTTGCAATTAATTAAAAGACGTTCTTTCATTTATGATGAATTCAGTTCACTTCAAATCCTTAGAACATGAAACATTGTTTTCTTCTAGTTTGTTGTTTGTTTTAGTATAGATTTAATAAATGATGATTTTGGATTAATAAGATTTCAGTTAGTTCGACTTCTTCATGCTTTTAATTCTAATTACCGTAAGAAGTTAGCTAGTATTGAAGAAAATGATACCTTTCGGGTAAGATTAAATGCAATTCTCCAATGGTAAGTTTCATATACCCATTCTTATTACTTTTCTTTTGTTTTTAGTTTTTTTTTTTTAATTTTTGTTGATATTGAACTCTGTTTTTCCAGGTCTTCATGAATCTATTGCACCTCTACTAAATCAGTGTTGAATTTCATTCTCTTTTGTTTAGTTTGCTTTGAGATTCTTGAAAGAAGCAATGATAATCGTCATTGAATCAATGAAACTGGGGAGTTTCTTAACCTTTAGTTTGTTTCTTTAATAATTCATTTTGTTAGAAAATAGTTAAGATGATGTTTTGAAACAAAATAATTGACACTAGACAGGAATTTTTTTGTTGTCACTAAATGTTATCATCACTGCTATCGGAACCAAAATGCTTATAACTCTAAAAGATAAAATTTATCTAAAATCTCAACAAAATAAGAAACATTTACATGATTATTTTCTTTTACTTCATCTCGTTGAGACATTGGTATAAACTGTCTTGTTGGAGTTTTTCTTTTAAAGATATGGATTTTTCTTTTTGCCTTCTTCCTTTTTATTTTTTATTACTAAATACTTTTCTTACTTTAGTTATAGAATTATTTTCCTTTTGCTTTCAGTTTTGATTTCATTTTGGTGACTCTACCATGATTTATATGAAAGGAATTTTTCCTCTCCTGACAGTGATTGACATACATGGGAAATCTCTTAACTCTATCCATTGCATGAATTTCATTTATCATTAAAGGCATATCCTTATGGAACCATAATTAATCTTGCTTTAAATCATTTTCATGGAGGAACACACATTTTTTCTAGGTGATTGAGTTTACTTTTTCAAGGAAAGAATTGATTTGAGTTTAATACAATGAATCCCTCCCACACCTCCACATAAAAGATTCGGATTGATAGTTGCAGGGAAAGAATTTGAAGCAAACATTATGAAAGTATTATGTCCATTAAACATAAATCTCTATTTCCATCCCACCTCTTTCACTCAAATGCATCATAAACTAAAAGTTTGCAAATACGCTTATCAAAAGAGTGATTAAAGAGGAAGCATGGGCAATACAAGTAAACTCTTCGGGGCTATGGACGCTCGCTGGCAACAGGACTAGGCTTGTATAGCATAAAAGAAAATTTCACTGGGGTAATGTTCAGGCTCGTTGGCAGCGAAGCGATGTCAGAGACAATCATAAACTGGATATATGCTTTATCAAAAACTCCTATCTCTACCTTCTTCTATTACTATATGAGGTAGTTTTAAAATAATTTTTCCCAAATTTGGATTCATGAATTTTACTTGACTCTCTTTTAAGTACTTATCTTTACAAGCTCATATTACTTAATCTATTTGTGTGGGACCTATGGAAATGTTTTACTATTAGCTAGTTTCTTGAACTCCATTATTTTTAACCTTTGGGTAAATTGAAGTTCATTATCTTTAACTAAAGATAACTCGTTCTTCCCAGTGTGTCGTCATTGTTATAAAAAAAACCTAACACCCCCCATTATTGACTTATTGACTCAAATAATGGGGAACCTTTCTATAAATTTTTGGCTAAGCATCAAGTTTTATAATTTTCGTTTACGTTAATTGTCTTACAATTTTTTCATTTTTCATCGGATTTCCATTGAAATTGTTTCATTGAATCCCTATTTTGTATTTTAATTTTGTTTTGATTTGGTTTGCAAGGAAACAATAGAAGAGATGAAGAGAAAAGGATCTCAATCAATAAGAAGGCTCCAGCAATAGAAGAATGAAATTTTTGAACCAATAAGAATTCATTAAACAAATTTATTCTTCAACTAACTTTCATATTCTAAATTCTTCTGTAAATATTATAAATACTAGATTATAGAATGTAAAAAGGGCTTTTCTCATCTGCAATTTTGGAATTCTAAAAGTGTTTTTGTAATAGGGATTTAGAGTTGTAGGTGGGAGAAGTAAAAATCTTGGATCTGAGGATTATTGAAGATTTTTCTTTTGCATTCTAAATTATGTATGCAGGGCAGAGTTTGCACTATTGTGGCTCTTGTTTTGAAAGCAAAAGTTCAAGTGTTGTAGAGGACTATTAGAGACCGGAGCTGGAGAAATGGATTCAATAAATTGGTATTTATAATACTATTATAAATAAAACCAGTCTCTCAATTAATTCTTTCACATCATGAAGATGAACCACCGTTGCTGGTTCGAAACGTCGATCTAAAACGAAATTGAATGCGATGGATCCAGAAGAAAATCTACACAAACATGAGACTCGCAGAAACCTAAAAAAAAATACTATTATTTTAAATGCTGGTTTCATTTTATGATGACAAGAATGTGTCAATTTACTTTCATATTTGTGCACTTTTGTCGGTATGGGTAATTTGTCTCTATTTTATATTATTATTTATCTCTACTCTTATGGGTTGAATTCTAATTTCTAAGTAACTATTTACTGAGAAATCTGTCTTTTAAATTGGTTTAATAAATAGTGATATGTTGTGAACTTTTTCCGCATATTATTATTTAGTTATTCAATTTATTGATTAAATGATCAAAATCATTCTACGAAATTCTTCCTGAGTGTTGTGGGTTGATTATTTCAGTTAAGAGGTTCCTAAATAAGATGTGTTTGGTATTCATAATGTCAGTTAATTGAACTATTTCGTTAACTTGATATCCATTATAAGCTAGACATATTTAAATCCCAATACTTTAAATATCTTGCTCTCGGTTGGATTAGATCTATATCTACCTAATTGAGATAGGATTAGGATTTAGTTCCTTTTGCTTCCATTATAGAATAAGTTTGCATTTAGATTAATTTCTACATTCTTTAAGTCCTCTTCCCAAAGAAGAAAACTTTAGTAGTGGCTTCGCTGAGCCCCAAATCAACTTAAGGATCAATTTCTTACCTGATCAGCAAAAGGGTCGATCTGATGTCTCTTCTCCATTGGTGAATGAAATAATATTTTAAAGCCATTAGAGATTGAGAGAAGGTAACTAGACTTAGTTAAACCAGTTGGAACCACCATTCTAAATGGAAAAGGTGCTGCTTTTAGGTCCGAACCGGGTGGTCATCCCCCATGTTGTTGCAGCAAATTTCAAGGCTTCAACATGAGAACACCAAGCTTTTGAGCTGGGAAATGATGAGAATTAGCATGAAGATATTGTTTTGTATGAGTTTTTTTACGATATACATGATGAGAGAAAGAGTCATCACCATTCCTTGAGAACGGGACGTCAAGGAAGGGAAGACTAGGTCATTACATTCAAATTCCATGGTGAACTTTATAGAACTAAATTGGCTGTTAAGATGGAGGAAAAATAGTTCTAACTTTTATTTACCATGGGACCAAATGACAAAAGTGTCATCCACAAACCTCTTCCACATCTTAGGCAGAAGATGAGAAGAAGCTAAGGCCTTCGATTCAAAATCCTCCATTAATAGATTAGCAACCACAGGGGGGGGAACCCATGGCGACACCATAAGTTTGCTCATAAAATGCCCCATTTAATGAAAAGATAGTAGAAGTAAGATAAATACCAACTAAATAAGTCGTATCAGGATTTGTGATGCACTTGATGACTTCGATGGTCTCGTTGATAGGGATATTAGTGTAGAGGGAGACCACATCGAAACTCACAAGCTTGTCATATGGATCAAGCTTGAAACTCTTTAACTCATTAACAAACGATGCAGAGTCCTTGACAAAGGATTTTGTATGGCCAACAAAGGGCTTAAGCTTCTAGGCTAAATATTTAGTAAAAAGATAAGTTGGCCCTCCTATCATTTCGACAATGGGTCTCAGAGGAGCCCCTTCCTTATGAATATTTGGTAGACCATAGATTCTAGGGGTAAGAGGGAAACTTTCAATAATCTTATGACTGAACGAGTTGACTAAGCTACTAGCCTTTATAGCAAGAGCCACACTTTGGAAATCTTCTATGATTTTACAATCCACCCCATGAACTTTACTTTACATCCCATGAACTTTACTTCCATCTATGTGTGGTTACAAAGTTAAGAGTCTTTTTCAAAGGTTGGATGACTCCTCTTGCTATAACAATTTCAAGCTACCACTAGTGGGGTCCACACAACACTTTTAATAACTCAATGTTCATGCTTTGATCCAAACTCGGCCTCTTCTTGTTGGCACGTTAATTCAGGGGTTTGGAAATCTCAAACCCCATATTTCTCTCACCTAAACTTCAATTTGTACTTCTTTAAACCCATATACACATTCCTTTATTGAATCATGAGCAGAATTATCAGGACAATATGATCTTGATTTGAATGTTCTATTAATGCTTTACACTACTCTCTCAAACTTGAACTGATGACCTATATGAATCAAACTCTGAATTGGTTTACTTGCAAATAATAAATCATTCTACACATTACAAGAATTGACTTATATGTATTTTATTTAGCATATAATTATGAACTAGTATAGAACACACAATAATATCAACTCAATAGCGGAGGAAACAATGTAATATTATTATTTAATATTTGTGCATGTTTTCTTGTAATCACATGGATTTATCTTATCTCTCTATCTCTAACTTGACTTTAGATTTTGACATTCTTGGCCCTAGCCACTCTCGCTTTCTTAAACTTTTCTTGTGTCCTTTTACCTCTCTCAACTTTATCTTATTCTATTGTATTGTACTCTCTCGTATTATTATAGTCATCACACATTTGTCTATATACAATAAAATAGTTTTTGGGTAATCATCTCTTCATAGAAAATATCAATTATATCCTAAAACCTCTAACTCCTCCAACAACTAGTGAATTCAATGTTGACGAGGAAACAATCCTTCATTTCTCTAATCAATCTCTATTACATTAAGAAAATCAAATTTATATCTCTAATTAAATTAAAATAAATCATATTAAGGGAGCCCACTCCCTTTAGTAAATGTGGTAAGACCTCCTTGGTCTTGTTGAGAAATACTACTGCATCAAGACTCCTATCATTTAACTCCTTGTCAATAAGTTGTTTGTCAATTTGATTAGCAATATATTAATAGGAGGTTGTATAGAGGAGACAAAGGGATAGAGGAAAGAGGCTTCAACTAGGACTTAAGTTATCTTGTTGATTTATATTAAGCATAAGGAATATTAATCACGCTACAAATAAACAAACAAAAATGCAAGAAAAACAATCGAACTAACTCTCAAAAATTTAATAGAATAAGTTTTTTTTTTTTTTTTTCTTTCAGATCTAAGGAAGAATCATGAAATCCTTCCCCAATGGGGTCACTACTTTTTGTTGTGGAGAAATATCTTCTACACATAGGTAAGTACTCCATCAAATCTGCCCTTTATCTGAAATAGACTATATGATAGACCATTATATGGATTTCCACGAGAACTAATATGACCAATCCTAATTCATGCCTCAACAGCTACAAAGTTCTAGCCCCTAGCACGTGATACCTGCACACAAGAAAGCCAACATATCAATTTCAGAATTTCTTAAACATGAGGAATATTAATCACACATAGATCTAACTTGATGTACTCAACAACACCAAATGTATTAATCACTTGCATATAAAGCTAAATGATAGATGATGGTAGACAAGGAAAATTTTTGGGGCGAATGTTCGCCCTTTGGGGAAATTAAGGGGTTTTAAATTTTTAGTGGGCGAATATTTTGTATCATAGTACATTTTTACAAATCACCTCAAATAGGCCACCTTATTTTAAGGGAGGGGGTAAAAAAGGTAAAGTTTGCCCTTGAAATTAGGACTTACAACCTTCTATTCGCCCATTTTCAAGAATAGGTTTTATTTAAGTGAATCCATTCGCCCATTTTCAAGAATAGGTTTTATTTAAGTGAATCCTATGGGCCAAATACCATATTTATAAAAGAGGTATGGTAAATTAATAAAAATATAAATAAATTAGAGGTATGGTAAATAAATAAAACATTTTTTATATTTACTCCATAAGTCACCTTATATACATGTAACGGTGTAAACAAATAAAAATATAAGTAAAGTGGAGGTACGGTAAATAAATAAAACGTCTTTCTATACTTACTCAAAAGGTATGGTAAATAAATAAAAATATAAATAAACTACACGTATGGTAAATAAATAAAACCTCTTTTTATATTTAGTCTATAACCCTCGTTCTATTTATGAAGGCTCAAGAAAGAGGTTTTATTTAAGTGAATCCTATGGGCCAAATACCATATTTGTAAAAGAGGTATGGTAAATTAATAAAAATATAAATAAACGAGAGGTATGGTAAACAAATAAAACATTTTTTTATATTTACTCCATAATTCACCTTATATTTACGAACACTCAAAAAATGGGTTATATTTAGGTGAAACCTATGGCCAAAATACTATGGGACAAATACCATGGACTAGATTGTTATTAATACCATGCAAAAAACCATTATTAACCCTAATATTAGAATTAATAAAAATAAAAATGGCACATGGTATTGACCCATGGTATTCACCAAAATGGCACATGGTATTTGTTACACAGTAATTTGTCACCATCCCTGTTACTCCTCTTGTCGTACCTTGGAGGACCCATCCCGGGAGTTATAAGAAGTGACAAAGTCTAAAAACACTTGCATTATGTTCCCCTGAGTATGTACTCCATGTTCCCTGAAGACACCTTCTGCAGATCATCCCTAAAAAGTGCTCTTTTTCCATTGGCGCAAGTCCACAGTATCCTACCCGCGCCAATGATGGAGATCCTCAAAAGAGGGCGCGACCATTGGCGCTCTATCTTAGAGCAACAGTTGCGCCAACCAAATTTAGTCGTGCTTTTTGCCTTAATGCACGTCCGACTGTTGTTTCCTTCATTACATGGAGCTTTTCTGAGGATAGAAAATCAGTTTTTGTCGAGCTTTATCCATCTTTATGGCTTTTGCTAATTCCACGAAAGGTGTCCTGGTTCATCGCATCCTCCTCCCTTCTTCATCTATATAAGCTTGTCATTATGCATTGGACAAGCTAGTGCGAGAGTGTTGGTGTTAGTGTTATGCTAGTGATTTGGTAATTGAGTTATAGTAGCGATGATTATTGGTCATGGAGAGAATGCTAATGAGTGCTAGAGAGGTTATGCTGCCGGAGAGGAGATGCATGTCAAGACACATATAGTTACTCACCCAGCCAGGAGAAGGGTCGACGTCAGAACAATGGTTGTAACTTTTCCTGTTTATTAATTGATGAGCAACTGCTATTATAGTTCCAATCTCATTATCTGTCATGGTGATATGTTGATTTATTTCCTTTCTGACTGAAATATAGTTGTGCCTTGGTAGTTTTTATGTTGGTATCTGTCTCTTCCTTTGCATGAGCAGGTATTCGTTATGATCTGTTGGAGCAAGGGATCGAGGATATCAACTCTGCTTCAATCATAGCGTTGGACTCCAGGTTAGTCTTCTTGATTCACCTTTGATGCATAACTAGGAACTTGCGTAGCAGCGTGGTTTGTTTGTGGCTAGTTCTGTGATAGGCTAGTGGGATCGCCTCTGTCCGCAGAGGGGATTTACCTTACCAACAAATTGGCGACTCCGCTGGGGAGTAACTCTTTGATTTCTGTCTTGCATGTTAATTTTCTTCTGCTTGCTTGAGTGCATGAGCTTCCTGAGTCAATTTTGAGTTGATTCTTTACTGTTTGACCCATCTGAGCACTGTCAACCCGACCTGAGGTCGTATCTTTTATCTTTTTAGTTGGCAAGCTTAATTGGCGCGGTTATTTCTCTGACAGTCGCGCCAGTTGGCGCACGTTGCTCAAAAGCAACTCGCGCCAATTCTGTGGTAGCGCAAGTTGCAGGCTGACAGTCGCGCCAGCTCTGTAAATTTTTCCTGTGTGTGGGTGGAAAGCTCATTCAGTCTCTTTATATATCTCTTTCAGCCTCTGGAACTGTGTTGAACCTCTGCTTGACTGGTTTTAGCCTGTATCCCTCAGCTGTTTGCTTATTTCCAGTGACTTTGTATGTCTAGCCTTCTGTGGGAAGTTTCGGTCTCTTGATCATCCAGTCAGCTTGTTGATTGTTCTACACTTATCCAGTGCTTTGTTAAAGCTT
The DNA here is from genome assembly GCA_031772625.1 of Pinus tabuliformis. Classification (NCBI taxonomy): domain Eukaryota; kingdom Viridiplantae; phylum Streptophyta; class Pinopsida; order Pinales; family Pinaceae; genus Pinus; species Pinus tabuliformis. The sequence goes on along the minus strand of CM062810.1, from coordinate 122,384,603 downwards.
GATCTCCTATACTCTGAATACTTCACTTCTAGCCTCTTTGAAGTTCACTAGTTTTTATGTTTTTCCTTGCTTGCATGGTTCATTTTGTGTTTTAGAATTGGTTCTATTTCATTGACTGAACTTGGATTGTGCATATCTCTTAGAATTTGTTTACATGCATCATGCCATCTTAAAGGAAAGAAAAACAAAAAATCTCTTGCATTATAGTAGTTAGCATTTATTGTTATTTGTTGCTATTAAAAAGAAAAGACAAAATTTCGTTTCTTGTTATTAGCTGCATTAGGATCTTTGTTCTTTGTTGAAGTGATCATTTCGTTTGTGAAAAAGATCTCAACCCTCCTGTAGATAGAATTCATCGAATCAAATGATTTAATTCCGGCATATAGTTTGCATGTAAGAAGTTTTCGAGATATCACATACGGTAGGACCAAAAAACTGAAACATAATCAAAGATAAACTTTAAAATGAACTCAATGAACATAACAACGCATTGGAACATAACGCAAACACTCTAGAGGTCTAGGTTAGAGACGTGTTCCGACGTCGTTAAACCTGGTAGTTTATCGTCGAGTGGTTGGGTGATTCCTCCACGGTGAAACGGTAGCTACCAATACGGACTGTGCTCCCACGTATCGTCGAGTATATATTGGGAGACCCCCATAGGAATAAAGCCTTTATCCATAGGAAGCCGTGTCAGCCGCCCTACTATTCGCAATGCAGTGAACACAGCATTCACGAAGATCGACCACCCGTACCCTAAAAAGTATTCTGTGGTTTTGCAAAAAGTTTGGCACACCCTCTACCTAGAATTCCAGAGCAGTCACTTTTGATCCTTTTCGGACTCCCTAAACGAAAAGGTGCCTGTGAGCGTCTTGTCACTTCGTGCTCATTAAATATTCGAAGGAGACTAGAGTCATCTTTTACCCTTTTCTCGACTCTTAAAAAATGAAAAGGTTAAGTTCAGTGTCTTAAAAAAAATTATTGGCCATGATAACATTACCCAATTAGATTTTGCGTGCGTTAGCTTGAGTAGGGTTAATTCTCGTTCAATGGCAGCCTTTCCGGTGCCCACCGGCCAAGGTGTTCCTCCTGATGGGTACCCTCGCCCATTTCCTTATGTTGGAAATGTTGGTGTTCAGTATATCGCAACATTGTCTTTGCCTGGGTTGACCATTGGTTTACCTGTATGGTTGTTTTCAAACTCGGTGGTCTCAAGTGTGATGAATCCTGTCCCACCACCACCTCCTCCACCCGAACAACACCATGTTGATTCTAAGGTGGACCCCTTCCCTTCTTCGCCTATTGCTGCGTCCTCATCTTCTACTTCGCCTGGTGAAACCTTGGATTTCACTAACCAGGTGGCTAAGAAGAAGAAGAAGAAGACCAAAAAGAAGAAGTCTCCTAAGGGAAAGGTCGTATCTACCATGAAGCTATCAGAAGTGGAACCACCTTCTGTTCCTCCGCGGAAGCTCCGGTCTCCTTGTCGATTATGCAAAGGGGACCATTTTCTTTCTGATTGTCCTGGCATTCCCAGGGTCCTAGATATATGGTCCCGTGACCCGACTCGCCCCTTGTTGTCGCAAATTGACGATACCTTACTAGTTGGTAACAGAAAAGGGAAGGTTCGTTTCCCTTGTCGACTTTGTGAAGGTAATCATCTCCTTCGCCTTTGTCCACTGATGGATGAAGCTTCCCGTCTTTTGGCAAGTCTGTCGGATTCCTTACCCCAACTACCCGCTGGATATCAGCGTCTGGTTACATCCGCAGAGCGTCTCTCCACTAACCAAGTGATCAAACATGATTCCTCTTTGGTCCAGCTTTCTCTTCCTGAACCTACCTGTGCTCCGCCTGCTCCAGACCAGTCCCTGGTCGGAACAAGTGATTTATATTCATCATCTACGCACTACTTGATCATCAAAGATGAACCACCTGAGTCCAAACCAACCGAAAGTCCACAGTTCCAACTTACAAGTAACCCGGTCTTTCAAAAGGTCCAGCTTACAAGTGACCCGGTTTTGCCTACAGAAGTTCCATCTTTAGCTGCTCTTACATCTGAATCCAAACCAGTCAACAGTCAAACGGTCCGGATTACAAGTGACCCGGTTTTGCTTTCAGAACTTCCACCCCTAGATGATCCTACATCTGAATCCAAACCAGACAACAGTCAAACGGTCCGGATTACAAGTGACCCGGTTTCGCCTTCAGAAGTTACCTCCTCAGATGATGTTACCACTGCCAAGAATGACAAACCCACCGTCCAAATTCTATTCATTGACATAGACGTTAATGATCAAGTGAGCATCCCTCTCATTTCTTCACAACAGGAAGAAAGTCCATTAGAGGCATACCCGGCTGTCTATCCAGTCCCACCTCCGAGCAACCTAGTTATTTCCTTTAATTGGGATTACCTAGTCAATCCTCGGTTACCAGCCTCCATACCATTTCGAATTATAGTTCAAGTCTATCGCATGGTTATGGCTGGTACAATTATTGATGAAGGATCTCCTGTTAGTATCCTTTCTTCAACAGCTTGGGAAGCACTTGGTTCCCCACTGCTTCTGCCTGAGATGAGAAGCCTTGTAGGTTTCCATTGAGAAATCACTCGACCTTTAGGAATTCTTCCCAATGTACCTATCACGTTAGAAGGGAAGACTATCCAAATGGGTCTCATGGTAGTCCAAGGTCCGTTAGATTACAATTTACTCCTTGGACGAGACTATATTTATCGCATACGTGCTATTGTGTCCTCACTCTTCAGAGTGATGTGTTTTCCGCATGAAGGAAGAACGATCAAAGTCGTAGACCAACTTTCATTCCCCGTTTCACACTTCACATACAGCCATTTGCCATTCCTAAATGGTCTTATTTCCATAGGAAATGCCCCAGCACCCACCCCGTCATTTTGATGACGGCAGCTCACCCGGGCGCGTGACTGAACCCCGGGGGCATCCTCCAATCGAGTCTTTCCAAGTAAGCCTTCATTCCATCCACTCCGTGAATGCCATGAAGCTTGGGGGGCATGTACCTCGATTGGTATAATCATGCTGGGGGCATGCAACAAATTTTTTTAACAAGCAAAGTTCTCCATGGTTCAAGCTTGTGTAAAAATGAACCCATTTACATCTCGTGATTGCCTTTTATCCGCTAAAATTCTGCTAGATGAGCCCTGGTTGTTTCATTCCATCGCTACCATCTTTTTTGGCCGATCATATGCTTTCACTTGGTTGTTTCTCCTTTCCTGAGGAACCGCAGCGATGAGTGGTCTTGTTAGCCAGCCTCTTAACCTTTACGTGTTTCAAGTAAAGTTCCACCATTACCGGAACCAGTTGCTATCCCTTATACCACTCGTTCCTTCAGGAAGAGTCGCCTTTACGCTCTTTTCTGACTCGTAAAATATGAAAAGATCGCCGAGTATTTTTCCCTTTTTGACTCGTTAAAGAAAATAAAAATGGAGGTCCGCTTTCAGCTCTTTTCTGACCATTTAAAGAGGAAAAGATTGCCGAGTCGCTCCTCTTGACTCGTTAAATGGTGATAAGGGGCGGTCGTGTTAAGTTCTTTTTGTCGACCGTTAAAACATAAAAAGATTACCGGGTTTTTGTCGTTTCAAACTCGTTAGTGGTTACGAAACGACGTGGTTTTGACCGTTTTTTTACTTTTTCAGGTCAAAGTCACTAATCATGAAAAGTACTCCTCGATCGTAATGATCGGGCGGTTATTTCGGGTATTATTTTATAATTTTTCGGGCCCGAGAGACACAACTGTACGAAAAAGGACATCCATGGAGTTTCCTTTTCTGCTGTCTTTTCAAACTCTCTAAACAAGAAAAGACGCCGAGTTCTTCCTTTGTCAGACTCGTTAAAACTTAATGACATCGGATTTTGTCACAACACAAGCATATGCTATCCCCATCGAGCTTGTTAAAAATAACTGGGGTACTCGCCAGAAATGGTGGGGGAAAATAAAATTTTTGAACCATAATTGTTACCGTAACGGCAGTATGTCGCTCTTGAACATGGCACTTTTTGCTTTCGTGTCCAAGGTGGGGATATTTCATCTCATATCTTTCACTTGCTTCCATGGATTTGGGTACCCTATTTGACCTCTCATTCACTCATTGCCTCGTCATAATGACCTTTGATACATTGATGTCAAATACTGCCAATTCCGTTAATGTGCCGCCGATATGTTCAAGAGAAGTTGACCTCTGTAAATAAACAACCTCCCTCTGATAGTTCGCACAATCTTGATTCACGACATTATCTCTCTGTCTCGTGTCGATGATGTGGGAAACATTATGGCCCGCCTTCGATCAAGGTCACTCCCTGTCGACTTCAGCTCATTATCCAGGAAGTTGACCTAGAGACTCCCTTCCGGTGCCTTGGAGCCTGCATGCCTCAATGGCAGGTTCTTCGTGTTCGACGTGAGGTTTTCATCATTGGCCTCCGATCGAATGATTCTACGGGTGTTCGACTTCAGCTCATTAATTCACACGCCGTAGATTGTACCTATAGTACCTTGAGGGCCATTGTCATTATTGGTGGTACCTCTCGCGTCTGTTAACAGTTTCCATTATTGACTGGTAATCAGGCGATGTTCATGCATGTTCGACTTCAGCTCATATATTCACATGCTTGGACTTGTACTCTTGTTCGGGTCGAGATGGAGCGCAAGACCCTGGATTGTGTCTGTCGTAATCCAGGCGTGATTCTTGGTACTTGACTCATTCACTGGATGGCTGCGACCATATCTGAGTCAGTTCATTGATCCTAACCAGATGGCTGCGTCCATACTATGGATCCAGATTATTTATGTACTCTCTTATGGATGGCTGCGACCATACCACATACATCTTGTAATTGAACTATCAGTCATGACTCTTAATATAGCTCCTCGGCGGCAGTAACTATATGTGCTCTTGTGTGCTCTTCTGTGTGTGTTCTTGTAAAGCATTTCACCCCTCTCCACCTCTCGGACTTCATGCTTTAGGGGGCATCTGTTACACAGTAATTTGTCACCATCCCTGTTACTCCTCTTTTCGTACCTTGGAGGACCCATCCCGGGAGTTATAAGAAGTGACAAAGTCTAAAAACACTTGCATTATGTTCCCCTGAGTATGTACTCCATGTTCCCTGAAGACACCTTCTGCAGATCATCCCTAAAAAGTGCTCTTTTTCCATTGGCGCAAGTCCACAGTATCCTACCCGCGCCAATGATGGAGATCCTCAAAAGAGGGCGCGACCATTGGTGCTCTATCTTAGAGCAACAGTCGCGCCAACCAAATTTAGTCGTGCTTTTTGCCTTAATGCACGTCCGACTGTTGTTTCCTTCATTACATGGAGCTTTTCTGAGGATAGAAAATCAGTTTTTGTCGAGCTTTATCCATCTTTATGGCTTTTGCTAATTCCACGAAAGGTGTCCCGGTTCATCGCATCCTCCTCCCTTCTTCATCTATATAAGCTTGTCATTATGCATTGGACAAGCTAGTGCGAGAGTGTTGGTGTTAGTGTTATGCTAGTGATTTGGTAATTGAGTTATAGTAGCGATGATTATTGGTCATGGAGAGAATGCTAATGAGTGCTAGAGAGGTTATGCTGCCGGAGAGGAGATGCATGTCAAGACACATATAGTTACTCACCCAGCCAGGAGAAGGGTCGACATCAGAACAATGGTTGTAACTTTTCCTGTTTATTAATTGATGAGCGACTGCTATTATAGTTCCAATCTCATTATCTGTCATGGTGATATGTTGATTTATTTCCTTTCTGACTGAAATATAGTTGTGCCTTGGTAGTTTTTATGTTGGTATCCGTCTCTTCCTTTGCATGAGCAGGTATTCGTTATGATCTGTTGGAGCAAGGAATCGAGGATATCAACTCTGCTTCAATCATAGCGTTGGACTCCAGGTTAGTCTTCTTGATTCACCTTTGATGCATAACTAGGAACTTGCGTAGCAGCGTGGTTTGTTTGTGGCTAGTTCTGTGATAGGCTAGTGGGATCGCCTCTGTCCGCAGAGGGGATTTACCTTACCAACAGTATTGACCCATGGTATTCACCTGGAATGTAGCCTATTTAAATGGGGGAATTAAACCAGCATGTAGCCTATGCTAAGATTCACCTAGGACTTTACAAAGTTTTATTATTTAGTGAAAGACTCGCCAAGATCTTACAAGATTTTATAATTGAATAAAATATTCGCCATGCTTGGTGAGAGATTCGCCAAAAAATTATATATGCATATTATATTATTGATAAAATCGTCTTCCATTTTTCCTATATACCATGGAGATTCGCCCATTTATTATATTTATAAATTTAGGGGAAGTTCTTAAAATTTTCCCTGATGGCAGAGGAAACCATTTAAACATATATTAAAATAAATAAAAGATTACATCAAATATACCTTGAATTCCTAGCTCCTTGCTTCAACTTTACCTTGTCCTTCACACAGACATGAGAAGTGTGACATATAAGGCTAAAGAGTCTCTTTGAAAATGAGAAACATAAATTTGCAATGGGTTCTTTCTTCTTCCCCCTTAAGAGTCCTTTCTTAAATAGATTAATGGAGGAGGCTGGACGATAGGTCTATATCTCTAAAACTTTGGAATCTTGAGTATAATATGAGCTTTAGAGCTCTTAATGTAAGATGAACAACTCATCCAACATTGATCTCCTTGTGAATGATCAAATATAGAAGGCTTGGAGGTGTTCTCAACCTGCCAGTGCTGCAGACATGATCGGTCATGCCTTTCCAATGGTGTAAGAAACGACCAATCGTGCCTGGCCAATGTTGCAGAGAGTGGGTATCCTCCAAAATATAGAAGGCTTTGGAGGTGTTCTCAAGCTGCCAGTGCTGCAGACATGATCGGTCATGCCTTTCCAATGGTGTAAGAAGCGACAAATCGTACCTTGCCAATGTTGCACAGAGCGGCTGTCCTCCAAAACTTAAAAGTACATGTTAATTTTTTATTAAAAAAAATTAATATATATATACCGAACAACGATCAAAGTGAATACACAAGGCATTAACTGATAAGTCTGCAGCCAATATTTGCTTCTGGTCGCTGCTAACTTAAAACGAATTTAGGATCGGCCGTGAACCGAAACATGCAAAACAGCAGCAGGTGAGGAAACAAATGAGAATCGAATAACGTTTCATGTGGGTTATCGAATCCAATTGCATAAAATAGAAACCGGCAGTTTATAATTTTGATATACAAAACTGTAATGAAAATAGAATTCAACTGTAATTTCTGAAATTCAAGGCAAATTTAGACCAATGGTATTTTTTTTAAATATTGGTTAAAAAATATATCCGCTACTATATATAACTTTAGTTTATAAAATACATCTAATGTTTGAATTCTTAGAAAATACATGAAATGGAGGAGAGATCTGCTAAAATCAATAATACCTCTAAGAACGGTTGTCTGGCTTCTGAAGAAAAAGCAGGGGTCTGCTTTCTGGCTTTTGAAGAAGAAGCAGGGGCCATAGAGAGTGATGTTCCCTCCATTGTCGATAAACGTCGCAACGCAGTAGTTATGGTTGAAGTATTGTGCCACCCCAGCTGCTCTCTCATTTGTAAGATCTCTTTATCTGCAATGGACAAGTGCATCTTAAGCTGTTCCAGTGACTTCTGCATGGAAATTATTGTACCCGCACTACCATATACTGGATCTCTTACTCTTGCATAAGCTTCAAACACCAAGCTGGCCACTGCATCTGCTCTCTTATGGATAGGTAGGTCCTGTTTCAGGAAGAATTTTGTAGGCTTCATTACATATAGATTCACACCAGCTGATCACCATTTATAATGGGAATTTTTTTTTTTTCTCTTCTCTTGACTTCAAAATTCACGGAATAAATTGAATAACAACCATAATATAACCAGACCAATAAAATTTATTACCGGATAGGAGTGGTTAAATATATTTCCACGTGTGAACCTTAGTGTAGTTTTATAGTTTTATAACATATAGCTTATACATGGTATTTTAATGTATGTGTCGTCCGTAGTAACAGTTACATAGTACTAATGATTGGGACAAAAGGGGGAGAGTTGAGGGAGTGGGGGCGAGGTGGCTGAACCCTAGATGCCTATGCCTCTGGTTTGTGCCTCTTTTTTGCTTCATGACCTAGTTTCCGGTGGCTTCCTATATGCTGCTGACACTGCTCGATGGCAAAGTTTTACGCGTTGGTTCTGTTAGCCTTGCCATGTAGCACTGACTTTCTAGTATCAGAGAAAAGCTTGGTCTGTTTGGTGGTGTCTTCAAAGGGGCCCCACATGGGTCATTTTCCCTTCTCCTCCTACCCCACTTACTCTTCACCACCTCCATTTCCCTATTTGCTTCGTAAACCGGACAAAGTAACCCCCTTTGACCTTAGCCCCAAGCGGAAAACCCCAAACCAACCATAAAACCCTACCATATGTTTTTGCGCGTTCGTAACTCGCCACACCGCATCCCTGCCGTTAATCACCCCCGCTGATCCAACGGCTCCCATCGCACCCGATAAAGGCGACCCGATCTAGCACTCTCTACTGTCAAAGCATCTCCATAGAAATCCGACGGTCTTCGCATTCATCGCGCTAGCAACTTGTTCGAGCGATAGCGCGCAATGAGAGTGGTTTTTTTCTTTCATCCACCACTACGTGTCAATCATTGAATGGAATCGCTCGGCCTCGGGCATTTACCACTTAGCGCCTGAAAGTGGTGCGATGAAAACCGTTACCGCCCAACCAAACCACCCTCGCCTGTTAAACGCCCGTGCAACTCAAACGCTCGATGACCGTCCGATCTATCCGCTAAAGATCCAACGGCCCTAACACACCCCGCTCCCACCTCAACCAATAGCCTCTGCCAAGCCATCTCCACCGTTCATTTCCCTGATCCAACAGTCATTCTTTTCACTCACCCAAATCGTCCACCTATCCATGCATTCCATGTCCTATGACCATACTGTTGCTCGAAGAAGGGGATGACCAAAGCTGTCAGCATCAGTTACAGTAATATCCTAACAACCACATTTAACAGAAAGCATGGCCAAAGGAGAAAATGACACAGCATGACTCTGTAATTGAATTTATCAGTCATGGACTCCACCTGTACGAGCACTCCAACCACTTAAAGGACAGCACAACACCTGAACGGATCGGATTCACCTGCTGAAACAAGCAACTTCGTTCAGAGACTCCATCGGGCAGTTAAATGTTGTTGGTGGTCAATTATGACCCCTCCATACCTAAACGGCCAAGTGCCATTGTAACGACAACTTATAAATATCCAGAAGCAAGATGTAGTCACGGTTAGCATTTGATGTAACGTTCAACTTCTGGAGACTGTGGACATTTTGTCACTTGTAGCGTCTCATCTTCATTTTCAGAGAATACAAGCTTCTTTTGTTGTTAACTGCTCACTGTCCATTTTCCTCTGTTCTAAGCTTGTACTTGATATGTTGTGTTCTTGATCTCTTGATGTTTAGCACTAGATAATTGTTATCTTATATTTGTGTTAGAATCTTGAATGCATTATTGAATAGGTTGCTCAGGTTTCTTTCTATCTAATGCAGAAGAGCTGTCATCCTGTCTTTGCATTAATAGATTAGATTTGCAAGTTTTTGTACTAGTTGCAGCCAGCCATCACATGGTCTTGTGTATCTGCTAGTGTGGCTAGTATTCTCCATATTCACCTAATATCTAAAACTATGAACATTGGTGGTCTAAAGCCTTGTAGTCTGAGGGTGTTCATGCATGTTTGGAGTGAAACAGAGTAGAAATGGTTATCTGGTTTGAACCAAACCATCATGCTTTCCATTAAACCTTGCAACAATAGTTGAGTTTATATGTTACTAGGCATCTCCGAGCCACAACCTAGGAGAGTTTCTTGGAATCCTAACATAATTGGCACCGTTGCTGGGGAAAGGAGATTAAAGCTCATCGTCCCTAAGAGAACGACACAGATCCAGCTTTGATGATAGACAAAGTCTAGACACATTTTTTGTTGTAATCATCTATCTGGTGACTCTACTGGAGGTCGAACCTCATGGCAACTCCACATCATAGTTCTGGCTCATTTTGTGAGACATACTCGGAGAAATCCTCAGAAATCATCAGCTGACCTAGTACCTGACCCTGAAAAGATTGTCCAGTAGAGAAATACATCACAAAAAGGAGGATCGGGACCAGGTAAACCTAAACAATCTTATGTATCTCTACAAGAAAGGCTTGTAACTGAGCAAGCACATGTTGAAAATATAGAGCCCAGCATTACTAGTGAAGAAATACTCTCAGAGATTCATAAAGCTCCTCGTTCAATAAGTTCCCCTTCTGATCTTAGTCCAAAGAAAACCTCCCCTATAGTCCATCAGTTTCATTTAGCCCTGTCATTTGTTTCTCAGCTTTCTATCATCCAAACTGCCAGTACCCTTCCATCTACCCCAGTCATTGCAGGTTCACAAGCACCCACCAAAATGGAAAGAATCATAGCTGCTAGATATGGACCTCTGGTCCTACCTATTTCTTTGAATGCCATGCCTGTAGGAGAATATCATAAATATATGCCTAAGTTCACTGGTACAGAAGGAGTAACAGCTGAAGAACACCTTGAGTCTTTTTATAGCTATGCTGATAACCTAGATATCAGTGAAGACGATGTGTGGATGAGAGTATTTGTCCAAAGCCTTGATGGGGAGGCTAGGAAGTGGTTCAGGGAGCTTCCCCCTAGGTCTATAGCAGACATTGAAGCATTAGATGATGTGTTTTTAAAACATTAGGGAGATAAGAAAGACCTGTTATACTACCATACTGAGTTTGGCAACCTGAAAAGGGAAAATGGGGAGTCATTGTCTGACTTTAATAAAAGATTCAATTGTATGTATAGCAAGATACCAGCGGAAGTGAAGCCTACCCCCACCTCTGCCAAACTCACTTATGCTAATACCTTTGATTCTGATTTCTACCTGCTATTAAGAGATAGAAGATGTGCTACTCTCGCTGAAATGCAAGATGCAGCCTTGGAAGTAGAATCCAATATGATGGTTGCAGAGAAACTCAAAGGACATGCTGATAGAAGAAGGCAAAGAGGTGAGTCTTCCTCTTCTTCTTCATCTTCAAAACCCAAAATAGACAGAATGACTAAAATGATAGAGTCATTAGCTGCTGAAATATCCAAACTAAAGGTTGAACAGAGTTCTGAGAAAGTAAGGCTTCCTAATACATTTGCTCCTAGGAATCCAAATCCATCCAGAAGAGCAAAAGAAAAATTGCAGAACATTCAGAGGGGCAAAGAAGCCAGTGAAGAACAAAGGGTTAAGACTCATTTCCAAAATGTAGTCATGGAGGAGGAACAGTTTGATGAAGAGGATGAGATTCACTACATGGAAGACAAGGGCAGTGTTGCCTTTTTGACATTAGCTGCCTATGAGGACTCATTACTCAGGGACCACACCAGTCAAGAGTGGGACGGAGAAGCTGTTCTGCACACTAAAGACTAGCAAAGATATAACTTGAGGTCAAGAACAAGTAATGTCAAATAAAACCCTTCCCAAAGAGCTGTTGTCCCCACAGAGCAGTAGATTATCAAGCAGAAGCGATTGATAGTTGATCCCACCATCCTGAAAGCATGAGCTCAAGAGGTAAGAGGCCCTGACAAGTCCCCTTCCCCTTTCAGTTTTGAATCAGAAGTCCAGAAGTTAAAAATATCTGTACCTCTGACAGAACTTGTAAGGAGTGAGGTCTTTAAAAAGCCCATTTCGGATGCTCTTGAGCTGAAAGCCACACAAACATCCAATGGCTATGTGAATTTACAAGATGATAAACCGGCAGTGGTGCTTAGCCTAATGACTAAACCTGCTGATGATAATTCCCCATCATTTTATGTCTCCTTGACCATTCACGACAAAATCCTCCACAACTGTCTGCTAGACACAAGTGCCAGCCATAATCTGATGCCCAAAGCTGTCATGGAAGAGTTAGGCATTGATATTACTAGATCTTATCATGATTTGTTCTCCTTTGATTCGAGGAAGGTGAAATGTCTAGAGTTAATCAAAGACTTGGCCATCACTCTAACACAGTTGCCCATGAAAAGCATCATGATGGATATTGTAGTAGCAGATGTCCCCCCCTAAGTTTGGTATGCTACTTTCCAAAGGGTGGATTAAGAGGTTGGGTGGGACATTACAAAATGACTTGTCTTATGCCAAGGAGAAAGCAGAAGACTATACAAGGAAGCCCAGCTGACCTATATCATCAGTGACGAGAGGAATCCCACTAATATTCCCATTTACGTTGTGGACACTGATTTTGGAGCATGTATTATCCAAATTGAAGAATCCCATAAGGCCTCGGTGTAGCTCAAGAAACCAGTATGCCAGGCCATGGAAGAGGAAGGGACACAAGCTTGGGATATGTTTTTTGATGGAGCTTGTTCAAAGGAAACTGCAGGAGCAGAAGTGGTGCTGGTGTCTCCAAAACAAGAAAGCACACATCTGTCTTTTAAATTGACTTTTCAGGTCACCAACAATATAGCAGAGTATGAGGCTCTGATATTGGGCTTAAACGCTGACAAAGACATAGGAATCAAAGACATAAAGGTGTTTGGAGATGCTAATCTCATCATTCAACAAGTGAACAAAAATTTCCAAGCAAGGCACACTAGGCTGAAAGCATACAAAGATGAGATATGGAGACTCAAAGATGCTTTTGATAGCTTTTGTATCTCATATATTCCTAGAGTAAAAAATCATCTTGTTGATTCTCTTACTGTGTCTGCTAGCATGTTCATCCCTCCCGTGCCCCCTAGATTGGCTTATGAAGTCCAGATAAAATATAGACCATCCTTGCTTGATAATGTCTAGCACTAGAAAGTCTTTGAGGATGATGATGAGATAAATAGGTTTCTGCAAGTCATTGATGAGTTCTCTGAAATGCAAATTGATCAAGAAAATGAAACCTTAGAGGAAGGTCCCCAGCCCCAACTAAGGAACAGAATTGGCCAAGATAGCATTGTACAGCTACCTAGCGATCATATACCTAAAGGGCTGGTGCCTCTAGAGACGTTGTTTGACCATAATGATGTGCCTCATAAGATCGCCCAAAAAGAAAATCAGTCTGTAGTCCATAGGCATAACATAGGGAGTCCAGGTCATCCAAAGTATATAAATCTGTCCACCCATTTGTCTGCTGCCCAAAGTTCTGACTACTGCACCTTAATGAAGGGATTTGTTGATGTCTTTGCCTGGGAATACAATGATCTTAAAACTTATGATAAAAATATCATCCAACATAAGATACCATTAGAGAAAGACACCTTTCCTTTCAAGCAGAAGTTGAGACCCATAAATCCTTTGTTTCTCCCTCTTATTGAAAAAGAAATCAAGAAGTTGTTGGCTGCCAAAATCATAGTTCCTCTGAGGTATTCAAAGTGGGTAGCCAATTTGGTAGTGGTGAGGAAGAAAAGTGGAGAAATCGGGCTATGTGATGATTTTAGGAACTTGAACAAGTGCTTTATGAAAGACAACTATCCCCTCCCAAAGATGGAACATTTACTATAGAAAGTCTCAGGAGCCAAAGTTATGTCTTTCTTGGATGGATTTTCACGGTATAATCAAGTTGTTGTACATCCAAATGATCAAGAAAAGACTGCTTTCACCACTCCTTGGGGAACTTTTATGTACTCTAAGATGCCCTTTGGGCTAATGAATGTTGGAACTACCTTTCAGAGAGCCATGGATATATCATTTGTAGGAGAGAAGGATAAGTTTGTCCTTGTCTACCTGGATGATATAACAGTATACTCCAGTTGCCATCAAGATCATTTGCAATATTTGAAGAAAGTGTTTCTGAAGTGCAAAAGGTTTGGGATATCAGTGAATCCTAATAAGTCACAATTTGCTTTAGAAGAGGGCAAGCTTCTATGACACATTGTTTCTACTGCAGGTGTCAAGATTGACCCAGAGAGAGTGAAAGCGATGTAGAGCTTGTTTGTCCCAAGATCAAAAAAGGACATCTAATCCTTTCTGGGCAAAATAAATTTTTTAAGGATGTTTATTCCTAATTTTTCAAAATTGGTAAAACACATCACCTCTATGCTCAAAAATGGATCAGAGATCAAATGGACTGATGCAACAAGAAGATCTTTTGAAGCCATCAAAAAATCTATTACGAAAGCTCCCACTTTGATCAACCCAGACTATAGCAAGGAGTTCCATATCTTCTCCTTCGCTTCCGGTGACACCCTTGCAACAGTTTTATTGCAGAAATATGATGGGGATTCAGAACGTCCAGTGGCATTTTTCAACAAAACCTTAAGGGATGTTGAACTAAGGTATGATATTGTCGAAAAACAGGCTTATGCTCTTATCAAATATTTAAAGGCTTTTCGAATATATATTCTACACTCCAAAGTAATTGCATATGTGCCCTTTGCATTAGTAAAGGATGTCCTAATGCAGCCAGATGTTGATGGAAGAAGGGCTAAATGGATTGCAAAGCTTATTGAATTCAACATAGAATTGAAGCCCACCAAGCTTATTAAGGGTCAGGGCCTTGCCAAGCTGATGGATGAAGAAAATTGCAGGATGCTAGACATGAATTGGATAAGCACAAACTCAGATGATAGACAGACAGGGGGAGAAACCGTCGAATGAGGACAGAACTAGTCTTTGGTCAAAAATTTGGCCTCTTGTGAATGGTATGATAAAATAGTTCAATTTTTGTTGAAACTAGAAGTCCCCCCAGGCCTTATTTCAAGCCAAGCTAAGACTATTAAGCTCAGAGCAGCCAGGTTCTATATTCATGAAAACTTGCTTTATTGGAGGGATCCATCTGGAATCCTTTTAATATGTCTGGACAAAGAACAATCTGTGGAGGTCATGCATTAGTTTCATTCCATCATCTGTAGAGGACATCACTATTGGAAAACCACAGCCCACAAGATCCTCAGAGCTCGGTATTATTGGACCACTTTGTTTTCTGATGTATTTTCATTTGTAAGGTCCTGTGACAAATGCCAGAGGTTTGAAGGAAAACAGCAGTTGAAGTCCTTACCCTTGAAGCCAATACATACCAGTGGCCCTTTCCAGCAGTGGGGTTTGGATTTCATAGGGGAAATTAATCCACATTCTAGTGGCTAGCACAGATGGATTTTAGTAGCCACTGACTACTTCACTAAATGGATTGAGGTCATCCCTACTAGGAAAGTTGATCACCAGGTTGCCATGAAGTTCTTGACATAAAACATTTTCACTAGGTTTGGTTGTCCACACAAATTGGTTACAGACAATGCAGCAGCCTTTAGGGCAAAATAGTTGGTGGACATGTGTGACTCAATGGGCATTAAGCTAGTGCATTCCACTTCATATTACCCTAAAATTAATGGTTTAGCAGAATCATCTAATAAGAGCCTGATAAGGATAATCAAAAAGCTGCTGGAAGAAAACAAAAGGAATTGGGATTCCAAACTAAAGTTTGCATTGTGGGCTGACAGGGTAACCACCAAGAAATCCACAGGGAATTCTCCGCTCAAGCTGGTATATGGCACTGAGACTGTATTCCCAATCCAGTTGACCCTCCTTGTGGCCAAGTTCTTGCAGGAAGAGAAAAATGAGGAAAATGACATGGCAAAGAGAATTAGTGACTTGGCTGAAGTACATCAAATCAGAGATCAGTTGATTGAAAAGTCCGCAGCACATCAAAAGAGAATTAAGGAAGCCTTTGACAGAAAGGCAAAGATGGACAATTTTCAAATTGGAGACTTGGTTCTTAAATGGAATGCACTAAAGGAAAAGAAAGGCAATCATGGGAAGTTTGATGCTCTGTGGACCGAGTCTTTTGTCATTGTTCAGGTCCATGGGAACAACACTTTCATGCTGCAAAGTATGGAAGGAGAAGCAATTTTTGATGGCCCAGTAAATGGGCGATTTTTGAAAGTTTATGTTAATTAAGGCCTTTATGCCTCAGCATTGTAAATATGTTCTTTTACAAAGTTTAGTGTAGGCTTAATTAGACTCCACGCCTAATGGAACACTAAGAAATATTGTTGATCTTGTTTTTGTGTGAAAGGCAGTGGTCTACGGTTCTTGAAACCTCACAGGGAGGATTTCATCCCCAGAAGGAGCTAGTGTTAGCCCTGCCATGCAGCGCTGACTTTCTAATGTCAGAGAAAAGCTTGGTTTGTTTGGTGGTGTCTTCAAAGGGGCCCCACATGGGTCATTTTCCCTTCTCCTCCTACCCCGCTTACTCTCCACCACCTCTGTTTCCCTATTTGCCTCCTAAACTCGACAAAGTAACCCCCTTTGACCTTAGCCCCAAGTGCAAAACCCCAAACCAACCATAAAACCCTACCATATGTCTTCGCGCATTCATAACTCGCCATGCCACATCCCCGCCATTGATCACCCCCGCCGATCCAACGGCTCCCATCGCACCCGATAAAGGCAACCCGCTCTAGCACTTTCCACCGTCAGATCATCTTTGTAGAGATCTGACGGTCTTCGCATTCATCACACTAGCAACTTCATCGAGAGATAGCGCACGATGAGAATGGTTTTTCTCTCTCATCTGCTGCTACGTGTCAATCATTGAATGGAATCACTCGGCCCCAGGCATTTACCACTTAGCGCCCGATAGTGGTGCCATAAAAACCGTTACCGCCCGACCAAACTGCCCTCGCATGTTAAATGCCCGTGCAACTCCAACCCCCAATGACCGTCTGATCTATCCACTGAAGATCCAACGGCCCTAACACACCCCACTCCCACCTCAACTGATAGCCTCCGTCGAGCCATCTCCACCGTTCATTTCCCCAATCCGACGGTCATTCTTTCTACTCACCCAAATCTTCCATCTATCCATGCATTCCACATTCTATGACCATACTGTTGCCTGAAGAAGGAGATGACCAATTCTGTCAGCATCAGTTATAGTAATATCCCCAACAACCACATTTAACAGAAAGCATGGCCAAAGGAGGAAAGGACATACCACGACTCTGTAACTGAATTTATCAGTCATGGACTCCACCGATATGAGCATTCCAACCACTTAAAGGACAGCACATCACCTGAACAGATCAGATTCACCCGCTGAAACAAGCAACTTCGTTCAGAGACTCTATCAGGCGGTCAAATGCAGTTGGTGGTCAATTATGACCCCTCCATACCTAAACGGCCAGGTGTCATTGTAACGAAAACTTATAAATATCCAAAAGCATGATGTAGTCAGGGTTGGCATTTGATGTAAGGTTCAACTTCTAGAGACTGTAGACATTTTGTCACTTGCAGCGTCTCATCTTCATTTTCAGCAAATACAAGCTTCTTTTGTTGTTAACTGCTCACTATCCATTTTCCTTTGTTCCAAGCTTGTACCTGATATGTTGTGTTCTTGATCTCTTTATGTTTAGCACTAGATAAATGTCATCTTATCTATGTGTTAGTATCTTGAATGCATCACTTAATAGGTTGCTCAGGTTTATTTTTATCTAATGCAGGAGAGTTGTCATCCTGTCTTTGCATTAATAGATTAGATTTGCAGGTTTCTGTACTAGTTGCAGCCAGCCATCACATGGTCTTGTGTATCTGCTGGTGTGGTTAGTATTCTTCATATTCACCTAATATCTAAAGCTGTGAACATTGATAGTCTAAAACCTTGTATTATGAGGGTGTTCATGCATGTTTGGAAGGAAATAGAGTAGAAGTGGTTATCTGGCTTGAACCAAACCATCATGCCTTCCATTAAACCTTGCAACAATAGGTGAGTTTATATGTTACAACGCATCTCTAAGCTACAACCTAGGAGAGTTTCTTGGAATCCTAAAAGGTTCTTGTATCATGCATGCGTTTCAAGGGGATAATTTGAGGGAATGGGGGCGAGGAGGCTGCCCTAGCCGCCTCTACCCTTGGTTCGTGCTTTTCCATTTCTTGACCAGGTCTCGAGGGCTGGGCTCCGGGTTTCTCGTTTGCTGTCGTCAATTTTTTGGAGGTGTATTGTGCCTATGCCTACGTCAATTTGGTGTCGAGGATTGTTATTCGTGGTTTGAATGGTGCGGCCTTCTTTGTCAACATCACCATGGGAACTTTCTTTTGGTGCTACCCATTTGGATTGCACTGTGGTTGTAGCGGGTTCTGTTGGGGTTTATGCCCCATTCCTTTTGCTGCCTTGATTTTTGGGCTTTTTGTTTTGGGTTCCTGGGTGGCCTGTGCCCTGGATACATTCTGGCTTTTGGTAGTTTTTGCCATAGCTGTGTGTATGTGTTTGTGTTTGTGTCACAGGTGGAGGATTTTGGCTCCTGTTTTTTATTTTTGTTTTTGTTGGGTTTTTAACGGTTTTTTGTAAATGATTCGAAGCCTTTTTTTTAGGACTTTTCACAGGTACTTCTTTTGGAGTTTTCTATTTGGACATAACTGCACTATAAGTGGGGCTTGTGCCCACTATTCTACATATGCTATCAATCTACAAGATGTAATTTTCTAATATTATCAATGAAAATTATGATTTTTCCATGGGAAAAAAAAAACAAAACAAAAACAAAAACAAAAAATCAAAAACAGAAAATAGAAAACAGTTACATAGTACTAATATAAATAGTATATTTATATAAATTAAATAGTTGACAAAGTTGAATAGATATTAAAAATTTTATTATATATTATTAAAATTTCAAAAAAAAATTAAAATAAAATAAATTATAATTTTTTATTTAGATAATTGTTGTTATTATTATTATAATTAAAAAGAAATATATGAATTAAACATATATGTTTAAACTTATATGTAAGAAGATTTTTAATCATGGAAATTTTTAATTATAAATAAGCTTTGTTATAATATTATGGGTTCCTCAATTGGGGTTTTGGTTGATAGGACGTTGGAGATAGGGCAAGGAAACTGCTACCTCCATAAACATTTAAAAGGGGGCTAGCGTGCTCAACCCTCCCCTTGCAACACACATGCAAATCGCATACACTATCTTCATTACCATGTCAAACTTTACTTCAGTTAACTATTCTGTGTGGGGAGACCTTGCTCTCTAGTATTTCTGGTATGCCCGGGCTTCTCCCCCATTACAGGTGAGACAATTCCCTTGGGCATCTCACAAAGGAAGTTTCGCATGTGGCTAGAAAACTCGTAGAGTTGTGGCATTATCAATGGGCTCTTTACCAGGCTTGGTCATTGGTGTTTTGTGATGGAATTGAATTAACCTGCACTTGCATGCAAGACATAATGGATTTTGGGTTCGACATTCCTCGAAATAGGCTATGGAAACTGAGTAATGGGCAGGAGATAAGCTCTTTCCATGTTAGAGTGACAATTCCTGGGACTTTGAAGCTACATTAGAGTTGGATGTTGTAGGAGTTTGTTGCGTTAGTTTTTCTTCAGTGTGCACGGCCTCACCAATCCAAGTTCAATGGGCTAGAAAACTTAGGGTATTGTTCTACTCGTTTGGTTTAGAAATTCCATTCTCTATTTTTGTTTCTTGTTGTTGGATGCTCATTTTCTTTGTGTCGAATTCAACAAGGTCGGGTCATGGATTGAATGATGGTGTCTCCTCACAAGCATTAGCCCTTACAAAGATTTTTTCATTTCCATTCCTTTTAATTTTTCCTCCTTTGTCTATTGGCCTTATCCATTCTGGATTCCCAAAACATCTTGGTATTTGCTTGCTCTTGGCTTCCTTATCCTTATCACTTTGAGTTTAAAGTTGTTATGGGCAAGTTATCTTGCCTAGATATTTATCTTTTGGAACAAAATGTTGTGATAGAAAATGCAGAGCCATAGGGGGGCAAGGAGCATAGGCCCTCAAGGAAGGTTGTGAGTCCAATCCCACATACAAGAAGCTACAACCATCTTTTATTCTACCACTCCTCTTAAAATTCAAGAAATAATCCATCAACTTGAATCCCTCACCACCAAAAATCAACAAGTTTATGCAAATTCAGAAATCCAAGAGGAGGTGTCCAATTAGGTTCTTGACCCTAGCCATACCATGGGAAAATAGAGCAAGTACTTGAACTCCATCACCCTCCATTGACAGATGAGAACTCTTGTTGGTAGAGTATTGAAGGAGAAGCATGAGGATCGAAATGATACAGTTTTCTCTTTGAAGGAAATCAAGTGGGAGTGATGATATTAGTGCTCATGTCTTGCTAGTTTGGATACCTGGTTAGCTTACCTTGAAAATCACCTTCAGTGTGACCTAAAACCTCATGCTCCAGCTGGTACAAGAACTTAAGACCCAACTCCACTTACTTCTTCAAACTCTTGATCTCATGTTATGTTTTCTGATATGTATTTAATTTCTTTATGTACTCCAGCATATTGTAGTTTTGAGTAATTTTGAAGTATCATATGTTTTATTTTGAAGTACTTGAACTCCAGCTAATGGTTAACAAATCTAGTTTCCCTTGAGGAAGATTAAGGCTTATCATTGCATGAACTGAAATATTTCTTATGATATATATTGACATTTTGAGGTAATACAATCTTAATTCACAAAAAATATATATCATGAGTAAATATCATGGTTTACTAATAGCACATGTCTAAAAAAACTCGGGTTCATATCAATTTTTTTCCAATTAATCAATTTAATAGAAAGGGTAGAAATGATATAACTGCTTTTGATCTAAATCTCAACCTTTGATCTATGACTACTTCCATGGATATTTTAAAAAATTTCATAAAGATTAAATCGCTATCATCGAGATAATAGTTATTGATAATTAAATTAAAATTCTAGAAAACCCTACTACAAAATAAACATGCCTATGAATATAATTAATTTAGATTAAAATATTATATTATTTATTTAACATATATATTTAATATAAAGAAAACATGTAATATTTTAAAAATACTAATAATAAAATAATCATTTCAATGTCTATATAAATAATTTTTTCAGAGCTTATCTTCATAAAATATTTTATATTAATTTTGTATTTATTTATAAAATAATTGAAAAAAATACAAAAATAATAGTTAAAATAAATAGTATCTTAGGAGGATTTATGAGTACTTTACTATGAAAAATCATGGAGCATGAATAATATTTAGAGAAGTTAAAAGTAGAAAATAAAATACAATAACAAATAATATTGAACATGCAGGTGGACCTGAGGCAGAGATGGTGAGCGTTTGAATTGAACTCGGAGAGATGATGTGAATCACGGTTTCTATAGGGCAAAAATGCCTTGTTCCTATGGAAACCCTTAGCCCTCTTCATTGTTTGCTTCCTCACACATTTCAATATGGTGGAGAACAAGATTGATTTTTTTGAGGATCCTCTTGATGGCCTCAACATATGGAAAACCCCACTCTCGACTTAACCATCACCAAAATATCTTGACACATGAAACCACGAAACAAACCTACCAAATTTAACATTTATGGCAAGAACGACATGTGAAGTTCAGAAGGTTGGGTAGGAGGTACAGTCCTTGACTACCATCCCTCTAAAAATGATCACTGGCATACTACTCAGTGTGAAGCTCTCCCTAAGTTTGGACATGTGTACCCTCCTCCATTTCATGTTTCGTTCTAAAAACTTATTGATCCCTCTTCTCCCTGCTCTCCTCTAGATGTTTCCATCACTATTTCCTTTGTCAATAATCAAACAACCAATCTTTTAGTTTCGTATGTAACTTGCTTACCTAGGAGATGCTTAACAGTGGCTGTCAAAATAATCATTCCATTTTTCTCTCACCTCCACCCATTGATGACCCACTGAGACAAAATATGAAATGCATTAAAATAAAGGTTGAAGAGCCTTCATTAGTACTTGGTAAGGACATGAAATTGAATCAGATTGATAGAATGGAGAAGGTAGTATTAGTATGTCAATTTCCTAACAAAAGAGTGTCAATAATAATTCACCCGAAGTGGACAGAGCATAATTTTTGAATTTCTCTTGGTTATGCCCAAAAAGTCTGATATTGGCTAAAGGATGGATGGATTATTTCACAAACTTGAAAGAGGATGCCCAAATATTGTTGAATGGTAGGTGGTTATAAGGATCTTAAGCTTTACATCTAAAACCCTAGATAATAAATTTTGATGCCTAATTTGAGAAGCAGAAGTTCATGCTCATTTAGGTCCAATTCCTAGTACTTCCTCTAATTTTTTGGTTAGAAGAATTCTTCAAGTAAACTGGGAGCACCTTGATTTTTTTCTATGAAGCAAACTACTCCTTCCAATAAAAAGGATACATAGGTATGCCTTGTATATTGGTTGGTCTAAACTTCATTAAAGGGTTAGTGGCCTCAACTCACTATCTCTAAAGCACCAGCAGATTTTAGACTCTAAGGGGGTTACTTATAAGTGGAGAATATGCCACACAGTACCATCTAAGAAAGCACTTCCCCATAGGGAAACTAAGTAAGAGATGGATCAAAAAATATTTATTGTATGTGGTTTCCCCATCCCTCACCTCTAAAGGATGGTCAGGATGAGTTTTCTCAATCAAGGCCTCCATGCTTGAAACATCTTAACAAGGCTTTAGATCCATTGGAGACCATCTCAGAACCCATATTACCCCCTCTAAATGCTAGTACAGGACTATAATTCAATTCCCAATCTTCCAAGGAGGGTTAACCATCCAAAGATATGTAATATGATTCACAAATCCCTTTAACTAATAATTATGGTTTGCTATTGAGCCCCGTTCCTTCTATGTATTCATGTTCTTCTCTTGTAAGTGATGTCTCAGTGATCAAACTATCAAATCTCACCCTCCCTATTTCCTCTCCACTATTCTCCCCCTTATATACTCCTCCCTATATCCACCCTTTCATTCTTATTGTCTATGTTTCTCTCCTCTCACTATTTGGTTCGGCACCCATTCCTTTTCCTCCCATCTACTCCCCAAGATCTAATTTACCCTTCTCATCCCATCCCCCTCTTTCCCTCTCCTCTAGCTCCTCAAACTTCTTCCTCCTAATGTTGGGAGTAGGCTTGGGCTTTTCCCCTAAAGTATCTTGTAAATCCTAGAGAAAGGGTAAAAAATATTCCCTATCCATTTTTTAGAACTAATCTCATTTTACAATCATATAAGGTAAGAATAAATTCATAATTCAAGCCCTTAAATAATCTAGCCCTATGTCTACCCTCAAATGAAGCTTCTTTCTTTGAGTTGCAGGGGACTAGCCAACCTTGCAAAAAAGTTGGCTATCAAACAACTTGTTGATATTCACTCCGCCCAGATCATGTTCGTCAAATAATCTATAATGCAAGGGGAAAAGGTCATCTCTTCTCTAGAATTTATCCTCACCCAGTGAAATTATCTTACTCTAGACATGACTAGTAGATAAGAGGGAATTGCCTTTGTTGGCATTATGATTCAGGTGTTGTCCTTGATGGCAAACCCATTCAGGTGATAAATCAAGAAGGACGCAGGAAATATGTTCAGCAAGTGCGTCCCCGCAGGTATACCATACAGAACCCGCGTCCAGGGACGCCGACCAGCCGTTCAGGAGGTGCGTCCGCCCAGTGCACACATTTCAAGGCAGAGAAAAGCACGTGGGGGTTTCTTGCGTGGTATCTAGCCGACGGTTTTGTGTTTCTATGGTGTCGGCTCGTGGTATTGTTCCATGTTTTGGGGAGAAGCTTGCCTATATAAAGCAAAGGAGTTCATTTGGATTAAGCATCATCTTGGTTGAATATCTTTTGGTGAGATCTAGTCCAGATCTATGAGGGCGAATCTTCTAATGGACTGTGATCTCTATGGCGCATGATCAGATCTGTGGATCTGAGTGTTTGGGTTGGTTCTGAAGTCCTCATATCTTTTATATCTGAAGGGACGCAGGTTCAGTGAAGGGCAAGTGCGCCGGGACGCAGTACAGTAAAGGCTCAGGGGCGTCTCTGAGGCAAAGGACGCGGTGCGACTGTGTTATTGGGTGCGTCTCTGAAGCAAAAGACGCGGCGCGATAGTGTTTCGGGGTGCGCCGGTCGCAGCAAAGCATAGAGGAACGGTGCGTCTGCACGCAGAACAGCGGAGGGTAGACTGCGTCCAGTCGCAGGCCACAGAAAGAAAATATGCGTCCCTGTCTTAAGATGATCTGTTGACTGTATATTTCTGTTCATAAAGTGTTCTGGGTTATTTCTGTAATTACTGATCTGATATCTGTAGTGGACTGTATCTGTTATATACTTGTTGATCATTTGATTCTTCATGAAAAGAAGTAGGGGGTTGTAGCTCCCTTCCAGGAGAAACTGGAAAACGAGAGAGAGTTGTAGCTCTCTGCAGGTTGCAGCCTGCGTGCTGGTAAAGGACTGCACCAGTACAAAATCATTGTAAAAGAATTTCTTGAAAGAAGATAGAGACATATTGCAGCAGGTGGTTTTCTCCCGCATTGGGTTTCCACCTTACATCTTGTGTTCTTTGGTGTGACTGTCTATTTTCTTTATTCAAGCTCATTATTTTATGGTACTGATATGCAAGAATAATTCAAAAGATCAAATAAGGGAGATTTGGTAAATTGCTTAATAATACTGATTCACCCCCCCTCTCAGTATTATTTCCAACAATTGGTATCAGAGCAGGTCCTTCAGAAAAGCTTGATCGCTTGAAGGTAGATCGTTCATCATGAGCAACTACGAGAGAGAAGCATCAATCAGGCCACCAGTTTTTGATGGGACAAACTTCAATTATTGGAAGGTAAGAGTTACTGCATATCTTCAATCTCTTGGTACTGAAGTTTGGGACATTGTAGAAACAGGCTATGCTTTTCCTTCAGCTACTCCTACAGATCCAGCTGAGAAAAAGAAGTATGAAACAAATGCAAAAGCAGTCAGTACTCTATTAGGAAGTATATCCCAAACAGAATTCATGAAGGTAATGCACTTCAAATCAGCAAAAGAAATATGGGACAAAATGATCACAAGCTATGAAGGAGATGAACAGGTAAAACAAGCTAAACTTCAAACTCTCAGGATTCAATATGAGACTCTCAAGATGTATAATGATGAAAGTGTGGCTAATTATTTTCTTCGGGTAGATGAGATTGTTAATTGTATGAAAAATTTGGGTGAAGAAGTAAAGGAGTCCATAGTAGTTCAAAAGATTCTAAGATCATTATCCCCCAAGTTTGAATCCAAAGTATCTGCAATAGAAGAAAAAGAAAATCTCCGTGTTCTTACTATGTCTCAGCTACATGGAATTCTAACTGCTTATGAAATGAGAAAGGGAGGACCATCAGACAGAAGGGAGGCTGCTTTTAAAGCATCAGGCAAAGAAGATTACTATGAAGCAAGCCATGATCCAGAAGAAGAGGAAGAAGAATCAAATTTTGTCAGAAATCTTCAAAGAGGTTCTGGAAGGTTCAGAGGTAAGCTACCTTTCAAATGCTTTGCTTGTGGAAGAGTAGGTCATTATGCTGCAAAATGCTCTTATAAGGATAAAGGAAAGGAACCAGTTAGATGGAACAAGAAACAAAGCGCAAATAAGAAAAGCTACTACACCCATGAAGATAGTGATGGCTTATCAAACAGTGATGAAGATGAACAAGGTAATAAATATAGGTTGTTAATGGCATTTGAAGATGATGATTATGAGGATGCTGTAGATGTGGATAACCTTTATGATGAAATTACTAGACTCAAGAGATGCATAGAAGAAAAGAACATGATTATTGATACTCTACAATTCCAAATTGATGAAAAGGAAAAACATCTTGAAAAATTAGAAGGTGAAATTGTTGGTCTTAGAAAAGAAATTGAGAAAACAAAAACTATTAATCTCAAGTTTGTCAAAGGATCTGAAACTTTGGATGAGATTATCAGTGTGCAGCGGTCTCCACTAAATAAGACAGGTTTGGGCTATAATGGAGAAACTTCTCAAGCATCCACTTCAAAAAGTTATCTTGATGCAGCAAGAAGAAATGAGCAAGAGCACAAGGAAGATCATCAGGTAAAGCAGGGACAAATGTCAAACAGAAACTATCAGGGGCAATCCAGCTTAAGGGTGAACAAAAGCCACAACCAGCCACAGGTAAAATCTTCTCAATTTGGTTCAAGAATAGATGAAAATAGAAATTACAATCAGTTGGCTGGTAGATCCAATAATCGCAGAAGCTTCTTCAATGGACAATGCTTTTCTTGCCATAACTTTGGTCACAAAGCAGCTCAATGTGTTGCGTATAAAACAATCATGACTAGGGAAGCTCAAAAACAAAGAAGTATGACAGGGATTACAAAAAGGACCTATAACAACTTTTCAGCTCTTGAAAATGAAGTTGAATGTTCTATTTGCAATAATTTTGGACATAAAGACTTTGAATGCAGAAGCAGGTTTCCGGAAAGAAAGGTACAAGAGCAGAAAAAGGAACAAGCCTCAGGCACCAAAACATGGAGAATAAAGGAACCTCAAACAGAAAGATGTGGGATAGCATTTTATGCAGAAGGACAAGAAAATCTATGGTACATTGACAGTGGATGTTCGAAGCATATGACAGGTGATAAAGAAAAACTTGAGTCTTATTCTAATTTAGAAAAGGGAAAGAAAGTATCTTTTGGAAATGATACTCCTGCAACTATAAAAGGAAAAGGTATTGCTCCTTTAAAAAAAGATGTTAAGGCTGGAAATGTTTTGTTTGTTGATGGATTGAAGCATAATCTACTAAGTGTCAGCCAGATGTGTGATCAAAGAACCGAGGTTATATTCAGATCAAATGGATGCCTTGTTCGTGATCTTGATACAGGTAAAACAGTTCTCAAAGGAAAAAGAACTCCAAATAATCTATACATATTTGATGAAGGACAACAACAATGCTATCTAAGCAAGGATGAAGAGCACTGGCTATGGCATCGAAGGTTGGGACATCTAAGCTTCTCACAAATAAGGAAAGCTTGCAAATATCAGGCAGTTCGCGATCTTCCAGATATCAAAATTCCTGACAACACCATATGCAGATCATGTCAGTTTGGAAAACAAACCAGAACTAACTTTCCAGAGAAAGAAGGATCAGCCAGCATGCCTCTTGAGCTAGTACATACAGATGTATGTGGACCATTCAGAAAAAGAACACCTAGAGGAGAGGAATACTTGATATTATTTATTGACGATTTCTCCAGGTTTGTTTGGTTAGGACTTATGAAGCACAAAGATGAAGCATTCGAAAAATTCAAATCCTTCAAAGCCTTGGTTGAAAATGAATCAGGTCACAAAATTAAGTGCCTCAGATCTGACAGAGGTGGGGAATTTACTTCAAATGAATTTTTCGATTTCTGTGATGAACATGGGATAAGGAGAGAATTTTCTACAGCTAGAACTCCTCAGCAAAATGGAGTGGTTGAAAGAATGAACAGAACAATCCAGCAAATGGCTCGTGCTATGCTTGATGAATCAGGAACCCCTGCAACCTTCTGGGGTGAAGCTGCACATGCGGCGGTTATTATTCTCAACAAGACAAATGTCCGAGTGAACAGCACTCAAACTCCTCATGAGCTCTGGAGTGGTAAAACTCCTTCGGTAAAGCACTTCAAAATCTTTGGGAGCAAATGCTATATCAAGAATACTGAGGAGCAGCTTGGTAAACTTGATCCTAGAGCAGATGAAGGTATTCTTCTTGGCTACTCTCCACATAGCAAAGCATACAAATGCTACAATAAAAGACTTGGCAAAATTGTTGACAGCATTGATGTAGTGGTTGATGAGAAGGGATACATTCCTAGGCAAATACATCGTGAAGACATCGAAGAAGATGAAAGCCACCCTCAAAGACAGAATGATGAAGAAGAAGAACCGCAAGAAGAATCTCAAGAAGAACCTCACGAAGAAGCAGAAGAACGAACAAGAATAGAAGAAAAGACTCCATCCAGATATGTTCAAAAGAACCATCCAGAATCTCAGATCATGGGACAGAAAGAAGCAGGTGTACAAACTAGAAGAACAGTTGCAGAAGCTTCAAGTTATTTGGCATTACTCTCCTCTACTGAACCACAAAATGTGAAAGAGGCATGCAAAGATGAATGTTGGGTGAAAGCAATGGATGAAGAACTTGAGCAAATCGAAAAGAACAACACTTGGGAGCTGGTTCCTAGACCAAAGGATAAGAATGTTATCGGAACAAAATGGGTCTTCAAAAATAAATTGAATGAAAATGGAGAAGTAATTAGAAACAAAGCCAGACTTGTTTGTAAAGGATATGCACAGCAAGAAGGAATAGACTTTGAAGAAACTTTTGCTCCTGTTGCAAGACTTGAGGCCATCCGAATGTTCCTTGCTCTCTCAAGTTCTCAGAATTTCAAAGTATTTCAAATGGACGTAAAATCAGCCTTTCTGAATGGAGACTTGGAAGAAGAAGTGTACATTGAACAGCCAGATGGGTTCATTCTTGGAAATGATCCAAATCTTGTATGCCGATTGAAAAAGGCTCTCTATGGTCTCAAACAAGCCCCAAGGGCTTGGTACTACCGGTTGGACAAATATCTTCATCAACAAGGTTTTTCAAAAGGTTCAGCAGATAGCAATCTATATATAAAAATTGAAAATGACAAATTGCTAATACTTGTTGTGTATGTAGATGACATTATTTTTGGCAGCAATGAAGAAGCTATGAGTCAAAGCTTTGCCTCAGTCATGCAGAAAGAATTTGAAATGTCCTTGCTAGGAGAACTGACATACTTTCTTGGTTTGCAAATCCAACAAAAGGAAGGAGGAATCCTTTTATCTCAAACCAAGTATCTCAAGCAGATTTTGAAGAAATATGGCATGGAAGATGCAAAACCAGTATGTACACCCATGGTCACAAGATGCAGTCTCAGTGCAAATGATGAATCTGCAGCAGTACATCAACCAACCTACAGATCTATGATTGGAAGTTTACTATATTTAACAGGTACCCGACCAGACATCATGCATGCAGTTGGAATAGTTGGAAGATTTCAGGCAAATCCGAAGGAGACTCATCTTCAAGCAGTGAAGAGAATTTTCAAATATCTTCAAGGGACTCAAAATTATGGCTTATGGTATCCTAGAAATACAGATCTTACTCCTCATGCCTATACAGATGCAGATTGGGTCGGAAGCGTGGATGACAGGAAAAGCACAAGTGGTGGTGCGTTCTTTATGGGTCCCAGACTGGTCTCTTGGTTCAGCAAGAAACAGAGTTCAATTGCCTTGTCTACAGCTGAAGCAGAATATGTTGCTGCTGCATCTTGTTGCACCCAACTCCTTTGGATGATGCAGACTTTGCAGGATTATCAAATCACTTGTACACCTCCAATCTCTATCTTATGTGACAACACAAGTGCAATCAGCATCTCAAAGAATCCGGTTATGCATTCAAAAACCAAGCACATACCAATCAAGTACCATTTTCTCCGGGAACAAGTACTTGAACAGAAGGTCAAGTTGGAGTATGTTCCTTCTAAGGAACAAGTTGCTGATATTTTCACCAAACCATTGCCCAGGGACACTTTTGAATACCTCAGGCAAAAGCTGGGGGTTGTTGATGCATCATCTTACTGTTGATCATCTTCCTATTGGTGGTATAGGCTCAGGGGGAGCACATAATGCATTGTTGGCATTATGGAGAAGGAGATCTTGGAAATAGCTGCAATATGTCTCTATCTCCTTCATGATGGATTTCTGGTTACAGATCTGGAGATGCATGAGCATAGGGGGAGCATACCCTTTGCTCTTGATGTCAAAGGGGGAGAATAAAGCTGAAGATTATGTGGTTGCCATCAAGTCCAAAGGGGGAGATTGTTGGCATTATGATTCAGGTGTTGTCCTTGATGGCAAACCCATTCAGGTGATAAATCAAGAAGGACGCAGGAAATATGTTCAGCAAGTGCGTCCCCGCAGGTATACCATACAGAACCCGCGTCCAGGGACGTCGGCCAGCCGTTCAGGAGGTGCGTCCGCCCAGTGCACACATTTCAAGGCAGAGAAAAGCACGTGGGGGTTTCTTGCGTGGTATCTAGCCGACGGTTTTGTGTTTCTATGGTGTCGGCTCGTGGTATTGTTCCATGTTTTGGGGAGAAGCTTGCCTATATAAAGCAAAGGAGTTCATTTGGATTAAGCATCATCTTGGTTGAATATCTTTTGGTGAGATCTAGTCCAGATCTATGAGGGCGAATCTTCTAATGGACTGTGATCTCTATGGCGCATGATCAGATCTGTGGATCTGAGTGTTTGGGTTGGTTCTGAAGTCCTCATATCTTTTATATCTGAAGGGACGCAGGTTCAGTGAAGGGCAAGTGCGCCGGGACGCAGTACAGTAAAGGCTCAGGGGCGTCTCTGAGGCAAAGGACGCGGTGCGACTGTGTTATTGGGTGCGTCTCTGAAGCAAAAGACGCGGCGCGATAGTGTTTCGGGGTGCGCCGGTCGCAGCAAAGCATAGAGGAACGGTGCGTCTGCACGCAGAACAGCGGAGGGTAGACTGCGTCCAGTCGCAGGCCACAGAAAGAAAATATGCGTCCCTGTCTTAAGATGATCTGTTGACTGTATATTTCTGTTCATAAAGTGTTCTGGGTTATTTCTGTAATTACTGATCTGATATCTGTCGTGGACTGTATCTGTTATATACTTGTTGATCATTTGATTCTTCATGAAAAGAAGTAGGGGGTTGTAGCTCCCTTCCAGGAGAAACTGGAAAACGAGAGAGAGTTGTAGCTCTCTGCAGGTTGCAGCCTGCGTGCTGGTAAAGGACTGCACCAGTACAAAATCATTGTAAAAGAATTTCTTGAAAGAAGATAGAGACATATTGCAGTAGGTGGTTTTCTCCCGCATTGGGTTTCCACCTTACATCTTGTGTTCTTTGGTGTGACTGTCTATTTTCTTTATTCAAGCTCATTATTTTATGGTACTGATATGCAAGAATAATTCAAAAGATCAAATAAGGGAGATTTGGTAAATTGCTTAATAATACTGATTCACCCCCCCTCTCAGTATTATTTCCAACAGCCTTTAGTTGGGACAAAGGATGGGTTCAATTAACCTCTAAATCATTTTTAAAATCAAGGCTCTCAATTGAGATTTACTCCAGGGATTTGGAGAAGGCATTCCTCTGCCTCAATGTGTATGGTCCCTTTGATGACCATCAAGTTTTCCAGTCATATTTCTCTAGGAGTCCCCTCTTGGACTCTGAAAGGGTAATTCTAGGTGGAGATTTGAATTTCTCTTTGGGATTTGTTGCGATATGGAAGCCTGTTGCTAGGGTGAATCCTCTCATGGATTTCTTTATCAACTTGATAGAGGATTTTGGCCTTTGTGAAATTCTTCCAACCAAGCTTCTTCCCACTGAGACAAGTAATGGGACAAAATCAACATTGCTTGCAAAAAGAATGGATACTTTTCTCATTTTGAAATTCCTCCTTGACATAGGCATTAGACTTGTACAATGGTCACCTATGGGTGGGGACTCCAACCATAATCCTATTCTTTTAATTTTATATCCTTTCCCCCCTAGGCCACCAATACCCTTCAAACTAAATCAATCTTGGCTTGAATATATACCCCCTATTGAATTCCTAAAATCCAACTAGATCACCTTCTCCTCCTCTACCCATGAATCCTCATCCATACAATTCCACCAAAATTTAAGAAGGTAAAAAGCTTTATTTTCAAGTTGGAAAAAGAAAAAAAATGAAGATGATAACAAAAAATTGTTAGACACTGAGATTAATTGAAATAATTTTATGAGAAAAATCTCTTTGAGAATGCCTCACTAGATGAAAAGGAAATTATAAATCGCCTAGAGGAAAAAAGAAGAAAATTACTCCTTGATAAGGAGAAAGAAAGGTAGATTAAGAGAATAGCCATCTAGCTCCAAGTGGGTGATGATAACACCAAACATTTCCATAGGATTACAAATCATCATAAATATAGTAATACTTTTTGGGACATTAAATTTTTTTATGAATCCACTACAAACACTTTCAAATATATCTCTAATGAAGTATACAAATCCTCTAAGGACATCTTTTTTCTTCCGCATAGAGCCACCATTCAGCAGGATTTAAATGTGGCTAGAATTTTCCCTTTCTAAAGAAGGAAACTCCTCTAAATGGTTGAGGTCACAAAAGAGGAACTCCGAAGGGTTTTACATAGCTTCTTAAAAGGAGAAATTCTAGGTCATGGCATACTTCCAATATATTTCTATCTTGAATGCTATGATTTTGATTGGAATCTGGATTGGGGGAAATTTTTTTCTCAAAAATAAAAGTTCTCTGATTCGATCAAAACCCAAACGACAGCGTTCATCTCGGTGATACGATCCCTACGCAACTTGTTTCACTCAAAAAGGAGTTCGTATGATAAAGTTAGAGCCTACTGATCGTTTTTGTCAAACATGCAAAATTTTGTGACTAGGACGCTAACTAGGCATCCGTATAGCCCAGTCAGCAAAAAGAATATTCCTTGGAATATCCCCACAGGTGGCCCAATCGCATTGCGACAAGTTTCTGCACAGTATTCGTCAAGGGGCATTGAGGTGGACCAATGAGAGGGTGACATGTGGCAAGCCCGGAAGCTGCCACGTGCCCTCTCAACGATCAATTAAAAGTTTGTTTGGAGGCCGGCAGAGTTGAGCCCGCGACCTCACCCACACCACGGGGGCTTCCCTGGCAGAGCAATATCATACCACGTGGGTTCATATTGGGGGATATATATTGAGTAAAAAATGACATAATATATTGAGCATATAATAGGGGGTAAAGGGTTTTTATATTGGCAAGCAAAAAAAAATGGAGCTCAAAGTTAATGAAAAAATATAAAAGGGTATAAAAACTGTTAATGAAAAAATGGATACCTACAATATCCAGTGAAACAAGGGGTTTTTTAAATTGGGAAGGTGTATTGGGTACATATTGGTAGGGGGTTAGATAATGTTAATTTTAGAGGTATTTTCCAATATGTAGTTGAATTAGGGGTATTTTTTAGTATGTCACGAATGCACGAGCTATGTCAGAGGTTCGTTGAGTGAAACCCCCGTGACCTGCACAAGAGCCACATGCCACCGTTACACCAAAGCCATTGGACTTAACATATAATAGTCACAAATTGTAATTAAAGCTTAAACCATGGCAAATTTGGAGTTAACCACTAGCATTAACCACTAACTGTTAACCTTCACAAGTGACCACTACCACTAAACCGCCAACATTTTATGTTAACCACTAGTGGTTAGGTAATCGCCAAGTAATACTAACTGCCAGCATATGACCAATAATGATGCTAATCGATAGATTAATGCACTAAGCAGGATTAGTGCTAATTAATCTATGTTTATCAGTTAATTAATTTCAGATTAGTTTGATGGGATTTTTGGCAGAGCCAACAAATCTGAAGCTAACTCCAAATTTGGTTGAGTTAACTGGAGTTTTTCCAGATTTAGTGGAGATTTCCTAGGAAAAACTGAAGAATCCATAACTTTGGCAGTTTTCGACCAATTTTGGCTCAAAAAGAATCATTCCTAGATGATTTGGATGCTCTGAATACAATGGAATAGGTTGCAAAGGCAAAAAGGTACTTCTGTATTTTATTTTTCTACGTTGAAGTTTAAGGAAGCCTAAGGCCACCAGGAGAGGACGTCAAGCCTAGATCAGCTGGACTCCAAATTCGAGATTGAAGAGTCATTTTTGGCTTTTTGGGTCTTATGGATCCAATGGAGCAGGTTGCAAAGCCATTGGAGCACTGTAGGTGCATGTAATCAAAGAATTTGAGCATTAATCCAAAGAGGACCTAGCGATTGAAGTAGGTCCAAGGAGATGTAGCCCAAGAGGGGTCAACTCCTTTATCAGCTTTGTGTTATGAGTTAGTTGTATATTAATTATCTACATTTTACTTGCTTCATATGTGTTTTTAAACAACTAATTAACCTCATGAATTGCTCATAAAAGACACATAACATTTGACACATAATCCTTCACAATTATGGTTAATTTGAGACGATCCTAAACACATTTTTAAGACTAATAAGGGAGATTGCATAGCATTAACAAGTTTTCCCAAAATTTCAGATCAAGTTAGTATCAGAGCACTGTTATCTCATTTTAAACCTAAGATGGTTTTCGAAGGTTAGTTAGAAAATTAGCTATTGGTTTTGTATTTGTGCAAGGAGAATTTAACTATGTGCAAGTTTATGTGTGTAAGGTGAAGATGGTCTAAGATGCTTCTTTGTTGAGAAACTTTTTCAAGCTTTTTGAAGCTTTTTGATGCATTACAAGTGTTGTTATCTCAAAATCAGGCCCTGATAGGCTGCTGGTCAGGTTGACTCTAAGTAACTATTTCAAACCTACTTTAGGCTGAGGCTTAGCCTCCTCAACCTGAGAGGGCTCTCTCTTGATGAATTAACGATTTTGATTAAAGATAAGATGGCTAACTCTTATAGAACAACTGTGAAAAATATGAATGGTGGAAACACATTAAACAACTATCCATTGGGCTTATGGAGTCAACAGCGCCTCAATATAACAATGAACTCAACCTTACATGGAAGTCAGGGCATTCAGCATTTAAACATTCAGAACATAAACTCATATGGGACCACACAGTTTATAAATGTATACAGGAAGTCAGAGCACATTCAGTGAATCCTGAGTGATTATACATCCATACCACTGTAAGAATTAAGAAAAGGACAACATCACATATTCTGAACATAAAAAATCCTTCATGAATCCTGAGAAGTAAAGTCAAGCATGTATTACTGAAAATGAGTCTTACATAGGCCAAATACAAGCTTTTGCATAAAATTTCCAACCTCGATTACATTGTTGTTTCAGCTATATATAGAGCTCTTATTCTAACTGATCGAGATTCCTCCTCAAGCATGAGGGGAATTCGAAAACTACTTCTATTACTGACAACTCTTAAACTCTAACTACTTAATAAATACAACAAAGTGTTGACTGGAGTTTTTTAGAGATCTAAATCAACTATGATTCTAACTCCATATTACATGCATGATGGCTTTAATTAAGATGATTCCTTTCTATGACATCTGGTTCTCTTTCAGTTTTGCTGAGATGGGTGTTTAATGCTCCATGTTAACCTTGGATGTTGTATCTTCTTCACTATCCAGAAAAATTAGGAGACTATCCTTGCTTCTCGGCTGTATGATCTTCGAATCTTTATAAGTCGGTTTTTTAATTGTTGTCCCTCAAAATATGACGGTGGCCACGTTTTGATGTGCTGTCCGCTGTTATGAAACCTGATTTGATGATGTGTCATCCACTGTTTCGAAAACAAAAAGGAAAACGTATTCAAGTTGTCTGATACATGCTTCAATTTCCTTATGATATGACAAAATGCCACTTTTTGATTCAAACTATTTATTTCCACTTGTGCTAGTTTGATTGGCTGTTGTAACTTCAGGTGTTCTCGTTGTATACAACTGTCCTTCAAAATTTTCCCGCTTCAACTTCAAAACTGCTTGATTTATGTTGAAATCATCACTTTCAGCAGTTTCGTAGCACGCTACGAAACTGCTGAGTTATTTAAAACAACTTGTTTTTAACCTGAGACCTTTATTAACCGAGTGCTTGATTGCCAAAAACTTCTTTAGACTTTCCAAAGGCCAAATAGGGATTTAGATTTCTTCAGAAAGATAAGATCAAGAAAACTTATCAAAATTTTGAAATAGAAACTTACTTGAAATGAAAACTCATTTAGCAGGTCCTTTAAGCTGGCTTAGCTGTGCCTTCAGATCTTCAATTTGTTTCTTCATAACCTTATTCTTAGCTCTCAGTTGCATATTGATCCTTCGGATGTACTTGGCTTCTTTGATTGCTGGTACTGTCCAGGTGTGAAATTGTGAATGGCCATCAACCACTGAATTCACCTGGGCTTCTACATTTTCATTCCCTTTCCATAGAGTTTTATAATAGTTTGCTTGTATGACTGTGTGTCTTCTAGCAGCTTTCTTCAATTTGGCAATCTCATGCTTAGCTGATTCTAATTGGCTCTTCAGGTCTGCTATATTATCTTCTTTAGATGTGATGATTGTTTTGCCTGTGTTTTCCTTTTGCCAACGTTGTTTCCCTTCCCCTGTTTCCTCTGTTCTTTACAGTGCTTCCTGTACTTGCCGGAATCTCCTTGTCATAGGTCTACTAAATGTTCACTATTTTGCTCTGATTTAAAGATTGTTCAGCTGTTGCCACATCTACACAAGGCAGAATGCGGTCAAGGACGGTATTTTCTATTGAAGGTGTTTCAGTGTGAACATTTTTCCCATTCTTTCCATATGCCTCCACAAAACACCAATCAAGAATATCTGTTGTGCCAATCAGGAACCATCCTTTTCTTTGATATGCTCCCAAGAGTAATTACTTTTAGCTGTCTCTGCAATCTTAGCCAAATGATCATGGGTAAAAGTAGTGCCGCATGGGTTGCTTGGATTGATAATAACCATTGCCACTGTGTTGTTGTCTGCAATTGTATGAATCCCTGTGTAATGCATCAAACTAAATTGAGAAATTTTGGCATTAGTATTCTTAAGTGATAACAAGTGTGATGGCATCTTCAACAAGTGATGTTTCTAATCCATCTTCCTTAGCAAGACTCTTTGATGTTATAAAATTATATATTATAGAGCAATAGAACGCATAAAAATATTGCAGAAATATAAACACTGAAAACAGATAAAACAAGAGAGACACAGATATACGTGGTTCACCCAAATTCTTCCATAGATCCACCTTGACAAAAAAATCCCATAATAGAATCTCCTCGATCAAGGATGAGGGAGGGAAACTTCTCAGTTCCCACGAAGACATAAAAGTTGTGCTAGTCCAGCACTTTCGTGGGATAGCAAAGGAAACCATCTCGGACAGAGAGCATTTCATCAAGGATTTAACAAGACATATACCTAGACTAGTATCCAGAGAGGATAAATTTATCCTCAATAGGCTAGTGACTGAAGAGGAGATCAGTGAGGTCCTCAAGGAAATGCAGAATGGTAAAGTGCCAGGCCCTAATGGTTTCAATGTTGATTTCTTCAAAGCTTGCTGGAATATTGTTAAACAAGACATTTTGAATGTAGTGGAAGATTCCAGGAGGAATAAAACTATTCTGAAAGCACTCAACACCTCTTTCATCTCTCTGATCCCTAAACAAGATAATGCCCTCACTCCAGATAAGTTTAGACCCATAGCACTGTGCAATGTGGTTTACAAGATAATATCCAAGGTTGTAGCCAACAGACTCAAACCTCTTTTGCCCACTCTTGTGTCTAGGGAACAATCTGGTTATGTGGAAGGCAGGCAAATTCTCAATAATATCATTCAAGCACAGGAGGTGGTGCACTCACTGACTAGCAACAGGAAGGCTGGAATGATCATGCAACTGGACCTAGCCAAAGCTTATGACAAGTTGAATTGGACCTATATTAAGAGGGTTCTTATTTCTTTTGGGTTTGATCACAACTGGGTCAAATGGGTCATGGCCCTAGTAACTTCTCCCAGTTTTTCTATTTTGGTAAATGGTTCTCCCTCCAAGACTTTTATTCCTTCAAGAGGGCTTAGGCAAGGTGATCCACTCTCTCCCTTTCTCTTCATTCTCATGATGGAAGGACTGGGCCGGTCCATCAAGCAGGAAAAGGTAGACGGCAAAATCAAGGGTCTACAACTTTCTGAGAATGGACAATGCTTAACTCATCAACAATTTGTGGATGACACCATGCTGCAAGGAATCCCTACAGTCAAAGAGGCTCTAGCATACAAACAACTTCTAAGTGACTTTGCCATGGCTTCAGGTATGGAGATTAATCTTTCCAAATCCAAGATTTTTTTTCTTTAATACCAATATTGTTATTCAAAGGAATATCTCCAGAATTCTGGGCTTTCAAAGGGATTTCCTTCCTTCAAAATATGTGGGTGTTCCTCTAACTACTAAACCT
This sequence comes from Pinus tabuliformis, assembly GCA_031772625.1. Lineage (NCBI taxonomy): Eukaryota > Viridiplantae > Streptophyta > Pinopsida > Pinales > Pinaceae > Pinus > Pinus tabuliformis. The sequence continues at coordinate 122,346,770 of CM062810.1, read as the reverse complement.
CTGCATAAGAGCATATGGGAGCCGGTGATTAACAAGATGCAGGATGAAATTAGAAATTGGACCATTAGAACGTTAAACTTGGCTGGTAGATTGGTGCTTACGAAGGTTGTTCTTCAATCTATCCCAGTTTTCATGCTTTCAGCTCTCCCTGCACCAAAAGAAGTCTTACAACAATTTAGATCCATCCAAAGATATTTCCTCTAGGGAAAGGGGGAGAATAGAAATAAATGGGCCTTGGTAGCCTTGGAAAAGATTTGCAAACCTAAAAATCATGGTGGTATTGGTTTGGACGATCCAGAGGTTCTAAGCAGGGCTCTTGGCGCGAAACTTTGGTGGCGTTGGGTTAAAGAACCAAAGGCTCAGTGGGCTAGTATTTGGAAAGAGAAATATGTGAGTACTTGGAAAATTAATGATCATATAAGGATGTATGGAAGTATAAAGGGCTCATATATCTGCAATAAGACATGGGAGAATAGAGGCTTAGTTCAAAAGAATAGCTTCTGGGAAATCAGATAGGGAGATCTAGCACTATTTTGGGAAGACAAATGGCAACAAGAACCAATACTGTTAAAAGAGGATTTTAAGGACCTCAAGATAGAGACAGACATCATAGGGCTATCTAAGGTTAAATATTTTTGGGATCAAACCAATAATGCAGGAAAATGGAGAAACTAGAGAAATATTGTCCACAAGGAGGATAGCCCCTTGAAAGAAAAAGGAGAAGCTCTTATGAAAATATTGGAACAAAGGAAGATTCTTGTACTAGGGGGGCATGATCAATTAAGATGGGGCAACAATAAAGAGGGCACCTTCAATATTAAGGAGGCAAAATGCATACTCCTTGAGCTGGATTCTATTGATCGGATAGAATGTGGTAGAATCTATGGAGGCATCAGGGATGGATGAAGATTAAACTCTTCATGTGGCTGGTTTACCATAGGAAAATTCTGACTTGGGATAACATTAGGAAAAGGGGGGTTGTGGTGCCTTCCAGATGCCAGCTCTGTGAGACCCAAGAGGAAACTATGGAACACCTACTCAACAGTTGCATCTTCACCTCTAGAATGTGGGACTCTTTTGCCACCATCTTCCAAAAGACAGACAGGGATAGAGGGTGTATTTTCAATACCCTAAACAATTGGAGGAGGAATTTTTCTGATTCTAAAATTTTGTGTTTAGCTTGGGCTCTCACGCCTAGCTTCATTATTTGGAATGTATGGAAATAAAGGAACAACAGGATCTTTAAAAATGAAAAGAGACCTTTCCAATGTCTTTTTGAGCAAACACTAAGACAACTTAGGGAGACGGTTAGTATGACTGTGAGAAATCCCCCTAAGAATCCACCTTCAGATGCTGAAATGAGAATTCTCAAATAGTTGGGCATGCAGGGGCTTCTTCCTCAAGGCCTAGACAGAAAGCTTAGGATAATGGAAACTGAGCAGGACTTTTGGCATCCTCCCCCTCAGGGTTTTCTAAAGTATAACATTGATGGGGCCTCTAAAGGCAACCCGAGTATTGTTGTCTTTGGAGGGGTGTTAAGGGATGAATTAGGTACTATCATTTCCATCTTCCATTTCCATTTAGGTAGAGCCACTAACAACATGGCAAAACTAATGGCTATGGAGCAATGCTTATAAATCCTAGTGAAGGATAATCAGCAAAATGTGATTATCGAAGCTAACTCTGAGCTAATCATTAACTCAGTCAAAAGAATCAGCTGGGGCACGGGGTCGAAGAAGGTTTCAAAACATTGAAAGTTGATCCAGGTCTTACAACGGATCCAGTGCCACCTCATGATCCTACACACGGTAAGTTTTAACCATGTTCGAAGGAAGGCTAACAAACTAGCAGATTTATTGGCCAACCAAGGAGTGAATTGTATCATTAGCAGAGTCGTGATGGGTTGGTAGGGTTTGTCTCATAACAAACTAAAGGAACAGTGTGGCTGCCAAGCCGATGAAGATATTGTTGGAAATAATACTGAGAGGGGGGGTGAATCAGTATTATCACATTTATAAAACTTTTCATTTCCAAACTCTGATTCATATATGCAACTTCCACAACTTCTTATGATTATGTTAATTGATCTTCAATGAGTGCATTAGAACATTATCAACCATATTATCAGTTAACAAATACAGTAACATAGAATAGATCATCACACATAAGGCACACACATGAACACCATGATATAAGGTGGAAACCCAATGCGGGAGAAAACCACCTACTGCAAGTCATCTCAATCTTCTTTAATAAGAAAATCCTTTTACAATATTTTGTACTGGTGCAGTCTTATACCAGCACGGGAGCTACAACCCCCTTTGCTCTTGTACTAGTCGATCCATTTACTAGTACGCAGGCTGCTACCTGCTACAATGCTCCAAAGATTTCCTTTAGCTCTTGTACTAGCTTAGATACTAGTACGTAGGTGCTGACCTACAATCTTCTCTCCTCCAGGTACCACGTTTCATCAATTTTCAGACTGGATACACTGAAGCACAACACATAATCTGAAAGGCCACATTTCATCCAATTTACATACTGGACCCAACATAAAAACAACATAAACAAGCTTCTGAATCACCCAAGCACTAGATCCATACATATACAAGTGAGTCATCAACCAGATCTAGTCCATCATATCACATGAAGATAAGTCATTATGAACCCGATCCATTCATCTATCAAAAACTGAAACAAACTCTATCACTTCTCAGAATACTGTCATAATATCAGAAACCAGACATCACTTCAAAACCCAGAACACAGCAATGATAAACATGGACAGCTAAATATATTTCAAGAGAAGTACGCAGCTTCACCCATGTAATGCCTGCGTACAGTACGCACTGTTCCCAACTGAGCACCTGCGTACCCACGCATTGTGCCTCAAAGACTTCCTGCGTACCTGCGCTCTGTGTCCAATGAACTGCCTGCGCACCCCCGCAGCTGCAGCGCTTCTGGTCCTGCGTATCTGCGCACCTGCGACGCTTCTGTGCCTGCGTATCTCCACTCTTTTCTTCCACTGTACCTGCGTACCTTCGGGTATAGATAATTTCAAGACTTCAAGAATAACCCAGACAGTCAGATCTACAGATCCGATCATGCGCCGAAGAGATCTCAATCCATCAGTAGATTCGCCTTATTTAGATCTAGACATTACTCTCAAGAGATCATAATATTTCAGATCTAGCTCTCATAAGATGTTCAACCCAAAAGCATGCACAAGCCAAATGATCTCCTTTGCTTTATATAGGCAAGCTCTTCCTCAAATCATGGATCAATACCACGGGCCAAAACCATAATAACACAATACCGTCGGCTAAATACCAAGGGTTAAATATAAGAAACCCCACGTGTGTTTTTCTCTGCCTTGAAGTGAGTGCACTGGGGGTACGCACCTCCTGAACGGGATAACTGCGGGTATGTACGCACTTTATGTAACTCCTGCCTGCGTGTACGCACCTTCTGTAAGGTGTACCTGTGTACCCCTTATTTTCTTCAATATTTGATAGCTGATCATCAATCTCTGCTGCTGACTTGAAGTACTGTGATCTATCACCTGAAAGGGTTGCCATCAAGGACAACACTTTAGCCATAATGCCAACAATCTCCCCCTTTGGACTTGATGGCAAAGCTTACTAAGAACGTGCCATTTGATTTGATATCTCTTCTATAGATTCATCTTTGAACTGTCCTGCATCTATGTATTATGTCACATCTGATATCTCTTCTATAGATTCATCTGAATGTATATAAGTGAGATGTCTTCTATGAGTGGGTTGCCATCAAGTACAACACATGCATCATAATGCCAACAATCTCCCCCTTTGGACTTGATGGCAACAACACCAAATCACTCTCCCCTTTTGACATCAAGGGCAAAGGGTTATGCTCCCCCTAAGAACATGCTCCCCTTGACTATAAACCAGATCTGATGAAGTCTCTGAATGAGCTCCCCCTTTGAATATGCCATGATGTTCCAATCTGAAAATGCTCTTTCTAAGAACAAGCTGAAATATCTGCTCTGCTATATAGTGTTGTTCATGCTCAAGCTCCCCCTAACTATAAGCATGGTCTGCAAAAAGATGTTCTACAAGAAGAACATGACTCTATATTAATGACCTTCCTATCACCAAAAGACTCAATACATACATCCATCACCCATCACAATGGTGATACATCAAAAGTTTACATATGATAACATCATTCATCCCACGCATAGTGGGGAAACCAACATAGGTCGTTACATGACCTGAAGAGATGACTACAATAGAGACACACTATTACATCATGAGTAGAGACCAATCATCTAAGATAAACATCAGCAACAACACTGTATGATCTGCTCCATAGTATCTGTCAAAAGCAACTGGACCAGCAGCTTGAATTAGTGCACGAATCTCCAAGGTATGAAACATTCACATTTTAGCATATGAGAGAAACACCATAGCCATCATGAACCAAGTATCATCAATTGGGAATATCTGCATCAATCAACCATGTGTACGAAACAACCTATCATCATATAGTTAAGAGCTCATCATCATCATGTCTCCAACAAAAAAATCAACCATGTATCCAGCCAACAATCCTCATCCATATATGTGCCAAGAACAATAAGGACTCCATGCAAGCATTATTAGAGAATCAACCACAAATCTGATCCACGAACCATGTGAACAACTCATAATCATAGCAAGATGAATCATAAGCATCATCACCAAGGACCATAATGCCAACAATGCATTAAGCTCCCCCTAAAATGGTGCCATCTGTCAGATCTGATCATGCATATCAATAAGAAGAGTCAGCCAATAAATGCCTTAAGACAGGTACGCAGTTTTTCTTTATCTGCCCTGCGTAGCCACGCACTTCACCTTCTGCTACCCTGCGTACATACACAGATAGTCTTCAACTACACCGCGTACCCACGCATCTGTTCCATCAGTTGCGTCACGTGCTCCACGCACCTTTTCTTCTATCGCGCCACGTACTTCTATGAACCTACGCAGGTTATCCTTCTATCGCGCCGTGTACCTACGATCTTACTACGCACCTCTTCTTCTGTCTCGCCGCGTCCTTCCGCATGTGCTCTTCTGATAAGCCGCGTACCTCCGCATAGGGACTGTGCCTTAACTTGCGTACATCTGCACCCGGTCTTATGCTCTGCTGTGTACGCCCACACTTTCACAGTGAATGATCTGCGTACCTTAGATTAGGACCCAATTCAGATTTCCAGATTTGAACTTGTGCTCAAGAGATCATACTTCATAGATCAATTTCACTTTTCTTACTGCCTTTCTTCAGTCATATACGCGATTGTGCAGTATCCAACTCGCGTTTATATGCGACTTCCCTTTATGGAGTTTGCATATGAGATTCAGGACACTAAACTTTTGTACTTTCAGCTCCCTCTGATTCTGGTATGTCTGTACAATGTGCTGTGCCGCCTTTTTCTGACTGTACTTCCTTTTTCCTCCATATCCTCAAGCGTGATGATGACATTTTCTTCTTTTGATATGGTGCCCACACTTTGTTCCTGCATTCCTTAGCTATATGTCCAAGCTTGTCACATGCATAACATCTTACATGTTTCATATTCCTCCTGTAACAATTAGCAGCTTTTTGACCAAACATATTGCAAGCAAAGCAATATCCATAAAAGTACCTTGATTGAGATGATCTTTCTGCATGATGGTCTTGAACCCTTCTTCTTCTACATCTGGCTGCAACATGTCCAAGATTATGACATACATAACATTCAACATTATTCATAGGAGGAGTAAAGGATTTTCTTTGAGGAATTTCTTTCCTTGGTTGATGATGAGATGGATCTTTCATTTCTTCGTTGATCACTTTAGATTTCTCTTTAGAGTTCCTTGCCTCACCTTGTGAACAAGATTCACCTTCGACAGATTCATGGAAACCAAGACCAGTCTTTATAGCAGGAGACCTTTGACTACTAAGAATATCATCCAAGACTTGAGCTATCTTGAAATCGTAAAAGCTTATCCTTTTCTTCTATTTTACCTTTCAAGATATTTACCTCAACCTGAAGTTGTTTTTCCTTTTCAAGAGATTGCTTTTTCAAATCTTCTTCAGCTTTTCTTCCTTCTTCCATTTGTTCCCTTAGTTTGAGAATCTCCTTTTCTTGTTCTTTATTCAGATCCTGCTGCATTTGACGCATTCGGAAGGCACATTCCAGCTGGGATTTTAAGCTGATGACTTCATTGTCTGGTTTTTCAATTGCTTGATGTAGATCTTCATTCTGCTTCCTTGATTCTTCAAGATCTCCTTTTAGTGAGAGGATTGTAGCTTCAAGATTTTCATAGTAGCTGGATCTATCTTTGAGTTTCTTGATGGTTGTGCTTCTTTCATTGACTTCTTTTCTTAATGATGTCACTTCATGCTACAATTTTTGACATTGGTCTTCCTTGTCCTTGAGTAGTCTTCTTACTTTGCTTCCTTCTTCTAGTTGGGCCTTCAGTTTGGTAGCTTCTTCTTTGAAGTCACATTCCCTTTTGTTCAATAGATCTTGTTGATCTCTAATTTTGTCTGTCAGCCTTTTAAATTCAGCCTCTATTTGATATCTTTCTTGTTCACCCATAAGAGAAAGTTCAGTAGTTTCACTATCACTTCCATCTCTTTCACAAGGAAATATAGCTGGAACATCAGAGGATAACACATTCATACCTGATAATGATTCTGAATCTGATTCTGAATCTGAAGAGCTTCTTATGCCTAATCCCCAATCGATTCTCCCACTGTCATAGTTCTTCTGAGATGACTTCTTTTTCTTAGATGCTTTCTTCTTAAGCTTCTTTCCCATTGTTCCACGGATCTCCTTCAAGCGATCAAGCCTCTATCGAAGGACCTACTCTGATACCAATTGTTGGAAATAATACTGAGAGGGGGGGGGGTGAATCAGTATTATCACATTTATAAAACTTTTTATTTCCAAACTCTAATTCATATATGCAACTTCCACAACTTCTTATGATTATGTTAATTGATCTTCAATGAGTGCATTAGAACATTATCAACCATATTATCAGTTAAAAAATACAGTAACATAGAATAGATCATCACACATAAGGCACACACATGAACACCATGATATAAGGTGGAAACCCAATGCAGGAGAAAACCACCTGCTGCAAGTCATCTCAATCTTCTTTAATAAGAAAATCCTTTTACAATATTTTGTACTGGTGCAGTCTTATACCAGCACGGGAGCTACAACCCCCTTTGCTCTTGTACTAGCCGATCCATTTACTAGTACGCAGGCTGCTACCTGCTACAATGCTCCAAAGATTTCCTTTAGCTCTTGTACTAGCTTAGATACTAGTACGTAGATGCTGACCTACAATCTTCTCTCCTCCAGGTACCACGTTTCATCAATTTTCAGACTGGATACACTGAAGCACAACACATAATCTGAAAGGCCACATTTCATCCAATTTACATACTGGACCCAACAATAACATAAACAAGCTTCTGAATCACCCAAGCACTAGATCCATACATATACAAGTGAGTCATCAACCAGATCTAGTCCATCAGATCACATGAAGATAAGTCATTATGAACCCGATCCATTCATCTATCAAAAACTGAAACAAACTCTATCACTTCTCAGAATATTGTCATAATATCAGAAACCAGACATCACTTCAAAACCCAGAACACAGCAACGATAAACATGGACAGCTAAATATATTTCAAGAGAACTACGCAACTTCACCCATGTAATGCCTGCATACAATACGCACTGTTCCCAACTGAGCACCTGCGTACCCACGCACTGTGCCTCAAAGACTTCCTGCGTACCTGCGCTCTGTGTCCAATGAACTGCCTGCGCACCCCCGCAGCTGCAGCGCTTCTGGTCCTGCGTATCTACGCACCTACGACGCTTTTGTGCCTACGTATCTCCGCTCTTTTCTTCCACTGTACCTGCGTACCTTCGGGTATAGATAATTTCAAGACTTCAAGAATAACCCAGACAGTCAGATCTACAGATCTGATCATGCGCCGAAGAGATCTCAATCCATCAGTAGATACGCCTTATTTAGATCTAGACATTACTCTCAAGAGATCATAATATTTCAGATCTAGCTCTCATAAGATGTTCAACCCAAAAGCATGCACAAGCCAAATGATCTCCTTTGCTTTATATAGGCAAGCTCTTCCTCAAATCATGGATCAATACCACGGGCCAAAACCATAATAACACAATACCATCGGCTAAATACCAAGGGTTAAACATAAGAAACCCCACGTGTGTTTTTCTCTGCCTTGAAGTGAGTGCACTGGGGGTACGCACCTCCTGAACGGGATAACTGCGGGTATGTACGCACTTTATGTAACTCCTGCCTGCGTGTACGCACCTTCTGTAAGGTGTACCTGCGTACCCCTTATTTTCTTCAATATTTGATAGCTGATCATCAATCTCTGCTGTTGACTTGAAGTACTGTGATCTATCACCTGAAAGGGTTGCCATCAAGGACAACACTTTAGCCACAATGCCAACAATCTCCCCCTTTGGACTTGATGGCAAAGCTTACTAAGAACGTGCCATTTGATCTGATATCTCTTCTATAGATTCATCTTTGAACTGTCCTGCATCTATGTATTATGTCACATCTGATATCTCTTCTATAGATTCATCTGAATGTATATAAGTGAGATGTTCTTCTATGAGTGGGTTGCCATCAAGTACAACACATGCATCATAATGCCAACAATCTCCCCCTTTGGACTTGATGGCAACAACACCAAATCACTCTCCCCCTTTGACATCAAGGGAAAAGGGTTATGCTCCCCCTAAGAACATGCTCCCCTTGACTATAAACCAGATCTGATGAAGTCTCTGAATGAGCTCCCCCTTTGAATATGTCATGATGCTCCAATCTGATAATGCTCTTTCTGAGAACAAGCTGAAATATCTGCTCTGCTATATAGTGTTGTTCATGCTCAAGCTCCCCCTGACTATAAGCATGGTCTGCAAAAAGATGTTCTACAAGAAGAACATGACTCTATATTAATGACCTTCCTATCACCAAAAGACTCAATACATACATCCATCACCCATCACAATGGTGATACATCAAAAGTTTACATATGATAACATCATTCATCCCAGGCATAGTGGGGAATCCAACATAGGTCGTTACATGACCTGAAGAGATGACTATAATAGAGACACACTATTACATCATGAGTAGAGACCAATCATCTAAGATAAACATCAGCAACAACACTGTATGATCTGCTCCATAGTATCTGTCAAAAGAAACTGGACCATCAGCTTGAATTAGTGCACGAATCTCCAAGGTATGAAACATTCACAATTTAGCATATGAGAGAAACACCATAGCCATCATGAACCAAGTATCATCAATTGGGAATATCTGCATCAATCAACCATGTGTACTAAACAACCTATCATCATATAGTTAAGAGCTCATCATCATCATGTCTCCAACAAAAAAATCAACCATGTATCCAGCCAACAATCCTCATCCATATATGTGCCAAGAACAATAAGGACTCCATGCAAGCATTATTAGAGAATCAACCACAAATCTGATCCAAGAACCATGTGAACAACTCATAATCATAGCAAGATGAATCATAAGCATCGTTACCAAGGACCATAATGCCAACAATGCATTAAGAACATATGCTCCCCCTAAACTGGTGCCATCTGTCAGATTTGATCTGTTAGGATATTCCGACACATAGGAAATAGTTAAGTACAACTTGGTCTAGTTTAGAGTTAGGTATAGAGTTAGGTAAAGTGTGTTTCTTTACCGTTGTACATATTGTAACTTACAATCCAACGGTCACGATATGTAGTGATCCGACGGTTCATTCTCTCCTCGGTATTACAGACACTTGATCCGTGGCTTGACACCCGATTGGTCCATGAGTTCTATTTAAAGCTCATGGAGGGTCATTGTTCGGGTAATCCGTGCATGAGAGAAGCTTATGTAATTTTTCATTCTTTGATTAATAAATTGCCTGTAGTAGCCACGTTGGCGCAGGCCGTGGACTGTTTCCCTCTTTGAGGGTTTTAACCACGTCAAAAATACTGGTGTATTGATCTGTGATCTGGTTGTGAGCGGTGTCCTTTTGGTGTTCTTTCTGAGGAACTTACCCTGTAAATTCCTACATGGTATCAGAGCTATTTGAGGGCCGCGTCCGTTGGTGATCCAAATCTGAAGCCGGTAGAACTGCATGCGGCTGTCGTTTCCTAAATCTGTTGTTTCTGACTGCTTTCGGGCCGACAGGACTGCTATGTTGCGTTCGAAGCATCTATTCCAATGAGGAACCCCTTTCGTTTCACGCGAAAAGGTTTCCGGTAGCCCTAGCTGCGTCATTTTTCAGATCGGGAGGTATACAGTGTTTTTGCAGTTTACTGTTATTTTCTCTCTGCTTATTTCGGTTTCGGTTTATTTACCCTTTTTTTAACCGGATCTATACCTTTCATTTCTGCGTATGCTCTTTGCCCTGCGACTCTGTGCGATCTGGGCAAATCAGAAACAGAAAGGAAGGATTTTTCTCATGCGTATGCTCTTTTCCCTGCACCTTAGTGTGATCTCGGAAAATCAGAAACATTGAGAAAAATATTTAGTTTTTCGGCTAAAGCTAACTTTGAGATTTTTTTTAAAATATATAGTTTTTTGGCTAAAGCTAACTTCGAGCCGCAAGGTTCGTTTTTCTTTGCATATTCGTGTTGGGTTTTGTGTTTTGTGTTTTGTAGGGAAAAAGAGCTTTCTCAAGGCAAGCACGCAAACCGAGCCCCCCTCCCCTCTCTCTCTCTCTCTCTCTCTCTCTCTCTCTCTCTCTCAAATTTTTTGTATAGATCAATTGGTTCAAAGCTATTTTAAGAGAGTAGAGGTCTTGGGTTCAAGTCTCCATTTTGTGGGGGCGGATTTTTTTCATTCCCGCACATTCGCGCACTTTGCCGGCAACTTCAACAATTTTTTTTCAAAAAGCCATAACTTCTTCATCCGGAAGCCTTTTTCAGAGCCGTTTTTTTTAAAACAGCCTAATTTTTTGAGATCTATCCATTGGAACACTTACTTTTAGCATCTCCAGCTTCAGTTTTTTTTTTAAAAATGGAAAGTCCATGCCAAGTCATTCTTGACAGCACTAACTACTTCCAATGGATAGCCTACATGGAAGATTTACTTAGAAGTAAAGGTCTCTACAGAATAGCCACAGACCAAGAGAAGAAACCAAAAGATGAAGACAAGGCTGCAAAATGGGAAAATAGACAAGATCAAGCACGTGGTTTGATAGGGATGTCTATTTCTCCTGATCTTAGATTCCATATTGCAGAACTTGAGACTCCTCATGAAGCATTGGAAAAAATCGCTAAAGTTTTTGGGATTAAAAATGAAATTAGAGCCCATCAACTTGAAAATGAGTTGCTTACTTTGGATCTTAATAATTTTTCTTGCATTGAAGATTTCTTGTCCAAATTCAAGACCCTTAGATATCTCTTGGAAGGTGTTAAGGTTAAGAAAGAAGATGGTAACCTTATTTATTCCATCCTTACTAAGTTGGGACCAGCCTACTCTGTATTTGTTTCCACTTTCCATTCTACAAGGGAAGCTTTCATTTGTCAAGGAAAAGACTACAAGGCCCCTTCCTTTGACTCCTTTTGTGATTCCTTAATAAGAGAACAAGAAAAACTCTTACACCTTGGTCTTCTTAATCTTGGAAACTCTTCCACGAAAGCGTTAGCTACCCAGCAGCAACCAAATTCAAAGAATCCTAAGAAGTCATATCCTCAAAAGAATGGTCCTAAACCAACTCAGCCTCAAAATGAAAGATCATTTCAGCAAAATGATAAGACCAATAAAAACAAATGGAAGAAGACTGATAGACATTGTAACTTTTGTAATCGACATGGCCACTTAGAATCTAAATGCTTTAAGAAGATGGAAACCTTGGAAGCCGCAATGAAGAAACATAACATCCATGTGGAGCCTACTTCAACTTCAACTTCCGGAATGGCACTTTCTGCATGTCGTTGTCAATCATCTCAGTCTGGTTATGATTAAATGTATCTTCTTCCTCTCCTTCTCATGAGTGGCTCATTGATTCTGGAGCCTCTTATCACATGGCCAAAAACCAAGCCATGTTTTCTTCTTTAAATGATTGTAACACCAAAAATATATATGTTGGTGATGATAGATCTCTTAATGTTGTCGGGACCGGAACTGTTCATCTAGACAATGGTCAGTTTAATGATGTATTATGTGTTCCAACCTTATCCTGCAACCTTCTATCTGTATATCAGATAACTCATTCAGGTGAAGGTAAAATTGTTGAATTTTCACCTCATGATGTTGTAATCAAGGATCTAAGAGATCCTAAACAGATTCTAGCTACTGGTATTGCTGATGATTCCACAAGGTTGTATAAGTTTCACAACTTTGGGTCATCAAATCTTCCCTCAGTATTTGTTGCTCATAATGATGAAGTGAGCAAACTTTGGCATGAGCGATTTGGTCACTTAAACTATCGCTCCCTTCAGCATCTATGTAAAGAAAATATGGTGACAGGTCTTCCTATGGTACCTTGCAGAGATGGTGTTTGTTCCAGATGTGTACTCGGAAAACATCATCGGGACAGTTTTGACAAACGTGCCTCTTGGCACGCCTCAGCCCCTTTACAGCTTGTGCACAGTGATTTATGTGGTCCTCTTCCTGTTGCTTCATTCTTTGGCTGCAAGTATTTCTTAACTTTCATTGATGATTTCTCCAGACGCACTTGGGTATACTTCTTAAAACTCAAGAGCGAAGTATTTAACACATTTTTGGCCTTCAAAGCCTTTGTTGAAAAACAATCTGGACATCAAATTCTTAAGCTAAGAACTGATAATGGTGGAGAATATGTTAAAAACACATTCATCAACTTTTGCACCGAAAATGGAATTCAAATGCAACATACTGTTCCATACACTCCACAACAAAATGGTGTAGCTGAAAGAAAAAATCGCACCTTAAAGGAAATGGCTAATTGTATGCTGCAATCTAAAGGACTCAGTCTTATTTTTTGGGCCGAAGCAATTAATTGTGCAAATTATATAATCAATCGCACTCCTACTAAGGTTCTAGAGAATATCACTCCAGAAGAAGCTTGGAGTTCCATTAAACCAGATGTAAGTCACTTTCGTGTTTTTGGAAGTGAAGCATGGGCCCATATTCCAGATGAAAAGCATAAAGCTTTAGAACCTAAGAGTGAGAAATGTACTTTTGTTGGATATTCTGAAGATGTAAAAGGTTATAGACTTATTCCATTTAAGTCCAAAAATGTTATCATTAGAAGAGATGTAAAATTTGATGAAAATAAATCGGCCTGCGAGCCTAGTCCGGCAGATGTGCCACCTTTTCCTATCTCTTCTACTTTTGAAAACATTTCTTCTTCAGATGATGAAAGTGAGGATGATAATCCTCCCCCACCTTCTCAGGATCCTCAACTTCCAAGATGGGTCTGTGCTACTCAGGATGCAACAGGTGATCTTGTCGGTGATCCTACAGATCAGCGACGTACACGTTCTCAGTTTGAAAGAGCCTCTTCTTTACTGGCTCAAGCTCTAGTAAATCATGATCCTGACACTTTTGCAGAAGCTTCAGGCCATCCACATTGGGAAGCAGCTATGAATGAAGAATATCATTCATTGTTGGCAAATGATACATGGGATCTTGTTCCTCTACCAAAGGGACGCAAACTTGTTAGATGTAAATGGGTTTACAGAACCAAGTATGGACCAGATGGGAAAGTTGATAAACATAAAGCTCGTCTTGTTGCTAAGGGCTTTTCACAGGTTGAAGGCATTGACTACACTGAAACCTTCTCCCCTGTTGCCAAAATGAACTCTATCCGCCTTGTTCTTTCCCTTGCTGCCTCTTTAAAATGGGAAGTCCATCAGATGGATTTTAAATCTGCCTTCTTGCATGGGGACTTGCAGGAAGAAATCTATATGGAACAACCCATTGGCTTCATACAAACAGACTCCAGCCTTGTTTGTCGACTTAAGAAATCCCTTTATGGTCTCAAGCAAGCTCCTCGGGCTTGGTATGCCAAAATGGATAGCTTTCTTTTAGAATCTGGCTTTTCTAGGTGTTATTCTGACAATACTGTCTACACCAAGAAAGTGGGCAACTCTCTTATCATCCTTGTTCTTTATGTTGATGATCTTATTCTTACTGGTAGTGATCCCAACCTTATAAACCATGTGAAGTCTAGCCTTAAAAAGAAATTTGAAATGACAGACTTAGGACACTTACACTATTTTCTCGGTCTTCAAGTCTTGCAATCCAAGGAGGGTATTTTCCTTTCCCAGTCCAAGTATGCTTGTGATATTCTTCGTCATTTTCACATGGAAGACTGTAAGCCAGCCCCTTCTCCCTTTCAGTCTGGAGTCAAACTTTCAGTCTCTTGTACTTCTCCTGAAGTTGATGCTACCTTATACCGTCAACTTGTAGGAAAACTCTTATATTTAACCCATACTCGTCCTGACCTTTCCTTTGCTGTTGGCCTTGTTGCTCGTTTTATGCAAAACCCCCGTGAAAGTCATTGGAAAGCAGCTAAAAGAATACTTCGTTATGTTCGAGGTACAGTACAGTTTGGGATCCATTACAGTGCCAAAGCAGCTCCTCTATTAGTCGGTTTCACTGATTCTGATTGGGCTGGTGACCCTGATGATCGAAAGTCTACTGCCGGTTATGTCTTCACTCTTGGTTCAGGACCTATTACATGGGCTTGTAAGAAACAGGCTGCCATTTCTCTTTCGTCAGCAGAAACAGAGTATCGTGGTGCCGTGGAAGTTAGTAAGGAAGCCTTGTGGCTTCGTCAGATCCTATCAGAGTTTGGCTTTGAGCAGCAGCATCCAACCACACTTTGGTGTGATAATCAAAGTTCCATTCAGCTATGCAAAGATCCAATCCAGCATCAGCGCAGCAAACACATTGAACTACACATGCACTTCATCAGAAAGCTCATTCATGACCATGTTCTTGAAGTGCAATATTGTTCAACAGATGATCAGGTTGCAGACATCTTCACAAAGGCTCTCACAGAGGCGAAGTTCACTAAACTTTGATATATGCTTGGAGTTCAGGAAGTTGTCACTAAGGGGGGATAGGCTCTAGTGCCTCCTTCCTTCTCCTATTGTGTCATATTTGTAAATCCTTCAATCCTATCCCAAGTTGTTCTTAAGGGGGGATGTTAGGATATTCCGACACATAGGAAATAGTTAAGTACAACTTGGTCTAGTTTAGAGTTAGGTATAGTGTTAGGTAAAGTGTGTTTCTTTACCGTTGTACATATTGTAACTTACAATCCGACGATCACGATATGTAGTGATCCGACGGTTCATTCTCTCCTCGGTATTACCGACACTTGATCCGTGGCTTGACACCCGATTGGTCCATGAGTTCTATTTAAAGCGCATGGAGGGTCATTGTTCGGGTAATCCGTGCATGAGAGAAGCTTATGTAAATTTTCATTCTTTGATTAATAAATTGCCTGTAGTAGCCACGTTGGCGTAGGCCGTGGACTGTTTCCCTCTTTGAGGGTTTTAACCACGTCTAAAATACTGGTGTATTGATCTGTGATCTGGTTGTGAGCGGTGTCCTTTTGGTGTTCTTTCTGAGGAACTTACCCTGTAAATTCCTACATGATCATGCATATCAATAAGAAGAGTCAGCCAATAAATGCCTTAAGACAGGTACGCAGTTTTTCTTTATCTGCCCTGCGTAGCCACGCACTTCACCTTCTGCTACCCTGCGTACATACGCAGACAGTCTTCAACTACACTGCGTACCCACGCATCTGTTCCATCAGTTGCGTCGCGTGCTCCACGCACCTTTTCTTCTATCGCGCCGCGTACTTCTATGAACCTACGCAGGTTATCCTTCTATCGCGCCGCGTACCTACGATCTTACTACGCACCTCTTCTTCTGTCTCGCCGCGTCCTTCCGCATGTGCTCTTCTGATAAGCCGCGTACCTCCGCATAGGGACTGTGCCTTAACTTGCGTACATCCACACCTGATCTTATGCTCTACTGCGTACGCCCGCACTTTCATAGTGAATGATCTGCATACCTTAGATTAGGACCCAATTCAGATTTCCAAATCTGATCTTGTGCTCAAGAGATCATACTTCATAGATCAATTTCACTTTTCTTACTGCCTTTCTTCAATCATATACGCGATCGTGCAGTATCCAACTCGCGTATATATGCGACTTCCCTTTATGGAGTTTGCATATGAGATTCAGGACACTGAACTTTTGTACTTTCAGCTCCCTCTGATTCTGGTATGTCTGTACATTGTGCTGTGTCGCCTTTTTCTAACTGTACTTCCTTTTTCCTCCATATCTTCAAGCGTGATGATGACATTTTCTTCTTTTGATATGGTTCCCACACTTTGTTCCTGCATTCCTTAGCTATATGTCCAAGCTTGTCACATGCATAACATCTTACATGTTTCATATTCCTCCTGTAACAATTAGCAGCTTTGTGACCAAACATATTGCAAGCAAAGCAATATCCATAAAAGTACCTTGATTGAGATGATCTTTCTACATGATGGTCTTGAACCCTTCTTCTTCTACATCTGGCTGCAACATGTCCAAGATTATGACATACATAACATTCAACATTATTCATAGGAGGAGTAAAGGATTTTCTTTGAGGAATTTCTTTCCTTGGTTGATGATGAGATGGATCTTTCATTTCTTCGTTGATCACTTTAGATTTCTCTTTAGAGTTCCTTGCCTCACCTTGTGAACTAGATTCACCTTCAACAGATTCATGGAAACCAAGACCAGTCTTTATAGCAGGAGACCTTTGACTACTAAGAATATCATCCAAGACTTTAGAGCTATCTTGAAATCGTAAAAGCTTATCATTTTCTTCTATTTTACCTTTCAAGATATTTACCTCAACCTGAAGTTGTTTTTCCTTTTCAAGAGATTGCTTTTTCAAATCTTCTTCAGATTTTCTTCCTTCTTCCATTTGTTCCCTTAGTTTGAGAATCTCCTTTTCTTGTTCTTTATTCAGATCCTGCTGCATTTGACGCATTCGGAAGGCACATTCCAGCTGGGATTTTAAGCTGATGACTTCATTGTCTTGTTTTTCAATTTCTTGATGTAGATCTTCATTCTGCTTCCTTGATTCTTCAAGATCTCCTTTTAGTGAGAGGATTGTAGCTTCAAGATTTTCATAGTAGTTGGATCTATCTTTGAGTTTCTTGATGGTTGTGCTTCTTTCATTGACTTCTTTTCTTAATGATGTCACTTCATGCTGCAATTTTTGACATTGGTCTTCCTTGTCCTTGAGTAGTCTTCTTACTTTGCTTCCTTCTTCTAGTTGGGCCTTCAGTTTGGTAGCTTCTTCTTTGAAGTCACATTCCCTTTTGTTCAATAGATCTTGTTGATCTCTAATTTTGTCTGTCAGCCTTTTAAATTCAGCCTCTATTTGATATCTTTCTTGTTCACCCATAAGAGCAAGTTCAGTAGTTTCACTATCACTTCCATCTCTTTCACAAGGAAATATAGCTGGAACATCAGAGGATAACACATTCATACATGATAATGATTCTGAATCTGATTCTGAATCTGAAGAGCTTCTTATGCCTAATCCCCAATCGATTCTCCCACTGTCATAGTTCTTCTGAGATGACTTCTTTTTCTTAGATTCTTTCTTCTTAAGCTTCTTTCCCATTATTCCACGGATCTCCTTCAAGCGATCAAGCCTCTATCGAAGGACCTGCTTTGATACCAATTGTTGGAAATAATACTGAGAGGGGGGGGTGAATCAGTATTATCACATTTATAAAACTTTTCATTTCCAAACTCTAATTCATATATGCAACTTCCACAACTTCTTATGATTATGTTAATTGATCTTCAATGAGTGCATTAGAACATTATCAACCATATTATCAGTTAAAAAATACAGTAACATAGAATAGATCATCACACATAAGGCACACACATGAACACCATGATATAAGGTGGAAACCCAATGCGGGAGAAAACCGCCTGCTGCAAGTCATCTCAATCTTCTTTAATAAGAAAATCCTTTTACAATATTTTGTACTGGTGCAGTCTTATACCAGCACGGGAGCTACAACCCCCTTTGCTCTTGTACTAGCCGATCCATTTACTAGTACGCAGGCTGCTACCTGCTACAATGCTCCAAAGATTTCCTTTAGCTCTTGTACTAGCTTAGATACTAGTACGTAGGTGCTGACCTACAATCTTCTCTCCTCCAAGTACCACGTTTCATCAATTTTCAGACTGGATACACTGAAGCACAACACATAATCTGAAAGGCCACATTTCATCCAATTTACATACTGGACCCAACAACAACATAAACAAGCTTCTGAATCACCCAAGCACTAGATCCATACATATACAAGTGAGTCATCAACCAGATCTAGTCCATCAGATCACATGAAGATAAGTCGTTATGAACCTGATCCATTCATCTATCAAAAACTGAAACAAACTCTATCACTTCTCAGAATACTGTCATAATATCAGAAACCAGACATCACTTCAAAACCCAGAACACAGCAATGATAAACATGGACAGCTAAATATATTGCAAGAGAAGTACGCATCTTCACCCATGTAATGCCTGCGTACAGTACGCACTGTTCCCAACTGAGCACCTACGTACCCACGCACTGTCCCTCAAAGACTTCATGCGTACCTGCGCTCTGTGTCCAATGAACTGCCTGCGCACCCCCGCAGCTGCAGCGCTTCTGGTCCTGCGTATCTACGCACCTGCGACGCTTTTGTGCCTGCGTATCTGCGCTCTTTTCTTCCACTGTACCTGCGTACCTTCGGGTATAGATAATTTCAAGACTTCAAGAATAACCCAGACAGTCAGATCTACAGATCTGATCATGCGCCGAAGAGATCTCAATCCATCAGTAGATTCGCCTTATTTAGATCTAGACATTACTCTCAAGAGATCATAATATTTCAAATCTAGCTCTCATAAGATGTTCAACCCAAAAGCATGCACAAGCCAAATGATCTCCTTTGCTTTATATAGGCAAGCTCTTCCTCAAATCATGGATCGATACCACGGGCCAAAACCATAATAACACAATACCGTCGGCTAAATACTAAAGGTTAAACATAAGAAACCCCACGTGTGTTTTTCTCTGCCTTGAAGTGAGTGCACTGGGGGTACGCACCTCCTGAACAGGATAACTGCGGGTATGTACACACTTTATGTAACTCCTGCCTGCGTGTACGCACCTTTTGTAAGGTGTACCTGCGTACCCCTTATTTTCTTCAATATTTGATAGCTGATCATCAATCTCTGCTGCTGACTTGAAGTACTGTGATCTATCACCTGAAAGGGTTGCCATCAAGGACAACACTTTAGCCATAATGCCAACAATCTCCCGCTTTGGACTTGATGGCAAAGCTTACTAAGAACGTGCCATTTGATCTGATATCTCTTCTATAGATTCATCTTTGAACTGTCCTGCATCTATGTATTATGTCACATCTGATATCTCTTCTATAGATTCATCTGAATGTATATAAGTGAGATGTTCTTCTATTAGTGGGTTGCCATCAAGTACAACACATGCATCATAATGCCAACAGACATGATGGTGTATCGCAACAAAGCTATGGAGGCTTTGGCTAGATAGATTGGTTTCGATATGAGTTGCTGCTTTTTCCTCATTTTTACCCTTCTTTGGTTGCTCGGCAGATCCTGTGGCCTGGGTAGTTGGTCAGATGGTTGGGACTGTACTTTACAAGGGTTCATCAACTGGTGCAGATGGGTTGGAGTGAGAAGCCGAATTTCGGGCTTTCGTGGTGTTCGGGATGTCCTTGCTTCTCTTCACGGGGGAGTAATTCCACCCACAAAGTGGTTTTCTGGTCATCGGGCACCTTTCGAGCAGAAAGCGGTTTTTAAGTTTTGGGAGCAATCCCACTCAAGTCGCTACACGTGGCAGTGAGATGGGTACAAATACCACCCTCATCGCACACTAACCTGTTGTGCTTTAGGCCCGTGTGATATGATCCTGGGCTGTCGGATCAAGCATGGAGGATCGACGGCTAGGATTCATCGTGCATGTCAGTGGGTCCATGTGGTTAGGAGGCGGGCTTTTCGGCAATGCAATATCTTCCTCTGTCGTTGGATCAAACTTGGGAGATCTATGGTTAGGATCCTTCGTGCTTGTCCATGGGTCCATATGGTTAACCATTGGGCTCCTTGGCACTGCGATTTCTTCCTCCACCATTGGATCGGGCAGGGTACTTTGATGATGGCGATTAAAGGCTTCAACGCTGATTTCAGTTTTGATTTAGGTATTTCTTTGGTCTGAGCGTTAATCCCCAATTCGGTTAATGGTGGGTTGAGTGGCTGGCCTTGGCACGGTTGGGAACTTGAGGGTTTTTGTGGTTTTGATTGGGAGGGTTCAGGGTTTACACCCTTAACTTGTTGCCCTTGGTTATTGGGTAGTTGATTTTTCCCAGTCCATAGATACACTTGGATGGTTGTAATCTATGTAAATTATTTTCTAATTTAATGACAATGAAGGTACGACTCTTGCTTTAGTAAAAAAAACAATATATTTATTTATATATTTACAACATGGTCATGCAGAGGGATCGGCCATGAGTGCAGGGCATGTCATTCGGTGTTCAAGGCATGGACGAAATTTTTTTTGTCAATATATGTTTGGAAATGGGGATACAAATGCATGATGTTGGCGGTGGATATATACTTTGGTTTGCAGTGGTCAGAAGCTGAATAGGGACACAGATAGGACAAATATGTTGCAGCATAGAAAAGGAGAGTCAAATTGGTTTGATAACGCACAGGTGCGAGAAGCCACAATAAACAAATATTGACATCCATTGCGGGACAAGGATGAACGCCAGTTGAATCACATGGAGTGACCACAAAGTGGATAAGTGGACATCGGAGGCAAAAAGGGGTCACTAAGATATGGATATCAATATCTATCTTAACTCCAGATTTAATAAGCTCCAAGAGGGATAAAATCTCTCGACGTACAAACCTTTCATCAAGTTTTGCACATAACATAACATTACATCGTCTCTTCCATATTGAGTTAGAGAACACATTTTGGTAAAATTAATTATTATTATAAACCTGAATATTCATAAATTTTAAATCATATTAATAAATAATTATCAAACCTTAACATTAATATTATTAACAATCATATTAATATTAATATTATTAAAAGTAATATTATTAATAATCTAAACTTTAGTTTTTATTAATAAAATATTATTATTAAGTCCATCAAATATTATTTATAAAACTTTATTATTAAACCTACTATATTTTATTAATAAAATTAGAACCCTATTAGCAAACATATTGAATATAAATATTAAAATTTTAACTAAATATAAATACAATAATATAATATAATAGATAAGATAATTAAATATTTCGTATCAAACTATAATTCATCTAGAACGGACTCTTTTGCTCAACGGAAATTTGAAAATGAAATAAGTATAATGACAAGTTGGTCATTTTCTAACCCCTGAGGACACTGCAACAAACGATCAACTGAGGAAGGCCATGTTCACTTATACAATAAAGAAGGAAGAACTTTCGAAAGGATTACAATAATGAAAAAAGTGCATTCGAGAAAGGATTAATACATAAACAATAATTAAAAAATAAAAAAAATGTTGAACAAATCTTCAGTGAATCTAACCATACTATAATTTTGACATTCATAATCGCTTCCATAACAATCAATTGTATACAATTCCATGTATACAATGATCCTTTCAATCCTCTTCATTATAAATTTATATCCTCCTCATTATAAATTTATATACTGCAATCTCTAAGATATAAGATCAAATCAAATTAAAAAAAACATAACTCATTTTACTTTATAAATATCGAAAAAAATTCTTCCACTATGACAACCATTTATAAACGATGCAATATAACCAACATAGTCCAAGAAAAAGCCATATATGCTCGAGAGGATTTTCGGCATCTACAAACTCAAATCATATTATCACCGAATCTGCAAAATGCCATAATATTTTTTATTGATAAAAACATAGAAGGATATGGGAAGAGGAGAGAAAATCATGCGTGTAATAATTTTTTGACATTGCTGGCCCAAAAAAATCTACGAACACAAAAAAACTTAACTTCTGGAGCAAAAACATGTTTCTGTGTACAACGTTCTCTCAACAATTTATAGATTGTGCATGTTGTAACATTATTTGGGTTTGATAAGTTAGTATATTAGTCAAAAATAAATTCAAAATCTTAAGTTAGGATATGGATGCAAAATAACGAAAAAATATGAAAATGTTAGGACAATTTTATATTTTATAGGCATCCATATCAATAAAATGATAGGAGTTAGCTGCCCTAAAGAAAGAAAGCAAAAGAAAAGTAAAATGTTAGGGAAGCAAAAATAAAACAAAGGCTTCATTTTCATACAAAAATAAATGCAAAGGTTGCTAGTCTACATGCACCATATCAGAAAAATGTTAAATTTTGTTAATTTATGATTAATTCCTTAGTCGAGATTAATTCTTTGGTTATAAACTTTGGCATTTCAAATTATATTAGAAAGTGCATGTTTGAACTTACCCAAATCAATAAACAACAAAAAGGTCTTACTAGCTTTCATAAAAAGAGTGCATGATTCGACGGTTGATCTACTCCCCGCCCGGATCAACGGCAAGGAGAGATTTCATACCCCCCTCGATCGTTTCTCGTTAACGCGATGGGAGGGGTCCACAAAGCGGTTTCCATGGCAAACTCCCCGACCTTACGTATCGCCACCATATCACTCCACACCCCCTGTAAACCACGCATGGTTTCCCTCCGCCAACAGCTCTTTCACCCCGCCAAAGTCGTTATCCCTCAACCAATCCTGAGCTGACACCTCACATATTTGTTTCCTATTCATCCCATCCATTACCCCCTTACATGCTTACTGCCCCATTATCATGCCCGTTATATCCACCCGTTGCAGCCCCACTCCTATGCATTAAAAGTTGCTATGGTTATGAATAAAACCGTTATCCCTTCCCGCATCTTATAAATAAAATGAAACTTGCCTCTTTATCACTTTCCTCTGATTGTTTTCAATTATTTGCAGGTTTACAGTTTTGTAGAACTTCTTACTTTTTGCTCAGTCTATCACTAATAACCACTTTTCTTCGTGTTTGCTAGCATGGCCCCAAAAGCAAAAACCAAGAAGCAGAGTGCAGAGGAAAGTACTGCTACTCCAACCCAACTTGACCTTGACCATATCCCGCTTGTCGATTCACTATTCAAAGTTGCAGAAGCCAAGTGTGAGTTTGATTTTTATGAACTGCACTTGTGGCTCAAATAGAATTATCTCAACCAACAAGATCCGATTAGGTTTTGGGAATCCATGTTACCCTTCTATAGTTTCCCAAAGACACATGAATTTCCTGACCTTATTACCTGGTGTCAAGCCAAGTATGATCTTGTGAAAAGAGCATTCATGGCTCAGAATGGAGACATTCTGGTAACCATTTCTGCTCAAACCATAAATGAAATTCTCTTGATTCTTCAAATTGAATCTTTGACTTAGTTTTCACCAACAACACTTATGGATCTGTACCATAAGTTAACCTTCCCATAGACAGCCCAAATTTTCGAAATCTTTTTGCCTGAGATGCAAAATTTCCCAAAAGAAATACACCTTACTCATCTGTCATGTTTCCTGAAGCCTCCAGACATTGTATTTCCTTGCTTTCCTATTTATTAGGATACCCTGATGACCAGTCCATTGATGAGACTATCCTTGGTTTCCTATCCACTTTTAATAAATATCAAACCAACATTCACGTATAATTACAGCCAATTATTGGCTGATAATATACACGAACAAATCATATAAGTCTATTAAAAGAACATGAATTGATGAAGTTATGATAGAGCGATAATGCTCTGGCGATCGAAGGACCTGCGCGCGACCTAGAACCCCTGACACCGCTCCCGCGCCTCTGCGCCTCGCAGCGCTACTGCTAGGCCCGCGCCCCTCATCTGCTGGCCTCCCCTTCTTCGCTCTTGGGCCTCCTGCCCTCCCCCAGCACCGAGGCCTCCCCCCGGTAGCGCTCTCGAGGTTTTCCCAGAGATCTGACTCTCCAATGGCAGAAATGGATCCCCCGCCTCAGGATCCAGAAGACTTTGAGAAAATGTTTGCCTCTCTCATTCCTGAGAGCGCAGCGGGAAAAATCCATCCTACAGCCTCCAAGTTCATCAAGAAATTAGGTGAAATACCAGAAGTATCTCTGCCTCCTTCCCTCCCGAGGAGAGCAGCAATCTCCTTAGCAGAAAGAGGCCTAGTCGGCCAGTTCACGGGACTGTGGCCCTCCCCAAGATCAGTTCAAAGATGGGTCGAGAGAAACTGGAACTCGATGGTGCAAGGGAAAATAGCAATCAGGTTTTGTGGCAGAGGATTTTACACCTTTCTATTCGAATCAATGGAGGACAGGAACCTCATCTTCAGAAACGGCCCCTATTTCATGGACTCCCGGGGTCTCTACTTAAACAGATGGACTCCAGACTTTGACCCAGAAATGGATGTCCCCAATGTTGTCCCCGTCTGGGTCCGTCTGCCCCACTTGCCGCTCCATTGCTGGGGGGATGAGTCAGTCAAAGCCATAGGGAACGCAGTTGGCAAATACATTGATAGATCTGAACCAAAGGAGAACATGCATGCATGCGCGAGGATCTGTGTTGAAGTAGATCTGGGGAAAGGACTGCCGGAAGCAATCAAACTCAAAGTCGATCAGTGGACGCACATTCAGCAAGTGGACTACGAGCAGCTACCCTTCAAGTGCAAGGTATGTCATGAATATGGGCATTTCACTAATAGATGTAGCAAATCTAAAATAAATGTTCTTGAAAGCGATGTCGAAACCCCCGAGGGAGCTTGGGAGCACGTCAAAAAGAAAAAATCAAACCCCCCTCCAGGCCCAAGCTCAAAGGTTCCCCCTGAAAACCCCTCCCTTCCTTCTCATCCCTCTAGCTCTGCCCCTTCTTTCCCCTCCTCCTCCAACCCCTTTGAAACCCTGTCCGCAGAGGACCCTCCATCCCCCCCTTCCCCTCGAGGTACCGCCATCGTTATCTCCTCCCCTATCTCCCTCCCCCAGCCCTCTCCTCCCCCAACAGTGGAAAGAATCTTAACCTGAAATAAATCAAAGGAAAACAACCTCTCCACAGATCCCCCCAGAAAAGTTGGAAGAAAGTCTAATAAAGAGATTAGAGATGAAAATGCTGCAAAAGAAATGGCCATCGGAATGCAGCAACCAATGGACACATTTCTAGATAAATCAAAAGGAAGCGGAGAAAAAATGAAAGAGAAAAGCGGGGCAAATACCAAACAAGCTAAATGATGATTTTGGTCTCTTGGAATTGTAGGGTGATGGGCTCCTCCCTAAAAACAAATGCAGTCTGGGATCTCCTCAAATCTGAACATCCAGACCTTCTCCTACTTCAGGAGACCAAAATCACGAAACAAGAATTCCAAAATCACATAAAAAGAAGCAAAAGCTATGCAAGTGTAGCAACAAGTGCAGCTGGCGCCTCAGGAGGCATAGGAACACTATGGGACAAAAGCAAATGGGAACTCAAAGAGAAAAAGTCTTACAGCTGGTGGGTAAGAACAGACATGCAGAACAAAGCCTCAAAAGAGGAATACTCTATATACAACATTTACGCTCCTAATCATTATAGGGACAAAGCTTCATGCTGGGAATCAATAACATCAGACC
The DNA here is from genome assembly GCA_031772625.1 of Pinus tabuliformis. Taxonomy (NCBI): domain Eukaryota; kingdom Viridiplantae; phylum Streptophyta; class Pinopsida; order Pinales; family Pinaceae; genus Pinus; species Pinus tabuliformis. Next base: position 122,320,933 of record CM062810.1, on the reverse strand, counting down.
TCATGACAGTACAGGGAAGGAACATTTTCCTTGGAGGTGACTTAAACCTTATAAGGAATGCTGACGAGAAATTGGGAGGAAACTACTATGTTGATCCCTCAAGAGACTCACTAGAAGCAATAATCCAAACCCATAATCTAGTGGATATTCCTCCGCACAACGGGAGATTCACCTGGAGCAATAAAAGAACCGGCAACAACAATATAAAAGAGAGATTAGATCGAATCCTCGCTCAAGAAAGAACAGTGGCAAGATTTTCAAATATCCAAAGCAAAATCATCCAAGGATACATTTCAGATCATAAACCTGTGGCTCTGACTTTAGACAAAGGAAAGAACATGGGGCCTCTCCCCTTTAAATACAACAAGGCATGGGACAGCAAAGAAGAATTCCGAAACTTGATCAAGGAGCAGTGGGCAAAAGAAATTATTGGCTCGCCCCATTATATTTGGGAAGCTAAGCTCAAATCCCTCAGGACTGTTATCAAACGATGGGCAAGAAACCACGCTGCAGAGGAAAGTAAAAAAAGAACTGATCTCCAATCACAGCTTGAACAATGGAGTCAGGAAAAGGAGCGAATCCAGTATACAGAGGAAGATCAGGCCAAAGAGAATGAAATGTACAAAGAATTGTATAAGCATAACAGGATGGAAGAAGAAGAGCAGAGACAAAAGTCTCGCTACCTTTGGCTCAAAGCCGGAGACAAAAACACTTCCTTTTTTCACAACAGCCTAAAACTCAGGCGGGCAAGGAACCATATAGAGAGAATCATGATTGATGGAAGAGAGCTCAGAGATCAAGAGGAAATAAAAGAGGCTGCGTCCAGACACTTCTGCGCCCTCCTATCCGCAGACACTCAGCCCAACGATAATGCGGAATTCCTCAGCCTAATCGAAAATAAAATCTCAGCAGACCAAAACAACGAGCTGGACCAAGAGGTCACGACAGAGGAAATTGAGGGGTCGATCTTCAGCATGGCGCAGGACAAGGCACCGGGCCCAGACGGGTTCACAGTGGCATTCTACAGAAATCATTGGGAAACCATCAAGAAAGACTTCATTAGAATGGTAAAGAATTTCTTCTCAAAGTGCAAAATGGGGAACAGCATTAAATCTTCTCACTTAGCCCTTATCCCCAAGGATCCCAACCCCCAATCCTTCGATCGATTCCGCCCAATCTCCCTGTGCAATGTCTCCTATAAAATTATCACCAAAATTCTAGCCAACAGGCTAAAAAAGCTCCTCCCCTCCCTCATCTCTGAGAATCAAGGAGGCTTCGTCCCCAGAAGACAAATTACGGATAACGTTATCCTTATCCAAGAGGCAATTCACAGCAGCATAAATAGAAAGGAAAAGGGTATGATTATTAAATTAGACATGGCAAACGCCTTTGATAGAGTCAACCATCAATTCCTTAAGGCAGCCCTTGGGAAATTTGGGATATCCAGCACCTTCATCAGCAGGATCATGGAGTGTATATCATTCCCTTGGACAGCCCCTCTGATTAATGGCAGGCCAAGCAACTTCTTCAGAAGCTCAAGGGGATTGAGACAAGGCTGCCCGCTCTCCCCATTCCTCTACATCATTATGGCCGAAACGCTAAGCATACACCTGGAAAATCTTCGCAGGCAAAAAGAAATCACAGGTATCAGCATAGTGCGTGGAACCAAGGGGATAAACCACTCTCTCTTCGCTGATGACACCCTCCTAATTGGAGGAGCTTCCAGTCTCATGGCAAGAAGGTTCAAGAAAACGTTAGAGCTCTTTCTACAAGTGTCTGGAGGAAAGCTCAATAACAATAAGTGCATGATATATACCTGGAACGTCCCTAGGCAAATTATTCAGAGAATCTCCTCAATCTTAGACATCCCCGCTCAAAGGAACTAGAGCCATTTCATGTACCTGGGATTGCCGTTAGCAAAGGAATCGGTCAAAACTGAAATTTGGGTGAAACTAATAGAGAAGCTGAGAGGGAAACTTCAAAGTTGGGGTGTGTCCTGGCTCAACCTGGCTGGAAGAACAACTCTCATAAAAGCCATCCTCTCAGCTCTCCCCATATATCAGTTCGCAACCACTCTCACCCCGGCCAGCACTCATAAGCACATGGAATTAATTATCAGGAGCTTCTTGTCGCAGGGAGGAAGGCAGGACTCCAAAAAATTCAGTCTTGTAAAATGGGACCAGGTTATTTTACCTTTCAAAAAAGGAGGGCTAGGAATAAGAATCCCAAGACTAGCCAACATGGCCATGGGTTTCAAGCTGATTTGGAGAATTCTCAATGGAAAAGGTGCCTGGTGGACAGAAGTAATCAAAAGAAAATACCTGAACGGCCCCAACTCCAACATCCTATCGGAATCTATCGTTGACAAGCAGTGCACCCCAGTCTGGAAACTTATAAAAAAAACTCTCCCCCATTTCAAAGATTATATCTCAAGAGCTCCGGGCAGTGGAAGAGACATTAACATCTGGACTGATCGTATAATGGGCTCAGAAGCAAGGGAAGCTCTCCCAAATCTCAGACCTCTGCAATTGTGGATGGAAGGAAAAAATCTTAAGTCCCTATATGACATTTCCTCTTGGGACCAAAACAGGTGGCTGGGCTGGAAGCATCTCCCCCTCCCAAACAATCTAAGGGAACTGTGGGCCGACCTCAAGCTATCTCTCTCAGGGTCAGCTCCCCTTAACAGTTTGTCCGAGGATAAGTATGTCTGGGACCCCAATGGCGGAAACTACACAGTCAGAGAAGGATACAAAATCCTCCAAAATGCCACAGCCACCAATAATTGGCCTCTTCATAAAGCGGCCTGGAATCCGGAATGCCTTCCAAAGATCAAATTTTTTAATTGGACCCTCCTTAAAAGCAAAATCCTCACAGCGGAAAATCTAAGGAAGAAAGGCATCCTCGGTCCCTCAATATGCTGCCTGTGTAGAGCAGCGGAAGAAAGCAACAACCACCTCTTCCTAGAATGCTCCTTTGCCCGAAATTGCTGGAAGCTCATTACCAGTCCGTTAAGGATAGGTGAATTGCCCAATCAGATCACCCTCCTTCAAAAAAATTGGGGGAACAGCTATCCTTACCCCAAGAAAAACAAAACCCTTTCCAAAAGACTGTGGAATAGCATCCCTCCAACCCTTTGTTGGCAAATCTGGAACACCCGAAACAAAAGCATTTTTAACAATAAGAAGGCCAGCATCTCCAGCACCCTTGCAAAAACAATTGCCCTCATCTCTGAGACCATCAGTGCTAATGGAATAGTCCAATCAGATCAAGAATCTGGGGACCCAAGGGAAATTGAATGGATGGGAAAATTCAGTCATGAATCAAGGAATCACAAAGCAGCAAGTACAGGTCAGAAAAAGATTGATTGGAAGCTAAGAGGCTCTAATGAGGAAATCAGAGAATGGATTCAAAACCAAAAGAGGCCCTCCCTTCAGTTCGATGGGGCCTCAAAAAACAATCCGGGTCAGGCAGGTGCAGGAGGAGTCATCAAAGACCATCAAGGTGAAATTATAGTGTCTTATGAGTGGGGATTGGGCATAATGTCCAACAATAGGGCCGAGGCCTATAGTCTTCTCCTGGGAACCTCCATTCTGAAGAGACTTGATCTTCAAAATCCGCTCATAATGGGTGACTCAACTATTATTATAACTGCTATGGTTTCGGGGAGGGATTTCAAGCAAAATGCCCTGAACAATATCAAAACTAGGATCATCGACAACATAAGAGACATAAATGGGGCCACCCTCAAACATGTGCTAAGGAGAAGCAACGAAGAGGCAGATGAACAGGCCAACAAGGCAGCCAGTAGACCCGTAGGCCAAGTCAGAGAAAACGACTCCTTCTATGACAAAGCAATCCCTTAAAGAATCTTATCCCTCTCCCTCTTCTCAGATTCTGAGCCACCTCAGACTCCATCCTTCTCGAAATTTGCTCATCCCCGAATCTCCTCACTCTCTGCCAAATCTCCTCGACTGCGCCACTCCGTCCCTCCTCTCTCAGATCCTCCCCCCTGTGATCGTATATGTCACCTCTCCCAGCCCCGATCTTGTGTTTTATTCGTCCTCCGCCGTCATTCTCAGGTTCTGCTCAGACGGACATCATTCCAAAATCTCCATCACGCGCAGCAAAATCTCTACCTGGACTCACAGTCACCTCAGGAACCGAACCGATCAGCACTGGATCACTCACTCGAGCTACCTCTCTCCCTCTATTTATAGCAGCATGGCTCTCTCTTTAATCTCATCCTCCACCGCTACGAAGGTCCTGGCACGCGCCTCCTCCCAGCACAGACTCTCTCATGAAGCAGGGCGCAGTCATCTGGAGCTTGGATCACGACCCTCGACAGCGGTAAACTCAGGCAATTTTAATTACAGAGTTTCTTTTCCTTCTAACAGGTTGTTTGTTTGGCTGTCACAGCGCTCCCCCTTTCTTTCTTCTGCTCCTCCGTCATCCTGTTCCTCCCTTCTGGTCCCCTCCTTGTGCAAAGCTCTGCACTCCCCCTTTCTGTCTTTCCCCTATTTCGCCCTCATCCCCAGAAACCGCCCCTATCTGCAACACCAGCACTTTGGCTTTCTTTCCCAGCTAGGAGAAATGGCGGATCAGCAGGAACAGCAGGGAGCTCAGGAGCCTGCTACCAATCCCTTAGAAAATGTCATCACGAACAGTGAGTGCACTCTCTGCAAAGCGCACACCTTCATGATAGGCAGATTCATCAAGCGATTCAACGACCTCAAAGATGATTATCAGGCGGACAGCAGATCAAAAAGGAAGAAGCTGGAAAAACAAAAAGCTGAGATCGAGGCCTTGAAGGACAGATGCACCCACCTAGAGGAAGCTATAGCTCATATCAGGACACTTACCCAAAGTATGCAAGCGGAAGCTTCAACCAGAGCCAGCGCAAGGAAGGAATCTCTCCCGGATGACTCAGTTAATCAGAAGTACCCCTAGGACTCATGAACTGCAAATTTTGTTGGTTGGCAGGCTCTTTTATCCGGCAATATAGCCGTTACCTTTTTCATTTTAGTTATCGTTTATGTAGCAATAAGGATCAAGGGTCTGCGAACCCGTTTTGGATCCTTAATGCCTTGGTTTGTCATATCTATGTAATAGGACTCAGTCCCTGGAAGTTTTATAATATATCAGTACCCGATTTTGTCAAAAAAAAAATATACACGAACAATTCATGAACTTCACTATAACGGGAGTGTTCAATTACAACTGTATAATTGTCCACGTGTTTCTTTTTCAGTACGGTGATTTGTTACCTATCAAACTCAACAAGCAGGATGAACAAGGAGTGAATCAATCATACATCCAATGGCATAGCTCCTTAACAGTCAGACAAAGCCCAGCATTGGGGATGAAATTAAAAGGATTCTACACTTAAGTGAACAAACCAAAACTGGTGACTGGTATTTATACCAAAATTATACTGAGATAAGAGTATATGGTTGTGAGCTTGCACCATACAAGCTTCCCAAATATGTTCCTATGAGAATATTTTCTCTGGAATATATTAGGCAGATGATTCACATGGATGAGCTACATTTTGTGTCAGGGAAAAGAAAGTCTCAGTTCAAGCTTAAAGCATAGATTAGGTCATTTATTTGCAACACTATATCAGCTGGTGTTGAGGCGAATACATTATTGAGGAAGATAAATTTTCAACCTAGTTTCACATGTTCCTATGATCCTTTTGGCATCATTTCTGCTTTGAGGGTTAGTTTCAAGATGACTCCTTATAACCATACTCCAAGGCCAGAAATAGAAAAAATTATGAATCAAGAAACATGGATTAATGGGACTCTTCAAGAAGCAGATGAGTAGGTTGTTTCTACCCCCACTGAACATACTCTAGTTGCTCAAAGCAAGCAACAGAAAAGGTTGAGAGAGGAAACTTCATCCACTGAAGATGTTCTGAAAGGATTCATTTTTAACCAAAAGAAGCCTAAGGTTAGTTTGGTCACATCAGCAGAAGAGACTCCACCAGTGACCATTGATCTTGGAGATCCATAAGTATCTACATCAACAGGGGTTAGTGCTTCAACCACTCCTCCCACAGTTAGTGCTTCAACCACTCCTCCTACAATTTTGCATTCTAGAGAACCTATAGAAATTATTCAGTCCACAGGAACTAGCTCTTCAGATGATCAAAGCATATTTTCAAGGTTCCTAGAAATTAAGTAGAAAAATGAGACTCTAAAGTCCAATGTGTACAAGCAGTTCTGGAAACAAACTTCAACCTCCCAACATAGGCTTCTTTTTGCTTTTGACAGTGAGAAAGGCATAATGCAAATGGCTTTCTTACAAGCCCATATCCCATTTCCTAAATCACCATCTGATTACAAAAAGACTGTGTTTTCATTTTACACCCGTCAAATCCATCCAATTGACTAGATGGATATGCACAGACAAACTAGTGAGATGATGTTTTCTACTATGACAACTACAACCATGTCTCTTTCTAAACTTAGGACTACCCTATCTAATGTTTAGTCCCAACTTAAGTTAGAAAATATTTCTTCTCTAGCTAAAGACAATAGAATAAATTCATTAGAGGATTTTGTGATTAAAGTGGGATATGATCCCAAAGATGTAAAGGTTGCAGAGCTACTCCTTAAAAGGAAAGATGCATACATTGTTGCATTGAAGAAACAGTTAAATTTGCCTTCAACAGAAGATCCTCTTACCAAGGATATGGAAGAAAGTGAACACCAAAAGGAGGATATGCACAAACTTATCATTGAGCAAAATATACAGTTGAATAAAATGGAAGAACATATTGCAGATTTATTGAAGGAGAAGGAAGCAGTGCAACTTGTCATGGTGCCACTCACAGTAGTACCAATAACAGTTGCAGGTATAGAGCTTAGTTCATCATCAATAGCCATTGAGTCTACATTAACAACAATTGATCCAGCCAGATTATCACAGGAACTGTCAATAAAATATAGGAAAACCAGAAACTACTTCAGAAATTCCAAAATCTAGAATTGCAGAAAGTAAAAAATGATACTTTGTATCTGCAAGAAACGCAGAAGACTCACAAATTGGAACTTAAAATCTAGAAGTTGGAAAGTGAGTCCCTGATGGCAGACACGTTGGCTCATGCTAAGGAAATTATTTGGACAAAAATTAGTCGATCCATGACAGAGGTATGGCCATCCATACAGATTATTTTTGAGAAGCAAGAACTCATTACTACATGTATAGCAGTGATTGAAGAATAGAAGGCAACATTGAAGACCAAGCCAGCAGAAGCCACAGATATGAACAAGGTTTTAAATTCAAAGAGAAAAGAAGAATTAGAAGAAATAAAATCTATGACAGAATAGCTACCATCTTAGAGATCAAGAAGGTATTACAAAAAATGAATTTGATCAATCAATTAGAAACTAAATGTCAAACCCTGGATATTTCTGTCAAGAGATTTCATTCAAAGTTTAATGTTTTGAATCAAAAAAGGTTTCCAGGATTAGTAGGTTTAAATGATAACTTGATTATATTAGATGATTATTGCAAGGAGTTATATGCTATTGCAGTAGACATAACCAAATTTGCAGGAGTTAAAGGACAGATAACAGGGAGGGCTTTTCTAGAAGCCTTGGAATTTGATTTAACCATCTTACATGAAATCAAACACTTGTTTCTCACCAAGCCTAATTTCGAGAGATACACAGAGGTGGATGAAACATTTAGGAAGATGGTAAATGTAGAAATCCCAAGTGAACAAAGATGGGATCAATTGTGTGAAACAATTGAGTAATTTCTCATTTTTACAGCAGAACATCTCATCAGTGTTTTCAAGACAGCTCATCAGTGTTTTCGGGCCAGATCATCAACAAATTCCCAAAGGATATAGCCACCTCTTCAACAATTTCTTGGTTCCTACTATATTGTTCTATTTTTGTAATTTTGTACTATTTTGGTATTCTATTCGAAACGGATTGTAGATATTTTGCAAAATTTTGTATAAATAACTCCTCCTTTGAGTTATTATGGGTTGAACCCTTGAACAGTTATTAAGAAGATTTGTACTAAGCTGGAGCATTTTTGAAATAATAAAAGATTCTGGATTTACCGCATACAGGCTGTCTCATAGTGAGTTTTATTTCATCTTGTTTATTCATTATGTTTTCTTCATATAAATTAAGTCTTTTGCAGTTATCCGATTTAAAATTTAATTGAATTTCAGTTTCATTTTGAATCCTCTATGAAGTTGTAATTTTAAATAAGATAATAATTTTGATCTAGGATCTTTTGGTTATAGATGTGTTAAAGAATTACATGCATAAATTGTAGCTTAAACACAAAAATTTAATGTGCACATGAGAGAAGAGGAGAAACACATAATGCATGAAAGAAGACAACAAAACTTGATAACGGATTTTGTCCGACTTGGACTACGTCTCCGAGCCCTGCTTGATCACTGGGGAGGCCTTCATTCACTAAGTGGCATGAGAAGAAGAGTACAAGCATCAGTTACAAAAAGGAGTTTATACCTCAGTACTGAAAAATGGCCAAAAAATGTAGAACTATAATGGAGAAACGGACAGCGCCATTACGTTCGTGGCGTCGAGAAATGCTAAAACCTAATAAAATTTGTAAAAATCTAACAAAGTGAAAATCCGGCCCACCTGCAAAAATCTGCCTCGAGCTATGTGTGCTCCCTCCTCTGCTTGGGCACACTGATGAACTGAGTTTTAAATAAAAAATTCTAATGGATTTCTCAAGAATTCCGTTGGTGGAGTTGTTTTGAGATCAGTTTGTTACGGAGGAGGTCGAGAAATCAAACCCTGCCTCCTCCTTTTTTTACATAACAAAATTCTTTAATGGGAAGGGAGGTTGGGCTGGGCCTACCTTGGGCAGCCCGCCCACCTCACCTGTCCCCTCTCCTTGGCTTCTATCTCTTTTTTTAATGGGTGGTTGAAGCTAGGTCCGTGCCCTAAGGGTCGGCGCACCACTAATGCACGTTGTTTGTTTTTAATGGGGTTGGGTCCGTGCCCCCAAGGATCGGCCCACCCAAAACCTCTATGCTTTATTATGGTGGTTCCATGGGATGGGGGGAGGGGCCGGGGGTCGTGTCCCACCCCTCCAAAAATTTATTGCGATGACCATGTTTGGGGGTGGCGGGGTTGGTGGCCCACCACCCTTTTTTAATATGTTTTTTATTAAATAAAACAACCTGTGCTTTTTTGAAAATTTAGATTTTTACCAAAGGATTCATTTTAACCAAGTGACAATTCACTCGAAATTTGGTCGGAGTTGGCCGGATTCCGTTCACTAGAAAATTTCCAAATCGTGTGTCTTCATTAATCCTGCCCAGTCAGCAAAAGTCAACCTAACTTTGACTGCCTCTATCTTCCTCATCCGAACTTGGATTGGAGTGTTGTTCACACCATTGGAATCAGGCTGATGAGCACTTCGATCTGATGTCAAGTTAATCATCTTTTTCCATTTTGAATTTTGAGCCTTTTCCATGCCACTGGTGTCTGGAGATCCACCTAGATAAATCCTCCCCATTGAGGAGATTTTGAACCGCCAAAAGCTTTATCAATCAATTGGCAAGTGAGGGAATTGTTCCCTCACTCTTTCTTTTTCTAGCCATTTTTCCTTGTTAGGGTGCATCCCCTTGAAACCAACTCGAAGGTATTCCACATCTCCCCATTGTGAAGTCCTAGTTCTTTTGTCAAGGATGATGACTTCAGGTAACTCATCGAGATACTCTAGTGCAAAGTCATTAACTGTAGAAACTGTGCCCACCTCTTCGGTGTCCATAATCAGTGGTGGCTCATACAGCTTTTAGTTTTCCACATTCACTACGGAGTACATTTGCATATATATCAACGGATCAAGATGGAAGGCATTGTTTCCAATCTTCTCCAAAATGGTGAATGGACCATACCAAATTGGTGATAACTTCTTCCCTTCTCCCTTCATCCTTTCCTTGTTGATATGGAACCACACTTTGTCGCCCACTTGAAATTGATGGTCAACTCGGTGTTTGTCATGTCGAGCCTTGTACTGGGCTTGACTTTTCTCCAACTACTCCTGTACTGCTTGGTGAATCAACTGGATCCGTTGAATGAACTATTGCACTTTGTCCCTGACATCACATCTACTGGAGTCATCTTCCCTTCCAAAGATCATATATCAAAAGGATCTTTTGGCAGGTAGCCAAAACATGTCTTGAATGGTGAATAATGCGTAGATGAGTGCATTGCTCAATTGTAGGAATGATGCACATATGGAAGATGCTTATCCCACAACTTAGGATGTTTCCCACAATAGCCTCGCAACAAGTGTACCACGGTGTGGTTGAAAACATCTATCTTTTCGTTATTCTGTGGATGAAATGTCGTGCTTCTTTTCAACTTGGTGTCCATCATCTTCCACAAGCTGGTCCAAAACTCTCCGAGAAAGTGAGAGTCCCGATCTAACACAATCGATGTGGGCAACCGAAAATGGACCCAAACATGTTGAAAGAAAAGATAAGCAGTCTTCTCTGTAGTGATCTGCTTTTTACAAGGCATTAAAATACACATCTTACTAAAACAATCAACGACGACATACAAATAGTCGTGACTTTTTCTAGACAAAGGCAAACCTCCTAAAAAATCCATCGACACACTTTCCCATGGATGACTCGAAATAGGGAGTGGTGTGTAGAGCTCAAGTTTTCTATTAGAGGTCTTTGAAACAGAACACATCACACACTCCTTTACATAGCGAGTCATAATGTTCTTCATATGAGGCCAAAAACAAAATCTTTGTACATGAATCAAGGTTTTTTCAACACCAAAATGACCAGACACAAGGGAGGTGTGGGCCTCCTGGATTACATGTACCCTTTCTCCTGTGGTATGCACAATTTTCCAAGGTGATACAATAGTTTCCCCTGTAAGTGATAGTTGTCCACCTGTGAACCATGGGTTAGTTTTGCATAAATCTCCTTAAAGTCATCATCGTTAGCATATTGTTCAACATAACTTTCAAAAGATAATGAAGCATTACGCAAAATAACATCAGCAGAAATAGGAGGGCGAGATAGGATATCAGCCACTTTGTTGCTAGTGCCCTTCTCATACTTTATTACGAGATGAAATTGTTGAATAAAATCCATCCACCTGAAATGACGAGATTGTTGCAACTTGGTTTGTGATTGAAGATACTGCAAGGGCTGATGATCCATATGGATGATGGTATCCTTGTCAATCAGGTAGTGTTTCCACTTTTTCACACTCTGTACTAAGGCATATAACTCCTTGTCATAAGCGGGATAGTTTATCACAGCCTAAGAGAATTTCTCTAAATGGTAACATATCGGCTTCTTTTGCTGCATTAGTACATCTCCCATGGCATATCCGTTGGTGTCTGTCTCGATCTCAAATGGTTGTTGGAGATCTGGTAAGGCCAATACCGGTGCGGTGTTGATCTTTTCTTTCAATGTTTCGAAGGAATTCTGCTACTTTCCTCCCCATTGAAAGACTTGCTTTACACTTTTCAATATGTGCAAAGGTGCTGCAATAATAGATAAATTGGCAATAAATCTCCTCTAATATTGTACTGCACCCAAAACACTGCGAACGTCGGTTACACTTGTAGGCTTAGGCCAATTTACGATTGCTTCAACTTTATAAGGATCAACTTTTCACTGACCATGACCAACAATATGACCTAGGTAAACCAAAGAGGTTTTCCCAAACTCACACTTTGACAATTTTACATAGAGTTTTTCTTTTTTCAATGCATCAAGCACTTTCTTCACATGGCATACATGTTCATCCCCACTTTTACTAAAGATAAGAATATCATCTAGATATATAAGAACAAATTCATCAATGAAAGGCATAGAGAGATCATTCATGACCCTCATGAAAGTGGCTGGAGTGTTGCAAAGTCTGAACCATCCATTCGAACAACCCCTGTTTGGTCTTGAAGGCGGTTTTCCACACATCCTCCTCTGCAATTTGGACCTAGTGATAACCACTACGCAAATCCAATTTGGTGAAATAAATAGCATTCTTTAACTGATCTAATAAGTCATCAATGCAGTGAAGAGGGTAACAATTTTTCACCGTGATTTTGTTTAGTGCTCGATAATCCACGCACATCCTCCATGTGCCATCTTTCTTCGACACTAAGACAATCGGTGAGCCGCATGGAGAAGTGCTTGGTTTGATGACCCCTTGGTTCAATAGTTCCTGCAACTGCTTTTTGATCTCCTCCATCTCAATGATCAACATCTTATACATGCCAATATTTGATAAAGGAGCGTCATGCTGCAAATGGATCTCATGTTGGATTTCCCTCTTTGGAGGTAATCCCCTTAGTTCCTGAAGCATCTCATCATAGCTATAAATTAATTCACATAATTCTTTTTTATGCACATGATCACAACCCTGGAAAGCAACGGATAATTTTGCATCTTTCCGCCTTACAACCATAAGCATGCAACCCTTACTGGAATTTACCAACCTCTTCATTTCTCCAGCACTTACAAGGCTGGCACTGATTTTAGTTTGATGAGCCCTTACAATATATTCTACCCCATCTTTTGTGATTTGGTATTTGTTTTCATGATGGAAGAAGATTGCCTTTCTATCATATAGATATGGACTCCCTAACACCATGCCACAGATATCCAATGGTATCACATCATGTTTTACCTCATCCACTAACTTAGAAGCGATCACAAATTTAACCTTGCACTACTTAGTTATATTCAGTTTTGCTTTATCATGTATCCATCCAAGTGGGTAAGGTTTTGGATGTGGTTTGGCTTCTAAGCCTAGCTTCTTTACCAAGGACTCTGAAATTAAGTTTTCTTGGGATCCGGTATCAAATAGAGTTTCCACTTTTGTGTGATTTATGATAACTCTAATATGAAATAGCTCAATTCTCTTTCATTCATTAGGAAGAGACTCATCTATTGAACTAGTTCTTTCATGTGATTCAGAATTAACATGAGGTGTAAGAGTACCTTTTGTTCCTACTATTGTGATCAATGCTTCATCTCCCGAAGAGGATCCAAGGTCTTGCTGCACAATTGCCACTGTCTTCTACTTGCCTTTTCCTCCATACTTCTTTGGTCTCTTTTCCAGGTACAATTTCCAATAATGATCGTCGTCATGACCTTCCTTTTTGTAGTGAGTGCAATAAGGTCTTTCTCCTTCATCTCTCTTGGTTGATGATGTCCTCTTCTCCTTTCCTTTTCCTTACACTTTGGGTTTGCCATTTGGAGGTTTGAAAGGTGGTTTCTTGAAATGATCATTTCTTTCATTTTTGCCCTTGTTCTCAAGATGGATGGCCTTTACACTCGCCGAGTCAATCATAGTTGGTTCAAACAATAATAATGAATACCTAAGGTAACTATGTAATGATCCAATATACTTAGTTACTACTTCAGGTGAGTTGAGTGCAATGCCCAAATTAAGTGCTTTTTTTCTAAATTCCTCTATAAAGATTTGAACATCCTGACCTCTGCCTTGCCTTAAGTATTGCTAATACAGTAAGGTCTTTTGTTTATAACCCAAGGGATAAAATTGCTCCTTTAATGCAAAAATGAAACTAGGCCATGACGAAAGAAGAATACCCACACTCTTACTGCTTCGCAATTTGCTCTCCCGCCAGACGAGAGCGGTGCTACCCAGTCGAAGAGAGGCCAACTAAATCTTTGCCTCGTCCTCTTCGATCTTCTGAATCCTGCAGTAGATTTCAATCTGCCTAATCCAGTTATTAATCTTTTCTACATTACTTTCACCGTTAAACATGGGAAGATCAAATTTGACATCTAATTTAAAGAAAGGCTTCTTAGATGCATCCCTTGAATTTCTATGATGATGGTGATGAGAGGAAGAAGAAATTTCACTCGTTGAAGGAGAAGGAGGGGGTTCCCTTCCACCATGTCCATGCATTCAACCTTGTTCTTCTAGATTTCTCTCTTCTGCTTTCTCCAACCTTGAAAGCAACTAACCGACATTTTCTGCCATTGTATAGAAGGTTTTATGGGAATTGCACTCCTCTTCATGATGAACCTCTTCATCTGTCATGTTTCTCCTTCGATGTGCACGCCCCACTTCGGGATCGAAAGACTTTAGTTTCCCTTCGCCTCTTCAGATCCTGTTTCTTGTTAGCATACAAACATGCAATTAACATCTACAAAGACCTGCTCTGATACCACTTGATCCAAGATATTTTGCTTATAGATGTGTTAAAGAATTACATGCATAAATTGTAGCTTAAACACAGAAATTTAATGTGCACATGAGAGAAGAGGAGAAACACATAAAGCATGAAAGAAGACAATAAAACTTGATAACGGAGTTCGTCTGACTTGGACTACGTCTCTGGGCCTACTCGATCAATGGGGAGGCCTTCATTCATTAAGTAGCATGAGAAAGAAGCGTACAAGCATCAGTTACAAAAAGGATTGTATACCACCATACTAAAAAATGGTTGAAAAATGCAGAACTCTAATGGAGAAACAGACAGCACCATTGCATTTGTGGTGTCGAGAAATGCTGAAACCATATAAAATTTATCAAAATCTAACAAAGTGAAAATCTAGCCCACCTGCAAAAATTTGCCTCAAACTACGTGCGCTCCCTCCTCTGCCTGGGCGCACTGATGAACTGAGTTTTAAATAAAAAAATTTGACTGGTTTCTCAAGAATTCCGTTGGTGAAGTTGGTTTGAGATCAGTTTGTTACGGAGGAGGTCAGGCGGTCAAACCCCGCCTCCTCCTTTTTTTACATAACAAATTCTTTAATGGGAAGGGAGGCTGGGTTGGGCCCGCCTTGGGAGGCCCACTCACCTCACCTGTCCCCTCTCCGTGGCCCGTATCTCTTTTTTTAATGGGCAGTTGAGGCGGGGTCTGCGCCCCAAGGGCCGGCCCACCTTTAATGCACGATGTTTGATTTTAACAGGGTTGGGTCCGTGCCCCCAAGGGCTGGCCCACCCAAAACCTCCGCACTTTATTATGGTGGTTTCGTGGGATGGGGGTAGGGGTCAAGGGTCGTGGCCCGCCCCTCCAAAAATTTATTGTGGTGACCATGTTTGGGGTGGCGGGGTTGGTGGCCCGCCACCGTTTTTCTTAATTTTTTTTATTAAATAAAACAACCTGTGCATTTTTTAAAATTCAGATTTTGACTAAAGGATTTGTTTTAACCAGGCGATAATTTCGCCCGGAATCTGGCCAAAGTTGGCTGGATTCCATCCACCGGAAAAATTCCAAATTGTGTCTTCATTAATCCTGCCTAGTCAGCAAAATTCAAACCAACTTTCACTACCTCTATCTTCCTCATTAGGACTCAAATTGGAGTGTCGTTCACACAGTTGGAATCAGGGTGATGAGCACTTTGATCTGATGTCAAGTTAATCATCTTTTTGCCACTTTCAATTTTGAGCCTTTTCCATGCCACTGGTGTCTGGAGATCCACTAGGATCAAACTTATAGAACTATTTGTTATTGTAAATTCCTCTTTGAATATAAATTACACTAGATCTTTGTAATAGTTTGATTCTATTTTGTTGATTAAGAAAGCACTGTTTTCTTAATTTCTTCTTGTAAATGGTTAAATATTAAGTTGGAATATCAAATCAATTATACCTCTCCATACTCTACTTCTCCATCCCATTGAAATCAAACTAACCATGTGCAGTTAAAGAATAGCCTTTTATTTTACTTAAGAATCTATCTAAGTTTAAAGCACTTGTTTATAAAATAGTTCATTGGTCATCCAATCATTTAAAACAACAAAACATTATAGATGCTTTGGCATAACTAATTGACCTTAGGTTATCTCAAAGGACAACAGCAGATTGGCACCGATGCCGAGGAGAAAAGTATTGAAAGTTAGATTTTACCTAGGGCAACGATTTTCCCTTTTCCTTTAAGGTGAATAAAGGATAGGATATAGGTCAAAATCTTTCACCTAGCGATTCCACTGGTCCAAGTTGGCTCCTTTTAAGCATACTAGATCATGTTTTGATTCTAAGATTATTAACCCTCTACCAGATCCAGAAAGACTTATTACGAGAGTCTCTTCAAGGAGAAGACATAGAACCTCTTCGTCTTCTTCAGCTTTACACCCTGAAGAGATATCATTTTTAGATCCTTTTTCATTTGTGCCATCCAATCCTAATTGGACTGAACTACCTCCTAGGGTTTCTGAACTCCATTCAAGGGGAGTAGATCTTCCATCAATCTTTTTAATACAATCACTTGAGTCATATCAAGTCCCATCCATTCCTATAAAATCACCTTCATCTAAGGAAGAATTGGGTTTACGTTTACCTGAATTCCAACCTACAGAATTTATTTCTCTAACTCCTTATTCTATTCTATCAACTTCTACTAATCTTGAAGAGACATTCTCTATCTATTCGAATCCTTTGTTTGATAATAAGGAAGACTTTCCATCTAGAGTTCAGAAGTTGGTTATTAAAACCCCTTTGAAATCTTCAAGGAGGTCTCCTCCCTCTTTCTCTCCTCCACAACGCATGAAGTAGAAATTGTTCCATGTTCAATAGTTGGTTTTGCTCTTAATGTTGCGCACTTCATTGTAGTTGGTATCAACAGAGGTGTTTGTGAAGAAACATAGCATGATGGAGTTCATTGATTCATATTCCAAGGCCAAGTTCACCAATTTAACATGCCACTTAAAATTTGGTTAATTAAAGAGATTGGTCGATTTTACTACCAAATCCCGCCAAATATTAAACACCATGTAGTAAGTCTACAATTGGTTTAGTGCTTTTACATAGTTGGTTTACTGATTTTACATAGTTTCTATAAGATTAAAATAAAATGGCATTCAATAAATAAGATGAAAATTAATAAATCAGTCATTGACTTACTACATGATAATTAACATTAAATATACTCATTGCATGATACATGCTATTACAAATACTAAATTGAATAATTTGAATAGTTCCTGAATTTCTTATGTTCAAACTGCACTTTAATTCTTCCATTTTTTCTGTTGTGTCCACCTCATTCTCTTTTGTGAATTCTCTAATTTGTTCTGAATAATGATTCCTTTTTATTTTGTAGCATTTAAATGAATCAGTGTTTCTTAGCATGTAAATTTAATATATATATATATATATATATATATATATATATATATATATATATATAGTTTAAAAGATTATAAAATAAGATGGAATTTCTCAGATGGGGTGCAAAGACTAGCGTGGGGTGTGGGTTGTCACAGCCCCACCTGACCAATAGGCAAGGGGATGCGGCTACACACCCCCTATAGATGGAGTCAATAGGTATCATGTTAAGTTACTAAGGAATGTACTTGGTTCACATTATGATGCACACTGTGGAGGAGGGAATTAGGTCATAGTACAGGGAGAAGCATGTCGAGGATAGAGGAAAATCAATGTTGGAGGTTGGGTCAAATCCCAATGCAGTACATAGTAGGGGTTGTAATATGATGTGGGAGTGAAGGAGGAAGAAAATCTCGCATGTAAGTGGCTCTCCGATAGTGGTGGATGCACTTTTACTTTTTTTGTTGATTCCATGTGAGGGGGGTTGTCATTGAGTATCGAACCTATGAATGTTGGGTGGATTGTAAGGAGTAGGACTAAAGGCCAATTCGGCTTCATAATAAGGTACAAGGGAAAAGCTCTAAAACATCAACAAGATGGGAGCATAGGCCAGAGAAACCACCACTTAAGTTCCGGTAACTATAAGGGGATTTTCTAGTGGGATGCATCATCTCAAGGAATCCTTCATTTTTTTGCAATAGAAAAGTAGCATTTACCACAAAGGACAATCAATGAAGCATATTTATTGTTGTTTCCCCAAGTTTCCACTAGCACGAGAATAAGGCTTGAAAGGCTTCAGGCATGCAAGAAAACACTTTTGATGGGAAAGACAATGGACTAGTAGCCAAGAGACACAAGAACGTGCTCATACTGCAATTATTGCTAGTCATAGGTGGTGGAACAGGCTCCCAAATGGCACAAGACTCACTTACACAACCATAATCTCAAGTCAAGGATGTTTCAGTGGTAAGAGTAGAGAGGCATAAAATTATATTATTGTGGACTCTAATAATCCCTCAACCAAGTTGGATATGGGAAAGTGGTTTGTTCAAGTTCGCCTCTTACATGTTGGTTTGTCAACAAAGACAAGGGTGAGAATGTTGAGAGAAAGGAGGTGTCCTAGAAGGGGGGCAGCTAAAATAGCTACAAGAAGAAGGAGAGGGAATACAAGCATGCAAGACAGGGCTATAGAAGTTGCAACTTGATACTATGACCAAATTCCTATGCAGGTACAAGAGGAGCTAACTCAAATTGAACATGAAGTAGAAACCTAGTAAGCGATAATATCGAACGCGACTACAAGCATAATTGAAATCCTGGACCCTAACTATGGACAAACTCATACCAGAATGAGTCAATTTATATAGGTGGTGAATATCTATTGGACAGTGATATTCCTCTTGGGCAAAGTAATCATGGATGGCCAGGAGGTGCAATGGGGCATGCTCTAAACAGTGGACCACACTCATGGTCACCTAAGCCAAAATAATTGTAGATTCGATAATATGGATCGAAGGCTAGCCTATATCGAACAACACTTTAGCATTCAACCAGCCACTTCGAGACCTCCTAGGGATCATGAGAGTCCAATATTTATATCTAGCTCTGACTCTGAGCATGCTCTGAGCCAATTCCTTAAATCTAAAGTCATTGTCATATCTGCTTCTCTTTTGTTTTCAACATGTGGTTTTGATCGGATGGATGGTACTTGTAGGCTAAGTTTGCTTTTTTAGCATTGAAAAGTTATGTTTACCTCTCTTGACCCGTCTTCAAGTCCACTTTTGGGTATGGTTCGGTCTCCCTAAGGAGAGACTGATGTGAACCATGTAGTCCTCAATGTAAATTTTGATTTTTAGTAATAAATTTTATTTACAAAAAAAAATGAAAAATAAGATGGAATTCCATATTTTCAACATTTAAATGCATTATATACTTTCAAGATTTAAAGACAATTAAGAAAAGTCTAAGTTATTATAATAATGTAGTTAATACAAGTTCAACATGTGAAATGTAGGTACCTTGAAAAGAAAAAGGAATTATTCTTCCTAACCCTTCAAAAAGAATTGAATTAATAATATTTGTCTTTAACCGTAATTTTTTTACAAAACAATATACTTTATAAATAAATTTAATTAACTAATAAAATTATATTTTATTTATTTTTTATTTATTTAAATGTTCTATAAATTATATATTAAAATCATTTTATTTTTTTTTGTTAAAAAGTAGTGAAGATATTAACTCCTACTTGTCTAGTTTATATTGAATGGTATTTTTCATTATAACATATAATTGCTAGTTAGTTAGATTTGAGAGATTTAATCCAACTAAAATAACTCCCAATTTAATATTTGATTGATATACTCTTTTAAATAATTAATTGCTTAACTAAACAAGTGTTTCTAGGTCATTATTTTTCATCATAAAATATAGTTATTAATTAATTAAATTTAGCAAATTTAGTTCAACTAAAATAACTCCTAATTAAGTATTTGACTGATAGATTAATTGTGCAGTTAAGAATAAATAATTAATTGCTTAACTAAACAAGTGTTTCTAGGTCATTATTTTTCATCATAAAATATAATTATTAATTAATTAAATTTAGCAAATTTAGTTCTAACTAAAATAACTCCTAATTAAGTATTTGACTGATAGATTAATTGTGCAGTTAAGAAAGTGTTTCTATATTTATCCAATACTTAATAACTACTCGTTTAATAATGTATTTGACTGATAAATTAATTGTGCAGTTAAGAAAGTGTTTATATATTAACCCAATACTTAATAACTACTCGTTTAATATTTGATTGATAAATTGATTGTGCAGTTAAGTGTTTCTATATTAGGCCAATACTCTATGTATATATATAAATATATATGTTTAATAGAATACAATATAATTTACCATGCAATATTTTCTGGATTAACTCCCTCACGGGAGGGCTTAGAGATAAAATATGTGAGTAATTTTTAGTGTGAGCTTTATCTTTTTTGTGCATTAAGATTTTTTTGTGTACAGTCTGGCACGGAAGGGCTCAGACAAAAAAATATGTGAGTAATTTTTAGTGTGCGTTTTGTGTACATAGAACAGCACCAGGGGTGTGAGGCTTGCACCGTCAGGTACATTCGTTTCTCAGACTGCTTTCTTATTAATCGAGTTTTACTATAACAAAGCTGAGACTGCGGCTCGGAAACTTTCCTCGCTCTGGTTGCCTGTGTCCACTCGTTTTCATTCACAGTGTTGCCAGCAAACCTAAAACAAAAGATTCTGTCAACGAGGAAATTTCTGTTGTTGTACCAAGAACTGTATCATTGTCATTGGAAAGGGATTTTGACCAGAGGCAGCAATATCAGGCTATGACTCTTCAGCCTCGAACTGATTCCAACGCTTAGGGAAAAGTGTTCCCTACGACCCAATTTGGAAAAGCAAGCAAATGCATGATACATGTTCTAGAATGGATGCCTTCCAACGGATTCTTTTTGCTTAACAAATGGTTCATGTGCACTTGCAAAGAAAGTTGGGTTGCAGGAAAACCCGTTTCTTGTTTCTTGCCATGATGATGTAGATTGCTTCCCTAAATAACTGGCAACTACAGTGGACACATATGTATATAGATATATGGAAGCACGTCATAGAATGATTAGTATTTCAATCCATGAATCTCTGTAGATGGAAGCACCTCATAGAATGACTACTATTTAGATAGAAGCACGTCATAGAATGACTAGTATTTCCATCATTATACACAGAGAATTGATTTAATGGTTTGAAGTGACTGTATCTTCAAGGGATTGAGTGGAGGTTGAGTGGAGGTAAAGCTCAGTATAAATAGCTGTAAAGTTCAGAAGTTGTGAATCTAAGGAGGGATTTTTTTTTTAATTGCTGAAGCCATGAGAGTGGCTTATTAGTGAGATTAGGAGTTGTCTAGAAACTAGCTATCAAACTTGCGATTCCAATAAATTCTTGCCGGATTTGAACGGAAAAACCTGCCAGAAAAACTTTCAAAAAATCGCGTTATAGACAACTACAGTTGTTCAGTGATTGACTTCGATAAAATTCAATTTGAAATTGCACTTTTACGAGAGTTATGAGATAACATATGGAGTTTAGTGTATGATATTTCGAAACAACTAGAGGTGTTAATGAAGAATTATCAAACAGATACAAAAGATGAAGAGTAACTGTTCATGTTGTTCAGTGATTGGCTTTCATAGAATTCAACTTGAAACTACACTTTTACCATAGTTATGAGACAACATATGGAGTTTAGTTTATGATATTTCAAAACACTGAGATGTTAATGAAGAATTATCAAACAAATACTAAAGATGAAGAGTACGGTTAACAGAGGGTGTTGGAGGTATTAACTGTACTTGTTTTTTTCTAATTGAATGGTATTTTTTATTATAAAATGTAATTGTTAGTTACTTAGATTTGAGAAATTTATTTAAACTAAAATAGCTGGTTTAGCGTTTGGTTGAGATATTCTCTAATGTATTGTGTGGTTAAGATAGTGTTTCTAGTTTACTATAATACTTTGATATATTTATATATAATGTTTAATAAAATAAGTATATTTTTGTTTACAGCGTTTTTTAAATAAAAATCTATCTTCCATTAAAACTCATAACTTTTATAATTTTAACCACCTTAAAACCATGTTAAAGTTTTCAAGATACAATTCTTTCCTCTTTGAACATTTTCAATGTTTCATATATTCCACATTAAGATGAATTTAAATTAATTTAATACACATATAAAATCATCATTTACCATTTTAATTTTAAAATAAATTACTCATATTGTTAATTATTGATATTTTGATATTATTAATTATTGATATTTTTAAATATCCATATTAGTATTTATAGATATTGATATTAGTAGAAAACATATCTTCATATGATTTTATAAATCTCCTTCTATCCTAAAAATAAATTATAAATTAAATTTTGTGGCTTTGCAATGGCAAATGAAAACTTGCTAGGATTGGTTCTGAAGGACAAACAAATAGAGAGGTACAATGTCTTTGCCACCTTGGAAGACATTAAAAGAATGTTGAAAAACTAACACTTTTATTTGAAAAAAATTGATGCACGACTTTCCCATGTATAAGGCATATTCAATGTAAATTTGATAATGTTGAAGCTCCAAATCCTCGAGTATTCAGTGCTAGAGCTCCTACTACTATATCTTCATAAAAATATGAAAGATTTGTTATGTATGCCACAGTCTTAGTCTTTCTACTTGTTTAGCTTTGGGTCAGCCCATTCATAAGGGCTTTTGTGTTCTATGATGTAAATTCGACTTAGTGATATATCGTGTTTTGAAAGTTTCATGACCATGGATATGTAGAGAAGTGTTGGTTTGTTAAATCCATGGCATTTGGAATGAGCATTAGTGTTAATTTGGCAGCTCGGTGACAAATTCAAACTATATGACTAGATTCATGTTTCAAAAGGACCAATTTTGAGTATTGAAGCGCTAAATTTGGACAAGGGAAAGTGTACTTTCGAATTAGAATCCCACATGTGCATATTAGATAAGGTCGACCTTAAAGAAAATTGGACACCCTCGGAAGCTATAAATACAAGTGACCTCAACCTCATTTGGAAATCATCATGAGACATTCTTCTATTCTCTTTCTTGGCTTTGGCTCGCACAGGTTTGAGGCACATTCATGGAGAATTCGTTCACACAAAGAACAAATTGCAGGGTATGAAGCTCGCATTTATGTTTTAGGGTTTTGGGCCTCAGTGTCAAGCATGACATAGAAAGATCTCAATTGTAGTCACTCGTTGGTTGGCTCATCCATGCGACTGAGTGTTTTCATTCACATGCACAACACGTCCTCCATGTGACTAACATCTAGGGTTTTTGAGTCACAGTCGCAGGTTTTCCAAAGGCCGAATTTGACTACAGTTGTTATCTTACAAGCTCAAAGGAGTGACTGGATCCTCTCATTCGCTCGCATACCTCATACTCTATGCGACTGGGACCTAAATATTGAAATTTCAGTTGTTTAAAGTTTTTGCTCATTGACCGCAGTGTTCAGCAGTTGACCGCAGACAGTGACAGTTCATTACACGCTTTTGAATCTGATCCAGGTGGATGTTGGTGGCCACCCACCTATCCCACTTGGACCCCCACAACTGTTTCTTTCAGTTTTTCAGTTTCCTTAATTGTAGCACGATTTACTATTTTTAGCAGTTTTCAGGTCTTGAACTTCTGGAGTTGTTTTGAGGGCCTAAACCACGTTTTTTGGGAAAACTAGGAGCAACATAGATCCATGGACCAATGTTTCTCTTCCCAAAGTTGTATTCCTCAGATAGATCTTTCTAACGAGCTATGGTGCTCGTGAAACAGAGATCGTATGCCAAAGTTATGACCCCGGGAAGTTGATGTACCAATTTACCCAAAACGGGGCCCACAGTTTGACATTTCATCTCCCAGGGTTAGGTTTTTGGATGTTTAGGGTTTTTCATTGTTTCTCAACAATAAATAGGCCTTCAAGCCTCGTTGTAACACAGTTCAGAGGCATGTAGCCGCCACATCTCTTCTCAGAGATAAGCTACCAGCACCCTAGCTGGTTTATTTCCATTTATGTTTGTAAGCATATTTCAGTGTTTTACAGTAATGAAATGAAGTATTATTTCTGCTCCATCTCTGTTTTTATGGTTATTTATGTACTTTATTGTGTTCCTATATAAATCCGGATCAGTGGTATCATAGTGGTCTTCTTTTTCTATGTTTTTCTTTGCATGTCCCCAACGAGGTCGGGATATAAGGAGTTAGGGCTTAAACTGGTCGAACCTTTGCAAAGCCAACCTCGCAAATCCTGGCGGCCTCCCATGGCAGATGAAAAGAAAGATGAGGGAGCAGGAGATCCTATCAAAATATTGCTTGAAGAAGCCCTCGAGCAACAAAAGAATGCGATGATAGAAAACTTTGCCCAGATCCTTCAGCAGCTACCCAGAGGCAACACATTGGCTTCAACCACCTACTTTGGAAAGGCCACACCCTTTAAGGTACAAGTTAACATTGAAATCCCCATATTCGAGGGGCAGATAGATGCAGATGTCGTAGATAAATGGTTAAATCTGATAGAAGGGTTTTTTTTTGTTCATGATTTTTCCAGCCGAGAAAAGATTACTTTTTCTCTTCTCAAAGTCGCCCCCCACATCAAGGACTGGTGGGAAACCTACTGCGAGCAGAAGGATGAAAGTACGGCCTCACTATTTTCATCCGCACCCACTTGGAATTCATTCCGGGCTGCCATCAAGTAGCAGTACTACCCTGTTAGAAGCTATGAGGATCAATACATAAAGTGGACCATGCTGCGGTAGGGAAGGGACCAAGACGTGTTGTAGTTTACCAATATTTTCCATACCCTTCGCACAAAGTTGGGTATCAAGGATTCGCAGCAGCATTTGGTACTCAAATACCGCGGTTGCCTACATAGGTACATCCAGGACAAAATAGAATTCTTGAACATCTCCTCGCTCAGCACGGCATACCGTTATGCTGTCAAGATCGAGAAAAAGTTTAAACAGAAGAAGCAAGACTTTGGATTTGCGAATCCGAAGCAAGGGAAAGGTGCCCCCAAAATGCAGAACAAAGGACGAAGCCAAGGTGGGGCAGCCCAAGACAACCTGCCAAAGTTGCAAGCAAAGAACAGCACCGCGAAGCCAAAAAAGGACACAGGAAAGTGGTGTGAGTTCCATAAGAGCTCCACTCACAACACAATTGAGTGTCGGGCCAAGCAGTCACTAGTGGCTGACCTAAACGTTTCAGAATCTGTTAATTTTAGATATGTTCTATGCTTAGAGCAATTTATTTCAATTTTCACAGTTAGCTCAATATCTTTTCTAGATTATCAATCACATCAGTATTAAAGTAAACTGCAGATAGAACATAAACATAAATTGCAGAAGATAAGATAAGACAAGAGGACACAAGATGTGGTGCTAGCTAGGGACAAACCCCAATGTGGGGAAACCCTTGATCGATTCTTCTTATATGTTCTTCAATAGTTCAACGGAGAGAGAGATAGTACGTTTACAACAAAAGTCAACACTTTGACTTATCTAGATAAGAGCATAGATCATCTCTAAGAAGATGATACATGAGATCAGTTGAAGACATGTTGCTTCAACTGATTCTCCAAGGTGACTCCTTCCCCTAACTTTGTGCTGCATTTTGTCATCATGCTGCACCCATCATCATTATACTGCATCTCATCATGCTTCATTAATCATGACTGTACCCATCATTGTACTACATTATGTTCCGTTGTTGCACCATGTTACCATACTGACCTATGTGTTGGCTGCATCTTGCTTGCTTGTTGTCCCTAGCTTGCTTGTTGTCCCTAGCATGCTTGTTGTCCTTTGCTTGCTTGTTGTTGCATGCTAGTTGTCCCTTGCACGCTTGTTGTAACATTGCATGCTTGGTGTATTTGCTGCTAAGTACCATACAATTGTCCCAATATTAGTTAGTCGTCCCTTGCATGTTGCTCTCCTTCGGAGACAAATGCTCTGGCTGTTCCGACAATTTCGGCTGTTCCCAGCAGTTCCGACAATTCCGGCAATTCTGGCTATTCCCGGAAGTTCCGTCTTTTCCCGGCAATTCCGACTATTCCCGACAGTTTCAGCAATTCTGGCAATTCCAGCTATTCCCAGCAGTTCCGGCAATTCTGGCTTTTCCCAGAAGTTTCGAAAGTTCCCAACAATTTCGGTTGTTCCGGCTTTTCCCAGCAGTTTCGACAGTTCCCGGCAGTTCTAACAATTCCGGCTATTCCCCGGCAATTTCGGATTTTGCCTTCTGGATTAGGGCAGCGTTATCCCTTAGGATCTCTCCTCCTACTAAAACCCAAAGACAAGTAGAGAGGAAGAGATCCCAAGTGTGTTTAAATGACTTGAAGGCCACCTCTATTTATACTAAAACGTTGAGCACAAGTGGGGTTTATTTGGTTGTTGGCTCACCTTGACGAATTGTCCCATAACACAAATAAATTCATATCTCCATGAATACTCATCAGAATCGAATGATCTTTAGATCAATCCTACACCTCTTAATGAGAGGGATCCAAGAAAAATATCAGCTTCCATTAATAAGATGACCCACATGGAGTTTGGCCCTGGTTTCCAATTTTAGCAGAATCAGATTCATGTTCCGACTCTGAGTCAGAACCTGACAAAGGGAAGCAGATTATCTATGCAGAGCCCAACACCACCGTTGCCACCACAAAGATCTAGGAGGAGGAACCCAAAGATCTAGAGGAGGAGGAGCGCCTCTTCCACTCCCAGATGTGGGTAAAGGGCTCCCCACTACAGTTCATTATCGATAGCAGGAGCAAAAAGAACCTCATTTCGGCAAAGGTCGTGAAGCGGCTGGGCTTACTGACCACAACACATCCACAACCATACACCATAGGGTGGCTTCACTAAGGACGAGATCTCCAAGTCCGCCAGCAATGCCGCCTTCCCTACAGCATCAAGCCCTTCACAGATGAGGTATTGTGTGATGTTGCACCTCTTGATGTTTGTGATGTACTATTAGGCCAACCATACTTATGGAGGTGACATGCTGTGTATGAGTCAAGGCCTCGCACTGTTATTATTTATTTGGGTAATCCATTATACAGGATACCGGAGGTAGCCCCACCTACTGCCACCTCTTTGATCACTACGAAGAAATGCAGCAAGCTCATCTCCCAGAATAGGAAATTCCTTTTGTGTCTGGTTCGCTCCCAAAGTAAGGGGAAGATCGTCGCCACATCCATGACCCCTGTGAAGGGTTCCTCCATTCAATAGCAGCAGCAGATGGATACGGTCATGAAAGAACACGGGAACATCTTCTCCTCACCCACAGGGGTACCAATGTACTGTCAGGTCAAGCATTCATCCGATATGACTTCCGGAGCACCTCTACTCAGCGGGCCGATCTATCACCACTCCATTGTGGAATACAAGCAACAACATGATCAACATCGGGTGCCACACAAGTTTCAGGTGGGCGACAAAGTTTGGTTGCACCTACAGAAAGAACGCCTTACAATAGCCCATCAAAAGCTCAAACCATTTCGATATGGTCCTTACACCATTACCAAGGTTGTGGGAAACAATGCTTTGGAGCACAGCATTCCCCCATTCCTTCGCTTGCACCGAGTGTTCAATGTGGACTGCCCTCGACCAAGATTCCCACCATTGTTGGACACATCAGAGGTTGCAGAACAGCTCACCAGGGACCAAGTTCAGCAAAAGTTTCCTCATCTCATGGAGGAACTCAACACAATTGGGACTATTTCTTCCTAACAAGGTAGGAATGATCCAGGTGGATGTTGGTGGCCACCCACCTATCCCACTTGGACCCCCACAACTATGTCTTTCATTTTTTCGGTTTCCTTAATTGTAGCACAATTTACTATTTTTAGCAATTTTTCAGGTCCTGAACATCCAGAGCCGTTTTGAGGCCCTAAACCAATTTTTTTTGGAAAACTGGAGCAACATGGTTGTATTCCTCGGATAGATATTTCTAACGAGCTATGGTGCATGTCAAATAGAGATCGTATGCCAAAGTTACGACCTCAAGAAGTTGATGTACCAATTTACCCAAAACGGGGCCCACAATTTGGTGTTTCATCTCATATGGTTAGGTTTTTGGATGTTTAGGGTTTTCCATTGTTTCTCAACAATAAATAGGCCTTCGAGCCTCATTGTAACATAGTTCAGAGGCATGTAGTCGCCACATCTCTTCTCAGAGATAAGCTACCATCACCCTAGCTGGTTTATTTCCATTTCTGTTTGTAAGCATATTTCAGTATTTTACAGTAATGAAATGAAGTATTATTTCCACTACATCTCTGTGTTTATGGTTATTTCTGTACTTTATTGCGTTCCTGTAAAAATCCGGATCAGAATCAGGGTTTTGAGTATGAGCATTGTTGGGTTCATCTCATGAATATTGTTTAGTTGATTTTTGTTGGATATTTGTATGGATGAATATATGTATCATTGTACTCTCTTTTGTTGAATCATT
The DNA here is from genome assembly GCA_031772625.1 of Pinus tabuliformis. Taxonomy (NCBI): domain Eukaryota; kingdom Viridiplantae; phylum Streptophyta; class Pinopsida; order Pinales; family Pinaceae; genus Pinus; species Pinus tabuliformis. The sequence continues at coordinate 122,292,826 of CM062810.1, read as the reverse complement.
CAATGAAAATCTAATGCGAAGAAGAATTTGAAAGGGTTTTCCCCATAGTGGGTTTTGCCCTAGTCTCCGACCAATCCTGGTGCCTCTATGTGTGTATGCTTTTCTTCTATTATTCCTTTATGTTGCGTTGCATTGATGATGATATTGTTATTTCTATATAGTTTTATGTGTTGTTGAATAATTACGTAAATATGAATGATGTTATAATGTTATGGGGTGAATTTAATGTGAAAATGAAGAAATGCAATTATCAAAGCAAAGAACAATATAGCCCTTAGAAAATTAACATGGTATCAAAGTTGGCTGAAGAAAAATCATGGAGATCACCCTATGATAAAACGACTGAAGGATGTAAGAGAGGATGAAGGAGACCTAAAAGAATTCTAGGGTTTGAAGGAAACCCTAGGCAATTTAGTTATTAGGGTTTAATGGATATTATTAGGTTAGGGTTTGGAATAAACCCTGGTTTATGGCAAAGATTTGAGGTATGAAATCTAGAAACCCTAGCATGGTCAATGTGAATATTCTCAAGCACTTATGGTAGATTTGATGAATCCCTAGATGGGATAGTTTCTATTAGACATGGAATACCTATTGAATGAAATATTATTATATGGACTATGGATATTGATGGCTCTCAAAGGTTCGTTCAAGAGGGAGATGATCACCTCTCATTGAAGATAAGTATTTTTCAATTTATGATGTTCTGTTATGTCTTTACTTTTGTTTAGACTTATTGATTTGATTATTGTTTTGATTATTACTTATACTTCCTATATGTATATTTGAATATTTGGATTCTACTAACCTCCTGACGAGTTGTGATAAGTGTATCCTTCATGAGGATCATGGCTAGTGCAGGAAGACAAGAAAGAGCATTGGAAAAGGTAAAGAGGCACCTGATGAAAAAGGTGACAACGTGCTACAAGCTGCCTATGTAAAATAAGAAGGTACGCAGGTATCTAAACACTACAAGGTATGGTGTTGTTTCAATGTTATGTTTAAGCTACAATATTGATGGCAAGGTAATCCCTAAGGTATGATGAGAATGTCTCCTTCACAAACGGCTCATGTATGCATATGAAAGAAATTTTGATTCATGATACCTATGATGAAATCATGCACTCGTATTGAACAAGTATCTTGTCTTTTAGACATGATGAATTTCTTGATTCTATGAAGCTACTTAGAAATATTGATTTTTGATATATTGATGTTTGGCTAACATCTATCATTTGGATATATTGATCCCATAAAGAAGGTTTTCACATTGATTCTAAGAGATGGTAACTTGATACTATTGATTATGGTTGTGAAAAGCATGGTAGCCATGATGATAGAAGTATAACAATGAGATTGATATTCAAGATCTTTTCTTGACCATCATTATGTTTTAATGTGGTTAGTAATTATGGCATTGATAAAATTGAATGTCCTGACTTGATGGATTGAGTTATGTGACAAAGAAGTTATGGTGTGATCATGATTAGCTATTTGACACCAACCCTTGATGGAAAATTGATTTCATGATGTAATGGTGAATTATTTAATGCTAACATGATATTACCATGATACATATGTGATATAATCTAACTTTATGATCTAACAGATATGTTGATGCATTATAGACAGGTTGATGACTTGAATAATATTGGTTGAAAGGGCTGCCCATTTAGAGGGAGAATCTCTCCATAATATACCTACTACTGTTATCATTTGCATTATATGTATAGAAGATACTTTATTATTGAAGTAAGATTTATGGACATGAATAGACAAATATCTAATATTGTTGGTCTACAGCAAAGTTCTAGTCTAAGAAGAAATATTTTTCCTTACTCTAAGCCTCAAAAACACAGAAGGAAGCCTAATGGTGTGATTGTAGCCTCTTAACCACATGGAAGAAGGCCTATGGGTGCGGTTATTCCTTTAGGATACAAAAGTGAATATTTGTGCAAGAAATCAAAAGTTCTCCTGAAGGATGGTAGTCCTACATACATGGAGCTAACAACTAAAATTTCTATGAGCAAGGAAGTTTGAATATTTGACTTTCTAGAAAGACTGTGAACATGATGACTAAACTTGTGTTTGCAGGTGACCGAAATATGCATAATAGTATGTTATTTTGATTTGATTATTGAAGCCCTTATATGATAGTATTTTATGACCGTTGCAAGGGTTTGACAAGATCTGGAAAATTAATATATATGAGCAACGACATGATGCTTGATAATTCATAAATAGGCTTGAGATAACTGACATGATGCTTCATATGTTTTTGGTTTACGGATTTGATTGAATTCGTAGATATAACAAATTAGGGTTTTGACTTGATATCTGATGAGTTGCCTTGATGATAGCGTTATGTGAGCATAATAACTTTCAGTGACTAATATATTTTGTATTGGCCTCATTGTCCTTGGCACAATGGTAGAAGTATAAAGAATTGTGATTCAGTATGAAGTAATCACACAATAAATGGATGGAACGTACATGACTTATCCTTGGTCTATGCATTTTCATCTAGTGACAGAAATGATTTATATTATGATCATGAGAATGACTTGATGAAGTTTGGTTTGATATTGCTTGGTAAATGACAATTTGTTGGCATGACAATAGATGAAGTTGTAACTTGATATTTGGACGTGAGATCTACCTGTCACTTGGTCCAAATAATTTTTTACAGTGGTATTGATGATTCTTAGTTTTAATCTAGCATCTAAACTTTGATAAGTTGACTTAGTTGATTTGATTGCACAATATTGATCTATGTAAGGTTAAGCATATTGTTTTAGTCAAAGTGTTATGTTTACAGAAATATTTGCATGAAGCAAGCTCCCTGATCCTAATATGTTTGCATTGAAAGTTATCTGGTGAAGCCAGGAAGATGTGTCTATCCAAACATCTACTTCAAAAGTGGTCCAAGGTATGACTTTGATTTTTGGTTTTATATAATGATGATCTACTCTTGACAGGGAATGAGCCTTTGATCATCAAAGTAAGAGGGAGTTGTTTTATGAAACTCAAAATAATGAATCATGGCATGATGAATCGACTTCTGTAAAGAAAATCTATATCATGAAACTATTAAATAGTTTTTGGAAAATGGAAATGAAAATCCTTAGACACTCTAATTGAACTTCAAGAAGTTTTGAAGATATATTGTTGAACTTGACTTGGCAACTGACAGTTGATTGAAGCATTGATATTCCATCACCCGTCCATAATATATATATATATATATATATATATATATATATATATATATATATATATATATATATATATATATATATATATATATCATGATTTAGCCACTTCACACACATTGAGTTGTTGTCAAGCACCCTTTGATATATTTGCATGAGACAAACATTTTTTGATCTGAGATATTCATCCTACGATATGTGATTTCATGGATGAATTTATGTTGTTTGGGATAACTATTGATGAGCGCATCTAGGTGATGCCTTAAGATGGGATCTTCCGTGATTTTTTGAATGAGAAGTTTGTAGCTTTAAGCACAACCAAGGTTAAGTACGATGTTGCTAGCATGGCTAGCTGTGAGGCAGGATGAAGAATCTCTTTGGAGAGTTGTTTGGGCAGGTTCTAAATATGACATGGATACATTGTGATGACAAATAGTGGGATCCAATTGGCAGAGAATCATGTATATATTTGGGATTGAGATACCTTCATATATTGAGACAGTTTTGTTGTACAAGACAAGCTTAGGCTTGTGGTTGGCACCCCTGTGAGAGGGAGGACAACTATGGTATCCTTTTTGTGATATATATATATATATATATATATATATATATATATATATATATATATATATTATGTTTTGGTGTCATGTATGAACAGAAGATAGTTGTTATTAAGACATGATGATTACCAGATATGAGCACGATGATGTGTCGTTGATCTACAAAGAACATTGCTAATCGAGGACATTGAGCCAACTCTCCCCCCTGTTTGAGCTCCTAGGGTGTGCAATTGAGATGGAGTGCTCCTGGGGTTGAGGGATCTCTGGAAAATAAGGTATCACCCCTATATGTTACCCATAGGGTTGGAGATGTTTCTCCCCTATCTTGATATTTTCATAGTATACCACAATTGGCATCAACCCATAAGTCGGGCTTGTTGGGATTGTCCCTCCCCGTCTAGCCAATGGGTTGAGAAGTCTTAGGGTATGTGATCCTTACATATTGGTAAGTTGGGTATTTATCCCAAGCTCGGATTATGATGCAAGTGTTATACCACATGAATATTTTGGGTTATTGTTCTGAAGATCGGCAAGCAATAGGATGCGTTGAGATGTGCTCCCCTATATCACTTATTGCTCGATATGGGGTCATAGATGTTTAGCTCCCCAATGAGATTATGGGTTGAGATGTGCTCCCCTATGTGATTCCAGTTTATAATGTGCTCCCTGATGATATGCTCTCTGATGATGATGTCGGTCATACAATTTCCTCCCCGTTGATGTTTCCCAGGTGGTACCATTGGGCTCCCCACTGACAGTGATTATGGGTGGTAGCAGTGGCTCCACGATGCATAGAGGGTGGTATCTTAGGCTCCCCTCCAATATCAAACTCTTCTTCTTTTAGATTTTAGAATGTTCAGTATATGAGTAGAGACAATCAAGAGATGAGCAGGAATAAGCAGAGATGAACCAAGATGAGAAGTGATGACATTTGATGATGAGATGCTTGAGATTGGATATGATTTAATGACAGGATATTTGTGATGATTACATGATGCAGTTGGAATTTCTCCCCAGCTAAGAGGGAGTGCTAGTTTGGCAGCTCAATGACAAATTCCAACCATGGGACTAGATTCATCTTTTCGAGACGACCAATTTTGACTATTGAACACTCAATTTGGATGAGGGAAAGTGTACTTTATAATTAAAATCCCACATGTGCATATTTGTCAAGTTTGCCCTAAAGAAAATTGGACACCATTGGAAAGCTATAAATACAAGTGACCTCAACCTCATTTGGACATCATAATGAGACATTCTTCTATTCTCTTTCTTGGTTTTGGCTCGCATAGGTCTGAGGCATGTCTGTGGAGAATTGGTTTGCACAAAGAAGAAATTGAGGGTCTGAAGCTTGCATTTATGTTTTAGGGTTTTGGACCTTAGTTGTATGCATGACACAAACAGATCTCGATTACAGTCGCTCACTAGCCAACTCATTTTTGCGACTAAATATTTTCACTTGCACGCATAACACGTCCTCCTTGCGACTGACATCTAGGGTTTCTAAGTCACAGTCGCAGACTTTCCAAAGGTTGATTTTGACTGTAGTCACTGGCTTACTAGCTCAAGGGAGTGACTAGGTCCTCTCAGTAGCTCGCATACCGTCTAAATTTTTTGCTCGTTGACCGCAATGTTCGACAGTTGACAGCAGATAGTGACAGTTCATTACAAGCTTTTGAATCAGGGTTTTGGGTATGAGCATTATTGGGTTCATCTCATGAATATTGTTTAGTTGATTTTTGCTAGATATTTGTATGGATGAAGATATGGATCATTGTACTCTCTTTTGTTGAATCATTCAATGAAAATCTAATAAGAAGAAGAATTTGAAAAGGTTTTTCCCTGGTCTCCGACCAATCCTAGTGTCTCTATGTGTGTATGCTTTTCCTCTATTATTCCTTTATGTTTCGCTACATTAATGATGAGATTGTTTGTTCTATATAGTTTGATATGTTGCTAAATAATGATGTAAATCTGAATGATTTCATAATGTTATGGGGTGAATTTAATGTGAAAATGATGAAATGAAATTATCAAAGCAAAGAACAATATAGCTCTGAGAAAATTAACAATTAGTGAAGTCTTCCAATGGCTACAACAACATAATATTGATTTTTTAATATTTATAGTATATTAAACTTTTTTTTTTTGAAAAATAAAAATAAAAACTCATTCTCCAAAACCCAGGAAACTAAAAGATTTGTATCAATACATACATGGGAAAAAAGTATTCCACTTTTATCATGCGAGAGATCTTCGTTTCTGATAGTGTGACTAGGAGAAAAGGTGCTACCACTCCCTAAGTGAATTCTTTGTCGAATTTTGAATAAGTCTCAGTAGAATTTAATGTGTAGTGTTGTTTTCTACATCTATTCATGGCTCTATGGTGGGCGGTCAGGTCGTGGTCACATCTCTTTGCTCCAATCTATAGAGCCAGATACACAATCCACACAGAGGAAAACTGAAATCGCCACAAGAGAAAATCATATCTTAAATTTGGCAACATCTATAAGGGTTAGACATTGGTACTATTTATGTTGGCTTTCATCAAAATGGTTTACCTGATTTTAGTTTTGAGTTGTGGTTGATTGCTACTCAATTCTTTTGAGCCTTTGAATTAAAAATTCTATATATTCCATGAACACAGAGCAAAGCTAACCAGCAAAGTCAATTACTACAGGTTCATTTGATACCAAACTCTACCATTCACAATTTCCCTAATGATATAAGGATTAAGCCCTAATTCCAGTATCACATGTATTTTTTGCATTGTCGTATCAATAGTGAAATTACTGCAAAGTGTCAAACAATCAGCGAGATCATTTTACTTCCTCTTATTTTACCAAAAATCTATCTCATATTATATTTATATTTATAGCACTCGTGATTTTTTTAGCATGTCTCCTCCCCTAGCACGGGGCATAACCACCCCCATGAGGTTTGATCCTATGTCGCCTTGCTAAAGAGTCTCATCATCAACGAGTTGTGTTAGCGAGACTTATAGTATAAATTTTTTTTAATTTCAATAAATTAATTAAATATTTTTTATCTGAATTTAGATTCATTCTAAACTAGAATTTATTAAATGTTGAGAAATCATTTTTTTTAATATGTAATTTTTTCATTATTTAATTTCCTATCATATATTAAGAAGTTTTGTCCATCTAAATACTTGATATATCAAAATTTAAGATGAATTTAACCTCGTCTGTTTGTCTATCTAACTAACTAACTAACTAACTAACTAACAATATATATATATATATATATATAACTTACCTTTGCAATAAAAAATATATATTAATCATTTTAAAAAATAATAATAATATATAGAAAATTAATATTTTATTCTTAATAATAATTAAAAGAGATACAAAATCTAAATAAAAAGGTTTGATATTTTTAATTAACAATATTCTTTCTTTAAAAATGAAATATCTCGTCATACTATAATTGGTCCCAAAAAAATACTCTCTTATAAATATAAATATGATTTTAATAAATTTCCGAGCTCTCATTTCTCTAACATCTACCACACTTCCAATCTTCTTGACTTGTTAAGTCAGCCCAACTATAGTGTTCGTGGAGCGCTTCTTTCCCTTCTTTTTTATCATAGAAATAAGATTTTGAAGAATTGCAATTAGATTCTTTTTTTCCTTAAGGTCCGATAGAATGCATTGGTCTTAGTGGATGTTTATTACCATCATCATTAAAACTAAATTTTATCTAATTTTAATTTTAAATTATGTCTTTTTTATTTTAATTTTGATAATTTATTTTTTTATTCAATAATCATAATGATGATGATGATTATAAACGGCCATTAAGACTTGTATGATTTACTGGACCTCAAAAGAGTAAGAAATTAAGTAGAATTCTTCATCATTTTATTTCTATGTTGAAAATGAAGTGAGGGAAGTGCTCCCAAATCACCATAGTTTTTCTTAGAATTCTTTAACATTTTATTTCTATGTTCAAAAAGAAGACAAGCACTCCCATATCATCATAGTTTTGTTGAATTAAAAGGTCAAGAAGGTCGGTAGTGTGACAAATATTTTCAAAATTAGATTCAATGTGAGTATAAAATGGACAATCTAAGAAAAAGTGCTATTCATCTTCAACTCTCCTAGGATCTAATAAGTGACAAACGCTTTCATGCCATGGTGCTTTGGGATTTAATCAATGCTCTGTTTCACTATAAAGCTCATAAGAATTAGTTCTAATTTTGGAAATGTTCATTTTCTTCTTAACACTAGTCAAGATATAGAGATAATTTTGGTTTTCTAGATTGGGGTTGATCACCTCCTTATAATATCGTAGTTTCCCTTTTCCCTCTAGCTCTTTATTTCCCCACAATTTCTTCTTAAATTTGGAAGTAATAATATTTTAAATTTTATCTTAATTCTACAAGATTATATCCTCCTTTAATCCCTAATGGTCTAGTTAAGACTGGGCATCCTTATGCCTACCTCACTTGAGTCGAAGGTGGGGGTTTTGGTTAAATTTAGAAGAAATTTTAGGAAACCTTTTAGCATTCATGTCATACAACTTCTTCTTATACATAAGATACCTAGTCATAGACATGTTTTAAATTGAGAAAAGGCTTGGTTCAATCAAGAGGATAGGGTAGGGAGTATTTATTTTAATCTTGAGGTTGTAGGTTAGAAACTACTTTTGGGTTTTTTTAATCGTCCTCCATGACTCTGTAGATATACTGCAACCCCAAACCTCACATCCATATAAATTAACAAGAGTGACAAGAGTCTCAAAGAAGAGCTTATTTTTATCCCAAATTTAAAGATATGTTGACTCACAATTGTTTTCAAGCTCATACTAATGCTATAATTCCAGTTGAGCTTGTGATGTATGTCACTCCCATATATTTGTATGAAGGAACTTCTTCCAAGGAGTTTTTGTCATGAATGAAAGGAACCTAGGTTATTGTTATGGTCTAGAGAAAAGTATGCATTAGTTATAGGTAGAGTGGAACATCAAGTAAGTTTAAATAGTAATATGCATCATATGGAAGAGATAAAGAGACACAAAAGTAGTGGAGAGCTAGCAAAAACACACTTTTATTAAGTATATCCCTCAATAACCAATTCTCTCTTTAGAGTCATGTACATGTATATTTATATCCTTATACATAGTTACAACAGTTTAACTATCTCAGACCACTATTCATAACTGAGTTGGTGAGCCGACTCGACAAAGGCGTTGACCAACTTGCACATATCTTTAATACATCATCTCAAATGGGTTGGTCAACTAAGTCAAATAGCCCCTACAAAATCTCCCCCACCCTCAATACCTTCTTCATCTCAAAGAAGGGAGAGACTTGGAGAGTTACGAAATTCAAATAGTATAACAAAATGAGAGAGAAAGTGAGAGAATAAGAAAATGTTGCTTGAATGTTGAATATTCATGTTGGTGTAGCTAGAGATGGAGAAGGTTGTGCCCCTATATGTTGTTGTGTCAGAGGTTCGGTTGATTCTATAGGTTGGTTATCCTTTGTTTTGTGTATTTCAACCTGAGGGCTCGGGATATGGATGCCTCTTCTTTTATTTTCCCCTGGAAACCAATTGGAGTCCTCAACTCTAAATATGGGATATCCATCTGTCCCTAAGGAACGAATGGACCACATTTTGAAATGCTTGGTTAAAAAAAGGATATTTAGGCCACAATGGATTCAGATAAACTCAAGGTGTTGGAGCAGCAATTTCTCCAAATGTCATTTGATAAATCATGTGTGTAAGTGTTTGAAGATGTTAGTCAAATATTGACCAATCTTTCACTAAATTTTATGCCTACACCTCAAGGGCCTTCTCATCTGCTAAATATTTAATGTTTTTTGACAAAGAGTTCTCTTGGAAGGCAAGCAAGTCACAAGTACCTAGTTGGTCCAATTTTTAATTTTCTCATTGATAATATATAGGACCTCATCAACATTCCTCATAGGATTCCCTCAAATCTTTGCTCTCCTCAACCATCACTTCTCTACTCTGCGCAATTCATACCTTACTGCTCAAGGTAGTGCTTTTCTCTACCTGGAACTTATAGATATTCTTCATCCTCACAGCTATCTACTTCTTACATCCAAAAGCTAAGTGCTTGAGGTAAGCCTTACCTCTATTGAATATGACATCATAACCCTTATCCTCAAGGGTAGCTACTGAAACAAGATTCTACTTTAGGCATGGAACATAAAGGACATCTCTAATATGGAGAGGATTACCTAACTCCCTCTCAAAACTGACAGTACCAACTCCTCTAGTCGCATACATGCCATCATCTTCTAGCTCAATCTGAAATTGCATGTCCTTCTCCTTTAGATGGCTGAAATACTTCATGTTCTTGGTCATGTGGAAGGATGCTCCTGAATTAATATACCATACTTTTTTGTTTGTTGAGATTGCCATGAAAGTTATAAATGAGAAATATTTCTTGAACTAGGCCGAAAATGCATCTACTTCTGTTGATCTAGCTACATGATCCTTACTATACTCCTTCTTTCGATTAAGACACTTAGTGGCATAGTGTCTGAACTCATGGAAATGGAAGCACTTGATCTTGCTCAGATCCTTCTTCTTATTCTCTCCTTTCTGACTGGACTTGGCCTCTCCTTGGCCCTACTTTCCCTTGGCTCTGCTACCTTTACCTTCTACGGAAAATTTCTCCTCGTCCTCTACTGGAGCTTCTCTACCAGCTCTCGTTCCTCTTCAAATTTCTTCTTGAATGAAATCACTCCATAACCTTTCCCAACTAGGAATATTCTCTCTACCACTTACTGCATCCTGGAAACTATACCAATAATTATGGAATCCAAGAAGCGCAAGACTCACAAGGTCTTTTTCTACTATTGTCTTCCCCACACCACCTAACTCATCCCAAACCTAAATGAACTTTGAAAGATATGTGATGATGGGCGCTCCTTTTCTCATCTGAATACTTCTTAGCTTCTCTTTGAGAGAAAGCTTCTTGGCATCACTAGAACGTTGATACAGATCTAAGATGGCTTTAATTGTCTCATATTTTATCTTCTTCTCATGGAGACGAGGGATAATATGGTCTTTGATCCCCTCAAGAATGATTCTCCTTTCCTTGGTCTCATTCTTGTTATGATGGCCAAATATTGGGGCCCTGTAGGTGGCATTTTGTTGCTTCACAAACTCTAGCACCCCATTATCTTCCAACACCATTGATATTTTCTCCTTCCATTCACAAAAATTTGAGGCTCCCTCTAAAATGTGATCTAACCTTAGTCCTAGAATGTTATACCTCTATGCATGGAACTGCTCTGATCCAAGTGGATATTGGTGGTCACCTGCCTATTCCACGTGGACCCCCACCATTGTTTCTTTCAGTTTTTCAGTTTTGTTAATTGTAGCACAATTTACTATTTTTGGCAGTTTTTCAAGTCCTAAACTTCTGGAGCCGTTTTGAGGCCCTAAACGATGTTTTTTTGGAAATCTTGCTCTGAAAAATGATCATCATCATAACTCCAAAATGAAAAAATATACTTCTTATTTCTCCATTACAAATAAAAGATTTTATCCACTCCTTATCTCTCCTAAAAATCACTCATTTAAAAAATATACCCTCTCTCTTTTCTCATAAAGCCTTTTTATGTTTGAAATGGGAATTTCCAAAAGCACTTTTACAAGTCACCGAGGAATATAAGATATTTTATTACTTTTATGAAAATTAATAAAATATATTTTCAAAATCTTATGTCTTTAAAAAAAATGTGCATTAAGTATCACTTTAAGCATACGTTGAAGGAAGTTCATCTATCCTTTTTAGTTGGACTCCTTTTCATAGATGTCAAATCTGATTGCAAACTAACTATTTTGTTGGCTTGAGGAGATTCCATCATAAACTCGCCAATCCAATCCCCTTTTTTTTCGTACCTACATCATCTATATTCTCTATGGTTGTTTAAACTTGCTTCCTTTTTCTCGTGATGCTCAGCTGCCGCAATCTGGATATCAAGTTTCCACAGTTTATCGTACCCTCGCCAAGCTGCTTGTTGTAGACCATTTCATTTCTTGTTTGATCTGAGTTTCGAGAAGCAGTTTGTCTGGTGCTATTCTGTACCTGAAACCATTTGGTTTCAGAGTTGGGCTACACTCCTCTCACTTTTGCAGGCGAGTTATAAAATGATGGCAGAGCCTTCGAAAGTTTTGCATGTACGAAATGGTGGGCATGAGATATCATAGAATGACTTATTGAAACTAATTCAACAGTTTGGATCAGTAACAAAATTTTGTGATGTTGAGAGCAAAAAATCAGGCTCTACTACAGATGCATGATGCCGCGATCTATGCCATTCAGTACTACTCGACTATTCAACCAACTGTTAGGGGAAGAAATGTATACATTCAATTCTCTTCACATCAAGAATTGACAATTGTTGAATAGCCAACACATGCATGCCAAAGTGGGGATTAGGATTTGTTGAAATGATACTTTCAACTGCAAAACCGCCAGTTCAATGTACAGGCCTACAGCATGGAGCTATCTTTTGCGTGACGTGAAGTTGAATCTTCATTGACGGCCAGGTTTATCAGTCGGGCCATAAATGAAATTTATTGTGGTTGGTAAATGTAGGTAAAGTTTTTAATTTGTTTTCTGTTTGTTGTTTTTGTCGACTATGTAATGTAAAATGCAGCACACAGCAATTTGTATGCAAGAAGTTTTTTTTTACACACAGCAGTATAAATTTTCTCATGCTAAAAAACAAAGATGCTGAAAAACAGAGAAGCAAAAACAGAGTGTTGTTGTAATAGACAGCAGTGTTGATTTTCAGCAGAAGTTTTTTTTGTAATGCACAGCAGTGCAGAGACAGCGTGTTATTTTTTTTTTGAAACAGAGTATTTTGTAATACACAACAGTGTTAATTTTCAGCATAGACAGAGTGAAATCTTTGGAACAGCATCTGAAGCGTTCCTACTGTAATCCCTCCGTGAGAGGAAGAATTTTGTAACAACAGTCTTGTTAATTAATACAAGTTTTTTTTTGTGTGTTGCTGAAACACCGTATTCAGAAAATAGTTTCTCGGCGTCAAAACAGAGTGTTGCTGAAACACTGTCTTCAGCAAATTCTGCACTGCTGAAACTCTGTTGACGAAACTGTGTTGCTGAAACACTGCATTCAGCAAACGATTTTTAGTTTCCTGTGTTAGAAACAGAGTGTTAAAACATAGCATTATTTTCTGTTTGTTTGTTCTGGAATTATCAGAAATTCCCATCATGGTATCGGAGCTTGTCCAGGCTCTTTGAAGGTGTCAAAGAAGCTGAAGGAAGGATTTCTTGCTGCAGCAGCTTCTCCAGCAGAGTGAAGACTCAGTCAAGAAAGAATCCAAGGTATACAGTCAGTTATTTTAAATATACAGTCAAGTATTTTGAAGCATAGTTAAGAGTGCAAGAATGGCTGGAGCCAGCACTAGCATGGGTATCTTTAATACTCAGCTCCCACAATTTAATGGGAAAAACTATGACTATTGGGCAATAAATATGAGAGCTTTACTTGCTTCCCAAGACTTATGGGAATTTGTTAAAGATGGTTTTGAAGAACCAGCAGATGAAGATGAGTTTAACAATTTGACTCAGGCAAAGAAAGAACTGTTGAAGAGCTATAAGAAGAAGGATTCTAAAGCCCTCTGCTTTTTGTATCAAGCAGTGCATGAGAGTGTGTTTCCAAGGATAGCAGCAACCAAGACATCCAAAGAAGCATGGAAAACTCTCAAGACAACCTATCAAGGCATGGAGAAAGTGAAGACAGCAAAACTACAGTTGTTGAGGAGAGATTTTGAGAATCTTTGCATGAAGGAGTCAGATAATATTGACTCATTCTTCACACATGTAATTGGTCTGGTCACACAGATAATGTCTCATGGAGAAATTCTTGAAGAAAGGAGGATTATGGAGAAATTATTGAGGATTCTACCCTCAAAGTTCGATGTGATTGTCACCACCATAGAAGAGACAAAGGATCTCACAAACTTCTCAGTTGATGAACTACATGCATCACTGATAACACATGAGCAAAGATTGAGTAGAAATGAAAACTCATCTCTAGAGCATGCCTTTAAGACTCAGATGTTCTTTGGAAGAGGAAGAGGTCGAGGCAGAGGAAACAAGAGAGGAAGACTTAGAAGCCAAAACAGAGGTGGAAGAAACAGTCCAGCAAATGCTCAAGGAAGAGGCAGCAATCCAAATCAGAACCAAAGCCAAGGCAGCAGCCAACAAAGTGGACAACATCATGCTCAAGGACAAAGGTATGATAAATCCAATGTCCAATGCCATTATTGTAAAAAATATGGGCATTATGCAAATGAATGTAGGAAGAAGTAGCATGATATGAATAATAGAACTAGTGCAAATTTCACTAGAGAAAATATCAGCCAAGATAATTTGTTTTTAGCCTATAATATAGCTGAAGAAAAGAGTGAAGATGTATGGTTTCTAGACTCTGGTTGCAGTAACCATATGACAGGAAACATAGCCCTGTTTTCTATGTTAGATCAGAGTGTGAAGTCACAAGTCACACTAGGGGCTGATAGTAAAGTTTTTGTTATGGGAAAAGGAGAAGTAAATGTCTTAACAAAGAAAGGTGAAAAGAAAACCATAGCAGATGTTTATTATGTTCCTGGAATGAAATGTAATCTCTTAAGTATTGGACAGCTTGTTCAAAAGGGTTACAATGTTTTTTTTGTGGATGATGTATGCACCATCATGGATAAAAAACCCAACAAAAAATGTATTGTTGAAGTGAAGATCACAAGGAACAGGATGTTCCCTCTCAGAATGATAGTAGATTTAAAAAATGGAGAAGAAATAGCAACAGTGACACAAGAGGCTTTCCAAAGCGAACCAAAAGATGAAAATTGGTTGTGGCACTTGAGATTTGGACATCTCAACTTTGGAGGTCTTAACTTGTTGAGTAGAAAAGGAATGGTAAGAGGACTACCATTGATAGAGAAACCAGACAACCATTGTGAATGTTGTATCTTAGGGAAACAACACAGAGAAAGTTTTTCATCTAGCAAAAGCATAAGGGCAAAAGCACCCTTAGAAATTGTCCACTCAGATTTATGTGGACCAATGCAAACTCCATCACTTACAGGCAGCCACTATATTCTAACTTTTATCGATGATTTTACTAGAAAAACTTGGGTTTATTTCCTTAAGAACAAAAGTGAAGTGTTTGAAAAAATTTGCAATTTGAAAGCACTTGTAGAAAACCAAAGTGGGCAGCATATCAAAGTTCTAAGAACTGATAGAGGAGGTGAGTATATCTCCAAGGAATTTCTACGTTTTTGTAGAGAAAATGGAATTCATAAGCAGTTTACCACTAGGTACACTCCGCAGCAAAATGGAGTTGTCAAAAGGAAGAATAGGACAATCATGGATATGGCGAGGAGTATGTTAAAGGCAAAGCATTTGCCAATTGATTATTGGGTTGAAGTTGTACACTGTGCAGTGTACATTTTGAATAGATTCCCTACAAAAGCAGTCATGAACAGAGTTCCGGAAGAAGCATGGAGTGGGACAAAGCAAGGAGTCACCCACATGAAATTTTTTGGATGTGTGGCTTATGCACACATTCCAGATCAGCTAAGGAAAAATTTGGACAGCAAAGGGGAGAAATGTATTTTCATTGGATACAGTGAGGAATCCAAAGCTTATAGGTTGTATAACCCATCCACCAAGAAGCTTATTGTGAGTAGAGATGTTCAGTTCATTGAGGAGGAAGCTTGGGATGGAAGCATAGAGAAAACAATGAATGTTAAAAACTCTATGTCTCATGATGAAAATGATGAGGAGATGGCTGAAATACATCCCAAACAGCAGCACCAACACAAGGACAGCAAGGGACACCCTTGAGGAGAAATGAAAGTGCTTCTACAAGCACACCACAAGGAGGAAATTCAAGTGCTTCCTCAAGCACTTGTACACCAAATGAATGAGGTAAGAAGTTCAAAAATTTAAGTGACATTTATGAACAAGAGGCAGCAAATGAAGGTATGAATTCTTTGTTTTCTTTATATTGTCATGTTGATGACCTTGTTCATTTCGAAGAAGCAATTAAGGATAGGAAATGGATAGAAGCTATGGATGAGGAGATCAATGCCATAGAAAGAAACAAGACATGGGATTTAGTTGAACTACCAAAAGGAAAGGAAGTCATTGGAGTTAAATGGGTCTACAAGACCAAGAGTAATGCTGAAGGCAAAACAGAAAGACACAAGGCAAGGTTGGTTGTCAAAGGATATAAGTAGCAATATGGGAGAGACTATGAGGAAACTTTTGCACCATTTGCTAGAATGGAAATCGTGAAAGCAGTGCTGTCCATAGTAGCACAAAACAAGTGGAAATTTTACCAAATGGACGTGAAGTCAGCATTCCTAAATGGAGTGTTAATGGAAGAGGTTTACATTGAACAACCTCTAGGCTATGAAAAGAAAGGCCAAGAGCACAAATTATGCAGATTGAAGAAAGCTCTTTATGGGCTGAAGCAAGCACCAAGAGCATGGTACAGTAGGATAGATTCCTATCTACTGGAAAATGGATTTGAAAAGTGTGAAGGAGAACCCACCCTCTACATCAAAGAAAAGGATGGTAAAATACTAATTGTTGTGTTATATGTTGATGATGTTATTTTCGCAGGTAATGATGATTACCTTATTGAAAATTTCAAAACAGTCATGAAAGAAGAATTTGAAATGACCGACATGGGTTTCCTGAGATACTTCTTAGGAATAGAAGTAGAACAAAATGGAAATGGGATTTTTATTTCACAAGCAAAATATGTTAATGAAGTGTTGGAAAGATTTAACATGCAGGAGAGCAAAGCAGCAATCACTCCCACAGTGATGGGATTAAAACTCAGCAAAGAGGACAGCAGCAAGGATTTTGATCCTAGTTTGTACAAAAGCATAGTTGGCAACCTCATGTATTTGACTGCAACTAGGCCGGACATAATGTATGATGTTAGTTTAATTTCCAGATTCATGGGGAGGCCAAAAGAAGCACATTGGCAGGCAGCAAAAAAGATTCTGAGGTATGTTAAAGGTACTAAAAGGTTTTGCATTTTATATACTACTTCAGAATATTCAGATTTAATTGGATATACTGATAGTGATTGGGCTGGAAGTGTAGATGATCGGAAAAGCACATCCGGTTATGTTTTCACATGGGTTCAGGAGCCATTTCATGGGCTTCTAAAAAATAGCCTATTGTAGCGTTGTCTACAGCAGAGGTAGAATATGTGGCAACTACAGCAGCAACATGTCAAGTAGTTTGGATGAGAAGGATGTTAAGGAGCTTATGCCAAGAGCAAGCAAAAGGAACTGTGATTTTTTGTGACAATAGCTCAGCTATTGCATTATCCAAAAATGTTGTGTTTCATAAGAGAACGAAACACATTGACACAAAGTTTCATTACATCAGGGAATTGGTAGACAATGGAGAAATTGTTTTACAACACTGCAGAACTCAAGAGCAGGTTGCAGACATTCTGACCAAACCATTGGGACAGAAGAGTTTTGAGTTTTTGAGGAAATGTCTGGGTATGACTAATAACCCAGCAGTTGAAATTAAAGGGGAGTGTTGAAATGGTACTTTCAACTGCAAAACCGCCAGTTCGATGTACAGGCCTACAGCATGGAGCTATATTTTGCGTGACGTGAAGTTGAATCTTCATTGACGGCCAGGTTTATCAGTCATGCAATAAATGAAATTTACTGTGGTTGGTAAATGTAGATAAAGTTTTTAATTTGTTTTTTGTTTTGTTGTTTTTGTCGACTATGTAATGTAAAATGCAGCACACAGCAATTTGTATGCAAGAGGTTTTTTTTTACACACAGCAGTGTAAATTTTCTCATGTTGAAAAACAAAGATGCTGAAAAACAGAGAAGCAGAAACAGAGTGTTGTTGTAATAGACAGCAGTGTTGATTTTCAGCAGAAGTTTTTTTTGTAATGCACAGCAGTGCAGAGACAGCGTGTTATTTTTTTTTGAAACGAAGTATTTTGTAATACACAGCAATGTTAATTTTCAGCATAGACAGAGTGAAATCTTTGGAACAGCATCTGAAGTGTTCCTACTGTAATCCCTCTGTGAGAGGAATAATTTTGTAACAGTCTTGTTAATTAATACAAGTTTTTTTTTTGTGTTGCTGAAACACCGTATTCAGAAAATAGTTTATCGGTGTCAAAACAGAGTGTTGTTGAAACACTATCTTCAGCAAATTCTGCGTTTCTGAAACACCGTTGCTGAAACTCTATTGACGAAACTGTGTTGCTGAAACACTGCATTCAGCAAACGATTTTTAGTTTCCTGTGTTAAAAACAGAGTGTTAAAATAGCGCATTCTTTTTTGTTTGTCTGTTCTGGAATTATCAGAAATTCCCATCAGGATTTTAGCCCAAAATATGAATGCATTCGGCCTCTAACCACAATAATTCATCCTTTTAAAAAAAATATGTCTACTTTGGGTGCGGGCTTCTGCTTACACCCTCAGATTCACCGGATCAAAACTAGATCCCAAACCTTCTCTCGAGAAATGGAAGGAGGCTTACCGTCAATAGATCACCTCACGGCTGGTCCTATATGCATAAATCGATCTCCACTTTGATCAAAACACTCGCTTAACTAATAGGTAGCCTCATCCTCTTGTGAAGTCAGAATGCTAATGCCTCAGTTTATAAGGTCTGGACTTTACGTTCCAGCTCTGCAGTCTTTTAATATTTCAACTGGTCATAGGGACAACTACCTCTATGACGATTCCCCTTCTACCATGCAATTTCACTCTCCAACATGCTCCATCCTGGCCACATTTCATGGTGTTGTGGGAGTGGGCTCAACAATCGGTGGATCCATTTCCAGCAAAATCAGATTATGGATCTTCGCTTCCATGATATCTTTGGCGATTTGATGTTGCTCGTTGATGAACTTGAACTAGATTAATGGATTACAAAGATATTCGCCAGCATTGATGAATGGAGATACGTTTCGCGGCAGAATCCTAAGATTGACAACTTGATGACTTAATCAATTTGTTGCTTCCCCGAGTTGTGCTCTAACGAACAAATCTACTCTCAATGTTCTGGTGTAGCTTCACGTAAGCAGCTTAACACAATTGGACATCCTTGGACTCCGTGGGCTCTGGAAATTGGAACTTCAGTCTCAGTCCTAGCAAAACTCTGCCTCGATTAAAACACTTGGCTCCCGATCCTGGCGATACAAACCCAGACTCAACTTAGCAATAAAAAAACTTGGCTCCTAGTTTGAAAATACAAGATTCAGTCTGTAGCATCGGCTCAGCACAGTTACTTGGTTGACTTATCATGCCCAGTTCATAGCATGGAGATTCAGTAACGGGAAGAAGTCGAAGAGAAAAAAATGGCGAAAGCCTTTACTTGTCCTTCATCTCTGCATATACCCACATCATCCTCGGAGGTTTATTCTAATAGGAAATCACGCACTTTGTTAAACCTGCCATCTGATGATAGCTTTCACAGGCAATTGTACCTAAACAACCGAGGGGAATAAGGTCCTTCTATTAAATGGGTTATTTATTCATGCTTCGCGCCTTCTGCAAGGAGGAGATGGTGTGATGCTTCCTTGGCAATCTCCATTAACCATCATGGTACAACACAATTTGAAGAGGCAACGATGAGCAGACAACTTGAGGATGACTCTCATGTGCTTATCGAGTGTAGAAACGTTCACAAGTCATTTGGGGAGAAGCACGTTCTGAGACGAGTAAGCTTTAAGATTAGACATGGAGAAGATGTTCGAGTAATTGGACCTCCTGGCACTGGAAAGTCCACAATTCTTAAAATAATGGCAGGCCTTCTGGCTCCAGACAAGGGTAAACTTTATATATGTGGGAAAAAACAACATGGCCTAATCAGTGATGAGGAAATATCATGTTTACGAATGGCTCTGATACCACATGAAAGAAACTAACACACATAAAATAAACTCAATAAAATAAACACTCAGAAATATAGAAACCAGACATGGCGGAAAAGGCCTCAGCCTTACAGCATTCCTCACATTCTCATTATTAATCAATCCAATGTACAAAGAATGATAATAGTACAAATAAATACATGAGGAAGTTGGTCTCAAGATAGTACGTCTATCTTGGACACTATGGTTGAGAAATTTTCTCAACAAAACACTAATCTAGGAGAACTAGTTGGAGAGAATCTCTCATCCTAACTAAACTCCCTAGTTTGAGGAACTAACTCCTATTTCTCAATATTTGATTTATTTAATTATGATATTTGGATTTATAATTTTTTTATTTGAGAGTGAGGCTAACACAAAAATCCTCTTTTCATATCATTTTAAGGGTCCCACTCATAAATTTTTCATCATTCCACTAGGTCATGTAAAAAATTAGTCACTGATGGTAGTTCTAGTCCAAAAATGTCACTTTTCCCTAAATGTGATTACTTGCTGGCATAGTTTCATATCTTGTTGACTATACATCATCCATAAAGTTATTTTTATCATGCCATTTGTATCAGTCATGAGGTCATTATGTCATCTTGAAATTTAGTCCTTCAAGGTCTCATTAGGTCTATTAGGGTTTCCAAGGTTCCATTACATTGCATAAGACCAACAAGTAAAGGGTGATCAAATAGCATCCCTTCACCATGTGAAGATGATTTGTAAAGAGAAATGATTATTTCATTATGTAATTTTATGTCTTTCAAATGTAATAATTTCACCATCCCAAGTTGTTGACTCAGTGTTCCAAAGATGCTAGACCATCAAAAGATCAATTTGTCAAAGGAAATAGTCGAGTGAAAGGGTAAAGTTTCAAAGGGTTAAGTGAATGCCAAAGGGAGTTGTCTTTTCCCAAGGGTGTCCAAATCATCATTTTCCACAAGCACTAAACCCTAATTTCCTCTCCCACTGAGCTAGGGTTGGCTATGGAATCAGAGACATCTGAGCAGAGGAGGCATAAGGGAGGTCATTTCAGCAAGTATGAGGCCATTCCAACTCATAAACATCATGTCTCCATCATTTTTCAAGAAGTCATTCCAAGGGACAAATCATTTGCCACACATAGGGCCAGTTTTTCTTCAAACTATGTTTCTGACCAAACAAAGATGAAATTGACAAAAGTGAGAGAGGTTTTTGTCCCTCATAGTCCAAGCATGAAAAAACTCCTTCACTTTTTACATAGATGTCATGGTTTTAGAGAAATGTCAAAAACACAGTTGCTACAAGAGAGTTGTTGCACTTCTGGAGTAACTTTGGTCAAATCAATTTTTCTCCTATCTAGATTGTCCAAATGACTTGATTGATAAGTCAAATGATAACTAGAGAGAAATATATTTCCAATGAGCTATCATGAGCTCAATTTGGAGTTGAGGAAGACCTCCAAAAGTTTCCTGCAAGAGAACACTTTATTTTTGCACCCTCATTCTGCATTTTTTTACTAGTCTTGGGAGATTGGCATTTTGACAGGACAAATGACCTCCAAATTGAAAACTAAAGGTATATCTGGAACGTAGACTCGAAGGGATTCCCAATGAGCTATCTTGGAGAAAATTTGGACACCGGAAAGGCCTCCAAAATCAGCTCTAAAGATGGCGCTGTGTGTTTGACACTAAAAGGGCATGTTTAGCAGGGTTGTTGCATGTTGAGCCGGGTCGTTGCGCATTTGACTGGGTTGTTGCGCATTTTCCAAAGATTCTAGTGTTATTTACAACGGAAATTTGCTCCTGTAGCTGAAGGGCGTTTTTTCCTGGTCGCTGCACCTTTGCCCAAGTCACTTCGCGTTCGCCTGGAAGGAGCCAAAACGTGCTAGAAACCCTCCATCGCCATCAAGTTTTCAAGTTGGTCATCATATACTTTAGCAAATCAAGTTGGTGGAAAATTTACTCACTCCTTCCCTCCATTATTCACCTACATAGGGTTTAAGTTGTTCGTTATTATTCCTAAGATCAAACCCTATAAATACATTCCCACCATCTCAAAACATATTTCCTAGCTTTCATTACCATTCCCCCTCACTTAACAACTATCCTCTATCACCTCCCTCATTCCACACATCCCCGTCTCCTCCTCATCATCTCTCCTCACATCATTCCACATTTCCCATACCCACAATCCATTCTACCATTTCCCTAGGGCATTGACAGCAACAAATCATGGCAGAAGAAGAACACAGAAGTCAGAGTGAGGACGAAAAACAATAGAGGAGGAAATATAAAAAAGGAGGGAGAATCATCAGATATGAGCCAACCAACACTAGAGAGCTCATGGAATCTCCCATCACTATCGCAAGATTCAAACATATGGGTTGTTTTGAGTTTTGTGAGAAGGTGGAAAGAATCCAGCATCATTCTGAATTGACCAGACAATTCATCATCAACCTCCATGACAACCAAGCAACCCTTGCCAGTGTCCCCTTTACTATATATTCTTCTATCATATCAGCTACTACTTGGATCCCAAATGTTGGGGAAAATTGGTTTAAACGGGCAAAATTGGATTATTGCTACTATGAGCCATTTCTTAAACCCAACCACAAGAATGAAAGAAGGAGGATTTTCCCTTTCTCTTACCTCCGAGACAGACATGTTTCTATGATGAAAATCATCATGAAGTACTTCACATGTGAGGGCAGGTTTTCTAGGCTCTATTCCTATCATATTCGGTTACTCATTCATTTTACAAGAGTTAGAATGCTCAATCTTCCCTACTATCTTTACTGGAATATCGACAAGATGACATACATTTCCCAAATGAAAGATCATGATCATCAAATGCATAGCATATTTCACCATTCTCTCATCAAGATGATAGTCCTACACCGCCTTGATCAGCTTAACATTGCATGGGACACTTTCATATCCAATGAGATTTTCACAGTCCCACCTATTCAGCATGGCCAAGAGGCACCTTCATCCTCTCATCCATCCACCTCCATTCCTCCACCTCAGTCCATACATCATTCATCTTCATCTGATGAGTTAACCACACCATCACCTCCATCATCACCATTTCATGAGCCTATTCATTCACTTGGCAGAGATGAAGGCACTGGGCAAGAGCATATTGAGCATGGTGAGAGCAGCAAGCCCAAAAGGGTTGGTTTAGGTACCTTGGCACATACCTATCAAAGAGGGCATAGGCAAGTGTTTGCCCCACTAATTGTGGGAGGGGCCTTGCCTTCTTCATTGACAAAGCAGGTATAGAAGGGTAAGGAAAAAGTTGTAGAGGCAGAGATCCAGCAGCAAGAGGAAGACCTCCATGAGATAGAGCATGACTTTCAGTTAGTTGGCTCAAGTGAGCACGATGACAGTGAAAGCACAACTATTGTCATCAAGGAGAATAATGCACTCCTAGGTGAGCTCGAGGTCAACTTGCAAAGGGCCAAATGGTTCATTTCCTACTATAAGCAGGAAAACAAGCAGTTTGAGGTCTAACATGAGCTCATGGAGATTCAGCTCAGAAAGGAAAGGAGAGAGGTTGAAAAGGCTAAGGCCTTACTTGATGAGGCATATAGGCAGTATGGTAAGCAACTTGATGAACATGTGCCAAGAATAAGGCCAAGGACTAGAGACCTAAAGAGAGCTTTGGAGAAAGAAAGGAAAAGGGAGGAAGAACTAGCCAATGAGCTCACCTTGAATAAGCAATTTTCCAAGATATTAAATGAAAACCGAGAATATTGGCTTGAGAAGGTAAATGGTCATCTGGAAAACCTCCTAGACAAGGCCAAGAAGGACAATGATATTCAAAGAAGGATGGCGAAGCAATATGCCATGAGAGACAAAATTGCAAGGGCCAAGCTCAAAAGAGCTCATGCAAAAATTGAGGCCTTGACCAAGCAAAAGGAGAAAAAGAGGTTGGATATCCTGACGAGGCATCACTCCATGCCTCAAACATATAGCCAGCTATCAGCCCACCAATTTTAGCCATTTTTGAACATTGGCAAGATATGTTTTGTTGTGTTTTTTGAGAAATTTTGACACAGTCAGCATGGTCAAATGTGTAGCACCTGGACACTGCGCTCTTTTTTGGAGCATCCAATGAGAAAATGGTAAGCATTTTTGGATTCAGAATGATGAGGACATGTACCCTGTACTTTTTCTAAGCATTTGAGAAAAACTAGTCAGCCAAAAGGATCAAAACTACCAAAAAATCACCTTTCTGCTTCTTTTTTGGCCTTGTCGCTACGCGTTTTGAGTAGTCTTGGGAGATTGCAATTTTGGAAAGGAAAATCAAGCCCATTTTGAAACCAAAGGAAGTTTTAGAAACTAGATAGGATAAGCTTTCCAATGAGCTATCCTGGGCTAGATTTAGACATCGGGAAGGCAGTCAAAAGTCATCTTGAAAAGGACACTGTGCGTTTGACCAAGTCACTGCGCGTTTCACAATGTCCCATTATTTTCACTGTTTCACTCCAAGTTGACTTTTAACTATGGGAAATTCAATTTTTACTCATGTAATTGATCTAGATGATGTAATTATTATGTTTTTACTTTTATCTAGGGTAGATACATTAGTTCAATGGCCTAAGTGGCATGTACTGAATCAGTTTGCTAGAGTAAGGGATGAGTCATTTTGACCACCCTACACTCCAGCTATCAGTTCAGCCTTTCTTGCAACTGCTCCTCCTCTCGTGGATTTGACCCCTGAGCCTAGGATGAGTTGGTTTAGGCCTATATTATGTATTTTCTTAGTCTTTTTACGAGTGGGATTCAGTAGGATGTTGTACTAATGATCATATACTATTGTATCAGATTTTTGGCCAGTTTCAATAAATGAGTTGCAACTAATTTTCTGGGATACATGTGGTATGAATGTTTAGCATTGTTTCTTCTTTGTGATCCTTTGTATGAATGTTTTATCAGTTCATAAACCATTTCATGTCTGTTATATGGTAATTTTCAAGTTGATATGGAAAATACATGCTTGCTCATGCTCTGTTTTGGGAAATTTATCATACTTTGCCCATTTTTCTTCAGTTTAGGATGAATATATCTCTTATGCTCTTCCTAACTCCTCGTCGGTTTTAAACCATCTCATCAAATCACCTTTTAAGTGTTAAGCTTCATACCTACCTTGCCCCATTGAATGTCTACAATCATATCTCATCTGTCGTGACCTAGTCCCTCTGACCTAAATCACTCATCATTGTGACTACCCAACCAAAATCAAATTAAACAACCCTCTGCACTTTACATCTAGCCTAAAACCCTAATCTATCCAGCCCTCTTCGCTGTGATCCCTTGGAGAGAGCCCTCTCTGGCTTGGTAGGGCTAGCGACCAAGTCAAAAGATTGGTCTGTGGTAACCGGACTCTTCCTCAACCTTAGAGATCCGAAGGAGTGCTAACAATTAGCAAAACAGATATACCAATAACTAAAGGCCAATAGCTAATAAGCCAAACAACAACACATACATGCTTTATAAACTATATTTTCTTCATTGTACACACTGAAAGACCCAGAGAATGTTTTGAATAATGGACCATCGCCTTTTGAGGTGGAGTTGGGCTTTTCACTACCCATAGTTCCCAAAATTTAATTTCAACTTAGTTTATAATCTCTATCTTCCTTTCTAGCACCATAAAATCTTAGAGGATTACTTTTGCCAAAATTTGTGTCGAAGTGGACTTTAGCAAAGATCTATCTAATCACATTTAACTAAAACACAAAAAATTTTAATAGATCCAAATTTCAAATTACAAAAACACAGCATTCAAATGTGAACATGCTTCAAAAACACATCATTCAGCTGTGAACATGCTTCGAAACTGGTCATTTGCAAAACACATACGCACGGGATAAAAAGAATATTAAAAAAAAAGGAAAGTGTTCCAATCAAATTATATTTTGGTGGAGCACAGTTATCTGGGATCCAAGAGTTTTCAAATATATTCCCCACTGAAAAGCATAAATCAATGCCGGATCGTTACAAACAGAGTTCATGACAACTTAATTGTCTAACCCAAAGTTTTTCGCCATTACAAATCATATCATACTGCAGATCTACAAAATCTAATAATACGCTTGATTGGTCAAAACATTATAACTGCAGATCTACAAAATCTAATAATACGATTGATTAGTCAAAACATTATAACTTCAGACCTGCAAAATCTAATACTTATATGCTTGATTGATAAAAACACAGAGGTTGTTCAAACCTGTAATACTTTGTTGACGTTACTGGCCCCAAAGATTTTATGGACAAACGCAAAACTCTCGGGCTCTGATGGGGGGAAGTAAGGAGCAAAAACGCATTCCTGTGTACAGCGTCTTCTCAGCAATTTACAGGCTGCGCACGGCGTAGAAATTGATCCGTGTTTGATTGGCGGTCTTGATCCTGATGCTTCGGCCTTCATTGCATTTCAAATAAAAAAAGATCATTTATTTACCGTGCAAATTAAATTTCTGGATCAACCAATGGGATTGAGTGATTTCCGCAATAGACCATAAATATCGATCAAACTGCGTCTTAGTTCATGCATTTCTAATGGTCTAACGATCACTCGTCCACCCAACTCATCCTCTTAAATTATTTTCTGAATAACAATTCTTCGTTATACTGTCCCATTTAAATTTATATGTTAAATTTGATGTTATTTTTTGGAGATTTATTAGCTAGCGTTTAAAATATTACAAAATAAATTAATTTAATTTGGCATTTTATTTTTTCTGTGTAGTTAAGTTATTTTATTGATATAATTGATAAAAACGTGACTAAACTGAGAGGTGAATCAGTTTGGTCAATCAGTTTAGTCCGGTCATGGACATTAAAATTATTTTCATTAAATTTATTAAGTGAAATATTACATGAGCAGTTGAATATATAACAAATAATTATCAGCGGATTGAATATGTAAACAGCAAGTAATAAGCAAATCAAATTATCACATTAAGGCATAATAATAACGCATATTGACATTTGATATAAGTGGAAATCATAAAGGGAGAAAACCACGGTTTTATTATTGTTGTCATGCAAAGGCAAGCTCTTACTCTTTAGTACATCTGATTTTCTGTAGGCTCCAACCTACATAAGGTTACTTATTATTGTTGTCACGCAAAGGCAAGCTCTTACTCTTTATTACATTTGATTTTCTGTAGACTCCAACCTACATGAGACTACAACCTCAATTTTTCTGCAAGCTACAACATGCAAGGAACCTCAAACTCCTATATGTTTTCTGCAGGCTACAACCCACAAGATGCTCCTACCTCAATCAGCTCCAATTGGATATTTATCAAGCCATAGCTTAAAAGGAGACTACAATCCCCTCATACAAACAAGAAACAACAATGTGTTGGTTTACCTATCATAAATTCTTCATATCGCCATCTTCATTTTTGGCTCTTCTTTCCTTCAAATATGCTTCACATAAGCTTCATATGTGCTAGGTAAGTAATGCATAACACCTCAATCAACTCTTATACATTCTTCAACCCTCTTACCTCCCATTGCCTTCCAAAATCACATATTTTATAAACATAGTTTGTTGATTGTTTGTATCTCACATAAGAATATGAAGTGAACGACTCTTTGTTTTCCACTCATTGGTTTCTAGACTTTTCATATTTTGAATATTATACCACAAAAATAAATGCTCCACCCAATATTGTTTTTCATCCACATGTAACGATTAAATTCGTCATCATAATGCCAAATTATGTAATATTATAGGAATAACACATGGCTATATAATTGAGCATTCATTTCTCATGAACAATAACAACATTTGCCATTAACCCATCGCAATAATCTTTCCGTTCGCCTTGGACTTGCATCACAACATCTTCATGTCATTGTCTCAGCAACTTTGTCTTTGTTGTCATGGAGTTTTGCCTTGGACTTGCATCACAACATCTTCATGTCATTGTCTCAACAACTTTGTCTTTGTTTTCATGGAGTTTTGCCTTGTCTTTGCTGACATGAAGTCTTGTCTTGCATCACAACAATTTCCTCCAAAAAATCAGTCTTCAAACCATCCTTATATACAACACATGCAAGCATCAATCTTCCGCCAAGCCATCAAGGTACTTGTTGCTCCTTTGTTGTACTTTCATCAAGCATACCAAGGATAACTTGTTGCTTTGCAACTATAACAACATCTATGCTTCTTTGCCTTGATCATAACCATGCATGCTTGTTGTTGCTCCTTGCCTTGTTGTTGTTCCTTTGCTTTTGTTGCTCCTTTGCCATCAATGACAAGAATTCCAACGATAATATCTTGTGAGCGTATTAGGACAATTTGATTGGTGATGGCAGTGTCATGAAATATTATGTAAACTCAGAGATTAGAAGTTTAAATCCCTCAATTAACCACTTTTTGTAGAAGGGGGGAAGGAGGTACTTAGAGGTTATAGTGATAATGGAATGCCTACAAAACCAACCCACTTACCAATGACTACAAAACCAACACAAGGCCCAACCCTTTTAGAGTACAAAAACAACACCTACCAACTACTACCAAATGTACACCAACCCAATTAGCAATGGCATCCACCCAGTTGTCAATAACCCCTTCAATCTCATGTTAAGCTTGCTAATATATATATATATATATATATATTAGTTAGTTAGTTAGTAAGAGTGAGATAATCTTCAATATGGAAAGTCATTTAATCTCATGTTAAGTCTCATGTTAAGCTTGCCAATATATATATATATATATATATATATATATATAGTTAGTTAGTTAGTAAGAGTGAGATAATCTTCAATATAGAAAGTCATTTAATCTCATGTTAAGCTTGACAATATATATATATTATATATATATATAGTTAGTTAGTTAGTTAGTAAGAGTGAGATAATCTTCAATATGGAAAGTCATTTAATAACTAATAAGAGTTCAAATCATTATAACAATATATTCAAGATAAATTCATCATATCATTTGTGTGAATTGTATGTGGTAAGAAAAATATAAAGTGATCCTCCCATCACCATAAATAAATCCAATTAATAATATTCCTTAATAGATATGCTTTATAAATTTATCAAAACCGAGGATGAAAAAAATCTTACTATACAAATCTTTCCTCATTGATTCTTTTCTACTCTTGAGAAATTCAACTTGAAGATTAATTTAAGCTTATTTAAACGTATACATATTCATAATCATTGTGTATAATCTCACTATTATAATTTTAAAATATTCAACTTGAAAATTGATTTAAGGTTATTTAAACGTATACATATTCATAATCATTATGTATAACCTCACTTTGAAATCAAAATTTTAAAATATTCAAATTGAAGATTGATTTAAGCTTTTTTAAACGTATACACATTCATAATCATTGTGTACAACCTCACTCAATTAAAATTTTAAAATAAGAAAATATTCAACTTGAAGATTGATTTAAGCTTATTTAAAGGCATACATATTCATAATCATTGTATATAACCTCACTTAATTAAAATTTTAAAATAAGTTATTGATATTCTTTGATATTGATATCAATATTCTTATATATTTGTATTTTATATATCTATATCAACATTTTTAGATATTTTGTGTTTAATAGATGAGAACATGTATTTTAGATATTTTTTGAGTGTGCTTAATAGTTGAGAACATGTATTTCTTTATAAAAGGTTATAAATCTAAATTTAGAAAAACCTAGAAAATATATACTTCTATAAATTTTAGCAATCAAATAGTAAAATCTAAACGAATCATTGTCCCAAAAAAATCAACTTCCTTAACTATAACTTTAAAATTAAATTATTTAGTATTATAAAAGCACTTATTGATTTTAAATATTTTTAATCTAACATTATTTAATATAATATCATGACATATCTTCTATAATATAATACTATAACCACAAAGTCTCTAACATGTGGTCCAATGATTAACTGGAGAAATTTCTTCAATTTAAAAAAACATCTCTGGTATAAAATTTGTAAAATACTTCTTAACAACAAAATAAATTATATATTTATAATAATACCATAAACTTCCTAATATTTAACAAAATAAAAATGTTCCATTTTAAAATTAAACTATTTATTATTCTAAAACCACTGTTTAATCTAACATTAAATAATATAATACAACAACCTCTCTTTTCTGAAATTTGTAAAATACTTCTCAACACCACAATAAATTATATATTTATAATAATTCCATACACAACATAATTTTTAACGAATATAATGCTACTTCTCTTTTATGAAATTTGTAAAGTAATTCTGAACACCAAAATAATCATGTATTTATGAAAATTCCATGCACCTCATAATATTTAACAAAACAAAGATATTCCATTTCCCACATGTGAGAAATCTTCGTAACAAAGATATTGCATTTCCCACATGTGAGAAATCTTCGTTTCTGCATTCCATTTCCAGCCTGTGAGAGATCTGAGAAACTGCTTGTATATGACAGTCTACTTCTCCCCGAAGTGGACTTTATCTCCACCGACAACTCACAAAACACCCTGTAGAATTTAACTGGCCATACCTTTGGCGTCGGGGACCTCTCCTTGCTGCAATATTCCGACCCGGACAACCTAAACCGTGAGCGGCAGGTGACTCTGCTCTAAATTTATATGTTCCTATTTTGTTTAGTTAGCTAAATGAAATGATATTTTAATGTGTATGAAACTAAAAATAGTTTATAGTATCACTAGTTTTAGTTTTTTGTTATTTAATCTTTACTAGTTTTTTGTTATTTAATCTTTTTTTTCATTTAAATCGATAATGAGTTGGTCCAATTTTTTAATAATCCCTCATTTAAATTGATGATGAGTTGGCTCAACTTTCTAACCGCCCCCTCACCGAAAAGACAATACCAAGGAACCGAACGCATCACATTCCAAAATGAAATTTTTTTCTGATTCCACTACTTGAGACATTCAAAATGTACACACCTATTCTTCCCAAGCTTATTTAGGCCTTTCATACCGATGTTGATGCAAGTTGGTTTGTAATTGAGCAATGTACTCTTTTTTTTGGAAATCACATGTAGGGTTGAATTCATCAACCTAGTACTTCTTCTTTCTACCCAACTCTTTTCCCTATACACCTTTACGGAACTTCTCCATAACAAAATTATTTAGCTCCTTGTTATTTGTGGAACAAACATTGAGATAGATATACCATTTTTGCATCCATGTGTACTTTTGTCTCATCCAGGTTTTCTTTTTTTTCACTCGCGTCTTCATTGAAAATAACATTAGGTCTATTTGCTCAATTCTTTTTAGATATCTGATGAGTGCACCATAGAAATTGCTTCAATGGGAGTTGCTCTTGTTTCACTCAACATTATTTCATAAGAAATCAAACTTATTATTTTGAACTTTCTCATGATCAAGCATTTTTGGATTTTCTCAATTTGTTTCCATTTTGAGATGGGGGTGTTTCTACCCCATAATTCACACCCATCTAGCATCATTGGACAAACTAGGAGTCCAAACAGCACTTTAATCGTTTTTCAACCCCATAACTCAACCTCTCTACTTTTTTTTTGAAGAGCATATAACGCTTTCCACCCTCCTAAAATTCTCTTCTTTCTGTAGTCCTCCCAATTAAGCTTCTTGTTGAAATCAATCCCAAGGTACTTGTACTCATTTACTTCTTCAAAAATGTTGGCTTCAAAGAAGAACATATGTTGGCTCTGCTTCCTTTTACTAAAGAAAATCATTATTTTGGTCTTGCTAGTATTGACTTGCATCCCCACTACTCTACAAAAATGCTCAAGGGCATATAGGTGCATCTAGAATACATGGGCCGATTTAGCAATCAATACAAGATCATCAGCATATAAAATAAGCTTTATCACAAACTCCCCCAACCGAACACCATCTCCACCTTGAATTTAGCCATTCTTCTAGTTTATCAATATATAAACCAAAAAGAGTAGGGGTAAAGGGCATCCTTGCTTAACTCCAATGTCACTTCTAAATCTTTTTGAAATTTCCGCTGAAGTTCTAATTTTGACTTTCACCTCGTCATAGAGCCTGTGCACAGCAGCTCTATAATGCAAAGGAATTTCAATTTCTTCCATTCTACTCCACAACTTATCTCTAGGAACTTTGTCAAATGCGTTTTTGAAGTAAAAAAAACAACAAAATACTTCTTCTTTGTCCCTCCAAACCTTTTCAATAATGTGTTTCAGCGTGATACCATGATCTAGTGTAGAATGCTTCAGCCTAAAACCTGCTTGTCCTTTTGCCCTATTTTTTTTTTTTACTTTCGCCCATTTACTAATTCTATTTTCTACCATGTTGCCGAAAAGCTTTGTAAATAAAGGATTGACCATAATGGTTCTATTGTTGGAAGGATTATTAATGTCTTCGCTTTTAAAAAGGCGTATTACTAGGCTAGTTGTCCAATCCCATGGGAATCCTTTTCAAATGATGTTGTTGAATATTTTCATGATGTGTGGTGCAAGAGTGTTTATTCCCCATTTTAGATACTCTGCTTGAAGTTCAACTAAGTTCTTTTCCTTTCCTCTTTTCAACTCCTTAATTCCAATATCCACCTCCTGTAACGTGAAGATCTTTGTAGTTGTGTTGATCCCGAGGGGAGGCTCAACCTATGATTCTTTCTCATAGAGTTGCCTTGCATAGTCAAACCATTGATTGGCTATAATATTATTTTCGATTTGCTTCTTCCTTGGTTGAATTTCTTGCCAGAAAAGTTTTGGGTTATTCTTACCTAGAATATTAACTCTTCTTGCCTTATTTGCATGAACTCGTCTTTTTCCTTTTTAAGATATGCTTATATAACTTTACATTCATCTTCTCCTTGCCTGCCTTTTTCAAGGTTATCCTTGCCATTTTGTATTCATCATCAAACTAAGCATTGACAGGAAAACAATTTGATTTTGATCTCCTATTTTTTGCTCTTTGGCACTTCTCAAATGCACTTTGAATTATATTTGTTAACTCATGATTGTTGAAACTTTGGAAACCAATTTTCTCCTTCTGAATTAATCTCTCTAACATTGTCTTGAAGATAGTACAATTTTCTTGCGTTAGAAGAATTTTTCCCTTTGATATTGATTGTCGAGAACATTGGGTTTTCCTCCTATGTTGTCTTTCTTCTAACCATGAAAATTTTATATAAATTTGGTTATGGTCTGATTTTAAGTTTCAAATATGTTCTCCAATCTTAACTTCGTCTATCTTTTCTATCAAGCTTTGTGAACAAATCACATAGTCAACGACACTTGCCCCATTGTATGTGTTGCAAGTGAAGTTCCTAGACAGTTTCCATCTATCTAGACCATTGCAAATAATTAAGTTGGAAGCACCACACATCATAAGTAACTCATCTCCAAAATGGTTGTTAACTTTGTCATCTTCTAAACATCTCAACCGTTGGGGATCCTCCTCTTCAGTGAGCCAAATAGGATTGTGATCCTCTTTGCAACAAAGAATACTAGCTTGTTGGTTTTTTGCTCTAGCATTGAAATATCTCACTAGAAGATCTTCTCTCTACTCATAATACGAAGTAGTATATTGCTTTAAAGCTACATACAAATCCTTGATGTCTAGCCCTTTACTTTTGTAATTTTTTTAGACTTGAGGGGGGAAATATCATGCTACAATTATTATGTGATTCTCATTCTATAATATTTTGAACCATAAAAATGGTTTGTTTGCATCCTCTTTTATTAACTGAATGTGACTAACTTCTTTTTCTTTCACTAAAACTAGTATTCCCCCAATACCCTTTGCCATTTTTTGTCGCCTTGCTCCAAACTACTAACTTCAAATAACCATCAAACACATGAGTTTTTCAATCATCATGTTCATGATTTTCTGTGAGACAAATTATGTCTACCTTTCGCAATAGGCCCTAATCTAGGTCCCCTCCTCCAAGGGCTACAATTCCAACAAACTAGACTTAGGTAGACCTGGGTAGGATTTGACTGCTACGCGATTTGGCACATAAGACTCAAATTTGAGTCTTCACCCCTTTTCATCCATGTTGATCTTGTTGTTTTCCTCCCCATTATCGAATTCCCTGTTTTTTCTTTACTACCAGCTTGATGCCTTGTTTTTCCGTGAGGCCCTAACATTGCAACAACTATTTTCCATTGTACAACCATATCATTTTCCCTTCATTTCTCGTTGCTCTAATTTTCTCCGATTCTTCCCTTCTCTCCTATTTTTTGTTGTTTAAATCTTCATCTAAGAAAAAGTGTGAGTCTTTCAAGAGTTTCTTTTTTCTTAAGAGATGGTGTTTGTCTTGCACGCTTTCAATGATGAATTTTATGGGTCGAAATCTCTCTTCACATATATTTCCCAACCTCCTTGCTTGCAAATTTTACCTTTCTAATGTAGTTTCTCTTTCAGAAAATCCCTTGTCAAATTAAGAGTGCTTTCATTCTTCCCATAATCTCTTATTCCCCTGATAATAAAGTTTTTTTCCCTATTTGTTCTTTCTTTGTATTCTCTTTCTTGTGCTATACGAGCACATGCATATTCTTCCTTCGTCCTTATGTAGCCATTAGCGTCATCAGCGCTAGCTTTGATTTCTTTTGGAGTGCCTTTCATAGTGTTATTTTTTGCCTTCTCTTTCAAAAGGTATGCTTGCTGAGATACTTGTGTCTCTCCCTAAGTTTCTTTAGAAATGATCACATCCTTGTTCGTTGCTATTGATTCTTTCATGGTTTGCCACGATGTCTTCATGCTTTGCCATTCTTGTTTTCCTGTCTCTAGAGCCTCTTGCAACATTGTTAACTGTTATTTTGAAATTCAATTACCTTCTATAAAACATTGATTTGCAAATGTGATCTCTGAAAGTTTGCAGTTGTTTTCTTGTTCTTTGGATTCCAAAATTTCCAACCTTGTCCTGGTCTTCATTAGTTCTTGGACATAGAGATATGATGACCAAGTAAGAGGTGTAGATGTGGGATTATAAATGGTTGAATCTTATTTATTTTCCTACTCTTACTTATTTTCTTTCTCTAGAATTGTTTTCCTCTTCTTTGTTCCCATTTAAAGCGAGCAAGCTTATGCCTTAAAATGCCCCTATATTTCTTTGCATTTACCCAAATTCACTTCCTTGTTTTGTTTGTTGAAGCAATTTTGACTTGACCCAAATGATTTGTTTCCACAAAACTTGAAATTTCCTTGCCATTTTTAACATTTACTATTGATTTGTTTTCCATTTTAAGATGAGGCCACACGTTGAATATCCTTAATCTGAAGAAAACATTTTTTTCACTTTAATGGTTTCAAGCCATAGATGTCTAACAAAAACGTTGAAACCCTAAATGTTCATTCTAGAAGTTCTTGTAGCATTGTGTCATTGGATCTGCAATTTGAGGTAACAAGAGCCACATCCCTACTCATTTTGAAACCTAGTCTTGGAATTGAACCTTTAAGTATTTCCTCTTAATATTCAACCTAGCTAAGACACAAACATTCGCCCTTGAATCTGGTACACAGTACCATACTAAACCCGTGTTATTTATATGATTGATTTTTCACCCTAAAAAACCCTTTATATATTCGTAATTATCAAGTTAAACTATATATATATATATAGACACGTGGGTGTGTGGTTTGATTTATATATTTGTATTTTTTTGTCATGTTTTTTATATACTTGTATTTATCTAGTTTGGTCATTTATATAAGGTTTATATATATATATATATATATATATATATATATATATATATATATATATATATATATATAGTTTGGTTCATGTATTTATTATGTTACTCTATTACATATTGGATTGGTGAGCCACTCTTAGTTTTTCAGTAAGCCAAAAATTTGTGTGGTTTTACAATGTTAACATTGATTTATTTTTTTTGTAATTTTTTCAGTAACGCTATTTCCTCGTCGCTTTTCGAGGGTTGTCATCATCGGTTGGTACTTTATCTATACGGAAAATCTATGAAATCCACTGGCTACTAGGAGGATTATTTGTACAAGAGATATACTCGAAGGACACCAGCCACACACCTCCATTGAGTGTTGACAGTACCAAAGCCTCTCTTGAAGTTGTAATTAAGGTTTTAAAGCTCGAAAATGGGGTAAAATCGGTTAGTTACGAACCTGGTGAAGAAGAGGCAATTGAATCATCATTCAATAGAGACCAGAACTTTCAGAGAGTCACCACCAAACTCTACAACTCTCTTTCATCTCACAGACTTTAGAGGCTATTAAAAGATATCTAAACATAGCTTTGATGCTGAGGGTTTGAATGAATCATTCACCAAGGCTGAAATTAAGTGTTCAAGGACAATATCATGTTATCATACTTTATTGATTGATGTGCTTTATGATAATATTCAGAGATAGTTGTTTTTTCATTAATCAAATTTGGAAATAATATTTAGAGCTAGTCGTTTTTTCATTAATAAAATTTGGTAATCAGTATATATGATTCCAGTGCGTGTTCGGAGTCCTTGAGATGACAAAAACTGGAGACTCTATGAAAAGAGTTTGATATTTCATTTCTAAATATCATTATTTATAGATATATGTGAAGGAGAATTAATAATTACTTTCGCTAATCTCCGCCGACTCTTACCGACTCCCGCAGAATCACATTAAACTTGCTGATGTGTGAACAATGGGCAGCATCGTTGGTGCAGTCATGATTAATGTTCTAACACCTCCCCTTAATCTCAACAACCTAAACTTTAACTTGCCTGTTGGTCTAAGTCTCAGCTAGGCTTACAACAAAACATTTCATTTTTGCCTTCTTACTAAAGGGTCCATTCTTGTGCATTTGTTGGTGCAGTTTCATCTTCACCTTTCTAGGTTTCCTTATGAAATTCCTCTGCTCCTTGCTTACGTACTTAACATCAACAACCTTTTCCCGATTGGGATGCAAGGAAACATCTTGAATATTGAAAACGAGGTAGTCCAATTCATGCTCTCCCCACTTTCCATGAGGAGCCACCAAAATGCACTCATATTCGAACATGAGCAGCCTCCGAACAGCATCCATGGTAGTATCCTCCACTGTCATAGAAATCTTAGAAACAGAGCCAATCACATTACTAGCAATTGGGTTCAAGGACAAACAAGTTTTGCTCTCTTGTGGAATGGACTCCACCTCTGGATATTTATGGTCATCAATAAAATCATTTTGTTGATCTAATAGTTCTTGTGACTCAAAAAGACTACCGGAATAAAATATATTACTAGGCCCAAAAATACTTCCAAATGGGCTCTCCAAAAAGGCATCATCAAAAAGACCAGCATCCAACATTATCCCACTCATTGTCCTCCAATCAGACCAGTGACCTTATAAAGGGCTCTCCACACACGGTGCTCACTAATAGCACTCTCTGTGGATTGAACAGTGCATTAAATTGGCATTTAATTGGACTTAGACTCTCAATAACAGTCCATGCACTTAGAAAAAAATAGGGTCTTCACACAGATTTTCTCAACAACAATTGGCAGCTCATGAATATCGACTACAACTTGCAGCACAGTTCCGTAGCTTAAAAATAATTGCTTTGAATCCTTAATGAACCTCATTTAAACTGTGAGGTATGTTTTCAAATATAAAATCTTTACCAAAATCGCATATTTCGAACATGCAAAGCTGAAAATATCCTGTTGCTTTCAATGCAATATGCACCATTGCTTGCATTTCCTTTCCTGAAAAGAGCTCTCCAATCAATGCCAATAGTAGGGCACAACTCAATGCACCTCACATTCGAGTGCTCGCCAGTCAGCAATTACTCCATACAGCTTCACACAAGTTTCAGACTCGTGCATACTTGCAATTTGGGCCACTTCCACATGCATGGTTCAAATGGGCTGGCAACTCGGCGTCCTCCTCATAGAATGCCATAGCCTCTACTGAACACAAGGCCCCACAATCAACATTGTCCAGTGTTGGCTTGGATTTATGGCATCACACTCAACCTTCACATGCATAGCAGCTTTTCAAGCCATACTGGCTCCTCACATTGTGGCAATAGCTCTCCGACCTGCTCTCCTCAACAATCTTCCCATCACACACCACCGAGCCTCCACTTGTGTGTTTGATCCATGCATCCTCTACACTTCCACAGGGCTCGCTCTTCCTCAAACAGTAGCCACAATCGACATCCTCGGTTCTGGTACCATGACAAAAACTGAGAAGAGTTTGATATGTCATTTCTAAATATCATTATTTATAGATACATGTGAAGGAGAATCAATAATGACCTCCTCTGTTCTTCGCTGACTTGAACTGATGTCTTACGGACTCTCGCAAAATCACATTAAACTTCCTCATGTGTGAACAGTGGGTGGCGCCATTGGCGCAGTCATGATTAATGTTCTAACATGAGAAAGGATGATCAATTCCGAGGATTTGAAGACCAGCCTCCAGTAGATGCTTCGTCTATTTCTGAAGCCAGAAGTGATTTAAAGCTAGGCTCATGGACACAACGGGAGGCTCAAATAGCCCAACTAGATGCATTTAAAGATGAGGATCTCAAGGCCTCATGTCATCATCTTCAATTCTTTCATCAAGATCATGGAGTGCTTAAGTCAGTTTACAAGTAATGTAGTCAATCCTCTAAGATATTCTAACGGTACCTCATGAAAATCCAAGTGTTGTAGAATCACATAAATGAGACATTACAATTCCAACATAGCCAATTTTATCATTAAATCGTGATTAAATTCTATTAAATATTTTTTCAATTTTCAATTCGATTTTGTGAAAATGTTGTCAAAGCTTTGCGAGAAAATGTTATGGGTGTTTTAGCTAATATTTTTGATAGTAAATGTCTTGTTTAGTGCATATTTGATTGAGTCAAGCTCTATAGATTCAGTTAATGTAGTCTAATTAAGGAACCTCCTTATGGCACTGTTTATCTCCACGTAAGCTTGTGTCATGTGAAAGCAAAGAAATTGCTTGGAATGGTGACTATGAGCAATAGTGAGGCGCGAGAAGAGCCTAAAATCTCATTAAGACTACTATCAATTATTTGTTCAAAGATCTGACAGTCACCGCATATCACTTTAACGTCTAATTGTGCAAAGATGCATTCAGTTGATGTGATGCATGGATGTTTCATGTTTAGCAAAATCCATTCACAGCAATCAATGTCATATGGGGTTTCTCTTGAACTCTCCTCTTACATCAGTGCATCACTAAAACCAAAAGTTACGTCAGAAGCATCATATCCGGCTACTGGTTGATTTTTTTAAGACTATGAAGATATAAATGGAAAAATTAGATGTATAGTCTCTTTCTCTCAAATTGTTTAATTTTAAATACACAAACATTGAAAATTTTTAAATGAGAGATTCTACATGAAAAGTTGGTAGGTGGAACTTTGCATAAAAAACAATCGGTTATATGTGTAGATGTTTTTGTATCAATGGGGTACCAAAAGACACTTTCTTAGTAGCTGGTTGTTCCATGCAAATAAATCACAGATCAAATTGGTTGTTGTTAGTGGACAAATAGAAGAAACAAAGCATTGCAAATGGTAAAAACAATGCATACATAACATAAGCTAAAACTAAAAAACAAAACACATAAATAATGCTTAATGAAGCAAACAAGTCAATAACATAATGAAGAACTCTCTTTATTGACTGATGAAATTAGAAGACGAATACAATAGATGAATTATTGAACACTTGGATAGAATTATTTGAACAATGGTGCTCAAAAATCCTCAACAAGGAGGTTTCTTTCTTCACTCTCGTTGCAAGTTTCTCCTCTCTTTCAAAGACGTATCAAGGCTCTCTCAATGGTGAAATCCTCTCTACACTAGAATGATGGATTGCTAAGAAGCAACTCTGCCAACATAATAGTTCACTACTTCTTCTCAATAATGAAATGCAGGATTGTTTGAGAACAATTTTCCTAGCACAACATTGCCTTGTCTTTGGTCCATCAATGACCTGTTTATATAGAATTTGAATCCTTCTTCCCTCTCTTAATCCTTTAATGAGAAAATGACCCATGAGTAGGATAAGAGGATCCCTTGGGCGTTGCATATGTCTACATCGACTTGAATTCGGTTATCCTTGACTAGAACATGTCAGGGAATCTCATCTTGCAAGTGTGTGAAGTGGTCCTGAATCGCTAAGTCCTATTTTTCTTCGACTGTGTGGCTGTCAAAGGAAAAGTCGCGCAGTTGTCAATTTTGGCCTTTGGATAGGTTGTGCAGCTTAATTTTACACATGAGACCTTTAGAGGATTTAAATTTTTGAATCTTCATGATGTCTTCAACTAGAAAATCTTCACCTGTACGTTCCGCTAGATGACTTTGGGTGCCATATGAATTCTACAAATGTATGTACAATTTGTTGGTGTTAATAGTTTCCCCTTGATGTATGAGGTTAGGAGCAAACGTGTAGATGAAATACATCATGTTTTTATTTTCTAACTAAGAGCCTAATCAACTTCCTGAGAGAGAGAATAACTTGTTGCAAAGATGAGTCGGGAAAAACCTTGACTAAGGATAAAGATAGTCATGCTCTAAAAAAAGTGTCTATATGAGGCGAGCATGTTCCATGCACGTTATGATGACTAGTGACTAAGTATTACAAGAATACAAGAAATATTATTTTCAAGTCAGCATTGTGGTGGCTAACATGTTGATGGTTAATGATGATAAATGTTTACGCCCTCAAGGGCGCTTCTAACAAATAGACGGAATCAAGTGCCTCGTGCATCAAAAAAGGTGAAGCACAGCTGAGTGAGGTGCTTCTAGAGGCATGGGTCTTCGATTGTGGATACCTCCCATGCATCGAAATGTGAGCACTATTGAGAGGTGCTAAGCGATGCATGGGTATTCAACTAAATAAAAAAAC
The DNA here is from genome assembly GCA_031772625.1 of Pinus tabuliformis. Lineage (NCBI taxonomy): Eukaryota > Viridiplantae > Streptophyta > Pinopsida > Pinales > Pinaceae > Pinus > Pinus tabuliformis. The sequence goes on along the minus strand of CM062810.1, from coordinate 122,252,267 downwards.
TACAACGGTCACAAAGTATGATACGACCCTGACATGAAATCTTATGTTGGTGTCGAATGTTAGGGGGGTCAGTGATATCAATTGTCAATAATGATTCCTACTGTGACATCAGAGGATTTCCCATGGGGGGGGAGCACCCAAGGTACTACCCTTATCCTGGAAGATAGGTGTTGAAGTCGACATGAAAAAAATGCATCAACGGCCTGAAATGTTTATTCATGGAATCATGATAGAGAAAGATTATGGTAATATGGTGGGTCAACAAGGCATGATAATGAAAGTGGACAGTATGAATGGATACGGTCAACTACATCCTTAACTTAAAACATCCTTCTCTTAAATCTCATTAAGGAAATTACATATAAAACTAAGACAATCTCCATATTAAAAAAAAAAAAAGTAAATATAATTTTCTATCATCTAAGTTAAATTTTCTCACAAATAATTTAATCTAAATTATTATTTTTAATGATATAATATATTTTTTTCCACAAATCATTTAATCTAAATTTTCTTTTAAATATTTAATAAAATAACATATAAAAGTAAATCTAGATAATGTATTTCCAAATAATAATAAAAATAACTAAAGGAGAACTATGTGTCTAAATGTGACATTTCAGGTGAACAAAATATTGAGAATTGCAATATAGTGTATGTGTACCAAAAAAAAAAAAAAAAACATCTTCGACTCTTTTATTCTCATAAAGATGAGATTATTTGGACATTCTAAGTTTAAGGAATTGTTCAATAACCTATTTCACTTTGGAGCTCATTAAAGTTTATTCTCATTTTAACAATATTGATTATATGGGTGGAGGAAGAACAATCTATTGCAAAGTCAAAGTATTTAAAAATAAATAAAACTAGATCCACAAAATTAATTTATACAAAAAAAAATGGTATGCCACTAGGTGACTTTTGTTTTTTAGTTATGTGGTTTATATATTTGTATTTATCTAGTTTAGTGACTTATACAAGGTTTATATATACAAAGATATATACTCATTCTTCTTAGTTTATATATTCAAATATGGTGACATTCTATAACATTTATATATTTATATTTATTTAATTAAGTGGTTTATATATTTATATTTTTTCAATTTAGTTAAATTAATTTTTTAATTATATTGATAGATGTATATATTTTGGAATAGGGTTTCCGTAATTTTAATTTAATTATTAGGTGGATGGTAGGAATTTGGTTTCCAATCAATATTCTAGAATATTCATAGTATACACAAATTAAAGGTTGATATTTATCTCCAAAGTAGTTATTTCCTTTTATCCCTTTTAATTAAATTGATTAATTAAAAAAATTGTCATGTGAACAAGTGTCATATGAAGTGAGTTATGATTTTTGGAGCACATTTATAGATTAAGAATATCCATGGTAAAGCGGAGGTAAATCTCCATGGTTAAGAATATTGTTCCATGTTTTTTTAAATGTGTGTATGTTTAACTTATATATTAATTATTCTTATAATTAAAATAATTGTGCAGTGATTTGATTTGTAAGTCTACGAAGGCATACATACTCTACCCCCTTTGGTTTTGAACCTGTGAACTCTTAGGAGGAAACACGTACTTTTAACCATCATGTCCACTCAAGTTGTATAAAAGTGGCTTCCATTCTCAGCCCTTCCCCATGAGGTTTGAGCCTAACACCTGTTACACATCATTTTGTCACCGTGACACTTAATCGATATAAATGGATTTCTCTCCATCTGTGAACATGTTCCATTGAACTCCCTTAGAGGTCAAACAATCAAAAATCCCCTGAGGAAGATGAGAATTTTGGGGAAAATGGTTTGTATACCTTATTAAGTATGACCTGCGCACTTTTCCTAGAAGTTTCTACATGTTAGTTGTACTTATCCTGATAACAACGGAGAACTACACTCTATCTACCACAATAGATTGCGCAGGTGAATCAAAGAAAAGTAAAATTAAAAAGTGAGATCTAGAAGCATTGTTGGGCAAATATATCCCAACTGAATCCTCCCAGGTCATATCTATTCAAGCCAAACCCCTCAGATGATGAACATAATTCCCCTTCCTCAAGGAACCTTAATCCTCCAATTATGGGATGTCATCCTCCTCTTTTGGATCTTAAACTTCTTCCTCTTGGCCTATAAATTGAATAGAGGGTAGAGGGATAGAGGGGGTCAGAAAAGATAGACTTATGCTATTGAATTGAGATCAGAAAGCTTATCATCTAAGGAAAGGGTTGGAGGCATTTGGAAGGAACCTCATGACATCAAGGCAAACGTTGTAAGGCTCTTCTTTATCCTTGAATTAATACAAATGAATCTTTTTTTCCATTGTATTATCTTACTGAAATGATGAATGGTTTATAGTTCTTTAGATGTTCATTAAGGAAATTTCAATTTCTAATCTCCTTAATCATTAGATTAAGCTTGTTTGAATTTTTATGTTGCATATACCTTTGATCTTTCTTATGTTTGTGGTTGCAGGTCTTTTCAAGCATTGAGAAGCTACATCAAGACAAGTGGGGATCTTCATCAAGCATTTCACAAATAGGTGAGAGGCTTATTCACCATCTTTTATACGCATAATTTAAACGAAGTAAGCTCAAGGAAAGAGCTATCCAATTGTCTGTTTGTTTCTAGTTTCCTTTAGGATCTAGGGAGATCACTATTGTCAGTAAGAGGGATTTATCTGCCTAACAAATTGGTGACTCCCCTAGGGAACGGTAATGTTCTCTTCTCTTTTCTTGGTTTTTCTTTTCGATCTTCTTTGTCTAGCTGGACATGAATCTTAGCAAATTTATGATCTTTCAGATCCTTTTAGTTTGATTTATTTCTTTTTATTTTTCTTAGATTTCCCATACCTGCGCAATTTTTTTCATACACAGAGCATAGATATGCACAATTTGTGTGTTAAGCAACTTGCAAATGCGCACTAGTTTGCACTGCTTACCTACATAGTTCCTATAATTTTTTTTAAAAATAAGTTTTCTTCTACCTAGAATCTGAATTTTGGTTTCTGAAAGTGTCATCATATTTTTTTCAGCTGTCCCATATCTTTTTGAACTTGTTTGAGTGCTTTATTAAGTCTTTCTAAAAAATTGGTCCCTTTTGCAAAATTGGTTAGGGTTTTGTCTAGCTTGTTTGTTGATTAACAAAAAGGAGATAGGTTGCCTTCAAGATTACTGTATTCCTATCTTTTATTTTCAAATATACCAGATCTATTATCAATCTTTCTTATTTATGAAGAAATTATTTGTTTAATTGCAAATTAGGGTTTCTCATAAATTAGTGTGTTTTATGAAGAATGGTTGTCATTTATGAATGATTCAAAAGAATTTGTTTCTTTTCAGTTTTGAATTCCTTCATAATTGCGCTTTTGGCATCATTAGGAAAACTGCATTTTTCGACTCTTGTTTGATTCCTTTTCATTTTCAAAATTTCGAGTTATTAGTGACAAAGGACGTTTTGAGTTTGTTCGTTCCTTAGGCGAATTTGAAATCTTAGTTTATCTCTACATCTAGATTGCATTCAAAGTGGAATTGGGAAAAGAATTTTAAGTTAAGTTTTGAGTTTTGCATTTTTTATTTGAAACGAAAATCAAAGAAACTCTCACTTTTTCGTATATAGGATTTCATTGAACAATAGAATACAAATTTCATGTTCGATTGCATTAGAATTTTGAGTCGAGTCGTACTATCATTAGTTTCACTCTCATTACCTATTGAGTAAATAACAACTTAATAACACGGCGTTAAATAAAATCAATTAGTATTTTACATTTTTAGGGTTCTTACCATCTACAGTAGCTTAAGTGTAGGGCTTTGGAATAGGGAAGGAAGTAAACTTGCCAAAGCTACAAACAAATAATAGTATCTTGAGCTAGGGAGAGAAATCCAATTATTTCAGTTTTTCTCTAGGAAGCTCTTCTTATACATGAGTTAAGCATGAGATCATGTTGGATCTGGTGAAGTGATTGTACCCACTTCATTGGCTATGATAGAGTGATTTGTACGAATTACAACGGTGTCAAAAGGTACTTGGGATCACTTGAAAGTAAACCTCCAATTAACCATGTCGAGGATCTTTCAAGGGGATTGAGATTTGTTACTTTTCTTGCGTGTATGTCCTATTTACGATTATTCCCCCAGGTAAGATTGTTGTAGTTGGTAAACTTAGTGACCATAATGCTAGGGTCTACCTAAGGTGATGGCATAAGGAAGGTCCTATTGTACCTAAAACAAACATTGACTAGACTCACTTGGACTTTTTGGACGGTAATCTTTGCTTGAGATTGAATAAGCAAAGTTACTTGCACTAGATTGTTTCATTAAGTAGGTTGTCAGGGTAACTAGTTACAAATGCTCATATCTATTAAAAAAATCACTTTGATCTCTGCGACGTTGGATTTCATCACCAACTAGTAAATATTGATCTCTGTGAAAGGTGAGTTTGTATGGTATGAATTCCTAGATTTATTAGCGCTTGTTACTTTGTTTGTTTTTCACTTTCTAGAGACTTTATCTGTAATTTTGATATTGTGTCAATTATTAATTCAAAAATTCATTGTCGCTAAATTACCAAGACAATCACGTAGAATGTTGCATCAGGGGAGTTTTGAGGTCTAAAATGGTCCTCCTAAGGAAATTATAAATTAATAGTGGAAATAATAAAATAATATTAGATTACATCATAAAAATTTAGGGGGGGGCAGGGGGCGGAACAAATCAGCTCATATTTTCAACTTATCTCTCTATGGGTTTACTTAAATTTTGAGCAGAAACACTCGTTGGATGCAAAATTTGATTCCTCATCCAATGAGTACCCATGTTGCATACTTTTGATGGACCGTGCTACATGAAAAATGAGAAATACATTAAAAATAATAATAATAATAATAATTAAAAAATTAAAAAAATAATAATAAATAAATAATAAAATTAAATTAAAAAATAAATAAATAATAAATAAAATAAATAAATAAAATAAAATTCACCGTGATTGCAATCACATTTTTCCATGTATTTCTCATTTTCCATGTAGCAAGGTCCATCAAAAGTATGCAATGTCAGTACTCCTTGGATTAGGAATTAAATTTTGCATCCAATGAGTATTCTCGCTCAAAATTTGAGTAAAACCTTAGGGAGATAAGTTGAAAAAGTAGTTTTATTATTGTATTATTTTTTAATATTTTTACTTGTTTACTCCAAAAATGGTGAGTCGTCGTCCATGGTTGACATCATCATATTGAATCCTATTGGTTCTTATAAAGTTTATTTTGGTTGTACATTTTTCTTAGGAGGCCCATTTTAGACCTCAAAATTCCCCTAATGGGTCAACCCCCTAAATATACGTTGAGTCAGCTAGAAAAGATTAAAACGGAATATTCAAAATCAAAAGGATTTGGGACTACACATGAGCCTGAAACATCTATTATTATAGAATTTGATGTAACGAGAATTGAAGTAAATCAACCAGAAACATCTACTATTCTAGGATCTGAAGTAACATGAATTGAAGTAAATCAACCAAGAAATTCTATTATTCTAGGACATGAAGCAATAGAATTTGAATACAATCAACCTCAAACACTATAATCACACTCATAAGTAACTGATCCAATAGTTACAGAAATTATTCATTCAAAATCAGATATTGGCTAAACTACGGACTCTCAATTGACCAAACCAGATATTGAAGAACTAGAGTCTGACGTTTCTGGAACTGAATCACCTTTTGTTGCTTTAGCCACTATGAGTAAAACTCCTTATTACCGATAGTCTATCTCCTTGTCTTATTAGTATCGAAGAACTTTCTTCTGACGAAGAGGAAGAATTGTCTAATACATCAGTTTTTACCAGTGACCAAACTGATTTTCGGGAGCTTCTCTTTTCCTCTTTTCGACCTGACACTTGGTATTTTACGCCTTTGAACTTGTTAGGTCTAAGGAATTCCACAATACACTACTCCTTTTTCTATCATACCAGGTTTTGATTATTCTACAATGATTTCTGGAGCCATGTCGTTAGATACTTCTATGTTTTCTACTCCTCTAGAATCAACTTTATATGGTGGCCCATCAGTGCCCCCTGGATATCAATCTATTTCTGAAACATATTCAGGAGCTTCTCCCTCAAATCAACCTTTAACTATGTCAACCGGGTTAACTGATCCTACACTTCATGGATTGGCATATAACCAATATATAAACATGATTTCCAACAATGTAGGTAATCCTCAATCAAACCCAACAGGTGGTTATTACCCTCCTAGGGGAAACCATCTTATCCTCCCCCAAGAGAACAACCTTTAGTTGAAACTTATCCTACAGGTGAAGGGAAACCTCCTATTGGAAATTATCCACTTTATGGTTAGGTCCCTCAAACCAGTTCAGGTCAACCTATTGTATCTCAACCCATTGTTGGTACTCTGTTCCCTGGGATGAACATTACCTGGAATTCGTCATATAACCAACATTCATTTCCAGTTGCTCCTCAAGAGCCCAATTATCAACATGTTCATTTGTTCGGACAGCTTATCCATCAAATGCATGTTCAAGGCATTCTTGTTCAATAGCCATTTCAGGGTAATCCATCGACACTTGTTCAACAACATGTCCCAAGTACTCCACAAACCCTGGTTCAGTCTATTGTGAAAACATTTGTTCAGAATCCAGTTACGAGTTCACCACGAACTCATTCCCAGGAGTATCACAGGTAACTGTTCTCATTACTTCTCAAGTAACAGGGTAGCCAACTATTCAAACTATTCCTTAAGTATCAATTTATCAAACTCTTTCTACAATTCAATCTATACCCCAAATACCTATGGTGCAGTCTATTATACTGTATGTGCAAATGTCGTTTCAAGGGAAAGTTCTGCAAGGTCAACCTCATAATTAGGTTTTTCAAGACCAACCTTTTAAAACTCAATTCTTCCAAGGTCAATCGTACTAGAATCAACCCTTTCAAGGATAATTTATCCAGGGTCAAATGGGTCAGGGTCCTCCTTTCCAGAATCAACCGTACTCTGGTCATACCTTTCAAGTACCTATTCAATCGCAATATGGTATGGCTCATCCTATATATCCGGGAGGTATGAAAATTCCAACTTCTCAAGCTATTCTAGGATATCCTGGGTATCCTCCTCCAGGAATAGGACTCGTCCCTCGAGGTTATCAATACCCACAGCAGGATATTAACTGTCAGTTACCATTCATTGCAACTTTGGATTTACCAGACCTATCTCAGTTAACAAATGATCCCATTTTGTATCTACTGTTTTGGTCACTAATCCTACAAAGTTACCCAATGACATTCCAAAATTTGAAGGTAAATCAGGAGAATACCTATCAAACCATGTCATGACTTATCATCTTTGGTGTGCGTCGAACTCGTTAATCGATGATTCCATTAGATTAAATCTTTTCCAATGAACCTTAACCAGTTCAGCAGCCAAGTGGTATGTTGAGTTATGGCAAGGTTCTTTTAGTACTTTCAAGGTCATAGCCACTGCCTTTTTGACACATTTTTAGATACCCATTCATTATGATAATGGTACCAAATTGTTAACTTCTTTAAAATAATCAACGTCAACCCATAATTCAGATGATATTCATGAATGGAGGCGGAGACATCATTTGGTTAAAGTTTATATTCCAGACTAGATTTTAGCCAAATGGTTCATAAATTCACTTTTACCAGTAATTACTGAAGATGTTTCCAAGGGTGGTGTTGTAACTAAACAATAAGTTAGCGCTTTTTCCCAATACTTAGATCTCGCTTATACTCAAGCTAGCACTTTGTATGAAAAATATTCAGATCTGCATCGTCCAGGTTAAACCAAACCAGCCTTTACAGGATCACATATCATTGATGGTGTGATTGGTTCTATTAGACAACGATCTAAGCCTAAAAATAAAAATTCTAAGCAAACTCAGATTTTGGCTTTACCTGATTCACCCAAAGAAGATCCTTCTCCTGAAATTACTTCTAAAATTAATGCCATAGATTCATCTACGGGAAAGAACAAACAAGATGGAGGTAAAAAGAAATGAAAAGGTAAAATGAAGGAAAACACTACCCCTAAGGAGAAATCAAACAAGAAATAACCCTCTGGCGAAAAGAAGAAACCTCGTTAGCCTTATTTAATCTATGATGAAGATCATTACACTAAGGAGTGCCCTCATCGCACCAAAGTTTCTAAATTTGTTAAGGGTTCCCCCACTCCCATTGTTTTGAAGGATGTTTTTCCTCCTTCAGACAATAAGATGGTCTCCCATATACCATCTTCCTCTTCCACGTCGGCAGACATCATGATGATGTATTCACCAGTTATGGTAGCTACAAGATCCAAAGACTATGGATCAAAAAGTCCTATTGTAGATGGAGATGATTCTAATTTACCTTGTCTAAAATCCACATCCGTTCCTCTTACTTTCGAACCTTTGTGTATTGAGAAATCCAATCCTGATATGATAATTTGACCACCTGCTAAATATTTTCTTCAAAGGTTAGCTTTTAATCCTCATGCTAGTGTTGCTCAGAATTACAACATTGTTGAAGATCTGGCTATGTCACCTTCAGCAATGTCAGCTCTTGAAGTGCTTCAGACTTGTCTAGCAAAAAGGAAATTATTATTGTTGAATTGAGGCTTCTGTGATCCATATCAAGTTAACGAGAGATTTTTCGGCGTAAATCACATGATATTTCATTTGTCGACGCGTTTCGAACCAACGAGTGTGGTTCATCGTCAGGACAAGTTGAAGAATCAGATCAAGCTATACATGTTAAATAGACAGAGCAGAACCTCCAATGGTTATAATTCTTGACTAAGCAATGGCCATATTGACCAACAACTAAATTTGACTGAGGATCAGTTAGCATGCCCAGGGGCATAAAGATAAGCTAATTTAATATAATAATTTGGAAGTTTAGTTATAATAAGTCAGAGGGACGCATGACATCACCTTATCTATATATATATATATATATATATATATATATATATATATAAAATAAAGCGGATTCTAAATGGTTACTAAGGTATTATATATATTTATAATAACAAGAAACTAATAGTATTATATATATATTTAAAAATAAATAAATATATATATATATATATATATATATAATTAATTAATAAAAGAGGATTACTTTTAATGGTTTAATAGTTAGTTATAAGAGGAATCACCTTTAAAAAAAAACAAAACAAAAATAATGATAATAATAAAAATAATAATAATAATTTTCAATATTCATATTGAAATTAATTGTTTAACTAATTGTTAAATAAATTATCTAGATTAAATTAATTGTTTATATATATCTAAAGGTTTTTCTTAACTACGTTATAAAATATATATATATAATAAAATAAAATCAATTCTATTAAGATCAAAGTTAGTTATAAAAATATTAATAGTTTAAGAATAATAATATTAGAATAATAATCCTAATAAAATAAAGTAGATACTAAATGGTTAGTAAGTTATTATTATTGATATTTATAATAAGAAACTAATGGTATTTTATATATATATTAAAAATAAATATATATACATATATATATATAATAAAATAAAGTGGATTTTTAATGGTTATTAAGTTCATAGATAGTGGATTTTAATGGTTATTAAGTCATAGTTTGTTATAAGAGGTATGACAAAAAAATAATAATAATAATTTGCAAAATTCATATTGAAATTAATTGTATATATATACTTAAAGGTTTTAACTATTTTATAAAATTATATATATATATATATATATATATATATATATATTATAGAATAAGTTAAGGGTTGGAAAAATAAATAAATAATATAAATAAATAAATTTTAAACATTCAGATATAATTAATTGTATATATAAGTAATTATATTTTCTATTAGTAAAAAATTATTAGCAGAAGCCAAAAAACGAGCACGGGGGAAGACGGGAAAGGAAGAGAACGACTAGGAAGAGAGTGTTGGGATCCAGCAACTATTGATCTTCCAGCCATCCTCTCTATTGAGATTGCTTGGCCTCTTTTCAATCTCAAGGGCTTCCCTAAATTTTCGATGATGGAACTGTGAAACTCTAGCAATAACACTAGCCTCCTCAATACAAACATGATGCTTGGTTTTTTCTGCATGCTCTGCTAAAGCGAAGACTTGGTTCTCCTATGCTTAAGGTCAACTGCGTGCTCACTAATCCTTTGATTAATGGAGTGACCGGTCTCACAAATATAGGGGGTCCCACAGGAACAAGGGATAATATAAACCCATTTCATATCTTTAGGGTCAATCGGATCCTTCACTGATTTGAGGGACTTACGAATTTAAGGGGCCTGAAGGTCATAGGGACATTATCTGTCTTAAGAATCCTTGCAATATTATCAGTAGTCCCCTGAACAAACGGAAGATGGGCACCTGGAATCCTCTCCTTCCATTCTCTTTTAGTTAGAGAATGCTTGGTAGCTTTGAGGAAAGCTTTCTGACCCATGTATCTACTATAACCATTCTCAACAAAGACATCAATGAGATGATATTTTTCTTTCTCAAAGCTCTTTTTATCCGAGATCCTTAGGGCACGAGTAGCAAGGGTATTGAGAACACCCATCTTCTGAGCCTGGAAATGGTGGGAACTAGCATGAAGATATTGCTCCGTATGTGTTTTCTTTCGAAACACTTGGTGGGAGAGGGAACCATCATTATTCTTAGAAATAAGAATATCAAGGAAAGGGAGGCAACCATCGACTTCTTGTTCCTTAGTGAACTTAATGGCCGAGGATTGATTGTTGAGATGATCGAAGAAGAGATCTAACTCCTCTTGGCCGTGAGACCAGATGACATTGGTGTCATCTACATACCTTTTCCAAAGCTTGGGCAGGAGGCGGGCTGAGTTTAGAGCCTTGGATTCAAAATCTTCCATAAAAAGATTAGCAACGACAGGGGATAGGGGTGAGCCCATGGCAAACCCACAAGTTTCCTCAAAGAATATGAATACAATTAGATAAACAATTAATTTCAATATGAATATTGCAATTTTTTTAATTTTTTTGTCATAACTCTTATAACAAACTATGACTTAATAACCATTAAAATCCATTATCTATGAACTTAATAACCATTAAAAATCCACTTTATTTTATTTTATATATGTATGTGTGTGTGTATTTATTTATTTTTACTATATATATATACAAAATACCATTAATTTTTTGTTATTATCATTACCAATAATAATAACTTAATAACCATTTAGTATCTACTTTATTTTGTTAGGATTATTATTCTAATAATATTATTCTTAAACTATTAATATTTTTATAACTAACTTTGATCTTAATAGAATTTATATATATATATTATAACGTAGTTAAAAAAAACCTTTACGTATATATAAACAATTAATTTAATCTGGATAATTTATTTAACAATTAGTTAAACAATTAATTTCAATATGAATATTGAGAATTATTATTATTATTTATTATTATTATTATTATTATTTATTATTATTATTATTATATTTTAATTTTTTTTAAAGGTCATTCCTCTTATAACTAACTATTAAACCATTAGAAGTAATCCTCTTTTATTTTATATATATATATATATATATATATATATATATATAGTACCATTAGTTTCTTGTTATAATAAATATATATAATACCTTAGTAACCATTTAGAATCCGCTTTATTATTATTATTATTATTATTATTGTATATATATATATAAAAGGTGATGTCATGCATCCCTCTGACTTATTATAACTAAACTTCCAAATTATTATATTAAATTAGCTTATCTTTATGCCCTTGGTCATGCTAACTAATCCCTAGTCAAATTTAGTCGTTGGTCAATATGGCTGTTGCTTAGTCAAGAAATATAACCGTTGGAGGTTCTGCTCTGTCTATTTAACATGCATAGCTTGATCTGATTCTTCAACTTGTCCTGACGATGAACCACACTTGTTGGTTCGAAATGCGTCAACAAATGAAATATCATGTGATTTACGCTGAAAAATCTCCCGAAATTATTATTATTAGCTATATGAGCAGTAGATCCTCAGGACTTAAATCTAATTGTTTTTTTATCTCGAAAATCATGTACTGCGACTCCCACATCAACTGGAAATTAAGTTACCATTTTTTGTGAAAACTAGACGAGTTTTTCGAACAGTAATTGACGAAGGAGAATCTACATGCATCATGTCTATTGCTTGTTATAAATCTTTAGTTCCTCCAACAATCAATCAGTCTCCCACAACTTTGAAGGACTTTAATGGAAGAGGTTTTCGACCTTATGGAATTTCGAACGATCTACCTGTAGAATTAGAGTGTAAAACAGTTGTGATTGAAGTTGAGGTTGTTGATTCTCAACTTGATTATAACCTTTTACTTGGCCGAAGTTGGACTTATTCCATGTCTACAGTGGTCTCCTCGTTTTTTCAAATGATTATGTTTCCTCATAAAGGAAAAATTGTAAAAGTAGACCAGTTGTCTTATTATACTTCAAACCCTAACTTTGTTGGTAGTGTTCCTTTTGTTGGAAAATCAAATACTCTGTATGAAGATGTTGGTGTTGGTCTTCTTAGAGACTCATCACTTGTGGGAACTTTGCGTTACCTCCACCAAATTTTCCTCATAATGTTCCCTAGGTCAATATGATTACATCAAGCACTTATGAGTCTTCTGATCCTTGGAAAGCTCCTTTAGAGTTAGAATTAACCTTATATGGCAGTTGTTGGGAGCAGGATTCCCCAAGGGAATTTTTCGGGCTAAAAGCCCATGTTTGAGTCAAATTTTGTAATAGAATTGTAAAGACTCTGCATTTTGTCGCCGTAGAGCGTGAAGGGTTCATGTGTCACAAAGGGTAGTCCGCCCTTAGTTTTGTAAAGAAAATTTGGTTGTAAGAGATCTATCCATGGTCTGCGGACCATGGGATTGTATAAAAAGAGCTAAGCTCTAAGTAGTTTTAGAGACACACAATGATGAATTATGTAAGAGAGTTGTAGCTTTGAAGTAAAAGGTCTAAGTCTTGGGTTGTAGCATAGGTAGAGGCTCTGCAGCTGAGTGCGCAGAGGCCTAGGGTAGAAGTCCACAGCTAGGGAAAATTTTAAGAACCCTCCCTAAATTTACATGTATAATAAATGGGCGAATCTCCATGGTATATAGGAAAAATGGAAGGCGATTTTATCAATAATATGATATGTATATATAATTTTTTGGCGAATCTCTCACCAGGCATGGCGAATATTTTACTCAATTATAAAATCTTGTGTTTATTGAATACACAAATGAAATCATTGCATTTCTTTAAAATATATTTTGAAATCAAAATTACCGAAATTACATATCGATAACCTAGTGGGTGTAGGATAAAATTCACCTGTGCCATTCACAGAAAGCATGAGAAAAAACCTAATACTATATATAAAACCAAGAAAAATTCAAATTCATCACTTCTAGGGACCTCGTAACCACCCTGCCAATACACAAGCATGTTCCCGTTTGCAATGAGAAAAATTACCCAAATTACAATCTATTTACTCCAGCATATGTTGGAAAGTTATAGAAGGATGACTAGTGCAATCAATCCATTCCTTTTAGCCCTGGATTTGTTTCAGTTTAAAACAGAAGTATACAAATATACTTGTCCAATGTCTATGCTTTAACCATTCACCTTAAGATGTTTTTACAATATAATTTCCTAAGTCTATTTAATATCTTCATTATCATAAAAACCAACCTATATCCATCTTAACTCCACATCTACCACTCTTAGGGGGATGAAATCTATTTATCCCTCTGAGCACACTGTAGACCCAGAATTAAGATGGATCCAAGATCATAGAATTTCCCCTTTAAATAGTCTATGCTCACATGAATACCATGGTATTACCATGGGTCAATACCATGGGTTATCATAAACCTAGCTTAAAAATTACTATTAGTAATTTATAAAAATTAATAAAATTAATAGTTGATTTTTATTTTAATTTTTATTTTAACCAAGCTAAAATGTTTAACATACATTAAATTACAACATCCATTTTTACTCTTGATTGGATCAAATATTTTTTCACTCTATGCTAGTTTGCATATCACGATATTTCATAGCTCTCGGGGGTTAGTAGATCCAGAGTAAAGATGGATCTATGCTGGTTTAATTCCCCCTTTTAAATAGGCTACATTCCTGGTGAATACCATGGGTCAATACCATGTGCCATTTTGGTGAATACCATGGGTCATTACCATGTGCCATTTTTATTTTTATTAATACTAATATTAGGGTTAATAATGTTTTTTTGCGTGGTATTAATAACAATCTAGTCCATGGTATTTGTCCCATAGTATTTTGCCCATAGGTTTCACCTAAATATAACCGCATTTTTTGAGTGTTCATAAATATAAGGTGTTATGAAACCAGCTCAAGAAAAGATAGAAAAGAAAGATCAACGCCTTAGAATTCAGCCTCTTCGAGGGGGCAACCTCCTTTACATTACATAAATGAACAATTATTGGATGATACAAATGACAAAACCTCCTTTCTATATATAGGAGTCTAAGGAGTCACAATATATTCCAGCCAACCTAACAATAATAATATAAAGCCACAAAAATAACAATAGAGGGATTCTATGGGGCACAGAAATAACAATATGGGGGTAATAGGGGCACAACAATATAAATAAGGGGTATAACTACAATAGTAATGGGGTAATCACTAGTATTATAGGGACCCAACATGCCCCTCTCCTTCAAAAAGTGTTGTCCTCAACGCTTGAGCAGTTCTGGATACTTCTGCATAAAATTCTCATCCTCCCATGTGGAATCTTCAGCAAATAAGTTCTTCCACTTGATAAGATACTCTGAAATTGATCGATTTTGTAGCTGTCGAGTTCTTGTTTCTGTGACTGCTTCTGGTTCCAATATAATTTTTCCTTCCTCGTCAAGTTCTGGCAATATTGTTTGAACTGGGAGCTTGTCGCCTATAACCTTCTTTAAACATGAAACATGGAAAATTGGGTGCAATCGAGAAGCTGCAGGAAGCTCCAATTTGTATGCCATAGTAACAATCTTTTCCAACACCTTGTACGGACCATAATACTTTGGTGATAATTTATTATCCTTCTTAGCTTGCTTTAGGGACATTTGCTTATATGGTTGTAGCCGTAGGAATACCCAATCACCTACATCAAAGCTTCTTTCACTGCGATGTTGATATGCCTGTTGTTTCATTCTATTTTGTGCCAACACGAGGTTATCCTTTAAGAGTTGGAGGACTTGTTGTTGATGTTCGATGTGATGTTCCACTGCCTGAACCTTAGAATTTTCTCTTAAATATGATGTGATTGATGGTGGTTGGTACCCATAAAGTGCCATAAATGGGGTCATTTTTGTTGTTGTATGGAAGGAAGTGTTATACCACCATTCAGCCAGAGGCAACCATTTGACCCATTGTGTCTGTTTATCAGATACAAAGCAACGAAGATATCCTTCCAAACATTTGTTTACTATCTCAGTTTGCCCATCAGATTGAGGATGATAAGATGAGCTATGAGCTAACTGAGTACCAAGACAAGAAAATAATTATGTCCAAAAATTTCCAGTGAAAATGGGATCTCTGTCACTTACAATAATCTTTGGGTTTCCATGTAGCTTTTGAACTGTTTCCATAAATGCAGTAGAAACTGTACTGGCTTTAAATGGATGTGATAATGCACAAAAGTGTGCATACTTGGTAAGTCTGTCAACTACCACCATGATGACACTCTTTCCCTCAGACTTGGATAAACCTGCGATAAAATCCATTGAAACGTCCTCCCAACGTTGGCTTGGAATGGATAAAGGTTGTAATAGACCCAGTGTCTTAATTGTTTCAACTTTATTTTGTTGGCAAACCAAACATTCCGCCACAAACTTATGAATATCTGATTTAAGGCCATCCCAAAAAAATTCCTTCTTAACCCTGTGGTAAGTTTTTAAAAATCCTGAGTGCCCTCCTAAGGGAGAAGTGTGCAATTCCATAAGAATCTTTTGTTTTAGCTGGGAATTCTTACAGAGGTATAAGCGATCTTTGTACCATAACGAATCATTTTGCCAGCTAAATGTATCAGAAGTACTGGAATCTTGTTGTAGCTTTCGAATAAGTGCCCACACTTCTTCGTCATTCTTCCATTCCTCCTTTGCTTCGTTTATCCAATCTGGTTGGATAATAGAAATGGCACACAACAATGCTTCCATATCCTCATCCTTTCTTGAGAGTGCATTTGCCACCACATTTTGCTTCCCTTTTTTGTAGATGATTTCAAAGTCATAACCCAACATCTTTGTGACCCACTTTTGTTGCTCTTCAGAGGATAATCTTTGTTCTAAAAAGTATTTAAGGCTATCATGATCCGTTTTTACCTTGAAGTGTCTTCCCATTAGGTAGGGTCGCCATTTCTTAAGTGCATGGAGTATTGCCAACATTTCCTTCTCATAAATAGCTTTGCTTAAAAACTTTCCCTTGATTGGACGACTTTCAAAAGCAATGGGTCTTTCATCTTGCATTAGAACAGCACCAATTCCATTTCCTGAAGCATCACATTCCACAATAAAGGTTTTTGTGAAGTCCGGTGTAGCTAAGACCGGTGCTTGGCACATTGCCTCTTTAAGATGTTTAAAGGCCTTTGTTGCTTCCGGAGTCCATGAAAATGAATCTTTCTTCAATAATGTTGTTAGAGGTGCTGCTATTCTCCCATAATTCTTAACGAACTTGCGATAATACCCTGTCAACCCAAGAAATCCTCGCAGATGCTTTATGGATGTGGGGATTTTCCATTCCTTAATGGCTTTAATTTTGCTAGGGTCTACCTTAACTCCTTCATGAGATACAATATGACCCAAATATTCCACCTCCTGGACTCCAAAGAAACATTTGGATCTTTTTGCATATAATTGTTTCTCCTCCAATAGTTGTAGCACCTTGTCAACATGTTCAACATGATCCTTCCAAGACTTGTTGTAGATTAGTATATCATCAAAAAATACTAACACAAATTTTCTAAGGAATGGTTTGAAAATTGAATTCATCAAACCTTGAAATGTTGAAGGTGCATTGGTAAGGCCAAAAGGCATGACCAAAAATTCATAATGACCCTCATGAGTTCTAAATGTCGTTTTCGAAATGTCTTCAATCTTCATTCTGATTTGATGATATCCCGAACGAAGATCCAACTTGGTGAAGTAAATTGATCCATGCAATTCATCCAGTAATTCATCAATGACAGGAATGGGGAACTTATCTTTAATAGTGAGCTTGTTGAGCTCCCTATAATCTGGACACATGCGCCATGATCCATCCTTCTTGTGCACCAATACTACTGGAGCTGAGAAAGAACTTTGACTCGGTTGAATTATACCAGCCTCTAGCATTTCTGTAACCATATGTTCAATTTCACTTTTTTGGACATATGGATATCTGTACGGCCTGATGTTTGGAGGAACACTTCCTGGAATCAGATGAATAGCATGATCATGATCACGCATAGGTGGGAGACCTTTGGGAGTCTCAAATACCTTGGAATGATTGTCCAAGACTTTTTGGAGATCTGGAGAAATAGATGATTCCAATGTGGAAACATCTAGCGAACATAATTGTGCAATTACACCTCTTTGCTCCTTTTTTAGAAGCTTTGTCATGCCGTTAGAGCTGATTATCTTTCCTGGTTTCCCTGCAATACCCCTTAATTCAACTTCCTTTCCTTCCACAGAAAATTTTCTTGAAAATTAAAAGCTATTGTACCCAAGGATTGTAGCCATTGGACTCCTAGTACAACATCAGCACCTCCCATTGGAATGGAAAGCATTGGGCTAGTCAATACATATTCTCCCATGGATAGCTTGATATTATGGCACTTTCCAGAACAATTTATTGTTCCTCCATTTGCAATCATCACTTGACACTCTGGTGCTGGATATAAGAAGCAATTCATTTCTTTTGCTACCCTACAATGAATAAAATTGTGGGTGCTTCCTGAATCAATCAATACTATTACCTTTTTCTTCTTGATTTGTCCTTCTATCTTGATGGTTTGAGGAGTGGTAATTCGCGCCAATGCATTACAAGATATGGTCGGATTTATTTGTTCTTCATCTAGGCTTTGTTCCTGCAATATATCCTCTTCTTTTGACCTTTCTTGCTCCTTTTCTTCTTCCTCTTCACAATCTATGTAGAATAATTTCTTCTCAGCACACTTATGACCTTTTGTGTATTTGCTATCACAATTGTAACAAAGCCCTTTTGCTCTTTTTTCTTCCAATTGTTGTGGTGTCAACCTTGTAGGTTGTGGAAGACTATGGGCAACAACACTTCCGTCTTTATAGTTGTGAATGGTATGTTTCCTAGTTACCATAATTTTGCTTTCCATTTTTCTTGCTAACCTGAATGCCTTCTCTAATGAATCAGGTTCCCAAAGGCACACATCATGTTGGATATTATCCTTTAAAGACCCTATGAACACATCAATCCTATGCTCCTTTGGAATATCTTTTACCCTTATGTTCAATTTTTGGAACTCCTCAATGTGCTCCATTATTGAACCCTTTTGTTTGAGACTTATCAATTGGCTAAAAAAAGTGTTGCTTTTTGTATCCTCATAATGTGCTATCAATTCTTCCGTAAAAATTGCCCAAGTGATAAACTGTTTACGAGAACAAAGCCATTGATACCATACAAACTGATTTGGTTCCAAATATAAAGTTGCCATACGTACCTTTTGTGTGTTTTGCACATTATTGAGATCGAAGAATTGCTCCATCTGTAATATCCATGTGGCAGGATCCTTGCCATCAAACTTCCTCATATCGATTTTTGGAACATGGTGAGTCTTCGATCCAACATTAGAGTCTATGGAATCATGATTAACATTTCTTTTGTTCTCATCATGAGTTTCCTTTAGTACTCTTTCACCCTTAGTGACCATTTCTTGTAGCAACTTATTCATATTTATCTTCAATTCTTCCATCTTATCATCCATGCCATCAATTTTAGCGTCCATGCCATTCACCTTAGCTTCCATGCCATCCATATTAGCTTCTACGCCTTTCTTTAAACAGTCCATCTTAGCTTATACACCTTTCTTTAAACCATCCATCTTAGCTTCTACATCTTTCTTTAAACCATCCATCTTAGATTCTATTCCTTTTTGTGCAAGGGACAATTGTTGCACTTGGTCTTGTAATTTTGATATATCATGTTGCATTTCTTCCTCTTCTTCATGAGTCATGCTAGAGATTTCAGGTTCCTTACTAGGTGTTTGCATTTTCTTTCCTCGGGGCATCAGTTACCAATAATAATGCTCTACTATGCCCTTTGAATTCCTTCAAAATAAATTTTCAAACCAAGCTTAAGCAAAAATTTTAAAAAATCTACACACCTTTTTTCACTTTGTAGGAGCTTGATATTGCCCCTAATGTATCTCTGTACTTTCCAATCATCTAGTTCTGAAATTGTGACCTGTGGTAGCTCTCTGTGTCCTCTTTCCAATGCCACCAGTCTGATCCAAATTGGATTCTCCAAGAAAGAGTTATGCACAATCTCCCAAGATGACCTGATTATAGACCTTTCCAGAAGAGTGAACTTGTATGAAGTGCCACGTGTACAATTTTCGACCTTTGGTTCTGAAAAAGATATACAAGAAACTACAGTCCGTCCTCTTTCTGTACCTTCTTACGAAATTTCAATCCGATCCCCAGAGAGAAAGTTATGACGATTTTCCCTAGGTCACCTGTTTTGAATGTAATTCAGGAGTCTGTAGAAAGACCAACTTCCTCGGAGCATATCTCCGCAAATATCGCGCGAAAAGATCTGAAATTCGGACCCAAGGTTCAGCGCGATCTATTCTCAAATGGGTTTTTTTTGTGACTTCTGAAACGTCACAGAAAAAAAGGTTATAGCGAAAATGCCACGATGACCTGTTTGGAGCAGTGAAACCCTAGAATCCAAAGCTCTGATACCAAACGTTATGAAACCAGCTCAAGAAAAGATAGAAAAGAAAGATCAATGCCTTAGAATTCAGCCTCTTCGAGGGGGCAACCTCCTTTACATTACATAAATGAACAATTCTTGGATGATACAAATGACAAAACCTCCTTTCTATATATAGGAGTCTAAGGAGTCACAATATAATCCAGCCGACCTAACAATAATAATATAAAGCCACAAAAATAACAATAGAGGGATTCTATGGGGTACAGAAATAACAATATGGGGGTAATAGGGGCACAACAATATAAATAAGGGGTATAACTACAATAGTAATGGGGTAATCACTAGTATTATAGGGACCCTAATACTAATATTAGGGTTAATAATGTTTTTTTGCGTGGTATTAATAACAATCTAGTCCATGGTATTTGTCCCATAGTATTTTGCCCATAGGTTTCACCTAAATATAACCGAATTTTTTGAGTGTTCGTAAATATAAGGTGACTTATGGAGTAAATATAAAAAAATGTTTTATTTGTTTACCATACCTCTGGTTTATTTATATTTTTATTAATTTACCATACCTCTTTTACAAATATGGTATTTGGCCCATAGGATTCGCTTAAATAAAACCTCTTTCTTGAGCCTTCATAAATAGAATGAGGGTTATGGACTAAATATAAAAAGAGGTTTTATTTATTTACCATGCGTCTAGTTTATTTATATTTTTATTTATTTACCATACTTTTTGAGTAAGTATAAAAAGACATTTTATTTATTTACCATACCTCCACTTTACTTATATTTTTATTTGTCTACACCCTTGCATGTATATAAGATGACTTATGGAGTAAATATAAAAAATGTTTTATTTATTTACCATACCTCTCATTTATTTATATTTTTATTAATTTACCATACCTCTTTTATAAATATGGTATTTGGGCCTTTGGCCCATAGGATTCACTTAAATAAAACCTATTCTTGAAAATGGGCAAATGGATTCACTTAAATAAAACCTATTCTTGAAAATGGGGGAATGGAAGGTTGTAACTCCTAATTTCAAGGGCTAAATTTACCTTTTTTACCCTCTCCCTTAAAATAAGGTGGGCTATTTGAGGTGATTTGTAAAAATGTACTATGATACAAAATATTCACCCACTAAAAATTTAAAACCCCTTAATTTCGCCAAAGGGCGAACATTCGCCCCTAAAATTTTCTATGTCCACAGTTGAGTGCGCGGACCCCTGCAGCTGTGTGCGCAGGGCGGACAGAGGTTGTAAACACTTGGAAGATATCAATAAAGAGAAATATTCAGCAATTCCTATGTCTTTGTTTTGTTAATGCATCTTGATATGTTATGTATGAATTTCCTTTATTATGCTTATGTGATGCGTGAATGAATGCAATTACATTGAATAATTGAACGCATTTACGCTTATCTTTTTACGCGGTGTTAGCTAGAATTATTTGAGAAGATAAGCAAGTCACTTAGATTAATTGGGGAATCTGCATAGCACACAGTCATAGCAGCGCAAAAGTACCTGAGTAGCAAGCTAGGGCTACGTGAAGGTCGATCATACCCTTTCACAGAGGTATTAAAGGATGGAATAAAGGGCTCGTCTTGCAAGCCCTAGGGCGAAGCGACCTACATGAAGGTAGGGATAGAAGGAATCCAACAACATCACGACCATCTCAGGGTGCAGAAACTTGGTTCCAGCATCCCCCCATACTGCTTCGGGTGAGACTTCGGTCCGCGCTCCACGGGCTGATGCTGAAAGGGCTCGTAGTGTAGGGATTTGTTTGGCTAATTAACGTTGAACCTGGGTCATGCCCCCTCAAGCCAACAAATGGTTTCGTTGTCGGGACCAGAATCTGCATAAGAGATGTGTGATATCGTATCACTGGAATCCAACTAAGAAAGAGATCAAAGACTGGTTGGATAGGAAAATCCACGAGTTCATGGCACAGGAGAACAGAAACCCGCGACTAACAAAGGAACAGTGGTTGGACAGATACCTGTATACAGAGATCCACGAGATCTTTTTCTGCTCCTTCCCTATTGAGCTATATGAGTGGATCGCGAAGCTAGCAGATAGCCAAGGAAGGTGGAAACTTGACGGTCCTATTGTTTGGACCCCGGAGCTAATACAGAAATTGGAAGCATCTAAGGACAAGATTGCCCGCGCTATCGATCATTGGCTCAATCGCGTCATAGGAGGATTTGTGACTGAATTCACAGTCGACACCTCAGTCAGCTAAAGCAAGGCGGAGCGACGCTTTTTCAACTTGATATTCGGAACTACACGAAGTGGAAAAACTTACAGGAACGAAGGAAAGAAGGGTCCGGAGTATAGTCCCTTGATTTCACCTCCGCGAGGTGACGAGGAAGGGATAGCGAAGGTTTCTCCACGAAGTGTTATTCAGTTAATAAGACAAGGATTCCTGTGAATACCACCTCCACCCACACCACCTCCGACCTCACCACCATCGCCTCCAACTTCACCCGTACCACCTCCACCTCCACCGCTGTTCAGTATGGCAAATTCAGTGAAGCTGCCTTTGTTCAAAGGCTTGGGAAATGAGGACTCGGGCCAATTCTGGTTCGTTGTGAAAGTTGTATGGGAAGCTCAAGGTGTTATATATGATCATATAAAGAAGGTGACACTAGTTAGAGCTCTACAAGATCGCACACTAATCTGGTATATCAAGCACTCTAATGATAACCCAAATGCTAGAGTGGCAGACATCCAGACAGCACTAAATAGAGAGTTCAGTAGGC
Source organism: Pinus tabuliformis (assembly GCA_031772625.1). Classification (NCBI taxonomy): domain Eukaryota; kingdom Viridiplantae; phylum Streptophyta; class Pinopsida; order Pinales; family Pinaceae; genus Pinus; species Pinus tabuliformis. The sequence goes on along the minus strand of CM062810.1, from coordinate 122,229,525 downwards.
CTAAATCTGAGGCGCAGTCGATTGTGGGATTCAAGGAGATCGTGATGCAACTAGGTGAGACACCTTGGGAACTAGATCAGAGGTTGAAGTGTACAATCTGCGAAGCCAACATGAATTTGACAAACGGACAGCATCGCAAGTGGTTTGTGGCTTCGCTACTACCACACTTAAGGGTTGTGTTGTCACAACAAAATATAACAACTCAGGCAGAGGCCTTGGAGATTGCAATGAGACTGCATGAAACTCTAATGCAAGATCCAAATTTGGGGGTTCAGCAAATCCATGCGCAGTTGAAGATCTATGCCTTGAAATGCAAAGTCTGAAGCAGGACAGGACGGTTTGACCAGAGGTGTACGAGGAGGTATGGTGCTTGAAATGCAAGAGTCAAGGGCATGACAAGGACCATTTCTTGATATTTGTGAACTACATTACAGGAGGAGGATCCATGCCTTTGAGGCCAGAAGCTCAAGCAGGACCTAGAGCAAGGCCTGCATTGTGGTGTGCTATATGTCAGGTAGCAGGAAAACATGCCACGGATAATTGTCATCTACTGCAGATGTTTATACAGACACCGCAACAGTTGTTCTATAACTTTTGTAGGTCGGTAGGGCATGATGAGCATAATTGCAAGAGTTAAGAATTGATGATGGATATAACTCCTGCCTATAGGGTTCAGGCCAAAACGCGACCCCATGACCAGAGCGCAGGGATGGCGCGGACGAGGCCTAGGCGAAGGAGGACCTAACAGAGGTTGAGGATAGTTGATTTGCTACAATTGCGGAGGACCAAGACATTATACCCGCAATTGCACTAACCCAACACGTCTGTCATGCAAGTATTTCACGTTGCTTGATCATGAAACGGAAGACTGTCCTACGCCGATAGCTAGGATACGTGACAAAGGGGCACTACCACCTCCGCCCTTAGAACCTGCAGATGATGAGGTCTGAGCCACACTAAGAGGATCCAAATGTAAATATAGTGCTTAGAAGTGGAATCATGACAGGAGATGACAAGGGGAAATAGCCAGAAGATAGTATGTGGGTCCACAAAGCTCCGGCGAAAGAGGTTGAGTTTGATTTGGAGCATGCACATGAAACCTTCATGGAAGCCATGAAGAGCTTTGCTAAGGCATCCACCTTAGGAGGCAAGGATAAGCCTGATCCAGAGATGGACCCCTATATGCTCATAAATTTCTTGGAGACCTATATGAAGTTACTACACAATAGTAAGGTTGTGAAAGGGTTACAAGAGCTCATCAATAGATGCATTGGAACCACTTTGGGTGAGCCGCGCATAGTCCGAAATATTGGCAAGCATAAAACAAGAACAGGACGGGAAATGAGACTGGTCGTGCAGATAGGAGAGTATGAAATGGATCAGGTTATTTTGTACCTGGGGTCAGATGCGAACGTCCTACCAAAGTAGAAATGGGAACGAATGGGGAGACCCGTGCTGCAATGGTCTCTGATTCAACTGAGGATGGAAAATCAGCATAAGATCATCCCCATGGGGCGGCTGCAGGGGTGACTATGGATATTGAATGTGCAAGCGCGCTAGCTAATTTTGAAGTAATAGAGATAGTGGATGACAGCAATCCCTATCCTGCGCTCCTAGGTATTGACTGGGCCAGTGATATGAATGGGGTAATCAATCTAAAGAAGTGAAAGATGATCTTTGAAAAGAAATCGTTGCGCGTAATAGTACCCCTCGATCTTGCTAAAGGATCGTGCTATACTAAACCAGTCCACGATTATGAGAGCGATGATGATTTGGGTTGTATCTATAAGATAACAGCGCGAGACCAAGACTAGGTGAACCCAACAGCGGATGGACAAATTACATGGGATCGCGAGAGTTCATGAACCTCAGACTCTGATGAAGAACTAGAGCGCTGGCAGAATAGGTAACATGAAGTAACTACGCTGAGTTTTAACATGATGACCCGGTCGCTACACTATGTGTCGTCAAAGGTAAGGAATATGCTTACTTATGATGACCTGAATGAGGTAGATATTTTTTTACATGCATTTGACAGGGAGGTGCCAGAAAGGTAGCGCTTCTAGGTGTTAGACTAGGCACTGCGCGCTACGCCCGCAAGGTGGTGGGGTATGCACAAGGGAAGCTTTGACGATTGGCATGAATGTGGGAGAATGATGAGAACTCACTTTGGGAAGTTGAAGATGTGAAGGAAAGACAAGTATGATGGAAAGGTTGACCCGCGCACACACTTAGCCAAATGGGCCCAGGCTTATGGAGAAAATCCCCAACCTGAGTGGGTGCACTTGTTATGTCATACCCTAGATGTTGTCCCAATGAATTGGTACGTAGAGACTGAGCTCCGCCATGGTACCGATGAATGGGATGTTCTGCACGAAGGATTCATGTTGACATTCAGTTTTGAGGACGGGTTTGACAGTATTGATGAAGCGCTACAAGAGGTCAAAGAAGCAATCTTTAGGATATCGCAGGATCCTTTAGACCTGATTCAGCCTAAATGGGTTACTCAGTTGTGTTGAAAATGGCAACAAGAAATGCTAAAAATAGCACTACTATAAATAGCAGTTCGGGTACCAGTACTGGATTGAGCAACAAGGAATGAAAAATGGAAGTGCTAAAAGTAGCATTGCTATTTTGAGCAGTTCAGGATGGATTCCAATTTTAGTCAGTCCCTAAAGTAAAATAGGAAGTAAAATTCGAATTTGAACTTAACAGCTGTTTGAAAATAAATTAATTAATTCACAATGAGTTAATTAGTTGTGAAAAATCAAACATGAAGTCTATGTAAGGACATGCAACAGTTTCTCCATTGATTGAGGAATTTATCCATCAGTTAAAGAGATAAGGACGAGTTCTAATTTGAGTAGTAATTAGTTGGCTCAGTTAACTAAGTCAAGTCCAGATAGATTCATTTAAATAGTTTGTTTAAATTAATGTGAGTTCAGTTAGTTAATGCATGCTTGCATATAACTGTTGCACTTCAGATAACTGAATATTCTCTCATGAATAACTCATGCATGTCAGTTCAGACAGAGACCCAGTTGAGATCAAAGGAGGGACAGTGTACTATCATTTGGATGGATTTTTCCTATAAAGGAAGCTCATCCATGGAGAAGGATTTATCTCCTTCAGGTTTGTGCAGTTATTTCAGAGGTCAGAGTAGTGTGTGAGGGATTATTACACACAGGTGGCAGCTTGAGGACCCAGGAGAAACTGCGCAAGGAAATAGGAGGCTTGGAGGGCAGAGGAGAAGGTTTGTGAGAGGCCTTTGACTGTTTATGAGCAGCAGAGGGATTATACTAAGAGCTGGTTGGCTTCCAAGCTAAGGCTTTGTGTAATTATGTGACTATTTTCCACTTGTATGATAATACAGAGTTGGGGTTTTAGGTTGAGGCTTTCCCCAGGTTATTTCTTCTGTGTTATGTGTGATTGATTTCTCATTCTCAGTTATATGTGTTCTCTTGATCTTGCTCAATTTGATTAAGCTTCTGCAAAGTATTGTAGAAGTAGATCTTGTATCATGTTTTAGTATATTGCATTATCAGGTGATCTACAGTGGGAATTTCTACAAGATGAGTCACGCGCTAGAATATTACGATGTAACTGTTGAAGAAGAGGACGAGGATCCGCGGAAGATTAACATTCTGGAAATAGAAGGCCAACACGGGGTTTTGGCAGCAGAGAGTTCTCTTTTAATTCCATGTATTTTACAGAATTCATCAAATTCTTTTCATGTGAATTCTCCCCCTCCATCTGTTTTGAGACACTTAATCTTAGAGTCATTTTCATTTTCCACAAGAGCTTTAAGATTCTTAAAACACTCAAATGCTTCAGATTTATATTTTATAAAATATACCCACATCATTCTAGTATAGTCATCAATAAATAAAGCAAAGTACCTTTCTCCTTGGAGTGTCGGAGTTCTAGTTGGTCCACATAAATCAGCATGAATGATCTCCAAAGGCTTTGATCTAGAGAACTCCTTGGTCTTGTGACTTGTTCTAGTTTTCTTTCCATGTTGACATGGGCCACATACTCCTTGATTTGGTTTGAATAACTTTGGAATGTATCGTACTACTTTAATCTTGCTAATAGTGATCAAGTTATTGAAGCTTGTATGTCCAAGTCGCCTGTGCCACAACCAACTTTCATCTGTTTGACTTAAGTAGCATTTATCTTCTTGAATCTTGTTCAGAATATAGATGTTGTCTGGTGTTCTAACCCCTCTCGCCACAAGTTCCCCTGAGGGAGAGTTCCTTATTTCACAGTATTTGGTGCTAAAGACAACATTATGTCCTTGATCACAGATTTGGCTAACACTCAGGAGGTTATGTTTGAGCCTGTTTACTAGCAAATCATTTTGAGCTTTTCCTTTTCCATTAATAAGAGTAACAGTTCCTTTTCAAGAAATTTTGGCAGATCCACTTCCAAAGGATACATTTCCTTCCTTTTTGTCCAATGAGACAAACTTCCCTTTGTCCCATGTCATGTGTCTGGAGCACCCACTATCCACAAGCCAATGATTTTCATTATTTTGAGCACATAGAGCTAGGCCACATTTATCCGTGTTGGGATTCTCACTTCTTGCTTTTCCTCTTTTGAGTGGGAAATTTTTTCATTGTGTCCATTATTATTGCATAATGAGCAAATCAGATCAAATTTGGCGAAGGGATCAAAAAATTGTAAGTCTTGATTTGTCCTTGCCCTTTAGGGCCATATGGTTTGTTTATTTGATCCTTTAGTTTTGGTGTGTCATTCTTACGAGCCATGCAATGTCTAGCCTAATGACCAAAATTTTTACAATGGAAACAATGCCCAAAAAAGATAATTTAATAGCCATGATTTCAATCAACATTCTTCCTTGAAGTTACTCCCGCTTCATTCTTTGGATATGAGATGGACCTTTGATGAAATACTATTTTGTATCTGTTTTAACATCCATGATTCGAATCAACATTCTTCCTTGGAGTTACTCTCTCTTCATTCTTTGGATCTAGGATGAGCCTTTGATGAAATAATCTTTCTTCTTTTGGGTTGGTGGAAAGTACATCGGCATAGCTTTTCGCATTATTCTTAGTACTTGATGATTCTCCTTTAAAACCTATTCCAGATTTTTCATGTTGAAGTTTTTGATTATTTAGGATAGTGTCAAGTATTTGAGAGCTTTTCCAACCCTTTTTAACTTGCTCCAATTCCTTCCTCAGAGATACTATTTCGGCTTCACGTTCTTCACGAGCTTCTTCTTTTTCTTTTAGCTTGTTTTTCAAGAGATATCCCCTTCTTTTTGTTTCCTCATTTTCTACCTTGAGAGAAATGATTTTATTCCATAATTTCTCATTTTATTCAATGTCACTTATTAACAATTCATCTAAATTTCCATCTAGCCCTGAGTCATCATCATTTGTGAATGCCGTGAATAATACTTCTTGGCTTCCAGCATGGTCATTTTCTTCATCTGATTTTTCATAACCTCCTTTGCAGTGAGGGAACTAGTTAGTTGATTTCTTTTTTATGACTAGAAATTCATCTTCATCAGACTCATCTTGGTTAGAGAGTAAATTCTTCTTATTGAACGCTTTCTTTTTGTATACCATCCTTTTAGAATTTTCTTCATCATCACTATCATGCTTATGAGGACATTTTGCAACATAATGACCTATTTTTCCACATTTGAAACAAATAAGAGGGTATTTACCTTTTAGCTTAGATCCTTTCTTCAGCCTCCATACAAATTGCGCCAATTCGGATTCAACATCGGAGTCATCACTACTGACATTCCTTTCTTTCCCTTTTTTGATTTTGAGGCCTTGAATGTTGCATCTTTGGAACTTGGGCAACCTTTTCTCATCTCATAGGCAATGAGGATTCCATGGAGTTCATCCATCTTGAGAGTATTTAAATCCTTCATTTCTTCTATGGCACTTACTTTGGAGTCAAATCTGTCTAGGAGAGATCTTAAGACCTTTTGAACAATGGTGCTTTCTTCAATGTTTTCTTCCAATCCTTTAAGAGAGTTGACCACTTCAGCTACTCGGAGAAAGTATGATGCAATATCTTCTTCATCATCCATTTTCAGACTTTCAAATTTCCTTCTATGAGTTTGAATCTTTGCCTTCTTGACTTTGGAGTCCCCGTCATATAAGCCAATTAGCTTATCCCATACTTCTTTGGCAGAGTTACAATTCATGACTTTTGTAAATTTAGAATCAGTGATTCCACTAGTGATGGAGTTTAAGGCTTTTGCATTTGCAACATAGACTTTCCTCTCGTCTTGATCTGTTGGAAGAGTGGAAGGAGCTATGTACTCATTTAAGACTGAATGCCAAACTTCAGGTCCAAGGGACATTAAGTAGCAGGGCATTCTCTTTTTCCAGAAACCAAAATTTGTGCCATAGAATAGAGGAGGTCTTCTTGACACTTCTTGATTTCTCATCATGGCTAAGAATCCTTCATCAAGTTGTTAGGCTGATATGAAGAAGTCCGCTCTGCTACCAATGTTGGAAATACTAAGAGGGGGGCTCAATCAATATTTCTTTTCAATTATCATTTTTATCAGTTAAGTACATTTATAATTGGAACACAGAAATAGATAACAGGAATAGATGCTCTTATTAATGTGATATTTGCAATAAATCAAGTATAAGATATATATATATATATATATATATATATATATATATATATATATATATATATATATATATATATATATATATATGTTTTCAATCAGTTGCCAAGCACCAACTTGGACTCTTTGTGAGGCTCCAACCTCTAGAGCACCAACTCTGTCTTGTCAAGACACCAACCTTGAATTTAGGAGCACCAACTCCCAAGACACCAATCCTTTCAGTTCTGAGGCACCAACCTCAAGGGCTCCAACCCTCTACTATAATTTTTTGGATCTGTTTGGTTGTAATTCTCTTCTCCCAACCCTGCTGGACCTATGACTTACTTCTGTCCTCCTGTTCCTTCCACTTCTGCCAGAACTTCAGCACCCTTTTTTCTTACAGTTTGCCAGCACCTCAAACTTTCCCTTGTTCTTTGTTTTATATGCCTGATACTATTGACCTTTGGCTTCTGCTCGTTTCCTTTTCGCTCGCTTAATCTTTCGGCTTCCTCTATGCTCACTCTTTGGCTTCCTCTATCTCTTCGAATTCATCAAATTCTTACAGGACACGTTAATGCGGAAGAGAGGCCATATTATAATAATATTGCATATTAAAGAAATAACTATATCAGAGAGGCCCCCCTTTTTTTCAATATTCATACAATGGACCCAACATTCTTTACGGAAATCGCATCACTCCTTTAATCGCAAATCATAGCTTCCGCAGTCGCAAATCTTTGTCTTTATGATATAACATTGTCGATGCCCCTTAACATCCTCCATCCTCCTATAACAATATCATATATTAACATAGTTAGAAATATACAATGGGTGGTCCCACATGCTACATCACAATCTCGATCGCAATCGCGGCTTTCAGGAGGTCTTTTATAAGTCATGTCTATAACATCGCCGATGGCCGATTACTGATTTCCCCTATTGGATGTAATATGATTATAAATTGTTGTTAATAAGTCCATCAGGTCCACACCCTTATCGCAATCACTGGTTTGACATTCCTTTGTACATTGCGATTACCGTGGATGCAACATTTGATTAAGCCATGCTATAATGGTGTAGTCGAGTCTGCAATTATATCGCAATCAGCGGATTTCAATGTGGAAAAACTTTAACAAGGCTTGCGATATTATGACAGATGTGATATTATATTACATCATATTGTAATGGTCCTGTGGTTCCATATATATATATATATATATATATATATATATATATATATATATATATATATATATATATATATATATATATATATATCGCAATCACATATTTTATCATGACACGGCTTTACACTCTTGCAGTATTCCTTAGCGATCCTCCATTGTTGATCTTCTCTCCAGATCTAATGGTCCCGACTTAACCCGATCAACCCAAAACCGTCTATTGATCATTCGTTGTCGATCAACCTGTGCTAGCTCCAACAGCCTTCATGCATTTTGGGTGAGCCACTTGCAAGAGAAATAACCACCCAAAAAAGTGGTTTTCTCTCTCCACCTGAGTGCTATGTGTCACTCGGTTAATGGAATCGGGCGCTCTCCTCTAAATACCACTTACCGCCTAGCGTCTTCCCGATAACCACTGCCATTATTACAACCCGTCAGTTAACTGTTGAATGCGGTTACACAGGGTAACGACTCTCCACCCTTTGCTTCTCCTGGTTTCAAATGACTCTTCCTATATGCTTCTCTTGCTCCTCTGATCAGGGTTCCTTTTGGATTCCGATAGTTCTTCTTTGGCATATATTACATGCGATGCTCCTTTGTTAACTTCTCTTCTGTTGGCTTCTCCTCCTGATGCATGTTCCTCTTTGTTCCTTCTAATGAACTTCTTCCTTGCTTTGATAGCTTTGCTCTGATAGCTCCTATGACTTTCGATATTCTCTCTAATGGATTGACTATCTTGGCTTTCCTCTGGTTTCTCCTCATAGCTTCTTGCTCCGCTTCTCCTAGAATATTTCCATATTGACATCAATGACAATCTAGGTCAACAACAAATGCATCATACTAATTCAGGTTGGATTTTTTTCAAAAGTTGCAGTAGCGACAACACTAGAGAGAAGGGTTGCATGCATAACATTCCAAAGGTACCAGATCAAGATAGAGTTCAATTCCTTTCTTTTTGAGAGGGAGTGTTGAAAATAGCGACAATAAATGTTTAAAATAGCATATAGAAATTCCTATTTAATTTTTCCTTGAATTAAATTGTAATTCTATTCTCATAGCAACTTGTCATAGTTAATTAAGTTAAATTGACTTAATTGACTTAGGAAATTTGAGTTGGAAGTCTATCTAGAGTCATGTAGAGTGATCCCTAAATTTTAGGGGCCCAAGTTGAGTTATTTTGAGTTGTAATTAGATAACTCATTCTAACTGAGTTATAGCTAGTTAAACTAGTTCTAACTATTAGAGGAACAAGTAGAGGTCTAGTAGTGGAGTAGTGCACCAGTGCATCACCATTACCACACCAGTTAACTAAATATTCACTCATAAATAACTCATGCATCTCAGTTCCTAGGAATACCCACATTAAATAGAGGTTAATTCTCTTAGGGATTGGGCAAGGAAGTAGTGTTGAGATTGCAACAAGATGATGGAGCTTAGTGAAAAGAGTCGCCTTCACTAAGTGGGCCCGCAGGCAAATTATGTTGCAAGTTCTATTTTTGATCCCAACAGGGATGATCACAGTGTGGGTGACCACAGTATGAGTGATCACAGTGTGGGTGACCACAGTGTGAGTGATCACAGTATGAGTGATCAAAGTTTATTTTTAGACTGGCTGTCAAAAATAGAAAAGTCAAATATTATTGTCTCATAATAATATTTGGACTATAAACTTGATCTTATTCTCTTGGAGCACTTCAGGATGAGCTACGGGTGTGGTACATGCAGATCCCAGAGGGAAATACGTGGTTACCTATGGGATGACTAATATTTGCATGCAGGACTTCAGTTAGAACTCAAGTGAGTTGAGTTTAGTGGACTGGAGGTGCAGTTGATGGAGTTGTGTTCGGTTTAGCTTTGTTAAACTGGTTGTATTTAGTCTAACTGGCAAATAGACTAGAGATGAGTTGGGTGAATTAGTTATTAATTAATTCACAAGTTATTAACTCATAATGCAACTATAGAATACATCAGTTAACTCAGTTGCATGTCAGTGCATGTTCAGTTCAGCAGGGACAGGTGTTAGAGGATCAGAATGCTATCAGTTGTGACTATAGTTGTGCATGATGATTTGCACAATCAGAGGGATTGAGTATGCCAATAAATTGGCCAATATCAAGAATTGTAGCCTGTGCTCACGTCCAACACAGTGTGAGTGATTATTTGCAGGTGAAATACGAGTTTGGTAAACCATTCTCATCAGTTCTTGAGCAGGTATTGAGCTGGAGAGGCAGGCAAGCAGTGGAATAGATTTGGAGATCAGATCTGAGTTGTATTATGTGTAACAGGTGGAGCTGGTACTGGATTGCTTGTGATAAGCATTGTACTTTGTAATGTTACATGTTCTCAATCATTAATATACAGATAGTGTGGGGTTTTTAGCGAGATGCTCTCCCCGGGTTACATACTGTGTTAATATGTGAATGCTCTTGATGTTTTATTGTTATTGATGCTGCTATATTGATGATCAACGTAGAGGAGCTTATGTATTGTGTATGTATTCCGCAATAGTACATGATCAGGATAATCTCCATTGAATATGTGTTAAATTATTCAAAATTTCTACATGGTATCGGAGTTGTTGATCATCAGATCTACTTTTCAGGAAGTGTTTACATTCTATTTCTTCAGGCAGAGTCTGTAATGGGGCCAGGTAGCCTCTGGATTCATCCTTCCTTTGGAAGGTGAGATATCCGGTGAATGCCCATACAGTCAATCTCTGTACGAGAAATATTGTGTTCTCACGAATCTTAGATCTGAGGCGGTTGAGTTGGTTGCTGGTGGAATTCGAATTTGCAGCAGTGTTTTCTTGGTGACAACGCAGCAATATCTTTCAACGGATTGCGATTGGAGTATGCTCTTGAGGGCAGCTCAAACTATATTGCATGGAAGGACAGGATGGAGGCAATATTGGATGATAATGGGCTGAAGAAGTTCATAGATACGCATATCCCAAATCCTACTAATGCTGCTGAGGCGGAAGTTTGGCAAAAGAAGACCGCAAAATGTCAAAGGATTCTGTTGGAGGGCGTGAAGGATCACATTGTGTCCAGCCTCCATGGAAAGGCTACTCCATATTTGATGTGGAAATCATTAACAGAATTATTCCAAAGAAAGAGCGATCAGAGGAAGCTGGCGCTCAAAGAAACTCAGAAACATCAAATGCGAGAAGGGTGACAGTATTCCCAAGTATCTCAAGAAGTTCACTCAGTGTCGAGATGAGCTGGGAAATGTGGGGGTTACTGTCGATGATGAGGACTTGGTGAGCTTGGCTCTCCTTGGTCTTCCAAAGAGTTGGCATTCCTATCAGGACTCTGTCAATGGTCGGGAGAAATTGCCAGGATGGGAAAGACTATGGTCAGATCTTATGCAGGAGGAGATCAGGCAGAGTACCAGGGAAGGATCTTCGTCAAAGGACACTGACGAAGAGAATTGTGCTTTGGCCACCAAAGCAAAGAAAGGGAAGAGCAAGAAAGGTTCTCAGTCTGGTGCGAAAGGCAAGAAGCAGGATATGTCCAAGGTGAAGTGTTTTCACTGTCACCAGCACGGACACTATGCCACTAATTGTCCGCAGAAGAAGAAGAACAAGCAGGCTGTTGGATCTTCCGCAGGAGAGCCTCTAGCCTCACAGTTTGAGCTTGATTTTTCATTGATCGCATGCTTGGTTTCAAGTGTGATGGGATCAGTGTGGTTCTTGGATAGTGGTGCGTCTTTTCACATGACGGGAGATAGAGATTTGTTCTCTGATCTGGAGGACAAAGATCTTGGAGTGCACATCGAGATGGTCGATGATGGTCGATACAGTGCGACCAGTATCAGTACCATTTCCTTTGATAGGGAGTCTGGTAAACCCTTCGTATTGAAGGAAGTCATGCATGTTCCAGGATTGAAGAAGAATCTTATCTCAGTGGCAATGTTAGAAGACAAGGGGTATGATGTTGTTTTCAGCAAGGGAAAGGCTTTCCTGCGCAGCAAGACAACCGGTGAGACCCGGAAGATAGGGGTTCGAGTGAGGAACCTTTATCAGTTGCACGTAGATGGATGCGCAGCAATGGCGGGCAAGGCAGAAGGATTGGTGAGTCGGGATGATGGCGAGTTGTGGCACAGGAGATTGGGTCACCTTCACCATGGAGCCTTGAAGATACTGCAGCATATCACTACAGGGCTTCCTAAAGGCACACTTGCGCAGTCAGATCATTGCAAGGGGTGTACTTTGGGGAAGTTTGTGAAAGCCACCTTTCACGAGAAGGATAGTCGCGCCATGACGATCCTTGAGAGAATTCACACAAACGTGTGTGGACCTTTCTCAGTTGCTTCGACATCAAAACACAGGTATTATGTGGTTTTTTTTGATGATTTCTCTCGTAAGTGCTGGATCTTCTTCATGCAGAAGAAGAGCGAGACATATTCAAAGTTCTGTGAATTCAAAGCACTGGTCGAGAAGGAGTCGGGGAAGAAGGTGAAGGCTCTTAGGAGCGATAATGGTGGTGAATACATCTCGGACGAGTTCAAGGATTTCTGCAAGGCAGAAGGGATTCGAAGAGAGATTATAGCTCCCCATAACCCACAACAGAACGGGGTTGCTGAGCGGAAGAACAGAACGATTGTGGGTGCTGCACGGGCAATGTTTCATGATTAGGGCCTACCCCTTCACTTGTGGGCGGAAGCATGCAATACAGCAGTTTATGTGCAGAACCGTTGTCCTCATAGGATACTTGGCATGAGTACACCCGAGGAGGCTCATTCTGGTAAGAAGCCTGATCTTTCTCATTTGAGGACTTTTGGTGCTAATATTTACATGCATGTGACGAAGGATGCCAGGAAGAAGTTGGAGCCGACCACAGAGGTTGGGATATTTGTGGGGTACACTGATATGCCCCACAACTATCATGTGTATTTGCCAGACAGTGGTAAAACTGTCGTGCGACGGGATATAAAATTTCAGGAGGAGAAAGCCATGAAGTGCTCGCTTGAGAGGGAGCTACACTTGCATGCAAATGAGGAGCTACTAGTTCCTAAGGATGAGCTTCAGGACGTGGATCAGCCACATGACGAGGTTCATGGAGTGGAAGAGACCACTCATGCAGCGCCAACCATCAGAGGGCGAAAGCGCTTGACAGAAGCTGAGCGACTGGCTCAAGATGCGGAGAAAGTTGTAGGACCACCTACAGCCCAACGCAGGCAGAGAAAGTGACCTAATCGGTACACTGGATACATGGCTCTTATGAGCAAGTGTGTTGTGACTGAGCCATCCTCTTTCGAGGAAGCTGTGGAGGATCCCGCATGGGTAGACGCCATGGTGGAAGAGTATGATTCTATTGTCAGAAACAGTGCATGGGAGATTGTTCCTAGACCGGAAGGGAAACCAGTGGTGGGTTCGAGAAGGATCTACAAAGTTAAGCAGGCAGTTGACGGGAGTGTGGAGAAGTACAAGGCAAGATTTGTTGCCTAAGGCTTTTCACAGATAGAGGGCATCGATTATGAGGAGACCTTTGCACTTGTCGCAAGGTATTCTTCCATACGGACGATTCTTGCTCTCTCAGCACAAATGGGATGGCACATTCATCAGATGGATGTGAAGACTGCATTCCTCAATGGAGTCATTGAGGAGGAGGTGTACATTAAGCAACCCGAAGACTTTGAGGTCTTCAGTAGCGAGTCGCATGTGTGTAGGCTCAAGAGAGCACTGTATGGGTTGAAGCAAGCACCACGTGCTTGGTACACACGGATAGATAGTTATTTCACAGGACTTGGATTCTCCAAGAGCGAGGCGGATCCTAACCTATACCAGATTATGGTGGAGGGTAAGTTGCTTATCATTGTACTGTATGTTGATGATTTGATTCTAACGGGTGATGAGCTGTTGATACTGTCATGCAAGAAGGATCTTGCTACAGAGTTTGAGATGAAGGATTTGGGCCTCCTTCACTATTTCCTAGGATTGGAAATATGGCAGCGCAGTGGTGGATTGTTTGTTTCTCAGGGCAAGTATGCTCGGGAGATACTGGAGAAGTTCAACATGCATGGCTGCAACCCTGTTGATACTCCTCTTCCTGGAGGTTGGAGGAAGGAGGATGCCACTTCGGGAGAAGAAGTGGATGCCACTGTTTATCAATAGTTGGTGGGGTCGCTGATGTATTTGGTCAATACACGACCTGATATATGCTATGCAGTTAACCAGCTTTCACAAGCTATGGTTAAGCCTACCAAGCTCTTCTAGAAGGCAGGCAAGCATGTATTGCGCTACTTGAGAGGCACATCGGGATATGGTTTATGGTACAGACAGGAGGATGAGGTGAAGCTATGTGGCTTCACGGATGCAGATTGGGCAGGGAGCCCAACGGACAGAAAGAGCACATCAGGAGGGGTCTTCAGTATTGGATCGACAGCAGTTTCTTAGTACAACAGGAAGCAGAGATCCGTGGCACTCAGTTCAGCGGAGGCCGAGTATATGGCAGCAAGTTTGGCTGCATGCGAGGCTATATGGATGAGGAAGATCCTGGTTGGTTTGTTCGGTTCTCATTTGGATCCTACTGTGATTTACTGTGATAACCAGAGTTGCATTAAACTCTCGGCTAATCCTGTATTTCATGATAGATCTAAGCATATTGACATCAGGTACCATCATATCAGAGATTGTGTGCAGCGGAGGATCATGTTGCTTTCATACATTCCAACGGAGGATCCGGATGCTGATATTCTGACGAAGGCTCTCACCAGGAGCAAATTCGAGTACCACCAAGGCAGGATAGGGGTTGCTGATAACCCATATCTTGTCAAGAGGGAGTGTTGAGATTGCAACAAGATGATGGAGCTTAGTGAAAAGAGTCGCCTTCACTAAGTGGGCCCGCAGGCAAATTATGGCGCAAGTTCTATTTTTGATCCCAGCAGGGATGATCACAGTGTGGGTGACCACAGTATGAGTGATCACAGTGTGGGTGACCACAGTATGAGTGATCATAGTGTGGGCGACCACAATGTGAGTGATCACAGTATGAGTGACCAAAGTCTATTTTTAGACTGGCTGTCAAAATTAGAAAAGTCAAATATTATTGTCTCTCTTATTCTCTTGGAGCACTTCAGGATGAGCTACGGATGTGGTACATGCAGATCCCAGAGGGAAATACGTGGTTACCTATGGGATGACTAATATTTGCATGCAGGACTTCATTTAGAACTCAAGTGAGTTGAGTTTAGTGGACTGGAGGTGCAGTTGATGGAGTTGTGTTCAGTTTAGCTTTGTTAAACTGGTTGTATTTAGTCTAACTGGAAAATAGACTAGAGATGAGTTGGGTGAATTAGTTATTAATTAATTCACAAGTTATTAACTCATAATGAAACTATAGAATACATCAATTAACTCAGTTGCATGTCAGTGCATGTTCAGTTCAGCAGGGACAGGTGTTAGAGGATCAGATTGCTATCAGTTGTGACTATAGTTGTGCATGATGATTTGCACAATCAGAGGGATTGAGTATGCCAATGAATTGGCCAATATCAAGAATTGTAGCCTGTGCTCACGTCCAACACAGTGTGAGTGATTATTTGCAGGTGAAATACGAGTTTGGTAAACCATTCTCATCAGTTCTTGAGCAGGTATTGAGCTGGAGAGGCAGGCAAGCAGTGGAATAGATTTGGAGATCAGATCTGAGCTGTATTGTGTGTAACAGGTGGAGCTGGTACTGGATTGCTTGTGATAAGCATTGTACTTTGTAATGTTACATGTTCTCAATCATTAATATACAGATAGTGTGGGGTTTTTAGCGAGATGCTTTCCCCGGGTTACATACTGTGTTAATGTGTGAATGCTCTTGATGTTTTATTGTTATTGATGCTGCTATATTGATGATCAACGTAGAGGAGCTTATGTATTGTGTATGTATTCCGCAATAGTACATGATCAGGATAATCTCCATTGAATATGTGTTAAATTATTCAAAATTTCTACAAGTAGGGACTTAGAAGGAAAGCAAATTGGATAATTGTTGGCTAGAGTCTGCCTAAGAAGCAGAGAGTTATATTGTACTAGTGCAGTAATTGTTCAGGTTGAACAAGCATTGTATTTTCTTCAAAGATTTTCTAGTTAATGCAATATAGATAGTCGAGGTTTTGAGCGGTCACTTTCCCTAGAAAAATATTGTGTTATGTACGGTTGAAATTCTTCCTTTTCTGCTTAGTGTTTTCATCGATCAATTTTTGTTTCCGCTGATGAGTAGAGTAGATTTAATTCTTTTGTTTTAACATATTACATAAGTAGTTTGAATCTACAAGTAAAAATCTAAATCTACACAGCTTTGTGCTTTAACTGCTCATACCAATGCTTCAACTTTCGGATGGCCTCCTCCAACAATCTTGACTCATCAAACTCAATCTGGTCTCTACATGTTCGAAACTCACTTATGAATCTTTGAATCTTAGCCTTCTCATCCTTGAGGTAAGGCACATACCTCAACAGCTCTAGCAACCTGCTAGTATACTCATCACCTGTCATAGAACCCATATGAAACTCATAAAATTCCTTAGCTTTTTCATCATATTACCTCTCTGATAGATACTTCTTCTTGAAGAGTCTCTCAAACTCATCCCAAATCAACTCTTCTTCTCAAATACCCTTGACATTATTCACATCTTCCACCAAATATTTCCTTTCCCTTTACGACTGAAGGTAGTTATTTTGACTTTCATGTTCTCTGAGTAGTTACGCAATTTGAATCATTTCTTCATCCCAAGAAACCATGCTTCTGCATCTTCTGACTTCTTCATCTCTCCATCGAATGTAGGAGGCTTGACTTTCTTAAACTCCTCAGGCAAGTAATCACTCCTCTTATAAGGATGATGATGATGATGATGATGGTGATGATGGTGATAATATCTCCTAGATGAGGAACTAGAATGGTACCCCTAAATAATGTTAGTGTCAGTCAGTTCTGCCTGCCACCAGTGATCAAATATGCTCTTACAAGGTTTTTTTAGGGGTCTCAAGTTAAATTTTATCATTTCACTAGGTTTTCAAAATAAAATTTGGTCACTAGCTAGTGTGTCTAGGTCTATTGTTTCTCCTTCAAATTTTTCATGTTTCACTCACTGCCATCACTTATTTGGATGTGCCATCATTGAAAAATCATCATTATCATCTCATTCATATCACCATGGTCTTCATTCAGCTCAATGTCACCATTAGGTCATTAGGGTTAGAGTCATCAAAACTGTCATGTCATTCATAAAACTAGCAAATGAAGGAGTAGTGATAGGGTTTTGGTCAAAAGGTTTTGTTCTAAATTGTGATTCATTTCAAAATGATGTAATAGTTCAATGTTCTCAAGCTACATTTGAAAATTCAAAAGTTACATATTTTATTCCAAAAGCAAAGTGAAAATATATGGTGGTCCACCCTACCATTAATAAATTGATTTCTACAAGCTATAAATACCATCTCATTCCACTCCTCTCTTTCACATTCATTGCTAAAGAGTTCTCATTCACCAACAAGTCATTTCCTCAACAATCTCATAGGGGGAAATACTCCAAAGAGTCATCCAAATAGTTTTGTTGCGTTTTCTTAGGAGTTTGTTGCACTTTCCAGAAATTTGTTGTGTTTTCCAGGTTTCGTTGCGTTTTCTCTCGACAAGGCCCTACGCTGCATTTTCATTGTTTCCATAGTGGACTATGTAGAAATTCCCTATACTGGACCCTCTACCCATTTATTCCCATTTCACTTCCCAAAGGTCCCTAACACCCCTACCCATCTCCCTAAATTTCCCAACCCTCTTTCCCCTTCCCTAAACCCTCCATCTTATCCCCTTATCCAAATCCCCTATTTTTCTAATTAGGGTTTTACTTGCACACAATCAAAAAAGAGGAGGAAAGGAAATCCTATAACAAAGGAGGTCAAATCTTGGGATATGAACCACTATGTAGGTTTTAACCCCGTGCAGAAATTACCTGCATATGAATTCTAAAACACAGAAAATAAACAATGCGAGACCATAACACATAAAACACATACACAGAGAGATTTTCCCCTGGATCCCAAAACCAGGACTACCAACTTGATTTTTCATTATCTTCCTTTCAATGTTAAAATACATATTTATACATGTTGAAGCATCCAATACCATGGACCGAAAAACCATCACGTCCAAAACCATGGACCGAAAACCATCACATTCAAAACCATGTGAGAAAATCATGCACAAAACCATAGGTAGGTCTACCCAACCTAATATAGCGTCCAAAAAAAAAAAATCCTAGGGCGCTACCCTAGACCCCGTAGAGGGGGGCTACCTCCCCCCCTCAAACCAGCCTATGACCCCCCCGCTATGCAATGAAGGGGGGGCTCCTCCCCTCCTCTAACCCCCTGATTAACTATGTGGACAAGTCATGGAAAAAATATAACACAACCCAACATTCTCCCACTTGTTGTTTTCTTTCCATAGGGGGCCACAAGAGAGCTTAGTCATTTATCCAGCCCTACAATGACCATTGTTTCTCTACACCAAGAGAACTTCTTAGAGCTCACAGATTTTGTCAATGCATCTGTAGTATTCTTCAAAGTGTCCACCTTTACTAGCAACACCTTTTTATCTTCTATCGTATCCCTCACAAAGTGATACTAAACATCAATGTGCTTTGTCTTTGAATGGTAAGCAGGGTTCTTTGCCAAGAAAATTGCACTTTGGCTGTCACAGTCTATCCTTATAGCTCCCTGTACTAACCTCGTACTTGAACACAATCTCTGCAACCAAACTGCTTCCTTGCTTGCATGAGGGGGTGCCATGTATTCTGCCTCTGTAGTTGATAGTGCCACTACAGATTGTTTCTTACTCATCCAACTGACTGCACCTCCAAATAGGTTAAACACATACCCACTTGTAGATCTTCTTTGATCCAGATCTCCAGCCTAGACCACATCAACAAAGCCACTGATATCCAAAACTCTGTCCAACCCTGGTCTTCCTTGGTAGCACAAACCATAATCACTGGTGCCACGCAAATACCTGAAAACCCACTTCACTGTTGTCCAATGCTCCTTTCCTGGTTTTGACATAAACCTGCTCAATACTCCCACTGCATGTGCAACGTCTGATCTAGTACAGACCTTCGCATACATCAGGCTACTGACTGCACTTGCATATGGAACATGGGACATATCATCTTCCACTTCTTGTGTCTTGGGACACTGTTCAGTAGATAACTTTACACCTACAGGACTAGGAACCTTCACCAGTTTACTATCCTGCATATTAAACTTCTACAATATTGTCTCGACATACTTCCTCTGGTTTAACCAGATCTTCCTCTTTGCCCGATCTCTTTTAATTTCCATGCCCAAAATATAGTTTGCAGCACAAAGATCTTTCATGTCGAATTTGGAGGACAATTGGGTCTTCAAATCCTGGATAATTTTTTGGTCATTTCCAACCAACAACATATCATCCACATACAAGACTAGATAAATAACACGATCACCAATTAATTTAAAATACACACAGTGATCTGCTTTGCTTCTGGTGAAACCAAGTCCTCGTATAAATGTATCAAATTTCTGATACCACATCCTTGGTGAATGTTTTAACCCATACAGAGACATCTTTAATTTGCATACCAGTTCTTTCTTACCCTTCACCGCAAATCCTTCAGGTTGCTTCATGTAGATCTCCTCTTCCAGATCCCCATTAAGAAATGTTGCCTTCACATCCATCTGTTCTACCTCAAAATCAAAAGCAGTAGCAACAGATAAAAGTAATCTAATAGAAGCTACCTTGGCAATAGGAGAAAAAAAATCACCAAAATCAATTCCCAACACCTGGGAATAACCTTTTGCTACCAACCAAACTTTGTATTTCTCCACCTTTCCTTTTGCATTTGTCTTCTTCTTGAACACCCATTTGCTAACAATGGGTTTCCTTCCAGCCGGCAACTCCACCAGATCCCATACCTCATTTTTATGAAAAGATGCCATTTCATCAACCATGGTCTCTTTCTAGAGTTTGCCATCCTCTGAATCTACTAATTCCTTCACAGTTATGGGATCATCATCAGTAATAGATAAAGAAAAATATGAACAGAAAGGGGTTGCTGATAACCCATATCTTGTCAAGAGGGAGTGTTGAGATTGCAACAAGATGATGGAGCTTAGTGAAAAGAGTCGCCTTCACTAAGTGGGCCCGCAGGCAAATTATGGCGCAAGTTCTATTTTTGATCCCAGCAGGGATGATCACAGTGTGGGTGACCACAGTATGAGTGATCACAGTGTGGGTGACCACAGTATGAGTGATCATAGTGTGGGCGACCACAATGTGAGTGATCACAGTATGAGTGACCAAAGTCTATTTTTAGACTGGCTGTCAAAATTAGAAAAGTCAAATATTATTGTCTCTCTTATTCTCTTGGAGCACTTCAGGATGAGCTACGGATGTGGTACATGCAGATCCCAGAGGGAAATACGTGGTTACCTATGGGATGACTAATATTTGCATGCAGGACTTCATTTAGAACTCAAGTGAGTTGAGTTTAGTGGACTGGAGGTGCAGTTGATGGAGTTGTGTTCAGTTTAGCTTTGTTAAACTGGTTGTATTTAGTCTAACTGGAAAATAGACTAGAGATGAGTTGGGTGAATTAGTTATTAATTAATTCACAAGTTATTAACTCATAATGAAACTCTAGAATACATCAATTAACTCAGTTGCATGTCAGTGCATGTTCAGTTCAGCAGGGACAGGTGTTAGAGGATCAGATTGCTATCAGTTGTGACTATAGTTGTGCATGATGATTTGCACAATCAGAGGGATTGAGTATGCCAATGAATTGGCCAATATCAAGAATTGTAGCCTGTGCTCACGTCCAACACAGTGTGAGTGATTATTTGCAGGTGAAATACGAGTTTGGTAAACCATTCTCATCAGTTCTTGAGCAGGTATTGAGCTGGAGAGGCAAGCAAGCAGTGGAATAGATTTGGAGATCAGATCTGAGCTGTATTGTGTGTAACAGGTGGAGCTGGTACTGGATTGCTTGTGATAAGCATTGTACTTTGTAATGTTACATGTTCTCAATCATTAATATACAGATAGTGTGGGGTTTTTAGCGAGATGCTTTCCCCGGGTTACATACTGTGTTAATGTGTGAATGCTCTTAATGTTTTATTGTTATTGATGCTGCTATATTGATGATCAACGTAGAGGAGCTTATGTATTGTGTATGTATTCCGCAATAGTACATGATCAGGATAATCTCCATTGAATATGTGTTAAATTATTCAAAATTTCTACAAGTAGGGACTTAGAAGGAAAGCAAATTGGATAATTGTTGGCTAGAGTCTGCCTAAGAAGCAGAGAGTTATATTGTACTAGTGCAGTAATTGTTCAGGTTGAACAAGCATTGTATTTTCTTCAAAGATTTTCTAGTTAATGCAATATAGATAGTCGAGGTTTTGAGCGGTCACTTTCCCTAGAAAAATATTGTGTTATGTACGGTTGAAATTCTTCCTTTTCTGCTTAGTGTTTTCATCGATCAATTTTTGTTTCCGCTGATGAGTAGAGTAGATTTAATTCTTTTGTTTTAACATATTACATAAGTAGTTTGAATCTACAAGTAAAAATCTAAATCTACACAGCTTTGTGCTTTAACTGCTCATACCAATGCTTCAACTTTCGGATGGCCTCCTCCAACAATCTTGACTCATCAAACTCAATCTGGTCTCTACATGTTCGAAACTCACTTATGAATCTTTGAATCTTAGCCTTCTCATCCTTGAGGTAAGGCACATACCTCAACAGCTCTAGCAACCTGCTAGTATACTCATCACCTGTCATAGAACCCATATGAAACTCATAAAATTCCTTAGCTTTTTCATCATATTACCTCTCTGATAGATACTTCTTCTTGAAGAGTCTCTCAAACTCATCCCAAATCAACTCTTCTTCTCAAATACCCTTGACATTATTCACATCTTCCACCAAATATTTCCTTTCCCTTTACGACTGAAGGTAGTTATTTTGACTTTCATGTTCTCTGAGTAGTTACGCAATTTGAATCATTTCTTCATCCCAAGAAACCATGCTTCTGCATCTTCTGACTTCTTCATCTCTCCATCGAATGTAGGAGGCTTGACTTTCTTAAACTCCTCAGGCAAGTAATCACTCCTCTTATAAGGATGATGATGATGATGATGATGGTGATGATGGTGATAATATCTCCTAGATGAGGAACTAGAATGGTACCCCTAAATAATGTTAGTGTCAGTCAGTTCTGCCTGCCACCAGTGATCAAATATGCTCTTACAAGGTTTTTTTAGGGGTCTCAAGTTAAATTTTATCATTTCACTAGGTTTTCAAAATAAAATTTGGTCACTAGCTAGTGTGTCTAGGTCTATTGTTTCTCCTTCAAATTTTTCATGTTTCACTCACTGCCATCACTTATTTGGATGTGCCATCATTGAAAAATCATCATTATCATCTCATTCATATCACCATGGTCTTCATTCAGCTCAATGTCACCATTAGGTCATTAGGGTTAGAGTCATCAAAACTGTCATGTCATTCATAAAACTAGCAAATGAAGGAGTAGTGATAGGGTTTTGGTCAAAAGGTTTTGTTCTAAATTGTGATTCATTTCAAAATGATGTAATAGTTCAATGTTCTCAAGCTACATTTGAAAATTCAAAAGTTACATATTTTATTCCAAAAGCAAAGTGAAAATATATGGTGGTCCACCCTACCATTAATAAATTGATTTCTACAAGCTATAAATACCATCTCATTCCACTCCTCTCTTTCACATTCATTGCTAAAGAGTTCTCATTCACCAACAAGTCATTTCCTCAACAATCTCATAGGGGGAAATACTCCAAAGAGTCATCCAAATAGTTTTGTTGCGTTTTCTTAGGAGTTTGTTGCACTTTCCAGAAATTTGTTGTGTTTTCCAGGTTTCGTTGCGTTTTCTCTCGACAAGGCCCTACGCTGCATTTTCATTGTTTCCATAGTGGACTATGTAGAAATTCCCTATACTGGACCCTCTACCCATTTATTCCCATTTCACTTCCCAAAGGTCCCTAACACCCCTACCCATCTCCCTAAATTTCCCAACCCTCTTTCCCCTTCCCTAAACCCTCCATCTTATCCCCTTATCCAAATCCCCTATTTTTCTAATTAGGGTTTTACTTGCACACAATCAAAAAAGAGGAGGAAAGGAAATCCTATAACAAAGGAGGTCAAATCTTGGGATATGAACCACTATGTAGGTTTTAACCCCGTGCAGAAATTACCTGCATATGAATTCTAAAACACAGAAAATAAACAATGCGAGACCATAACACATAAAACACATACACAGAGAGATTTTCCCCTGGATCCCAAAACCAGGACTACCAACTTGATTTTTCATTATCTTCCTTTCAATGTTAAAATACATATTTATACATGTTGAAGCATCCAATACCATGGACCGAAAAACCATCACGTCCAAAACCATGGACCGAAAACCATCACATTCAAAACCATGTGAGAAAATCATGCACAAAACCATAGGTAGGTCTACCCAACCTAATATAGCGTCCAAAAAAAAAAAATCCTAGGGCGCTACCCTAGACCCCGTAGAGGGGGGCTACCTCCCCCCCTCAAACCAGCCTATGACCCCCCCGCTATGCAATGAAGGGGGGGCTCCTCCCCTCCTCTAACCCCCTGATTAACTATGTGGACAAGTCGTGGAAAAAATATAACACAACCCAACATTCTCCCACTTGTTGTTTTCTTTCCATAGGGGGCCACAAGAGAGCTTAGTCATTTATCCAGCCCTACAATGACCATTGTTTCTCTACACCAAGAGAACTTCTTAGAGCTCACAGATTTTGTCAATGCATCTGTAGTATTCTTCAAAGTGTCCACCTTTACTAGCAACACCTTTTTATCTTCTATCGTATCCCTCACAAAGTGATACTAAACATCAATGTGCTTTGTCTTTGAATGGTAAGCAGGGTTCTTTGCCAAGAAAATTGCACTTTGGCTGTCACAGTCTATCCTTATAGCTCCCTGTACTAACCTCGTACTTGAACACAATCTCTGCAACCAAACTGCTTCCTTGCTTGCATGAGGGGGTGCCATGTATTCTGCCTCTGTAGTTGATAGTGCCACTACAGATTGTTTCTTACTCATCCAACTGACTGCACCTCCAAATAGGTTAAACACATACCCACTTGTAGATCTTCTTTGATCCAGATCTCCAGCCTAGACCACATCAACAAAGCCACTGATATCCAAAACTCTGTCCAACCCTGGTCTTCCTTGGTAGCACAAACCATAATCACTGGTGCCACGCAAATACCTGAAAACCCACTTCACTGTTGTCTAATGCTCCTTTCCTGGTTTTGACATAAACCTGCTCAATACTCCCACTGCATGTGCAACGTCTGATCTAGTACAGACCTTCGCATACATCAGGCTACTGACTGCACTTGCATATGGAACATGGGACATATCATCTTCCACTTCTTGTGCCTTGGGACACTGTTCAGTAGATAACTTTACACCTACAGGACTAGGAACCTTCACCAGTTTACTATCCTGCATATTAAACTTCTACAATATTGTCTCGACATACTTCCTCTGGTTTAACCAGATCTTCCTCTTTGCCCGATCTCTTTTAATTTCCATGCCCAAAATATAGTTTGCAGCACAAAGATCTTTCATGTCGAATTTGGAGGACAATTGGGTCTTCAAATCCTGGATAATTTTTTGGTCATTTCCAACCAACAACATATCATCCACATACAAGACTAGATAAATAACACGATCACCAATTAATTTAAAATACACACAGTGATCTGCTTTGCTTCTGGTGAAACCAAGTCCTCGTATAAATGTATCAAATTTCTGATACCACATCCTTGGTGATTGTTTTAACCCATACAGAGACATCTTTAATTTGCATACCAGTTCTTTCTTACCCTTCACCGCAAATCCTTCAGGTTGCTTCATGTAGATCTCCTCTTCCAGATCCCCATTAAGAAATGTTGCCTTCACATCCATCTGTTCTACCTCAAAATCAAAAGCAGTAGCAACAGATAAAAGTAATCTAATAGAAGCTACCTTGGCAATAGGAGAAAAAAAATCACCAAAATCAATTCCCAACACCTGGGAATAACCTTTTGCTACCAACCAAACTTTGTATTTCTCCACCTTTCCTTTTGCATTTGTCTTCTTCTTGAACACCCATTTGCTAACAATGGGTTTCCTTCCAGCCGGCAACTCCACCAGATCCCATACCTCATTTTTATGAAAAGATGCCATTTCATCAACCATGGTCTCTTTCTAGAGTTTGCCATCCTCTGAATCTACTAATTCCTTCACAGTTCTGGGATCATCATCAGTAATAGATAAAGAAAAATATGAACAGAAAGCATATGGACTATACCTTTCTGGCTGCCTTCTTTCTCAAACTGATCTTCTCACACCCGGAGTTTGTGGCTCTTCAGCTTCTGATTCCTCCTCTGCTGTAGAGTCTGATTCTTCCTCCTTAAGCTCAAACTCTATCTTCTCAGGTTCCTTTGGTTGGACTTCATGTTTAATAACATCTTTTACCTCTCTGAACACCACATCTCAGTTGTACACAACCTTCCTTGTTACTGGGTTCCAAAGCTTATAACCCTTTAAACCATCCTTATACCCAATGAAGATGCACTTTTCAGATTTACTATCCAACTTGGTTCGTTTCTCCTTTGGAACATGTACATATGCATCACATCCAAATACCCTCAGATGTGAAAGAGAGGGTTTCTTACTAGTCCATACCTCTTGTGGAGCCTTATCCTCCAACGCTGATGAAGGTGATCTATTGACCAGGTAACATATTGTCTCCACTGCCTCTGCCTAGAATTCTTGTCCTAACCCGACACCACTGAGCATGCTTCTTTCCCTTTCCATCAATGTCTTGTTCATTCTTTCTGCAACTCCATTTTGCTAAGGTGTATATTGAGTAGTCTTTTGTCGTGCTATACCACACTTCTTACAGAATTCTTCAAATTCCTTACTGCAAAACTCTCCACTATTATCTGTCCTCGGCACCTTTATCTTCTTCTCTGTCTGGTTTTCCACCAGAGCCTTAAATTATTTAAACCTATCAGAGACTTTAGATTTCTTCTTAAGGAAATATATCCATGTATTCCTTGAGAATTCATCTATAAATAATACATAGTACATAGACTTACCAGTGATGGAACCTTCACAGGTCCAAACACATCACTATGCACAAGCTCTAATATTTGTTTCACCCTCTTACCACTAGAGGGGAAACTCACACAATTCTGCTTCCCATATACACAATTTTCACAGAAATCAAAATCCAGAGAGCTATTATCCATGCCTTCTACCATACCTTTACCATGAAGTATTCGAACGCCCTACTCTCCAATATGTCCAAGCCTTTTATGCCACAGCATGGTCTTCTCTCCAGTGACCATTAGATTTTCTGCTCCACTTTCAGGAACCACAGAATTGCTACACCCATCAACAACAATGCTACCTTGCAGCTTGTACAGAGTTCCAATCCAAACTCCCTGCATCAATAGCAGTGCTCCCCAAACCATCTTGCAGGTATCCTTCTCAAACACTATTTTTATAGCTGCATCATCCAGCTTGCTTACAGAAATCAGATTTCTCGCCAATGCAGGAATATGTAGAACACCTGGAAGT
Organism: Pinus tabuliformis; assembly: GCA_031772625.1. Classification (NCBI taxonomy): domain Eukaryota; kingdom Viridiplantae; phylum Streptophyta; class Pinopsida; order Pinales; family Pinaceae; genus Pinus; species Pinus tabuliformis. The sequence goes on along the minus strand of CM062810.1, from coordinate 122,203,054 downwards.
GTTCTAACCCTTCCAACTTGCAACTTCAACTTTACTTTTCCGCGACCAATGATTCTAGCCTTCCTATCATCCCCTAAGAAGACATCACCACCATCGTATTTCTGATACTCGCAGAACCACTCTCTATTGGGAGTGAAGTGAAAGGATGCACTTGAGTCAATCAACCATGCCTCATGATCTACATGTGTACTTGAAGAAGCCAAGTACACATCCCCACCTTCATCTGAGGTGGTTTTCGCCTCTGCAGAAGGAGCATCATCAGATCCCTTTCCTTTGTTAGGAGCTTTAGATTTACAGTCCCTTTTGTAGTGCCCTTCCTTTTTGCATTTGTCGCACACCACCTTTACAGGTTTTCCTGGAGATTTAGATCTCCCTCTAGATTTAGATCTCCCACTCGATGACTTATTTTTGTTTCTGTTCTGGGACTGTCATCGTACAGACAAGGCATCACCATTCTGGCTCTCCATATTTTTCCGTCTCATCTCCTCCATCAGCAAGGATGAGATTATTTCTTCAAACTGCAAGTTAGTTGCATTGCTACCTATTGCAATAACCAGACTATCCCACGAATCTGGCAGAGAACACAACAAACTAATGCACTTATCTTCATCTGAAAATTTGATATCAACAGACAATAACTGACTTACCATAGTATTAAACGCATTCATATGCTCTGTCACTGAGTCTCCATATTTCATCCTCAGGTTATATAGCTTTTTCCGTAGGAACAGTTTATTCACCAGAGACTTAGATTGGTACAAAGTCCCTAACTTGTCCCACAAAGCCTTCACCGTAGTTTCCCTTGATACATTCAGCAATACTGAATCTGAGACACACAATTATATTGTGCTCTTTGCCTTCCGATCCAACTTCTTCCATTCTTCATCAGACACTCCCGTTGGTTTAGTACCCAGATCTATCATGATCCACTGATCTTTATCCACCAACATATCCTCCATATTGAGTTTCCAAAACTCAAAACTTTGACCATTAAATTTCTTGATCTCTATCTTTCCACTACTCGCCATCTTCTTTCACCACCAGAATCAATCCCGCAGATCTCCCACTAAATGGGGTATACCATAGGCCCGAGCGAAACCCCTCAGCAACAAAAGCATCCCCTTGAAGCCAAAACAGCTCTGATACCAAATGTAGGTTTTAACCACGTACAAAAATTACTTGCATACGAATTCTAAAAGACCGAAAATAAATAATGTGAGAGCATAACACATATACGCAGAGATTTTCCCCTGGATCCCAAAACCAGGACTACCAACTCGATTTTTCATTATGTTCCTTTCAATGTTACAATACATATTTATACATGTCGAAGCATCCAATACCATGGACCGAAAAACCATCGCGTCCAAAACGATGGACCGAAAACCATCACGTCCAAAACCATGTGCGAAAATCATGCACAAAACCATAAGAAGGTCTGCCCAACCTAATATAGGGTCCAAAAAAAAAATTCTCAAGGCGCTACCCCAGACCCCGTAGAGGGGAGCTTCTTGCTCCTCTCAAAACCCCTGTGACCCCCCCGCTGTGCAATCGGTGCAACTAAGGGGGGGCTTCGTCCCCCCCTCTAACCCCCCTGTTGACTATGTGGGCTAGTCGTTGAAAGAATATAACACAACCAAACACACTAAACACTGAGGAACTAATTTCTTCCCCACTATCCAAGCAGTTCTTTAAGAATGTAGAGTGTTTAGGGTTTTGTGAGTTAGTTCAAAGAGTCAAATACCATGACAAACTGACTAGTTTGTTTGCCACTCATTTGAGGGTAGATAAGGTCACTATTGCAGGTGTTACTTTCATTATTTCAACTAAAATCATCATAGTAGCCACAGGGATACCCAACAATCAAGAAAAATGGTTTAAGAACTTAGATTTGGGTCTGCAAAACTGTCAACCTTTCATCAAAGGCCACTACAGACACAACATTAAGAAGGTCTTTCCTTTTACACAACTCCTTGAGAAATTTGCTCCATTAATGAGGGTTATAATGAAATACTTTACATGTGAAGGAAGATTCTCAAGATTGTACAAATACCATGTCAGATTTCTCATGCATTTCACAGGGGTAAAGCCACTAAACCTAGCCTACCTCTACAAAACTTTGGCTAAGATGCAGAGAAGGTGCAGCATAGACAGAGTGACCATGAAAAATCCTTTTTCACCATGCCCTCATCAAGATTATTTTATTGCATCAGATGGCTCAAAATAACATCACTTGGCAGATATTTATTCAACCAGATGTCTTGTTGTCTTAACTAGTCAATCTACAAGCCCAAGTACACCATCAACACCATCTAAACATGTGAAGAGTGGCTCATCTAGCAGACCTGCAGTTGAGAGGATACCTTGGCCTCAAGTGACTCAGACATATCAAAAAGGAAGGAGGCTTGTGTTTACTCCACATTTTTATGGAAGGGGCCAAGCTTACATTAGCAACAGCAAAGAAGGGATCACAATCACAGCATGAAGCACCATTGCAAGATGAGGAACCATTTCATCTTGACATTGTCATGGTTGACTTGAAGGTTAATGAGGAGCATAAGAAAATGGAGCAGGTCATCATGGAGAAATATGTTGAGATAGAAAAGCTCAAGGACAGTTTATCAAAGGCAAACTTCATGATTTCATTCTTAGAGCAGGAGAATCAGCAATTGAAGGTAAAGTAGCTACTTTTGGAAAAGTATGAGGTTGATGTTGGCAAAGAGGATATAAAGGGAAAAGTAGTGATGGATGTAGAGGATTCAGATGAACATCAGGATCAGGTGACAAGGAAAAGACCAAGGACTAGAGGCCTCAAAAGAGCACTTCAGCAACAAAGAGAGCAGATGACTTCAGTTGACCTAATTGCAGTAGAAATCAATGAGAATAGAGAATTTTGGCTTGACAAGGTGAATTGTCATTTGGAGAAGCTTCTCAAGAGGGCTAACAAAGACAACAGGCTACAAAGACACATGGTTGCTCATTATTACACAAGAAATCAGGTTGCTAGGGTTAAGGTCAAGCAGTTGAAAGAGAAACTCAATGAAACCCTAATCAAGAAAAAAGGGAAGGTAAAGTTGGATTTGCTTGCTAATGCCTCCCTCATAGCATAGTATGGTACCCAAGGACTTCATAAACCAACTTTGAGAAGTTTTGGAAAAAAATTGGTTTTTTTATGAATTTTTGCACATTTTGACACAGTTATGGAAACAAAATTGCAGCATGCTCCACGTTGTTCTTTTGTTAGGGAGCTCCAAATCACTTTTTGTTTACATATATGGATTTGGCATGGTTTATACATCACATTTGGCCTAAGGGAAGCATACTTTTAGCAGGTTTTGACAGGTGAAAATGCCCAAAAACCACCTAAAAACCACCTTTCTGCCACCCTGTTGAAGACCACGCTGTGTTTCTGAGAGTACCTGTGGGAGAATGAATTTTTGAGGGGATAGAAGTGACCTTTTTCAGCTCCTGAAGAATCCATCATGTAGCAGACATCCATAGATTTCCAATGAGCCATCAAGATCAGAATTTGGACTTTAGGAAGGCCTTCAAAAACCAGTTCTCCCAAATTCGCTGCGTATTCTCCAGGTTCGTTGCGTTCTTGGTTGATTTCGCTACGTTTTTGCCTGTGATAGCTTTTATTCATTTTTATCGGTTGGATTCAATTTTTTATGGTGAAATTGATTAACCTTGATGTAATTATGATGTAATGATGAGTAAATAGTCTTGTTAAATTTGTTTTATGTAAAGTTAGGCTTCATTAATGAGAGTGGTTTGAGGCAAAGTTTAATTCGAGGACTTGTTTTAACCTCCCTAGACATTAGGGTTTGGTTGGAACACCTCATGTAGAAGTTCCTAGACTCATGGATTCGACCCCTAAGAGCAGGGAGATATTATTTTAGTTTATATGTATCATTTTCTCTATCATAGAACAGGTTGGACATCAGAGAAGAGAACCCTTGTATCTTGTACTTGGAAATTTTATTCAGGAAATCAAAGGAGCAGTTTGCAACTATTATCTAGAAATTCATATGTAGTGAGTTTGTGATGATGTATTTTCTTAGTTTCAGTTTTATTTGAATGATATACATCTCTACTTTCATATCTTATTTCTTCAGTGGTTTTCCTTAAAGTTTATAAACAAAATTCTTTGCATAAAGCTATGTTTTTATGGGAATATCATTTTGTGTAATTTTCCTTCTAACTTAATGAATTCATGTGCTCATGCTCATACACCTTTTTATTCTTCCAAGCAGTACACTACATCGTCAAACCCTAAAGCCATCACAAAATTATTGCTACCTGTCAGGCCAGGCAGTAACTCCATTAAGCAAAAACTTATTCGTATATTCTATTCCATTAGATAGGTCTATTGTATACATGAGGGAGAGACTGTTCAGTTCATCTCCCGATGACTGTTCATATTTCTCATTTATTTATTTACATATATTTACCCAATCACAAGGATTAGGTGTCAACATTCCCCCCCTTAATCTGAAGGGATGTTGGTGAGTCCAAGCATCATTCTGAATCGTTAAAGCTTTTCTCTTCCAAGCGCTTTGGTGAAGATTTCTGTAATTTGCTCATTTGTGGAACAATGATGGAGATGGATTGTCTTGGCCTCAACATGATGTCGAATAAGATGATATCTAGTATTTATGTGCTTTGTTCGATCATGGAACTTTGGGTTCTTGGCCAACTTTATTGCAGAGGTATTGTCAATCATGAGTGGAGTTGATTGTATTTGTTTTACCTGCAAATATTCAAGAATTTTCCTGAGCCACACAATTTCTTTTGTTGCTTCAGCTGCTGCTACGTATTCTGCTTATGTTGTGGAATCTGCTAGAACTGATTGTTTGCTTGATCTCCAGGAGACATCTCCTGATCCAAGACTCATAGTATATCCTGAAGTTGATACTACAGTTTCCTTGTCTCCATCGAAGTCTAAATCAGAGTATCCAATCAAGTTGAAGTCGTCTACCTGTGTATACTTGATTCCAAAGTCTTGAGTTCCCTTCAAGTACCTTAGAACCTTTTTGCAGCAGACCAATGTCCCTCACAAGGATTTTGCATAAACCTGGAGAGGATTCCAACAGCAAACGAAATGTCTGGTCTGATAGTAGTTAGGTAGTTGAGACTTCCTACAAGCTGTCTATACTTTGTTGCATCCTAAAATTCTTTTCCTTCAATAGATGTGAGCTTTAAGTTTTGTTCCATTGGAGTAGTAAGAGGATTGCACTCTGTCATGCCGAACCTGTTCAACAAATCTCCAATGTATTTCTTTTGAGAAAGAAATATGGACTTTGGATGTTGGGTTACTTCAATGCCAAGATAGTAATGAACATAGCCCAAATCAGTCATTTCAAAACTTTTCCCCAATTCCTTCTTTATGGATGCAATGTAGCTTTCATTGTTCCCTGTCATCAAAAGATCATCTACATAGACCACAAGATATACAACTGTTTTGTCAACTTTCTTGACAAATAAAGTTGCATCATCAAGATAAAAATGTTTGAAATTGAGTTTCAGAAGATGCTCAGTTAGTTTTTCATACCAGGCTCACGGTGCTTGTTTGAGGCCATACAAGGACTTCACAAGTTTGCATACTTTATGTTCATGTCCTTTCACAGCAAATCCTTCAGGCTGGGACATAAAAACATTCTCTTTTAGATCTCCATTCAAGAAAGCAGTTTTTACATCCATTTGATGGACTTTCCAACCATTCTGAGCTGCTAGTGTAAAGAGTGTCCGAATGGTAGCCCATTTTGTTGTGGGGGAAAAAGTCTCCTCATAATCGACCCCTTCCTTCTGTGAAAAACCTTTTGCCACAAGCCTAGCTTTGTGCTTGTCAAGTGAGCCATCAAATTTATACTTGTTCTTGTAGACCCGCTTGCAGCCAATTGGTTTGGTTCCTAATGGAGGATCAACCAGCTTCCAAGTGCCATTCTTTATGAGGGCATCATACTCCTTTTGCATTGATTCTTTCCATTCATCATGAGAAGCAGCTTCTTTGAAGGAATTTGGTTCAAAATCTGTAGACAAGTTCAATTCACAATCATAAGAAACATCCATATCAACGGGTGAATTAGAGTCATCTACATCACCTCCATTTTGCCGGTTTGAATTTCTAGTTCCTGTCTTTCCAACTTCATTAGGATGAACACTTTCAAGTGTCTTTGTCAGCCACTTTGGGGGACCTTTCTGAGATGGTCCAGGCTGCTCCATTGATTGAGTTGGGACTGAATCAAGATTGAGTCTCCCAATTCTATCAATTACATCACTTAAAGCATCATCCGTTGTTGTAGTTTCATGCGGGGGAGAGTGTTCTTCAGAAGAAGATTCCACATGTTGATATAGTATAGGAATCCCCCCTTCAAGATGTGGAATCTGATTATCAAATTCTTGAAATGATTTTGCTTTTGTGAATCTATCCAAGCGATCAAGTTGTCGCTCAACAACATTGTCAGTTTTGGATGAGTCAAGAAAAATTACATCTCTAGATACAACAAACTTCTTATTTACTTCATCATAGAGGTGGTATGCTTTGGAGGTGTTTGAGTACCCCAGGAAGATACACTTACGACTTCTAGCACCAATTTTGTTTCTATGTACCTTTGGTATCAAGGCATAACAGGTGGAACCAAAGACCCTAAGATGCTTTACCGAAGGAACATGTCCATACCACATTTCATATGGAGTCTTGTTTCTTATAGCATTAGATGGACATCTATTCTTTATATATGCAGCACATAGAACAACATCAGCCCAAAACATTATCTTTACATTTTTGAAGAAAAGCATGGATCGTACCATATTTAAGATTGTCCTATTCATTCTTTCAGCTACACCATTCTGTTGGGGATTATAAGGCACAGTTGTTTGATGTTTGATCCCATGTTGGCGAAGATATTTTTCAAATTCATTTGATGTGTATTATTTTCGATTATCAGTGTGAATAGACCCAATATGAGATTGTGCATCATTTTCAATCCATTTATGAAAATTCTTGAATGTTTGAAAAGCATCAGATTTGTTCTTCAATAAATAAACCCAACACATTCTGGTGTAGTCATCAATAAATGTCATGATATATTTATTTCCATTTGCAAAAGGAACAGGCATTGGACCACATAAATCTGAATGAATGAGTTCAAGTTTCGTATGTGCTCTTGAATGTGAATCATGAAAAGACTGTTTTCTATACTTTCCTAGAATGCAAGCATCACATTGCTTAAGTTTCCTAGGAATTGTAGGCAAACCAGCAACACCATTTTTCTTCAACAAGCGAAGACTGTCATAGTTCAAATGTCCAAATCTAGCATGCCATAATAAACTTGATGGAAGTGTACCTTCTTCATGATGAGAAATGTATGAGAAATGTTGTGTATGAGTAGAGGTTCCTTGCAGTTTGAGAAGCCTTTCTTCTTTTATTCCCCTCATGACAAGTGAGTGGTCAGATGCTTTTCTTACCTCAAGCTTGCCATCAAACATATGAATGGAGTGACCTTGCTGGCGGATGTGGACCAAGGACAGCAAGTTTCTCTTGAGCTGTGGGAGATATAGAACATGATCCAAAAGAAAGTCTGGAAGACCAGGCAGTTTAAGCCTGATTGTGCCAAGCCCTGATGGCTTGATTTTTGATTGATCTGCAAAGTATACTGCTCCATCAACATTGCCAGTGAAATATTCAAAAAAATCTTTCTATGAGTCATGTGGCAGTTTGCTCCTGAATCAAGCAACCAATCATTTTTCCAGGAAGCAAGTGAGGCATTAAATAAATCTTCGTTTACTCCGATATTACATTGTGCCGCAACATAGTAAGTGGATTCAGGTGCTTTACCTTTGTCTGAATCATCAGTTTTACCTTTCTGTTGGTTTCTTTTCTGCTCAATTTTGTCCCATGGCAGTTTGCATGTAGAGGCATCATGTGATCCATTTCTTTTGCACCAAATGCGGTGCAAATCTGCCTTCTCTCCTTGAGAATGTCTGCCCCCTTGCCTCTGAAATATCTTCCTCTTCCTCTTCATCCACCTCTTCCTCTTGTAGAATCTTGAGCAGGATGCTTTTCTTTATGAGCAAGGCACACAACCTCTTCAGAAGATTCAGGGGTTGTCTTCTTTCCAAAAGCTTTCTCTCTTTCAGCAAACTTTTTCACAAGAGAGTCAAAGGTTATATCTTTGAGATTTTCATTTGCTTGCAATGACTCAAGATAATTGGAGTAAGTAGGATAAAGTGCCTTGAGAAAAGTGATAAGAGGAATATCGAATTCAACCTTAGCGGGTTTAATATCATTCATTATAGATTTTACTTCAGATGCAAGAGCAAGAGGATCATTATTTTGCAGTTCAAGAGTGAAGAGTTTAATCATGAGTTGGACAACTTCAAGTGCAGAATGTGAGTCATAGAGTTCTTTGAGCTTTTGTGAGGCTTCAAAGGCAGTTGAATATGACGACATATGGTGACTCACCTCTTCATTTACAGATGCTGCGATTAATGCATAAGCTTTGTTGTTCTTGTTTTCCCAAATGACAAGCTCTTTGTCTGAGGTAGGCTGCACTGGGTCATTGTCTCCTTCTCCGACACACACTCCTTTCCACAACTCATTGAAAATGAGGGTGTGTTTTATCATCCGGGACCATTCAAGATAGTTCTCCTTGCCAGTGAGGACTATTCCCACCATGGATATGATTGAATGCATTCTGTAAAAAAAATATTTCTGCTGATAGAAAAATACTTCTGCTAGCAAAAAAATATGTGTATTATAAAAAAAATACTTCTGCTAGCAAAGAGCAAAACTATATTTTATCCTTATAGAATATCACCATTTGTATTTTCAACCTTATTTCATACGATATATCAAGCATCCATGCCCTTGAAAAAAAGGAACTGCTCACTGCACCATTATCAATATATTGTATTCCTTAAATCCATAATGACTAATAAAATAAGGAAAACATCTTCACAGTCTCAACATTTAGCACACAAAGATAAACTATTACTCCTTTAACCTTAATGCCTCTGCGCTGATACAATCATAAAAAACTGTGGTGAAAATTACAGAAATATGGCCAAAACAAAGCGTGTGTCCCATCCATACCCACGCATAGCCATGCTGTCTCCCCACCTGTTGCCAACCAACAAATCACACAGCGTATTCTGCAAAATTAATATTATTCAACCAAAAGGGCACAGAGGATTATTGATAGGCACAACTCTCAACATTGCATAAAAATATGAACCGATTTTTTTTGTTTAGGAGTTCAACACGCAGGAGCGGCAGAAAATACGGAGGCTTTCGGGCAATAACCTATCAAGCATCTCCCCTTTGACCTCAAATCACACCATTTCCGCAGGCCCTCATTGAAAAACTATATGCGTATTAACAATATTGTAACAGCGTTCAATGGAGTAGTGTACTTTTCCACCGGAGCAACGTACTTTTCCACCGGAGCAACGTTCTTCAATGTGACAGCTTTCTTTTCCTCCATGTGACAACATTCAATAGAACAGGGTACATATTGCAGGTAAAGGAGTGCATTGGTTGATATTGCAAACCGTATAGATGTGCATGAAAAGCCAAAACAGAGCAACTTGAAAGGAAATCAAAACCCAAGCGATGTCAATGGAAAGCCAAACCCAAGTGATGTGATTGAAACGCAAAGTATGCAAGTAATGTCAGACAGAGAGCGCATGTACAGAGAGCGCAGGTAATGTCAAACAGAGAGCGCAGGTATAGAGAGCGCAAGTAAACAGTCAATGAATTATATGGAGAGCAGAGGAGCAAACTAGGGAGTTACAAAGACATAAAGGCTAAAAAAAGGAGCTGGCTCTGATACCATGTCAGGCTAGGCAGTAACTCCATTAAGCAAAAACTGATTCATATATTCTATTCCATCAGATAGGTCTATTATATACATGAGGGAGAGACTGTTCAGTTCATCTCTCGATGACTGTTCATATTTCTCATTTATTTATTTACATATATTTACCCAATCACAAGGATTAGGTGTCAACACTACCTTGCTCCTCTATATCTTTGTTGATGTAACCATTTGATCTTTTGACCTAGCTACCTAGTTTTCATCCCTTATCCAACATCAAAACCCTAAAAAATCAAAACCCTACCTGAGCCTAACATATTTTCCCATTACAATCATCATTGGTTGTGAATTCATAGGGAGATCCCTCTCTGGTTTAGCAAGGCAAGCGACTAAGCCCTAAGTGGTTTGAGGTTACCTCCTTCGATTTCCCTTCTTAGCCTTAGGATATTGTGGAGGATAACACATACCAGTCCTCCTATCAGGTTTATCCAGTGATATGTTTCCTCTAACTATATCCCCTTTATGCAACTTGTATCTGAACCAATACTTGCTACCATAGGCTCCATTATTTTTCTCTTCCTTCTCTTGACTAATCCTCAATTGTCCTTATCTCTACAAATTTGACAAGCTATAAAGAATCACTGCATTGACTTCTGCCTACTTTTCCTAAGCCCTTGCAAGTCTTTGCTGAGCCTCACCCAACCTATCATTATCTTCTTTAAAACAACTTATCTATTCCCTTAGACACCTTAATGTATCTGTTATACCAGGAGAATACTCATCTCCTTATTACCCAACTGATTTGTAGGGAGACTCATGGGAACTCAAGTCTACCATTTTGCTCGTCATCTTTGATTCTCTTCTTCCTGCAAGTAGGCCATCTCATATAAACCAAATAGATACAAAAATAAAAACCATACCTCGGTACCATTCATGGGAGGCTTATCTCATCTGCAAAATCAGTCCACATAAGCATGATACAAATATAATCATAATAATATCAATATAATAACATCATGCATGACCATACCAATAGTATACCATGACTCCATGCATGAAAAATATAACCTTGATAACTTCATATTATACCCAAAGAGAGTGCAACCTGCTTTGGTACCACGTTGTAACCGCCTCCTCCCACATTTACCCACTTTCACCAATTTTCCCAAGGTAAACATAAGCTAAGGGTCACTATGATACTACTCAACATCATATATGACCTTAAGGAAATCGATTCGATAACTTAAGACCTTACTGACTTCCCTCAGGTGTTACAGAACCTCCAAGGGCTACCCAACCCCTCCAGGTGTCCAACCCCTGAGCTAACTATATTTTTCACTAAACTAGGCTCTTAATTGCCCCCTTTGAAAAGGCCTCCAAGTGACTATCAACCTCCAGTCACTCCCATAGGCCTACTTCCTAACGAATATGGACTTTTCCAGTTAGTTTTGTGCTAGCGACCCCGAATTCTGAGCCACTTTTTCAGCGCTAGAACTTAGGCCTCTTCCTAGAACTCAATGAAACTTATAGAAATGATGAATAACATAGAACCAAAGCTTCTAAACCAATAACTTTAGCAATGACTTGACCTCACCACTCCCAACCAGGACAGGCATTCTGTCAAACACATGGTAAACATGCAACCTATAGGTCATGAATGCATATATGAACATAGGATTCTGAAACTTACCTGTGGATTACCAAGAAGCACTAATGCCTTCTCACAATAGTTGTTGTAACACCAATTAGGTCATGCATTCATTAACCATCCAATAATTAATTAAAATATGATAAGAGCCATACATAGATTTTTCATATAACCATGCTTATAACCATCATATAACCAAGTAGATAACAATGATATAACAACCATTAAGCCACATAATACAAGTACAGTTACTCATAAAAGACAATAGAAACTTCGCTCTTATTAACCATATGGAAAAACCAACCAAGTTAGGGACTTCCACGTTGTTACACAACATTTTTTCACACCTCCTGTTCACTTCCTGTTCCACATCCTGAAGTAAAAAAATGTTGAAAATTGTGAATTGTATTCATCATGAAACACATACTGAAACATCCCTAAAAAATGGAAGAAAACCTGCCCTGAGTCAATTCTGGAGAAGGTTGACTGAAACCCTAAATTTTAGGACCAACGCTCTCTGCTCCACTACCTACATGTGCTGATGGCAGGCTGCATTTCTTTGACCTAGAGCTGCTAGCCCGGGTTTTGATATGAAAAGTCATGTTGAACCTCTTCTAGAAGGTTTTCTCAAAATGGAGGAGAAGCTTTGTATGCTGGAAACTTCGAGAAACAATGAGTTAGATGTTTTTGGGTAGAGATATGGTTGAGATCTCCCATTTGGAGCTCTTGATCCTACCTTTAAGGGCCTTCCCCTTGATATTTGGACCTTCCTCCCTCTTTAGTGGATCCCTAACTCCCTATCCCTTCCTATAAATCAAATCCTTTCCATCATCAAATGGTTGGTAATTGATTGCCTACATTCCTATGCTGAGATTATGCCTAAATGTTGCCCATTTAACTTGGAGGAGTGCTTGAAGAGTCTTGGCTTGGACTTGGACATCCACCAAAAGGAGGTATCCAACATCAAGGAAATGGTTGTATGCTTCCCTTTTTGATTCATCAATATATACATCTGATGTTCACTTTCCACAAATGTCTCTATGCATTTAGCTTGATACTCCTTGATCTATCAAGTAGTTTATGTTTGATATATATTATGTATGCTCTCATATCTTGTATTCTCCTTTGATCTCTCTTGAAAGTACTTGGACGTAAAGAACAAGCAAGGAGCAAGCATGAAAGCTAGGAGATTGAAGCCATCACCAAAGGATTGAGTGATTAGCATCAAAGCGAGGTAGGTTTCTCCTCCTCTCTGCATTTTAAAACATAAGCTAGGAAAGTTTGAATTAGTTTGTTCAATTTGTTGCTAGACCCACTCATTGGGCTAGAGAGATCACCTCTATCCACAAAGGGGATTTATGTTCACAACAAAATGGAAACTCTATTGGGGAAGTTATAACCTCTTCAATCTCTTTTCTTGATTTGGTCTTTTGATCATTTTGACCAGCCATTGAATTCTCAGATATTTTGAGCTTGTGTAGGTTTGCATATTCACTGATTACTGCCTTGGATTGCTAACTCTAGATTTTGTTTTTTGAAATCTTGCTTATTTTTTCCCATATTCCTCGCCCAGTGTGTTTTTTTAATCTAAATAGTCACATTTCCTGCACGTTTTTACTTGAAACAGTCGCATTGATTTCTATTTCAGCACAGATTTGGCTATTACAATCGCGCTGATCTCAGAGATTTGGAAGACATTAGGGTTTCCCTGTCAAAATCTAGTGTGTCTTGGCCCCTAAGGTCTTTTTCCTATCTTTTGTGATTGGATTTATTAGTGTTTTGTCTGGTCATCTTCGTTAATTAGCAATTTTTTGTCTCTTTGGCTTTTCAAGTGCTTGGAGTGAAATTGGATTGATTCTAGGGTTTTTAGGTCATTTGATTGTCACTTGTTGCTTGTGAGTGTCACTGAGATCTTGATTTTCTAGTTGATTAGATCTTGTTTTTTGAAGAAATCATTCAAAACATCAGTTTGCATTGGTTTTAACCTACCTTTTACAAATTTGCTTTTCAATTGAATTAGGTCATATTGCATTTGGAAGCCATCTTTGTTGTTCATCAAGCATAGATTACATGGTTTGATTTACAAGATGAAAAGAGTGAATTGTTTATTTGTTCAAAAGGGAAAAAGTGAAAGTTATTTTCATTTAAGTGCTTTTGAATTCAAATTGGTGTTGCTTTGATTGATGCATTAGTTGCATTAGAGGCATTTTAATCAAATTTTCATTTTGCTTTAGTTGCCTTAGAGCATGAAAAAATCAAAGAAAATCGAAAAGTTACAGTTAGGATTTTGAAAAGTGAATATTGTTTTTGCTTTTGATCATTTCATTTTGAAAGAGAAAGTGAAAGTTAGTAGAAGGCATGTTGTTTGATGCATTATTGATTGAAATTTCTTCCCTTTATTAGTATAGCTTTAATCGAAGTGGAAATTTTTCTTTTTCTCATATAGTTGCATCTTAGGGATTCAGGGGACATCGTTTTGAGCCCAAAATTGAAACATAATTCAAGATAGACATTAAAATTTACTCAAATGCAAACATTTAGAGGTCTAGGCTAGTTTTGAGCCCAAAATTGAAACATAATTCAAAATAGACATTAAAATTTACTCAAATGCAAACATTTAGAGGCCTAGGCTAGAGACATGTTTCAGCATCTATAAACCTAGTAGTTGTCATTATTTTCCATCATTGTATCCTGGGGGTGAAATCTCGTTCCACATATGGAAGTATATAGTATCGTTCTCTAGTACTTTCGGGTATATCAATGGTGCTCCACGTATGGCAAGTGTATGGGAATGCTCTCATTAAACGGTTACGCATTACACAACGCTAACACGGACTTGTGCTCCCCGTACCATCCTGTATATATTGGGAGACCCCACTAGGTTGTTATCCTTTAGCCACAAGTAACCGAGTCAACTTCCTTGTAAACTCGATACACTGAATACAACATTTGGGGAGATTGGTCGTCGTGTGTTAAGTCCTTGGTTTCGGCTAAGGTGTATATAGCAGTTCCTAGATACTTGGTAAACCCTCTTGCCTAGATTACCCTTTTTGATTTATTTTTTGTTTTAAGTTCTAAAATTTACTTCCCACGATAACATGTCTTACCCATGTAGTTCTCCTTGCCCTCATTACTCCTTATTAATGGTAAATTTTAATTTAAGCTCAAATAAATCACCTCCTCTCCTTTTGATTTTTAGAAAAGTTCATGGTGGCAGAACCGTCAAGTTCACCTTATCTATCCCCTTCACAGTCTGACACTGAAGGGTCACCAGAAGGAGTCAGCCCTGAGATTCCAAAGTTAGTTGAAAGACAAGGTTTTGAACTTGGAATTGTCCTAAGTATTCAACCCCTTGCTTCTCGTCCTCCACCTCGAGATTCGTTGTCATCATCTCAGGAACCTGAACCAAAAAGTCTCGAGGTTCCTCAGCGGCTTTTGTTATTTCCCCTGAATCCGCTTTACGATCCTTTAATAATATATCCTCAATGCCCATATAGTCTGTTTGATAATCCTGACGTACCTTTGGAGATTTCTCCTCGATCATCGTGGATTCCCCCTCACCAATTGTTTCCACACATGGCATTAGAAGGTTAGATTCCAAAATCTCCTTGAGATCTTCCTCTAGAAGTCTTGGTGATGAATCTAAATATCACTTTATGCCTAAAGGCTTTTCATATGTGGCCTCTCAAATTCCTGTTCAAACTACGGTTTATTTGGTTCTTGTTCAACCTACAATAACGGTTGGGACAAATAATGTCCTTATAGGTTCTTCAACTCCTTTTTCGACCTCTACAGTGGATACACCTCCTCCATTGAGTGAGAAATATGTACCATCCCCTATCCCACCGCATGGGGGAAACCACCTCCTCCATATGTATTTCTTGTTTCTAGTGGAAGTTATGTTAGTGTATTTCAAATTCACGTTATGGGAGAAAGTCAAACTGTTGGTAATATTCCTTCTAACTCTAGTAAAATTCCTTATCAATAGCCTCTTTTAGCTCATCTACCTTACCAAAAGTGATACCGTCCTTATGGTATACAAAAGCCTCAAAATCTAGCTTTCAATCAACAGGTATCATCCCAAATGCAGTCTCGTCCTAATCCCTCATTTGGGTCATCTTGTCAGTTTCAGTCTACTTCTGGAACTAATCCTTTAGGATTTGGTAATCCTTTGCAGTAAGGAACCTATCAATATCAACAAGGAACCTATCAAATTCCACAAGGGACCCATCAACAACAAGGACATTACATGCAACAAGGGTCTTATCAACAACCTTTGCAGCAGCAAGGCCAACCATTGTAGCAGCGACGTCAACCCTTATATCAACAGGGTTAACCATTGCAGCAGCAAGGTCAACCGTTATATCAACAAGGTCAATAGTTGCATCAACAACCCTATGCTCAATACTCCTCATAGGTTGCTTATCCCCCTTATGGTTCTCAATGACCTGTGGCGGGTCAATATCAACCTTTTCCTGGTCAGAACCACCTTTGTGGGGGAAAACTCAACCTTTGTATGGTCCAAATTCCTCCCAGTGGGGGTAGTATGAAAATCCCTATGGTCAAAACCTGCCACTATGGGGAAAAATCAGTACCAACAAGGTTGGAATCCTCAATTTGGACCTTATCAAAGGCCTTTCATGGCTTTTAATCCTCAATTGTCATTCTTAGCGACTTTAGAGTTATCAGATGTGTCGAGGCTCACAAATGACCCAATACTTCATTCATTGTATTGGCCTTTGGTTCCCACCAAAATTAGAAGGAAAGTTTAGAGAAGACCCCCAAGCTCACATCATGACCTACCATTTATGGTGTTCGTCTAACTCTTGGGTCAACGATTCTGTTCAATTGCGTCTTTTTCAACAAACCCTAACGAGTGCTGCCGCCAAATGGTACATTAAGTTACCTCGATGTGCCTTTCAAGATTTCAACAATTTGGCTATGGCTTTTCTTACTCACTTTCAGCTACCGATTCGATATGAAACTAGTGCCCATCTCCTAACGCCTTTGAAACAGAATACTGCTACCCACATCTCTAATCATATCCATGAATGTAGATTTTGACGTTGCCTTATTAAGTTCAAAATCCCTTATGGACTTTTAACCGAATCGTTTACTAAGTCATTTGTTAATCAAATCACCAAAGACATAGCTACAAGTGGTTGTGTGACCAAAGAAAAAGCCATTGCCCATGCTCATTATCTAGATCTAGTATCTTCGCAATCTAGCACGCCCTATGATCTCTTACCTGATGCTCCATGACCTTCAACCAATCCGGCATCTTCTTAACTAACGGAGACCCCAACCGTTGATGGTATTATTAGGTAAGTAGCTCAAAATTATATTAATGTTTCTTCTCCTTCTACGAAGCAGAAATCTACTCTAGTTACTGCACCTTCTCCTCCTTCAAATACTCCCAAAAATCCTGGTAAAACTTCTGAGGTAAATGTTGTCAAATCTACCACAACAGACAAAGCCTCGAAATGAAAGAATAAGGGTAAAGGCAAGGCTAAATCTGATACCCCGAAATAGGATCCTCGTAAACTATCTTCTTATGCTGCATCCAAACGCAAGCCGAAATATCCTTGTCTTATATGTGATGAAGATCATTATACCAAGGATTTTCCCCATCGTTGTTATGCTCTTAACCTGCAAAACAATACCCAAGCGAAGAAAAGATACCGAGAACA
Organism: Pinus tabuliformis; assembly: GCA_031772625.1. Lineage (NCBI taxonomy): Eukaryota > Viridiplantae > Streptophyta > Pinopsida > Pinales > Pinaceae > Pinus > Pinus tabuliformis. The sequence goes on along the minus strand of CM062810.1, from coordinate 122,185,895 downwards.
CAGAATATGCGAAGAAAATATACCCAGAACACAGAATAGCAATGATTTTATTATTCAGAGAGAAATGTTCACAAGCCTCTTCGAGGGGGCAACCTCCAATAGAGCAGAGCTCGATTACAAAACAAGACACGATGCTCCTCACAGGGAGTCTCTATCCTTTATATATGACTCATACATGCAATACCACGAGCCAATATCGTGGGTTTTATTAATACCATCTATCTAATACTACCGCCCATTTGCAACTAACTGTGGTCCCGTCATTAATTGCGGGTTAACCACTTACAAATATTAATATGGGCTTTATTGACTCTTGACTATGACGTGATCCCATGACATAAATAAGGGGGTTAGGGTGGGACCCTAACATGCCCTCCCCCTTAAGACTAGCCTTGTCCTCAAGGCTGAAGCTGCGGAAACTGCTGAAGAATAGTGGCTGGTTCCCAAGTTGCATCTTCTGGAGAGGTGTCTTTCCATTTGACGAGGACCTCCTTAAGCATGCGGCCACGCAGGTGCTTCTCTCGTGTGTCTAGAACCTGTTCAGGTTGAAGCCAGATTGACCCTTCTTCGTCCAATTCAGGTAGACTGGTTTGAACTCGGCAATTGTTCCCAATCACTTTCTTGAGGCACGATACATGGAAAACTGGGTGGATTTTTGCTGTAGGTGGCAAATCCAACTTGTAAGCCACTTCTCCAATGCGCTGAAGTACTTGGTATGGTCCGTAGAATTTTGGAGAGAGCTTTTGACAACCCTTGTCTTTGAGTGATGTTTGCTTATATGGTTGCAGCCTCAAAAAGACCTGATCCCCTTCTTGAAATTGGTGCTCGGAGCGATGTTGGTCAGCCTGTTGCTTCATACGGTTCTAAGCTTGATGAAGATTCTCGCGCAGATGGGCAAGCATGGTTGCGCGGTGTTGCAGGAGTTGATCCACGGCTTGTACTTTGGAGCACCCCGTGAGATAAGAAGTAGGGGAAGGCGGAGGTTGTCCATAGACTGCTTCATAGGGAGTCATTTTAGTAGTGGCATGATAGTTGGTGTTATACCACCATTCCACCAGAGGTAACCACTGTACCCAAAGGTGTTGTTTTTCTGAAGTGAAACACCTAAGTTAGGTTTCTAGACATTTGTTGACTGCTTCGGTTTGACCATCTGTTTGCGGATGATATGAAGTACTGAGTTTGAGTTGAGTGCCTTGTATTCTGAAGAGCTCCTGCCAAAAATTACTGGTGAATATTGGGTCGCGGTCGGACACAATAGAAGTGGGCATGCCATGCAATTTGAAGATCTGATCCATGAAAGTTTGAGCAACCAAAGTGGGTGTGAATGGTTGGGGTAGGGCGCAGAAATGAGCATACTTCGACAGTCGGTCCACAACCACCATGATGACTGACTTGTTCCCAAACTTTGGAAGACTTGTAATGAAATCCATGGAGACCTCCGTCCAAATTGACGCCGGAATGGGCAATGGTTGTAATGTGCCTGGTGTGTGGACGGTTTCCCCTTTGTGGCGTTGACAGACGTCACATTCTGCTACAAAAGTAAGGATGTCCTGTTTCATGCCGGCCCAAAAAAATGATCTTCTGGTGCGAGCATATGTCTTCTGAAAGCCCGAATGTCCTGCAATGGGAGATGAGTGCAATTCTGCTAAAATGCGACTTTTGAGGGTGGATGTTGGTGATATTACGACTCTATCCTTGTAGCGAAGAATATCATTCTGCCACGAGTAACCCTTGCTGGAATTAGGATCTACCTGCAATTGAGAAATGAGTTGAGAGAGCCCGGGATGTGAAAACCATTCCCTGCGAGCCTCTTCAATCCAGTCTGGAATGGGGAGTGAAATTGCGAGCAGAGTACTTTCCTCCTCAAATTGGCGCGACAATGCATCTGCTACCCTGTTGTCTTTCCCTTTCTTGTAAATGATCCCATAATCATATCCCAGCATTTTGGCGAACCATTTATTTTGCTGTGGGGAAGATAGGCGTTGCTCCAAAAAATATTTAAGACTGTGATGATCTGTGCGGATTTGGAAACGTCGCCCGAACAAGTAAGGTCGCCAGGTTTCGACTGCATGTAAGATGGCCATCATTTCCTTCTCGTAGGTAGATTGGCCCAGATTCCTCCCACTTAGTTGTTGGCTGGTGAAGGCCAATGGTCGCCCTTCCTGCATTAAGACTACTCCAATACCTGTTCCCGAAGCATCAGATTCAATGACAAATGATTTGGTGAAGTTCGGTAGTGCTAAGACAGGAGTGGAACACATGGCGGTTTTGAGAGCGGTAAATGCCTGTTGTGCTTCTTCATTCCAGAAGAAGGAATTTTTCTTTAGGAGTTGCGTTAGGGGCTTCGCTATGCGGCCATTGTTGCGGACAAATTTACGATAATAGCCTGTGAGACCCAAAAATCCTCTCAAGCTTTTCAAGGTCTTAGGTTGAGGCCATTCTTGCATTGCCTGGATCTTTTTTGGGTCCACCTTGACACCTTCACGCCCCACAATGTGGCCCAAATACTCAACTTCTTCCATGCCAAACGAACACTTAGACATCTTGACAAATAATTTATGCGTGCGGAGCAGTTGCAAGAGTAGATCTACATGCTGAAGATGTGCCACCCAAGTGCCACTATAGATGAGGATGTCATCGAAGAAGAAAAGGACAAATTTTCTGAGATATGGTTTGAGGAGGTGATTCATAAGGCTCTGAAAAGTAGAGGGGGCATTACAGAGACCAAATGGCATGACCAGGAACTCATAATGGCCTTCATGAGTTCTTAAAGTTGTCTTGGGAATGTCGACTTCCTTCATGCGAATTTGGTGGTAGCCTGAGCGAAGATCCAATTTAGTGAAGAATTGAGCCCCATTGAGTTCGTCCAGCAAATCGTCAACCACTGGGATGGGAAATTTATCTTTGACTGTTAACTTATTGAGGGCCCTGAAGTCTGGACACATCCGCCACTCCCCATCTTTCTTGAGGACCATGACCACTGGAGATGAATAAGGACTAATGCTGGGACGAATGACACCTGCTTCCAACAATTCCTTGATGATTTTTTCTATTTCATTCTTTTGGGTGAACGGATATCTGTATGGCCTCACATTTGGGGGTTGGGCCCCTGGAACCAATGTGATGCTATGATCATGTTACCCTCGCGAGGGTGGAAGCTCATGAGGCTTGTCAAAGACAGTCCGATGTTTATTTAAAATCTGTTGCATCTCAGGATGAATTGGCGGGGGCATGGTGTCAACTACCTGGATGGCACTAAATTGAGCTACCACTCCATGATGGCCCTTTTTTAACAATTTTTCCATCCTATGCGAGCTGATGATAGAGGGGGCTCCCGCCTGTAGTCCACGGAGGGTATGTGTGGAGTTGTTCTGCTTAAAACTCATATATAACTCCTAGAAATCCATTGTGATTGGCCCAAGAGTGCGGAGCCATTCCGCGCCGAGGACAATTTCGCAACCCCCCATGTGTATTGCAAACATGTGGGTTTTTAATTGATAATCCCCCATTTGAATTTTGACATTTTCACAGCGACCTTCACATTTCATTGTGCCCCCATCTGCAATCTGGACTTGGAAGTTAGAAACTGCCCGGACGAAACAATGTGTTGCTTCAGCGATCTTTTGGTGGATGAAATTATGGGTACTTCCACTATCAATCAAGACTACTACTGGGCGATGTTTAAGAAAACCCCTGATTTTGAGAGTTTGAGGGGAAGAAATTCCTGCCAATGCATTCAGCGAAATAATTGGTTCATCAGATACAATCTCCTGTTGGTTATCTTCTTCGATCGCCTCCGGTTCCTCAAGTGGTGGATCTTCCTCTGTGGAGCTGTAGTCAGTGGCATCTATTTGAAAAAACTTGTGCTCTTTGCATTTATGACCCAGGGAATATTTTTCATCACAGTAGTAACATAGTCCTTGCTTCCTTCTTTCGGCCATTTCCGTAGGTGACACCTTTTGAATCTTAAGTGTCTGAGTCATATTGGGAGCCTGTGAGGGACGACCTTTAGCGGGGAAGTTGGGGCGGCTGGATTGGGCTGTTAATGCACGTTCCACCTTACGGGCTACCTGGAAAGCCTCTGTCCATGTGGGAGGGTGGTGGAGTAGAACCTGAGCTTTGATGGCTTCTTTAAGACCGCTGATAAAGCATTCCATGTAGAACTCATCTGTGAGACCCTTAGTGCGGAAAGCTAAGGCTTCAAAAGCAGTAATATATTCCTCCACTGTACCCGTCTGTCAGAGCTTAGTGATACACCCCAAAAAAGAGTCTTCCTGTTCAAAGCGACTGCGAAGAGTTTTGGCAAATTGGGCCCAATTCTGAAAATGTCCATTGCAACGCTGATGCCATTCCTTCCATTGCCATCGTTCATTGTCCAAGTACATGGTGCCAACCATAAGCTTAGTCCCCTCATCTGTGATATGATTCAATTGGAAATACTGCTCCATTTGTGCTAGCCATGCGGACGTGTGAGAACCGTCAAATTTCTGCATATCCAACTTGGGAGGTCGCTGACTGGGTGGTGGATGGGAGTGCCAAACGTGAGGAGAGTGGCTAGACTCACCCTCATGGTATTCATGGCCATTATACGCCTCCTCGTGGGCTGGATTCTTGCCCTTTGAGAATGCCTCCTATAACTGGTTACTCATTCCTTTAAGCTCAAGTTCTATGTGGTTATTCATTCCTTGAAGGTCAAGTTTGACCTTGTTCACCGCAGTTTGGAGGGAGTTGACATAGTTTTCAATTTTGTCGATCCTTTCATTGGCCATCGCTTGAGCGCGAGTTTCTACCATACACCAACCTGATGAAAAATTAGGACCGCCTAAAATTTTTTACTAAGAAATTGAATGGTACCACCTTGCTCAGCTCGTCGTCCTGATACTGATGGGCTAGGTCACCAATAAGCGCCCCGAAAGATCTCAGACCTTTTTTTTTTTTTTTTTTTTTTTTTGGAAAACTCCTAACGGAGTTTTACTCCTTCCTGATCAATACTGCAGTCGCCAGATCCTCAAAATGTCAATGCCGCCAAAAGTCCTGCGAAAATTATATCCAGGTACAGGAACCCTTCACAACTACTCCGATCTGGGGGATCTGAGAGATCTGAATGGTGGAACAACTGCTGCTGCTGATCTGGAATATCCGATCTGGTGGATCTAAGAGATCTGAATGGTGGAACAACTATTGCTGCTGATCTGGAATAGATGATGTGTGATCCCCCGATAGAAAGGGAACTATGGTCTTGGGGAGTGTCAGGTGCTACAGATCGCAATATACATAAGGGTCTGACAGTAGTACTCGGCCCAATGTTTCAGGGCTCTAACTAAGGAGGATCGACCGTACCCTTAGCCGTACAACTCGACTACCTTATCGTACGGGCGAGTAATCTCTCCGAGTGCTATTCTCGGTGTACTGTAGCCACAAGACGGCCGAAGGTTTATCTATGGCGAGGTTTCAAGGGAGCTAGGGGGCTTCATATATACCCAGAGGGTACGTGGAAGACAGTCCGTGCGCGGTTCTGTCTGATGCGCTACTACTCGAAGGGGTACCCACAGGGGTTACAAGGGAGTCCAACAGACATGACCACCTCTTGTATTTCCTGCGTGCATGCCTCCCCAAATCCGCAGATTTATGCGCTTAACGACAGATCCCGTGGTTTAAAGACGCCGGAACACGTCTCTAGCCAAAAAAAATTTGCTAAAATTTGGAGATCCCACCGAGCCCTGGAAAGTGCTCTGATACCACTTGTTATGCTCTTAACCTGCAAAACAATACCCAAGCGAAGAAAAGATACCGAGAACACAGAATATGCGAAGAAAATATACCCAGAACACAGAATAGCAATGATTTTATTATTCAAAAAGAAATGTTCACAGGCCTCTTCGAGGGGGCAACCTCCAATAGAGCAGAGCTCGATTACAAAACAAGACACGATGCTCCTCACAGGGAGTCTCTATCCTTTATATATGACTCATACATGCAATACCACGAGCCAATATTGTGGGTTTTATCAATACCATCTATCTAATACTACCGCCCATTTACCATCTATCTAATACTACCGCCCATTTGCAACTAACTGTGGTCCCGTCATTAATTGCGGGTTAACCACTTACAAATATTAATATGGGCTTTATTGACTCTTGACTATGACGTGATCCCATGACATAAATAAGGGGGTTAGGGTGGGACCCTAACAATCGTGCTGAGGTTAGTCGTTTATTAAAAGGTACCCAAGGAACAATGGTTGTATTGAAAGAACCCTTTCCATCACATCCGACTTCACTAGTAGATTAACCTCAATCCTCTACATCTTCAGATTCTCAAGTTTTTATGAGTATAATGACACCTGTCTCTGTTGCTACTCGATCAAAATATTATCAGACTCCTACCAAACCAGTTGTGGAAGATTATGCCACTAATATTCCTTCTACTTCCACTCTGCCCAATTTTGGTCCTCTTCATATTGAACGACCTAGTAATGATTCCATTATTCGTCTACCTCCCAAAGGTGTTCTTTGGAAGTCAACATATAATTTGAATGCGCGAGCTACTCAGCACTATAATATTGTGGAAGATTCATCTCAAGCACCTTCAGCGATATCAGCTTTGGTAGTACTTTAGACTTGTCCATCGCAAAGGAAAGCATTGCTATCCGTCATAGGAGGAATTGATCCTACCGATTCGAATCTGATTACTTTTGACCTTGAGAACCATGTTCCTCATCTCCCACATCAAATTGCCTTCTTTATACAAGTTATTATCAAGGGGAAGGCTATTCATAGGACTATGAAAGCTATTGGTTCTCCACCTCTCAACCAGTCCCCCAATACCTTGCAAACCTTCAATGGTAGAGGTTCACTACCATAGGGTATTCTCAATGACTTGTCGATGTCACTGGAAGGAAAAATCGTTAACCTGGAAGTAGAATTTGTCGATGCCAATCTGAATTACAATATTCTACTTGGTCATAGTTGGACCCATGCGATGTTTTGCATGGTTTCCACTTTATTTTGAGTGCTATGTTTTCCTCGTCAAGGGAAAATAGTCATTGTCAATCAACTCGCCTTTTTCTCTTCCAACTCTTCAAATGGTAATGTGCCATATGTTAGGAATACCGATCTCCTTATGAGAGTGTTGGGGCGGGTCTTTTCAAAGACTCTTCCCTTATGGGAACTTTCTCCCTTCCACCTCTGAATGTCACTTCAATTAACATGATCTCGACTTGTCATGATCCTTGGGTCATTTCCCGTCCTGATCAAATTCACAGTTTTGGCAATGTTATGTCGCTTAGCCCCATAGAGCAAGCATATCAACTTGTTGTTTCGGCTTCTACAGAAACTTCTTAAATTCATGATCATTTCAGTTTGAGTCTAGATGCATATTCACAATCTCCTTGGCTTGGTTCTTGGGATTCTCTGGATCCTTTGAGTGAGACATTTCTGACTGATGATAGTATTATAGAAGTTGTCTCTTGAGGAAATTCCATGGAATGATGCCCATCATCATTCCTCATTTCTCCCAAGCCTTAGTGAGATCTCTTCTTGTCTAGAAACCCTTGTTTCCGATGTACCGACTCATCCACTTCAGACACCTATTTTGGTTCATGAAGTGTTGTCCGAAGGAAACATGGGGAACATTTCAACTACAATGCCCATCAACATCTCTATCAAACTAGGGATTGTCGAAAATATCCATGTTAGGGTTTCTTGTTCTCCGGATGAGATCAAGATTTATACCGCCCTTTTCAAAGAATTTTGTGATAACTTCACTTGGTTGTACGAAGAGATGCCTCGCATAGATCCAAGTATAGTAGTGCACGAGATTCCTATTTATCCAATGCGAAGCCTATTCGTCAGTGCCTTTGTCCCATGCACCCTAGAAAGGCAACTACCATAAAGGGAGAGTTGAAGAACTTCTTAAAGTTGGTTTCATTTATCCTATTCCATTGACAGTTTGGGTCTTAAATATTGTTCTTGTGACTAAGAATAAAGTAACTATCCGCATTTGTGTTGACTATCGTGATATCAATCAGGAATTTCCTAAAGATAATTACCAAACTCCCATTATAGATCAAATCATCGACAAATGTGGCGGTAGTGAGATTTTTTCTTTTATGGACAATTTTTCTCCATACAACCAGATTAACATTCTTCCCGCTGAACAACATAAAACAACTTTCATTTGTCCTTGGGGAACCTTTGCTTACAAAAAACTCACTTTTGGTCTGAAGAATGTTGATGATACCTTCCAAGGAGCGATGCCTTATACCTTTCATGATATTAAGCATATCATTCAACCTTATCTCGATGACTTACTAGCACATTCTACTAAGTGTCGCGACCATCCTGATCACCTTCGAAAGATCTTTCTTCGCTGTTGACACTACAATATTCATTTAACTCCACATAAGCGTGTCTTTCACATCGAATATGGTCATCTCTGAGGGTTGGTCGTATCCAAGGAAGGCATCCAGATTGATCCCCTTAAGGTAGAGGCAATCATGAATTTCCCCCCTCCATCTTCTTGACATCAATTGCACAGTTTACAAGGGAAAGAGAACTTCCTTCATCGTTTTGTCCTAAATTACGCTGAACTTGCCAAGGGATTTACTCGTTTGTTAAAGAAAGTGATCCCATTCATTTGGGATGAAGTTGCTGAAAAATCCTTCGACGCATTGAAGAATGCCCTCATTAGTGATCCTTTTCTGCATCCCCCAAATTATCGTCGTGATTATTTCTTGTACTTCGTCGCCGCCGATAGTACTAATGATATGGTACTTGTTCAGGATGATGATGATGGAAACGAACGCATGATCTATTACTTGAGTTGAAATTTGTTTGACATGGAAACTCGATATGCCCATGTCAAGAAACTAGCTTTAGCAACTGTTCATGATGTTCAACGCTTTTGGAACTATATTATCTTATGAAAAACCACTGTGATTTCTGACTACAACCCCATGACATACATTCTGACACATCAGTTTCCCGAGGGAAAGTATTCTAAATGGATTTTTATCTTACAAGGATTCGATTTGGAATTTGTTAAAGCTAAATCAAAGAAATCATTGGTTTTCACTGAGTTAATTTGTGACCTTCCTTCAATAACCACATCTATTGCATCCGACGAGTTGATTCCCTGACGAAAGTCTCTTCCTCATTAGTATTATCAATCCATGGTACGAAGATATCATTACCTATCTCCATGCCCAAAAATTTTGACCAGAGTTATCCAACTCTAAAAGTCGAAGCATTCGACATCAGTCCCAACCTTACCGAATTATCGGAGATACTTTGTACCGTGTTGGTGTTGATTCTATCCTTCATCGATTTTTAATGCTTGAAGAAGCTGAGAGAGTCTTAAATGACTATCACTCTGGGGCATGTTGTGGTCACATGTCAGTATATGCTACAGCTTACAAAATCCTTCGTGTCAATTATTTCTGGCCTTCGATCTTCAAATATTGTATTTTAGCAGTGCAAAAATGTCATTCCTATCAGATTTATGACCGTAAACATTGTGCCCCACCCTCACCCTTGCACCCAGTTATTACCTTCAAACCCGTTTCCAAATGGGATATTTATTTCATGACATGTAACCCTCGCTCGACTGGGGGTATGGTTATATCGTCGTCGTCGTCGACTATTTCACTAAATGGGCCGAGGTGATACCAACATATGATTCTGAAGATAAAACTGTGGCTCAATTCCTTTTTAATCATGTCATAACTTGATTTGGGGTACCTCAAGCCATCATCACTAACCATGGCTCTCATTTTCGAAATTGTATTATGATAGAGCTTACTGCTTAGTTGGGTTTGTGTCATGACAGCTCAACTCCTTACTATCCATAGATCAACGGCCAAGTCGAGGCAGTCAACAAAATCTTGGTTACAATTCTTCAACATATTTTTGGGATGCATAAATGAAATTGGCATCTTATGTTATTTTCCGCTCTATGGGCTTATTGAACCACAACTAAGATAACAACTAGATTCACACCCTTTCAGTTGGTGTATGGTCTAGAGACAACCCTTTCGATTGAATGTCAGATTCCTTCATTGAAATTAGTTGTCGAATTACTCCCTAACACTTCGCCAGAGGAGGAATGATTAGTTTACCTCGAAAGGCTTGATGAAACTCATTGTCTTGTTACATTAGTAATTGAAGCTCAAAAGAAACGAGTTAAAGCACAATATGATAAAATTGTTGCTCCCTGTGTTTTTGTTGAAGCTGACTTGGTCTTGTTATATGATCAAGCCCATGATAAATTGGGAGCTAGGAAATTCAAACCAATGTGGCATGGGTCTTGTTAGTTTCAGTCTTCCCAGCCTTCCTCCAGTGATCAAACATGCTCTTACAAAGTGATTTTGAAGTGTCAAGGTCAAATTTTGTCATTTCAGTGAGTCTTCAAGCAAAATTTGGTCACTAGGCATTAGGTCTAGGGTTTGCTTTCACTCCTTCTAAAGTTGTCCAAATGTCAGTCAATGTCACTATTTAGCTGAGTCTATCATTATTCATAGGTTTGTCATTATCATGTCATTGTCTAATGAGTCATTTTACACCTTGTTCATGCTTCAGTTGTGCCTAGGCAAGGTCATTTCCCTCTCCTATGGTTTTGAAGGCAATTTCTCTTGGGCGGCTAAATAATCGGCAAAACTTGTATCCTGATGTTCATACACCTTCCCCTATCCTTAAAGTACCTTATCAAACACTTCCCATCCCTTAGATCCGTCAAATTCCTCATTTTTGCACAAACCCTAGTTTCTAGCTACAACCTGGCAATTTTCTAGGTTGGGCCTGTGTTTTGCCCTTTTGGACCCCTTCCCCTCACTCAATCTCTGAGATTCCACTTTCCCCTACTTCCTAACATCCCTCCCTACTTCCAAAAATTTCCCCAAGAATTTAGAAACCCCCTATCCCCTTCATTTCGCTCCATTTCGACAAAATTCCTTGTTTCACACATCGGGACAAGTCGCACTCAAATGATGTTCCAGAGCAATAAAAGATGAATTTTCGAAAAATGAGAGAGTTTTTTGTCCACAACATGCCAAATAAGAAAAACCTCCTTCACTTTTTGTACAGGTGTCATGGTTTTAGAGAAATATCAAAATTACAATCGCCGGATCCAAGGCGGTTGGCCAAGGCACAAAAAAGGAGAAAGAGGCCCGATCCCCTCCATATCTTGGCTGAGGCTTCACTCAAGGATCATGGCACTCATTAGCCTAGCCATAGCTCAAATCCCAAAAAATTCTGAAAATTTTGGGTAATTTTGGCAATTTTTGGAAATTTACAGGTTTTGGCTCCTCAACGGGTCTCACCCCCGGTGAGACCCTTTGTCATGGCAACTCCTTTTCACAAAAACTCAGCATTTCCTGATTTTTTATACAAAGTTACATATTCCCATGGATGGACTTGAGTTTTTATGGAGTTTTGGGCCTCCAGAAGGTCAAAATACATGAAACATTTGACTTTCTGCCACTTTTTTGAACTGCAGAAAGCTGTCTTGGGATAATTGGTTTTTGATAGGGCAAATGAACTCCAAATTAAAAAATTCCAGTTGGGTTGGAAAGTAGACTCACAGACCTTTCCAACGAGCTATCCTGCACCCAATTCTGACACCTGAAAGTGACTCAAACAGAGCTCCAAAGATGCACGACCCGTTGAGCAGGGGGGCGCGACCCGTTGAGCAGATTTTGCCAGAATTGACTTGTTCAGCCCAGAAAACGCAGATTTGATTCTTTTTGACTTTTTGAGGTTAATGATGGTCCTCTTGGATGTAATTGTGACACTTTTTAGATACTTTTACTCTTGTTTAACACTTCTAGAAGATTCATTTATGTAAAGGGTAAAAATTGAATGTATGAACTGGTTTCCAAGTTTATAGAGGCAAGTTGTTTTGACTGCCTATTTTCTAGTGTCTAGTTTAGAAGTTGTTGAAACAGCTCCTAGGATAGTGAGCTCGACCCATGGAGGTATGGAAAGAGGTTAGATCATCTATATTATGTACTTTCTTGCTCATTTTCATGGTTGGACTCTGGAGGGAGAAGCTATCATTGTATATTTTAACTGTATCTCTGCAATTTTTGGCTAAGGAAGACCAGGGTTTTGCAGTCCTCTTTGGGATTCTTGTGGACTCATGTGTTGATGGTGTGTTTCTCAATGTTCTTGTAAGCTTTGTTATGTGATTCATTTCCTTTCTTTACTTCTGCACATTAAACAAATGAAGTGTTAAAGTGAGAATTCATGCTTGCCATGCTCTGCTTTTAAATTTGTTTAATTTCTATGTTTTCTACTGTTTAAGGAGAATTCAAAGTATTATTTGCTCTCCTTAGCTCCTCACCGGTCTTTTCCATCCACTCACCTCAATCTAAGGCATCAATACTGTTTCCTACCTCGCCCCAAGGAACCCCCTGCAGAAACTGTGTCCAATCCCCGCACCCAAAATTGCAATTCCTCAATTTGCCACCAAAAACCCAAAAAACCCCAAATCAACCTTTTAAATCAGTTTACTAGCCTAATATCAGTGTTACCTTGTTGGTCATCTCATCCCATTGAAGATCTGCCGAGATTGACCGGAGAGAGCCTTCTCCTGCCCCGTAGGGCTAGCTACGAGGCTAAATGGTTTGATGTAGCCTTGAGGTTTACCTTTCTCAGCCTGAGGTGAAATTTCAAGCGCTAACAGGTCTTACATTGTTAAACAAGTATTACAGAAAGGTCCCTATGAGTTAGTTGACTATGAAGGAAATCAATTGGCTAAGCCTCGAAATGACCTTTACCTCAAGAAATATTATGCATGATTTCATGTAAATATTGTATACATTAGTGTGTTATTCATTAGTGTGCAATTTGGTTTTGATGTGTTTTTTTTCTTTTGCAAACGTGTTTTCCTCTACTTACCATGTGTTCTACTTGGTTTGCATATGTCATCGAACCTTTATGTTGGTTTTTTTGATGAAGCTTGTCTTAGTACATGAAATTTATTTTCCGCCGCATGGGCAATCTATGACCTTAATGGTGAGTTAGTGAATTTACAAGGCATATGTTTAGGTCGTACTACTAATAACATTGTCGAATATAGTGCAGTTATCGAGCTTTTGTTAGAAGCCATTGCTTTTGGCATTAAAGAGTTAGTCATTAATCTTGATTCATAGCTCATTGTACTACAACTTAACATACAATATTCAGTTAGAAACCCTTAGATTTTGAGAATGTATTTGTGAGTTCGTCTTTTCGAACGAGACTTTGATTATATCACTTATCAACATATTCCGAGACATTTGAACACATTAATAGATACATTAGCTAATTATGTATTAGATAGACATCTGCAACATATGTAAAACAAAAACAATCACATAGTGAACATAACAAGAAAACATGTATATATATATATAGTGTTTGTAAAAAGTTTATTACATCACAATGTCAAAAACTGTGTTCTAAGACACATGGCTTCTCAACCCTACATAAGTGCAGGAAATAAAGACTAAGAGATGGTTATTTGCCCATATGATGATCATGATAGCATGACACATATCTAATGGCTTGGTTCAGTAACCGACGCAGTCTCGCGGGTGCCCCTACTGTGTGCCTCTAATATCGTAGTGGCACCTCATCAATCGATGCATATTTAAGAATTCCCCTTGTCAGGACTTCCAGATTACGCTCCACCTCAACAATCAGATCATCTCCCTCCTCGTAAGGTGCATACTCTATCTGGCATGCCACTTGCCTGGCTATTGGAGAAATAGCTGGAGGTCTCTCTGTTCCAACATCTACAAAAATCACAAGAATCAAATTTCAGTACACAAAAAAAAAAATTCAAAACTTTAAAAACTGGTTTTTACCTGCATCGGTCCATTGTGCATCTAGCAGACGAGGAAGATCCGGACCTCCTTAGAAATTTGTGCCAGTATATGCCCAATGATCTACCATGATTAGTTCTTATCGTAATCATCTAAAAAATGCTCGGGAAAAAGACATCCGCTAGCTACCTCCATGCCGAGGCATAAGCTCACCCCACCTCATCAACCGTGGATCTTTGGGTGTTGGTGCATCGACTTCTAATCACTAATATTGAAACAATGGAACACATTCCAGGAAGAACATCACTAAGATGGATCTGAAATTGAATTGTTTCAGCCTTCCTGACTTGCACTTCATAAGTTGGCTCTTCATATTGACCAAAAAACCCTCACACCAGTTGAAGACCGTGGGACTCAGACAATTGATTGCGTAATGGAAATGAGACTTTGCTGCTTCATGAAACGCCCGAGCCCCAATTATTTGGGCCATAGTATGAAGCATTGTTCATAGTGGGATATTTGTGATAGTATTTATCTCTATCTTCCCACTCTGGGTTTTTCAAGTGCTTGGACAATGCCTCGTAGTCAACATATTCGTGCTCTCTCCTCTGGGGTGAAAACAGGACAACTGAATCCGTTGTCCCTTTCTAGACAAACCAGTAATGAACACAATTCTATGGGCTTTGAATACCATGGGATAATACAAGTGGTAACCAAAGTTATCCTCTTTTGCTGTGGTTAAAAATTGTATATTTCCCTTTTCTAGAAAATCAATTTTAAATAATAAGGCAGTCAAAGCGCTTTTGAAACTTCTAGAATAAACCTAGTTGTGTTCATTTGACAAACTAGTTTTTACATCAAAATTTGTTCCCCATTTTTCTCTCACTTTTTATTTCTTTTTTCGCATGGATAATTAAAATTTATCATGTATGTGCTAGCAAAACTTTATATGTTAGGAATAATGCTCCAAATAATTCCAGTGTAGACCATTGAAAATTATAGAACATCATGTAGTTGCTTATGTTGGTTGATAAGATGGAAAATGCTTAGTTCCACACCTTCAACAACATGTCCAACTTCAACTAGTGGTTAGACACCAACATAGATAAGATAAATTAATTACAAGTAACTTGTACAATGTTACCAATTTACTCAAGAAACTAAACAAGTAAAAAACCTTACCTCCATTAGACATGCCTTTGGGATAAAACACGAAGTATTTCTCAACTCCTCTAAGTTCAAGTAAGTAATGTCTACAACATCTATTTCGAGTTCTTGGTCCCCAATCATGAAAAGTTGGCAATCCACATCCCACCAACTAATCAAGTGCTGCAGTAGTTCTACCTAGCTCCTAATCCCAAGAATCCAGAAGAATTTTAGCAACCCACAGTCTCAAAGGGCAGCAATGCAATTTGGGTCATGGGTTGCTTGATGGTCTTCGGCTTCGTGTCCTCTTTCTTTCCATTCAATCACCATTTTTGGTTGATTAACCTGTAAAACATCCATCAAACAACATTTCATGAGTTTCTATGGAAGAAAATCCAGAAATAAAGCATTAAACTTGGAGGATTTTTCAAAAAAATTACTACTTTGCGCCAACGCAACTGTCCATAAATTTTCCCGTGTTGCCACAATTGTACACAGGGTGGATAGCACGGGTTCGATGGGTAAAACCCGCGTTGGTCGCTGTCGACATAATTTTTTGCTAAGCCCTCCATGCAACCTAATCTATGGATGAAAATGCATAAAATAATAACAATCAAATTGAAGGGAAAGGACAGATCTCTTACCTGTAGTGAACGACTCGGTGAATGGTGTCTGGGATTGATCATACTCTCCACTTGAAAATTGAGGTAAAATAGGGTAAAAATGCTCTCTGATTTGCAAAATGGTAAAATGGTGAAAATGATTTACTTTTTTGAGCTTTTATAAGTTTTTAAATGACATTTTTACCAAATTAGGGCATTTTTCACTTATATTTTAATATTTTTCCTCGAAATTGGTAATGTACATTTCACTTGTGCAGTGATAGGTCATAGAACATGGTGACGGTGATTAATTATCACTGATTCAATGAGTTTTATTTTATCACTTTTTTCAGACTCGTAAAAAATAAACAAAAAAGCGACCCCCTAGAGTTATATTTAAGCTCTTTTCTGACAATCGAAACCTGAAAAGATCGTCGAGTACTTCGTTTCTAACTCGTTAAATTAAATTAAATGACATCTACTCAGTATAAGTTTAACCCTTTTCCAAACTGAGATAGACTATTGTACAAAAAGGAATACCTTAGTCGAACATGGCTAAGAGGTTCTCTTGGATATCATTTTCTACCTTTTTGGATTCAAGAGACGATTTACGAAAAGGGACCTTTGGAGTTTTCTTTTTCGCCTCTTTTTCAAACTCTATAAACATGAAAAATATGTCCAGTTTCACCTTTGTCGGACTCGTAAAACTTAAACGACGCAGTACTTATCGTCATGATGAGATCGAGTTTCTCCTTCTTAGGACTCGTTAAACTTACTAAGATGGCTTCATCCGAAGGATGAACTTACATGGCGCACATATGTTATCCCCTTCAAGCTTGCGATAAAAAATAATGGGGTACTCACTAGAAATAGTGGGGGAGAAATGAAAGCGAACATCTCTTGTATTTTGTGTAAAGGCAGCATGTCGCTCTTGAACATAACACTTATTTGTTACAAGCACCGGGTTTGGGATATCCTCACTTCATTACTTGCCTTCCTAGGTTTGGGAAATCCATTCTCCCTCTCATCTGGTTATAATATTTCGTCATCATGACCTCTAATCTCGTGTTGAGTCAAATGCTGCCAAACTCCAGAGTCATTTCGCCGATATGTTCAAGAGAATTCTTATTTGCGGTTCTTACCGGTTATACGCTATCTGATCTTTTTGCCAAAATCCTGAATCAAACTTACCTACTCTACCATATCCTTTGTTTCATGTCGATGATGTGGGATACATTATGGCCCTCCTTTGACGGATCACTTCCTGTCGACTTCAACTCATTATCCAGGAAGATGATCTAGAAAATCACTTCCAATACCTTAGAGCTTGCATGCCTCAATGGCAAGTTCTTCGCATTCAACGATAGGTTTACATCACTAGCCTTCGATCAAATGATTCTTCGGGTGTTCGACTTTAGCTTCATTATTCACACTCATGGATTGTGCTGATTGTACCTTGAGAGCCATTGTCATTATTAGTGTTTTCTCTCATGCATGTTAATGATTAAAATCATTGACCAATAATCAGGTGGTTTTCTATCATGTTCAACTTCAACACATCTATTCGCATGCTATAATTCGTACATGATCAGGTTGAGACAGAACTCAAGATCCTGTATGCCATCTAATAAAATCCAGGTTGCATGGAGATGTGAGTTATTTATGATTGTACACATGATTATACGGATGGTTGCGACCATAATGTGGGTCCATATATATGATCCTTTCTATTCGGATGGTTGCGTCCATACTGTGGATCCATGCCCATGATCCACTCGATTCGGATGGTTGCTCCCATTCCGTGGATTCATGTATTATTAGATGTCTATTCATGTATCATTAGGCATGTTTATATCAGAGATGTTAGATATGTATATGTATATGCTTGATTTGCAGGTATCCTGATGGTGTTTTTTGGGTCCTTGCCTTGACTGGTAAATCATTTCACCCATCACTCCCTGTACTACCTTCATGCTTTAGGGGGCATCTGTTAACAATATTTTTTCACACCTCCTGTTCACTTCCTGTTCCACATCCCGAAGTGCAAAATGTTGACAATTATGAACTATATTCATCATGAAACACATACTGAAACATCCCTGAAGAATGGAAGGAAAATTGCCCCAAGTCAATTCTGGAGAAGGTTGACTGAAACCCTAAATTTCAGGACCAACACTCTTTGCTCCACAGCCTACCCGTGCTAATGCCAGGTTGCAGTTCTTTGACCTAGCACTACCAACATGGGTTTTGATATTAAAATTAATGTTGAACCTCTTCTGCCAGATTTTCTCAAAATGGAGGAGAAGCTTTGTATGCTGGAAACTTTAAGAAACAACGCGCTAGATGTTTTTGGGTGGAGATATGGTCAAGCTCTCCCATTTGGAGCTCTTGATCCTACCTTTAAGGGCCTTCCCCTTAAGATGTGTACCTTCCTCCCTCTTTAGTGGATCCCTAAATCCCTTTCCCTTCCTATAAATCAAAGCCCTTCCATCCCCAAATGTTTGGTCAATGACTGCTTGCATTCCTATGCTAAGATTATGCCTAAGTGTTGCCCATCTAACTTGGAGAAGGAGTGTCTGAAGAGTCTTGGCTTGGAATTGGACATCCACCAAAAGGAGGTCTCTAACATAAAGGCAATGGTTGTATGCTTCCCATGCTTCCCTTTTTTATTCATTAATATATACATCTGATGTTCACTATCCATAGATGTCTAAATATTTATGCATTTAGCTTGATACTCCTTAATCTATCAAGTAGTTTATGTTTTATATATACTATGTATGCTCTTGTATATTGTATTTTCCTTTGATCTCTCTTGCATATACTTGGATGTAAAGAACATGTAAGGAGCAAGTCTGGAAGCTAGGAGATCGAAGCCATCACTAAAGAATTGAGCAATTAGCATCAGAGTGAGGTAGGTTCCTCCTTCTCTCTGCATTTTAAAACATAATCTAGGAAAGTTTGCATTATTTTCTTCAATTTGTTTCTAGACCCACTCATTGGGCTAGAGAGATCGCCTCTATTTGTAGAGGGGATTTATCTTCACAACACATGTACCACCTGACCATAGATTGGGCTGAACCAAATCCTCCTTTCATCCAATCAACCTCATTCCATATTCCAAGCGTGAATGTGGGATCGCATGGGATAAACCAATCCATAAAGAACCAAGGGATTCCAAAGGTTATACCACCTCCAGCCTCACCATACTGTGATCTCACCTAAACCGGTCCCGAGATAACAAAACCAAACCGAGATGGATGCCTGAGAATTCCTTCACCATCCCTTGAGGAATTTTCATGTCTCCACCCACCTTTTGAGGGATTCCGAGAGAAAACCATCTCCACCCCAACCCATTGGATTTTCCTTAGACCACCTCACCCTGATCCAAAACCTTCCGACAATCCAAAGCTCAACCAAGAAATAATCCCATCACACCATAGTTATCTGAAAATGGTAAGGGAATGCTAAAACTACTGTTGAAACCCGGCAAAACCCATGTCAATGACAAGAAATGAACCAAATACACACATCCACATACCGTGCATGCCAAAACCATCTAGGAAATCATACATACAACATGTTGCCTACAAGTATTCCCAATTAAGCTGCTTGATTGAACCATTCCTTGCTTGATCCTTGATTTCTTTGTCCTTCCTTTGCTTGCTCGCTTTCTTTCTCCTCTTTTTGCTCTTCTCCTCTCTTAGACTAATTCCAAAACAAAACTAACAAAAGGCTAAACCAACAAAAGTTGTGAACTAGTCCTCAGAAGCATTTTTATTATTGATGCCTCTAATTTCTTCATTTTCCTTAATTTTTCCTTCAATTTCCTCCTCACATGCAACCTGTGACCTTTCACCTTCCTTTTCTCCTATTTTCCTTTATTTTCATAAATAAAATACCAATATTTCCTTTTTTTCCTTTTTAAAGCCTTTGCCATTTCCTTTGTTAATTTCCCCTTAGCCATAATACACAACAAGTGATGCCCACTAGGATGTGTTTCCCAACATTCAGCTTCGAATACGTGTCCCATGACCTTGGTCTTATTTTTCCTTTTTTAACTTTATTACATGAACTTTTAACCCGAGGCTATTACAATCTGTTACCCAGAATTTGTTGGCTTTTAACATAAAAACCAGTGAACCTTTAGGGATCTTTCCTTAGCTTCCTATTACCTTGGAAGAAAAAATTGTCTTTATTGATGTTATGGTAGTCCAAGGCCCCTTGTATTTTAATTTACTCCTTGGGAGAGGTTATTTTTATGTGATGAACGTTGTCGTGCCCACACTTTTTCAAGTGATGTCTTTCCCGCATGATGGAAAAATTATGACTACTGATCAACTTTCATTCGTTGGTCTGATTTGATTGTCAATCTTCCAACTTCCCTAATCATTCCAAATATGCAAGTGGTATCCCCTTTGCCACAGGTTAATTAAGTGGCAACTTATTCCATACCTGCATATACTGACAAAGAATAACCTCTCTGTTTGCTCGACTTCTTTTAATCTAGATCCAAAAGATGATAAGTTAAATTATTTACAGGGGGCATTAGAGCCTACCCCTATTTGATACTTTGATATGCATTCCTTCCAATGCATTTTTCTTCCATCTGATGAACACCTCTTGGAATCCATGATCAAGACCTTGATATGTTTTCCTTCTAGAGCCTTGGCCTCTTGGGAGCCATGATAAAGATAAATAGTGCCATGAGCATAGTTCGTTTACTGTGTCATGTTAAAAAATGAAACAGGTCACCGTGAGGATAGTGTCTTCTATGTTTCAATCTCACGTAAAAATAAAACAAACCTTTGAGCAAAATTCTTTTTATGTGTCATCTTCATTTCATCTGCACATATCACATGATCCTCTTCATTCCTTCCTAGTGAGCATATTTCTATTAGTTACCAGAAATCTATCTGGGTCCATGAGAAGAGTTGGAAAATGGAATGAAGTTGGGTGGGCATGCCTCTACCGTTATGCCGGGGGAAATTTATTGATCTCAAGCGTATTTTTTCTCTGTATCAAGCTTACGTAAAAATGAGACCTATTCTGATCTCAGTCTTGGTTACCATCATTGTGCCTTAGGTCTGACGCCGTCAAGTTGAGACAATATCCCTCTCTCTTGTGCACGTCGTAACTTGATGGCAGAGCCTACCTCAGCATGGATACCCTAGTATAACACTTTTTTTCTATCTTGTTATCCATCCAATCATTTTTATTATCTTTTTGGAGTTCCCCCTTCTGACCCGCCATGACCTAGAATCTGAGCCCCTTGTCTTCTTCTTTGTCATATTTTTGGATTTACCCTAGAAGGACTCCACACTTTATCTATTATTATTGTCACTTTTATATGCCTATTTTTGAAATATGAGGCTTTGTTTTCTCATTCCATCATTACCATCTATTGGGCCAATCATTTGATTTAACTTGGTGTTTTACCCTTTCCTGGAAGAACCACTGCGATGAGTGGTCTTATTAGCCTGCCTCTTGACCTCTGCATGTTTTAAGCAGTTCCATGATGACCAGAACTAGTTGCTACCCTTTATACCACTTGTTCATCTAAGAGGAGTTTCCTTTAAGCTCTTTTCAGACTCCTAAAATATGAAAAAAATTGTCGAGCACTAGTCTTTTTCACACTCTTTAAAGTAAATGAAGAGGTGTCTACCTAGTATAATTTTAACCCTTTTTCAGACTAGATGGACTATTTACAGAAAATGAATACTTTAGTCAAGCATGACTAAAAGGTTCTCTTGGGTATTGTTTTACACGTTTTTGGGCCCAAGGGACTAAATTTATGAGAAGGAACCTCTTGGAGTTTTCCTTTTTGCCTCTTTTTCAAACTCTCTAAATATGAAAAAGAAGTCAAGTTATTCCTTCCCTGGACTCATAAAACATAAACAACAAGGACTTGTTAAGCATGACGAGACCAAACCACTCATTCTTAGAGTTTGTTAAAAATAGAAGGATTCATCTGAAGGATGAAATTATAAGTCAAGCACATGTTATCCTCCTCAAGCTTGTAAAAAAATAAAGAGGTACTTGTCATAAATGGTGAAGAAATTGAGGAAACAATACATGAAACATGTTTATGGCAGTGAGTCACTCTTGAACATGACACTCTTTCACCTCTGTGACTATTTTGGGTTGGGAAATCTGCTTGCCTCTCTGTTGATCGCACCTTATTGAAAGCATTCATGATGGGTCTTTGAGTCAAATGTTTCCAATTCCATAAAGTGTCACTGATTTGTTCAAGAGAATTCCATTCTCAGTTGACATCTGCTGCAATATCTTTAGCCTTCCTTCATGTTTTTCGCCCCTAAAATAGCTCTGAGTCATTGCATTCTATCTCAAATCTGGATACATGTTTTGTTTCGTTGATGGGGAACACATTACGTCCCTCTTGCGACGGGTCACTTCCTATCGACATCAACACATTATCTAGGAATTTGACTTAGAAATTCCTTTAAGTGCCTTGGGACTTGCACACCTCAATGGCAAGTTTCTTTTCTTTTAGCAGTGGGTTCTCATCATTGGCCTTCGACTAGAAGATTTTGTAGGGTGTTCAACTTAAGCTCATATATTCACACCTCATAGATTACGCTTAGTACCTTGAGGTCCATTATCATTAATGGTGGTTCATCTCGCATCTGTTAATGGCTTTCATTATTAGCAGGTAATCATATGTTGTCTACCATGTTTGACTCCAACACATCTATTCACATGGTTAGACTCGTACTATCGAGTGAGGTAGAAGACCCCGGATCTAGTTTCATCCATCTAGGCTGCGATTTCATGATTCATATAAGATCTACAAAGAATGATGGCTACAATTTCATAGAAATTCATCCAAGCATGTGTCCAAAATGTGTAATCAATGGAAGTGACTTTGATCATTATACATTGAAAATGCTTAGTATGGGTATGCCTACCTCAATAGTGATATGATGATAATATATCATAACAGTCAATTGGTGATCTCGACCACTCGATTCTTAATCCGGACTTTTCACATGGTAAAGCACTTCAGTCCTCAGCCACAACTTCTGACTTCGTACTTTAGGGGGCAACTTTTTATAGGTCATTTTGTCACATTCAAACAAATGGCCCTGAACTCAAATCTATCATCATCCATTTACACCTTGCAATCATCCCTACAAAGCTAAAAGAAAACTCTCTTAAGAACTTATAAGAATCCTGGATTACATTAGCGGAAAACCCTAATTTAAGACCACATAAAACTTACTCTCTTGACACACTATGATGGCGTATACTGCACACATGGAACTTGCGTTGGTCAACATAGGTTCCTCTTACAAAAAGTGCGATGACACCTGGAAATGAGTAAAAAAAAATGAAGTTTATTTCTCTAGAAGATTTGGGAGTGGATTTAACCATTTACTATTGCATCTAATCTCTAACTCATACTAATGAGGTCTTATCTCTTATCTCATATAACTTACCTCCTTTTAAAGTGGATCTAAGCCCTAGTATGGTAAATCCAAAACTACCTCATTTACCCTATAAATGCAACACCTGCCTTAGAGTCTAGGTTGGCTTTTGTAGACTGTAATTATGCCTTTATGCTATCCATTTGTATCTATAGGTCCATAATCCATCCATGTGCTTTAGGTATGATTGAAGGCTTACCATTAGGACAAAGGAAGGACAAGATAGTTGGGAGAGATTCACAAAGTAAAGACCTACAAGGGTTGTAATATTTTCCTGCCATTATTAATACAAAAGTGCATTGTTTCTCCTATAAATTATGTCTTGATTATGCATATGTAGAACATGAATCCTTGACTTCTTGTTTAGATTTGTTTTTATATGTTATCATGTATATTTTGTTCTCTTTCTTGTTTTTTAGATGATTTGTAGGTTCCACTTTTAGAAATTGGAATTGGAGCTAGAGCTAACAAGTGGGGAGAAGAAGGATGCTTGCATTGGATTCCAAGAAGGTTTTCCTTTCATACTTCAAATATCTCTAAAGGAAAAGCATTGAAGTTTTGTCTTGGTTATTTCTAGGCTAATCCACTCTAGGTAGATTGCTTCTGTCCGCAAAAGGAATTTATCCACAAAAAAGTAAGTGAAGCAAAGAAAAGTCTAGTTCTCCCAAGGTCGCTCCACTAAAAACAATTTCACATTTTACACTAAATTAATAGGCTTATAAAATTAACATAGTGAACAAATGGTATAGATCTCCTATATTTACTTGGTTTAAGACAACATAAGAAGAAAAACTACCAATCTAGACATATTTCATGATTATGTTGGTAGAGACTTGGATGAAGTGTCATGGGAGGCATTGTAGGCATGTCAATCATGCGAAGAAAGTTGTGCAAATCAATGACCCTTACAATACATTATGCCAATAATGTTTTAAATATTTCAATGACAACTTTAATTAATAAAACACCTCAAAGACACAACTAAATCAACTAAGGCTAGGAATGCCTACACAAATAGAAAATGATCACATGAAGACATGTTAATGGTTGTGACATTTGCATCATGCCTTGGTTGGCATTAAGTGCCAAGAATAGAAACACATCATGAAGCATTTTACTAATCATGGTTTTCATTGATCAATGTTTTAATGCACAATGAATAAGTATCTATGGTATTTTGAATGTTTTACTTTAGCACATGGTATATTTGGTGCTTACAAATACCTATCTTTCTTTGTATAAATAGCGAGAGTGTAACAACAAGAATTCCTTCCCTAATTTTGTTTTGGGTAAGAGTTTATTTAATCATTGTTACACTGTGATTTCAATTTGCAGCTAACTTAGATAATCACCTGAATCCACTGCCTCTTTTCAACAATGATTACAATGGAGGTTACCATATTTTTTCAAGTGCAGTATACTTTTGTGTTCCCATCCATGAAAGTTGCAAGCTGGTTTTGTGGCTCTAAGGTATGAGAATTTCTTTTAATGTCTCTACTATTGCAATCTATTTAGATATAGTTTATTTTGCTTGTTTTAATAAAGAAAATTTGTATTTTACATTAACAACATTTCAGAGCAGGGACGGTCTGTGAAGGTACGGCGGTCTTAGAAGGTTAGAGGAGTCAGGCCAATAGTAAGGCAGGTGAGTGGCCGAAGGAACATGCGAAACCCTAATAAGTAACTACAAATCATGCCCCCTCATCGGGACAAGTGAACCACGCCCCGAGATAATAGGACCCCGCCTGCCTGCCGCTAATTGGCTTGGAGTTTCTTCTATTCCAAGTCCACAAATGGGATTGACATAACACTAACAATATAGGTACACTGAAAAAATCTTCATTAGGTCAAATGAAACACAAATGGAATAGAAAAAATCTCCATAATGGAAATCATGTGACATATGAATTATTCACTTTTACTTATCATTAGTTTCATAGATTTTAGGTAAAGTTAAAGATATATCTCTATTAAAAGACGGTGTGTTAAATATATTTTATTATTTATATAAAATAAAAGTTCTTTGGGATTTCCAGCTATAGTTGGTAGACTTCTCACACTTATCAGAGAAGAAATCAATATTTTTAAGCATGTGAGTGTTTTGTTATATACTTATTATTAGAAGTTTTATAGTTTTTATATATTTAGTTTTCATTGAAGTTTGACCTTGGAAAGAACTTCTTATCCACTATACTAGAAAATATTATTTAAATGTCTACCATATAAGTTAAGTCAGTGTTTACATTGAATATTTGTTATTTTTACGAATCTAATACAATTCTTATGTGGGGTTTATAAGAATGCCTTGATTCACATGTCAAGAACAAACATTAATGTAAACAAATGATCCTTCATGATTCATCAGCAAATGAAATTATTAATAATTTAGTTCATGGTAATCAATTAAATTGCATCTATACAAATAGTTTTCCAATATTACTCTAGTTGCATCTCGACATGTATAAAAAACACCAAACTTTTTATGAAGTAACCTTAGGATGAAATTATCTAGAGTCATTTTTTTTACCAAGGAAAAATCGTAACTTTCCATTAATTTAAAAAATTACATATAGTAGATGTCGTTGGCATATGCATAACTGTTAGTCGTAGCCATTCGGGTAGTGTTCAAAAATAATAAGTTATGGTCGAGGCCATTTTCAAAAATAGTTGTACATATTCACCACGCAGGGTGTGCTCGATGTGTCTAGTGAACAGAGATATAATCATAAATATATACATAAAGCGACACTATGCATTAGCTGAAAATATAAACAAAAATTTAGGGTCCATCTGCCCTGGGATATGCACTACCAATGTAGGGCCGGTGATAGTATTGATATTGTTCTGCACCAATCTGTTCATGTATCATCCACATGCCTCTGGGATGTGTCGTAGCCTCCTTGGAAAGTTTGTCAGCAACCTCGATATGTTCCCTGTAAATGTGTTGACAGGTAACAGAGTTAAATTGAGTCTTGAAATCCAAAATTTCATCCAAGATGTTTCTAAGTGAATGTGCATGGCAGTTATTGATGTTATTGAACCAATTTATGATGATTTTGGAATCACCAAAGATCTATAATTTATTGCAAGATTGTGCCAGTGCAAAATGTAAAAGGTGCCTGAGAGTGATCAGTTCAGCGTAATTGTTTGTTCCCTTTCCCAAGCCCAGTTGAATTTTGAAATGATGTTGTTCGGATAGATGTAGAATAATTACACCCCTACATCCCTGTGCTTGTGCGGCGTCATCAAAATATGCCCATGGTATGGTGTGATCAATCACCTCAATGGTGCAAGTGTGGTTTGTAGGAGAGTGTGTTTCATCTGGGATCTCATGGTAGGCAGAAACAATTTTCCCTGCAACATGTGGCCATCGAGCCTCTGTTTCCTTGAATATGATTCCGTTCCTAGTCAACCAAATTGACCAGCAAGGTGAGGAGAAGGAGACAATGGGTTTTAGGGCTATTGTTCATGACAGTCCAGTTGTCCCAGGCCTCCAAAATGTTAGGATATTCCGACACATAGGATATAGTTAAGTTCAACTTGGTCTAGTATAGAGTTAGGTTAGAGTTAGGTAAAGTGTGTTTCTTTACCGTTGTACATTTTGTAACTTACAATCCGACGGTCACGATATGTAGTGATCCGACGGTTCACTCTCACCTCGGTATTACCGACACTTGATCCGTGGCTTGACACCCGATTGGTCCATGAGTTCTATTTAAAGCGCATGGAGGGTCATTGTTCGGGTAATCCGTGCATGAGAGAAGCTTATGTAAATTTTCATTCTTTGATTAATAAATTGCCTGTAGTACCCACGTTGGGACAGGCCGTGGACTGTTTCCCTCCTTGCACTTTGAGGGTTTTAACCACGTCAAAAATACTGGTGTATTGATTTGAGATCTGGTTGTGAGCGGTGTCCTTTTGGTGTTCTTTCTGAGGAACTTACCCTGTAAATTCCTACATGGTATCAGAGCTCTTTGAGGGCCGCGTCCGTTGGTGATCCAAATCTGAAGCCGGTAGAACTGCATGCGGCTGTCATTTCCTAGATCTGTTGTTTCTGACTGCTTTCGGACCGAGAGGACTGCTCTATTTCGTTTGGAGCATCTGTTCCAGTGAGGAACCCCTTTCGTTTCACGCGAAAAGGTTTCTGGTAGCCCTAGCTGCGTCATTTTTCAGATCGGGAGGTATACAGTGTTTTTTTTTGCAGTTTACTGTTATTTTTCTCTCTGCTTATTTCGGTCTCAGTTTATTTAGCCTTTTTTTTAACCGGAGCTATACCTTTCATTTTTGCGTATGCTCTTTGCCCTGCGACTCTGTGCGATCTGGGCAAATCAGAAATAGAAAGGAAGGATTTTTCTCATGCGTATGCTCTTTTCCCTGCACCTTAGTGTGATCTCGGAAAATCAGAAACATTGAGAAAAATATTTAGTTTTTCGGCTAAAGCTAACTTTGAGATTTTTTTTTAAATTTCTAGTTTTTTGGCTAAAGCTAACTTCGAGCCGCAAGGTTCGTTTTTTCTTTGCATATTCGTGTTGGGTTTTGTGTTTTGTGTTTTGTAGGGAAAAAGAGCTTTCTCAAGGCAAGCATGCAAACCAAGCCCCCCCCCCCCTCTCTCTCTCAAATTTTTTGTATAGATCAATTGGTTCAAAGCTATTTTAAGAGAGTAGAGGTCTTGGGTTCAAGTCTCCATTTTGTGGGGGCGGATTTTTTTTCATTCCCGCACATTCGCGCACTTTGCCGGCAACGTCAACAATTTTTTTTCAAAAAGCCATAACTTCTTCATCCGGAAGCCTTTTTCAGAGCCGTTTTTTTTAAAACCGCCTATTTTTTCGAGATCTATCCATTGGAACACTTACTTTTAGCATCTTCAGCTTCAGTTTTTTTTTAAATGGAAAGTCCATGCCAAGTCATTCTTGACAGCACTAACTACTTCCAATGGGTAGCCTACATGGAAGATTTACTTAGAAGTAAAGGTCTCTTCAGAATAGCCACAGACCAAGAGAAGAAACCAAAAGATGAAGACAAGGTTGCAAAATGGGAAAATAGACAAGATCAAGCACGTGGTTTGATAGGGATGTCTATTTCTCCTGATCTTAGATTCCACATTGCAGACCTTGAGACTCCTCATGAAGCATTAGAAAAACTCGCTAAAGTTTTTGGGATTAAAAATGAAATTAGAGCCCATCAACTTGAAAATGAGCTGCTTACTTTGGATCCTAATAATTTTTCTTGCATTGAAGATTTCTTGTCCAAATTCAAGACCCTTAGATATCTCTTGGAAGGTGTTAAAGTTAAGAAAGAAGATGGTAACCTTATTTATTCCATCCTTACTAAGTTGGGACCAGCCTACTCTGTATTTGTTTCCACTTTCCATTCTACAAGGGAAGCTTTCATTTGTCAAGGAAAAGACTACAAGGCCCCTTCCTTTGGCTCCTTTTGTGATTCCTTAATAAGAGAACAAGAAAAACTCTTACACCTTGGTCTTCTTAATCTTGGAAACTCTTCCACGAAAGCGTTAGCCGCCCAGCAGCAACCAAATTCAAAGAATCCTAAGAAGTCATATCCTCAAAAGAATGGTCCTAAACCATCTCAGCCTCAAAATGAAAGATCATTTCAGCAAAATGATAAGACCAATAAAAACAAATGGAAGAAGACTGATAGACATTGTAACTTTTGTAATCGAGATGGCCACTTAGAATCTAAATGCTTTAAGAAGATGGAAGCCTTGGAAGCCGCAATGAAGAAACATAACATCCATGTGGAGCCTACTTCAACTTCAACTTCCGGAACGGCACTTTCTGCATGTCATTGTCAATCATCTCAGTCTGGTTATGCATTAAATGTATCTTCTTCTTCTTCTCATTCTCATGAGTGGCTCATTGATTCTGGAGCCTCTTGTCACATGGCCAAAAACCAAGCCATGTTTTCTTCTTTAAATGATTGTAACACCAAAAATATATATGTTGGTGATGATAGATCTCTTAATGTTGTAGGGACTGGAACTGTTCATCTAGACAATGGTCAGTTTAATGATGTATTATGTGTTCCAACCTTATCCTGCAACCTTCTATCTGTCTATCAGATAACTCATTCAGGTGAAGGTAAAATTGTTGAATTTTCACCTCATGATGTTGTAATCAAGGATCTAAAAGATCCTAAACAGATTCTAGCTACTGGTCTTGCTGATGATTCCAAAAGGTTGTATAAGTTTCACAACTTTGGGTCATCAAATATTCCCTCAGTATTTATTGCTCATAATGATGAAGTGAGCAAACTTTGGCATGAGCGATTTGGTCACTTAAACTATCGCTCCCTTCAGCATCTATGTAAAGAAAATATGGTGACAGGTCTTCCTATGGTATCTTGCAGAGATGGTGTTTGTTCCGGATGTGTACTCGGAAAACATCATCGGGACAGTTTTGACAAACGTGCCTCTTGGCACGCCTCAGCCCCTTTACAGCTTGTGCACAGTGATTTATGTGGTCCTCTTCCTGTTGCTTCATTCTCTGGCTGCAAGTACTTCTTAACTTTCATTGATGATTTCTCCAGACGCACTTGGGTATACTTCTTAAAACTCAAGAGCGAAGTATTTAACACCTTTTTGGCCTTCAAAGCCTTTGTTGAAAAACAATCTGGACATCAAATTCTTAAGCTAAGAACTGATAATGGTGGAGAATATGTTAAAAACACATTCATCAACTTTTGCACCGAAAATGGAATTCAAATGCAACATACTGTTCCATACACTCCACAACAAAATGGTGTAGCTGAAAGGAAAAATCGCACCTTAAAGGAAATGGCTAATTGTATGCTGCAATCTAAAGGACTCAGTCTTAGTTTTTGGGCCGAAGCAATTAATTGTGCAAATTATATAATCAATCGCACTCCTACTAAGGTTCTAGAGAATATCACTCCAGAAGAAGCTTGGAGTTCCATTAAACCAGATGTAAGTCACTTTCGTGTGTTTGGAAGTGAAGCATGGGCCCATATTCCAGATGAAAAGCATAAAGCTTTAGAACCTAAGAGTGAGAAATGTACTTTTGTTGGATATTCTGAAGATGTAAAAGGTTATAGACTTATTCCATTTAAGTCCAAAAATGTTATCATTAGAAGAGATGTAAAGTTTGATGAAAATAAATCGGCCTGCGAGCCTAGTCCGGCGGATGTGCCACCTCTTCCTATCTCTTCTACTTTTGAAAACATTTCTTCTTCAGATGATGAAAGCGAGGATGATAATCCTCCCCCACCTTCTCAGGATCCTCAACTTCCACGATGGGTCCGTGCTACTCGGGATGCAGCAGGTGATCTTGCCGGTGATCCTACAGATCAGCGACGTACACATTCTCAGTTTGAAAGAGCCTCTTCTTTACTGGCTCAAGCTCCAGTAAATCATGATCCTGACACTTTTGCAGAAGCTTCAGGCCATCCACATTGGGAAGCAGCTATGAATGAAGAATATCATTCATTGATGACAAATGATACATGGGATCTTGTTCCTCTACCAAAGGGACGCAAACTTGTTAGATGTAAATGGGTTTACAAAACCAAGTATGGACCAGATGGGGAAGTTGATAAACATAAAGCTCGTCTCGTTGCTAAGGGCTTTTCACAGGTTGAAGGCATTGACTACACTGAAACCTTCTCCCCTGTTGCCAAAATGAACTCTATCCGCCTTGTTCTTTCCCTTGCTGCCTCTTTAAAATGGGAAGTCCATCAGATGGATGTTAAATCTGCCTTCTTGCATGGGGACTTGCAGGAAGAAATCTATATGGAACAACCCATTGGCTTCATACAAACAGACTCCAGCCTTGTTTGTCGACTTAAGAAATCCCTTTATGGCCTCAAGCAAGCTCCTCGGGCTTGGTATGCCAAAATGGATAGCTTTCTTTTAGAATCTGGCTTTTCTAGGTGTCATTCTGACAATACTGTCTACACCAAGAAAGTGGGCAACTCTCTTATCATCCTTGTTCTTTATGTGGATGATCTTATTCTTACTGGTAGTGATCCCAACCTTATAAACCATGTGAAGTCCAGCCTTAAAAAGAAATTTGAAATGACAGACTTAGGACACTTACACTATTTTCTCGGTCTTCAAGTCTTGCAATCCCAGGAGGGTATTTTCCTTTCCTAGTCCAAGTATGCTTGTGATATTCTTCGTCATTTTCACATGGAAGACTGTAAGCCAGCCCCTTCTCCCTTTCAGTCTGGAGTCAAACTTTCAGTCTCTTTTACTTCTCCTGAAGTTGATGCTACCTTATACCGTCAACTTGTCAGAAAACTCTTGTATTTAACCCATACTCGTCCTGATCTTTCCTTTGCTGTTGGCCTTGTTGCTCGTTTTATGCAAAACCCCCGTGAAAGTCATTGGAAAGCAGCTAAAAGAATACTTCGTTATGTTCGAGGTACAATACAGTTTGGGATTCATTACAGTGCCAAAGCAGCTCCTCTGTTAGTTGGTTTCACTGATTCTGATTGGGCTGGTGACCCTGATGATCGGAAGTCTACTGCCGGTTATGTCTTCACTCTTGGTTCAGGACCTATTACATGGGCTTGTAAGAAACAGGTTGCCATTTCTCTTTCGTCAGCAGAAGCAGAGTATCGTGGTGCCGTGGAAGCTAGTAAGGAAGCCTTGTGGCTTCGTCAGATCCTATCAGAGTTTGGCTTTGAGCAGCAGCATCCAACCACACTTTGGTGTGATAATCAAAGTGCCATTCAGCTATGCAAAGATCCAGTCCAGCATCAGCGCAGCAAACACATTGAACTACACATGCACTTCATCAGAAAGCTCATTCATGACCATGTTCTTGAAGTGCAATATTGTCCAACAGATGATCAGGTTGCAGACATCTTCACAAAGGCTCTCACAGAGGCGAAGTTCACTAAACTTCGATATATGCTTGGAGTTCAGGAAGTTGTCACTAAGGGGGGATAGGCTCTAGTGCCTCCTTCCTTCTCCTATTGTGTCATATTTGTAAATCCTTCAATCCTATCCCAAGTTGTTCTTAAGGGGGGATGTTAGGATATTCCGACACATAGGATATAGTTAAGTTCAACTTGGTCTAGTATAGAGTTAGGTTAGAGTTAGGTAAAGTGTGTTTCTTTACCGTTGTACATTTTGTAACTTACAATCCGACGGTCACGATATGTAGTGATCCGACGGTTCACTCTCACCTCGGTATTACCGACACTTGATCCGTGGCTTGACACCCGATTGGTCCATGAGTTCTATTTAAAGCGCATGGAGGGTCATTGTTCGGGTAATCCGTGCATGAGAGAAGCTTATGTAAATTTTCATTCTTTGATTAATAAATTGCCTGTAGTACCCACGTTGGGACAGGCCGTGGACTGTTTCCCTCCTTGCACTTTGAGGGTTTTAACCACGTCAAAAATACGGGTGTATTGATTTGAGATCTGGTTGTGAGCGGTGTCCTTTTGGTGTTCTTTCTGAGGAACTTACCCTGTAAATTCCTACACAAAATCAATTGCCCATGCCAACGGCCATGTTTGGAGAGTAGGTTTAATACTTATAGCCATAGTTGTGCACTCATCGGGCAATGGAAAAACAAGTGATCAATTGTCTCCTCGACCTATTTACATAATACACACCAATGTGGACCGCAATGAGATTGATGCATAAGGTTTGGTCCATTTTGGGTTTTGTTACTGAGCATGTTCCACATGAAGAGTTTCGTTCTCGATGGTGCTTTAAGCTTCCATATCTTGCCCCACCAGTGAAGAAGTGCAAGTGGCCTGCGTGCTATGAGTAGGATGGGATAGCCAATTTTTGGGGAGTATATACCATGATCAGCTGAGGTCCAGATAAGCTCATCGGGGCCTTCTTTGATGCGCACATGGGCTTCTTTCAGGGCGTTAATATACCCCTCCCAAGTCTGCTTCCAGTGTTCGGGGATGCCCAAGTGTGGAGCAGATAACCAAGCCTGTTCGAAGATGGAGTTGTTCTCCAAATCAGCAATCTGAGCAATTACCTTAATATGCCTCTGGTTGAGAAAAAGGATGAGGCCTGGTGGTAATTTATACATATTCCCCCCTCCTGTCCATGGGTCCATGCCTATACGAGCCAATGTGCCATCATTTATTCTCCATGCTAGGCCCTCTTTAATAAAAGGCAAGGTATGTAGAATTGCTTTCCAAACCATAGATACCCATGTTTGAGACCAGGAGGGTAAACGAATCCAATCCATGAGATGATGAGGCCAAATGTATTTGTGATAGGAGACTTCAGTCCAGAGGTTTTGCAATGTGAGTAGGATCCATCCCATATTGGCAGCAAGGGCATGTGCAAATACTGATAAGTCCTTTAGCCCCCATCCTCCCCACTTCTTTGGGAGGGCAATGTGCTTCCATCCC
Organism: Pinus tabuliformis; assembly: GCA_031772625.1. NCBI lineage: Eukaryota > Viridiplantae > Streptophyta > Pinopsida > Pinales > Pinaceae > Pinus > Pinus tabuliformis. The sequence goes on along the minus strand of CM062810.1, from coordinate 122,152,527 downwards.
ACCCAAGCAAATGGTTTGCCCTCTTTATATCCGTTCCAAAGGAATCTGCAACAGATCTTCTGAATTCGAGCAAGTATTCCTTTAGGAATCCAAGCCAACGACATCCAATAAACTGGGGTAGCCTCCAAGACAAATTTGATGAGGACTAGTCGTCCAGCTCTGGAAAGGAATCTGTGGTTTTAATATAATAGGTGCTTTTCAATTTTAATTACAAGCCATATCCAATCAGTTATTTTGTAACAATGAGGTTTAATCCAAAACCCCAGGTACTTGAGGCCATCCTCCAGATGATGTCTCTGAAAAGGAAATTTCTGATGAGCGTATCTAGCTTCCAGGGGTGAAGTATTGGAAAGGGTGATGGTAGACTTGGAGTGATTAGCTTCCATGCCAATAGCCAGGGCAAATAGTGAGAGAATTTCATGGAAGGTAGAGGAGTCTCGTGTGCTTCCATTTAGGAATATGAGGATATCATCTATGAAAAGTAGATGAGTGAGGTAGCAAAATGTCGCTCATTTTAAGCCCTTGTAGTCGCCTTTCCCTCTTGTCTGATGCAATGATTCTACTGATCCCTTCCATGACAATCAGAAAGAGGAGCGGAGAGAGTGGGCATCCTTGTCAAAGACCCCTCTCAACATGGAAGAAGTATGATGTAGAGCCATTAATGAGAACACTGAAAGTTGCCAAGGTGATATAGCACATGATATAGTCGATTGGGGGGGGGATCCCAGATGGGTGAGGATCATCTTAATGTAATGCTAGCTGACATGGTCGAAGGCTTTAGCTAGGTCAATTTTGAGAATTTCCCCTTTTAGATTTTTAGTTTTAAGGGAGTGGAGTGCTTCTTGGGTTGTGTCGTTTGCTTCATGGATTTGTCTATTCTAGAGGAAAGCAAATTGCTCAGGGGAGATATGGCAGGATAGGATGGACCTGAGTCAGTTAGCAAGAATCTTGGCAATGATTTTATATAGATTCGGATTTAGGGATCAGGGCTATGAAAGTGGTGTTAATGGCCTCATACAAGCGCCCAGTAGTCCTGCATTCCTCCACCACTTTAATCAGGTCTTGTCCAATGATCTCATAAAAAGCAAGGTAGAATTCAATTGTCCAATCGTCTAGCCCTGGACTCTTATGTTTTTGAAGCATTTCAGAGTACCTTCTAGTTTCGCCTGAGTGATAGGGGATGTGAGCTCCTCAGTTGTGTCCATGTCCACAAATCTGGGGAAATGCCCGCAATTATAACAATTTCAACGAGAGAGGCACCAAGAGGTGCCTTGAAGAGTTTCCGGAAATGAGAATTCCCAAGGCGGGAGAGTTGATTAAAGGTTGTTGTCATTCCCTCGTCCTTCATGGGCATATTCTAGATAGTATTGGTGACATTCCTTCCCTTGGCAAAGTTTTGGAAGAACTTGGTGTTCTCATCTCTTACTTTTAACCTCGACTCTGGAGCTGCCAAGTTTCTTCCCTCTCCTTTAGAATTTTTGATCTTTGGTTTCCAAAATTTCTAAGTGGAGTCTTTGCCTCTGCAGAAGTGAACCCCCAGCCATGATCATCCAGAAGAGTGGCCAATGTCTATTCAATTTCACTGAGGGATTGGTCATCCCTCTTAGATTTTTCCTTAGCCCAATTTATGGAGAGTCTCTTGAGTTTAGTGAGATTGGAGCAGAAACCTTCTGCTAGAGTTCTCCCCATGGATGGAGGGTTTGATAACCAGAAATCAGAGACCATTTTTATGTAGGATGGGTCCAATAGCTAGGTGGAATTGAATTTATATGGTGCCCTTGGTTTCTAAGAGGGGCTAGTGATCTCCATATAAATAGGGGAGTGGTTTGATAAACCTCCTGAACCAACCCATTGTCTATATAAGGAAAGTTTTTGAATCAAAGAATCCTTTATAAGGAATCGATCCAGTCTCCTAGCCAGAGCTGCCTCACCAACTCTCCGGTTTCGCCAGGTGGGGAGAGGTTTTACCATGGGAATATCCGTCAGATGGTGTTGTTTGAGCAACATCTCCATAGTCTCTGAGAGCGGATCCACTTGTGCATTTGTCCCCCATGATTCCCCAAATCCTATGGAGAAGTTCAGGTCACTGCCTATTATGAGATTATCCAGGATAGTGAGGGATAGATTGAGGAGGCGGTTCCAGAAGGCCTCTCTGTTTTGACATGGGCCATATAAATTGATCAAACGAAGATCCATCCCCAATTCTGATGAAAAAATGTCCATGCCAATAAAACCAAGTCCACCTCAGGAGGCCTTGAGGTTAATAGAATGGGGGTTATATCCTAGGGCCAGTCCTCCAGATCTCCCTATGACATCAAGGGATTGAAAGATCGATCCAGGCTTCAAGGAATGGAGAATATGAAAGGTAAGTTTAGCCTCACCCAAAGTTTCTTGTAGGACATTTATGTCTACAATATCGGATTCCAAAAGTCGTCTGAGGGCTAGCTTTTTGGGCAAGCTAGCCAGGACCCTATAATTAAAAGAGATCCACTTCATGGGGGTGATTTAGGAAGGTTGTTCAAATCTCTAAGAACCCAGTCAAGTGATGATTGTCTTCCCGAAGCCACTTCCACCTCCGCTAATAGGATGGATTTAGATAGATGGGATTTACGACCTCTGATGGATTTGGGGAGATGAGATGGGGGAGTCATACCCAAACCAGAGGATACAGAGCAGGTTTTAAAGAGGGGGAGGCAGGGCCTAAGGTTGTAGGGGTGGGGAGGACCATTATGGAAAGAAGGTATTGCAGCGGAGGAGGGAGGGGGTCAGGAGGGAAGGATGGGGGAGTGGTCGAGAGGACCGACTGATGTGAGTCAAGGGGACAGGGGATGGAGGAGGGGATGAAATCCTGATCCAATGCAGATGTAGAGTGCATATGCAGTGCAGAACATGCAGGAGAAAAACAAATACAGAGTTAGGGAGAGGAGGAGTACCCGAGGAGTGAGCAGCCTCAGCAGCAGCCCTCGATTGGGTCATCAGTGGGGAGGGAGGACGAGGAGCGCTTGTAGTCGGCAGATGATTTGGAGACCCCTTCCTATTCATTGATGAGGCAGCCAGAGGAGTCAACCCTGGAACGGATGCAGGAGCCTTAACAGTCTCACCTTCAAGTCCTTTTGGAGAGTCCGAGACCCTTCGCACCAATGGGCATTCCTTGAATAAGTGTCCAACTTTGTGGCACTTGCGGCATCTGAAAGGGACTCCTTCATAGTCCAGTATTTGAATCCTGGTGAAATTCTTCCATTGTAGAGTGATTTTCTCCTATAATCCTTCTATTGTATCTAGGTGTACCGGTATGCGTGCCAAAGACCTGTTCCTGGATTGGATATAGGACCTATTGTAGTCCAAATAGGTTCCCAATGTGTTCCTGATACGGACAAACACATCCTCGGACCAATACTACAAGGGGAGTCCAGGCAATCTAACCCATAATGGTCCAGCCCCAATCTATTCTCTTTCAGGGTCGAAAAGCAGGCTCCATCGCTTCAGCATTACCAGGTCCATTTCGATGTGCCAATATCTTACAAGTGCCCAGTTGGTGTATTCCTTTTGTGGGAAATGGAGCGCAAACTAGCCATGGGGTAGAGTTTGCACTTTTGGAAGATATTTGAATATGTTGCCCCAAATATCCTTGACCCAAAGGCTAAGTCATGTCGCAGAGTAGGCACGACCCCAACTCTACCCACCAGAACCTTACCAGCCATATTGACAACCTCTCCCATGTTCAAACCTTCCCCAAATTTGAGGGTGAGGTCCTTTCCTGAGGCCTTCACACACTTAATCTTCTGCTTGCCCAATCTAGGCACAGTCGGGTAGTCTTGCAGCAGGTTTGGAGAGCCCTGATTCTCATGGTGATTCTGCGCATGGTGTCGGACCTTAATGACCGGGGTCTCAAAACAACGGATGGGATTGTGGAGGAAGATGTCGCTGCAGTGGAGGAGGGGATACCAAGCTCTTATAAGATTTGCTCGAGCACAACAGCTTGGTCAATCCCAGATGCGGGTGCGAAGGGCGGCGAGTGAAATAGATCTCCCAAAGGCGAGGGTTTGAAGGGAGGGGATGATCGAGAGCAGGCAGCAAGCAGATGGAGGGTCGCTGGTGAGAGCGGAGGGTAGTCAAGCTCTGGGGAGTCAATGGAGAGGGTGGCGAAGGGGAGGCTGGATGAAGATGGTCCAAGCAGGGTAATGACAGGAGGAGAGATGGAGCGAAACGGAACAGACGATTCTTGGTGAGCAGATATAGCCGGCGTAGGGTTAGGGCTACGAAATATAGGGATATTGGGGTTAGGGTCGGCGAAATAATCCACCTCCTCTAATTCCATATCCTCCATGATGCAGCAAGCCTGGAGATAACTGAAAGCGGCGTTGACAATAGGAGGCATGGAGGGTAGCCAGTAGGTAGCGGAGAATGACAACACGTCTGCAGGGATCCGGCAGTTACAGAGGATTAGGGGCAACGATTAACCGTAACCCTTGCTTGGAACGATCGCCATCCTATATCGCTTTGCTAGTTCATGGTAACCTCATCTATAGTCATTCATTTGTGAACATAGATAAATTTAACTATGAGAAAAAAAATTTTAATGCAATATTCAAAGAGACAATTTAATGCTATGAATAATTTATAAAATCTTGTGAATATTTTCCTATGTATATTAACATTATTAATAGTGAAACTTATAAATTCAAGACAACATAATACTCCATAACACCTACCAAGCATGAAATTTAGGCTGTAAAGTGTATGCTTATAGAGATAAACTATACAACTTGAAAATGCATTTACCACCTCCACTAGTAAATATTGATTTGGATAGATCATTACTTGAAATAAATTATTTTTGTTATAAGTATTGGACCCAAGGGGCTTATTTGCCATAATTTAGAATTTTCGTAAGAAAGAAATATTAGTAAGCTTTGTTGATTTAACCATTCACACTATCTAACCATAGAAATATGCAATAATCCATCTTTTTCTTTTTCATCATTACATTGTCATTGTTCAAAAGTCAAGCACCAAACTGCATCACAACTCTCTCTTATTTGATTTACTACATAAGGTTTTCTCATCCAATCTACATTTGTAGAACTAGACTCTAACCTTGCTTTAAAGAATGAAAATGTAAAGAAAAGTTAATTTATATAAGATTATAAATTAGTAAGTTTTATTATAATGAAGTTAACAATATTTTGAGATAATTTATGGGTACTTATTCCAATAAAAGTGATTCATGATTGGTATTTAATTTTGAAATACACAACCTAAAATAGCCAATTTTTAAATATATAATTTAAAATAACCATAAGTACTTTTATTTGGCAAAGTTTATTATAGAACATTATTTAGCAAAGTTAATTATAGAAAATTAAATGTATTTTAGAGCATAAATTAGGTCTTTATGATTGGAATTTTTAAAGCATGCATATAAAGTGAATGCCTAATAAATTTTTCGATATTTGAGCACCTCTTATATGTATGGAATTATTTTTATTAATTTAGATTGAATGTTTGATTTTGTGATTCCTAATTAACTTTTTTAATGGTGAAAGATAGTTAACTTTTTTTAATAGTGAAATGTTAATGGCATTGCATGTAAATATTTTTATCCACATACTTCACCAACATGCACTAGCCATGATGCCCTGACCTCTCCTTAATATCGATGTTAAACATAGTTTAAATAAAGGAACTACATAAACCCACTAATTAATTGGCATCTTATAATTATTTTAAAACCTTATTATTTTGAGTGTCATAGCATATAATTATTACATTAGTTTCTTAAAAGTATTTCCTTCTTTGTATTGTTTTCCAACTTCAACAAATAACTAATAAATCGATTTTTTAATTATATTTCCTCCCTTTTATGGTGGTTCCACTTTACTAATTCTTCTGGTAATGATATGTAATAATTTGGTCATATAAATGGGCACTAAACCAATAGAGATATATTTTAATCGTGGATATAGCACGCATTGAGATAGATCAAATCTTATGAAGTGCAAACCACTTTTATAGTGCAAAACTTGTAAAAACGTTTGCATTTTGAGAGATTTTATCCCTCTCGATGCTTAGTTCTTGATAGATTTCTGGTTAATATGAATCTATATTGATTCTCTCTCTCCCTCCCTCTCCACACACACACACCATGTGAAATTATTATTAATATTTTAAATGCAACATATTAATTTTATATTAAAAATTTGAAGTATACATCTCCCTTTTATTATTCCTAAGGGGAAGTAATTGCTTCTTTTTTTTTACTTACAATTACTTCTTTTCTTTAATGGTCAATGTTACACACACAATTTCTTTCTATATATGAAATTGATATTAATATAAAATAATTAGCATTGGTATTCAAATAATTTAATTAAGTTTTGTATTGAAATATTTTTAAAAATTATACAGTTCTAACGCTTAAAAGAGAAAATATAATTATTTTTAATTTTAATTACTTTATCTCTCTCTAAATTTGTTATAAAATTATGTGACTTCATAAGGATATAGAGATATTTTATTTATGACTAAGAGTGAGAGTGAAGTATTTTTACATCTCCTTCATACTGGGTTGTAATATCAACTAACCAAGCAAGCACAATGAGATAATTAAAACTAAACAAACATGTACATTCATTATTCATTTTTTATTATAGGGTACTTCCTATTTTTATTTACAGTAATTTATTTTATTTTTAAAAGGAACATGTGCCAACTAGAGGTTCAGCATAAATAGAATCATACATCGCCCTCATACTGGGTTGTAGAATGCACCTCTCTGCCCAAATATTTAGATATACAAAGTAAATTCTCCGTGTAATGATCACTTTTTATTAATATTTATACATCAAAGTACATCATTTACATCCATATCCTAAAGGTCCCCTGGTGTTTTTATTTTCCTCTCTTCCTCTCCATTGGTTTAACGTTTTTCTCTAGGTTACCATTGTATTACTTGCTTTAGCTATTTATTCATTTGAGTCTCATTTTTTGGTATTTCAAATAATTGTTTGGCTTTTTGTTTCCTTTGTTGTTTTGATTTTATACATATAAATTCATTTTTCTTTCATGTGTTATAAATACGGGGAACAATATTTCGTGTTGAATCAAGTTTTATTCCTTGTGTATTTTTATTTGCAACGTTAGTTGAACCATTATTTATTTAACAACACATTATGCAATAAATCTAAGCACAAGCAATAAACCTTGAGCAACATTTAATCATAAAGACATGTGAACCATAAGAATGCAACACATCAATACATAGGTGTTAGACTCCGTCTTCTCAAAGTCCTCTGTCAGAGTCAAATTTGACAGGTGGCAAAGGAAGAGTGACTGTTGTGCAACAGGTGGCAAAGGAAGAGTGATTGTTGTGCAACTTGTATCTAGTAATATTAATCATGAAAACCCATGCTCTTTTACTTGGTCTGCTGAAAGAGAGAGGCAACTTCTTGGAATTTACTGGTGCAAGTCCTTAGGGCATAGGCATGTTTTTACAACAGATCCAAAAGGAGGATTAAAATTGTGGAGGTTGGAGTACACATTTAGAGAAGTCAATGGTTGGAGGGGATCCATCAAAAGAGTATCAGGCATCTTTAGTTGTTGATTTCACATCAGCATTCTTGGCACGCATTGTATGTATTGATGTGAGCCTTGTGGATCAGCTACTTGTTTGTGGTGATCAGCGGGGCAATATCGTTGCTTTTGAATTTCCAGTGAGATTGATCGATCTTGAAAACTCAATTATGCCAGAGAAGTTTCAAACATTTTGCTCATTTAAAGGAGCCCATGGTATCTCAAGTGTGGTTAGCATTTCAGTTGCCAGATCAAATGGAAATCAAATCTGTATATGTTCGACAGGGAAGAATAGATGCATCTGTGACTTTATTTTTGATAAAGGTGCCATTGGAAACTACTCAAATAAATTGATTTTTGCTGGAATAAAAAATGTCCCGGAAATTACTTTGACTACAAGGAAGCCTCAAGTGGTTCTAAGCAGAGAAGCGAACGGTGTCACAATCTCCACAGTGTCTCGGCATCTCAGTGAAGACTTCATGGAGGGTTTCTTATTTACTTCTTGAGCAACCATTGGATGAATTAACGATAGAATATTAGGATGGCATCTTCAAAGAAATCTCATTCGAGAACATTATTTGCAACACAATATCATGCTCAGAAGTATTCTGGACTCGTGGATGCTTCTTGTATAAAGGATGAAGAAATTAATCGTAACCATAGAAGTATCTTTCCCTGGTTTCCTATCAGAGGGCTGAGACTATTCAGTATTGGCTGGTTAGCTAGTAAAGAGCACTTGCTTGAGGGTAGGGGAAGATCAATTGTTTTTTCTGCAAGTGGCGAATACCTTGCAGTCTTGGTAAAAAATGAGATCACAATTTTAAGGAAAGATGACAACTTCACAAGAGCTTTTCAAACCTTTTCTGCTTTGCCTGAATCCAAGGTGTTGTTACATGGCGTTTGGGTGGATCACTGGAACATTCTTGTAGTATCTGATAACTCAGATATTATATATTTTCTAAAATCAAATGAAGAAGAGCTGAGGGAGATTTCAAAGTGCCATTTACAAGCGGCAGGAAGAATTGTTGGGTTGTTTGTCTAGGAGTATAGTAGTGCAAAGATATCTGATGGGTATAGGATTATGGTTATTACGTCAGATTGCATTTTCCAGCGGATTGTAATTGATGAGAAAAATAGTGCAGTTAATCTCTTGAACAACAAACCCACTCAACAGTTGAAACTAAGACAACAACATCCATTAGGTATATCTTGTTGTTGTTTCCACAAGGAGCGTTCTATCCTAGTTCTAGCTGGGCCTACTAATGAAGATAGTGAAAGAGCTACTGTCGTGCCCAGACATCAATGTTAATGTGGTTAACAAGTTAAAAGAAACTGCTCTGGATATTGCAAAGAAGTTGCCATGTGCAGAACACGCATCAGAAATCAAAGACGCCTTGAAAGACGCAGGAGCTGAGAGTGCCAAAAACATAAACCAACCTAAGGATACAAGAGAACTCACAAAAACTGTCAGTGATATAAAGCATGGTGTACATACACAACTTATGTAGACAGTGACAACAGATAAACGAGTTACTCGAATTGCAAAGAAATTAAGAAAAATGCATAGAGAGGGGATACTGAACGCCACAAACTCCGTGACGGTTGTTGCTGTTCTTATTGCCGCAATTGCTTTTGCGGCATTATTTACTGTGCCTGGTCAATATATGAGCGCGGGCCCAAACGCTGGTGAAGCCCTTGTAGCCCACAAGATAGCATTTCAAATATTTGTCATCTTTGATTCACTGGAATTATTCGTATCACTGGCTATTGTGGTGGTTCCGATATCGCTAGTTGCATGGGAAACCAAGGCTCAAAAGCGGGTGGTTATTGTAATTAACAAACTAATGTGGCTGGCCTCTATTTGCATTTCTGTGTCTTTTATTGCCTTAGCTTACGTTGTTGTGGATCAACGTTCCAAGTGGGCAGCAATTGCCGTGACTTTAGTAGGTGGATCAATTATGCTTACGACATTGGCCATTATGTGCTACTTTGTGATCAGGCATCAGGTCTTTTCCCTGCCGTTGCAAATGAAGGGGAACACTTCAAATAATCGAAAACATTGATATATTTCATAGGTGTCAGCTGCAATTGGTTTGCCATCGCGGGTACAAAGGAATCAATAAGCCAACTGCAAGTAATAATATGCCAAACCCAAGCGATAATGAGTGAGCATGCTGCCAAATATGTGAGAAAACATTTGCAAATTGATGCTCTCCAATACGCTACTCCATGTACCATAACATTGCTTCAAGACTGCTCCAATGAACGCTTTGCGTATCCTATCCGAATCAAGGCATACAACAGATCGCTATTCAAACGGAGCCAAAAGAGCAGAAGACATAGGATTTGATTCCTATTTCAAGACTTCAGTTAATGATTCAAAGGGATCTGCGCCCCAGCATTTATCTCTTAATTAGCCATCAGAGGATTTTAAGGGGGACGATCTCCTGTTTTAGAATAAAGAAATGACTCTATCTCTATTTTTGTAACTGCAGGTGAAACAACGCCCCTGTTTTGGGGTCGATTTGTTTTTCCCCTAGCAGCGTTTATTTAATGTATTAAAAAATCATTTGTAAGAGATTTTTGGAGGGGGGAGAGAATTCTGAGAGGTGTGCGTGTAAGGGAAAACAGAGCTTCCATTGTACAGTCTTTGATAGATATTTTGTTGGGTCCCTATAATACTAGTGATTACCCCATTACTATTGTAGTTATACCCCTTATTTATATTGATGTACCCATGTAGTGCTCATATTGTTACTATTGTGCCACATAGAAGCCCACTATTGTTATTGTTGTGCCCTACAATATTATTGTTATGTAGGCTTTGATTGTATTGGGACCACTTAGACTCCTATATATAGAAAGGAGGTATTTTCATTTGTATCATCCAAGAATTGTTCATTTATGTAATGTAAAGGAGGTTGCCCCCTCAAAGAGGCTGAATTCTAAGTCGTGGATCTCTCTTTTCTATCTTTTTGTGAGCTGGTTTCATAACATTTGGTATCAGAGCTTTGGATTCTAGGGTTTCGCTGCTCCAAACAGGTCATCGTGGCATTTTCGCTATAAATTTTTTTCTGTAACGTTTCAGAAGTCGAAAAAAACACCCATTTGAGAAGAATTGGCGCTGAACCTTGGGTCCGAATTTCAGAACTTTTCTCACGATATTTTCGGAGATATGATCTGAGGAAGTTGGTATTTTTGCAGACTCCTGAATTACATTCAAAACAGGTGACCTGGGGAAAATCGTCATAACTCTCTCTCTGAGGATCGGATTGAAATTTCGTAAAAAGGTACATAAAGAGGACGGACTGTAGTTTTTTGTGGGTGAGTTTCAGATTCAAAGGTTGAAACAGTGACTCGTGGCACGTCGTACAAGTTCGCTCTACTGAACCAGTCTAAAAGCAAGTCACTGTGGGAGATTTCACATAACTCTTCCTTGGAGAATCCAATTTGGCTCAGACTTGTGGCATTGGAAAGAGGACGCAGAAGGCTACTACAGATAGCAATTTCAGAACTGGATGATCCGAAATCACAGAGATACATCAGATTCAATATCAGGCTTCTATAAAGTGAAAAAAGGTGTGTAGTTTTTTTTTTAATTTTTTTGTAAGCTTGGTTTAACGGAATTCAAAGGGCATAGTAAAGCATTATTATTGGTAACCGATGCCCCGAGGAAAGAAAATGCAAACACCTAGTAAGGAACCTGAAAGCTCTAGCATGACTCATGAAGAAGAGGAAGAAATGCTACATGATATATCAAAATTACAAGAACAAGTGCAACAAATGTCACGCTCACAAAAGCTAACAGAAGCTAAGATAAGTGGCGTGGAATCTAAGATAAATGGCGTGGAATCTAAGGTAAATGGCGTGGAATCTAAGATAAAGGGCATGGAAGCTAAGATGGATGGCATGGAAGCTAAGATGGATGGCATGGAAGCTAAGATTGACGCTAAATTTGATGGCATGGATGATAAGATGGATGAATTGAAGAAGTTGCTACAAGAAAGGGTCACTAATGGTGAAAAGGTAGTAAAGGAAACTCATGATGAGAATAAAAGAAATGTTAATCATGATTCCATAGACTCTAATGTTGGATCGAAGACTCACCATGTTCCAAAAATCGATGTGAGGAAGTTTGATGGCAAGGATCCCGCCACATGGATATTACAGATGGAGCAATTCTTCGATCTCAATAATGTGCAAAACACACAAAAGGTACGTATGGCAACTTTATATTTGGAACAAAATCAGTTTGTATGGTATCAATGGCTTTGTTCTCGTAAAAAATTTATCACTTGGGCAATTTTTACGGAAGAATTGATAGCACATTATGAGGATACAAAAAGCAACACTTTTTTTAGCCAATTGATAATCTCAAACAAAAGGGTTCAATAATGGAGCACATTGAGGAGTTCCAAAAATTGAACATAAGGATAAAAGATATTCCAGAGGAGCATAGGATTGATGTGTTCATAGGGTCTTTAAAGGATAATATCCAACATGATGTGCGCCTTTGGGAACCTGATTCATTAGAGAAGGCATTCAGGTTAGCAAGAAAAATGGAAAGCAAAATTATGGCAACTAGGAAGCATACCACTCACAACTATAAAGATGGAAGTGTTGTTGCCCATAGTCTTCCACAACCTACAAGGTTGACACCACAACAATTGGAAGAAAAAAGAGCAAAAGGGCTTTGTTACAATTGTGATAGCAAATACACAAAAGGTCATAAGTGTGCTGAGAAGAAATTATTCTACATAGATTGTGAAGAGGAAGAAGAAAAGGAGCAAGAAAGGTCAAAAGAAGAGGATATATTCCAGGAACAAAGCCTATATGAAGAACAAATAAATCCAACCATATCTTGTAATGCATTGGCGGGAATTACCACTCCTCAAACCATCAAGATAGAAGGACAAATCAAGAAGAAAAAGGTGATAGTGTTGATTGATTCAGGAAGCACCCACAATTTTATTCATTGTAGGGTAGCAAAAGAATTGAATTGCTTCCTATATCCAGCACCAGAGTGTCAAGTGATGATTGCAAATGGAGGAACAATAAATTGCTCTGGAAAGTGCCATAATATCAAGCTATCCATGGGAGAATATGTATTGACTAGCCCAATGCTTTCCATTCCAATGGGAGGTGCTGATGTTGTACTAGGAGTCCAATGGCTACAATCCTTGGGTACAATAGCTTTTAATTTTCAAGAACTTTTCATGAAATTTTCTGTGGAAGGAAAGGAAGTTGAATTAAGGGGTATTGCAGGGAAACCAGGAAAGATAATCAGCTCTAATGGTATGACAAAGCTTCTAAAAAAGGAGCAAAGGGGTGTAATTGCACAATTATGTTCGCTAGATGTTTCCACATTAGAATCATCTATTTCTCCAGATCTCCAAAAAGTCCTGGACAATCATTCCAAGGTATTTGAGACTCCCAAAGGTCTCCCACCTATGCGTGATCATGATCATGCTATTCATCTGATTCCAGGAAGTGTTCCTCCAAACATCAGGCCGTACAGATATCCCTATGTCCAAAAAAGTGAAATTGAACGTATGGTTGCAGAAATGCTAGAGGCTGGTATAATTCAACCGAGTCAAAGTTCTTTCTCTGCTCCAGTAGTATTGGTGCACAAGAAGGATGGATCATGGCGCATGTGTCCGGATTATAGGGAGCTCAACAAGCTCACTATTAAAGATAAGTTCCCCATTCCTGTCATTGATGAATTACTGGATGAATTGCATGGATCAATTTACTTCACCAAGTTGGATCTTCGTTCAGGATATCATCAAATCAGAATGAAGATTGAAGACATTCCGAAAACGGCATTTAGAACTCATGAGGGTCATTATGAATTTTTGGTCATGCCTTTTGGCCTTACCAATGCACCTTCAACATTTCAAGGTTTGATGAATTCAATTTTCAAACCATTCCTTAGAAAATTTGTGTTAGTATTTTTTGATGATATACTTATCTACAGCAAGTCTTGGAAGGATCATGTTGAACATGTTGACAGGGTGCTACAACTATTGGAAGAGAAACAATTATATGCCAAAAGATCCAAATGTTTCTTTGGAGTACAGGAGGTGGAATATTTGGGTCATATTGTATCTCATGAAGGAGTTAAGGTAGACCCTACCAAAATTAAAGCCATTAAGGAATGGAAAATCCCCACATCCATAAAGCATTTGCGCGGATTTCTTGGGTTGACAGGGTATTATCGCAAGTTTGTTAAGAATTATGGGAGAATAGCAGCACCTCTAACAACATTATTGAAGAAAGATGCATTTTCATGGACTCCGGAAGCAACAAAGGCCTTTGAACATCTTAAAGAGGCAATGTGCCAAGCACCGGTCTTAGCTACACCGGACTTCACAAAAACCTTTATTGTGGAATGTGATGCTTCAGGAAATGGAATTGGTGCTGTTCTAATGCAAGATGAAAGACCCATTGCCTTTGAAAGTCGTCCAATCAAGGGAAAGTTTCTAAGAAAAGCTATTTATGAGAAGGAAATGTTGGCAATACTCCATGCACTTAAGAAATGGCGACCCTACCTAATGGGAAGACACTTCAAGGTAAAAACAGATCATGATAGCCTTAAATACTTTTTAGAACAAAGATTATCCTCTGAAGAGCAACAAAAGTGGGTCACAAAGATGTTGGGTTATGACTTTGAAATCATCTACAAAAAGGGGAAGCAAAATGTGGTGGCAGATGCACTCTCAAGGAAGGATGAGGATGTGGAAGCATTGTTGTGCGCTATTTCTATCATCCAACCAGATTGGATAAATGAAGCAAGGGAGGAATGGAAGAATGACGAAGAAGTATGGGCACTTATTCGAAAGCTACAACAAGATTCCAGTACGTCTGATACATTTAGCTGGAAAAATGATTCGTTATGGTACAAAGATCGCTTATACCTCTGTAAGAATTCCCAGCTAAAACAAAAGATTCTTATGGAATTGCACACTTCTCCCTTAGGAGGGCACTCAGGATTTTTAAAAACTTACCACAGGGTTAAGAAGGAATTTTTTTGGGATGGCCTTAAATCAGATATTCAAAAGTTTGTGGCAGAATGTTTGGTTTGCCAGCAAAATAAAGTTGAAACAATTAAGACACCGGGTCTATTACAACCTTTACCCATTCCAAGCCAACGTTGGGAGGAGGTATCAATGGATTTTATCACAGGTTTACCCAAGTCTGAGGGAAAGAGTGTCATCATGGTGGTAGTTGACAGACTTACCAAGTATGCACACTTTTGTGCATTATCACATCCATTTAAAGCCAGTACAGTTTCTACTGCATTTATGGAAACAATTCAAAAGCTACATGGAAACCCAAAGATTATTGTAAGTGACAGAGATCCCATTTTCACTGGAAATTTTTGGACAGAATTATTTTCTTGTCTTGGTACTCAGTTAGCTCATAGCTCATCTTATCATCCTCAATCTGATGGGCAAACTGAGATAGTAAACAAATGTTTGGAAGGATACCTTCGTTGCTTTGTATCTGATAAACAGACACAATGGGTCAAATGGTTGCCTCTGGCTGAATGGTGGTATAACACTTCCTTTCATACAGCAACAAAAATGACCCCATTTATGGCACTTTATGGGTATCAACCACCATCCATCACATCATATTTAAGAGAAAATTCTAAGGTTCAGGCAGTGGAACATCACATCGAACATCAACAACAAGTCCTCCAACTCTTAAAGGATAACCTTGTGTTGGCACAGAATAGAATGAAACAACAGGCAGATCAGCATCGCAGTGAAAGAAGTTTTGATGTAGGTGATTGGGTATTCCTACGGCTACAACCATATAAGCAAATGTCCCTCAAGCAAGCTAAGAAGGATAATAAATTATCACCAAAGTATTATGGTCCGTACAAGGTGTTGCAAAAGATTGGTACTATGGCATACAAATTGGAGCTTCCTGCAGCTTCTCGATTGCACCCAGTTTTCCATGTTTCATGCTTAAAGAAGGTTATAGGCGACAAGCTCCCGGTTCAAACAATATTGCCAGAACTTGACGAAGAAGGAAAAATTATATTGGAACCGGAAGCAGTTATAGAAACAAGAACTCGACAGCTACGAAATCGATCAATTTCAGAGTACCTTATCAAGTGGAAGAACTTATCCGCTGAAGATTCCACATGGGAGGACGAGAATTTTATGCAGAAGTATCCTGAACTACTCAAGCGTTGAGGACAACACTTTTTTGAAGGAGAGGGGCATGTTGGGTCCCTATAATACTAGTGATTACCCCATTACTATTGTAGTTATACCCCTTATTTATATTGATGTACCCATGTAGTGCTCATATTGTTACTATTGTGCCACATAGAAGCCCACTATTGTTATTGTTGTGCCCTACAATATTATTGTTATGTAGGCTTTGATTGTATTGGGACCACTTAGACTCCTATATATAGAAAGGAGGTATTTTCATTTGTATCATCCAAGAATTGTTCATTTATGTAATGTAAAGGAGGTTGCCCCCTCGAAGAGGCTGAATTCTAAGTCGTGGATCTCTCTTTTCTATCTTTTTGTGAGCTGGTTTCATAACATATTTTAATGAAAATACACAGCGATGGCTTCTGAGATTCCTGTGGTATGAGATTTAACATTTGTGTCATCCTTTGTTTCATATGTAGCCTGTTGTGTTCATTTCATTTCATGATCGTTTTCAATTGAACAAATGAAGTGTTAAGGTAGAATTCATAATTTTGTATGCTCTGCCTTTAAGTTTGTTCATATTTAATGTTTTCTTCTATTTGACAAGGATTCATCTTCTATGCCCTTGTCAACTCCTCAGCAGTCTTGCCATTCCATTTAATCTCAATTTGATGTTAAAATTGCTTGCCTACCTTGCCTCAAGAGATAATCTATGTTTTTGATTATATTTCTCTGTTCAAGCTGTTTCTTTGCCCCATGTAGCCCAGAAAAACCCCATCATTTATTAAAAACCCCTTTTTATCAATTTACTAGCCTAAAATCAGTTTCTTTTAAAGTCATCTCAGCCCCTTTAGAAAACTTTTGCTGAGATAGACCCGGAGAGAGCCCTCTCCAGTCCTCGTAGGGCTAGCTACGAGGCTGAGCTTGGTTTGATGTTGCCTCGAGTTTTGCCTTCTTCAGCCTAAGGCAGGTTCGAGCTCTAACATAGTGGCGACCATACTGGGGAGAAATTCCCCGGTAAAGGATGACAAAGTGCAGATCTGATGCTGATGGATGCACAGCAATCAGACACATATGCAGGCTGAACCATTCACCTGGCAACTCCAATTCGATCCAGACATTCCAGTGCTTGTTGATCCACTCATGCAATGGTGGGATATGTGGCAAATCCTGCACTGCGTGAAGCTGCAAAAGAAGTAAGAAATCAGTTAGTGGATCTTGAACTCAATGAAGAATTTTTCAGTGCCTTGCTTCAATGTTTGAAATCTCCAAAGTTCCCTCTTGACGCCAAAACTAGTGTTTGTGAGTTAGTTGTTGAAAGAATTGAAAAGGAGATTCAGTGTCTAGATGAGCAAATCCAGTCATATGATTTCCAAGACCCTAAAAAGTTCTTGGAAATCCTTCCTCCATCGAAACAAGAAATAATAGACTTGCCTACATATGTTTGCATTGACAGTGTGCAGCTGGAGGTATGTATTGCGGAATTGGGGCAGCCAACAGAGTCTGGCTTTCGCGATCCAATGGCAACATACATGGACACGTTTTTCAGTTTGATTGATAGATCAGGCTGTCTTGTACGTGACCAGGCTCATTACGTGCATGAAGGGCTGCCAGCAATTACATCTGTGTCCTCGTGGAAGCATTCTCGAGCGGCATCATTTTCAGGTTTACTTGAATGGTTGATCTGGCATTTCAGTATTACCTGATCTATTGTTTTTTACAGCAAAGTAGGGTAGATTTTGTAAATAAATAAGCAGCCAAAAGGCAGCATTTTGTTCCAGTTTCATTACAGTTTAGTTTGAAGTTTGCCGAATTAGTCTTTCAATCAATTCAGTCAGTTTCCAGTTAATAAGTTGAGTCTTCAGTTGTGTTGATTTGTTGAAATAATGGACTCCATTGCCCAATGGATGGAGGCACTGTCTACTCTCCCAAAGTTCTGTGGTTCTTGGCACCTCCAAAAAGCGGCAGCTGCCATCCCCATTGGAGCCGATGTTAGACTCCGTCTTCTCAAAGTCCTCTGTCAGAGTCAAATTTGACAGGTGGCAAAGGAAGAGTGACTGTTGTGCAACTTGTATCTAGTAATATTAATCATGAAAACCCATGCTCTTTTACTTGGTCTACTGAAAGAGAGAGGCAACTTCTCGGAATTTACTGGTGCAAGTCCTTAGGGCATTGGCATGTTTTTACAACAGATCCAAAAGGAGGATTAAAATTGTGGAGGTTGGAGTACATATTTAGAGAAGTCAATGGTTGGAGGGGATCCATCAAAAGAGTAGCAGGCATCTTTAGTTGCTGATTTCACATCAGCATTCTTGGCACGCATTGTATGTATTGATGTGAGCCTTGTGGATCAGCTACTTGTTTGTGGTGATCAGCGGGGCAATATCGTTGCTTTTGAATTTCCAGTGAGATTGATCGATCTTGAAAACTCAATTATGCCAGAGAAGTTTCAAACATTTTGCTCATTTAAAGGAGCCCATGGTATCTCAAGTGTGGTTAGCATTTCAGTTGCCAGATCAAATGGAAATCAAATCTGTATATGTTCGACAGGGAAGAATAGATGCATCTGTGACTTTATTTTTTATAAAGGTGCCATTGGAAACTACTCAAATAAATTGATTTTTGCTGGAATAAAAAATGTCCCATAAATTACTTTGACTACGAGGAAGCCTCAAGTGGTTCTAAGCAGAGAAGCGAACGGTGTCACAATCTCCACAGTGTCTCGGCATCTCAGTGAATACTTCATGGAGGGTTTCTTATTTACTTCTTGAGCAACCATTGGATGAATTAACGGTAGAATATTAGGATGGCATCTTCAAAGAAATCTCATTCGAGAACATTATTTGCAACACAATATCATGCTCAGAAGTATTCTGGACTCGTGGATGCTTCTTGTATAAAGGATGAAGAAATTAATCGTAACCATAGAAGTATCTTTCCCTGGTTTCCTATCAGAGGGCTGAGACTATTCAGTATTGACTGGTTAGCTAGTAAAGAGCACTTGCTTGAGGGTAGGGGAAGATCAATTGTTTTTTCTGCAAGTGGCGAATACCTTGCAGTCTTGGTAAAAAATGAGATCACAATTTTAAGGAAAGATGACAACTTCACAAGAGCTTTTCAAACCTTTTCTGCTTTGCCTGAATCCAAGGTGTTGTTGCATGGCGTTTGGGTGGATCACTGGAACATTCTTGTAGTATCTGATAACTCAGATATTATATATTTTCTAAAATCAAATGAAGAAGAGCTGAGGGAGATTTCAAAGTGCCATTTACAAGCGGCACGAAGAATTGTTGGGTTGTTTGTCTGGGAGTATAGTAGTGCAAAGATATCTGATGGGTATAGGATTATGGTTATTACGTCAGATTGCATTTTCCAGCGGATTGTAATTGATGAGAAAAATAGTGCAGTTAATCTCTTGAACAACAAACCCACTCAACAGTTGAAACTAAGACAACAACATCCATTAGGTATATCTTGTTGTTGTTTCCACAAGGAGCGTTCTATCCTAGTTCTAGCTGGGCCTACTAATGAAGATAGTGAAAGAGCTACTGTCGTGCCCAGACATCAATGTTAATGTGGTTAACAAGTTAAAAGAAATTGCTCTGGATATTGCAGAGAAGTTGCCATGTGCAGAACACGCATCAGAAATCAAAGACGCCTTGAAAGACGCAGGAGCTGAGAGTGCCAAAAACATAAACCAACCTAAGGATACAAGAGAACTCACAAAAACTATCAGTGATATAAAGCATGGTGTACATACACAACTTATCCAGACAGTGACAACAGATAAACGAGTTACTGGAATTGCAAAGAAATTAAGAAAAATGCATAGAGAGGGGATACTGAACGCCACAAACTCCGTGACGGTTGTTGCTGTTCTTATTGCCGCAATTGCTTTTGCGGCATTATTTACTGTGCCTGGTCAATATATGGGCGCGGGCCCAAATGCTGGTGAAGCCCTTGTAGCCCACAAGATAGCATTTCAAATATTTGTCATCTTTGATTCACTGGCATTATTCGTATCACTGGCTGTTGTGGTGGTTCCGATATCGCTAGTTGCATGGGAAACCAAGGCTCAAAAGCGGGTGGTTATTGTAATTAACAAACTAATGTGGCTGGCCTCTATTTGCATTTCTGTGTCTTTTATTGCCTTAGCTTACGTTGTTGTGGATCAACGTTCCAAGTGGGCAGAAATTGCCGTGACTTTAGTAGGTGGATCAATTATGCTTACGACATTGGCCATTATGTGCTACTTTGTGATCAGGCATCAGGTCTTTTCCCTGCCATTGCAAATGAAGGGGAACACTTCAAATAATCGAAAACATTGATATATTTCATAGGTGTCAGCTGCAATTGGTTTGCCATCGCGGGTACAAAGGAATCGATAAGCCAACTGCAAGTAATAATATGCCAAACCCAAGCGATAATGAGTGAGCATGCTGCCAAATATGTGAGAAAACATTTGCAAATTGACGCTCTCCAATACGCTGCTCCATGTACCATAAAATTGCTTCAAGACTGCTCCAATGAATGCTTTGCGTATCCTATCCGAATCAAGGCATACAACAGAGCGTTATTCAAACGGAGCCAAAACAGCAGAAGACATAGGATTCGATTCCTATTTCAAGACTTCAGTTAATGATTCAAAGGGATCTGCGCCCCAGCATTTATCTCTTAATTAGCCATCAGAGGATTTTAAGGGGGAAGATCTCCTGTTTTAGAATAAAGAAATGACTCTATCTCTATTTTTGTAACTGCAGGTGAAACAGCGCCCCTGTTTTGGGGTCGATTTGTTTTTCCCCTAGCAGCGTTTATTTAATGTATTAAAAAATCATTTGTAAGAGATTTTTGGAGGGGGGGGAGAATTCTGAGAGGTGTGCATGTAAGAGAAAATAGAGCTTCCATTGTACAGTCTTTGACAGATATTTTAATGAAAATACACAGCTCTGGCTTCTGAGATTCCTGTGGTATGAGATTTAACATTTGTGTCATCCTTTGTTTCATATGTAGCCTGTTATGTGTTCATTTCATTTCATGATCGTTTTCAATTGAACAAATGAAGTGTTAAGGTAGAATTCATAATTGTGTATGCTCTGCCTTTAAGTTTGTTCATATTTAATGTTTTCTTCTGTTTGACAAGGATTCATCTTCTATGCCCTTGTCAACTCCTCAGCAGTCTTTCCATTCCATTTAATCTCAATTTGATGTTAAAATTGCTTGCCTACCTTGCCTCAGGAGATAATCTGTGTTTTTGATTATATTTCTCTGTTCAAGCTGTTTCTTTGCCCCATGCAGCCCAGAAAAACCCCATCATTTATTAAAAACCCCTTTTTATCAATTTACTAGCCTAAAATCAGTTTCTTTTAAAGTCATCTCAGCCCCTTTAGAAAACTTTTGCTGAGATAGACCTAGAGAGAGCCCTCTCTTGTCCTCGTAGGGCTAGCTACGAGGCTGAGCTTGGTTTGATGTTGCCTCGAGTTTTGCCTTCTTCAGCCTGAGGCAAGTTCGAGCGCTAACAATAGGGACATTGGATATTTAGTAGAAAACCTGATTATGGAAAACCATTGTTGTTGTTGTCTTTGTCTTCTTCTCTTATGTCCCTATACTACTGGTGTAGCCCCTTATTGTTATTAGTGCAACCGTCTTATGGTATTGTTGTGCCCATGTAGATGTAGTCCCCATTTTGTTATTATTGTGCCCCATATAAGCCCACTATTGTTATTGTTGTGCCCCTACAATATTGTTGTTATGTAGGCTCTGATTATATTGGGACCACTTAGAATCCTATATATAGAAAGGAGGCATTGTCATTTGGATCATACAAGATTGTTCACTTGTGTAATGTAAAGGAGGTTTCCCCTCGAAGAGGCTGATTTTGAAGTTGTTGATCTATATTTTCTATCTTTTTGTGAGCTGGTTTCATAATATTTGGTATTAGAGCTTTGGATTCTAGGCTTTCACTGCTCCAAACAGGTTATCGTGGCATTTTTGCTATAACTTTTTCTCTAAGAAGTTTCAGAAGCTAAAAAAACCCATTTGAGCTGAAATCGTTCTAAATGTTGCGTCCCAATTTTAGATATTGTATTTCTATATTTTCGGAGATATGATTTGAGGAAGTTAGGTTTTTTGCAAGCTCCAGAATTCCATCTCAAACAAGTCATCGTGGAAGTTTCGCTATAATTATTTTCTACGAAGGTTCTGACTCTGAAATTAAAACTCATTTGAGTTGATATCTTGGGGAAGCGCACATTTGAATTTCATATCTTGTTTCTCTATATTTTCGGAGATACAGTCCAAGACATTTAGGGTTTATGCAAGCTCCTGAATTACATCCCAAACAAGTGACCTTGGGAAAATCGTCCTAACTTTATCTCTGAGCATCAGATTGAAATTTCGTAAGAAGTTACAAAAATAGGACGAAAGGCACTTTTCTGTGTATTGTTTTCATATCCAAAGGTTAAAACAATGACACATGGCACTTCGTACAAGTTCGCTCTACTAAAAAAGTATATAATCAGGTCATCTTGGGAGATTGTGCATAAATCTTTCTTGGAGAATCCAATTTCGATCAGACTGGCGGCATTGGAAAGAGGATGTAGAGGGCTACTATAGGTCGCAATTTTAGACCTTGGAGATCCAAAATTTCAGAGATACAATGGCTTTAAGATCGAGCTACTAAAAGCAAGAAAAATAATAAATTGAATCAAGAAAATAGAAACACATAGTAAGCAAAATTGGATGGATGATTTGAAGAATGTGATCAAAGCTAAGATAAATAGTTTTATATGTGGCATGGAAGCTAATATCGATGGTAGGGAAGCAGATTTGAAGAAAGGCATGGAATATTTGAAGAAAGGCATGGAAGGTTTGAAGGAAGGTGTGACAAAGCTGCTACAAGAAAGACCTCCTAATGACGAAAAGGTAGTAGAGGAAACTCATGATGAGAACAAAAATAAATGTTCATCATGATTTCATAGAATCTAACATTGGATCGAAGACCCACCATAGATCGATATGAGGAAGTTTGATGTCAAGGATCCCATAACACGCATACTACAGATGGAACAATATTTTGATCTCCATAATGTGCAAAACACAAAAAAGGTACGCATTGCAACTTTATATTTGGAACCAAATCAGTTTGTATGGTATAGATGACTTTTCTCTCGTAAACAAATTGTCACTTGGGAAATTTTTACAGATGAAATGATAGCACATTATGAGGATACAAAAATCAACACCTTTTTTAGCCAATTGATAAATCTCAAACAAAAGGTTCAATGATGGAGCACATTGAGGACTTCCAAAAATTGAATATAAGGGTAAAGGATATTCCAGAGGAGCATGGGATTGATGTGTTCATAGGGAATTTAAAAGATAACGTCAAACATGAGGTTCGCCTTTGGGAACCTAATTCATTGGACAAGGCATTCAAGTTGGCAAGAAAAATGGAAAGCAAAATTATGGCATTAAGAAAGCCTACCACTCACAACTATAAAGATGGCAGTGTTGTTGCTCCTAGCCTTCCACAACCTACAAGGTTGACACCACAACAATTGGAATAAAAAATAACAAAAGGGCTTTGTTACAGTTGTGATAACAAATACACTATAGGTCATAAGTGTGCTAAGAAGAAATTATTTTACATAGATTGTGAAGAGGAGGAAGAAAAGGAACATGAAATGTTAAAAGAAGAGGATATACACCAAGAACAAACCCTAGAGAAAGAAGAAATTAATTTGAACATATCTTGTGATGCATTGGCCGGAATTACCACTCCTCAAACTATCAAGATAGAAGGACATATCAAGAAGAAAAAGGTAATGGTGTTGATTGATTTGGGAAGTACCCTTAATTTTATTCATTGTAAGATAGCCAAGGAATCAAATTGCTTCTTATATCCATCACTAGAGTGTCAAGTGATGGTTGCAAGTGGAGGAACCATAAATTGCTCTCGAAAGTGCCATAATATCAAGCTATTCATGAGAGAATATGTATTGAATAGCCCAATGCTTTCCATTCCAACGGGTGGTGTTGATGTTGTAAGGAGTCCAATGACTACAATCCTTGGGTACAATAGCTTTTAATTTTCAAGAACTTTTCATGCAATTTTCTTCGGGAGGAAAGGAAGTTGAATTAAGGGGTATCGCAGGGAAATGGGGAAAGATAATCAGCTCTAACAGAATGACAAAGCTTCTAAAGAAATAACAACAAGGTGTAATTGCACAATTATGCTCGCTAGAGGTTCCCACATCGAAATCATCTATTTATCTAAATCACATCGAGCATAAACAACAGGTTCTCCAACTGTTAAAGGATAACCTCACTTTGGCATAGAATAGAATGAAACAACAGGCAGATCAACATCACAGTGAAAGAAGTTTTGATGTAGGTGACTGGGTATTCCTACAACTACAACCATATAAACAAAGGTCCTTCAAGCAAGCTAAGAAGGATAATAAATTATCACCAAAGTTTTATGGTCCATACAAGGTGTTGCAAAAGATTGGTACTATGGAATACAAATTGGAGCTTCCTGCAGCTTCCCGAGTGCACCTAGTTTTCCATATTTCATGGTTAAAGAAGGATATAGGTGACAAAATCCCAGTTCAAAGAATATTATCGGAATATGATGAGGAAGTAAAAATCATATTTGAGCCTGAAGCAGTCACAGAAACAAGAACTCGATAGCTATGAAATCGATTAATTTCAAAGTATCTTATCAAGTGGAAGAACCTACCAGCTGAAGATTCCACATGGGAGGACAAGAATTTTATACAGAAGCATCCAAAACTACTCAAGCGTTGAGGA
The DNA here is from genome assembly GCA_031772625.1 of Pinus tabuliformis. Classification (NCBI taxonomy): domain Eukaryota; kingdom Viridiplantae; phylum Streptophyta; class Pinopsida; order Pinales; family Pinaceae; genus Pinus; species Pinus tabuliformis. The sequence continues at coordinate 122,127,967 of CM062810.1, read as the reverse complement.
TAGCATTTTTTTAAGGAGAGGGGCATGTTAGGTCCTTATACTACTAGTGTAGCCCTTTATTGTTATTAATGCAACCCCCCTATGGTATTGTTGTGCCCATGTAGTCCCCATGTTGTTATTATTGTGCCCCATATAAGCCCACTATTGTTATTGTTGTGCCTCTACAATATTATTGTTATGTAGGCTCTGATTATATTGGGACCACTTAGACTCCTATATATAGAAAGGAGGTATTTTCATTTGGATCATCCAAGAATTGTTCATTTGTGTAATGTAAAGGAGGTTTCCCCCTCAAAGAGGTTGATTTTTAAGTTGTTGATCTATCTTTTCTATCTTTTTGTGAGCTAGTTTCATAACATCTTCTTATTATTGTAAATAAAACCTTCTTTTACATCTTCCAATGGCACATACTCTTACCATTGCGCAAGCTCTTACTTGCTAAAGGCCACCACCTCCTATTATTTCTCCAGCTACCATTGGAAGAGAGCCACCACTCCCTGATCAACTTTATCGACCATTTGTGGAAGGAAGCTACCACTCCTTTACTAGAAGGCTCCAACCCTCAAACCCTTTGTTGATCATGTTCCAAAATATTTCACACTGGATCCACCTTAATCAAACACAACTCAAATCCTACAAGCCATGTTTCATCCAATTTTCAAACTAGACCCACATATAACATTCTACTCAATCTGAATAACAAGATACCAAAACATCTTTGCAATAAATATATGATCAATAAACAAATCTACTCAATACAACATCAAACCCTAGCTCATCAAACTAAATACAAAACCTACCCTCTCTTCAATAACCAATATTCTCATCTATCATCACCATACTCATCAAAACATCCTTTGACAGTAGTAAAACAACTCTCAACAATAATAAACCATCTCAAAAGCAAACACAATATTTGTATGCAAAACACAATTGTTATGTAGATACATTAGCATATTACAAATCTCTCATAACTTTTCCATTAACTCAATACAATCATTAGTGAAGTGATCTCAATCTCAATCATAATAACTTAATACATCTCAACAAGACATATAACCATACAAAATTTCCCTTGCGATAAGCACATTAGTATACAATCATATCCTCAAACTATTCTTGTGTCGAACCCATCAATACAATTTCTCTAAGGACTCCTAAAAAACAAACTGTAGAATTACAACCAATTCATAAGTAGACTTTGATATAGGAGAACCTTCAATTTTTGTATTGTGCATTCACCTAACCCCTGCATATAATTTATGTGATACCTCTGTCATTAATGTGAACAAGGTGCTAAAATAAATGCAAATGCAAGCAATAACATCACATTCATCAAATTCATTGGAAAACTCTATCCATGTCATAAGACAACAATCTCTGAGAAACTGTCATACTAAACAACCATTCTTGCACTCTTGCATAAGTAATACATAACTATACTTGATTTATGGCTTCAATTCTCAAGGGAAAAGCAACAACATCATCACATCAAATTCATTAACCTCTGACCAAGCAATACTATAAATAAGCCTTTGCCTTGCGCACTCAACCTCTCTGCCCTTGGTGAGTAATATATTGATCTCTGCAAGATGTAGCAAGCAACTACAACCAAACACTTTTGTAATACGAAATCTTTGCCCAAAGCGCTGATCTATGAATTCATTAACATGTAAGATCATTAATCTCTTTCACTACAAGCCCTTTAATGTAAGACCATTAATACACGAAGGTCAATCAAGACAAGCAACAACAAACTCTGTCAAATAAGATTTTTTCACTAATCAAATTGTTGATCGTTGCAATCAATCTATTGATACTAATGACCCCTCATGACATACTTTATAGGAAAAACCACACACATCGATTTGATGCTTCATCTCTTATAGAAATGATGTGGTGCACATGAAGTAATAAAACAATTCTAACATGATCTATTTTTGCAACAAGAACAATTTTGTGACAAGTTCCAAAATCCATTGATCTCAACCTTCATTTTTTTTGTCAAACCTATAGGTGTGCCTCGAATAGCATACATAAGAATACTATGCTTGTTGGATAGATCTAAGGAGCATAATAGTAAGCATTTGGTGCGCATAAATCTCTAGAAAGAATATGGTGTGCATAAATTAAAAATGAACCTTGAAGGATTAAAAACATGGTGTGCAGAACAATAATGAACTTCCAAGATTAAGATACAATGCACATAACCTCCAATGAATATAACAAAAGAAACCTTTAGTGACTCGAATATATGATCTTTATCTAAGTTTCATCAATTAGACTTACACATATTCAATATTTTGAACCAATACATATTCTGGTTTGTCCCTTTCGCATTATTATACATAACACTTACCATTTTAGATCAAACCTTTAGCTATCCTAGCTAATCCAAGGTGAATAACCACTCATACTTCCTCCCATATGTTCTATAACATTATAAAACAAATATCAAAGACAACTATGGGAGCTACTAGTGCCAATTGATCTCATAAATACACACAATGGTCGATCAAGCTCGTTTCCTTTTTATAAACTTTCTTCCTTCACATTACCATGAGCAAACCCAAGGATTTGTTGCTGGTAATATTGATGGTATCAAATAGACATTGAAAATCTCTGTGCACTTGAAATCCATGGGTAATTCGATGGTTTTGCTCGTGGTTTTTAAATTTCTTCACCTAAAGGCATTGTTGTGAGGACGAGACAACCTCCTAGAGAAGATCGTCACACTGTTAACATTAGGCTCCCAACGAAAATGTGGGATCGTTACAATGTGCATAGCTGACTCCTAGCGAAGATAGGTAAAGTTGAAGAAACTTTGAGATCCCCTGCCCAAAACTCTACCATATATCTTCCTCACTTCATCAGGCATGTCTAGATCCTTTCCAACCTCCTTCAACTCCTCTACAACCATCAAGACATCATAATAATAAAATAGCTTTCCAGACATCTCTGCATCCTCCGACAACTCTACTGCGAATAACCAAGAGTGTGATACAATATAGGTTGACATAGTGTGACAATATCATTTTTCATGTTGAAATCAAGGCCAACAAACTAGCCATAATGCCAATGTCATGTTTTTTCTCTTTATTACATTGTTCCACTCACTTTTTTTTCATACTTATTCTGTGCAATCTTTTGATCCAACTTTGTACTTGTCATAGTTTGCTCATCTCCAAGTATATTATCTTCACATAGAGATTTATGTTGTTTCTCTTTATTACATTGTTCCACTCACTTCCTTTTTCAACCTTATTCCATGCAATCCTTGGATCAAACTTTATACTTGTTATACCTTGTGCATCTCCTAGTATATTATCTTCATGTACACATTGTCCTTATCTTTGATGTGTTTTTCCATCACACTGATTACACTAACTAAATGTATCCATTCCTTATGTCAATATATATACAAACCAATTTAATCATAACCACATTAATCTTTCCCAACTCATCTCTGCAACTCTTTTTTTCCCTTTTTTTTTCATTTGGAAAAAAAAAAAGTTTTAATTTTTGGCCATAAATAATATAGTAAAATAAAAATATAAGAACCCCTTATAGAACACATCAACTTACACTTTTGAATATGGATGCTATGAAATATATTTTAAACAAAATATTGATAGTAACTCACACTTAGTTTTTTTAAATTTTAAAACTTGAAATGATTGTGAGAGATTTTTCAGCGAAAATCACATGGAGTATCATTTGTCGACGCGTTTCGAACCAACTAGTGTGGTTCATCGTCAGGACAAGTTAACTTGTCCTGACGATGAACCACACTAGTTGGTTCGAAACGCGTCGACAAATGATACTCCATGTGATTTTCGCTGAAAAATCTCTCACAATCTTGATATGGATCACAGAAGCCTGAACTCTATAACTTGAAATGATATATGAAAAAAATCGGGTATTGAGAATTCCAAAGGAAGAGTAATATTGTTCTACGAAGCCAATCTATACCATATACCCACTTAAAAATGATATATAGTTACTCTGTTCCAAAATTTCAACATGTCAATTTATGAGACTTGACCTTAAGTTGTATTAGAGCTTAAACAAGTTAGCTTATAAAACTTAAACTTGAATTGGGAAAGTAACAACTATTCCAATTAACCACCCAAGTTTAACTCAATTAACTTAAAATGATATATAGTATAATATAATACCATATCTATATATCTATATATATACAAAACATGTAGTGGGGTAGGCATATATCTATATATAAAAAAAAAAAAAAAAAAATTGGCTAAACATTCTACTATGGATCATGGTATCACGTTGAGACACATTATTGAAAAGGTTTGGGGACACAAAGAAGAAGTATTTTGTTGCTTTGTTGAATTCAAAAAAGCATTTGACATAGTCCCTAGAGATAAGTTGTGACATAGAATGGAAGAACCTGAAATTCCTTAGAATTATAGAGTCATTGTCCATAGGCTCTATGAAGAGGTGAATGCTAAAATTAGAACTTCAACATAAAGCTTTAGAAGTAACATTGGAGTCAAGCAAGCCCGCCCTTTATCCCCTACTCTTTTTGGTTTATGTATTGAAAAACTAGAAGAGTGTCTAAATTTGCAAGGTGGAGATGGTGTCTGTTTAGGGGAGTTTGTGATAAGGCTTCTTTTATATGCTAATGAACTTATGTTGATTTCTAAATCGGCCCATAGATTGCAGATCACATGTATGCCCTTAAGCATTTTTGTAGAGTAGTGGGGATGCAAGTCAATACCAGCAAGACCAAAATAATGATTTTCTCTAATAAAAGGAAGTAGAGGCAACATACATTTTTATGAAGGCAATACCCTTGAAGAAGGAAATGAGTACACATCCCTCGATATTGATTTCAACAACAAGCTTAATTAGGAGGATTGTCGAAAGAAGAGAATTTTAGGAGGGTGGAAAGCACTCTTCAAAATAGATGTAGAGAGACAGAGCTATGGGATCGGAAAACAACTAAAGTGCTTTTTTGGCTCCTAGTTCTTCTGGTGATTCTCTATAAGCATGAATTGTGGGTTAGCATCACCCTTGTTTCAAAATGGAAACAAATTGAGAAAATCCAAAAATTCTTGACCACAAGTAAGTTCAAAATAAAAAGTTTGGTTCCTTATGAGATAATGTTGAGTGAAACAGGGGAATCTTCCATCAAAGCATTTTCCATGGTGCATCTCATAAGATATATAAAAGGAATCGAAACAATGGGAGTAGGTAGATGGCCTAAAGTGTTGGAAGAATATTTGTTATTGATGTCAAAGGGAACATCAGTTCAAGAAGATAATTACTTAGGCTTGTAGAGGACTTTGAGCCCTTTCCAATGAGTATTTATTTGCTTCCTAACTCCTCCTTATTAAAGATAAATCGAATTTACAAGATAGGAGATCCATATTTTATCTCTCAAAAAGGTCGGCCTACATGTGCATTAGTCGACCTTTCTCCAAAAGACATGTCGATTCAAGCATGGTAAAATTAGTATAGATACACAATGTGAATCCTCCATTTTCTCATCCAACTTGACCAAGGAATATAAGTACAAGGAGCTCGGACCTTAAGTAGCAAGCAAAAAGTTCATAGCTCATGAACTTAGAAGCAAGATAAGCAATGATTGGAAATTGATATCTCTATTTTGGTTCCTAATTTGTTAGTGGATATTTGGTCAATTTTAGAAGCCTTCTTTTGCTGGATTCATTACCCTTATTGTGAACAATTTTAGGCTCTCTTGAAACAGAGGTTTTGCCCCTCTAGGAACAAGTGTCTCGACCCTCTTGAAGTAGATTACTCAACCTTTTATGTAGACTCCTCAGAACAGAAGATTTGACCCTTTTCAAGTAGCTTCCTCAGCCTTCGGAACTAACCTCTCAAGAGCACAATCTTCAACCCCTTTTAGTAGAATTCTCGCCCTTTGGAGCAGACTATCCTAAAGCAGAAGATTCAGCCTTGAGGTAGGATGAACCTCAATCTCCTACAATCCTCAACCACTTGTAACTTTCGGCCTCCTAGACTACCTTAATTGTGACAAATTTAAGCGTAGACTATGGGTTTCTTGCAAATCGAACCTGAGTGTTTTTATCCTTTTTTAGAACTGAATTAGGTCATTTTATGAGTGAATTTCAAGTTGAATTGAGGAAAGGCTTAAGACCAGGTTAAGTAGACTTGGAACTATTTTGTATCAGATTTTAAAAAGAGTTGTGGAGCCTCTCCCTCAAGAACAAACTTGAAGTTCTTTGAGTATCTTTTAAAGAGTTTGGTAGCAAACTATTTGGAGTACCTTTGAAGACCTTTGAAGTACTCTTAACAGAATTGAAGTCCTACTTGAGCAACTTTGTTGGAGTATTCCTAATCACTTGTTGGAGCAGAACTTTTGTGCAGACCTTGTGAAGCATTTTGGAGCAATTTGTGGAAAGGTTATTATAGCAGGTTTGAAGTCCTTTTGATGATGTTTTGAAGCAATATTCTTTTGTTTTTGAAAAAAATGAAGTTTGGAGACTTATTGAAGTTTTTTTCAAGGTTGGAACCTTGTAAAAGACTGGGTTGGAGCCTAGATTTGTTGTCAGGATTGGAGTCCTCGTTCACGGTTGGAGCCTTGAAGAAGTTAAAGATATTTTTGTATAGATTGGAGCCTGATTTTTGTTGTCAAAAAGGGTTGGAGTCCTCACTATATTATTAATAAAATTCTCTTTTGTTCTGGTTTAATTTGTGATAAAAATCTTAACTAACATAATTTAACATTTGAAAGAAATTATGATTCAAACCCCCTTTCAGTGTTTCCAACATAAATTTGTCTTCAATGAAGGCATGAGTGAAAGAAAAAAAACATGGATGAGACAAAACAACAAATGAATGCATAAATGGAATATCTACCTCAATGCCTATCCCACAAATAACAAGTAGTTAAAGAATTTTGTTATGGAGAAACTTCGCAAGCATTATTGGGGAAAAAAGTTGGGTAGAAAGAAGAAGTACTATGTTGAGGAATTCAACCTTACTTGTGATCTCCAACAAAAAGTCTATATTGGAGCTAACATTTTATCGAGAGCGAAGATTCTTATAACTCAATTAATAACTGACTCACATCAACTTCAATGTGTAACGAGACGATGGAAAAGACCTAAACAAGCTTGGGAAGAATGAGTGTGTATTTTTTGCACTTCCAGGGTAGTGGAAATGTAAAAACATTTCGTTTTGGAATGTGATGCTTGTAGGGACATCAGGGACAATTATGGTTATATGTTAGCAATGATTTCTTGGCATTTTCCTTTCAGCAAGGGGACCGTTAGCAAGATGGGTCGGCTCATCATCAATGTGAATAAGAAAAGGATTAAATTGCAAAAGGAGAAAATGATTGAATTGCAAAATGCCAAATACATAGATCCCATAGACTATTTTTAATTGTGTGGGTGTTAAAATATCATTCATTCAAATAATATTGTTTTGCATAGAAAGAAATTGTCATTCATTCATATAACCAACCTAGATCCATCTTAACCTTGGATCTATCAAGCGTCAAGAGGGATCAAAACTCAGGAGGTGCAAACCTCTTTCTTGAGTGCAAAACTTGAAGAAAGGTTTGCACCTCGAGAGATTTGATCCCTCTTGGCACTTGATAGATCCAAGGTTAAGATGGATCTAGGCTAGTTTCAGTCATGCATGGTCATACAAAATTTGTCGAGCATCTAATTATTTTGATCATTTTAAATATGCTAGATATGTCTAGGATTAATTTGGTCAAACTTTATTTTAAATTTGCTTAGTTACCTCATTTTGATGAGATGAGAGAGTCTGTTAGTAACTTGAATGATGAAAAATGATGAAGTAAAATTTTTGAATGCAAAATGACAATGCAACAATGTTGAATGATAGAGAATGTGAATAATAAGAATGTAGTCAATTACAAACAATCTTCATTGTGATCAATATCAAACTATTTTCTTCTATTGTTCTTATTATGTCATCTTTTCATATCGATCATATGAAAAGGGTAGTTGAATCATATACCATTCAAATATTTAACTCAAGCTACTGTAGTAAACATCATACCTTGTCTCTCTTGCTCTCCAATATTAATGGTAGCTTTCTCCAAAATTAATCATTGTGAATTATGGAGTGTTAAACCCCAAATAATTTTCAATGGTAGTTGTTTTCTATTATCTCATTTGAATGCAAAGTGATTAACAATGTTGAATGATGGAAAATGGGAATAATAAGAAGGAAGGCAATTACAAATAGTTTACAGTTCTGGGAAGAAATCATTTAAGTTAAGTGAACATTTTATTTGGGATGAAATTCAAGTATTATATTTATGGTTGAATTATTGTAACGCAGAAGTCAATGCACATCATTAATCATTTTCATGTGCTTACACTGAAATCAATGCACACTATTAATCTATCTACTTTGAAATTAATGTACATCACACATCTAGTTGCATCAAATCAGAAATCAACATCTACACTGGAATCAATGCATCTAGTGCAAACAATCAAACAGGATTAGAAATCAACATCTATATTAAAATCAGTGCATCTATAGCAAGAAATCAAATAGGATTAGAAATCAATATCTACACAAAAACCAATGCATCCAGTGTAAGCAATCAAATAGGAGTAGAAATCAACATATACACTAAAATCAATGCATCTAGCGCAAGCTATCAAATAGGATTAGAAATAGACATATACACTGACATCAATGCATCTAGTGGAAGCAATCAAATAGGATTGGAAATCAACAACTACACTAAACAATACATCGATTTAAGTGAAAAACCAAAATATTCATGAATTTCTATGTCTATATTTGTCTTTGTGTGTCTCTTTCTTCTTCCCTCTCTTTCCACCTTCCATCTATGTGTCTATCTCCCTCCCTCTCTCCTTCTCTCTCCCCCCCTCCCTCTCTCCCCCATCTCTCTCTCCACCTCTTCCTCCCTCTCTCTATCTCTCTCTTCTTCCCTCTCTCCCCCTGCCATCTATATCTATACCTCCCTCCATCTCTCCTTATTTGTCTTTCTATCTCACCCCCCTAAACACATGTCACACTCTCTCTTTCTCTCTCCATATCTGTCTCTCTTCCTCCCTCCATCTCTTTGTCTATTTCTTCTTCCCTCTTACCCCCTCCATCTATATCTCTATCTCCCTTTGTCTCTCCTTATTTATCTCTCTATATCAACCCGCAAACATGCTTTCTCTCTCTCCATATCTATCTATCTCTCCTATCCCTCTCTCTCTCTTCCCCTTATCTCTCTGTCTATCTCTTCCTCTTCTCTATTCATATCTATCTCTCTTCCTCCCTCCCTCTATTTGTCTCTGTCTTCTTCCCTCTCTACCCCTTCCATTTATATCTCTATCTCCCAATGTCTCTCCTTTGTCTATCTATTTCACGCCCCGAACATACACACTCTTTCTCCATATCTATCTCTCTCCTTCCCTCCCTCTTTCTGCCTCTCTCTTCTTCCCTCCCTCTTTCTGCCTCTCTCTTCTTCCCTCCCTCTTTCTGCCTCTCTCTTCTTCCCTCTCTCCTCCCTTCATTTATATTTATATCTCCCCTTGTCTCTCCACCTTTGTCTCTCCTTCTCACCCCCAAAACATACACACACACTCTCTCCATATCTATCTATCTCTCCCTCCCTCCCTCTTCCTCTCCCTCTCACTCTTCCCCTTCTCTCTCTCTCTCTTCCCCTTATCTCCCTCTCCCTCTCCTTCTCTCTCTCTCTTCCCTCCCTCTCTCCTCTCTCCCTTAGTGTATTTCCATCTCTCCCTTATCACTCCCTCTCCCTCTCCACCTTTCTCTCTCTATGTCTTTCTTCTTCCCTCCCTCTCTCACATCCTCCAACTCCCTCTCTCTCTCCTTCTCTCTCTCAAGTCGTCTCTCTTCCTTCATCTATCTCCCTTTATCTCCCACCTTCCTCTATCTCTCTCCCCATCATTCTCTCTCTCTCTCTCTCTCTCTCTCTCTCTCTCTCTCTAAATCTGTCGCTATCTCCCTACTTCTCTCCTTCTCTCTCTCTCCACCTCTCTCCCCCCGCCATATCTATGTCTCCCTCTCTCTCTCTCTTCCCCTTCTTTCCCTATCTCTATATTCTCTTTTTATCTCTCTTCCCTCATCTCCTCTCTCCTCTATTGGATCTTCATCTCTCCCATGTCACTCCCTCTCTCTCTCTCCACCTCTATCTCTCAACATCTTTGTTCTTCCCTCCCTCTCTTTCCCCTTCCAAATCCATCTCTCTCTCTCTCTCAAATCCGATCCCATTGTACTATATTTGAGAAAGTATCTAAATTAAAAAACATAATTGATTGTACAATATTAAACCTACATTTTGGATCAATCATGTCAAAGAAAATACAATAAGCATTATCTTTCCTCTATCATTGTTAGTCACTTTACTTTCTCTCTTCGCTTGGATCCTTGGTTAAGATGCATCTGTCACGGTTCTTTATAATATTATTTATATTATACAAATTTCACATATGTATATATAAAGTATTATAATTTTTAATTTTATTAAAACCTCGATTTAAATGGGTATTTTTTTAGTAGCTATGAGGATGGAGGGATTGAGGGTTTAGATATATCTCAAAAGTAATTATAACCTTTTTGCTCTTAGATTTAATTAAAAAATGTCATAAAATAAAATAAAAATAAAATATTTATAAATTATTTTGATTGTGAAATAATTTATGATTTTTGGGCATGTGGTATTGATAAGTCATGGTATTGGCCCATGGTATTGTGAATAATTAAAAAGCCTAGAATAATTAAAAGCTTAGATCCATAACATAATAATCAAAAGCCTAAATGACTTGTGGTATTGATAAACCATGGTATTAGCCTATGGTATTATGATTTTCTTTTATCTAAAAAATTGTTCGTAATTTTATTAATAAAAACAAAAATAAAATATAACAAATTAAATTTTATTTATTTATTAGTGGGCTCAAACCGGTTTATTGCACTAAGAAGGACTAAAGAAAACATGAAAGATTGTGTTGTTTTTTTAAGATATTATTATTATTATTATAGCTAACATTAAAAACATTGACATACAATATTTCTTACAATACATCTAATGCTTATACATCTACCCAAGCCTCTCGACACAATAATGTTTTGCATATGAGGAAGGTGTTTGGTCGTCAAAATTCACCTATAATGAGAATTATTCATTCATTCAAATCATAATTAGCAATTTCACCACATTTTACAAAGGAAACGTTGTAAGGCATAAATTCGAGAAGAATCATAACATATAGAAGATCACCAAATATAAAAATTAGTAAACAAAATGCCATTCAAAGTTAGAAGATAAAGAGAAATCACTTACATTATGCCAAATTTACAGATTCTATAGCTTTTCCAAATAGATTGCCTCTCAATCTTCAAAGATGTTCTTTGAAGTTTCAATAACAAATATTTGATTAAAAAATATGCTCTTTTTAGATATCGAAAAGCTTACAATCTTTTACCATTTTCTCTTAAGGTGATTGGATTTGCCTTTGTTTGTCCTTACTTAACTTCTTTTGGGCATTTGCACTGGTTTGTGACACACGAGGTTTATTCAAAGTTTTTTTCCAAAATGACAAATTCAAAATTTACCATTGGATGAACTAACTTAAAGAAGATCTACAAAATAAATATATCAATAAAGGTAGTCACTGACATAGCGACTTCAGACTCTTTGATAGGAGAGAAGTGGACCTTTTGTTGAGCATTCATTAAATAATTCTTTTCGTTGGCATAACAACTTTATTTGACTATTCAAAGATACCATGGTGAACTCTTATGATAGGATCCACAAGCTTTCCTTTATCCAGGATGGTATTCCACAAGACTTAGCTATGTATTTGACTAGGCATGGACCTATAAATAAACGAAAAGGGTTTTTTATGCCTAAGAAAGTAGACCCTATTCCGAAAAAGTTGCGAAGTGTATATTTGATGCTAATATTGTTTCCTACCACATAGGTTTGGTGCATATTTCTTTCTCCTCTCCTAGTCGTTTCTGACCATTTTTCAATATTGAATTGTCTCACTTGATCAAAAGATTGGAGTCATTTACATTCTACTTGCACATAATTTGAATTTGAATGTGTTGATTTCTACATTATTGTGTGTCAAGGTCCAATGGAGGAGAAGGATCAGTGTCGTACATAAACTTCATAATTACCGTTAAGTTACTCGAACAAAATGTCTGATACATGAAAAAAACAAACAAACAAACAAACAAACTACATGTGCATTTTTGCACCTTCTCTGCTTCAAGCAAACAATTTTAAATTTCTACTTCACACTGTTCAATCCACATTTTTTATAAAAGTTATGAGCTTCCACCATGTTGCATGGGGATCCATCTTAGCAAAGACAAGGGAATCAACCCCACAAAGTTGCTTTGCAATTTTATTATATGTAGGTTCTAATGCTTGGAAATGCCCACACCAGGGTGGGTATATCTACCAGGAACAAAAATTTGTCAAACAAAGAAATATATATTGACTTGTGCAAAGCCATATGAAAGTCCCTTATGATTTTTAAGGATGCCAAACCTGGATTACCAATATGAATAACACAACCAACTTCAATTGCAATACAATAAAAAACTAGAAGTTTGAGTGAAATATCATCAAAAGTATCCTAACTTCAATTACAACAAAATAAAGAGCTAAAACTTTTGAATGTTACTCATGAAAAATCAATGAACGATTTCTAACTCTGCTAATTGTTTGATTGGTTGTTAATAACACAAGCATCATTGTCTCTTAGGAGACAATTTCATTTGTGTCTCTTTAGAGACAATAGTTAGGATTAAGACATATTATCTTTATAGAGATAATGACACAATAAAAAATTATGTTTCAAAACACTACAATATCAATTTTGTCTCATTACAAAGCATATAAAACAAACTATGGTGTAAAAACCATAATGGAAAGGCCAGGAACATGCCTTTACTTATGTGCTAGTCATTTTGGATTGCTAGGAATCATTCTATATTTAATTTGAAGAACCTGCACTGGCCTGCTATTATGATCAGAGTCGCTACGAACTTTGACCTCCTGCCCGAGGAGGACTCTCAACCCCCCCCAGAATCGTCAAGCCTAAAGTCATTGACAAGACCATCTCGTGGGCATACTTTGATGGATCCACACATGAGGCGGGATGTGGTGGCAGAGCCATACTATACCTGAATGAATCACATTGCTTCAAAATACAAATGACACTAGGGAGGGAACTAACAATTATGTTGAATTATGCACTGCAAAACATCTCATACACTTTGCATTAGAAAAGCATTGCAGACATCTACAGCTTTTTGGGGATTCCAAAATTGTTTGCAATTGGTTAAGTAAAGCATCACATTGCAATGCATTTTCATTGAGGCATATATTGGATGAGGCCCACATATTGATTTCCACATTTGACTCATTTAACTGTCATCACATTTACAAGGAGCGCGACTCGGGGGCAGATTTCCTATCCAAAGAGGCAGTGCTTAGACAGAACGATGACTAGTTAATTTAGGAAGAGATCGATGGGACATACTATCAACATTGTCATAGACCTTTCATCGATCTCCAAGATCATGGGCTATAGGCCCATCTTTTTTGCATGAACACTTGTATATATTATGCTATTATATTTTTACAGCACTTGAACTATTGTTTGAGACATTTAGTCACCAATTTTGATATTTATTTCTCTCTCTGAGAAGAGACAGAAATAATTTTGATACAGCTTCTCTTGTAGAGAACAGGCACTGGAATCAGATGAATTGATACCAAATGCTCCCTGCATGGAGAATACATATTTGGATCTTTTTTGTTCTTTTGAACTTGATAGGCAACATGCCTCCACATGCATATGCTTAAGCATCTACAAAATGTAATTTCTTACATATTAATAGAAATTACGACTTTTTTCCAAAGGAAAAAAAGCATATAAAACAACGAATCCAGAAAAATACCTCACCATTGAAATAAATCAGCATAAAAAATATTTAATTAAAACTAAATTGCAATATCATTGATTAACTCATGTTAGGGCACAGTGGAATTGAACCACTGACCTCCTGCTTAATGCAAGTGCTCTTCCTTTGAGCTAGCACCCTTAAATATTATGTGAGAATTTATGGAAGTCCTTGAGATTTCATATATAAGCATCGATTTTTTAAAGATGCTCGACACATTCATGGGGTCTTGGATAGACAGTGATCGGGTGCTCTGTTAAGGCACTCCTTGATGTGAAGTCACTGGTTCAATTCCGTGCCCTGATCGAGGTGATATATTGGACATGATGAAAATGTAGTCCCACCAAGATTACAAAAAAAAAGATGCTCAACACATAGTGGAATAATCTTTGTAAAATCTATAGTGATGTGACCCCTAATTTTTAACTTAATAAAAAATAAATTATCTATGTCTTAAATAACTTGTCAGATCCACAAAAAAACAATGTATCACCATGTTGGAATATTTAGGTCGCATCTCATGAATCACCATAGCCTGTATGGACAAAAACAAGCATAGCTCAATGCAATTGAACAACATAACAATTTTTTTTTTAATTCTTGATGGAAAATTTTAAAGGAGAGAATCGTAGTTAGGGACTACGCTAACACAGAACAATCTATATAAAAGGAAGGATTATTGTGTCTAATCTGAAATATAGTGTGACATGTAGTGAATGGAACTACTCTACACCTCCACTTGGAAACTAGTCGAATCAAGTGTGTGACAGTAGCCATGTAACCGTTTAGTGAATACGTGACAAGATAGAATGTTAATTGACCCAGAGTCTCTAAGAAATGAGTATCAACTTGTTCAAGGTACACATTACTCTAAAACTCTTGACTAGATTCCAAGTTTATTAGGTCACAATAAACACATCTAAATGGTCTGTCTAATTACAATGGTAAACCACACTTACAAGTGCATGGTTGCAATCAAAAGTCGAGGGTAAAAAGCGACTAAATTAATAACCGAAAAAATAACATACATTGTCCAATGCCTTAGTTGAAGTCCCGACCTTCTACAAAATAGAACACTCATTAAAGTTGGGATACTTTGCTAGAATATCACGCAAGAATCTAGATTTTTCAGATTATATACCATCTTATTTAGTTCAATAAAAACAACTCTAAAATTGAAACCATGGTAAAAGCTCAAGCTCATGGAAATATTACAGGCTTAGATGTTTATAAAAAAAAATGGGTTATACTTGTAGCGTAAATTACTTAAGGGACGCATAAAATGAGCTAGCTTGAATAGAGAAATGAGCCTAGAAATAAAGGAAGGATGTTCATTAGAGAAGGATGAGCCTAGACATTTTATTAGTGGTCGAAACAAAGAGAAACAACAACAAAATGTAAAGGTAGGTGCAATACGCTATGAACTTCAATATCAGCTTCCTATTATGAGATCGCCATTGATTTATTTAGTGTCTGCTAGAACTGGTGATAACAACTCTATTATTAACGGAGGCATTGATCATAAAACAGATTGCATCAAGATCGATCTCTGGATTGCCGTTCACGTTGCTCCATTGTATTTGCAATATACTGAGACCGTTATTATGACTTGATGTTCGTAATATTTTCCCTTCAACTAACGTAATGCAATATTCATAATATTTTACCATAGCTAATTAACTCCCCTAAGGTGGATTTCACTACCATGTGTGTTATGTCAGTGTTGTGTGTTTGAGGGGTTGTTTCTTGGGTTTGTGAACAGGCATGAGCAGAGTGAGCATCCATTGTTTGCTGAACACACCGTATGGGGCCAAAGTTTCAGCTTCTTGTTCCTCTCGATTTTGTTTGCCGCAGAAGACCAGACTCCCCTCCATTACATCCACACGTTAAAAAATGGTTAGTACCATTTTTACCAAGAACTAATTATGCATATTTCTTAAAATAAAATAAAATAATGAACCACATCGGTATTGCATTTTTTTTAATGTATTTCTTACTACTTGCTCAAAAATCCAATATGAAAAAGGTCGAACTCAGAACTGTCTTAAAATTTGAAATGCTTATTTAAATCCACCCTAACTTTACTAAAACAATCTTGTCAAATTAATTCTCATTTAATGTTCTTTATCCATTGCACATGTTATCTTATTTTATGCATTTTTCTTTACCATATGATATAACTATGATTCTTATATTGTCAAAGGATTTTTTCGTTTTTGTCTTACAATTTTTTTCCAACAACGTAATGGATGATTTAATCTTAGTATATTATTTTTTTGTGTGGATGCTTCTGGTTTACACTATCATACTTTTAGTGATTTTATTAGGTACTATACATTTATGAAGTATTTTTCTGTACTCGTGAGCATCTTACTGTTAATATTTGTGGTATGTGTTTTTCATACCTTTAGTATCTTCTAACTACATTGCTAATTGTAATGAACCAAACATGTTACTAAAGATTTATATCTTATTCTAAATTGACATAGATCAATGTTAACCCCGAATCCATTAAGCACTGAGAGAGATATCAAAAACCCCTAAGTTGCAACCTCTTGATACTTAACAAATTTGGGGTCAACATGGATCTTGTTTAAATAATACATCAATTTTTTCTTTTATAGTAAAGAAGAAAAAATAAGATGTTGCCTATTTTTTATTTTTTTATTTGACTCTTTTTCTTTTCTATTTTTTTAGCGTCACATATACAGAGACACAAACATCTCCCAGGTAACTCTAAGCCATCGAGCACCTTGCTTCTCTAAGTACAATGACAAATGCCAAAAAAGTGGCATGTACATACAATCTTAATATTCAATCACGAGAATGATTTTAAAATTCTATAGCCACATTTTGTAAACTTTTGCAAGCTATTTTCTACAAGATAGCATTTATTGTCCTTGAACCAGAACACAAAAATACACTACCTAGACTAACAAGGATGTATAGATCTTGAATTTCTTAAACCAATGACTTCTTTGTAGCATCTCCCTAAATTCAATCTCTTGAAATAATGAATAATCGGGTACTATTGAGTGCAACTTTGTGCAAAATGTCAAGTGCAGAGCTTGACTTTGTGTGAAGAACCCACAAATGCAGACTTGTGCATGCAGGCAACAAAAATTGTAGTGGATAATGGTGAAGAGAACAAACTTAAATTTGCAATGATTAGTAGACAATAGTGCACAACTTGGAAAGATGAATTGGACCAACTCAACCTCGATAAAAAAAAACAAGTCAACTTTGATCCCCAAGAAGAGTGCATCCATCAAAATCTGAGGAACTAGTTACATGGAGCCAACCTTAACACCCGTTACAGCTAGAATCTCTTAGTGATCAAGTAGCAGAGCATGGATCTAGGAGCACAGATCTAAAGAGACCTGAAGACCAAGTCAAAGTAAACCCTAGTGATCAAGTTTAAACTAACAATATGTGTGATGTAGCACCTTTAGGTTAGCTAATCTGTTATGCATGGATGATAGGTCGAGAGAATTTTGTGCTAATGAGTTGTACATTGTTGGCATGAGAATCACACACTATTGTGAGCCAAAGAAATGTAAAACTTTTGAGTTGACTTGGCCAAAGTTATACAATTTTGAATTTGGGTAATTCGACCAACCAACAGATGATCACCTTTGTGCTTTATATTGTACTTATATTTGTAATGTTTCATTAAATATATTTTACTGCTTTCGTAAATATTGCTCAGGGAAATTTTGTGTGATACTGTCATGTTTTCTGAGTTTTCTTTAAGATCCTTGTGTAGGAGTATGTTTGTATAGGCATAGGCATTTTTTCGTTGCGACTATGTTTTAAAAAGATTGTAGTTACAAAAGATGTTAAAAAGTAACTCTGGTAGATATGGTTGCCCACTTTTGAATAAGTCATCTGTTCATGGATTTTCTATGTATTCTTGGAGTTGGGTTTGACATTGATTGACAGTTGGAACATCTGTGTTGTTTGGACAATGCTGGATTTTTTTTAGATTTCTGCGTCTTGACACAAACCCCAAAAACATACATTATGTTGTGACTAATTTTTAGCTAAGTTACTTGACACAATGATACATGGATTCAAGTATCTGTTACACAATATCTTGTCACATATCCTATTCACTTCCTGTTCCATATCCTGAAGTGCCAAAATGTTCTCGACTCTGAAGTATATCCATCATGATACATAAACAAAACATCCCTGAAAAACCAAAGGAAAATTTCCCTAAGTCAATTCTGAAGAAGGTTAGCTAAAACCCTAATTTTTAGGGCCAGTGCGCTTTGCTCCACTGCCTGCCCGTGCTGATGGCAGGTTGCTCTGCTTTACCCTAGTGCTAGAAGCGCGGGTTTTGATATGAAAACCCGTGTTGAACCTCTTCTAGCAAGTTTTCACAAACTGGAGGAGAAGCTTCGTGCACTAGAAACTTTGAGAACAATGAGCTGGATATTGGTTGTTGTTGATATGGTCGAGCTCTCCCATTTGGACCTCTTGATATTTATCATTATGGGCTTTCCCCTTGAGATGTGGACCTTCCCTCACTCTTTTGTGGATCCCTAACTCCCTCTCCCTTCCATCCCCAAATGGTTGGTCATTGATTGTTGCATTCCTATATTGATATTATGTTTACATCTTGCCCATTCTAACTTGGAGAAGGAGCGCTTGAAGAGTCTTTGCTAGGACTTGGACATCCACCAAAAGGAGGTCTCCAACATCAAGGCATAGATTGTATGCTTCCCTTTCTAGTTCATTAATATATACATCTGATGTTCACTTTCCATAATTGTGTAAATGTTTATGCTTTTAGCTTAATACTGCTTGATCTATTAAGTAGTTTATGTTTGATGTATTCCATATATGCTCTTTTATCTTGCATAGCTATTTGATCTCCCTTGCAGGTACTCAGGCGTGAAGAACAAGTAAGGAGCGAGGCCTGGAGCGAAAGAATCAAAGTTATCTCCAAAAGGATTGAGCGATTAACATCAGAGCGAGGTAAGCCACTCTCTCTCTGCATTTGTTAAACATAAGCTAGGAAATTGTGTGTTAATTTGTTTAGTTTGTTGCTAGACCCACTTATTGGGCTAGAAGGATCGCCTTTGTCCACATAGGGGATTTACCTTCACAACAAATGGTGACTCCACTAGGGAAGCTATAGCCTCTTTATCCTCTTTTCTCATCTGATCTCTTGATCAGTTTGACCGACCATCGAGTTCTTCGTTAGTTTGAGTCTGTATAGGTTTGCACAATTAGTGATTGCTACCTTAGAGTGCTAATTTTGGAGTGTTTGTGGAAATATTTTTTATTTTTTGCCTTATTCCTTGCCTAGCGCGCTTTTTTCTCTGACTGTTGCGCTGCCAGTGCGTTTTCCCTTGAAACAATTGTGTTTATCCCCTATTTAGCACCAATTTGGCCATAACAACCACATTAATCTTAGAGATTGGCAAAAATTTAGGGTTTTCTCTGTCAAACTCCAGTGTGTTTGAGCCCTTGAGGTCTTTTCTTGTCCTGTGTGATTGGATTTATTGGTGTTTTGTCTGATTACCTCATTTGATTGGCAAATTCTTGCCTTTTTTAGCTTTCAAGTGTTTGAGTGAAATTGGATTGATTTTAGGGTTTATAGGTCATGTGATTGTCACTCGCCACTTGTAAGTGTCACTGAGATTGTGGTTTGTTGATTGGTTAGATCTAGTTATATGTTAAAATCATTCAAAAAATTGGTTTGCATTAGTTTCGGTTTGTCTTTTGCAAAGTTGCTTTTCAATTGTATTAGGTCATATTGCATTTGAGATTCATATTTGTTATTCATCAAGCATAGATTACATTGCTTGGTTTACAAACTAAAAAGAGTGTATTGTTTATCTATTCAAAAGAGAAAGATGAAAGACATTTTCATTGAGTGCTTTTGGATTTGATTTGGTGTTGCTTTGATTGGTGCATCATTTGCATTAGGAGCATTTTGAATAAAAAATCTCATTTTTTGCTTTAGTTAAAGCTTAATTGCATTAGAGCATCTGAAATCAAAGAGAACATCATTTAGATAAAGTGCATCTTAGTAAAGTAAAAGTCATTTTTGCTTTCGATAGATTGCATGTTGGATAGTGAAAGTGAAGTTTAGTTTTGCTTTTGCATATTGCATTTGGAAAGGAAAGTTAGTGGAGGCATGTTCTTTGATGCATTCTCTTGTTTGATGCATTAATTGATTGAATTCTCTTCCCTTGCTAGTATAGCATTCGTCGAAGTGAAAAGATTCCTTTTCTCATATAGTTGCATTTTAGGATTCAAGTTACATTGTTTGAGCCTAAAAATTGAAACATAATTCAAGAACAACATTAAAATTTACTGAATTAACCTAAGGAGCATTTAGAACTTAACACAAACATTTAAAGATCTAGGCTAGGGATGTCTTCCAAATTTTATAAACCTAGAAGCTATTGTTAACTGCATGCATTATATCCTAGGGGTGAAATCCCATTGCAGTACGAAAGTATATCAGAGGTTCTCCACTACTCTCGGGTATATTGAAGGCACTCTAGTATGGCAAGTATATGACAACGCTCTCACCTAACATTTATGTATTAGACAGTGCTAACATGGACTTTTGCTCCCTGTACAGTCGTGTATATATTGAGAGACACCATTAGGTTGCTATCCTTTAGCCATAGGTAACTGAGTCAGCCGCCTTGTAGACGTGATACATTGAATACATCATTCGGGGATACCAACCACCATACGTTAAGTCCTTGGTTTCAGCTAAGGTGTATATAGTGGTTCACAGATACTTGGTAAACCCCCTTGCCTAACTTACCCCTTTTTTATTTTGTTTTGTTAATTTCTAAAATCAATTAATTGACCATGGAAAAACATCCATCCTATGGAAATATTCCTTAGTAGATCTTAGGTTGAGACTAATGGAAACAATAATGGAAACAATTCCTGAGTTCACCAACCAAGGAAACCCCCTTGACGCGAATCCTAGTCCTTTTCCTTCTTTTGGAAATGTTGGTGCTCCTTATATGGCAACGTTGTCCCTTCCTGGATTAACCATTGGTTTGCCAATTTAGTTGTTTTCAGCCTCGGTGATTCTGAGTGTCCAAACTGCTTTTCAACCAAGTTCTCCTCCATCTGAACAACATCAACATCATGTTGATCCTAAAGTTGATCCCTCGCCTTCTTCGCCTGTTTCTTCACCCCTCTCTTCCTATTTGCCTCGTGAAAGTCTGGATTCTAGTAACCAGGAAGCTAAGAAGAAGAAGAGGATGAAGAAAAAGAAGCAAAATAAGCAAGGGGACAACCAAACAACTATTGCTAGTGATGTAGACAAAATTTCCAATCAACCCTGGAAAGTGAAATTCCCTTGGATATCATGTAAAGGTGACCACCTTCTTAGAAATTGTCATGGTATTCCCAAAGTCTTAGAAGTGTGGTCTACAGGTGCACATCGACCTTTGCCATCAGCCTATGGAGTTCATGTTGGTAACAGACCCTCAACTAGTAACAATAAAGCTCATGGGAAAAAGGGAAAAGTTAAATTTCCCTATAAGTTGTGTGATGGTAATCATCCCATTCACCTTTGTCCTCTTATGGATGAAGCTTCCAAAGAATTGGAAAACCTTACAGCTTCTCAGCCTCGTCTTCCGGCTGGTTATTAGAAACTTTCCCCTGATCCTCCGCTAATTGATAGTTTTACTGAATTTTTACTGCTTTCTTGTTTTATTTCTTTTGTTTTTACTTTTTGATAGCTTCACTGATTTTTACTATTTTTTTGTTTATTTATATTTATATTTATTTAGAGCTTTAGTATTGTTATTTATTATTTTATTATTATTTATTTACTATTACTATTTTTTATTTATTGTTTATTATTTATTTTCTTGTATTTTAATATTATCTTATATTATTTATTATTTATTATTATTATTATTATTATTATTATTATTTATTCTTAAGGGACATTACACTTGTGAAAAATGAAACCATCTTCACGTATACTCAAGCATAGTTTTTCATGTTTCAAGCTTGTGTAAAAATGAAACCATTCCCACTCTACCTCTCGTGATTGCCATCTTTATCAACCTTTTTTGTTGGATGAGCCTTGGTTTTTTCATTCCATCGTCACCATCTCTTTGGGTGATCATATGCATTCACTTGATTATTTTACCCTTGCCTGGGGAACATCTGCGATGAGTGGTATTATTAGCCAACCTATTGACCTTTACATGTTTTGAGTAGTTCCATCATGACCGGAACCAGTTTCTATCATTTTTATACCACTTGTTCTCCCATGCAGAGTCATATTTACGCTCTTTTCTGATTCTCAAAAAATGAAAAGATTGTTGAGTACTTGTCGTATCAAACTCATTAAAGTAAATGAAATGACAACGACTCAGTATAATTTTAACCCCTTTCCAGACTGAGATAGACTATTGTACGAAAAAGGAATACCTTAGTCGAACATGGCTAAAAGGTTCTCTTAGATATTGTTTTCTACCTTTTCGGGTTCAAGAGATTATTTACAAAAAGGGACCTTTGGAGTTTTCCTTTTCGCTTCTTTTTCAAATTCTCTAAACATGAAAAAGATGCATTTACCCCTCTGTTGGACTTGTAAAACATAAATGATGCAGGACTTGTCACCATGATGAGACCGAGTTTCTCCTTCCCAAGGCTTGTAAAACTTGCTAAGATGGATTCATCCGAAGGATGAACTTACACGACAAGCATATGCTATCCTCTTCAAGCTTGTGTAAACATAAAGAGGTACTCACTAGAAATAGTGAGGACAAATGAAAGTGAACATATCTTGTATTTTGTGTAAAGGCAGCGTGTCGCTCTATGAACATGACACTTAACTATTTCTCCTGTCGTGTTTGAGTTATCCTCACTGCATTACTTGCCTTCCCGGGTTTTGGAAATCCATTTTTGCCTCTCATCTGATTATACCTTGTCATCATGACTTGTGGTCTTATGTTGAGTCAAATGTTGCCAAACTTTGAAGTTGTGTCACCGATATGTTCAAGAGAAGTCCCATCTACAGTTCTTTACCTCTTATACACTATTTGACCTTCTCTGTAACAATCCTGGATCACTTCTATCATTTTGAGATATCCTATGTTTCATGTCGATGATGTGGGAAACTTTATGGCCCTCCTTTGACGAATCACTTCCTGTCAACTTCAACTCATTATCCAGGAAGATGATTTAGAAACTCCCTTCCAGTACCTTAGAGCTTGCATGCCTCAATGGAAATTTCTTCACATTTGACAACATGTTTACATCATTGACCTTCAATCAGATGACTCTACGGGTGTTCGACTTCAACTTCATTATTCACATTCGTGGATTGTGTTGATTGTACCTTGAGAGCCATTGTCATTATTGGTGGTTTCCCTTGTATCTGTTAAAGATTTACATCATTGACCGGTAATCAGGTGATTCTCTATCATGTTCGACTTCAACACATCTATTCACATGTTAGAATTCGTACATTGATCAGGTCGACACGGAGCCGCAAGACCCTGGATTATGTCTAATAACATCCAGGTTGCGTGGAGTTATGAGTTATTCATGATTATACACATGTTTTCCTCTGTATGGATGGCTAGAACCATACCAGGGTCCATATATATGATCTTGTTTATTCAGATGGTTGCGACCATACCATGAATCCATACACATGATACCTTTTATTCAGATGGATGCATCCATACCATGGATTCATGTATCATTAGATGCATGTTCATGTATCACTAGGCATATTTATCAGAGATGTTAGATATGTATATGTATATGTATATGCTTGATTTGCAGGTCTCTTGATGGTGTTGTTATAGTCTTTGCCTTGGCTTGTAAAGCATCTCAACCATCACTACATGTTCTGCCTTCATGCTTTAGGGGGAATCTGTTACACAATATCTTGTCACACCTCCTGTTCACTTCCTATTCCATATCCTGAAGTGCCAAAATGTTGACGACTGTGAAGTATATCCATCATGATACAAAGACAAAACATCCCTAAAAAACCAAAGGAAAACTGCCCTGAGTCAATTCTGAAGAAGGTTTTAATTTTTAGGGCCAACGTGCTTTGCTCCACTGCTTGCTCGCGTTGATGGCGAGTTGCTCTGCTTTACCCTAGCACTGGTAGCATGGGTATTGATATGAAAATCCGCACTGAACCTCTTTTGGCAGGGTTTCCCAAACTGGAGGAGAAGCTTCATGCACTAGAAACTTCGAGAACAACAAGTTGGATAGTGGTTGTTGTTGATATGGTCGAGCTCTCCCATTTGGACCTCTTGATCTTATCATTATGGGCTTTCGCCTTGAGATGTGGACCTTCCTCCCTCTTTTGTGGATCCCTAACTTCCTCTCCTTTCCTATAAATCAACTCCCTTCCATCCCCAAATGGTTGGTCATTGATTGTTGCATTCCTATACTGAGATTATGCTTACATGTTGCCCATTCTAACTTGGAGAAAGAGTGCTTGAAGAGTCTTTTCTTAGACTTGGACATCCACCAAAAGAAGGTCTCCAACATCAAGTCACATGTTGTATGCTTCCCTTTTTAGTTCATTAATATAGACATATGATGTTCACTTTCCATAATTGTGTAAATGTTTATGCTTTTAGCTTAATACTCCTTGATCTATTAAGTAGTTTATGTTTGATGTATGCCATATATGCTATTGTATCTTGCATAGCTCTTTGATCTCCCTTGTAGGTACTCGGATGTGAAGAACAAGTAAGGAGCGAGGCCTAGAGTGAAAGAATCAAAGTCATCTCCAAAAGGATTGAGCAATTGGCATTAGAGCGAGGTAGGCCACTCTCTCTCTCTACATTTGTTAAAAATAAGGTAGGAAAGTGTATGTTAGTTTGTTTAGTTTGTTGGTAGACCCACTCATTGGGCTAGAGGGATCGCCCTTGTCCACAGAGGGGATTTACCTTCACAACAATATCCAATATGGAACACAAAACCCCGAAATAGGACAAGATAACCCCGAAACAGGACAAAGATGTGTGTGTGTGTGTGTATAAATTACAAAAATGGAATTTACTTGTGTAGACATAAATATGTACTTTTTAAAACTTTCAACTGTACATTAATCAATGATTAAACATACAAGTCTCAAGCATACACCATAAGTGATTAACTGGTAATTTCGATAAGATGATTGTAAAAGAACATTGTTGTTCAAGAAATAATAGAATGCAACAAAACAATGGCAGTATGTAGCTGCAGCAAACGCAAGAAATCTTGCTCTCCATTCTTTGTTCTCCTTCCTGCTAGGGTTTCTGTGAAAATTTGTGTGTAAAATGGGCTAAAATACCCCTTTATTTCTCAAATGAGCATGTTTTCCCCATCCCATGAATCCAACGCATTGGCACCTATCCTTCTGTAAGTTAGACTCACATTGGATGCATCCTGCACATGAGGTGCATCCAATGCCAATCCAACATGTGGAAAGGGCCAGCGAACATGATGGTGAGCATGATTCAATGGATTGCGACATTGAAGAGGCGATAAACGCTTCAGGCATCCTAGGTTTAAATATAGCACAATCACATCAGTTATTAAGTAGTAACTTTGGAAAAACTGATTGCACAGTGATGAACATGTGATTACTTCGTAGACTATATCTGCGAGTTTTATCAGAGTTGAGTTTGGCTGTGATCACCAATTGTAATATTTTCATTGTTCAGTTTTGAGCCATGAAAATTTTGAGGTGTTTGTGTATCAACACAACCTTAAGTGCCTAAACACTAGAGAATAAGATTTCCAAGATGGTATCAGAGCTGCCATTCATGTAATCCTGATCCATAGACCTGATAGTTGATTAAGGGTGTACTGAGGCATGGCTTAGTATTATGCTACCTTTTGGATTTATAGAATTATAAAGATATCATGTGTTCTCTGGACAATAACATCCTTATCATAAAAATCTTTAAACCTCATCATTTTTTAATCATTTCTCTGTTATTGTTACTAATGCATCCATAATTCCTTTAACACTAAATATACTATGAGTATAACTAAACCCATGTAATATCATCTTGCAAAGTAGATAACGATTAGTTTTGAAAAGAAAATGATCACATACCTTAGACGGTGCATATTACATGTTGTAAAAAAGGCAACAAAACCATTTACAATGCTTCGCACAATACGGATCACCTGCAATTTTGTTCCAAATCCAATACAACCCTCATGTCAGTTTCAATAGACATACAAATAAAACTCTTGCAATAAGGTTCATTGATTTGTATCTCTAAAGCTAAAAGAGTAACAAACCACTAAGGAGTAAAAAAAGGATTGAACTAGAGAGAAAAGATAATTCTAAAGTGCATGCCATATTGGAACTGTATTTGTATTAGTTGTGGTCCCAGTAAGAGATACTAGTTGGAAAGTCTCACTCACTGACTGGTATGTCCTTTTTCTAAAATAAGAAAATCTCAGATGAGATCAAAGCTACAAAATTCAACAACTTGAGGACTAATCGTATGGGAGTGATAAGCAACTCCCAGAAGGCAGAACCTATAGGATATACAATAGTTGTTACTGCAAAATGATCCATACAAAATGTCATTAATAATTAAGCCAAAATTTGTTCCTAAAATTTAAATGACAGAAATGAAACGAAAATTTATAGATGCAAATATTACAAATATTCACTTATAGAAAAGTCAAAAGAATATTGCAACTAAAATAAACTCTAATATCTAGTTCCACAGAGTAGAAACATACTCAGACTCCATAAAAGGGAGAATATAATCAAGAATGGCCAGATTAGTATCTGAAGTAAATATACAACACAACTAAATGTTGAAGATGTGATAATCCAAATCATATTCACACAATCCTTAGCTTTGTCAAGACAAAGATCCCAAAGTGGTAAGATATATTCTCCAAGTTCCACAAGTGGCTCAACCATGGGTCTTGCCAGTAAAGATGCCAATTGTTTAGCAACATAAATGACAGTCAATGACCACTCTAATGCATTTTCAAAATTTTGTAGAAAAAACATTGTGCCTAAATATTTAAGGCGGGAAATCATCTCCCAGGCTTCTATCCAATCAAACAGAGGACCAAAAATCTGTGTTGTTGTAGCCTTGAGAACATGTACATTTTTATACAAGTCATAGAATCCAATCAGAACAATAGTGATAGAAATTAATATGTAAAGAGTTCTTGCTAGTGGACGCATCCACGGACAATACATCTGGCGGAATATTGGAGAGGATTGAAAAAATATAACCTAAGATGGCAGCCTAGACTCCAATAATCTTAATAACCGCAGGTAAGATGTAATCACCTTTTTTAGTTCAAATGGAAGCCAAGCATCATTAAACTTAAAAATGATTAGTACATCCTTGTAGTCAACAATCTTAGAAATTGACTGCACAATTATGCCAGTGGAGATCTCATCATTTCCATGGAAACCCCTTAGACACTCACTCTCAGAACACCCTTCTTCCATGTTGTTAGTAGGTGGAGAATTTTTGAGGCCCAATAAAACATCCTCAGATATTGGTCTTATTTCTCTTTGAGCTTCAGATCCCATACTGTAAACTTGAGAGGGTCCTTTATTTTTAGAGAATGGTTCCATTCCATCAAGAGCATTGTGACACCTTCCTAGTAGTTTTGCATCAACATGAGATTCATAGGCATGAAAATCCGAATTATAACAACTCTCTTTATGGAGCAATCATGTGGCAGAGTATATTCAGTGATGCCACAAGAGCTTAGGCCAGTTGTTCCTGGACGGTCCTTCTGAGGTATTAAGTCCAAACTCTGCACCATTTCACCATCAATATCTTGATCTAGTTTAGCCAAGTTCTCTTAGATATCCATAATATCATATAATTTGTCATCTTCACTATGCTCTCCAAATTGAAATGTACTCCTATGGGGTGAAGCCTAGAATGAACTTCGAGAAGGGGATTCTTGAGATTTGGGTGTTTTATCATCTGATCATCTACTCAATGAAGATTAAGATAATGTTGAAATTCCAGATCTTGTACCCAAGCATTGTGATTTAATGCAATCGAAGGCTTGTTCTATACTGTCAAATTCCTTATTTATCATGGACTTAACTTTAAGCGGAACACAAGTATCTGTCTATCAATCAACAAACACCAAGAAAACATAATGAGTTGTGTTGTATTTAAAAGGATAATTCCTAGAGGCATAAAAAAATTCATAAATTCCAAACTTGAAGTTCATTAATGTAGTTAATCCCACAAACACCAGTCCAGACAATTTCGAATACAACACAACCATGCAGTTTGTGGTGAAGTTCTTTAACAGTTAAGCTGGGTGCTCTACTGCAGGAAAGAATGGAGTGCATTCACTTTGAGAAAACTATAATCACCTTGCTGCAGAAGTGAAACCATAGTATGGTGCAGAAAAACCTTGGCTTGGTGTAGAAAACCCTTGGTAGCCAAGAAGGAACAATGGTAAAATCATAGTTTGGTGCAGAAAAACCCTGACCTAAAGAAGGCAAGCAAGTATGCATTATTATTAATAAATCAAAACTCACAGAAAATACCCATACCAATCAAATGAGGTAAACTAGGTAAATGTAAGCCGACATGGAAGCACTTTAGATTCGTGGGGTTAATCCAATGCTCCTCAACCAACTTGCAAGAAGATTTGAGGAAGTGGTAGTTAACGAAAAATAATTGGCAAATCATTAAGAATACACTGGAAAAACGCTCGATACCTCTTTTTAAACAAAAAAGAGTTTGAATAAACAATGACACCACTTACCTATGAAGATTGATGCACCACCACAGGAAAGAATGGAGCAAAACCATAGTTCGTGGCATAATCAACATGGCTTGGTCTAGTACGACCATCAACATGGCCTGGTGTAACGCAACCATCAACAACCAAGAAAGAACAATGATAATACCCTAATCTGATAGAAAAACCAAACAATAAAAAAATAATAATATTTTGTCTAAAATTAACGTTTTATATACCCATATACTATATTATGCCGTAATATAAAATCTTCAATCTTCTAATATTTTAGCCCATGGTACAGCGGTAGATAGTGACAACTAAGGTAGTTGTTCTAAAGAGTAACACCTTACTGCGTAAAAAAATAAAAATAAATGTTTTGCATAGGAGGAAGGTGTGTTTGACCGTCAAAATTAACCTGTAATGAGAATTGATTTTCTTCTTGTTTTTTAAGGAATTGATAAGAATTCGCTTTACTTTACATGTACTTTAATAATTTCATTAAAAACCGACTAGTCAAACTCTTATTACTATTAGAAAATGTAAATTTAAATCGTAAGAGGTTTAGCCGAACTCTTCCCACCATTAGAAAATGTAAATTTAAATGGTAAGGGGTGAGAGCAATTCATGGACGCCTAGGGATCCGTAGGATAAGCATGGCAACGGCAGCTGCTTCTAGGGTGCAATGCCACAATTACCAGTTATCATCTGTGTCCACACGCTCTACCTCGCATTTGCTTGGTAGCTTTTCTCAGAGCCTCGCTTATTCACAGTTCCATCGGTCATCCACAACGCTTGCGTCTTGGCCATTGAAACAGAGCATCGACGCTCCAAAACACACTAAAACTAAAACAGAGAGCCAACCACTGAAGAAAGAGAAACCCCACCCTACGCCGAAGCGGAAGACGGACGTGTCGAAGCTGTTCGACAGAAGCTGCAATGTAGCTGAAGTTCCTGGTAATTTTCACTATTTCATTTCTGAAATATTTTTGTGAAAATTCATGCCATTATTTAGTATAATTGGCATCCATATTCGAACATGTAATTTACTTAATGCTACATAATACTCTGAGGCGCATCCACAACACAATTGATTTAAATTTTACGCTCTTTTGTCTTCAAATCCGTGCTCTATTTTTTTTTTTCAGAGGAAAAAGACCAGCATGGATTTATATTAAGAAAATATAAAATCCGTGCTCTATTTTTTTTTCAGAGGAAAAAAACCAGCATGGATTTATATTAAGAAAATATAAAGATCTATGCTCTATGCCCAGAGCACGGATTTATATTAAGAAAATATAAAATCCGTGCTCTATTTTTTTTTTCAGAGGAAAAAAACCAGCATGGATTTATATTAAGAAAATATAAAGATCTATGCTCTATGCCCACTGAGATTTGAACCTGAGATAAATATCAAATCCGTGCTCTATGCCCACTGAGATTTGAACCTGCACCGTTTGCATAACAAGACTCCGTTCAAACAGCAGACCACAGCCCGAGGGACTATTCTTGAATCACATTTGAACCATTTTGAGTTAGTTTGAACTATTTTCAAACTATAACACAGTGAAATGCTACATCTGCTTTTTCTTCTTATAAATCTGAGTCCAGGAGTAAATAATTACTTTGTGATTCCTCAAAACCGTAGACAATTTGGTAGGTGGGGAGCTAGAAATTTATAATACAAAATGTTTGTTGACACCTAATCATGGGGATTGGGTGAACACTTGTAAATAATGGAAAATGAAGAGTCATCGGGAGGTGAAACCCAAGAGTCACTCCCTTGTGTATATACTATATAACAATGAGGAATCCTAATGAATAGTTCATATGAGGAGTTACCTCCTGGCCTGACATGGTATCTGAGCGCAGGTCCCAACCACTATTTTTGGCTTCCTTCCTGCTCTTGTAACTCCTTCCTATCTTTGTTCTGCATTGCAGACTTACATATCCCTGCCAAGTTTTGTGCATTCTATTCTAACGGTTGAAGAGTTGAGTTGCTGCATCGAATGACGTGTTGTGGCTGGTGCATTGAAGTCGAAGGTGCTGGTGTGCGGTAGCTGCGGGTCATTTACAAGCACCACAACAATGCCGAGGACGAGGTGCTGCTTTTCATGCTACCATCCGCTGGTTTAAATCATTTTTACTTTACTTGAGGGAAGAGATTCAATATTCCAAAATGAATTGATTTTAATTTTCCCTTGCGTTGTGAGCAATGGATAAATGTCAGATGACTGCCCTTAGTTTCAAACTCGATCAACGTAATATTAATAAGCTTAGTAGACATGTGTACATACATCCTTCAACAACCTAAAATTTATATTTGACATCCTCGGCCTCCATACGCTATATACCTCTGGCTCTGCATAATTAATACCTTAGCATATACCTCCATCTCTACTCTGCTCGCAACACCGGTCCCCTCACACCTCCATCTCTGCATATACAGTGCTCGCAACACTGCCCCCCTCACACCTTCGTCTCCCCATACCACTCCACCGTGGTGCCCGAACCCACTATCACTCACTCCATACAGTCGGCCCTCTCCATTGGCTCGGTGGTATCGGTTCCCCGAATCGCTGCTTCTCTCTGCCACAGTTGACCTCCGCCTCTACTTCACACGCTGTCATATGAACCCTCCCCCATATACACCCTCCCTAAATAATCCCTCCCCCATATACCACCTCCCCCAAATAATACCCTTGTTTTAATATATCAGAGTGAATTTCCTTTTATCTTACAACAGAATTGATTTTTTTTTATCCCTAGGAGTGCAAATTTTATACATTGGCAGCAAAAGTTTTTTTTACAGTACACAGATTTTAAAATGCATTCATTGACATCTATTGTGGGAGTGGTTCTCACCTGCAAAGAGAACTATCCAGAATGGTCTTGGAAGATCAAACATACTCTCATTTTTAATGAGCTGTGGAAAGGAGTTTGTGTTGGAGGAGGAGACAATGAACCAACAAAGCCTACCTCAGATAAGGAATTCGCTATTTGGGAAAACAAGAACAACGAGGCCCATGCCTTGATTGCAACATCTGTAAATGAAGAGGTGAGTTGCCATATTTCACCATTTTCGAATGCTTTTGAAGCCTTACAAAAATTGAAGGAAATATATGACTCACACTCCACGCTTGAAGTTGTCCAATTGATGATTAAATTGTTCAACCTTGAATTACAAAATGATGATCCTCTTGCTCTTGCATCAGAAGTAAAATCTATTATGCATGATATCAAAGTCACTAATGTTGAACTAGACATTCCTCTGATAGCTTCTGTCAAGGCAGTTTATCTCACTTATTCAAATTATCTTGAGTCATTGCAAGCAAATGGAAACCTCAAAGAAATTACTTTTGACCCGCTTGTGAATAAATTTGCTGAGAGAGAGAAAGCTTTTGGGAAAAAGACAGCTCCTCAGTCTTCTGAAGAAGTTGTATGTCTTTCACATAGAGAGAAGAATCATGCTCAAGATTCTTCCAGAGGAAGAGGTGGTCGAAGAGGAAGAGGAAAAAGAAATTTCAAAGGTAGGGTGGCAGACACTCTCAAGGAGAAAAGTTTGATTTGCATTGCATACGTTGCAATAGAGATGGATCACATGATGCATCCACATGCAAGTTGCGTTGGGAAAGAATTGAACATGAAAGAAATCAACCCAAAGGTAAAACCAATGACAAAGAGAAAGGTAAAGCACCTAAATCCGCTCACTATGTTGTGGCACATTGTAATATTGGAGTAAATGAAGACTTGTTTAATGCTTCACTTGCTTCCTGGAAAAATGATTGGTTGCTTGATTCAGAAGCAATTTGCCACATGACTTTTAGAAGAGATTTTTTTGAAGAATTTACTGACAATGTTGATGGAGCAATATACTTTGCAGACAAATCAAACTCAAGCCATCAAGGCTTGGCACAATCAGGCTCAAATTGCCTGGTCTTCCAGACTTTCTTTTGCATGATGTTTTATATCTCCCACAGTTGAGGAGAAACTTGCTGTCCTTGGTCCACATTCGTCAGCAAGGACACTCCATTCATATGTTTGGTGGCAAGGTTGAGGTGAGGAAAGCATCAGATCACTCACTTGTCATGACGGGGATAGAAGAAGAAAGGCTTCTCAAGCTGCAAGGTACCTCTGCTCGTGCACAAAATTTCTCATACAATTCTCATTATGATGAAGGTACATTTCCATCAAGTCTATTATGGCATGCTAGATTTGGACACTTGAAATATGACAACCTTCGCTTATTGAAGAAAAATGGTGTCACTGGTTTGCCTACAATCCCTAGGAAACTTAAGCAATGTGATGCCTGCATTATAGGAAAGCATAGTGTTGACCACTACCGGTCAACTACCCATGTAGTACACCCCCTTCTCTTTGCAAAAAGGGGCAGCGCTTGATCGACATGTTCGCGCCATTCAGCAGTCATCAGCAGCTTTGTCAATTTAATTGTAAACCCAGTCTGCATGTATGAATTGTAAATAATCTTAGCAGATATGAGTCATGTATGTAAATTCCCTGGGTGGACCTAACTTTCTAGTGATAATCTACATCCCGGAAGGTTTTTCGTCTCACCGATCCATGATCGGCAGAGTTTTCCTTCAGCCTGACCTCAAAGCCGGGATGGATTTTGTCATTAGAATTTTAGGAGAATCCTAGTGCGTTAATCTGCTAGATTATAGTTGTGTCGCAGAACTGGGTGGTTTATGAGGGTCTATGCTAAAGGGGTTTTCCCCCTTAAGATGTAAATTGTAAAAGTCATGATGTAAAGTGTCTTGAGGGTTGGAAAATGTTTTAAATCCCCTCATGAGTCCTAAGTCCTAGGTCCTAGGTGATTTTTCCAAATGCTAAGTTTGAGGATCCATTTTAAAATGAATTAAACAATTAAAAATTAAAAAATAAAAATAAAAAATAAATAATTGAAAAATAAAAAAATAAAAAATTATAAAATATAAAAATTATAAAATAAAGCAAAAACCCTAAAATAATAAAATAATAATATTTTGAGTGAATGCATGCAAAATATCATTTTTTTTAATAATAAATTAACAAATTCGACGGATGAGATTAAGAGATGTCTTGATCCTCATCGACGGTCGAGATCATTTCGACATGGATCACTCGAACTAGCCGTTGGGATCATTTCCTTTAAGTAGGGTGCTAAGGGTCATTTGAGATTAGATTGGATCTGTGAGTCTTGTGCTGAAGAAGCTCTCTTGTAGTTCATTTTTTTGTGCAATAAAGAAGACTTTGGGGTTAAAAATCTTGCTGGTGTTACTCTTCTGAAAATGCTGTAAGATTGTTCTATTTGTTCTGCATAATTTTATTTTCAGCCATTGATGATAGCTTAATGAAGATTGATCTAGGCACAGGTATCTTGTCTGATCTTTGAGGTTTGAATGATAGTTTATATCCTGAAATATATTGGCAGGTATCTCCATTTGATCGGGGTTTCACTATTGCTTTCTCCTTCTATGTTGATGGTTGATTTTAAGCTGTGCAGGAAATCCTTTTTTTTCAGATTACCGGGCGTTAGGGGAAGTTCTCGGCTGAACCAGCCAACTCCTGGGTTGTGTTTTCTGAAAGAGCCCAGCCAGTTCTTGATCCCGGGTTTATCATTCGAAATATATTTTTTATGAATACATGCAAGGTTTTCTGAAGCGTTTTACGTTAAAATCAAATTTCGATAATATTTCTGCTGTTATTGCTAAATCTGGCAGTTAAAGGGCCAAAATCTGTAAATTACTCAGCTAATCTGGGGTTTCAAATTTTGCTTTATACAGTTTTCATTAGGGTTTTGTTTCCTTGCAATTGCAAGTATAGGGTTTTTCTTCAGGGGTCTACCAAATATAAATTTGTGAGGAGCTTCACTGTTTTCTGGGCAGTTGGCTTGCTGTTCATTGGTTTTCTTCAAATTATTTTTCACCTTCAGCAAACTGCATCACCAAACCTTCATTCTTTTCGTTCATCCTGCGTCAAAATTACCCCTGCTTGCTCATTTTGCTGTGGCTATCTGCGTTCACTCTCATTTACGTTGCCAATTGCTCCTCAATCTTGTCACGCATACCTACTGCTTATCTGCTCAAGTCGTGTCACCTGCAAACGCAAAACGACGAGCAAACAATACGGGCCAGGTGATACACGTGGTGGTGTTGCAAAGTTGCTGGAGGCTGCACGTTTCAGGCATCGATTTTTGTTTTTATGCGTGGGCACGACTGCGTGTAATGCCAGGGCCGCCGTCAATTTTCCTCTCTTGCCCGCTGCACCTGCAATGATAAATGCCAATCCGGTATGCTTATAGTAAATCGATGGTAAGCGTGTAAGTTCGTTTTCGTTAAGATCCGCGGCATTTTTTGGTGTTAACTCAGATAGCAGTGTTCAGCTTTTCGGCAGGTTTACTTTGGTTATTTTCAACGTCACGATATTTATCTGCGTCTTGGTGTTTTAGGGTCTTAGCTTATGCGTTGGTTAATATTTTTTTTTCGATCTTTGTTGGCTTTGCGTGTTAATATCATCATATTTCTAAAATCGAAGTTGTCAAAACGCCTTCGTCTGGTGTCTGAACCTGCGAAGCCTGCGGATCTAGCAAATGAGCAATTTCAATTTTTTATATGTACGCCATACCCCTCAGATATCAGCGTTCAACCTGTTCACGTCGCTGTTCAAGTGCCTCCACCCGCAGTAAGCTCATCGAGCCTGCACATGCAGCAAGCCGACAAACCCGTCGACCTTCAGTTCCTCATTCATTATTGAGCAAGCCTGAGGCCTCGTCGATTTTACCTGCATCGCAAGAAGTTTTTGATTTTCTTTTTTTTTATGGGTTATAGGTTAGGATAAATAGATTGCGGTTGATTTTTAGGATAGCGTATAAAAAAACGATAACAAAAGTTTCGTTTATTTGATTGGGTGTTAACTTGACTTTTAGTTATATGTAGTTTAGATTTTATAATTAGGCCTTAGTGTGCGAGTTTGATTTTGGTTTTATTTTGTTTTTACCCAAGCTTTGTTACTTTAGATTTAGGTTTTAGCTTTTAACATTTAGATTTAAAAAAAAAAAATTTCAAAATTTCAAAATCATAAAAAAATTCTCTTTTAAAGTATAGATTTGGATTTTTTTTTTTTTTTTTTTTTAGCTTTAAATTTTTGTCATAATTTGAAAAAGTATAAAAAGGGCGTTGTGTGAATTTTGCCAGGATTTAGTTTTGCTCAGAAAATTGTCATGTCATATTTTTTCATCCTGGGGATTTAAATTTTCAAGTTATGCACATGAATGATCATCTTAAAGATTAGCTGCATATGATATCTGGTTAATGATTCTTGCATGGTTGTTTAAAGCATTTGATCTTTTTCGAATAGCTGGATATCGTTATTGAGATTTGAATTTTGTGGTTTTAACAGATA
Source organism: Pinus tabuliformis (assembly GCA_031772625.1). Taxonomy (NCBI): domain Eukaryota; kingdom Viridiplantae; phylum Streptophyta; class Pinopsida; order Pinales; family Pinaceae; genus Pinus; species Pinus tabuliformis. The sequence goes on along the minus strand of CM062810.1, from coordinate 122,091,877 downwards.
TCTTATGCCGTCCTAGTCGTTTGATGATAAATGATTGCTTTTTATGGTTTGTATTTCTATATCATCTAGCAAGTAATCGTTTAAACATAAATCTTATAAGGCACTGGTCCGCTAAATTAATAAAATCTTTTTAGTGCTTCGTGTCTCCCAACCCAACTGTTTGACAGTTTGTCTTCATCATCTCATAGGGTCTACCCCCCTTAGCCGTGGGAGACAGGCTTAAACGGAGAGACCGGGGATCAGGGTGACAGCCCCCGGTCTGAGCGTTGTCGTGTCAATCTGCGCGACAACATTTTTTGGCGCCGTTGCCGGGGATACTTTATTCTCGGTGTTTCAACGACTTTTCATCATTCATCTTCTCATTTCTCATCATTCTTTCATCTTTCTCATCTCTCGTTTGAGCTGACAGATTCAACATTTTTTGGCATCATTTGGATCTCTTTCATCACCTTATATTTCGTCATATCAGCAACTTCTCTTCGATTTGTTTCTTGTTTGGGTGGCGACTCCATTTTCTTATTTTTCCCAGACAAGAAGCCTCCCTCATATCTGTTTGTTGGTTGCTTTTTGGATCTTAGAATCAGATTCATTGTTCAAGTGGCGACTCCACTTCTTTCATCTATTAATTTTCTTGAGCAGAGATCTCGTTCTATCATCCATTTGATCCCTTATTATTCATCATGGATTATTCATTTAAACCATGTCATTTTACTGACCGTCTCCATGATTTTCTGGAGGAGGCCATTTCTAAATTACCTGTGTTCTCAGGTGGTGATTCAGTTGCTGTTAGAAGGCATCTAGGCTTGTGTACTCGCATAATGATCATATACTGTAGACTCCCTCAGTTTAATCATGAAGATATCAAAATGCGTCTTTTTGTCTTTTCTTTAGAGGGTGATGGTTTGAATTGGTTTAACAATTTTCCTAAGGATTCTTTCACTTCTTTACAAGACATTGTCAATGCTTTTAAAGATAGATATGGTAATCCAAACAGCTTGCCTTCTGCCCCTAAAATTGTGCAACAGAATAAAAGTAATTTGATAAAAGGTCCAGCTGACGGTGAAAGATTCCAAGACGATTCTTCATATCAGAATGTGTCATCCACCTGTACTATTGCAGATCAAATTCATGATAATGGAAAAGCAGGGACAAGTGACAACGAAAAGGAAGATCAAAAGCAAATTATACAAGAACTAATGATGCTGGTAAAAAATATGGAGATTAATCAAACTAATTACGTCAATGATGTGAGAACTTTATGCACCCACCTGGAAAAACGTAATAGGGAGATGGAGATTATGCAAAATCAGCATGCTAAAGAAATTGAGGCCATAAAGACTAATCATGACACAGAAATTAGATTCATGCAAAGCAAGATGTCAGGCTTAGAGGAAAATATGACGACCATGAAAGCTGATCATGATAGCGAAATTAATTCTATGCAAAACAAGTTATTAACTATGGATGAAGAAATGACTATCATGACGTTCGATCATAATAATCAGTTGGCCACCATGCAAGCAAATCATAAAGAAAAAATAAACTCCATGCAACATTGCTTGATGAACATAAAGGAAAAGAACGATAAAGTAATAAAAGATATGGAAGAAGACCATGCCAGGCAAATCAGTGCTATAAAGGTTGAACACTCTAGTCAGATGGATGCCATTAAAATACAGGTTCAAAAGCTTCAACAATGGTCAGAGGATGAGAGAAACCAGGGGACATCAACAGATCATGAGCCTTCTCATTTGTTACAACAAGTTCCATCTTATTATGGGGAGGTCATTGGTTCGATTGAAAGATGGTTAATTGAAGGTGATCCAGATAGGCCTAAAAATGATAAAGATCAGATGCAAGATGAAGAAGGACATGTCACGCATATCTTACATACTTCAGTTGATAGCTTTGAAACAGAAAGTTCCATGTCATCAGTAATACAGCCTACCAAGAAAAAACGCAAGAGAAAGAAAATGAGAAGAAGGTTTGATGCATCAGACGGCCGCGAGCAGCTTGATTTTCGGATAGGAAAAAGTCCTACCATATGCAGAATTGGACATGGCACATCTGACAAGCAGCCGACAGATTTGCTTGAAAGCAGGCAAATGCTTAGTATACACTATATTGAACACATCTGATGCCATGGGGCATCCTTTGTATTGTATTTCTAACCCTACTCCTTGTTTTTTCCGCATTTTTATTTCTGTTTTAGGATTAGATTTACTTTTCTAGATAGTTAATAAATGAAGAGCTTTTATCTTTCCTGTGCTTCATGTATATGATGATTTTTGGATTGACGCTACTTATTTTTGTGTTGTATAGATGCAGATTCTGGATTCTCACATTCCTACAGAGCAGCAACGTGTCCCCAAGTAGAGCAAGATGTTGACCACTACCGGTCAACTACCCATGCAGTACACCCCCTTCTCTTTGCAAAAAGGGGTAGCGCTTGATCGACATGTCCGTGCCATTCAGCAGTCATCAGCAGCTTTGTCAATTTAATTGTAAACCCAGTCTGCATGTATGAATTGTAAATAATCTTAGCAGATATGAGTCATGTATGTAAATTGCCTGGGTGGACCTAACTTTCTAGTGATAATCTACATCCCGGAAGGTTTTTCGTCTCACCGATCCATGATCGACAGAGTTTTCCTTCAGCCTGACCCCAAAGCCGGGATGGATTTTGTCATTAGAATTTTAGGAGAATCCTAGTGCGTTAATCTGCTAGATTATAGTTGTGTCGCAGAACTGGGTGGTTTATGAGGGTCTATGCTAAAGGGGTTTTCCCTCTTAAGATGTAAATTGTAAAAGTCATGATGTAAAGTGTCTTGAGGGTTGGAAAATGTTTTAAATCCCCTCATGAGTCCTAAGTCCTAGGTCCTAGGTGATTTTTCCAAAGGCTAAGTTCGAGGATCCATTTTAAAATGAATTAAAAATTAAAAATTAAAAAATAAAAATAAAAAAATAAATAATTGAAAAATAAAAAAATAAAAAATTATAAAATATAAAAATTATAAAATAAAGCAAAAACCCTAAAATAATAAAATAATAATATTTTGAGTGAATGCATGCAAAATATCATTTTTTTAATAATAAATTAACAAATTCGACGGATGAGATTAAGAGATGTCTTGATCCTCATCGACGGTCGAGATCATTTCGACATGGATCACTCGAACTAGCCGTTGGGATCATTTCCTTTAAGTAGGGTGCTAGGGGTCATTTGAGATTGGATTGGATCTGTGAGTCTTGTGCTGAAGAAGCTCTCTTGTAGTTCATTTTTTTGCGCAATAAAGAAGACTTTGGGGTTAAAAATCTTGCTGGTGTTACTCTTCTGAAAATGCTGTAAGATTGTTCTATTTGTTCTGCATAATTTTATTTTCAGCCATTAATGATAGCTTAATGAAAATTGATCTAGGCACAGGTATCTTGTCTGATCTTTGAGGTTTGAATGATAGTTTAGATCCTGAAATATATTGGCAGGTATCTCCATTTGATCTGGGTTTCACTATTGTTTTCTCCTTCTATGTTGATGGTTGATTTTAAGCTGTGCAGGAAATCCTTTTTTTTAGATTACCGGGCATTAGGGGAAGTTCTCGGCTGAACCAGCCAGCTCCCGGGTTGTGTTTTCTGAAAGAGCCCAACCAGTTCTTGATCCCAGGCTTATCATTCGAAATATATTTTTTATGAATACATGCAGGGTTTTCTGAAGCGTTTTACGTTAAAATCAAATTTCGATAATATTTCTGCTGTTATTGCTAAATCTGGCAGTTAAAGGGCCAAAATCTGTAAATTACTCAGCTAATCTGGGGTTTCAAATTTTGCTTTATACAGTTTTCATTAGGGTTTTGTTTCCTTGCAATTGCAGGTACATGGTTTTTCTTCAGGGGTCTACCAAATATAAATTTGTGAGGAGCTTCACTGTTTTCTGGGCAGTTGGCTTGCTGTTCATTGGTTTTCTTCAAATTATTTTTCACCTTCGGCAAACTGCATCACCAGACCTTCATTCTTTTCGTTCATCCTGCGTCAAAATTACCCCTGCTTGCTCATTTTGCAGTGGCTATCTGCGTTCACTCTCATTTACGTTGCCAATTGCTCCTTAATCTTGTCACGCATACCTACTGCTTATCTGCTTAAGTCGTGTGACCTGCAAACGCAAAAAGGCGAGCAAACAATACGGGCCAGGTGATACACGTGGTGGTGTTGCAAAGTTGCTGGAGGCTGCATGTTTCAGGCATTGATTTTCATTTTTATGCGTGGGCACGACTGCATGTAATGCCAGGGCCGCCGTCAATTTTCCTCTCTTGCCCGCTGCACCTGCAATGATAAATGCCAATCCGGTATGCTTATAGTAAATCGATGGTAAGCATGTAAGTTCGTTTTTGTTAAGATCCACGACATTTTTTGGTGTTAACTCAGATAGCAGCGTTCAGCTTTTCGGCAGGTTTACTTTGGTTATTTTCAACGTCACGATATTTATCTGCGTCTTGGTGATTTAGGGTCTTAGCTTATGCGTTGGTTAATAATTTTTTTTTTTTCGATCTTTGCTGGCTTTGCGTGTTAATATCATCATATTTCTGAAATCGAAGCTGTCAAAACGCCTCCGTCTGGTGTCTGAACCTGTGAAGCCTGCGGATCTAGCAAATGAGCAATTTCAATTTTTTATATCTACGCCATACCCCTCAGATATCAGCGTTCAACATGCTCACGTCGCTGTTCAAGTGCCTCCACCCGCAGTAAGCTCATCGAGCCTGCACATGCAGCAAGCCGGCAAACCCGTCGACCTTCAGTTCCTCATTCATTACTGAGCAAGCCTGAGGCCTCGTCGATTTTACCTGCATCGCAAGAAGTTTTTGATTTTCTTTTTTTTTTATGGGTTATAGGTTAGGATAAATAGATTGCGTTTGATTTTTAGGTTAGCGTATAAAAAAAAAAGATAACAAAAGTTTCGTTTATTTGATTGGGTGTTAGCTTGACTTTTAGTTATATGTAGTTTAGATTTTATAATTAGGCCTTAGTGTGCGATAGTTTGATTTTGGTTTTATTTTGTTTTTACCCAAGCTTTGTTACTTTAGATTTAGGTTTTAGCTTTTAACATTTAGATTTAAAAAAAAAAAATTTTCAAAATTTTAAAATCATACAAAATTCTCTTTTAAAGTATAGATTTGGATTTTTTTTTTTTTTTTTAATTTTAATTTTAATTTTTTAGCTTTAAATTTTTGTCATAATTTGAAAAAGTATAAAAAGGGCGTTGTGTGAATTTTGCTAGGATTTAGTTTTGCTCAGAAAATTGTCATGTCATATTTTTTCATCCTGGGGATTTAAATTTTCAAGTTATGCACATGAATGATCATCTTAAAGATTAGCTGCATATGATATCTGGTTAATGATTCTTGCATGGTTGTTTAAAGCATTTGATCTTTTTCGAATATCTGGATATGGTTATTGAGATTTGAATTTTGTGGTTTTAACAGATATCTTATGCCGTCCTGGTCGTTTGATGATAAATGATTGCTTTTTATGGTTTGTATTTCTATATCATCTAGCAAGTAATCGTTTAAACATAAATCTTATAAGGCACTGGTCCGCTAAATTAATAAAATCTTTTTAGTGCTTCGTGTCTCCCAACCCAACTGTTTGACAGTTGGTCTTCATCATCTCATAGGGTCTACCGCCCTTAGTCGTGGGAGACAGGCTTAAACAGAGAGACCGAGGATCAGGGTGACAGCCCCCGGTCTGAGCGTTGTCGTGTCAATTTGCGCGACAACACATAGCAAACAATGTTTTCATGATTCACATTTAAGAGCACATAGAAAACTTGAACTCATTCATTTAGATTTATGCGGTCCAATGCATGTTCCTTCTGCAAATGGAAATAAATATATGATAACATTTATTGATGACTACACCAGAATGTGTTGGGTTTATTTATTGAAGAACAAATCTGATGCTTTTCAAACATTCAAGAACTTTCATACATGGATTGAAAATGATGCACAATCTCATATTGGCTCTATTCACACTGATAATGGAAAAGAATACACTTCAAATGAATTTGAAAACTATCTTCACCAGCATGGGATCAAACATCAAACAATTACGCCTTATAATCCCCAACAGAACGGAGTAGCTGAAATAATGAATAGGACAATTTTAAACATGGTATGTTCTATGATGTTTTTCAAGAATGTAAAATTGATGTTTTGGGCTGATGCAGTTCTATGTGCTGTATATGTAAAGAATAGATGTCCATCTAATGCTATTAGAAACAAGACTCCTTATGAAATGTGGTATGGCCACATTCCTTCATTAAAACATCTCAGGGTTTTTGGTTCCACCTGTTATTCCTTGATACCAAAAGTACATAGAAACAAACTTGGTGCAAGGATTCATAAGTGTTTCTTCTTGGGGTATTCAAATACCTCCAAAGCATACCGTTTCTATGATGAAGTTAATACAAAGTTTGTTGTATCTAGAGATGTAATCTTTCTTGAATCTTCCAAAGCTGACAATGTTGTTGAGAGACAACTTGATCACTTGGATAGATTCGGAAATGCAAAATCATTTCAAAATTTGATAATCAGATTCCACATCTTGAAGGGGGGATTCCTATACTAGATCAATTTGTGGAATCTTCTTCTGAAGCACTCTCTCCTCCACATGAAACTCCAACCACTGATGATACTTTGATGTGATTGACAGAATTGGGAGACTCAATCTTGATTTAGTCCCAACTCAATCAATTGAGCAACTTGGACCATCTCAGAAAGGTCCCGCAAAGTCGCTGACAAAGACACTTGAAAGTGTTCATCTTGATGAGGTTGGAAAGACAGGAACAAGAAATTCAACCAGGCAAAATGGAGGTGATGTAGATGATTCTGATTCACCTGTTGATATGGATGTTTCTTATGACTGTGAACTGAATTTCTCTACAGATTTTGAACCAACTTCCTTCAAAGAAGCCGCTTCATGATGAATGGAAACAAGCGATGCAAAAGGAGTATGATGCCTTGATAAAGAATGACACTTAGAAGTTGGTTGATTCTCCATTGGGAACCAAACCAATTGGCTGCAAGTGGGTATACAAGAACAAGTATAAAGCTGATGGCTCACTTGACAAGCACAAAGCCAGGCTTGTGGCGAAAGGTTTTGCACAGAAGGAAAAGGTCGATTATGAGGAAACTTTTGCCCCCACAGCAAAATGGGCTACCATCCGGACACTTTTTGCCCTAGCAGCTCATAACGGTTGGAAAGTCCATCAAATGAATGTAAAAACTGCTTTCTTGAATGGAGATCTAAAAAAGAATGTTTTTATGTCCCAACCTAAAGGATTTGCTGTGAAAGGACATGCACATAAAGTATGCAAACTTGTGAAATCCTTGTATGGCCTCAAGCAAGCATCGCGAGCCTGGTATGAAAAGTTAACTGAGCATCTTATGAAAATCAACTTCAAACATTATGATTTTGATGATGCAACTTTGTTTGTCAAGAAAGTTGGCAAAACAATTATATATCTTGTGGTATATGTAGATGATCTTTTGATGACAGGGAACAATGAGAGCGACATTGCATCCATAAAGAAGGAATTGAGGAAAGGTTTTGAAATCACTGACTTGGGCTATGTTCACTACTATCTTGGTATTGAAGTAACACAACATTCGAAGTCTGTATTCCTCTCTCAAAAGTATATTGGAGATCTGTTGAACAGGTTTGGCATGGCTGAGTGCAATCCTCTGACTACTCCAATGGAACAAAACTTAAAGCTCACATCCATTAAAAGAAAAGAATTTAAAGATGCAACAAAGTATAGACAACTTGCAGGAAGTCTCAACTACCTGATTACTACTAGACCAAACATTTCGTTTGCTGTTGGAATCCTCTCCAGGTTTATGCAAAAGCCTTGTGAGGGACAGTGGTCTGTTGCAAAAAGAGTTCTAAAGTACTTGAAGGGAACTCAAGACTTTGGACTCAAGTATACACAGGTTGGCGACTGCAGCTTGATTGGATACTCTGATTCAGACTTCAATGGAGACAAAGAAACTGGGGTATCTACTTCGGGTTATGCTATGAGTCTTGAGGAGCTGTCCCCTGGAGATCACACAAACAATCAGTTCCAGCAGATTCCACAACAGAGGCAGAATATGTGGCAACAACTGAGGCAACAAAAGAAATTGTGTGGCTCAGGAAAATTCTGGAAGATTTGTTGATCCAGGTGGATATTGGTGGCCACCTGCCAAGTCCACCTGGACCCCCACCATTGTCTTTCTCAGCATTTTCAGTTTCCTTAATTGTAGCACAACTTACTATTTTTAGCAGTTTTTCGGGTCCTGAACTTCCGGAGCCGTTTTGAGGCCCTAAACGACGTTTTTTGGGGAATCCAGGGGCAACATGGGTCCATGGAATGGACCGATGTTGCCCGTTCCAACAATGATAGTGCTCGGATAGATCTTTCTAATGAGCTATTGTACGCGTCAAACGGAGATCATGTGCCAAAGTAACGACCCCGGGAAGTTGATGAACCAACTTACCCCCAAATGGGGCCCATAGTTTGGCGTTTCATCTCCTAGGGTTAGGTTTTAGAATGTTAAGGGTTTTCCATTGTTTCTCAACAATAAATAGGCCTGCGAGCCTCATTGTAACACAGTTCAGAGGCATGTAGCCATCACATCTCTTCTCAGAGATAAGCTACCATCGCCCTAGCTGGTTTGTTTCCATTTCTGATTGTAAGCATATTTCAGTATTTTCCATTAATGTAATGAAGTATTATTTCCGCTGCATCTTTGTGTATATGGTTATCTCTGTAATTTGTTGCGTTCCTGTTTAAATCCGGATCAGTGGTATCAGAGCGATCTGCTTTTTCTCTGTTTTTCTTTGCATGTCCCCAACAAGGTCGGGATATAAGGAGTTAGGGCTTGAACTGGTTGAACCTTTGCAAGACCAGCCTCGCAAATCCCGTCGGCCTCCCATGGCGGACGAGAAGAAAGACGAGGGGGCAGGAGATCCCATCAAAATCTTGCTCGAAGAAGCCCTCGAGCGACAACGGAACGCGATGATGGACAACTTTGCTCAGATCCTTCAACGGCTACCCAGAAGCAACGCATCGGCTTCCAGCAGCTACTCTGGAAATGCCACACCCTTTAAGGTACAAGTTAATTTTGAAATCCCCATATTTGAGGGTCAGATAGATGCAAATGCCGTAGATAAATGGTTAAATCTGTTAGAGGGTTATTTTTCTGTTCATGAATTTTCGAGTCGGGAAAAGATTGTTTTTGCTCTCCTCAAAGCAGCCCCCCACGTCAAGGACTGGTGGGAAACCTACTGCGAGCAGAAGGATGAAAGTACTGGCTCACTATTTTCAGCCGCACCCACCTGGGATTCGTTCCGGGATGCCATCAAGGAGCAGTACTACCCTGTCAGGAGCTATGAGGATGAATACATAAAGTGGACCACGCTGCGGCAGGGAAGGGACCAAGACGTGCCGGAGTTCACCAATCTTTTCCATACCCTTCGCACAAAGTTGGGTATCAAGGATTCAGAGCAACATTTGATACTCAAATACCGTGGCTGCCTGCACAAGTATATCCAGGAAGAAATACAATTCCTAAACATCCCCTCGCTCGGCGGAGCATACCGGTATGCCGTCAAGGTCGAGCAGAAGTTTCAACAAAAGAAGCGAGACTTTGGATCTGCGAATCCAAAGCAGGGGAAAGGTGCCCCTAAACCACAGAACAAAGGACAAAGCCAAGGCGGGACAGCCCAAGACAACCAGCCGAAGCTGCAAGCAAAGAACAGCGCCGCGAAGCCGAGAAAGGACACTGGAAAATGGTGCGAGTTCCATAAGAGCTCCACTCACAACACAAGTGAGTGTCGGGCCAAGCAGTCACTGGTGGCTGAGCTAAAGGTTTCAGAATCAGATGCATGTTCCGACTCTGAGTCAGAACCCGATAAGGGGTATGAAAAAGGGAAACAGATCATTGATGCGGACCCCAGCGCCACTGTTGCTACCGCAAAGATCCAGAAAAATGAACCCGAAGATCCAGAGGAGGAGGAGCGTCTCTTCCACTCCCAGATGTGGGTAAAGGGTTCCCCGATACAGTTCATTGTTGATAGCGGGAGTCAAAAGAACCTCATTTCGGCAGAGGTCGTGAAGCGATTGGGCTTACCGACCACAGCACATCCACAACCATACACCATTGGGTGGCTTCACCAAGGACGAGATCTTCGCGTGAGCCAGCAGTGTCGCCTTCCATACAACATCAAGCCCTTCACGGATGAGGTATTGTGTGACATTGCTCCCCTTGAAGTTTGTGATGTATTACTAGGACAACCATACTTGTGGAAGCGACATGCTGTGTATGAATCAAGGCCCCGTGCTGTTATTATTACATTGGGAAATAAGTTGTTCAGGATACCAGAGGTAGCACCACCTGCCGCCCTCTCTTTGATTACTGCAAAACAATGCAGTAAGATCATTTCCAAAACCAGGAAATTTGTTTTCCTGATGATACGCCCTCAAGGAAAGAAGAAGACAGTGGCCACGGCCTCCAAACGGGGCCACTCTGCACGACAACTACAGATGGACAAGATTGTGGAGGAGTACGAGGACATCTTCACCTCCCCGGCAGGGGTTCCTCTGCACTGTCAAGTCAAGCACTCCATCGATCTGACCCCAGGTGCGCCGCTACCTAATGGACCAATTTATCGGCGCTCCGTTCTGGAGAACGATGAAATCAAGAGGCAGATTCAGGAGCTCCTGCAGAAAGGTCACATCCGTCTGAGTTCATCGCCCTGTGGGAGCCCGATCGTGTTGGTATAGAAGAAGGATGGGACGTGGAGACTCTGTATTGACTATCGGGCCCTGAACAAGATCACTGTCCGTAATAGGTACCCGATCCCGCGGATTGATGACCTCCTAGACCAACTAAAGGGGGCGAAATATTTCAGCAAGATCGACCTGAAGTCGGGATACCACCAGGTACCAATCGAACCCTCCGATGTGTGGAAGACTGCCTTCAAATCCAAGGAGGGCCTCTTCGAATGGTTGGTCATGCCTTTCGGATTGACGAATGCTCCTGCAACCTTTATGAGGCTAATGGATGACATCTTGCGGCCATTCACCAACTCCTTTGTAGTAGTATACTTGGATGACATTCTGATCTTCAGCCAGAGTTGGGAAGAGCACCTCCACCACATCCGACAGGTTCTCCAAACACTGCGGCAACACAAGCTATGTGCCAATTTGGAGAAATGCACTTTTGGCATGACCCAGGTTCAGTATCTGGGATACATCATTGATGAACAGGGGGTGCATGTCGATCCAGCCAAGATCCAAGTCATTCGGGATTGGCCCTCTCCAACCACTCTAACAGAGCTCCGCAGCTTTCTAGGTCTTGCCAACTTCTACCGCAGGTTTGTGTTGGGGTTTTCTCATATTTCTTGGCCCTTGAGTCAAGTTACCAAGGGCGGGGCGAAAGCAAAATTCTTTTGGTCTGAATCTCAACAGAAGGCATTCAGGGAGTTGAAGGATCGCCTCTGCACGGCACCAGTGCTCGCGTTACCAGATTTACAACAACCATTTGAGGTCGAGACAGATGCCTCTGACTATGCTATTGGGGCAGTTCTTACTCAACATGGACATCCAGTGGCATATCACAGTGAAACACTTTCAGACACAGTCCGGAAGTACCCCACTTATGATAAAGAGATGTATTCCATTGTACAGGCCTGCCGACAATGGAAGCATTACATATTGGGGAAGGAAACGGTCATCCACACAGACCACCGACCTCTGCAGTTCATTCAGACCCAAGGGAAATTGCAGAATGATCGCCATCAGAAGTGGTCTACATACCTGCAACAGTTTCACTTGAATATCAAGTATAAAAAGGGCAGCACCAATAATGTTGTAGATTGCCTCAGTCGACCACCAATCATGGCGCTAACCACCGTGCTCAACTCTTGTGGGCACGAGACTTCTGATTGGCCACTTCTCTACAAAAGCGACCCAGAATTCGGCCACACATACCAGACACTCTTGGAGGGTCGGTAGGTTGCAGATTTTCACCTCCAGGATGCCCTATTATGCCACCTCGGTCACCTTTGTGTTCCTTCAAGCGAGCGTGCCAAGATGATTTGGGAAGCACACTACAGTCGGGCTGCTGGGCATTTCGGGGTTGAGAAAACAATGGCAGTACTGCAAAATTATTTCTATTGGCCGAATCTTCGACAGGATGTTGGGAAGTACATCCGATCATGTACTGCCTGTGCCATTGCCAAATCGGCCATTAAGAAGCACGGCCTCTATACCCCGTTGCCTACCCCTAGTCGACCTTGGGAATCTATCTCCATGGATTACATGTCAGGCCTTCCTTCCACTAAGCATGGAAATGACTGTGTTTTTGTGGTCGTCGACAGGTTCTCGAAGATGGCCATTATGGTGGCCTGCAAGAAGAATATCACAGCAGAAGCCACTGCTAAACTCTTCTTTGAACGAGTGTGGGTGCACTTTGGGATCCCACAGTCTATCATCTCAGATCGGGACAGTCGGTTTCTCAACACATTTTGGTCCAGTCTTTGGTCAATGCTGGACACCAAACTCACGAAGTCCACAGCCTTCCATCCTCAAACTGATGGCCAGACAGAGGTTGTCAATAGGATGATTGTGCACATTCTGCGCATGTATAACTCAAAGCATCCACGCACATGGGACGAGAGCCTCCCCTATGTTCAGCACAGCTACAACCGAGCTCTTCACAGCTCCACTGGCCATAGCCCTTTTCAGGTGGGTTTGGGATTCCAGCCACTATGCCCCATTGATGTGGCCATGCCACTTGCAGCTACTCACATGAATTCAGCTCTTGTCCAGTCCGAAACAGATAAGGCCACCAGCTTCATTGAGCGCATCCAACATATTCGCCAGCAGGTCCATGACATTCTTGAGAAATCAAATGCCAAGTACAAGCAGTGACATGATCAACATCGGGTGCCACACAAGTTTCAGGTGGGCGACAAAGTCTGGTTGCATTTGCAAAAGGAACGCCTTACTGGAGCCTATCGGAAATTGAGACCACTCCGATATGGTCCTTACACCATTACTAAGGCTATGGGAGACAATGCATTTGAGCTCAGCATTCCCCCATTCCTTGGCCTGCACCCAGTGTTCAATGTGGACCGCCTTCGGCCATACTTTCCACCATTGCTAGACACATCCGACATTGCAGAACAACTCAAACCCACAGAATTAAATCCAGATTGCATGGAACAAGCTGCAACTGATCGGATCATGGACACACAGATCAAGAACACTCGCCAACAGAATATCCAACTGTATCGAGTTGTCAAAGCAGGCCAACTCCTTCAGCAGGGCAAGTGGCTCACCAGGGAACAAGTTCAGCAGAAGTTTCCTCATCTCATGGAGGAACTCAACGCAATGGGGACCATTGCTTCCTAAGGGGGGAGGAATGATCCAGGTGGATATTGGTGGCCACCTGCCAAGTCCACCTGGACCCCCACCATTGTCTTTCTCAGCATTTTCAGTTTCCTTAATTGTAGCACAACTTACTATTTTTAGCAGTTTTTCGGGTCCTGAACTTCCGGAGCCGTTTTGAGGCCCTAAACGACGTTTTTTGGGGAATCCGAGGGCAACATGGGTCCATGGAATGGACCGATGTTGCCCATTCCAACAATGATAGTGCTCGGATAGATCTTTCTAATGAGCTATTGTACGCGTCAAACGGAGATCATGTGCCAAAGTTACGACCCCGGGAAGTTGATGTACCAACTTACCCCCAAACGGGGCCCATAGTTTGGCGTTTCATCTCCTAGGGTTAGGTTTTGGAATGTTAAGGGTTTTCCATTGTTTCTCAACAATAAATAGGCCTGCGAGCCTCATTGTAACACAGTTCAGAGGCATGTAGCCATCACATCTCTTCTCAGAGATAAGCTACCATCGCCCTAGCTAGTTTATTTCCATTTCTGATTGTAAGCATATTTCAGTATTTTCCATTAATGAAATGAAGTATTATTTCCGCTGCATCTTTGTGTATATGGTTATCTCTGTAATTTGTTGCGTTCCTGTTTAAATCCAGATCATTTGTAGGTAAAACAAGTACATTCAACTCGACTCATGATTAACAACACCTCTGCAATAAAGTTGGCCAAGAACCCAAAGTTCCATGATCGAACGAAGCACATCAATACAAAATACCATCTGATTCAACATCATGTTGAGGCCAAGACAATCCATCTAGGCCGTTGTTCCACTAATGAGCAGATTGTAGACATCTTCACCAAAGTGCTTGGAAGAGAAAAGCTTGAAAGATTCAAATCGATACTTGGACTCACCAACATCCCTTCAGATTAAGGGGTGGAATGTTGACACCTAATCATGGGGATTGGGTGAACACTTGTAAATAATGTAAATAGTAAATAATGGAAAATGAAGAGTCATCGGGAGGTGAAACCCAAGAGTCACTCCCTTGTGTATATAACAATGATGAATCCTAATAAATAAACATAGTTCATTTGAGGAGTTACCTCCTGGCCTGACAAAAGTTATAGGTTTTTCATGAAAATTAAAATATAAATATTATTTTTAACCAACCTTCCTTACCCTGAGCACTTTAAGTTTATGGCTGACATTCAAATCAAGTTATTGCCCTGTGTATGTCATACCTAGTTATGATCCCTTGGAGTATCAAAAGGCCTTTTGAACATGTATTTAAGTAAAACACATGCCAATGGGTTTATTCCTCAGTACTGAAGACAATGGCGTGTCAAGCTGTCAATCAAGGTTTATGTACTTTGGAGCATAAAAAATGTTTGAGGCCAGACGCAAGTCCTGGATGATAATTGTCGTGGAATCTTAGCTAAAAGAAAATGATTGTGATTAAAATGGGCTGCTTGTGGTGCCTGACATACTCAGTCCAATTGTAATGCATAAGGAAGCACTTGAGAAGAAATCAAATGCATGATATTCATTGGCCCATACTTTTACATTTTGTGCACCATTTCAAGTGCATAATCGATTTTTCCCAGTATCAATTTTATTGGCCCTCTTAAATGGTGGTTGTAATTGGAGAATGCACTGAAAATGACTACTAGGGCTTCCTAATTCAGAAATATGATTTGGTCTCTTATTGAACAGTTAAATTGGCATGGTCTTCTATTTATTTTCTAGAAAGGGGACACCAATTAGGGTGTTAATTTCTGAATCAGGATGCATTTATTCAAATAATGAGGTGGATCTCTTGAAGCTTAAATTTTTGTCGGGAAAATGTCCTCAGCTATGTCATGAAGCTATTCTACGTAGTAGACAAGGCAAACCCTCTAGCTTTGAGTCTATCTAATTATGCGCATTTTGTTATTGGTTGCAATGTTAGAGGTGCCACATTCGTATCTGAAGCATGTCTTGTGTGGAAAATAAAATTAAGGAAGTTGGTTGAGTAGATCTAGAAGTGAATATGACATGCACACAATTTGGACGAGCTATATTTAATTTGTATAAGTTCGCACAAAGAACGAGCACTAAAGTCTACCTAGGGCCCCATTCAAGATGGATTGCCCGAGTTTGACAGGGCCTTCATGTTCATATGGTCTAAAGTGGACGAGGTTCATAAATCCTTGCACTAGCAAAAACATTTCACCTAAGCAAAAACTTAAAATGATGGCAACGAAACTACTTTATGACTTTTTAGCAGCTTATTTTAACAGTGATTTTTGGCATTAGGTTAGTTTTTAGTATCCTTTCTGTGAGGAAACATATTTTTGATAATTTACTTTGTTTCAGGCTAGATTCCTAAAGGCTAGTTAGAATCGAAGTATATATTAAGCATATTTAAAAACAAAAGTCGTCATAATAATCAGGGGAGATGGTGACTCCGATGAAAATCACAAACAAGAAGAATTGGATCAGATTGTTGTACCATGGTCCATGATTTGTTGAAGACAAAGAAGAAAAAGATATACTCTTTGTCTTCAAATCTTCTTCAATCTTCATCTTTATGATTTCTTTTAATTGGATCTTGTACCTAGAAAATAGAAACATCACTTTGTCAATGTCCACATATAAAGCCACTATCCCCCAAATACATGGGTCGCCAATTGCTGTATCTGCCAATTTTCTAGGAAATTTTTTCTCATACGTGATTCGTCAACAATTCTTGGATCACAAATCTTTTCCACTTTCACCTCATCAACGTCAATCATCGCCCTAGATTTTCTTTGGTTTATCCATAACCACATCATGGGTTTTCTTTAGTTTATTTGTAACCATAGCCTGGGTTTTTGTGGGTTACCCTCAACCATTCATTAGGCTGAGTGGTTTTTGGTTGATTGCAAGCCTTTGGTTGTCACAAATGGTTTTTGGTTGATCGTGAACCTTCATTTGTTACAAGTGGTTTTTGGTTTACTAAGAACCATCAATGGTCAAGTTATGGAGGTACACTTTCCTTCTTAGGTCTTAGCACCATTACATAATTAGTTGACCTAGGTACATAATTTTTTTTTCCATGATACATGTTCTTTTTTTGTATCAAGGTGGGAATTAGTCATTATAACATGCAATCATTGCTGCCACTAAGGATCACATAACGTTGCTGCCAAGAAAAACTCCCCTGGCCTGATATGCTAGCCCACAAATCATATCGAGTAGGGCTAGCTAGGATTAGAACTGAGGTGGGTGGCATTATCACCATGAGTCCCAATCACTTGGGCTGCCCCTGACAAACTTTTTCATCATACATGTTCATATGATGCTAATCTAGCCAATTTAAGCAATAGGACCATAACTAGCACCTTCTTTAATCATTTAAAAAACATTATCAAGAAGGATCATCAAACTTAGGAATTTTATTTTCCATGTATTATTCACTTCTTTTGCATCTCAATTTTTACGATATTATTTTTCATTTGTAATTCTCACCTTTGATTCTTTGTTCTTCATCCATTTGCTTCTGATTCATTCTACTCTTTGTTTTGTTGCTTCATTCTTCCTCCTATTGCTTCAAACTTTCTTCCCCATCCTTGTCTCTTTTTTCTTGCCTCTTCATTATTTTGTTCATGCCTAGGACTTCATCTTCTTCATTCTTTGTCATCTTCTTTTGCTTTATTTTGTCGTCCTCTTTTGTCTTGCATAATTCTTTCTTTGATTCTTCCATTGAAGCACCTAAAAAGTGTTTCTTGTTGGAGTGACATTTCCATCCAACAAGGCACCTACAACACTAGATTAGCAAACTCCATTGATGCACCGATGTCATGATTTTACATAACTTAAACTTGACCTTTAACTTTGACAATTTCAATGACTTTGACTTGCTTAATTTAGCTTAGACTTTACTTTGGCTCTATTTGACCTTGACTTTGACTTTGACTTGACTTTGCTAACTTTGTCTTGAAAATTTGACTTTATTGGCTTTGTCTTGAAAAATAACATAAAAGGACTTCATATCATGAATATATCTTGCCACTTGCAATTCAATAGCAATAACCTTGACTTTGTCCTCTTTTACATTTTGAATATGGACTATAACTCAATAGACTATCATTTTTATCATCAATGATGATTACCAAGTAGCAGTTTGTGAAAATTGGCAACTAGGGCCAAACTCCACCTTGGACAACCCATATGATGGAGATGATATTTTTATTGGATTCCTCTTTTTGAGAGGTGCAGGATTGATCTAAAGGTCATCTCATTCTGACAAGTAGAAATGGAATTATGAATTTATTTCTTCTATGGACAAATTGTCAAGGTCGGCCAGAAGTCTAATGTAAGCTCATGAAGCCCAACAGACGTGTCTCTTCATTGTTAACGTTGTGTATATATAGAGGAGTCATTTTCCTCATTTGTTCACTCATCAACCACACATTTTTCTCTCTCTTCATTGATTGGGTCGTACGAATTTTAGGGCAGCCTGTTCCTCTCCACACGTGCGAAGGTTTGACTGGGTTTTCTGATTTCTGCGTTGATCAAGTTGCAGCGAGCTTTGACCAATGTTGATTGGCAGTGTTTGACTTCGTTTGACTGTGATTTTTGTGGGAATATCTTTGTTTGGGTAGGCCGCATATTTGGGCACAAAAACAGAGATTTTCTGGGTTTTTTGACCAGCGTTAACTGCAACAAGTTTGACTGTAGCATTGACCTGCGTTGACCATCTTTGAACGAGAATTTCCAGACTGTTTTGGGCTGATTTGGAGGAGGATTTCTGCTGATTTGACCAATGTTGACTTTCTGGTTAGGGCATCCTATTGACTGCTATTTTGCTGGATTGTTTTGACAGTGTTTGGGAAAGGAAATTTTGTATGATGTACTCTCTCTCTCTCTGCTGAACTATTGAAGAATAATAAGAAGATTTGATCAAAGGGTTTTCCCCACATTGGGGTTTTTTCAGTGTTGTGAAAATCGCGATAATATCGTGATAAAATGAAAAAATTGCGATTTTTTCCCTCTTCCGATAAAATCGCGATAATTAAACGAAATAATCGCCAGATTTTTTTTTTTTTTGCCGATTTTTATTGAAATAATCGCGATAAAAACGAAAAAATCGCGATAAAAACTTAAAAAATCGCCGAGGGTCGCGACAACATAGTTTTATAATGTTTTTTTGGGTTTTTAGCCAAATCTAAGTGCTTAGAGGAGAAAATCAAGAGGAGACCACCGATTTCTCCATAGAAACGGTATGTGGATTAATTTTTTTTTGTTTTCATTGTTTAGAAACATTGTTTTTGTATGTTTTTCATTGTTTTTGGTTGGGAAACTTGGTATAGGCACCATTTTTCTTTTGTTTTCATTGTTTTTAGAGATTTTTTTGTATTTCTTCATTGTTTTGGGTTGGGTAACTAGGTATGACTATGGGAACCAATTTTTTTTTTTTTTTTTTTTCATTTTTTTTAAACATTGTTTATGTTTTTTTCATTGTTTTTGCCATTTGGTTGGGTAACTTGGGTTTGGAATGGTTGGGTAATTTGTGTTTGAAACTTTGAACTTTGGAATGGTTGTTTTAGGTTGGGTTACGGGTAACTTGGATTTTCATTGTACAATCATCAATGTAAAAATTAAAAATTAAAATACTAAATTGTAATTTGTAAATTTGTAACTTGTAATTTTGTAAATGCTAAATTGTAATCCTAATCCTTATTTTCCCATAGGTTCACAACTGCACCAAAACACCATTCAAGACTTCAAGTTTGCAACTTCAAAGTTCAAAAACAAACATGCCAAGGAAATTGGATCCTTTCTGGGAATATGGTGTACCTGATTCTCTGAATGATAGACTAAACTTGAGTTGCAAGTTGTGTGGCCACCCTATGTCCGGGGGGGTGTACAGGTTGAAGTTTCACCTTGCAAAAATCCCTGGACATGATGTGGGGCCTTGTACAAATACAACTCCTGAAGTTATCCAAAGAGCCATGAGAGCATTGGAAATGTTAGAGCAAGCTAGAGAGGCCAAAGAAGAACTCAAAAGGCAACTAAAAAGGTCAGTTGAAGGAAGTGGGCCAAGTGGCACTGGTTTTGCTGCAGCATCAACCAATCCGGTAGCTGCATCATCATTTTTTGTTCCTCGAACCACACCTGGTTCACAGCCATCTATCGGTTCAATGCTAAAAAGAACTGAGAAAGAACAAGCTGACAAGTTGTTGGCAAAATTTCTCATCTGGAGTGATATTCCTTTCAACATTGTAAGGAATAATCCATTTTTCCAACCTGCTGTTGATGTTATTGCTAGTGTTGGCCCGCGGTACAAAATCCCTTCTTATCATGATTTCAGAGGCCGGATTCTTCAAAATGAAAAGCGTGACTGCACCCAAAGATTGGAGGATTTTAGGGCATCATCGGCACAAATAGAATGCACTGTTATGTTAGATGGTTGGACTGACCAAAAGGGGAGAACCCTTATAAACTTCTTGGTTAGTTGTCCCAAGGGGACTATGTTTATCAAATCCGTTGATGCATCTGCACAAATCAGAGATGCAAGAACTTTATGTGATTTGCTAGATTTGTTTATTTTGGAGGTGGGTGAACAAAATGTTGTCCAAGTCATAACGAACAATGCTGCAAATTATGTTGCTGCTGGTAGGATGCTTATGGACAGGCATCCTACTTTATTTTGGACACCTTGTGCGGCACACTGTATTGATTTGATGTTGGAGGACATAGGGAAAATTCCTTTTGTCAAAGATATTGTTGATTCATCCAAAAGCATTACAAAATTTATATATAACCATACATCTGTGCTTAGCTTGATGAGAAGATTCACCAACAACAAAGAGTTGGTGCGCCTTGCCATTACACGGTTTGCCACAATTTTCATATCTCTTCAATCCCTCTTGAATTCTATGTGGGATGTGAAGAGAATGTTTTTTTCAGAGGAGTGGCATGCTTTGCCAATGAGCCACAAACCAAAGGGAGAGGCCGTATGCAGACTGGTTTCATACCAGGAAGACTTTTGGGCAGGAGTGCAGGAGGGGTGCGCCATTACTGAACCTTTGGTAAAGGTTCTTCGGTTGGTTGATGGTGAGAAGCTCGCAATGGGCTATTTGTATGAAGCCATGGACAGGGCCAAAGAAGCCATTCGGGCCTACTATGATGACAAGGGAGATGATGGGTTTCAGAAGCAACTCCTTCTATGGGGAGTGATTGATGAGCGATGGAACAACACACTCCATCGTCCCATTCATGCTGCTGGGCTTTTCCTGAACCCTACATTTTCTTATGCATGTGGGTTTGATTTGATGCTGAGATCATGGATGGATTCTTATCCTGTGTCCATAAGATGGTGTGATCTCCAGAACAACGTATAGAGATCTCTAAACAAATTGAGACATATAGGATGGCAGGTGGCACATTTGGCTTTGAGATGGCTGTCAATGACAGGGTGATTAAAATGCCAGGTATTTTTTAGTTTGTAACTTTGTTTCAAATTTCATTGTCTCTTCAAATTCCATTTTTTTCTTATGTTTATTTAAAATTTTATTTGTAATTTTGTTGTAGATGCATGGTGGAAAATGTATGGTGGTAGGGTACCCCTTCTGCAAAAGCTTGCCATTCGCATCCTTAGCCAAACATGTAGCTCCTCAGGATGTGAGCGCAACTGGAGTGTATTTGAAAAAATACACAACAAGAAGCGCAACAGGTTAACACTTAAACATTTAAAATATTGCAAATTTCCAAATAATTTTTTGAATTTATTAAACAATTTTTTTTTTTTTTTTTTTTTTAATTATTAGTTATTATTTCATGATCTTTGTACAGTTTGGAGTCCTAGCGACTTAATGACATGGTCTACGTCTACTACAATCTTCGATTGTGGGTGAGGCAACTTGAGAGGACACCTGATGTGGATGCCATCTCATTGGATGGGATTGACATCACTGCTGCATGGAAGGTTGAGGCCGAGAGGCCTCTCATGGAGTCTGCTGATGATTGGTTAGTGCAGGATGTAGTGGAGGGGGAGGAGGAGGAGGAGCAGGTGGAGGAGGAGGAGGAGGAGGAAGAAGAGGAGGAGGTGACACCGCCTACCCGGGCTACCACTGCCACCAGTAGAGGACGCAGTTTACCTCCTATAGTTCCTACTTCTAGTTCTTCAGCTTCTAGAGCACATCAGACTCCACTGCCATCTCCACCAGCACGGGCACCAACATCTACATCTAGAGGGAAAGGGAAAGCTGTGGCATTTTCTCGCAAGAGGGGCAACGGAAATCAATAGGATTAGACTTTCATTTTATTGTATATGACATTATGACATGATGAGATACATTATCATATTTTTTGTTGATATTTTGAGGCTGAGTTGGGACTCAGGAGTCAGGACTTACTAATCAGGACATCATTCAATGTTATGTGTGATTTTAGCACTAGAAATGATATTAAACATCTTATATATTAGTTTTTTTTTATCATATTTATGTGTCAATGTATTTATTTTATGTTGTAGATGGTTTAGATATTAAAAAAATTGAAAAAAAATGAAAAAAAAGAATACTTTTGTACCAAATGATTATTTCCCGATTATTTCTGATAATTTCCCAATAATTCCGATTTTTTCTGATTTTTTCCTCGCGCTGATATTATCCCGATAACGATTAATGCAACATTGGGTTTTTTCCTGGCATCCGCCAAATATTGTGTCCTCTTGTCTTGGCTTGTCTTCTGCTTATTAATTATGTTCTATCTGCATTTACTATCCATTAATGTGATTGTCAATATGGAAATTGATATTGGGCTAATATTTTTTTTATTATTTGAAGTAAATTGCTCTAAAGCATAAAACATACCATTGTTATCTAAAATTAACATGGTATTGGAGCTGAGGTGAAGACAAAGCCCAAGCAAGAGTGAGAAGAGCAATCACTGAGATCTGTTGGACAAGGACAAGATTCAAATGGCCTCCTCATCTTATTTCAAATCTGATGACAAGCTCAATGATAAGTCTGATTATCATGCATGGAAGATCTCCCTTGACCTGACTTTGGAAGAACAGGATGCTATGGACTATGTGCGGGGAAAGATTGTTGAACCTCCTTCAAATGCACCCGCTGCTGCTAAGACAAAGTACAAGAAAGGTGAAGTCAAAGCTAAGAAGATCATCACAGATTCTATTCATAAATATTTAGTTGCTTACATATCCGATTTGGGCACATCTAAGGAGATGTATGACAAGTTGGTTTGCATGTTCAAAGCTAGCAATGCAAACCAAGTTCTCTTCCTCAAGAACAAGTTGAAGGACATAAAGAAGGGAAGAGGAGAAGATATCCAATCCTACTTCATGAGGATCACTGAAATAAAAAATGATCTTCTTTCAATTGGAGAAGTTATTGCTGACAGGGAGCTCACTCTCATTGCCTTTGGAGGTCTCCCTCGTGAATGTGATGTGTTCAACACTACTATCCTCAACAATGACCCGATTCCAGGTTTTGATGAATTGTTGACTATATGTACTCAAGAAGAACAAGGATGATAGGGAGAGACATGCCTTCAAATAGGAATGATCCTACTGCATTCTTCGCTCATGCTAAAAAGAAGAACAATGCAGGTTCAAAGAAGCAATGTCAAGGAAGGCCGGGATTCAAAGATGGAAGAAAAGGTAGATGCTTCATTTGTAACAGGTTTGGCCACCATGCTAGGGAGTGTCCTAATAAAAGGGATACACCTCGGGACGATGACAACAACAACAACAACAACAATTTTAGGGGCAACAACAATCAAAGGAATCGCAGATTCAACAACAAAGGAATGACAGATTCAACAACATAGGGAAAAGGAATGCTCCTGCTACTTAACATAGAAATGGTCGACCTCCCAAAAGATCAAGAAACTCCAGGTATGATGAATCTAATGTTGTAGATAACAAGAAAAAATAATTTTATCTTGTATCTGCCCTCTCTACCGCCTCTCCTCCGGATACCTTGGGAAATTGGTTGATTGATAGTGGTGTCTCAAGGCACTTCACTGGGTATAAGGAAGCTCTTTCAAATCTGATAGAAAAGGATACAAATTTGGAAATCATTCTTGGAGACAATGCCACCTATCCCGTGAAAGGGGTTGGGAATGTTACTCTTCAATTAAATCAAGGTAGCACCATTCATCTACAAGAAGTACTCTATGTACCCGATCTAAAGAAGAACCTAGTATCCATCTCGACAATGGAGGACAAAGGATTCAAGGTGGCATTCATTGATGGAAAGGTACGTGTTTGGAAAAGAAATTTCAAAGAAGCATTTAGTCTTGGATTCAGGGTTAATAGCCTATATCAAGTTGGAGGAAGTCCATTGGGAGCTATGTCTTGTGACACATCTCTTCAATCCGAATTATGGCACTGGAGGTTTGCTCATCTTCATTATAAGGCTTTACCCAATGCAAAGAAGATGGTGACATGTATGCCTGAATTTAAAGTAGAACATGAAGGTGTTTGTCAGGGATGTGCTGAATTAAAACATACAAAGGGACCATTCCCCTCAAGTGATAGCAAGACTACCGACATTTTGCAATTGGTTCATTTTGATCTATTTGGTATGTTGCCCGTGACATCTTTGGGAGGATATTTATATTATGCTATCTTTGTGGATGACTTCTCTCACAAAACTTGGATTTATTTCTTGAAGAAGAAGGACGAAGTGTTCACATGGTTCTGCTCCATGTTGCTTGGGAGCGGGAGCGGGAGCGACCATTTTCAGAAGCTCCTGGTTTGGGAGCGAATTCGGGAGCGATTTTTTTAAATATATATATATATATATATATATATATATATATATATATATATATATATATATAATTTTTGATACATATATGTCAACAAAAACATGTAGAATGATGAATTAGACATAAAAAACTTAAAAAAAACATAGATTGATCATTGAACCATATCACATCAATCATCTAGAAATTATAATCGTCATCAACCATGTCCACAAGTTAGTAAAATACATATTACAACTGCAACATATTGAGTCTCATGAATCATGATTCATCAAATTCAATCTTAAAGTTTCAACTTCAAACTTTCAAAATTGAAAATTCAATAACATTTATCATCATTGATCACCAAAGTTGTACTTGTAAGCTAAGTTTAACCATTACAAGAAGTAATATCTAAGATATTTTTAAGTCCTAACTTCTAACTGTTAACATGATATGAAATGTTATAAATTTATAAAATGAAACATGAATAATGAAATGAAATGAAACAACTTTAGTCTTTCACGAAGCATCATATTCATAATTCACATCATTACCAATGAGTTATAATTGCCAAGGCCCAACTTCAAACTTCAAATTTTCATTGTCACAGTGATATATTGTTTACAAAAAATATCATTATGATATGAAAGAGTCAAGAGTCAAGAGTCAAGGACTCAAAACTCAACAGTTATGAAAACTAAAGTCTAATAGAAACTAAAAAAGACAAGTAAACTGTAAATCTACATGTGGCCCTTGCCACGAGAGTCTCCAGGAGTATAAGCAGGTCGTGGTGGTCTTCTAGGAGTCTCCCGCACAGACCGACGACCAGAACTAGAACCTCCACGTGAGGGTGTAGATGGAGGTGGCAACAGCAAAGGAACAAGACTCAGACCTTGAGCACTGCTACTGGATGGTGGAGGTGGAGGTGGAGGTGGCATGGCTGCTACAACTGCTTCATCTTCATCCCTTACAAGTTCCTCTTCCAGTTCTTCAATATGTACAATGCCATCCTCCAAATTCTCATCCTCTGGGTGATTGTCCCAAATTTTATATGTGGGATCCTCATAAGCCTGATCACAGTAATGACTCAACAACCTCAAGTTGTAGTGCACATAAACGAAGCTTTCTGCTCGGTTTTCATTGAGTCTGTTTCTTTTCACATTATGTATGTAGCTGTAGATGCTCCAACACCTCTCTGCAGAAGAAGTATTTACAACCTGTGAAAGAACTTTTTTTTTCCAATTTTGGCAAAAGTCCGTGGCTGCCATATGTTTCCCACCATGTGAGAGTATCAAATCTATCTTTGTCGTCCATTGCATGGAAGTTACCATACAAACCAGTGCCACTGAAGTATCTGCCTATTTCAAAGCGCACAACTGCACATTCCTCCCTGTCAGGTACCAACTTTTCTAATGCTTCCAAATATCCTTTAGTTACCTCTGGATCTAAATGGGGTTTGGTCCTAACCCCACCCCCTGCTGCAGGTTGGCCCAACCAAGATGTAGAGTAGTATTTTGGCGTAAGGATATACGCCAAACAATGTAGTGGAA
The DNA here is from genome assembly GCA_031772625.1 of Pinus tabuliformis. NCBI lineage: Eukaryota > Viridiplantae > Streptophyta > Pinopsida > Pinales > Pinaceae > Pinus > Pinus tabuliformis. The sequence goes on along the minus strand of CM062810.1, from coordinate 122,066,152 downwards.
GATTAAGTCTATTCCACCATTCACACACACAATCATGAATCAGTTTGTACAAGTTGTGATCTCTGTTATGAACAATATCTTTTATTTCCGCCAACATGGTATCCATCTGCTCATACACCTCACCAATCACTGGTTTGTCTGTATCTGCAAACCGAATCATGTGATAAATGGGTTTGGTGAAATCCAATACTTGCCTCTCACTTGTCCAAAACTGACCATCAAGAGCGGCCTCCTCCACCATTTCAAAACCTCCCATGTCAGCTGCATTTGTAGCCCTTTCCTTTAATACCTGCCAATGTGGACTTGATACCATGCTAGCCAATGCCTCTCTTACCTTCAAAAGGCGCCTGAAGGTGAGGTAATAGCTACCAAATTTGGTCTTCGCAATCTTCAACAACTCCAATCTCGAGTGACTACGGAAAAGGCCATGGGTATTGCTATGATTTGTAATAAATTTTATCATTTGTTTGCCTTTCTTGTACAAATCACCAATCCATTGGTATTGTTCATTTTTGTTTTTGACAATATCATGCAACAGAAGGTTCAATGTGTGAACCAAACATCCAGACCAAAATATGTTGGGGTATTTATCCTCAATAATTGCTCCCGCTGCCTTACAATTAGGAGCATTATCAGTGATGACTTGGATGACATTGTATGGGCCAATACGCTCAATTGTTTCAAGTAATGCTTCTGCAATGTTGATGACGGTCTTGAACTTGTCTGAGTAATCATGTGCAGTTAGAAAGATGGGACCACTAACAGACACAACAAGAACACTTATCAATGGCTTGCCTTTTACATTTGTCCATCCATCAGATACAATGGACACCCCATGGTCAGTCCAAGAACTTGTCATTCTATTCAAAGAATGTGATATTTTTGCTTTTTCATGGTCAAGGCCAACGGTTCTTGCCTTGTCATACCCAGGGCTCTTGTATCCTTTAGGGGCATCATTTATGGCAGAAACCATTTTGTGCCAATAAGGTGAGCGAAGAACATTGAATGGTATCCCACATGCATAGAGAAACCTGTAAACATTTGAATCCACATCATTCCTACACCCCTCATCAAGGAAATCTGATATGGTTCTACGCCTTAAAGATGATGACCCTGTGCCTCCGTATCCACTGCCTTGGGAGGATGCTGAAGGAGTTCTTTGTGATTGTGAGCTTGGTTTAAAGAAACCCCTTGATTTTTTTGATTTGTATTGGGCTTCCTCCTCTTCCCTTATGTATTTGGCTCTATCCGCTGCTGATATCGCTGTACAAGTTTTGATTCCTATTTGTTTGTCTCCATCCCATGGCCTTTTTCCGCAGAGGTGTCTTCTAGCATGGGTGTATGAACCTGTGTAATTAGTGTTGCAATGGGGGCAATGAAATTTAGTGGTTCCACCCCCTCTCCCTGTTTCAGCCCTGTTAACATATTTTCACAATGGAGTTTGGTCTTGTTTAGTTTTTTGAGGGTCATGTTCACCCTCCTCCAGCGCCTCCTCACCGGGATTTTCACCAATTGACTTTCTCCAGCTTCTTCATCCCGCTCTTCAGTTTGGCCCCTCCGTTTCCTACTCTCCAGCACCATAATAACCATAAAAGGGACCAGGAAGAGGAAAATGCCAAGAAATATAGCCAGGTCCATGGTGTTTGATGTTTGTAGGGTTTTGATTCTTGAATCTGCAAATTAATTTAATTTATTGGGATTAATTAATTTAATTTAAATTCATGATTTTTAAACTCAATAAACTAAATTAAATTAACTAAATTAAACTAACTAAACTAACTAAATTACGAAGTTACTTATCTCTGCAGGCTTGCTTCTCGCTCCTCCTTGCTCCTTTGCTCTTGCTCTTGCTCAATGAAGTGATAATGAAATTTTTTTAGGCCCATTGGGCTTTTAAAACAAAAAAAAAATTAAAATTGGATTTTTTTTGGCGTCCGCGGATTTTTTTTTCCCCCGTCGGATTGTTCCCGGCGCCCGTCGAAACGCTCCCAGAGCGATTTTTTAATGCCCGGGAGCGATCGCTCCTCGATCGCTCCCGGGCGTTAAAAATCGCTCTGGGAGTGACGGAGCGACTGCTCCCTGCAGCGCTCTCGAAAATGGCAGGGAGCGCAAATTTTTTTTCGGGAGTGCGCTCCCGAAAATCGCTCCCGTCCAAGAACAATTTTGGGAGCGCGCTCCCGAGCCGCTCCCGTCCGGAGCGCGATTCGGGAGTGGGTTCGAGGGGGGGGGGGGCGCTCCCTCGCAACTATGGTTCCGCTCTTTCAAAGCCTTGGTCGAAAATCAGACAGGGAAGAAGATCAAAATATTGAGGACCGATAATGGAATCGAATATGAATCAAATGAGTTCAATGACTATTGTAGAGAAGCTGACATTAAGAGGGAGACTACTACTGCATATGCTCCTGAGCAAAATGGTGTCGTTGAAAGAAAGAATCGTTCTATTATAGAAGCCACTCGTGCCATGCTTCATGATCAAAGCCTTCTGAAGTTTGTATGGGCAGAAGTTGCCAACATTGCCGTGTATGTTCAAAATAGATGCCCACATGAAGCATTGGACTCTAAAACTCCCGAAGAAGTTTTCACCGGTAAGAAACCTGATGTTTCTCACTTGAGAATTTTTGGTAGCCCCGTGTATTTTCATGTGCCAAAAGAAAGGAGAAGCAAATTGGATTCATTTGGGAAGAAAGGAACATTTGTGGGCTACAGTGAAACTTCTAAGGCATATAGAATCTATGTGCTTGGTCAAAGAGAAGTGGAAATGAGTCATGATGTCACCTTCAATGAATATGCTGCCCTTGGGAAGATTAGGAACCTTCCTATTCCAAGGAAAGACAAAGAAGCAGATACAAGAAAGCAAGGAGAACTGCAGGATGAGCTGATGCCCGATGCTGAAGGACCGATGGATCCCATTGATCCACCTCCTCATGAGCCCTCCTCTTAAAAAAGGAGACCCTCATGGCTCAGGGACACTCTCGAAGATGCTGAGAGACATATTGCACCAAGGGGGATATTTCATGAAAGTAAGAAGCTGAATAGGTACCAAGGGTACTTAACTGCCATGAGCACCATTGTTCAAACTGAGCCTTGCACATTTGAAGAAGCTGTGAACCACCAAGTTTGGAAGGATGCTATGAACGAAAAATATGAGTCGATTATGAAGAATGATGTCTGGGATGTGGTCCCTAGACCCAAGGACAAATTTGTTGTCACCTTGAAATGGCTCTACAAGATCAAGCATGGCGCTGATGGAAGTGCTGAAAAGTTCAAGGCCAGGTTTGTTGCTTGAGGCTTTTCTCAATGATCTAGGTGCTCCAAAGACACACACAGGACAAAGAGGGCTTATGGAAGCTCAAAAATCAAAGTGATCAGAATGCTTTCGAACCAAGACTAGAGCATAGATCTTGTTGTCCTGATCATAGCAGTGTGAACGGTTCGTTAATCCGAGCTCGTATGAGGGAGAATGATTGAGTCAAAGTTTTGGTCAAAGTTGGACTATGGGCCAGGTTTAAGTGTCCTACAATTTGACCAACCTCGGGGCATGAAACCTGGCTCCCAAAAGCGGGCGAATTTGTTGGATTGTTAATTTGTCTAATATCCCCTATATTAGTCAAATTCAAAAAAATGTGGGTTGTTAAATAAAAACAAATATATATATATATATATATATAGATATATATATCTATATTATGTGGTGGCGAGCCATGACCCCTGCCACCTCCCTTCCCAATCACATATTTAAACAATGTTAAATATGGGGGGCGGGCGGCCATGACCCTGCTGCCTCCAGTAACCACCCGAACGAAACGATATTAATGGTGGGGGCGCGGGCCGTCAACCCCATCGCCCTCTCCACCTCACCACCATACCATATTAAATTCAAAGTATTAATGGGGTGGGCGGGCCACCTCCGGTGGACCTGGCCCACACCCAACCCACCATATAACTATGTGTTGTGAGTTAATGCGAGGCCGACGGGGATCAAACCCGCCTGGCCCACGTGGGCTGGCCGCCACTGGGCGGCCCCATAATACAACCAACAGTGCCATAAATCTTACACCAACCCACGGTTCCACACGGTTATTCAACACAACTTAATGTTGGTTGCAAAACAAACAACCGCACCCAAACTTATACATAATGGTTGAGATCATAAAAATGCGTGACATAAATAAAAGTAACAGTCGACCAATTTTAGAGAGGTAGAGGATTTGACACCGCGACCTCCGCCCTCCTAAACTACTCCGCCACCAACGTGCCACAGTGGCATTTTTGTTAACTTCGTGCAACCACGTTTATACAAACCCATTTTCTTAGTGCGCCCAGGGGCATGGAGGAGCGGAAGGTAGGGCACGGAAACCAAGACTGTATTTTTTAATTGTTTTGCAGGTGGAACCATGATTCTGGGAAAACATAGGGGGAAACATGATTGATTCAAATTCTCAGGAGGGCGAAATTTTGCCAGTGTTCAAATTGGACAAATTTTATGTCGATCTTACACCTCTCAGTGACACGAACCTAATGGCGTAATCAGAATTTCGATCTGAGCAGCAGATTTTCAAAAAACCTGGAGGAGGGAATCTTTGAGGAATCTAAAAGATTCCCCAAATTTCCACTTTCTCAGAATTAAGAAATTCGACAGTGAATTTTACACTATTCGACACCACAAATCTGATGGTGCATTCAGATTTTCCATTTGATCATTTCATTTTTCAGCCACTTTTCCAAGTGGAGTGCAGGTGTCAGCATTCATGTGCGAGCAGTCATTTCCATGTGATTCGACGCCGCGAGATTGATGGTACGATCGACTTCAGTAGTTTGACATCCTTTTCTTTAGATGGCCCCAGGATGTGAGGTATATGCAGTGCGTTCATGTACTTCTTTTTGCTATGAGATGTATTGTGCTGTATAGATCCCTGTTTGTTGTTTGAGGTGGGATCTTGTTTTCTTTATTGTTTCATGATCCTTGCTTGATGTGACGCGGAATCATCTTTGGGATGTACTTGTTGTCATGATTCATCATGTTTTGTTTGAGATCTCTTTGTTGTTATGTTGATGGGATATTCATGTGTCGCCATATATGTTTGCATTGAGATCCCTTTTATGCCATGTTGGCGGGATGCTCATTATCATTATGCATGAGTTTAGGTCATACTGATAGGAGTCCTTTTTGAATGAGAGTTCCTGCAGCAGAACACCTCTTGGAGCCACTTCTGCGTGCGGGCATTTTCCTTGTATGATAGCGACGTCACCACCTATGTACATCATCACTATTGGCAACAATTAATGTAGCGACCTACACCATCTTGACACTGGGGCTTGGAGACGTAGTCCCTCCTGGACGAACTCTGTTATCAACGTCTTGTGTTTTATGTTGTTGATTATTGTCATGTTCCTTCTTCTTTACAACATGCATATATGTTTCTTTATGCTGTTTTAAATGCAATTATAATCACATCACGAAAGTAAAAGATCTTGGTTAAATTCGGGAGTTGAGTCAACTCGGATCAAGTTTGGTATCAGAGCGGTCTTTGCGTGGATGTGAATTACGAGCGTGAACAATGGAACGTGCAACGACAGAGGATGAAAAAGCGATGTATGAGACCATGCTCAAAATTTCCCAAAGGGTGGAAATAATGTATGAAGCTCTACAAAAAGAGATAGAGGAAAAGGAGCGATTGCAGCTTCAGTTGCAAGCCACGGAAGAGGCCCTGGAAGAACTGAAGCACAACAACCAGAATCTTCAAATAGAGAATGCTGAATTGAAGATGCATCTACAAGAAGAGAAAGAGGAAAAGCAGAGTTTGCTACAACAGCTACAAGCTAAGGATGAGGCCTTGGAAAAGTTGCAGCGTGACCCATGTGAGGTAAAAAGTAATTCTCCATCTTCATGTATGTTTCCTGATGATGATTTCGATGTTTTTGAAAATCATACCACATGAATTGGCTCCAAACTATTGAAAAAAATGGGTTATGAAGGAAAAGGCTTGGGCATTAATGGCCAAGGCATTGTCAATCCCATCAAGGTAGAAGAATTACCCCGTCATGCAGGACTTGGGTATGTCAGGGAAGAAGTTGGGGAATGCGCCAAGACAAACAACAAACCACCAACAACAGATGATGAGCAACCCTCATCAGTTCTTTCCAAATCGACAGAGGAGGTAAAAGATGTTGATTTCTTTACAGTTTCGTCTTCACATAGTATGATTTCTGTTGGAGATTTGGAGATCCCAATTACAGGGACAAACATGAGGCTCCTTACCAGGACGAGGCATGAGGAGGAAGAAGAACTTGGTCTTAATAACTAAGGCATAACTCAACCATTGGAGGTTGTGTAGAGACCTTGATTTGTATGCTTGGGATACACTGAAGGAGAATGCTCGAAGGTGTCAGATGCTTTTGAGACATCGTCGAGGAAAGAGAATGATGGGAACACATCCCCATCATCCCATGGCAGTATCCATTGCAGGGAAAGAGCTGAGGTAAGCTCTCATCGCCATAATGACACCAGAGGCAGCAAGGAAAGATATAACAAATCTCAATATGCGAATATTCATTTCGATTATAATCATGTTGTGAAAGATGAATGTAAATCATGGAATCAAAAAACATGTACCTTTTGTGGATTACATAACCATACATTTTCTAAGTGTTGGAAACGAATAACAACACACAAAAGGAGGAGGCATGAAAGACCCTTTTAGCAACAGGTAAAGAAACATGTTAAGCAGATCTGGAGGAGGAAGATGTATTGCAGTCATTGCAACTGAGGTGGCCATCAAAAAGCCACTTGTTGGAGGCTCCATCCAGAGCAACGCCTTAAAGACAAAGTGTCGGTGCATGAACCAGATGAAACGGTTGTTCGACAAGCAAAACCACCACAAGGAGGCGACCCATTCACCTTGATAAATGAAAAATGGTTTCTAGATATGTTAGCTTGTCATGGTCGTGCTTTTGTAAATCATTTGTTGCATTTCAAAATGTAAAAGTGATGATGTGTTTCCATCACTTGTTAAGCAACAATGATGTCTGGTCTTATTTTGAGTTGCATGATAAATTGTGAAAGTGATGTCGTGTTTCCATCACTTGTCAAAGCAAAAATAGTGTTTGGCCTTATTTTTGTAAATCATGTGTTGCAGTGATGATGTGTTTTCCATCACTTGTTGGAGTAACAATGATATGTTGGCCTTGTTTTCATAGTTGGGGTATTGTGTCCATCTTGATGTAAACTTGACCATTGAGTGTGTGTTATGAACTCGTGGCAAGTATGGGATGCTTGGGTCATTAGTTGGTCATGTAAGTCAAGCATGTAATTTGCAAAAACAATGTACTATAGGTTGTAGAGGTTGCAGGTGTCGGCTCATCACTTAAGGCTCCGAAGAACAAAGGTGAAGGAGATGGAAGCGGGACCTTTTTAGGACGCTTGTGACGCAGACAAGGTACAAAGAAGTTGCAGATGATTTTTCATGCTTTTGGAGGACCAAAAACTCCTTAGTGGGGAGGATTGATCCAGGTGGCTCCAGAGACACACACATGACAAAGAGGGTTTATGGAAGCTCAAAAATCAAAGTGATCAGAATGTTTTCGAACTAGGACCAGAGCGTAGATCTTGTCGTCCTGATCGTAGCAGTGCGAATGGTTCGTCAATCCGAGCTCGTATGAGGGAGAATGAGCCAGTCAAAGTTGGACTGTGGGCCAGGTTTAAGTGTCCTACAATTTGACCGACCCTGGGGCATGAAACCTAGCTCCCGAAAGCGGGCAAATTTGTTGGATCGTTAATTTTTCTAATATCCCCTATATTAGACAAATTTAAAAAAATGTGGGTTTTTAAATAAAAACAATATATATATATATATATATTATGTGGTGGCGGGCCATGACCCCCGCCACCTCCCTTCCCAATCACATATTTAAACAATGTTAAATATGGGGGGCGAGCGACCATGACCCCGCCGCCCCCGGTAACCACTCGAATGAAACGATATTAATGGTGGGGGCGCGGGTTATCAACCTCGTTGCCCTCTCCACCTCACCACCATACCACATTAAATTCAAAGTATTAATGGGGTGGGCGGGCCACCTCTGGTGGACCTGGCCCACACCCAACCCACCATATAACTATGTGCCGTGAATTAATTTGAGGCCGGCGGGGATCGAACCTGCCCTGCCCACGTGGGCTGGGCCCCACCGGGCGACCCTGTAATACAACCAACAGTGCCATAAATATTACACCAACCCACGGTTCCACACGGTTATTCAACACAACTTAATGTTGGTTGCAAAACAAACAACCTCGCCCAAACTTATACATAATGGTTGAGATCATAAAAATGCACGGCATAAAAAAAGTAACAGTTGACCAGAGAGGCGAAGGATTTGACACCGCAACCTCCGCCCTCCTAAACTACTCCGCCACCAACGTGCCACAATGGCATTGTTGTTAACTCCGCTCAACTGTGCTTATACAAACCCATTTTTCTCAGTGCGCCTAAGAGCATGGTGGAGTGGATGGCAGGGCATGGAAACCGAGACTGTATTTTTTAATTGTTTTGCAGGTGGAACCATGATTCTGGAAAAACACAGGTGGAACCATGATTCTGGAACGACACAGGTGGAACCATGATTGAGCCAAATTCTCAGGAGGGCGAAATTTTGCCAGTGTCCAAATTGGACAAATTTTATGTCGATATTACACCTCTCAGCGACACGAACCTGATGGCGCAATCAGAATTTCGATCTGAGTAGCAGATTTTCAGGGGACCCGAAGGAGGGAATCTTTGATAAATCTAGGTAGGGGAATCTAAAAGATTCTTGTAGCCCCAAATTTCCACTTTCTCAGAATTCAGAAATTAGACAATCGATTTTACACTATTCGACACCACAAATCTGATGGTGCATTCAGATTTTCCCTATTGATCATTTCATTTTTCGGCCAATTTTCCAAGTGGAGTGCAGGTGTTAGCATTCATGTGCGAGCAATCATTTCCATGCGATTCGACGCTGCGAGATTGATGGTACGACCAACTTCAGTAGTTTGACATCCTTTTCTTCAGATGGCCTCAGGATGTGAGGTATATGCAGTGTGTTCATGTACTTCTTTTTGCTATGAGATGCATTGTGCTTTATAGATCCCTGTTTGCTGTTTGATGTGGGATCTTGTTTTCTTTATTGTTTCATGATTCTTGCTTGATGTGACGCGGGATCATCTTTGGGATGTACTTGTTGTCATGATTCATCATGTTTTGTTTGAGATCCCTTTGTTGTTGTTGATGGGATACTCATGTGTCGCCATGTATGTTTGCATTGAGATCCCTTTTATGCCGTGTTGGCGGGATGCTCATTATCATCATGCATGTGTTTAGGTCATATTGATAGGAGTCCTTTTTGAATGAGAGTTCTTGTAGCGGAACACCTCTTAGAGCCACTCCTGCGTGAGGGCATTTTCCTTGTATGATAGTGACGTCACCACCTATGTACATTATCACTATTGTTAACACTTAATGTAGCGGCCTACACCATCTTAACACCGGGGCCCAGAGACGTAGTCCCTCATGGACGAACTCCGTTATCAACGTCTTGTGTTTTATGTTGTTGATTATTGTCATGTTCCTTCTTCTTTACAACATGCATATATGTTCATTTATGCTGTTTTAAATGCAATTATAATGAGATCTTGGTTAAATCTGGGAGTTGAGTCAACTCGGATCACTCAAAAGGAAGGTGTGGACTATGATGAGATATTTGCACCAGTTGCCTGGTATACCACCATCCGTTCGATCATTGCCCTTGTTGCCTCTCAAGGATGGAATTTACATCAAATGGATGTCAAGACCGCCTTCTTGCATGGTTCATTTAAGGAGGAAGTCTATGTTGAACAACCCGAGGGTTTCGAAGTTCAAGATCGAAAGACACATGTATGCAGGTTGAAGAAAGCCCTCTATGGGTTGAAGCAAGCTCCCCGGGCTTGGTATGAGAGGATCGACAACTATTTGATGAAGCTGGGATTTACAAGAAGTGAAGCTGATCTGAACCTTTACTTTAAGGTTGAGAATGATATACCTCTCATCTTGGTACTTTATGTGGACAATCTCTTTCTATAGGTGCAAACCATCTCATTCATCAATGCAAGAGGGAGTTGGCTTCTGAATTCGAGATGAAGGACCTAGGACTGATGCATTATTTCCCAGGGTTGGAGGTCTGGCAAAAGCCAGGTGAGATTTTCCTTTCTCAAGGAAAATACATTGTGAAGCTACTTGAAAGATTTGGGATGGTGGATTGTAAGTCCGTAACTACTCCGATGGAACTCAACTTCAAGAAGTTATGTGGGAGTGTTGCTGGGTCTGATTTGGGAAATGTTTCTGAGTATCGTCAACTCGTGGGGGCCCTGATGTTCTTAGTGAACTCTCGTTCGGACATATGCTTTGCAGTGAATACGTTGAGTCAAGTTATGGTCGAGCCTTATCACATACATTGGATTGCTGCCAAGAATCTTCTGAGATATCTTTAGGGCACAATCACCTAAGGACTAAGATACATTGCCGGGGATTTGAGGCTCTATGGTTATTCTGATGTTGACTGGGCTGGCAGTGTGGTGGATCGTAAGAGCACATCGGGATGTTGCTTCTCACTAGGTTTTGCTTTGATATCCTGGATGAGCAGGAAGCAGAAATCGATTGCTTTGAGCACCATCGAGGCCGAATATATTGCTGCTAGTATGGCCTCCTGTGAAGTTGTTTGGTTGAGGAAGCTCTTTAGTGAGTTGTTTGGGCATGTGCTGGATACCACCGTGATCTACTGCGACAACCAAAGTGGGATTTGTCTTTATGAGAATCCCATGTTTCATGACCGCTCCAAGCATATTGATATCAGGTACCACTTTATTCGGGATATGGTACAACGAGGAGCAATAAGGCTCCGTCACATTGGGACTGATGATCAGGTCGCAGATATTCTTACGAAGCCCCTGGGGAAGGTCAAATTCTTAACCTTCCGTGAACGACTTGGAGTCGTGGAGAGACCCTCTTATGAGGGTCCTGTTTGAGTTGGATATTTGTCCCGTTTGAGTTGGATATTGAGCTCTGGGAGCTCTGGGGGGCTTGGGGTACTTCTTGGAGCGATGAGCGACCATAGGGTGAGTGGTTCACCTTCCCCTAGTGGTGCACTGTGTACAGGGTGAGTGGTTCACCTTCCCCTGTGATACCCCATGATGGTTGATATATGCATAGGATGAGTGGTTCACCTTCTCCTATGGCATATGAGCAGAATGAGTGGTTCACCTTCTCTTGTTGATACATCCTACCCATGCAGTCTGAGACTCATGGGAAGTGCCTCTTATCTGGCCAATGAGGATAGAGACCATGGTACTATCGATGGACGCATCGTGTACTACCGTACTCCCTATGCTAGGATGTTTGATATTGATATGGGGTCAATGGAGACTGACTTCGGGTCAGTGGAGAGTTGTATGATACACTCTCGATCATTTCTTCTTCATTATTTCTTCTTGGTTTAGCAGAGCAGAGCAAAGCATAGCGTAGCAGGGATGTCAGGAATGGTATATACTATATACTATAGATTGTCAGATGGTTTGGTAGGTGGATTTCTCCACCTTGGACAACTCATATGATGGAGATGATATTTTTATTGGATTCCTCTTTTCGAGAGGTGCAGGATTGATCTAAAGCTCATCTCATTTTGACAAGTAGAAATCACATTATGAATTTATTTCTTTTATGGACAAATTGTCAAGGTCAGCCAAAAGTCTAATGTAGGCTCATGAAGCCCAACAGACGTGTCTCTTCATCCTTAATGTTGTGTATTAATATAGAGGAGTCATTTTCCTCATTTGTTCACTCATCACTCACACATCTTTCTCTCTCTTCATCTAATTGGGTCGTACGAATTTTAGGGCAGCCTATTCCTCTCCACACGTGCGAAGGTTTCACTGGGTTTTCGGATTTTTGCGTTGACCAGGTTGCATCTAGCTTTGACCAATGTTGACAGGGCAGTGCTTGACTTTGTTTGATTGCGATTTTTGTGGTAATATCTCTGTTTGGGCAGGCTGCATATTTGGGCACCGAAAACGAGATTTTCTAGGCTGTTTGACCAGTGTTGACTGCAACAAGTTTCACTGCAGCATTGACCTGCATTGATCATCTTTGATCGAGAATTTCCAGACTGTTTTGGGCTTATTTGGACTATCCCTGAAGGCCGAGTTGACTGGGTTTGATTGAGCTGATTCAGAGAAGATTTCTGCTGGTTTGACTAGCGTTGACTTTTTGGTTAGGGCATCTCGTTGACTGCTGTTTTGCTGGATTGTTTTGACAATGTTTGGGCAAGGAAATTTTGTATGATGTACTCTCTCTCTTTTCTGAACTTTTGAAAAATAATAAGAAGATTTGATCAAAGGGTTTTCCCCACATTGAGGTTTTTCACTGGCATCCACCAAATATTGTGTCCTCTTGTCTTGGCTTGTCTTCTACTTATTATTATGTTCTATCTGCGTTTACTATCATGTTAATGTGATTGCTAATCTGGAAATTAATATTGGGCTAATAAAAAAAAATTGAAGTAAATTGCTCTAAAGCGTAGAACATACCATTGTTATCTAAAATTAACACAGTTTCCTATGACCTGTTAGTGTAAGTCTTGTTAGCCTGTCACCTGGATCAAAAATGCTTTTACCATGTTTTTTTAGGCTTTTACCATCAAATTTTTCTGTTACTAGGTTTACACAACAAATTTGGTCATTGTATGGTCAGTCCAAATATGAAGTCATTGTTTGAAGTTTCACTCATGCTGGTTGCTTATCACACTTTATGAAGGTTTCACAATGAAAATGGGTCAGCCATCATCATCATTCTATTATGTCTTATGCCATCCGTTAGGTCACAAGGGTCTCCAAGGTCCATCATTTCCATTAAAAAACCAGAAATAAGTCAAGCATGACAAAGCAACTGTTGAAGAATTGATCATGATTTATTCACACACTTATCATGTTTTCATGACATCAAAGGTTTCAGAAGAAGGAAGCTCTAACACTTAGGAAAGCAAAAGCGCATTGGTAATGGTAAAGGTAAAATCTGTCTTCACAAAGTGAAATCAGTTCACAAAGGAGGGTTGGTTTCTTTTTCTTTTTTGAAAAAGTGAAGAAATTATCCCTATTTAAACTCAAAAAGCCTCATAACTCTTCCATTCATATCCTATTCACTCCTTATCATCGAGCTCACTCGCCCAAAAAAGCAAAAAACTTGTTTCCCTAGCAGAAAATAACCAAAATTTGGAGGCGTTGCGTGTAGATACACTGCTCTGCGCTTAGGAGGCAGGTGATGCGCTTCTGTGAACTGTGCTGCGCTTTGGCGCTGCGCGTAGGAGAACTACGCCGCGCGCGGGACAGAGTACTCGAAACTCACCCAAATTTTCCCAAATTCCAAATTTTTGCTTACAAGCTCGGTCAAATTGCTTTCTAAAGCTAAGGAACAAGTAAGTAAATCATCTCCCTCTATATTTGCTTTCCCAATTTCATTCCATGTCAATAATTTCTCAAGCTAGGGTTTGTAGCAAAATTTCCATGGGAAATGCTAGGGTAGAAATGGTCATCATAACTTTTCATCTCCAAAACATGTAAATTGATATTCTACACCTACACACGTCTGATGAGTCATTTTGACCAGTTCATCCACCTCCAAACAAAGTTTAAACACTAAAAAACAAAACCCTAGCTCATTCCTAGAGTTATTTTGGGCAAATCTCATCATAAACCTTCTTGGTCTCACCTGCAAGCAACCACATCTTTTTCACTATTTTCCTCACTCATTTCCATCAGTTTTCAAAGTCATCTCATCTTTCATAAAACCCCTCCCATCATTTTGTCAAAATCTCTCACATATCACTTCATTTCCATTCTCACCTCACATCTATTTTCACTTCCTGCTGCTAGGACTTTGTGTCATCATGGAGGTTGAATCTTCACTAGAAAGAAAGAGACAACACAAAGGAGGGAGGATTCTCAGATATGAACCATCAAATTGCAACCAAATCAACTCCTATCCTTTCATCAAACAATGCTTTGAGGATGTTCACTGCTTGGAATTTTGTAAAAGGGTAAGTGAAGCAGGGTTTTATGAGCAGCTGACAGATTGGGTAGCTACACAACTGAAAGGAGAGACTGTTGTCATTGCTGGTATTGAGTTTAGCTTTTCAGTGGCCTCCATCTCACTAGCAACTGGTTTACCAGACAATGGTGAATATTGGTTTAAGGGAATGAGTCTAGATCTTGAAAACTACAAGCCCTTCTTAAAGACTCCATACAGAGATACACATACTCACCTCATGCCTTTCAGATATTTGCTTGAGAAGTATGCCCCTTTAATGAAAACTATCATGAGGTTCTTTACCTGTGAAGGTAGATTCTCCAGGTTGTATGCCTATCATATTCGCCTCTTGATGCACTTCACATCTCAAAAGCCACTCAACATGTGCAATTACCTGTTCAGGAGCATTTCAAAAATGTCTGAAAAGATACAATTAAAGGACAAAGAGCACTCTCCAAGCTTGTTTCATCACAATCTCATCAAAACCATTGTCCTTCATCAGCTGGCAGAGAGAGGTATGGCTTGGGAAGCCTTTTTAGAAGAAGCTTTAAAATGGCATGAGGAAAATGCAACATCTCAGTCCCCAAGTGCACCAAAACAACAAACAAAGATGGGGTCATCTAGCAAAACAGCAGAGAAGATTCAGCTACCTAAGCCAGAGGTGACCAAAGTGTATAAGAAAGGGCAGAGGCTTGTGTTTTCTTCTCACAAAGAGAAAGGGGCCAAGCCTTCTTCATCAACAAAGCAGGAATCGACAGCAAAGGATAAGGAGACAGTTGAGCACGAGTTTGAGCTTATTGATTTAGAGGCGGAAGATCAGACTTCAATCATGAGACAGACTATCAGGGACAAGGACTACCAAATCAAGGAGCTGGCAATAAATCTAGAAAGGGCAAAGTATGTTATATCATTCCTTGAACAGGAAAACAGTCAACTCAAAGCAAAAGAGTTGATCCTAGAAAAGGAAAAAGCTAAGCTAATGCAGCAAGTCGGCAAAGGTAAGGAGATAATGACATCAAGCGAGCCTGAAGCATCAGAGGTGAAAGGGAAAAGGAAAAGACCAAGAACCAGAGGTCTCAAGGAAGCTTTGCAAGAGGAACAAAAACAAATATTGCTTAATGAAGACCTTGACCTAGAAGAAAGGATTGCCCTAGAGGTACATCAAGATAAAGAATATTGGCTTAACAGGGTGAATGAACACTTAGAGAAGCTCCTGGAGAAGGCAAACAGAGACAATCAAATGCTCAGACACATGGCGCATCACTATCAAGCTCAAAACATGATCACCAATGTCAAAGTAAAACAACTTAAAAACAAGCTCAAGGAGGCCAAAAAAGATCAAAAGGATGAGGGAAACTTGGAGATGCTTGCTGAAGCATCCATGAACCTATAACAAACTCATTTTTACACCTTCCCTCCAATTTTGAGCCAATTCTGAGCATTTTGAGTTTTTTGGAAAATTTTGGTCTAAATTCAAAAATTTAGCCTTTTTCCTCAAGCCTCCGTTTCAGGAAAGGTCTACATTTTTGGAAAGGTCTTGACATCCTCTAAAAACCCATTTGCCCAGATTTTGCAGAGGTGGCTTAGTTTTGGAGAAAAGTGCAAAAAAGTGGCAAAAAACTAGCATTCTGGACCATTTTTTGACAGGCGCTGCGCTTCTGGAGTGACCTTGGGAGAATGGATTTTTGAAGGTCTTCCCATGCTCCAAATTCAGAAATTCAAACTATTCTGGAAACTAGACTTGAAGGGCTAGTTGACCGTTCTCTCAGATTTGCATTTTGACCCCTGGAAGGCACCTCAAAATCAGCTCAAAGTCGGCGCTGCGCTTCTACACTTTTTGTGTTTTTATTTGCAAAATTTCACTGTGTAAAATTTCTAGTTTCTAGTCTGACTTGGTCAAAGTCAAGATTCTCTATGTAATGGCACAAGTTACGAGGCTAGGTGATGTAGGCATGAATAAATGTATATCATAGGTTGTTTTTGATGTTTATTAGGCCTCATAAAAGAAGCAAACTCCTAAACAAACTCTTCATGAGGTGTTTGAGTTGCACCTTCTCACTCTCACCTGTTGGTTGAGAGAATCTTGAAGTCAGTTCCTCCACCAAGGAATTCGAATCCTGAAGGTGGGAAAGTGGTCTAGGAGAGTCTATAAGTACTATTTCACCTTAGGAGAAAAAGGTTGAACTTTGGAAGGAGGCTTGCATTGTAATCATCTTTCAGCTAATACAGATACAGGTTGCAACTATTTTCAGGGAACTCTAGCACAGTGAGTTCATGGTGCTTGTACTTCATTCTTTTTGTTTTCTCATGGTCTAAACATCTTTATCTACATTATTTCTCTTCTTTATATGAATACCTTGTGATAAAATACTCAGAATTCTTGTTTTTCAAGCTTTGTTATCTGGTTTTCATAGTTATGTGTTTTGTCTTCCTAAGCTAATGAAATCATGTTTATTTATCCTCATTAGTTTCTTCCACACTATATCCTCTATACTACACTGACAAATACTCAAAATTACACCATGGCTTCTGACATCTAGCTCCTTCTTATGTTTGCTCCTGCATGCCCACAACCTAGACCTACTTGTGGCTCCAAACTCTAAGTTCAACAAATCCTTAAAAATCCAATTTTTCACAAACAAGCAAACAAATACACATATCTAGCCTAAAATTCATTTGCTTTAAAGTCATATCATTGATAAGAGACTTAGAGAGATCCCTCTCATGCTCAGTAGGGCTAGCTACTGAGCTGAAGTGGTTTGAGGTTACCCTTGTTGATTTCCTTCTCAGCCTAGGAGATTGTAAGGACTAACATGACCAACTCTCTAGACAACAAGACCATTCTTGCACGGACTACAAGCTCATTTTTCGTGATGGCGTTACACACAACTCAATGAAATATGCGTATTCTACAATTTCAACAATGACCTATAGACAATCATATGACCATTTATTTGGGGTATCATTTCTCTAGATGTGAGGTGACCATGCTAAGCACTCAAAAACCTTAAACTCACTTGTCATGTATTCCCACTTGATTTGGGATGACAAATAACAATTTCATTTTGTAATCTTGTAAAATGTCAATACCAATTATTGAAGAATCTCTTACCCGTCTTTGTAGAAAATGATATCCTCCAAAGTACCAATATCATAAGTGTGATTGTGTCCAGAGCATTGTAACTTAAAATTCACCATGTATTTATTTAACTTGAAACTTATCTCTTTGTTTTTGTGACCTTTGGAGGGCATATTACTCTCACGATGAGTCATATTCTTATGCACATATAAGATCAACGAATTTAAACTGTTCAAGGTGCATGCTCTACAATTTCTATTCAATCATTACATTCCTGCATGTGTTTCTATTATACAATAGGTTCCTTTCTATAGAATAGGTGACCATAACAATTATGTTATAATTAGATATTCAGTTTAACCATATGCAAAACTATCTCCCATAATCTCTCTATAATTTTTTCAGTTGATTCAATGAAACCTCATCCCTATCTTATCTCATTGTCCTCATCTTGTTCTTATGTAGACTTTTATGTATAGTCTACTTCATCACATATTATAATACAGTCATATTATTTTGGCATTAATCCTTCAACTAAAACTTGAAGATAAGGCTAGTCTAGCATCAAGAGATGATTAGGAATGTAGTGCCAATAAACAATAACAAATCATTTGCAAATTCAAGAAAATCTCGAAGTGTTGTCTATCAACAATGAGGTATTCAAAGCTATAAGAGCTACATTAGAGTAGTGAAGAAGACAACAAGGCCGCAACAGTTAGCTTTGCATCAGGTAAATGCTGTTTCGATGGCCACAGTTTTGACCTCACATGAGCCTACTTTATTGGAAACACATGTAAAGCAAGAGTAGGAAAAAGCAATGCATTTGTAGCATGATGCAATAAAAATAAATATGACATGTAAGCTTGTTGAATTACCCGAAAGAAATAATGTTATAGTTTGTCAATTGGTTATACGATAAAGTAGATGATTTGATTACAAATATAAGACAAGGTTAATGGCTAAGGGCTTTGTACTAGAGAAGGTTTGACTTTGAAGAAGCTTTTGTCCCTGTAGCCTAGATGAATACACGTAGATTGGTGCTAACCTTGGAACCCCAACTCAATATGATAAAAGCTTCATAAATGGTGTCTTGACAAGGTAAGTGTATACACAGCAAGACCCAATCGTTGTGTAAAGAGGAAAATTGTATCTTGTATGTAAGTTGAAGAATGGTACTATATGGTCTCAATTAGGGTCCTAGAGCTTGGTATGCGAGAATTAATAGCCAATTTAGATCCAATGGTTTCAGAATCAGTGTATTAGGTCCAAATTACATATCAAAACTAAAGTATGGATGATATGGTGATTGTAATCTTATATGCTTTTCCTCTAAAATGTTCCTAGCATGCGAATGTTCATGTTGAATAGCTCAATCTCCAGGATAAGCCTTGCAACACCATAATCAAGAGATGATCAGGAGCAAGGAGACCATACTCCTGAGTGAGAGCATGCTAGTCTTTCCAAGAAAGAGAGGTAGTATCCCATATTTTTTGGGAATGCCAGTTTGTCAAACAGTGTTTGAGGTTTCTTGAGGATCAATACTTAGGTTTTAGATCAAGATTTGCTGGGGGCCTGCATTATTTGGTGTTTGCTGCTTACATGTTCATCCTGTGTTTGTGGGGCTTT
Organism: Pinus tabuliformis; assembly: GCA_031772625.1. Taxonomy (NCBI): domain Eukaryota; kingdom Viridiplantae; phylum Streptophyta; class Pinopsida; order Pinales; family Pinaceae; genus Pinus; species Pinus tabuliformis. The sequence continues at coordinate 122,047,357 of CM062810.1, read as the reverse complement.
GGCACTGTTTGAGGGTTTCTGTCTTATTTATTCTTTGGAAATTTAGGTGCAAGGCTGTTTTTTTCTCATGAGGTGAGTTCTCTATCTTCCTTTTGTTCTCTATGGCGGGATGAGGTTTTCCATCAAGTCTTGGCTAAAGGAACTCTTTTGATAAAATATCACCGATCTTTGGATCTGTTGGAAACACTGAGAGGGGGGTGAATCAGTGTTTCTTTTCAATTGTTATTATGTCCAGTTAGATTCTACACAATTTAAAATCAGAGAAATGAATAATCTTATTATAGAAACAAGGAGGATAAAAATCTTTTTATCAAATGAAAGAGTACAATAAGATGTGAGGGTTCCAACCCTTCAAAAATTTAGGCACCAACCTATTGCCAAGCACCTACTTGGTCTTTGGTGAGGCTTTGACCTCTAGGGCTTCGACCCTATCTTATCCAAGGCTCCAACCTTGTGTTTAGGAGCACCAACTCCAAGGACACCAATCCTGTTGTTTAATAGAGAATGTGTAAAGTACTTACTTGAATGTTCTTGGCATATCCTTCACTGTCTTCGCCACTTCAAAACAAAAAGACTTTGGCTTTACTTTGTACTCGTCCTTGATTTACTTCACTGTCCACTATCCAAAGGAGGGTCCTACAAAATCACTGTCCCACTGTTGAAGTGTCACTATAGTCTGGTCCTTTACAGTCCAAGGAGATCTTCTGTCACTTAGTCCGAATAATGGGAGACAACTCTGTTGCTAATTATTATGAAGTCTGAATGTTGCATTTGAAGCTCAAGCTACAGTCGGAGGTCTAGATTCACTGTACAGTTCTCTGAAGTATAGATCTGAGGTATAGAGCTACAAACCCAAGGAATGGAACCACAGACCCGAGGTACAGATCCTGCTTTGTCACTGTAATGGTCCAGTAATGAGGGCTGAAAGACAATCCTCCAATCCGAGCTAATCCGAGAGACAGTCTATCAAACCGGGCTAGACATCAATCTGAGAAGTAGTCCACTGCACTGTGTCAAGAGATTCCACTGCACTGTTTTCAACGCTTTAAAAGTACAGCTGTCCGAGAGGTATTTTCCTTTAATCTAGCCGCAGTTGTATGCTTATGAAGGTTAACACCTTGCTACAATCATAAGCTATGACTGCACTTAGTCCGAGAATAGAGAGGCACAATCAAGCGAAGGTACAGTTCTGTTCTTGAAGTCCGAGGTCCAGAAGTATAACCTGAGATCTTTAATCCTCCTTAATCAGTGTTCACGAGATGTGAACCTTCTTCTGATTGTTCTGTGAATCTATGCTGAAGTTCTGGATCAAAATGAGGTCGAACATCCCATATTTATAGTGTTTTTACAGTTGAACAAGTGAAGAGAGATGTCTCATAGGTAGGCCGACATGAGGAGCCAGTACAGGTCGGCTCACTGTTCAAAATAATAACCTTCACTTAAAAAATCTATATCTCCCAAACCGCTTGGGGTTTCCGGCCAAGTAATAGCTCGTTGGAAAGGCAAAATTATGCTTTTCAAGATGGTGTAGGTGTCATAAAGGAATTTTGCCTCTAAGGTAGCAAAAATATTTTATAATGTGACTGATTATTTATTAGTGCAGAAATGGAGGTAGGGCAGAATGCCTTTGAGTGTTGGGCTTCTTCATGGTTTGATTTCTTCATTGATTGTCTTCATAATCATGTGCTTGCCTTCTTCAACATAGAGTCACCATCATCATGTCCTTGATTGCCTTCTTCATCACCTTATCTTCTTCAACATAGGGTCGCCATCGTTATGTAGTCTTCAGTATTAGGATCACCGGAGGTAAGGACATCAAACTTCACATCATTTGAGGTTTGTCATAAAATCATCAAGTGTGGTCCATATAATTCATCATGTAGTCTTTTATCATAGACATGTCATCATAGTCTAGTTATCCAATGCATGTCTTCTAGACCTTCATCAAGTACAGTGATATGGTAGTCTTTTATTATGATCATAGTTGCACAATCTTCCATCCCATATCTTTTAAGCATATCTTTAAGATATTTTGCTTGGGATATGAACATGCCTGCTGTGGTTTGAGATACTTGTAGTCCAAGGAAGTAAGATAACTCATCAATAATCGACATTTCGAACTCTTTTGACATATTTTGAGCAAACTCATGACTCATCTCATCATTATTGCTAGCAAAAATCAGATCATCAACATAGACAAGAGTGACTAGTAACTTCTCCTCGTCCATCTTCATGTAGAGATTACTTCCTGCCACCCCAATTTTGAAGCCTTATTGTTGTAGATAGTGATCCAATATTGCGTACTATGCTCTAGGAGCTTGTTTCAACCCATATAATACCTTTTTCAACTTACATACAAAGTCTTTTCCTTCTGCTAGATCAAACCCTTCTAGTTGCTCAATGTAGACTTCTTCCTTGAGTTCCCCATTCAGAAATGCTGATTTTACGTCCATTTGATAAACTTTGAATCCTTCTGAGCAAGAAAATGTCAAGAACATCTTTATAGCTTCCATACGTGCTACTGGTGCAAAGGTTTCTTCAAAGTCGATTCCTTCACTTTGTGAATAACCTTTACAAACAATCCTTGCCTTATTTCTGATGATTTGTCCATCTTCATTCATTTTGTTTTTGAACACCCATTTGGTTCCAATTATATTTTTATCCTTTGGATGATGTATCAGCTCCCATGCCTCATTCTTCTCGATTTGAGACATTTCTTCTTCCATGGCTTCCACCCAATTAGGATCCTTACTTGTTTGAGTAAAAGTTTCTGGTTCTATCATAGATAGCAGAGCAACATCATTTCTCCTTGGTATACTTGTCTGTTGATTTGGGGTAGCATCGGATGTGCTCTAGCCATGAAAATTGGCGGAGAGACTAAAGCACATGAGATCTCCAAGACTAAAAAATGGTTTGAACAGATTGTACCCAGTTTGGGAGATATTTAATATTTTTAATGGAGTTCCTAAGTCTAAACTTAAGAAAAATAAAATATTAATGGGTATTAATATAAAATTGGGTTAGAAGGTTCCAAAAGTCATGGATCAAGCCAAATCTAATCTTAGCCGTTGATTAGAGATTTAATCTCGGCCGTTGAAGGACTAACAAGAAAAGTATAAGAAGAGGCTTGAGGGTCAATTGGAGAATACACCAGAGTGATCAGTCATTCGATTTGCTAGTGCGGGGTTGCTAAGCAAAGTCGAATCGGTGATCAGCAGTGAGGGGCAGTGAGTATTGGACAAAGAGGTAGAGATAGTGCCGAGAGACTAGCGCAGTGGTAGAGAGCGAGAAGAAACAACCAGAGTAGGCCATGCAGAGCCTAGCAGAGATAGCGCAGAGGCTAGAGGGCCTGCGTCATCCACGCAGAAGGCAGCAGGAGAGACGCAGAGGGTCCCAGAGGCTATGCAGTGCCTCAGAGGGTTGACGCAGAGGGTTCTGAGGCTGACAGCAGGAGGCTGACGCAGTGCTTCAGAGTCGCTGGAGAGGGTTTCGTGGGGTAGGTTTCCTGAATGCCTATTTCCGAATAGAGAGGTATTACTGTTGGTTGTTTTTCTCTATCGGGTGTGCCAGTTTGGCACCCAGTTGTACTCAAGGAAATACTACATAATAATAAATCCTTAGAATCGCTGCACTGGTTTTCCTGCATTGGGTTTTTCCAGGGACACTTGTCCAAAAATAATGGTGCCACTTGTGTGTTTGTTTTCTTTCAGCTGATGATCTGTAGATGTTGAGATTGTATTGTGTTTATTTCGTTATTTATATGTTGTAAATAACTTGTTCGAATTTAACAAGTAGACGAAATAAACCAGAAAAATATAGATTAAATTTCTAACGGATAGACTTAGAAATTTCAACGTTGTCATCCTTCTTCGGGTTTGTATTCCCTCATCTACATTGCCAATAATCTGCTCTTCCGGGTGATGTTTTTGGAGAAATTTCACTTTCGAAGGAGTTTGAGATGGTTTTTTTTCCTCTTTTTCAGGTTCTTCCTCGTTTTCTTCAATGAGGGGGTCAACTTCATGATCTTCAATTTCCTTTTTTGGAAGGGCTTCATCAATCTTCACATCAATGCTTTCCACTATTTTCCGTAGTCGATTATTGTAGCATTTGTAAGCTTTGCTCCTAGTAGAATATCCAAGGAATATTCCTTCGTCAACTCAAGAATCAAATTTTCCTGGTGAGTCATCATTGATCTTTATAAAGCATTTTCTTCCAAAAATCCTGAAGTATTTTACTAAAGCAGGTCTTCCTTTCCATAATTCATAAGGAGTCTTCTCATTATTTGGTCTTAGTTGGGTTCGATTCAAGGTATAAACTGCTGTCCCGACTGCTTCTCTCCAAAATTTTGGTTGCAAGTCAGCTGCTAGTAACATTGTCCTTGCCATTTCTTGAACAATTCAGTTTCTTCTTTCAACTACCCCATTTTGCTTGGGTGTTCTAGCAGCAGAGAATTCTCTTTCGATTCCATGTACTTTACAGAATTCATCAAATTCTTTTGATGTGAATTCTCCCCCTCTATATGTTCTAAGACATCTAATTTTAGAATTTTTTTCACTTTCTCCATGAGCTTTAAGATTCTTATAACATTCAAATGCCTCAGGTTTATAATTTATGAAATATACCCACATCATTCTTGTATAGTCATCAACAAATAAAGCAAAGTACCTTTCACCTTGGAGCGCTAGAGTTCTAGTTGGTCCACGTAAATCTACATGAATGATCTCCAAAGGTTTTGATTTTGAGAATTCCTTAGTCTTGTGGTTGGTTCTCGTTTGCTTACCATGTTGACATGGGCCACATATAGCTTGATCTGGTTTGAACATCTTTGGAATGTCCCTTACTGCATTAATTTTGCTAATATTGATCAAGTTATCAAAACTTATATGCCCCAATCGCTTGTGCCATAACCAACTTTCATCTGTTTGACTCAAGTAACATTTATCTTTGTGGATTTTGCTCAAGATGTAAACGTTATCTGGTGTTCTTACTCCTTTAGCCACAAGTTCTCCTGAGGATGAGTTTTATTTCACAATCTTTGGTGCTAAAGACAACATTATGTCCTTGGTCACAAATTTGGCTAACACTCAAGAGATTGTGTTTGAGTCCTGTTGTCGCACAGATTGTCACGACAACGCTCAGATCGTGGGCTGTCACCCTGATCCCCGATCTCTCCGTTTAAGCCTGTCTCCCGCGGCTAAGGGGGGTAGACCCTATAGGAAAATGAATGACCAACTGTGAATCAGTTGGTTTGGGAGAAACGAATAGAAACCAGCACTAAATAGATTTTGTTAAGTTAAAAGACCAGTGCCTTATGTTTAAACGATTATTTATCAAATGCTGTGGAAATATGAACCATGCAAAACAATCGTTTAACATCAAATAACTCAAACAAAGATTAACTTTTATCAAATGCAAGAAAATGCTTAATGGTTTAATGATACTCCAGCAATTAAAATTTCGAAAGATAAAGTTCGATACATAACCACGTAAAATATTAACCAGAGATCACATTCATGTAGTTGATCTTCATATGAACATTAAAGCATGTTAAACATTAATTCCCACATCAACATTTTAGCCTCAGCAAAAAAGATGAAAACTAAGAAATTCCCGAGCCAAGGCAAAAAAAAAGTTTCCCAAAATATTTTTATATTTTTTCAAATAAAACAAAATTTAAAATCAAAATATCTAAACTAAATTAAAAAAAACCCTTTTTGCCTTTTTTTTTATAATTTTATAATTATTATTATTATTATTTTTTTAATAAAATAACATTTAATTGAATTTAAGTCCTGAAATAAAACTCAACTCAAATAAAAAAAAATAAACTATTTTTTATTTTTTTGTTTGTTTATTTTATATATATATATATATATATTTTGTTTGTTTATATTATTAAAATCTAAAAATTAAATAGAAATAAAATGCTAACTAAAGTCTTAAAAAAATAAAATTTTATGAATTTTTTATTTATAAATAAAAGAAAACTTTAAATTAAAATTTAATCAAAAGCTAAATCTAAAAGAAAAGTAAATCTAAACAAAACTAAACAATTTAATAAATCTAAAACTAATCTAAAGAATTTATTTTTATTTTTTATTTTTATATTTAAATAAATTTAAAACTAAATCATAAATTTAAAACTAAAACAAAATTAATCTAATGCATGAAAAGCCTAAATAAAATTTTAACTCTAACACAAATAATAAAGAAAATGAAAATCAAAACTTTTATTTTATTGTTTATAAACCTAAAACTAAGAAAACAGACCTACGCTATGAAATAAAATGACGATGAAAACTAAACCTACGCTAAACATCTAAACTATAATCTAAATAAAAAAAAAAGGTCAAAGTCTAAGTTCATCTAATTGCACTTACGTATAACCCAAAAACGCAGGCAGACTTACGCTGAAACCAAAAACACAGGCAGACTTACGTATGATAGTTATAAAATTTACCTGACCCGTAAAAAACGTGATTTCTTACAGTTTGCAGGTTCTTTGGACGGTGGACTGAGGATGCTCTTCGAGTTTGCAACCTCCAGCAAATTTTTTTATGGCGGAATGCTCGTTGGCGACCACAGTGGGAGAACCCTGAACCGTATTGAAACTCAAAAATTACCTGATGCCTACGAGAAACACTTGATTCTTACGCCCAGCAATTCATGCGTTGATTAGATGCAGGCCAGCGGAGATTTGACGCAGGTGATGCATGGCTCAGAGTGAAAACGCAGAAGTTTGTTGTTTGCAGGTATGGTTTGGTAGCTGCAGATGAGCGTGAGAGAGTTTTGATGGATAGGAGGAGCAGGTTTTCAGCGTGGAGGCAATAAAATCGTGGAGCAGAGGTGTAAGATGGCAGCACACAGGAGTCTGGATGGGCGTTTTCAGGAAAAACACGCTTGTTCTCAATGCTGTCTGCAGGCGTTGAGGGTGAAGAAAGCTCCGCACAAGGACAAATCACGCAGAGCAATAACAGTGGCAACGTAGAGGTGAGAGAAAGCATAGAACGCAGGCCCGGCAGCTGTGCAGCGTTGATAAACCCTCGGGTGCTTCAAAAACCCTGCAAACCTGAAATGAAAAATCGCCAAAAATAATATGTGCATAAAACAAAATTAAAACCCTAGATGATCTAAACAATATTTACAACTTTTGACTCTTAAACAGCCAGATTTATCAATAATCCACAGTAATATTTTTAGAACTTCAGATTTTTTATGAAATGCTTTAGAAATCTCTCATGCAAATCAGAAAACAAACTCAAATAATAAACCCAGTATCAAAAAACTAGCTGGGCTCTGCAAGAGAATGCTTGTGGGAGCTGGCTGGTTCAGCCGAGAACTTCCCCAAACGTCCACTGATTTTCTTCAATAAGGGTTTCCTGCACAACTCACTTCAACCATCAATAAAGAGAGAAAAAGCAGTACTAGATCTCAAATGCAATGGAGATACCTGCCATTACTTCAGAAAATCTAATACCATTCAAACCCTAGCAAGTGAGCAAGATACCTATACTCAACAATACTCTTCAAGAAGCTGTTACTAATGGCTGAAAATTAAAATATGCAGAAAATAAAATAGCTCACAACACTTCCAGAGAGTAACACCAACAAGATTTCAACCCCAAAGTCTTTCTTTATTAGCACCAGACAAGTTTACAAGAGAGCTTCTTCAGCACAAGACTCACAGATCGAATCATTCAAATGACCCCTAGCACCCTATTTAAAGGAAAAATTCCCAACAGCTAGTTCGAGTGATCCACGTCAAAATGATCTCGACCGTCAATAAGGATCAAGATATCTCTTAATCTCATCCGTCGAATTTTTAATGTATTAAAAAAAATGAAATTCTGCATTTATTTACTCAAAATATTATTATTTTATTATTTTTAGGTTTTTTTTTTTTTTTTATTATTATTATTATATATATATATATTTTTTTAATTTTTATTTATAAATTTTTAATTTTATTTTTATTTTTTAATTTTATTTTTAATTATTTTTAATTTTTTAATTTTTAATTTATTTTTAAATGGATCTTCGAACTTAGCCTTTGGAAAAATCACCTAGGACCTAGGACTTAGGACTTATGAGGGGATTAAAACATTTCTTAACCCTCAAGACACTTTACATCATGAATTTTACAACTTTACATCCCAAGGGGAAAACCCATTTGACATAGACCCTCATAAACCATCCAGTTCTGCGACACAACTATAATCTAGCAGATTAACACACTAGGATTCTCCTAAGATTCTAATGACAAAATCCATTCCGGCTTTGGGGTTAGGCTGAAGGAAAACTCTGCCGATCATGGATCGGTGAGACGAAAAACCTTCGGAACGTAAATTATCACTTAGAAAATTAGGTCCACCTAGGCAATTTACATACATGACTCATATCTGTTAAGATTATTTACAATTTATACATGCAGACTGGGTTTACAACATAATATGATCAAGTCGACGATGACTGTCGAATGGCACGGACATGTCGATCAAGCGCTATCCCATTTTGCGAAGAAAAGGGGGTGTACTGCTATGGGTAGTTGACCCGTAGTGGTCAACATCTGGCTCTACTTGGGGACACGTTGCTGCACTGTAGGAATGTGAGAATCCAGAATCTGCATCCACGCAACACACAACAGAAATAAGTAGCGTCCATTCAAACATCATCATATAACATCTAAGCACATAAAAGATAGAAGCTCTTCATTTATTAACAAGGAAAGTAAATCTAATCCTAAATAAAAAATAAAATGCTGAAATAACAAGGAGTAGGGATAGAAATACAATACAAAGGATGCCCTATGGTATCAGATATCATCTTTGAAGAACAACTTGAGCATTTGGCCATTTGCAGGTAGATCAAGTGGTTCGCCATCCAATCTGCTCAAATGGAATGAGTTTGGTCCAGCTATGTCTCGAATGATATACGGTCCCAACCACAAACTGTCGAACTTCTTATGTTTTCCTGGTTTCTCATTCTTGCAATCCCAAAGAAGTACCATATCTCCCACCTGCAAAGATCTAGATCAAGAAAATTTATCAAAGCTTTTCTTAATGTTAGACTGATTTTTACATATAACATCAAAAGCTGTCCTACGAGCTTCATCTAACTCCACGATCTGATCTATTCTATTCTGAACAACATCTTTATCCTTAGAAAAATTCTGAAGGAGCTGATAAGCTGGCAACTTAAGGTGCACAGGTAAGGTTACATCCAAGCCATAAACTAATTCAAAGGGAGATTTACCAGTAGCTTTCTTCTTAGTGATTCTATCTGCCCATAAAGCATACTTGATTTTGCTATCCCATGATCTCTTATTATCTACTACTATCTTCTTGATAATGGTTATAAGATTCTTGTTACTTGATTTAGCCAGACCATTACCCTGAGGATAGTAATTTGACAAATGAGATAAGACAATGCCATACTTGAAACAAAAAGATGAAAACTCTAAGGAACTAAAAGCTTTGGCATTGTCAGTAGTGATCTTAGCAGGGACACCAAATCTAGTAATGATATTATTTTCAATGAAATCCATAATAACCTTTTCAGTGGCATTCTTAGCAGGAATGGCTTCAACCCATTTAGTGAAATAATCCGTAGCAGTCAAAATCCATGAGTAGCCATTGCTAGAATTTTCATGGAACTTCCCTATGAATTCCAGACCCCAATGCTGAAAAGGTGCCTCTACAATGACAGGTTGTAGGGGCAAGGCAGCAAGCTTCTGTTTCCTAGTGAATAGTTGACAGGCTTGACAAGCTCTAACAAACTTGTGCACATCAGAAAAAATTGAAGGCCAATAATAACCAGCTCTCAGGATTTTGTGGGCAGTAGTTCTAGCAGCATAATGACCACCACAAAATCCTGAATGAAACTCAGGGATTAATTTCTTGGACTCAACGTCATCAACACACCTAAGTACTATGCCCTCAGGATTTCTCCATCCAAGGCCATCCTTCATAAGGCAATACTTAGTGGCTTTTAGTCTAAGAGCCCTTCTCTTATGAGCAACTATATGGTTAGGACATGCAAGATTCATCAAGTAATAAACTATGTCCTTGTACCACTCATGCTCTCCTCATCTTTGCAACTCCGGTGAAGATAGATCGCTAAGACAAAACAAACCAAGAGTCTTTTCGTTACCTTCAGTCAACATCTGAGCCAAACCTTGGCCTTTGACTAGCTTGGTGGGTCTGATCTCTAAATCATATTCTTGTATTTTAGTAACCCACCTAGCACGAGTCCCTAAGCAATCGGTTTGAGTTAATATATCTTTAACAACAGAATGTGGGACGAAAGCAATGATTTTAGAATAACCCACATAAGTTTTGAAGTGCTTAAGAGACTTGACCAAGGCATAAGCCTGCTTTTCCATGGTATTGTACTTCAATTCGGAATTTTGAAGCGCTCTACTCATGAAAGCAATAGGCTGCTCATGACCATCTTTATTTTTTTGTAACAGGACACCAGCAATGGTATCTTCGGAAGCGAAAGAAAAAATCATGAAATCCTTGGAATAATCGGGACTAACTAAGACAGGAGCTCTTGCAATAGCACATTTGATTTCTTGAAAAGCCTTTTTGCTGTCTTCTTGCCAAACAAATTTTGCATCTTTCTTTAGAAGACTTTGAATAGGCTTAGCTATTTCTGCGTAATTTGGAATAAACCTTCTAATAAAATTTATCTTTCCAAGGAAAGACTGAAGGGATTTAAGATTATGAGGGAGAGGAATCTTTTGGATTGCTTCAATTCTTTCAGGATCAATCTTGATTCCTTCCTTAGAAATGATATGGCCAAGTAATTTCCCTTCCGTTACTCCAAAAACAGACTTAGCTGGATTCAAAGAAATCCCGTATTCTCTACATCTATCGAAAACCTGCCTAAGATGATTTACATGACTGATACCATCTTTAGAAAAAATAGTAAGATCATCTTGGTAAATTTCAATAAATTTCCCGATTAACCCCTTGAAGGCATAATCCATAGCCCTTTGGAATGTAGCCTCGGCGTTTGTTAATCCAAATGGCATTCTGATGTATTCAAAGGTACCCCATGGCGTTGTGAATGTGGTTTTATGACGATCTTCCTTTTTAACCCATACCTGATTGTACCCAGAAAAACCATCTAGCAACGACATCATTCCAGAACCGGTTACTCTTTGCAACAAAGTTTCCATGTTTGGCAAAGGGTAATTATCCTTTTTGCATGCTAGATTAAGGTTTCGAAAATCGACACACAGCCTTATCGTACCATTCTTTTTGCTAACAATCACCAGATTTGAACATCATGTTGAATGCCTTGTTTGAGCGATAATTCTTGCTGCAAGCATTTTCGCAAGCTCTTTCTGAACCAAGGGGGCTAATTTAGGATTAATTTGCCTAAGTTTCTGGCAAAAGGGTTTAGCATTTTCATCTTTTAAGGGGATAGTATGTTCCATGACATCTTCCCTATAGCCCTTTAATTCATCATAAGAAAAAGCTAAAACATCTCGATATTCGCGAAGTAAATCAGTTAACTTTTTTCTTTCCTCCACACTAGTACCTCTACCAATTTTAACCATTTTCGGGTTTTCAGAAGTACCAATGTTTATCTCGAGATATTCGCCTGGGTCCATCTTATTTTCTTCTCTCAACTTCGTGGCATCATGCCGATCAAAATGTTGCTCTAAGGCAACCACATTCCTAGGAGTAGGATTTATGATATGCTCATGATTTAAAGATCCATCCTCCTCAGAAACTATCCGGAAATCCTCAAACTCATCCAAACTATTAAGAAAACGAATGACTTGCTTTTCATCATTGAAGACCTGCCAATGCTCTGAGTTATCTGGAACAGATGGTCTAAATATTACTTCCATTTTGATCTTATCATTAATTAGCTCATCAGATAACTGGAAAGTAGTAGCAGCTACGGCAAGTTCATCTGCCAAACTATTTTGTTCTCTTGGGATAGCTTTGAGGTCAAGAGCATCAAAGTGCTCCATAGTATCCCACACAACATTTCGATAATTCCTTAGTCTTTGATTTCTGCATGTGAATTTATTTTTAAGCTGCATGATAACTAAATCAGAATCCCCCTTAATGCTAAGCAATTTAACCTTCAAAGATTTTGCCAACTCAAGCCCCAACAATATAGCCTCATATTCAGCGACATTGTTGGTTGCTTCAAATTCTAATCGATAGGCAAACTTGAAAATGTGACCAAGGGGAGATTTAAGCACTATTCCAGCACCTTTACCATGCCTAGACGATGCACCATCGAAGTACATATACCAAACTTTACCCTTGAGATCCCTAATCTTATCATCGGGAGGAATTATAAAATTAGACATGATGGCATAGTTCCCAATGTCAGATTGCTCTTTGATTATTTCGTTGTGAGGTCTCTTAGGATCTTCAACATGAAATTTTCTTTCGGGCTCTCTATTTAGTCTTACAAAACCATCACCCCTAGGAGAAGGAATCATAGCATATGACCAATTCATTTGAATACTTCCTCCTAGATCAGAGGCCCACTTTCTGGATAACAGCATACCCCAGGCATCAGGCACATCCACAACAACAATATCCATGACAACCATGATGTCTGGGTAAACTGATAGATGAACTTGCAAATCTTTGATTAAACCATGCACTTCGATTTTCTTAGAATCCATGGCGCATATGTTATAGTAGGGTCTAGAAACTCTTAAGTTAAGCTGTTCCATGACCCTTTTAGTCATTACACAAGCTGATGCACCAGAATCCAACATGCAATTATTCAATTTATATCCATTAACTAACAAGGTGATAAAGAAAGGCTGGTGATCTTTGTTATCAGCATCTAAGCTTTGCAAATATATGGGAGCATCGTGATAGTCAACCTCCCGAGTCTTCTGTTGAGAAGTATATACCTGAGGACCTTGAATAGCTTTTAGTAACTTGTCTCTTTGGGAAGGGATTTTAGCAATCTCGGAGACAGGAACCCAGATTTTTGCATTGTTAAACCAACTTCCCAAATTGACATCTAATCCAGAGTTTACACGAGGGTTAAAAGTTCGAGGGGGAATTTGATTCCCGCTTTGATCGTTATCCCTTCTCTGATAGGTCAAACCCTTATCTCTAGCAATTTCCAAGATTTGCTTGGGAGAGGGTTTTTCACCATATAACCTAGTCAAAATGTCATCTTCATTTTCCAGGTTATTTATACTAAAAGCTGATGAAGGATTCATAACATCACGACTCTTTTCCTTGACCTCTATCCAATCATCCATAGACAAAGGAAACTTGCTGCCTACTACATTTATTTGATCACCTGTTCCAAACATTCCATTATCTAAAATTCTTCTAACGATGGGACAAGTGGCCTCTTCATGAAGAGCATCACAAACCCGACAGTAAGGAGGAGCATTATCAACCAAATTAGTTAGCGGATTAGGAGGTCTCTGCTCACTAGATTGACCCTCCCTTTGCCAATTGTTATTTCTATTATTATTTCGAGGTTGAAAATTCTGCGTTTGCGCTCTTTCCATTTGGATCAACCTATTCTGCAAAGTGGTTATCTCCTTATTATGATTAATTTCCATGGTTTCAATCTTTTGAAGCAATTTGAGAACAAGCTCGCTTTCAGGTTCTTGAACTGCTTTTCCTTTAGGTTCCTTTAGTTTTGTAGCAGCCCTATCGAAACCTGGGATCTCAGACTTCCCAGATGCGGCCTTGTCCTTTTCAAGCTCTATAGCTAAGGCTTGGCAATCTCTATAATCATTAAGTTTAGCACGCCTTAATTCATAAGATGGCTCAGGACTAAAGGCATCAATGTAAAAATCTTGGAGAGTTTTGTCTGTAGGTTTATAGTCTTGAGGTAATTCTCTAACAATACCATTAAACCTTTTATTAAATTCTTCAACAGTTTCATCCTCTCTCCTTTTTATTAAGCTAATAGCTTTTACGAGGTGTCTTCCTTCTCTCTTCTCTCCATATTTTTCTTTAAATGCATTAATGATCGATTCTAAGGAATCAAATGAATTCTGGGGCTTTTCAGTGAACCATTCATGAGCATCACCCCCCAAGGTTAAAATGAAAAGAGTCATTCTAACATCTTCATGATCGAAATCAGGAGACCTTGCGTATTTAGCCATCCATATACTAAAGTCTCTTAGATGCGAATTTGCACTAATAACATTATCTCCCTGAAAGCTAGGCAATTTATCTATCCCAACTGATGGAAGAGCATTGGGATACCCTGGAATATTAGAAAAATTGCGAGGGGCATACATATCCATGATGCTGTGCCTAACTTGACTATTAAAAAGCAAATGGATATCAGAGAGGGCTTCTTGTCCAAGGTTAACAAGAAGTGTACGAGAAGAGAGTTTGTGTAATCGTACCCTGAGGACCTTTTCAGGATCAGGAGTAGGATTGCATAGACTGCTTGGATGTCTTCTAGTATACACTCTTGAAGATAATATATGAAGTGGAGTCGCCACTTGAACAAGAAGTGAAACACGAAAAAGCTAGAAATGAAAGAACCAAGGACAAAAAAACTCTATCCCCGGCAACGGCGCCAAAAAATGTTGTCGCACAGATTGTCACGACAACACTCAGATCGGGGGCTGTCACCCTGATCCCCGATCTCTCCGTTTAAGCCTGTCTCCCGCGGCTAAGGGGGGTAGACCCTATAGGAAAATGAATGACCAACTGTGAATTAGTTGGTTTGGGAGACACAAATGGAAACCAACACTAAATAGATTTTGTTAAGATAAAAGACCAGTGCCTTATGTTTAAACGATTATTTATCAAATGCTGCAGAAATATGAACCATGCAAAACAATCGTTTAACATCAAATAACTCAAACAAAGATCAACTTTTATCAAATGCAAGAAAATGCTTAATGGTTTAATGATACTCCAGCAATTAAAATTTCGAAAGATAAAGTTCGATACATAACCACGTAAAATATTAACCAGAGATCACATTCATGTAGTTGATCTTCATATGAACATTAAAGCATGTTAAACATTAATTCCCACATCAACATTTTAGCCTCAACAAAAAAGATGAAAACTAAGAAATTCCCGAGCCAAGGCAAAAAAAAAGTTTCTCAAAATATTTTTATATTTTTTCAAATAAAACAAAATTTAAAATCAAAAGATCTAAACTAAATTAAAAAAAACCCTTTTTGCCCTTTTTTATAATTTATTTATTTATTTATTTTTATATTAAATAAAATAACATTTAATTGAATTTAAGTCCTGAAATAAAACTCAACTCAAATAAAAAAAAATGAAACTATTTTTTATTTTTTTGTTTGTTTATTATATATATATATATATATATATATATTTTGTTTGTTTATATTATTAAAATCTAAAAATTAAACAGAACTAAAATGCTAACTAAAGTCTTGAAAAAATAAATTTTTATGAATTTTTTATTTATAAATAAAAGAAAACTTTAAATTAAAATTTAATCAAAAGCTAAATCTAAAAGAAAAGTAAATCTAAACAAAACTAAACAATTTAATAAATCTAAAACTAATCTAAAGAATTTTTATTTTTATTTTTATTTTTATATTTAAATAAATTTAAAACTAAATCATAAATTTAAAACTAAAACAAAATTAATCTAATGCATGAAAAGCCTAAATAAAATTTTAACTCTAACACAAATAATAAAAAAAATGAAAATTGAACTTTTTATTTTATTTTTTATAAACCTAAAACTAAGAAAACAGACCTACGCTATGAAATAAAATGACGATGAAAACTAAACCTACGCTAAACATCTAAACTATAATCTAAATAAAAAAAAGGTCAAAGTCTAAGTTCATCTAATTGCACTTACGTATAACCCAAAAACGCAGGCAGACTTACGCTGAAACCAAAAACATAGGCAGACTTACGTATAATAGTTATAAAATTTACCTGGCCCATAAAAAATGTGATTTCTTACAGTTTGCAAGTTCTTTGGACGGTGGACGGAGGATGCTCTTCGAGTTTGCAACCTCCAGCAAATTTTTTTTATGGCGGAATGCTCGTTGGCGACCACAGTGGGAGAACCCTGAACCGTATTGAAACTCAAAAATTACCTGACGCCTACGAGAAACACGTGATTCTTACGCCCAGCAATTCATGCGTTGATTAGATGCAGGCCAGCGGAAATTTGACGCAGGTGATTCGTGGCTCAGAGTGAAAACGCAGAAGTCTGTTGTTTGCAGGTATGGTTTGGTAGCTGCAGATGAGCGTGAGGGAGTTTTGATGGATAGGAGGAGCAGGTTTTCAGGGTGGAGGCAATAAAATCATGGAGCATAGTTGTAAGATGGCGTGCAGCACGCAGGAGTCTGGATGGGCGTTTTCAGGAAAAACACGCTTGTTCTCAATGCTCTCTGCAGGCGTTGAGGGTGAAGAAAGCTCCGCACAAGGACAAATCACGCAGAGCAATAACAGTGGCAACGTAGAGGTGAGAGAAAGCATAGAACGTAGGCCCGACAACTGTGCAGCGTTGATAAACCCTCGGCTGCTTCAGAAACCCTGCAAACCTGAAATGAAAAATCGCCAAAAATAATATGTGCATAAAACAAAATTAAAACCCTAGATGATCTAAACAATATTTACAACTTTTGACTCTTAAACAGCCAGATTTATCAATAATCCACAGTAATATTTTTAGAACTTCAGATTTTTTATGAAATGCTTTAGAAATCTCTCATGCAAATCAGAAAACAAACTCAAATAATAAACCCAGGATCAAAAACTAGCTGGGCTCTGCAAGAGAATGCTTGTGGGAGCTGGCTGGTTCAGCCGAGAACTTCCCCAAACGCCCACTAATTTTCTTCAATAAGGGTTTCCTGCACAGCTCACTTCAACCATCAATAAAGAGAGAAAAAGCAGTACTAGATCTCAAATGCAATGGAGATACCTGCCATTACTTCAAAAAATCTAATACCATTCAAGCCCTAGCAAGTGAGCAAGATACCTATGCTCAACAATACTCTCCAAGAAGCTGTTACTAATGGCTGAAAATTAAAATATGCAGAAAATAAAATAGCTCACAACACTTCCAGAGAGTAACACCAGCAAGATTTCAACCCCAAAGTCTTTCTTTATTAGCACTAGACAAGTTTACAAGAGAGCTTCTTCAGCACAAGACTCACAGATCGAATCATCTCAAATGACCCCTAGCACCCTATTTAAAGGAAAAATTCCCAACAACTAGTTCGAGTGATCCACGTCAAAATGATCTCGACCGTCGATGAGGATCAAGATATCTCTTAATCTCATTCGTCGAATTTTTAATGTATTAAAAAAATGAAATTCTGCATTTAGTTACTCAAAATATTATTATTTTATTATTTTTTGGTTTTTTTACTTTATTTTTTATTTTTTTAATTTCTATTTATATTTTTAATTTTATTTATATATTTTTTTAATTTTTAATTTATTTTTAAATGGATCCTCGAACTTAGCCTTTGGAAAAATCACCTAGGACCTAGGACTTGGGACTTATGAGGGGATTAAAACATTTCTTAACCCTCAAGACACTTTACATCATGACTTTTACAACTTTACATCCCAAGGGGAAAACCCATTTGACATAGACCCTCATAAACCACCCAGTTCTGCGACACAACTATAATCTAGCAGATTAACACACTAGGATTCTCCTAAGATTCTAATGACAAAATCCATTCCGGCTTTGGGGTTAGGCTGAAGGAAAACTCTGCCGATCATGGATCGGTGAGACGAAAAACCTTCCGGAACGTAAATTATCACTTAGAAAATTAGGTCCACCTAGGCAATTTACATACATGACTCATATGTGCTAAGATTATTTACAATTTATACATACAGTCTGGGTTTACAACATAATATGATCAAGTCGACGATGACTGTCGAATGGCACGGACATGTCGATCAAGCGCTATCCCTTTTTGCGAAGAAAAGGGGGTGTACTGCTATGGTTAGTTGACCCGTAGTGGTCAACAAGTCCTTCTACCAGCAAAGCATTTTGAGCCTTTCCTTTTCCATTAACAAGGGAAACAGTCCCTTTTCCAGTGATTTTAGCAGATCCACTTCCAAAGGATACACTTCCATCCTTGTTGTTCAATGAGACAAACTTCTTTTTGTCACATGTCATATGTCTTGAGCATCCACTGTCCAAAAACCAATGGTTTTCATAACTATGAGCACATAGAGCTAGGCCACATTTATCCGTATTGCGATCTCCCTTCTAGCTTCTCTTCTTTTGAGTGGACAATTTTGTTCGTTATGTCCATAATCATTACATAATGAGCAATTTGGATTAAACTTGGTCAAAGGATCAAAGGAGTTACAAGTCTTCATTTGTCCTTGCTCTTTGAGACCACGTGGTTTATTTATTTGATCCTTCAATATTGGTGTTTTATTCTTACGAGCCATGCAATGTTTAGCTTGATGACCAAAATTATTACAATAATAACAATAGCCAAAAAAGATAGTTTGGTACCTGTTGTAATAGCCATTATTTGAATCAACAATTCTTCCTTGGAGTTACTCTTTCTTATTTCTTTGGATTTGAGATGGGCCTTTAATGAGATGACTTTTCTTCTTTTGGATTGTTGGAAAGTATGTCAGCATAGCTTCTTGCATTATCCTTAGTACTTGATGATTCTTCTTTAAAACGAATCCTAGATTTGTCATATTGAGGTTTTTGAGCATTAAGGATATTGTCAAGTGTTTGAGAGCTTTCCCAACTCTTTTTGACTTGCTCCAATTCCTTCCTTAGAGATACTATTTCAGCTTCACTATTTTCACAAATTTCTTCCTTTTCTTTTAGCTTATTTTTCAAGAGGTATTTCCTTCTTTTTGCTTCCTCCTTTTCTACCTTGAGAGAAATGATTTTATTTCATAATTTCTCATTTTCTTTAATGGCACTCTCTAACAATTTATCGACATCTCTTTCTGGTTTTGAATCACCATCATTTGTGAATGCCATGAATAATACTTCTTGCCTTCCAGCATAGTCATTTTCTTCATCTAACTCATCATTACCTCCTTTGTGATGAGGAACATTTTTAGTTGATTTCTTTTTGATGACTACAAATTCATCTTCATCAGACTCATCTTGCTTAGAGAATAAATTCTTCTTATTAAACCCTTTCTTTTTGTATACCATCCTTTTAGAATCTTCCTCATCATCACTATCATGTTTACGAGGACATTTTGCAGCATAATGACCTATTCTTCCACAATTGAAACAAATAAGAGGGTACTTACCTTTTAGCTTGGATCCTTTCTTGAGTCTTCATACAAATTGTGCTAATTCGGTTTCAGCATCGGAGTCATCACTGTTGGTATTCCATCCTTTTCTTCCTCTTGTTGATTTTGAGGCTTTGAATGCTGCTTCTTTGGAATTTGAGATTCCTTTCCTCATTTCATAGGCAGTGAGAATTCCATGAAGTTCATCCATCTTGAGGGTGTCTAGATCCTTCATTTCTTCTATAGCACTTACTTTGGAGTCAAATCTGTCAGGAAGAGATCTCAGAATTTTTTGAACAACTGTACTTTCTTCAACTTTTTCTCCTAACCCTTTAAGGGAGTTGACAACTTCAGTCACACGGAGAAGGTATGATGCAATATCTTCTTCATCATCCATTTTAAGACTTTCGAATTGTCTTCTATGAGTTTGAAGCTTTGCCTTTTTAACTTTAGAATCCCCATCATATAAGGCAATCAACTTGTCCCATACTTCTTTGGCCGAGTCACAATTCATGACTTTTGTAAATTCAGAGTCAGTGATTCCACTAGTGATGGAATTTAAAGCTTTGGAATTTGCAATGTAAGCTTTCCTTTCGTCTTGATCAGTTGGAAGAGTGGAAGGAGCAGTGTACCCATTCAAAACAGAATGCCAAACTTCAGGTCCAAGGGACATTAAGTAGTAGGACATTCTTTTTTTTCAAAAACCAAAATTTGTGCCATCGAACAAAGGAAGCCTTCTCGACACTTCTTGATTTTTCATTGTGACTAAAAATCCTTCTTCTTGCTGTTAGGCTGATTATGTGTTATATACCTAGGGGGGATAATATGGGGTACCAAGGGAGGTACCCAAGGTAATAATGTAATAATGGGATGGGCCATAGTAATAAATAAGGTGGTTAACCCATGTCATGTAAGGGACCACAAGTAGTTAATAATAATGTAATGGGCCCATGGTATTAGTTGATGGTATGAGGGAACCATGGTAATGACCCATGGTATTGTATGTATGAGGCCTATATAGAGGCTAGAGACTCCACATGGGAGAGAGTCAAGGATCATTGTATGAACAGGCATATGGCTTGTGGAGTGTTCTCCTTCCTTAAGGAGTGAATGTATGGTGTTGCCCTACCTTAAGGGTTTGATCTATAAAGAATCATTTCATATTATTTCTGGGTTTATTTGCATTGTCTTATATTTTCATATTAGATCTATAATATTTCTGGGTTAGATCCACAACAAGTGGTATCAGAGCTCTTTCTTGGGCACAAAAATGGAGATTTTTTTTTAAAATTTTTTGCAGGGTTTCGGGGGCGACGACTTTGCAGGTCAGATCTGTACATTTTGGTGCAAGATCTGTAAAATATAATTACAGATCTGGATTCTTTGTGCAAAAATAGTCGAATTCAAAAAAAAAAATCAGTTGAATTGGAGTCCGGATGAAGGACATATCACTGATCTAAAAATCAGTGGGGTTGCAGACAATTTTCAGGGCAGCGATTTTGCGGCGCAGATCTAGACGTTCTGGTACAAGATCTGCAAAATCTAATTGCAGATCTGGATTCTTTGAGAAAAAATACTCAATTTCAAAAAAAAAGTCAGTCGAATCGGAGTCCGGATGAGGGAGATATCGCTGATTTAAAATCAGCTCTTTTTGCAGAAATTTTGGTGACGGCGGGAGAGTAGCAGCACAGATCTAAAATTTCAAGTGCCTGGATCAAGATTTCTACCACATGGGCAGATGCAGAATGATTGTTCCATTTCTGAGAACAGGTCATAATAGGGATTCTGATCAATATTGACAGAATTGTGACAAATTCAAATTTTCACCATTTTTTTTCAAAACCCTCTTCATGGCTTCTAGCAAGGTTCTATTATTTACAGGAAAAGATAATAGTCCTACTATTGAAGAATATATAAAACAACAAAAGTCAGCATGGGCAAAAAATTGGAGGGATTCATGGTGGTTGGGTTTCAAAGATGAGGCTTACAAATGGTATCTCTCACTTGATGACAAACAATTGACCAAACTCTCAGATGCAGAATTTGAAAAAGTCCTTTTAGACAAATGGTCTCGTGTTAGAAAAAAGGAGAATGAGCCATGTAAGGGGTTATCTTCTACTGGTGTCCCCTTATTGCAGGTTCATGGATTGATTCAAAAGGAGAAGATCATTGTGTCTATAAATCCTAGTTGCAAGCATAATTTTATCAATGTTAGTTTGGCAAAAAAATTGCCAGTTCCAGCAAAACACATTGAAAACACACAGGTGAATGATGAGGATGTTCAAGTGTATAAGGATTTGAAGATTTCTATGGATAAGTATGTGTTGCATGGTGATTTTTATACTTTAGAGATGGATAATATGGATGTTGTTTTGGGATATCCTTGGATGGAATCTACGGGTACAATTAATATTAATGTGCAGAAGAAATTCCTGAAGCTCTGGTATAAAAAGAAGAAAATTACATTACAGGATATTTCCATCCATAAACAGGTAGAGCACATGGAGGCTGAAGCAGAAGATGTTCCAGGGGCTGACATATCAGATGATGAGCCTTTGATGATCAACAATCAAACACAAACAGAGGCTGAAGAAGAAAAGGTTACAGGTGATGATACATCAGAGGAGGGCTCAGTGGTTGAAGTCATATTGAAAAAGAAGACACCACAACAGCCACCACAACAGGGTGAAGTAAAGAAAAAGCCATCGTGGGTTAAAACTTCAACATATCATCACCCACATCACCCCGCAAGACAACCATCAAGATGGCAACCAATTAGCCACATGGACAACAACCCCCGTGTGATAGATCGAGAGAAGCGAAGATCCACCTACTACACATCCACACAGAAGAGCTACCACGGTCAACTTCCATCTCAAGCGAGCGAGGCACCAACGAGATCGAGGGTTCACCTTTCTCTTGGATGGCTAGATGCACGTGCATCGTACCAGTGGACTACTCTTTTGAGTAGATCTTATTATTTATGTTCTTCCCACGTTTCGGGGACGAAACATGCTTAGGGGGGTGGAATGTTATATACCTAGGGGGGATAATATGGGGTACCAAGGGAGGTACCCAAGGTAATAATGTAATAATGGGATGGGCCATAGTAATAAATAAGGTGGTTAACCCAAAGATATTATGATAATAGAAATAACCCAAGAATAACAAGATAGAAATATATAAAAATTCTTCTTTATTATCAAAACCCTTAAGGTAGGGCAACACCATACATTCACTCCTTAAGGAAGGAGAACACTCCACAAGCCATATGCCTGTTCATACAATGATCCTTGACTCTCTCCCATGTGGAGTCTCTAGCCTCTATATAGGCCTCATACATACAATACCATGGGTCATTACCATGTTTCTCTCATACCATCAACTAATACCATGGGCCCATTAAATTATTATTAACTACTTGTGGTCCCTTACATGACATGGGTTAACCACCTTATTTATTACTATGGCCCATCCGATTATTACATTATTACCTTGGGTACCTCCCTTGGTACCCCATATTATCCCCCCTAGGTATATAACATTATGAAGAAGCTTGCTCTGATACCAATTGTTGGAAATACTGAGAGGGGTGAATCAGTATTTCTTTTCAATTGTTATTATGTCCAGTTATATTCTACACAATTTAAAATCAGAGAAATGAATAATCTTATTATAGAAACAAGGAGCATAAAAATCCTTTGATCAAATGAAAGAGTACAATAAGATGTGAGGGTTCCAACCCTTAAAAATTTAGGCACCAGCCTATTGCCAAGCACCTACTTGGTCTTTAGTGAGGCTTCGACCTCTAGGGCTTCGACCCTATCTTATCCAAGGTTCCAACCTTGTGTTTAGGAGCTCCAACTCCAAGGACACCAATCTTGTTGTTTAATAGAGAATGTGTAAAGTACTTACTTGAATGTTCTTGGCATATCCTTTAATGTCTTCACCACTTCAAAACAAAAAGACTTTGGCTTTACTTTGTACTCGTCCTTGGTTTACTTCACTGTCCACTGTCCAAGAGAGAGCTCTTCACTGTCCAAAGTGTTAGATGATCCAAAATACAAAATTCATAGTTCACAAAGTTAGGATAGAATATTTATTTATTTAGAATATTTAATTAAATATTGGAGACACTTAAAAATAGAATATTGTTGTAAAAGATATGACATCTAGAATAATGCCGTATCTTAGGCTCCAATTTAGGAGTAGAGTTAGTAGATTGGTTAGAATTACATTTATTGTAAATGGACACTTGTTAATTTAATAAGTAGTCCATAACTAGAATAGGTTAGGAAATTAAGCTTATATATAGTTCATTCTCCTGATTGTAAGAGTGTTGGAGTGTGTGTATAAACTCGTTAATTTAATAAGTAGTCAATAACTAGAATAGGTTAGGAAATTAAGCTTATATATAGTTCATTCTCCTGATTGTAAGAGTGTTGGAGTGTGTGTATAAACTCTTGCAAAATTATTATTTAATTTCTTTTCTGATTAATAAAATTGTGTGTCTGAGGACACTTCTGCCATTATTGTGGTATCAGAGCTTCAATAATGCAGCTGATGTGAGGAGGAGATTCCAGCTCTACAAGTTTTTGGAAAACTCCATTGAATTGATCAACAAATGATTGGTATGAAAATTGTCCAGTTTTGTTTTTAGGGAAAAGATATTTCAGTTTAATTTCAGATTTTTATAAAAAAAATAGAAATTTGTCATTATATTTTTTCTGGAAATTTACACCAACGAGGACCGCGGATAACCATTGTTACCAATATTTTTTTTTACGTATTCCAGTGGACATCTGTGTATTAAATTCTGTAAAGCTCTTGACCACGGCTGCAACGATAATATAAGTCTAGAGTTTTGCATAATCTATTCTCCTTTCTAATATTTAGAGTTCTGGAATGATTGATTACCTTGGATTAAGGGAAATCACTGCGTCCTCTTCTTCGAAAATTAAAAGTCTTGCACAACAGTTCGATTGAAAAAGAAGTTAATGCTATGGATTAATTTATTTCTTGTAATAATTTTACACGTTGTGTCCGTGACTGAGAAACAGAGCGCGCATCAGGAAGCAGTCATCGAGCATCTTTAAATCAGAGCACACAATAGAAGCATTAGCTAGAGAAGCACGCAACATAAGCGTTAGCCAGTGAAGCAACAACATTGTTCCTTGGGGAGTGGAAGCTTGGTAGCACTGTGTAAGCAGAAAAGGGGAATTTTTTGTGAGAGGCAGCACACATTTCTAGGAGAAGGATGCAGTGCTGAGCTAAACTCAGTGCGTGGATAGTGTGATGAGGAGAAAAGCAATGCTGGGATGCAGTGCCTGGATAGTGTGCAACGTACACAGCATGCCTCATAAATCAGAGAAAAGAGCTCGATTTACCTATGCATAGTTATAAGTCAATGGATCTAAGGCAGAGTGCGCATGAATATTTTAGTGCAGACTTGTAGCAGCGCAATGACAAAGCGTATGGCCTTTTTACATTAAATGCGTTTTTTATATATCTGGTTTCTGGCATATCTGCAATTTGATTCAAATTGAACTCACATGTAATGGTAATTTTTGCTATGGTACCATGGTTGGAGGAATTTATTGTTATTTGTAATATTTTTTAGGAGTAATAAGGTGTGAAAGGATCATTTGTAAGTTTTGTGGAGTGGTAAAATTTTGTAATTCTTGGAGTAATAAGGAGATTCTATCTTTTGTAATTTTTCATTTTTTATTTTGGAGAGATAAGAGTGACATTGTAACTCAAAGTAATTTTTTACTTTGAGGGGGGGATTAAAATACTTTTTGCACAAAATTTTGCAAGGGGATTGTAAATCAGTCAACTTTTGAAAGTTTTCACTGTAAATTCTTAAGAGAAATTGACTAGAGCCAAGTGTAAAGCTCAATCATTTTTCTCCTCCAATGACTATACGAGGGTCAAGGCCAAGCCCCGATAGATCGTTTTTGCGTGGCGTGTTTTTCATCTCTTTCCTGTGCTTGATTCTTTTTGGTGCAAAGCTTCAAACCTACAATGTCGAAGTTAATTAATCTGTTCTCTGATTCTAATAAGCTTGAAGGGGTAAAATCATACAAGACATGGAAACATCTCATTGAAAGCACTCTAATATATAATGAATTGTGGCAAGACATATGTGATGGAGACATTAAGCCTAATAAACCTACAGATGTAAGTTCACTTGCAAAATGGGAAGTTAAAAATGTCAAGGCACTAGCTCTTATAAGGTCTTTAGTTAATGATGAGATGTATATTCATATTGAAAACGCCTCAGATGCATGGTCTGCTTTGCGTACTTTCAAAGATCTATTTGATACACAACCTGAATAAAAAAAGGTTGATCTACAACTTAAGTTGCTTCAACAAAAACTAACTGAAGGAGGAGATGTCCTTGAGTATATCTCCAGGCTTAAAAATATTAAGCAAGAAATAGTAAAAGCCAGATTTCCAACAGTAGATGACAGTTTCATGACCACAATTCTAATTGCTGGATTGCCTTCTTCTTACACGCATTTTTTGGAAACTCTACAAGTGACCGGAAAGTTAGATAAATTAAAGTTTGATGAGCTAAGTGAGATGTTGGCTCAACACGACAAAACTTTTGGGAAGAAGAAACAAGGGGAAGATGTCTTCTTCACAGAGGCCAACACAAGTAAATCATCAATTGACAATTCTAGAGGAAGAGGACATTTCAATCAACATCCAACAACACATAGTGGACAAGGTCGTGGAAGAAGCCAAAATAGAGGAAACTTTCAAGGAAGAGGAAACAGTCAAGGCAAAGGAAACTTTCAAAACAGAGGCAACTTTCAAGGCAGAGGAAACAATCAAGGAAGAGGTCAAAGTCAAGGCAGAGGGAAAACTCAAAGCAGAGGTCAAAGCAGAGGCAGAGGACAGTATCAAGGAAGAGGCAGAGACTTGAATCAAATTGTCTACAAAAGATGTAACAAAGTGGGCCATTTTGCAGAAGATTGTAGAACTTCCATTGATAAAATTCCAAAGTTCCATCAAAACACAACTCAATTTGCCACTGATCAAGACAATGATGGTTCGGAATATGTCTTCACATCAAGTCAAAGCTCAGAATCAGCAGCATTAGTTTCCACTTTTCTTAAAAGTGATTATGAAGATGCATGGATTTTAGATACAGGGGCAACTCAACACATGACTTTTCGACAAGAATTCTTTTGGAACTTCCAACCATGCCACCTTAGTTCAATCTTTCTTGCTGATGATACAAAACATACTCCTTATGGAAAAGGTGTCGTTAAAGTTTATCTTCTTGACATTGGAGAAAGATTGATTTCAAATGTATGGTATGTACCCACCTTTAAAAAGAATTTGTTGTCTTTAGTCTCAATCCGACAAGCTAGACATCAGGTGGTTTTGGAGGATGGCCTAGTTAAAATTAATTCAATCAAACATAATATGAAAACAATGATGACAAGTATGAAGATGGAAAACTGTTACGAATGAAAGGAACAATTATTCCAAGGAATTCTGACTTTGCAGGGGCAGCAAGCACAAACATTTCACCTATCAGATTATGGCATGTGAGATATGGACATCTAAACTTTGACAGTCTCTCTCAACTGCAAAAACAAGGAATGGTTAAGGGACTTCCTACCTTCAAGAAAGAAAATGCAAGATGTGAAGCTTGCATTTATGGAAAACAAAGTCGAGAGACTTTCTCGACAAGTTCATGGCAAGCAAACATGCGTTTGCAATTAGTACACAGTGACATTTGTGGACCCTTGCAAGCTTCTCTAGGAGGTTGCAAATATTTCTTACTCTTTATTGATGATTTCAGCAGAATGACATGGGTTTACTTCTTGAAGCATAAGTCAGAGGCATTTGAAAAGTTTAAAACTTTTCGTCAACTTGTTGAAAATGAAGTCAAAGAAAAGATTGGCACTCTTAGAACTGACAATGGAGGAGAATTCACTTCAAATGAATTCCAAAGTTATTGCAGAGACAATGGGATCAAACGACATCTTACAAATGTCTACACTCCATAGCAAAATGGAGTAGTAGAAAGAATGAATCACACTTTGTTAGGAATGGCGAGATCTATGTTAACTTTTAAAAAGTTAAGTCCTATTTATTGGGTAGAAGCAATCCATACAGCTGTTTACTTAAGGAACAAGTCTCCCACTGCTTCTTTGGATGGAATCACACCTTATGAAGCATGGTTTGGTTTCACACCTAAAGTTAAACACCTTAGAGTTTTTGGTTCTGTGTGTTATGCCTTAGTTCCAAAAGAAAAATAAACTAAGCTTGACTCATGAAGTTTGAAATGCACAATGATTGGATATTCGGATGAGAAGAAAGGGTACAGGCTTCTGTCAAATGGGAAATTTATTGTCAGCAGAGATGTAATTTTTGATGAAATTGAGAGTAAGAGTGCTGAAGAAATAGAACATCTTCTTCAAAAATTGGAAACAAAAGGAGATGAAAGGAAAGAAAACATTCAAATTCAACCAAATTCACAAAATTGGTATGAACTTGATTTTCCTTCCTCTGAAGATGATTCATCCAGTCCATCTACTTCGCCAACACAGTCTGGGTCTTCTGGCAGTTCATCAGAATCTCCGCCCCCAGAATCTGCAGTTGATCAATGTACCTCTGTTTACATTAATCCTCTTTATAATGATGGTGACTTTTCAGAATATCAAACAAGGGAACATCAATTGCCAAAATGGGCTGTTCAACTGTGGAAAGATGTAAGGCCCGATGAGAAAAATAAAACAAGAACAAGGGGGTCAACCAGGAATGAAGGAAATTTTGCCTTGATCACGAATGATTTTACT
The DNA here is from genome assembly GCA_031772625.1 of Pinus tabuliformis. Lineage (NCBI taxonomy): Eukaryota > Viridiplantae > Streptophyta > Pinopsida > Pinales > Pinaceae > Pinus > Pinus tabuliformis. The sequence goes on along the minus strand of CM062810.1, from coordinate 122,019,318 downwards.
GAACCCTCCACATACAAAGAGGCAGTAAAATATAAAGAATGGCAACAAGCTATGGTTGAAGAATATAAGGCAGTTCAAGACAACAACACTTGGAAACTTGTTGATTGTCCTCAAAGTGTTAAACCCATCGGATGCAAATGGGTTTATAGAATTAAGTACAACCAAAATGGAGAAATCGACAAGTACAAAGCTAGACTTGTGGCTAAGGGTTTTGCGCAACAGGAAGGCATTGATTATGAGGAAACTTTTGCTCCTACAACAAAATGGAACACCATTCGCTTAACACTCGCATTAGCAGCACAAAAAGGATGGAAAGTTCATCAGATGGATGTAAAGAGTGCTTTCCTCAACGGAGATTTACAGGAAGATGTATATATGACACAACCACCAAGTTTTGAAATTGAAGGGCAAGAACATAAAGTTTGTAAATTGATTAAGGCTTTATATGGGTTAAAACAAGCTCCACGAGCTTGGTATGCCAAAATGGATGAATACCTTCGGAAAGTTGGCTTTCAATGAAGTGAATCTAATGATACTTTGTATGTACGTCAACAGGGTAAAAATCTGGTGATTCTTGTTATGTATGTAGAGGATTTGATCATTACTGGAAACAATGATGATCATATTGTACATGTGAAAAAGGAGTTACATGCAGTATTTAAGATGACAGATTTGGGACTACTATCTTGGAGTTGAAGTATTCCAACGTCCACATCATATTTTTATTTCTCAGAGTAAGTATGCAGCAAAAGTTCTTCAGCGATTTGGAATGCAGGATTGCAAGCCCGTTCTTACCCCCATGGAACAAAACTTGAAACTTTCAAAATTTGAAGGGGGGAAAGGTGGACAACACTACTTATAGACAGTTGATTGGCAGCCTGATTTATCTGACAACGACTTGACCAGATCTATCTTATGCAGTTAGTATTCTTTCACGCTTTATGCAGGAACCACGAGACAACCATTGGAATGCAGCCAAAAGGGTTCTACGATATATCCAAGGAACAAAAGATTTTGGTATTCTTTACAAACAAACTAAAAACTTTGTACTTGGTGGATTTTCAGATGTTGACTTTGCTGGCAGTATTGATGATCGAGCATCAACCTCTGGTTATTTAATGAACATGGGGTCAACTGCAGTATCTTGGAGTTGCAAGAAACAAGCTACAGTGGCCACTTCTTCAGCCGAAGCAGAATACATATCAGCATGGGAAGCAACATGTGAAATTGTTTGGTTGCGCAGAGTTTTGTAGGATTTGGGCATTCCTCAAGTAGAACCTACATCATTATTCATGGACAACCAGTCAGCGATAAAGTTTGCCAAGAATCCAGTTTTTCATTCCAAAACAAAACATGTGGACACCAAGTATCATCACATTAGATCGCTCATTGCCAAGGACGTCATCAAGCCAGTTTATTGTCCTTCAGAAGATCAGGTCTCTGATATTTTCACAAAGCCACTTGACGGGATCAAATTTACTAAGTTCAGAGATGAACTTGGTATCTGTTGTAATGTATCTTTGGATCATAGGGGGGAATGTTAGATGATCCAAAATACAAAATTCATAGTTCACAAAGTTAGGATAGAATATTTAATTTAATATTGGAGACACTTAGAAATAGAATATTGTTGTAAAAGATATGACATCTAGAATGATGTCATATCTTAGGCTCCAATTTAGGAGTATAGTTAGTAGATTGGTTAGAATTGCATTTATTGTAAATGGACACTTGTTAATTTAATAAGTAGTCCATAACTAGAATAGGTTAGGAAATTAAGCTTATATATAGTTTATACTCTTGATTGCAAGAGTGTTGGAGTGTGTGTGTAAACTCTTGCAAAATTATTATGTAATTTCTTTTCTGATTAATAAAATTATGTGTTTGAGGACACTTCTGCCATTACAAAGGAGGGTTCTAGAAAATCATTGTCCCACTGTTCAAGTGTCACTACAGTCTGGTCCTTTAAAGTCCAAGGAGATCTTCTGTCACTTAGTCTGAATAATGGGAGACAACTTTGTTGCTAATTATTATGAAGTTTGAATGTTGCATTTGAAGCTCAAGCTACAGTCCGAGGTCTAGATTCACTGTACAGTTCTTTGAAGTATAGATTCGAGGTATAGAGCTACAAACCCTAGGAATGGAACCACAGACACGAGGTACAAATCCTGCTTTGTCACTGTAATGGTCTTGTAATGAGGGATGAAAGACAGTCCTCCAATCCGAGCTAATCCGAGAGATAGTCCATCAAACGGGGCTAGACATCAATCCGAGAAGTAGTCCATTGCATTGTTTTCAATGCTTTAAAAGTACTGTTGTCCGAGAGTTATTTTCCTTTAATCAAGTTGCAGTTGTATGCTTCTGAAGATTAACACCCTGCCACAGTCATAAGCAATGACTGCACTTAGTCCGAGAACAGAGAGGCACAATCAAGTGAAGGTACAATTCTGTTCTTGAAGCCTGAGGTCCAGAAGTATAACTTGAGAGCTTTAATTCTCCTTAATCAGTGATCACGAGATGTGAACCTTTTTCTGATTGTTCTGTGAATCTATGCCGAATTTCTGGATCAAAATGAGCTTGAACATCCCATATTTATAGTGTTTTTACAGTTGAACAAGCGAAGAGAGATGTCTCATAAGTAGGCTGACATGAGGGGCCAGTATAGGTCGGCTCACTGTTCAGAATAATAACCTTCACTTAAAAATCTACATCTCCCAAACCGCTTGGAGTTTCGGGCCAAGTAATAGCTCATTGGAAAGGAAAAATTATGCTCTTCAAGATGGTGTGGGTGTCATAAAGGAATTTTTCCTCTATGGTAGCAAAAAATATTTTATAATGTGACTGATGATTTATTAGTGCAGAATTGGAGGTAGGGCAGAATGCCTTTGAGTGTTGGGCTTCTCCATGGTTTGATTTGTTCATTGGTTGTCTTCATAATCATGTCCTTGCCTTCTTCAACATAGAGTCACCATCATCATGTGCTTGATTGCCTTCTTCATCCCCTTATCTTCTTCAACATAGGGTCACGATCATTATGTAGTCTTCATTATTAGGATCACTGAGGTAAGGACATCAAACTTCACATCATTTGAGGTTTATTGTCAAATCATCAAGTGTGGTCCACATAAGTCATCATGTAGTCTTTTATCATAGACATGTCATGTTGATTTGGGGTAGCATCGGATGTGCTCTAGCCACGAAAATTCATGGAGAGGCTAAAGAACATGAGATCTCCAATACCCAAAAATGGTTTTGGCAGATTCTAAACAATTTGAGAGATATTAAAATAATTAATATTTTTAATGGAGTCCCTAAGTCTAAACTTAGGGAAAATAAAATATTAATGTGTATTAATATAAAACTGTGTTAGAATGGTCTAAAAGTCATGGATCAAGCAGGAATTAATCTTAGCCGTTGATTAGGGACTTAATCTCGGCTGTTGAATTGTCAACGAGAAAAGTATAAGAGGAGGCTTGAGGGTCACTTGGAGAATACACTGAGTTGATCAAGATTTTGATTTTTTGGGGTAGGGTTTGCTGAGGAAATCGAAAGAGTGATCAGAGTTGAAGCGGAGGGGCAATGAATACAAAAGCAGAGAGGCAGAGATAGTACCAGGAGGATCAACATAGAAGCCGGGAGAGAGGGACGCAGAGCCAGTGAGAGGTTCACGGGCAGCCAGGAGCTGTGCAGTGCCTCAAAGAGCCAGCGTGGGTGACGCAGAGGCTCTAAGGTTGACGCTGTGCCTCCAGAGGCTGACCCAGGGCGAGTTAGGGTGACGCTGGGCCAGAAAGGGCTGACACAGTCCCTAGAGGCTGATGCTGGGCCAGAAAGGGCTGACACAGTCCCTAGAGGCTGACGCTGGGGTTTTCTTGGGGCAGATTTGAGTTGGGAACTGTCGGAGTGTTTATCCAGGGTTTCATCCAGAACATCTGTCTCTGACTAAGAGGTACTACTGCCGAGATTATTCACTGTTGGGTGAGCCGGTTTTGGCACTAAGATTGTATTCTGAAACTGCTTAATAATTAAAACCCTCAGATAGATGCACCGATTTTCCCGCAATGGGTTTTTCCGGAGACATTGGTCCAAAAACAATGGTGTCACTTGTGTGCTTGTTTTGTTTTCTTCAGTTGATGATCTGTAATGTGTTGAGCATGTACTTGTATTTATTTTCGGTATTTACATGGTAAATAACTTGTTAATTAATCAGAACAAGTAGGCAGAAATAAATCAGAAAGTACATTAAGGGTTTCTAACGGGTTAGACTTAGAAATTCCAACATGTCATCATAGTCCAGTCATCCAATGCATGTCTTCTAGACCTTCGTCAAGTACAGTGATATGGTAGTCTTTCATTATGATCATCGAGATACATGATTGACACTTCATTTGTGTCTTGACAACTTAAAGAGTTATGACATCATTTGGCATCTCAAGAATATTTGTCATCCCGGCCAATACCATATTGACATTAATGACAACCTAGATTAACAGGATCCAGCTGAGTATTCTGATTTATTTTAGCTTTGTGATCTCCATTGTATATACCTTTACATCTTTTATTCTGCATTTTGTAACTATATTTTTAACATATTTTTCAATAAAAAATATATATATTATATGTGTTTTGCCTCATCATTATAGGGAATACAATAAAAATGCTTCAACTAGTTAAAAGATAAGCTGCATGAAGCCTTTGAAATGACATATTTACAATTACTTCATTATTATCAAGGAGTGGATATACAGCAGTAAAAGGACAGCCTTACGGCCCTGATTAAATATGCACAACGGATACTAAAGAGGTTTGGCAAGGCTGATTGTGAACTGGCATACCAACTCTTATTGAAACAAGTACGAAGTTATCAGGTCATGAAGATTCAAACACTGTGTAGTCATCTGGAAGTGAGACTTATCTACCTTTTCACTATCAGGCCAGATTTAAGCTATGCTGTTGACATTATATTGTAATGTATGACGTTCCCCAAAGGCATTCATTGAAACACAACAAAAACAGTCTTAAAATATGTCAATGGAACATTATACTATGGTTTTAACCATGCTAACTTTAAGTTGTTTGGTCACACAGGTTCAGATTGTGCAGGTTTCATAGATGAAACGAAATCTATTGTAGGTTATTCATTCAACATGGGTTAGGGGTAGTTTCATGGGATAGCAAAATGCAACTAACCATTGCATTGTCCTCTACAAAAGTAGAGTATAAAGAAACAATTAATGCATCTTGTTAAGCAATATTGTTCAGGAGGAGGATTTTTGGTGATTTGAACCTACAACAAATCCAAGTCTCACTCACCTCTCTTTTGTTATTATCAAAGTGCCATACAACTCAAAGAATCCATTGCCTCATGCCAGGAGCAAAACATTGATATTCATTATCACTACTTCAAAGAGTAAGGGCAGAACAAGGGGATTAAATTGATTTGTTGCAGGTCTCAAGATCAGCCAGCATATATTTCCACTGAGACATCAAGCATGGGCAAGTGTGAAAGGTTTAAGGAGATGCCTTGTGAAAGAAAAAATAGATGGGCACTAAGAGGATGTTAGAAAATAATGCCCATATTGTATGCTGGTTGCCATGCTAGCAGTGCCAAATCAATATCTGAAACATCTCCACACTAGAAATACAATTTACTAAACTAGTTGAGTAGGTCTAGTTCATGAAATTTTGATGAAACAAGATTGTATGCAACTTGCATAAACTGCAATTAGTTTGGGTAAAGATTCTATAAATGGTGAGCATTGGAATTATCTTTTGGCTATTGTTAGCATCTTTCTGTAGCACTAATCTATTTTGAGTGCTTGCTATGTGAGAAAATATTTGTGATGGGTTTGTTCACTTTAGCTAGATTCATAAAATACTGAAAATTATATTTTTGTCTTCACTCCATTTTTGTCACAATTGATGCTTTTTCTTTCTTCTATTGTTGCTTTGAAATTTGATGGAAATTCCATCGTTTTTCACCTATTCCAACCGTCAAAGATTTTTGTCCAATGTGATATGCTGATATGTATGGACAAGTTAAAACCTCAACAAGATTGAATACCTTAAATTGGAAAAGTCTGACTGTCTTTTCGTGTGGATTTCTATATGTTTTATATCATTATTTACTTAGCACCCAAAGCTTACAATCTAATTTGGTGTTGATAGCGTTTTGCAAAGATGCACCTAACATGCAAGGAATATTTGCATGTTATGCATTTTCCTTTTCCATATTGAATATGTAAAATTGATTATATCATCTTATTTCTTTACAAATTGTTGATCTCAACAGGGATCACAACAACCTTATATTCTAATGGTGAAACATGGCTACCTCCTGCCCCTGAAGTGTCGAGACCTCGAGCTATCTATAATGCAGCCTCCTTAGCATACTTGGGTGATTGTATTTATGAGGTGCATTACATCTTGCTAAGCTTTGGGTTTGTTACTATATTCATCTCTCTTCATGAAATTTGGCTAAAATGATGCTAAATGTATACATTGTATATCTTAATTTCTACACTTCAATGGTTTGTATGTTTTATATTCTTGAAATAGTGTTTTTTGGGGTGAGAAATGCGTTCTATCTTGTATCACTGCAGAAAGAAATAGAAAAGAGTGTGTAGCAAAGTACACATTAATGAGCTAGGCTGCGATTAGACAGACTATCCTCTCCGACATGGACAAGGAGTGCCAATATATCTGCCTCAACGCCCCAATATCAAGAGAATACACACCCTTACAAAAAATTTCTATTCTGGCTGAAATGTTAGTTGTCAATTCTACCACGAATGTTGTTGCTCCCCCAAAATGAAAAGGGGAGGTATCCACACTGAATATACCTCACATCTTCTTTTGCTTTAAAAGGAAACTCCTGTCAACTTTATGGTCTTTCAAATATCTTTGCCATGCTATCTGATCATCTACCAGTCTCCCAAGATGATTCCTTTCCAATGAAGAGGGCTAACAAAAAGAAAGGCTATTCAAAAGGAACCCACCCGCACAAATCTCAAGCCACTTTAGATTTCCAGAAAACAGGTTGATAGTCTTTGCTTCATGGCAAACAATGCAACAATCTTGAGTGATAATCTAGGTTACCCGACACGATGACACGTGACATGGAGGACACAAAAGTACGAGTATCTAACATGTGACACCATGACCCCCAAAACATGACACGGGGGACAGGTTATATATCTATATATATATATATATATATATATATATATATACAAATTAGTGAATTACACACAAAAAATGAAATATAGGAAAGATTCAATTTAGAGACTAAAACATTTACATGATGATGATACAAAGTCAATCATACATTATACATATTACAAACAATCATCAATGATACAACCAATACTTACTACTACATCAATGATGATAAATTGACAAACAAAAAAGTAATTAATGTTGAAAAATGTGTAACTAGGTTCGGTCTTCATAAATATGAAATGTACTTTTGATTCTTGTATTTTGTAAAATGAAAGAAAAATTATTATTGTTATTGGAGCATGGGTTTCATGCTCAAGGTCTTTTATTTTAGAGGTCAAGCACCCATTGAGTGCTTCTAGGGTTTGTCCTAGGTCAAGAAGTCAAAAGAGTCATTGTCATAAGTTGAAGATCCCATCGGGCACATTGTAACTTGTAAAGAAAATTATTTTTTGTAATTAAAAGTGTCAAAATATTCTTCAAGACCAAGTCGGCCTAGCAGCTGAGAAGTCAACCTATTTTAAGGAGCCATGTCTACCTTGAGAAGCCTATATAAAGGGGAGAACTCGACCTCCTTGAGACACATTCATTTCACATCTCATTCAAGCAAAGGAGGAGCTAAAAAAAGGCCAGCGAAGAAGGAAGAGGACGAAGGAAGAATTTTTTGGGCTAATTCTATCTCACACATGCGAAGAAGGAAGGCTAGGGTTTGTTGCTTCAAGGTCAAGATTCTCTATTTGTTGAAAGAGGATCAAAGTTGCTGGAAGAAGGGCCTACTAGGTCACATTCTAGCCCTAGACAAGGAAGAAAAGCAAGCAAAGTCGCTGGGAGGCCTTGGAAGGCTAAATCAAGCTCACACGTGTGGATACAGTAGCAGTTGTTGGTGGCCGAAAATTTCAGACCTGCAGTAGAGGCTGAAATTCTGAAGCTGGGGGACTGTTATCACTTAGAGAAAAACCTGGCTGTGGGGAAAAATTCTAAGGTAACCTCAAACTACTTTGAGGTTGAAAGCTGACCCTTCAACTTGGAGAGGGATCTCTCCCTAAACTCAACTACCCAAGGTCATAGTGGTAGAAGGTTTGTAATATGTTCTATGGCCAGATTAATTGAGAAAGAAACTAAGGTTGGTTGGTCTGTAGGAAAACTTCACCATTGGGCATGGAGTCTAACCCAATCAGTTTTATATAAACCACAAGTTCAGTGAGCAAATATCACAAAAGCAAGATAGTAACAACTCCTTTGACAAGTTTGGGAAATCAGAGAATAGTAAAGAAATTAGTGTGATCTTTAGGTGAAAAACAAGTAATAAATATCTGAATAAAAGAATTTGGAGCACAAAGATATGAATTCCAATTCAACAACCTGGTATTCAAATATTGAAGAAGATATGAAACTTAGAAACATACAGGGAATTGCAAACACAAGAATTTTTGCAAATTTCTCACATAAACTGCTGTAATATTAGCTGATTACATACACACACAGTACATAAAAAGGCTTTCTTTCAAAAGATTCCAACCCTTCTTCATTCTACAAATCTTGTCTTTATAAAAAAGATTACAACCTACAACAAGTTTCTAGCATCTACTTAATTACAATCTTCTAAAAATAAAAGTGTATATGTGAAATACATGTACATAATACATTTCTTCAAACCTATCTATATCTAAACATAACAACGTGCTATAAAAATGGATATAAAATTGGGTCAAAAACCGATCACTGATTGTTAAAATTGGCAACTAGGGTCAAACTCCATGTAGGTCATCTTATCTATGGCAGCTGATATTTTTCTTGGATTCCTCTCATAGAGAGGTGTAGGATTGATCTAACAATCATCCAATTCCGACATGTATTCATGGAGATATGAATTTATTTGTATTTCTTGACAATTTGTCAAGGTCGGCCAACAAGTAAAATAGTGTTTCACACCCCAACTAAACCTCAACGTGGAATTATGTCACTCGTCTCATCTCCACATCTCTTCTCTCTCCTAGCTTGTTTGGGTATGTGTAGGAGGAGCCTCTCTCTCTCACGTGGGAAGAAGGAGGACACAATTAGGAGCAATAGCTTTGTCTTGGGTGCAGGAGGACGCAGAAAGGTACATCAACTTTGACTTGGGTTGACCGAGATGCTAGAGGACAACGTTGACCAGCATGAGGATACGCTTGATTGCAGATTTGTATGGGGAGCCTCTATCTTGCAAGCCGCAGTTCAGATCAGCCTTCGTTGACCTCTGTTTGACCACAGTTTTGACCAGCGTTGACTGGTTAGGGCTGACTGCAGGCGCTGATATGTTGACTACTGTTTGACCATGTTTTGAGCACTATTTCGCGCTGCTATCTATTGCTGTTGGAGGCCGAGTTCTCCTATTTGTCTTGAGGTCACTTGGGAGCTGTTTGACCAGCTTTGACCATGATGATTTGGATTACACTACTGCTGTTTCCTCGCATTTGGGTTTTTCCCTGGCTGGTGCCACATCTTGTGTCTCTTGTCTTGGCTTGTCTTCTGTTGTTTACATTTATGTTCTATTTGCATTTTGCTATCATGTTGATGTGATTGCAATATTGGAAATTGATATTGGGCTAATAAGAAGATTTGAAGTAAATTGCTCTTAAGCGTAGAACATACCATAATTTAACATGGTATCAGAGCTGAGGGGAAGACAAAGCCCAAACAAGAGCAAGAGCAATCACCTAAGACAGTTGGAAAAAGTCAAAAGGATTCATGGGTTCCTCATCACACTTCCTCGCCGAAGACAAGCTTCGTGAGAAGTCTGACTATCACGGATGGAAGATGTCTCTTGATCTGACATTGGAAGAGCAGGAAGTGTTGGACCATGTGAGGGGTAGAATTACGGAGCCTCCATCAAATGCATCGACTGCTACAAGGAACAAATATACCAGGGGTGAAGTCAAAACAAAGAAGATCATTCGAGATTCAATTGATAAGCGTTTGGTGGCCTACATTTCTGAGTTGAACACCTCCAAGGAGATCTATAATAGAATGGTAAGCTTGTTTAAAGTTAGTGATGCAAATCAAGTTTTGTTCCTAAAAAATAAGTTGAAGGATATTAAGAAGGGCAAGGATGAAGATATTCAATCCTACTTCTTAAGGATCATTGAGATAAAGAATGATCTCCTATCAATTGGAGAAGTCATTTCTGACAGGGAACTAACCATCACTACCCTTGGAGGGCTTCCATTCAAATGGTATGTATTTAGAACCACTCTTCTCAACAATGATCGAATTCCGAGATTTGAAGAATTGATGTGGAGATGCATTCAAGAAGAGACAAGGATGGTGGAGCAAGAAATGCCTTCAAGCAAAGGCAACCCCACTACTTTCTCCTCTCATGCCAAAAGGAGAAATAATTTTGGGTCAAAAGGTCACTTCAAAGGAAAGACCGGATCGAAGGGTGGAAGGAAGGGAAGATGCTTCATTTGCAATAAATTTGGCCACTATGCGAGGGAGTGTCCAAATATAAAGGACACATCACATGACGATGATCAAAATCACTCCTGAGGCAACTCCAACCACAATCAAAGGAATGGAAGGTTCAATGGAAAAGGAAAGAGGAATGCAAGAAATCAAGGAAATGGTCAACCCTCCAAGAAAGCAAGGAACTCCAGGTATGAATCAAATGTTGTTAACAATAATCAAGATGAATACTATTTGATATCGGCCCTCTCCACTACCTCTCCTTCAGATTCGTTGGGCAATTGGCTTATTGATAGTGGTGCCTCAAGGCACTTCACTGGTTACAAGGAAGCTCTCTCTAATTTGATAGAGAAGGAGACAAACTTGGAGATTATTCTTGGAGACAATTCTACCTATCTCCTAAAGGGTGTAGGGAATGTTACTCTTCAATTAAATCAGGGTAACACGATCCATTTGCAAGAAGTCCTATATGTAACTGATCTCAAGAAGAACCTGGTGTCCATTTCGGCAATGGAAGACAAAGGCTACAAGGTGGCCTTTATCGATGGCAAGGTATGTGTGTGGAAAAAGAATTTTAAAGATGCTTTTACTCTTGGGTTTTCAGTGGACTCATTATATCAAGTTGGAGGAAGTCTGTTGGGAGTCATGTCTTGCGACGCATCTCTTCAGTCTAAACTATGGCACCGGAGGTTTGCCCACCTTCATTATAAGGCTCTACCCGATGTGAGACCAATGGTTACAGGGATGCCTGTTATTTTTAGGTATGTTCTATGCTTAAAGCAATTTATTTCAATTTTCACAGTTAGCTCAATATCTTTTCCAGATTAGCAATCACATCAGCATTAAAGTAAATTGCAGATAGAACATAAACATAAATCGCAGAAGACAAGCCAAGACAAGAGGACACAAGATGCGGCGCTAGCCAGAGACAAACCCCAATGTGGGGAAACCCTTGATCAATTCTTCTTATATGTTCTTCAATAGTTCAGCAGAGAGAGAGAGAGAGATAGTACATTTACAACAGAAGTCAACACTTTGACTTATCTAGATAAGAGCATAGATCATTTCTTAAGAAGATGATACATGAGATCAGTTGAAGACATGCTGCTTCAATTCTCCAAGGTGACTCCTTCACCTATCATTGTGCTGCATCTCATCATCATGCTGCACCTCACCGTGCTGCAGCGTGATGCACCCATCATCACAATGCTAGACCTCATGACCATGCTGTACACTTCATACTGTTGCACCTGATGCTGCACTGCTGTCCATTGCTATACCATGCTAGTCACTACTGTCCTATGAGATATACAACTATCCCACTGTTCATTCCAAGTTTGCTTGCTGTCCCATGCATTTTTGCAGCGCTATGTATCCTGTTGTCCCATGCATCTTTGTTGCACTAGTCACTTTGCTATCCCATTTACTTTGCTGTACTAGTTAGCAGCACCATGTAGCCAACTGTCCTATTTAGCATAATGCTGTCTCATTGTTAGTGACATGACCATTCCATGTTTGCTTGCTTGCCAAGCTGCCCGTGCTCTTTGCCTTAGCATACCTTTGTTGCTGTCTAATAACCTTGCCATACTGTTGTCCATGACGCTGCACTACTGCACTACATCATTGGTTAGGGCATCACCCTACAACCCTTTATCTAGTTGTTGGCTATGGTCTCACACAACAGTTGCTGTAGCTTTCAGCCTCCCTCCAAACCTTCACCACACTGCCCTAAAACAGCGTCAATCTGTCCTTAAGCTTTGCGGCCTTACAACCCTTCAATCCAGCCCTTAAACAATACTTGTGAAGCCCTAAAACAGATCCGTTGCACCTACAACAACTTGGCTTCTCTTCCAGAACTGCCACACTGCTCCTCGGCCTCCACATTTGCTGTTCCTTGGCCTAGTCTGCTCTATTGTTCCTTGGCCTAATCTGCCCAGGAAATACGCACTAGGAACAACCCTTAACTTACCCTCAAAACTACTCTTTCTCACCACGCTGTCACCACAACCCTTCACGCTGTCTAGGGCAGCTTCGATGCTGTCCCCTTGACCCTTCATACTGCGGCTAAGGCTCGGGTGTCCACACAACTCTTCATGCTGTCCAGGGCAGCCTCTTTCTTGGTTGCGTAGAGGCCAACGTATAGGCTAGGGCTTCTTCTTGATAGCATTAGTGCTTAGGCAACGTATTTCTTCTTATAGACTGCGTAGATACTAGGGCTGTCCTCCTTGTAGCGTTATGGCTTCTCACTTGACTGCGTCCTCTAGATTAGGGCAACGTTCTTCTTCTTGACTGCGGGTAGGGCAACCTCAATCCTCCAACATCTAGGGCTTCCACTCCTAGATTTCTCTTCCACTAAAAAACCAAGACAAGTGGAGAGAAATCAAGATAGAAGTGAGTGTGAGAAATGACTCTCAAGTCATCTCCTTTTATACTAAAACGTTGAGCACATGTGGGGTTTATTTGGTTGCTGGTCGACCTTGTTGAATTGTCTTATAACACAAATAAATTCATAACTCCATGAATACTTATCGGAATCGGATGATGTTTAGATCAATCCTACACCTCTCGATGAGAGGGATCCAAGAAAAATATCAGTTGCCATAAATAAGTTGACCCACATGGAGTTTGTCCCTAGTTGCCAATTTTAACACTCCCTCTCAACTAGGCAGAACTCCATCCGCTGATCCATCTATCCGACTGTACTATCTTTGCCATCAGTGCCCTGCACTTCTCTGCTATCCTCTGCTGAGCTCTAGTCTGCTCTGGTTTGCTGAGCTCTGGTCTGCTTTGCTGAACCATGAAGAAGAAGAATTGATCGAGAATGTCTCATACCATTCTCTACTGACCCGAAGTCAGTTTTATTGATCCCAGATCAATATCACAAGAGAGTGTCTCAAACCACTCATACTGATCCCAGATTAGTTACATTGATCCCAGATTAATGGAGGTCATCCTAGCATAGGGAATACGATAGATACAACGATGCGTCCATCAATAGTACTACTATGGTCCCTAATCGCATTTCCCTGCTCATTGGCCAGATGAGTGGTACTTCCCATGAGTCCCAAACTGCATGGGTAGGATGCCTCGACAGGAGAACCATTCATCCTGTCCCTAAGTCGCCTCGGGGTATCACAGGGGAAGGCTGAGCCATTCACCCTGTACACAACGCACCATTAGGGGAGGGTGAGTCGCCCTATGGTCGCTGGTTGCTCCAATAAGTACCCCAAGGCCCCCGGAGCTCCCAGAGCTCAATGCATGCAACATGCAGGACCCTCATAAGAGGGTCTCTCAATGACTCCAAGTCGTTCGGGAAAGTCACAAATTTGACCTTTCCTTGGGGCTTTGACAAAATGTTTGCGACCTGTACATCAGTCTCAATGCGATGGAGCCTCCTTTCTCATCGACGTACCATATCCCAGATAAGATAGTATCTAATGTCTATCTGTTGGAGCAATCATAGAATACGGGATTCCTCAATAGTCGAATCCCCCCCTAGTTGGCATAGAGGATCACGGTGGTATCCGTCATGTGTACAAACAACTTGCTGAAGAGCTTCCACAACCAGGTAGCGTCACACGAGATCATACTCGTAGCTATGTATTCGGTTTCAGCGGTGCTTATAGCAATCGACTTCTGCTTCCTGCTCATCCATGATATCAAAGCAGAATCTAAAGAGCCCCAACACTCATAAGTGCTCTTGCGATCCTCCACACTGCCTGCCCAGTGAGCATTCGAATAATCATGCAGCTTAACATTTCCTGTAGTGAATCTCAATCCATGAGAGATTGTGCCCCGAAGATATCTCAGAAGATTCTGGGCACCAATCCAGTGAGGCTCAACCATATATGAGCCCATCATGCTAACTGCAAAACATATGTCCGGACAGAAGTTCACTAAGAACATCAATGCGAATGAGTTTATGAAACTCAAAGGCATTTCCCAAATCAGGTCCGACATCGCTACCATATAACTTCTGAAATTTAAGATCCTCGAGGTAGTCATGGGCTTGCAGTTTATCATTCCACATCGGAATCCAACTCCCTCTTACTTCTGCACATGAGAGGGTCTGCAACTGTCAGAAATAGGTCATCCTCAGAAGGTGCCGGTATGAGAGGTCTGTCATCCACAACCTTCAAGCAATGGTTTGGATAGGCTTCACTCCTAGTGAATCTCAGCTTCATCAAACACCTATCAATCCTCTGATACTAAGCCCAGGGTGTTTTGCTTCAAGCCATAGAGGGCTTTCTTCCACTTGCACACATGAGATTCCCGATCATGAATCTCAAACCCCTCGGGTTGTTCCAAACCTGTGGACCTGCTACATGAGGGGAATGGTCCCCTTTTAAGATTTTCCTTCGGTACATCTTGGACATGTACCTTCATGCTCTTTTTGAATTCAGGTATCCCTGTCACCGTCTGACTCACATCAGGTAGGGCCCCATAATAAGTAGACCTCCAGTGCTATAGATGAGATGGGACAACTGACATGGTCCCCAATGGACCATTCTGCAACTTGATACAAATTTCCAACCCTGAACCCATGAGTAAAAGCATCTTAGAAAATTCTATTTTCAAACACATACCTTTCCATCGATGAATGCAAGCCTGAAACCTTTGACTTCCATTGTCGAAATGGAAACCAGGTTCTTCTTGCGATCAGGTATATAAAAGAGATTCTGTAAATGAATCAAGTTACCCACATTCAATTGAGGGGTAATATTCCCTACACCCTTTTCGAGATAGGTGGCATCGGCTCCAAGTATAATCCCACGATTGTTTCCATCTCTACTAAATTAGAGAGATCACCCTTCTATCCGATGACGTGCCTTGAAGCACTATAATCAATAAGCTAGATTTCCCCAGAATTTGAAGGAGAGGGCCAATATAAGATAATGCTTCTTTATCTTATCAGAAACAACATTTGATTCTTCATACCTGGGTTACTTGCTTTCTCTGAAGAGTCGGCCATTGACCTGCATTACCTGTCATTCCTTTGATCATTGAAGATGTCCCTGGAATGATTGTTATCATCATCAAGTGATGTGTCCCTGCCATTCGGACACTCCTTCGCATAATGGCCGAACTTATTGCAACCAAGGTATTTTCCTTTCCTTCCACCCTTAGATCTAGACTTTCCATTGAAGTGATCTTTAGGTAGGCCATCAGAAACTTCCGCTGCGCCATTCTGATAATATTCTTTGCTTTGACTTCACCCTCGGTGAATTTGAAGAGGGATGAGGAATCCACTGATCCATTTGTTCTTTCCCAACTGTCTTCAGTGATTGCTCTTTCACTCTTGCTTAGGCTTTGTCTTCATCTCAGCTCTGATACCATGTTATTTTTAGGTATGTTCCATGTTTAGAGCAATTTATTTCAATTTTCACAGTTAGCTCAATATCTTTTCCAGATTAGCAATCACATCAACATTAAAGTGAACTGTAGATAGAACATAAACATAAATCGCAGAAGACAAGCCAAGACAAGAGGACACAACATGTGGCGCTAACCAGAGACAAACCCCAATGTGGGGAAACCCTTGATCAGTTCTTCTTATATGTTCTTCAATAGTTCAGCGGAGAGAGAGAGAGAGATAGTACATTTACAACAGAAGTCAACACTTTGACTTATCTAGATAAGAGCATAGATCATCTCTTAAGAAGATGATACATGAGATCAGTTGAAGACATGTTGCTTCAACTGATTCTCCAAGGTGACTCCTTCACCTATCATTGTGTTGCATCTCGTCATCATGTTGCACCTCACCGTGCTGCACCATGCTGCACCCATCATCACAATGCTGGACCTCATGACCATGCTGTACACTTCATACTGCTGCACCTGATGCTGCACTGCTGTCCATTGTTGTACCATGCTAGTCACTGCTGTCCTATGAGGCATACAACTGTCCCACTGTTCATTCCAAGTTTGCTTGCTGTCCCATGCATTTTTGCAGCGCTATGTAGCCTGCTGTCCCATGCATCTTTGCTGCACTAGTCACCTTGCTGTCCCATTTACTTTGCTACACTAGTTAGCAGCACCATGTAGCCAGCTGTCCTATTTAGCATAATGTTGTCCCACTGTTAGTGACATGGCCATTCCATGTTTTCTTGCTTGCCATGTTGTCCATGCTCTTTGCCTTAGCATACCTTTGCTACTGTCTAATAGCCTTTCCATACTGCTGTCCATGATGCTGCACCACTGCACTACATCACTGGTTAGGGCATCACCCTACAACCACTTATGTATTTGTTGGCTACGTCCTCACACAACAGTTGCTGTAACTTTCAGCCTCCCTCCAAACCTTCACCACACTGCCCTAAAACAACAACAATCTCTTCTTAAGCTTTGCGGCCTTACAGCCCTTCAATCCAACCCTTAAACAATACTTGTGAAGCCCTAAAACATATTCGTTGCACCTACAACAACTCGACTTCTCTTCCAGAACTGCCACACTGCTCCTCGGCCTCCACACTTGCTGTTCCTCGGCCTAGTCTGCCTTGTTGTTCCTCGGCCTAATTTGCCCAACAATACACACTAGGAACAACCCTTAACTTCCCCTCAAAACTACTCTTTCTCACCATACTGTCACCACAACCCTTCACGCTGTCTAGGGCAGCTTCCACTCTATCCCCTTGACCCTTCACACTGCGGCTAAGGCTACGCTATCCACACAACTCTTCACGCTGTCTAGGGCAACCTCTTTCTTGGCTGTGTAGAGGCCAGTGCATAGGCTAGGGCTTCTTCTTAATAGCGTTAGTGTTAAAATTGGCAACTAGGGCCAGATTCCATGTGGGTCATTTCATTAATGGCAGTTGATATTTTTCTTGGATCCCTCTCATTGAGAGGTGTAGGATTGATCTAAAGATCATCCGATTTCGACAAGTATTCATGAAGATATGAATTTTATTAGTGTTATGGGACAATTCGTCAAGGTTGGCCAGCAACCAAATAAACTCACTTGTGCTCAACGTTTTAGTATAAATAGGGGTGGCCTTCAAGTCATTTCACACACTCACTCTTGTGATCTCTCTTCATTTTGTTTTGGGTTTGATGAAGATGAGATCTATAAGGAGTGCTCTAGGTGATACGCTGCCCTAATAGAAGATGCCCTAGAAGCTGTCATGGACAAGGCTCTACGCTGCCTTGATGGAGAAGTCTCATACGCAGCAAGAAGAAGGCTCATGCAGTCAGGGAGGAAGGTCTCATAACGTAGGAAGGACAACCCTCTAAGAAAGGTTCTACGCTGCCCTAAATGTGACCTTCCTACACAACAAGAATAAATGCCCTAATGCTGCCCTAACAAACTGTTCTAGGACGCAGTTTAAAGAGGGTTCTTATGTGCCTTGACTGCTGTAAATGCAAGCCCTAGCCGCAGTCCTATTGGGAGGACTATAGCCTTAACCTAGCCGCTGATAATGGAAAGACTTGGCCGTTGTTCTAGAAGATCTCTAGCAGTCAAAGAGAGCCATCATACACTGCCTAAAAGGTTTCTCATCTATTGTCCAAACACTCAATCTAATCCGCAATTTCAAAGAGGCATCTATTTGCCCTAGCCGCAGTGAAAGGTGAAGGTTACAACCATCAAAATAAAGGGTCTTTAGCAGCTGTCATTTGTGCTACAAACCGCTGTCCAAGTAGGGCCAATGATGCCCTAGTCTCAGCCCTCAAGGAGGTCATCTTGGCTGCAATTGGAGAGGACCTTATTAGTAAAGGATGAAGTTTAAGAGGTCCATAACTTTGTAAGGAAGAAACCCTTAGACGCTGTAAGGAAAGTCAGATCTAAGTCACATTGCTGTAGATGACAGCGTGACACATTTGAGATCTGTTATGAGCATGACTATGTAGCAATAAGGCAAATTGGTAGACATTGTTCTTCAAGGATAATAACTGGGTACTATATGACAATCTTGCTTGCTGCTGGGCTAGGCCGTAGGCCATAGCCAACAACATATTGTGTTAAGGGTTGCCCAAGGATAAGGACTGAAGGTTGATGTGACTGCTTGTGTGGTTAGCATGTTAGACAACATGGTATTAAAGGCAACATTGAGATGCAGCATGGTATTGGAGACAGCAGCGAGATGCAGCATTGAGTGCAGATCAGTGATGAGTGCAGCATTGGGTGCAGATCTGTGATGAGAGCAGCTCAGTGATTGGAGCAGCACAAGTGATAGGAGTAGCAACATGAAGTGCATAGCATGGTCACTAGGTCCAACACTGTGATGATGAGTGTAGCATGGTGCAGCACGGTGAGGTGCAACATGATGACGAAATGCGACACAACGATAGGTGAAGGAGTCACCTTGGAGAATCAATTGAAGCTGCATGTCTTCAACTGATCTCATGTATCATCTTTTTAGAGATGATCTATGCTCTTATCTAGATAAGTCAAAGTGTTGACTTCTGTTGTAAACATACTATCTCTCTCTCTCTCTGTTGAACTATTGAAGAACATATAAGAAGAATTGATCAAGGGTTTCCCCACACTGGGGTTTGTCCCTGGCTAGTGCCACATCTTATGTCCTCTTGTCTTGGCTTGTCTTCTGCGATTTATGTTTATGTTCTGCCTGCAGTTTACTTTAATGCTGATGTGATTGCTAATCTGGAAAAGATATTGAGCTAACTGTGAAAATTGAAATAAATTGCTCTAAGCATAGAACATACCTAAATTTAACATGGTATCGGTGCTGAGGTGAAGACAATGCCCAAGCAAGAGTGAAAGAGCAATTGCCGAAGACAATTGGGAAAGGACAAAAGGATCAATGGATTCCTCATCCCTCTTCAAATTCACTGAGGGTGAGGTCGAAGCAGAGAATATTATCAGAATGGTGCAACAGAAGTTTCTGATGGCCTACCTAAAGATCACTTCATTGGGAAGTCCGGATCTAAGGGTGGAAGGAAAGGCAGATGCCTTGGTTGCAATAAGTTCGGCCATTATGCGAAGGAGTGTCCGAATGGCATAGGCACATCTCTTGATGAAGATAACAAATCATTCCACGGACATCTTCAACGATCAAAGGAATGACAGGTAATGCAGGTCATCAAGGAAATGGCTGACCCTTCAAAGAAAGTAAGGAACCCCATGTATGAAGAATCAAATGTTGTTTTTGATAAGATAAAGAAGCGTTATCTTGTATTGGCCCTCTCCTTCAGATTCTTTGGGAATCTGGCTTATTGATTGTAGTGCTTCAAGGCATCTCATCGGATAGAAGGGTGCTCTCTCGAATTTGGTAGAGACGGAAACAACCGTGGGATTATACTTGGAGTCGATGCCACCTATCCCGGAAAGGGTTACCTCGGCTCCTTTCTCCGTTTTATGATAACAGGTAATCAGGAATTTGTAGTGCACAACCAACCAGACACAATCTGCTCCAATATTCAGTCAGTGACCAACATAACCAGCTACTGCAACCAATTACCTAGCCTTCAATTTGCATCCGGACATTAGTTTCACCTATATTTCTCGGGTAATTCTGAATTCAATTTTCTCTTTCCTCTTCTATCATGGCACCTAAAAAATCTAAATCCTCTGATGACAACCCTATGCTGCCCCCTACCATAGACCTAGATCACCAACCATTAGTGGACCAACAATACAAGATTGCTAAAACCAATTGTGATTTTGACTTGTATGAGCTTCACAGTTGGTTGAAGCAAAAGTATCTTGACCTCAGTGATGAATTGGGCCTGTGGGAATCTTCCCTGCCCCAATTCATCTTCCCACAGACCTATCACTTCCCAGAATTCGTGTCCTGGTGCCAATTTCGCTACATCCCCAGCCAAAGGGCAATTGTGGCCCATAATGATGACATCCTTTTCACCATTACTGCAAAATCTATCTCTCAGATGTTACAATTGCCAGATTATGACTCCCTAAAGCCATTTTCAGTAGATTCCTTCATGTAATTCTACAAAAACCCAACCTTCCCATAGAGAGCCAAGATTTTTGAGATGTTTCTCCCAGAGAAGCCCAATTACCTAAGAAAATCCCCCCTACTCCTCCTCTATGTTCCCCGAGATGACCAAACAGATAATTGCAATTATTTCATGCATACTTGGCTATCAATTCGATCAGTGGGTGTAAAAATTTCTGTTTTCCCACCCCGGTTTTCAGTTTCACCTTATTTCTCTCATGTAGTTAAATGCCCATTCCCATAACCATACATTTAACAGACTGAAAAAAATAAATATGGCTGAAAACACAAATTCTGGAAATTTTTCAGAATGCTGGAAATTGCAGAAATAAAAATCAGCAATTAAAAACAGCCATTAAAACACATTAAAACACTGATATTTTTGGTCAACTTGACCCTGGAAAAACCCCCTACAACTCTTGGGGAAAACCAGTTTGAGAGCTCTTCTTTATTTCTGAAAATTGTCTTTTTACAGTGAGAATTATTCAGCAAAAAATCAGCAAGCAAATTTACAACTTATCTCCTTTCCCGTGCCTCACAGCAATCTGGAAATTACAGCAAACAGGACAGCAATAAATGCTGTACGACCTCCGTTTTGTGTGCAGAAAAATCAGCAAACTGCTCCTCGATGTTTGTGCAAAAATCTGCCTTTCACTATGTGCTGAATCAGCTGTACAAATCTGCTCAACTGCTGCCTTGGAATGTGTGCCAAGCTGCTGTCTCCTTCTCCTTCCTGCTCAGAAATCTCTCTTGCTCTCTTGCTCTCCTTCTCCCAATCTGCTCATGAAAGAATAAATGACCTTTTCCTCCTTTAATATAACTCCAAGTGACTTTTGGGTGATCCAAGTGACTTTTGGGTGATCTCTAAATCCAATGGTTGAAATAGATTTAGATCAATGGTTGAGATTAAATGCTCATTTAAATCTCACTTTCTATTTTTTAATTCACCCCACTTTAATAAAGACCCACTTAGTCATTTATTTCCAAAGTCACTTTTCCTTTCTAATTTTTCATTGACTTTATAAAAGTCACTTTAAAATTAGACTTAATAACTTTATCACTTAAAGTCACTTTTAAATTAGATTTAACTTTATAAAATTATAAAGTCACTTTAGGAGAAAAATTAAATTCTTTTGGACACTTTTCCCTAGGCCAAAGATCAAAGCCTAAGGGAACCACCTGTCCTCCGGTACCAAATTTCAACAGTGGGTTGATGAGGCCATTGTTGGTTTCCTATCAGTCTTTACAACTGGTGAGAAACCCCCTATTTTCAATTACAGTGAGTTCATTGCAGAGTCAATTCATGACCAACTCCTCAAGTTCTCTACTGAGGGGACTTTTAAGTATTCTTCAGTGTTGGTGTATTTATTTCTTTACCATCAAGCAGATAGATTTTCATTTCCTTTGCAGAAGTTAGATGATCAGAGTAATCCATAGTATGTAATCCTTTGGACCTCCTCGGTGAGGAAAAATTCCATCAAGTACACCTTCTCTGATTATGTTGATCAATTCCTACATACAGCTGCCAGCTTACTAAACAGTGATGTAGAGCCTAGGATAGGACCAGAAATACAAAGAATTTTGCATCTCAGTGAGCAGACTAAAACAAGGGATTGGTATTTATACCAAAATTATACAGAAATTAGAGTTTATGGGTGTGAGTTGCCATCCTATAGGATTCCTAAGTTTGTTCCCATGAGAATCTTCTCATTGGAATATATCAGGCAGATGGTACATATGGATGATTTACATTTTGCTGCAGCAAAGAAGACCTAGTTCAAGATCAAAGCACAGGTGGGACCTTTTATTTGTAACACCAGTGCAGCAAGCAAAGAGGCAGATTCACTCCTTAAACAAATGAACTTCAAATTGAGCTTTACTTGGTCATATGACCCTTTTGGAATAATCTCCAAGCTGAGAATGGAACAAAAAAACACTCCCTACACTCACACTCCAAGACCAGAGATAGAGAAGTTCATGAATCAAAGTCAATGGGAGGAAAACACAATACAAGAGGCAGAAAACCAGGTCATATCTACAAAAACCTCACACACTCCAGTACCTCAAGAGACAAAAGACAAGAGACAAAAGACAAGAGACAAAGGGAGGAGGTTTCCCCTTTAGTGACAGACATTGGAGTCAAAGAATTTCTGATATACAAAAAGAAGCACAAGTCTAGTTCTCAACCACTGTTTTAGCAGGAGGATGAGGGGCAAGCCACCATAGTCTTGACAGGCCATCATGCTTCTATAAGAGGAGAAGGTATCTTTACAAAATCTCCAGCTTCCTCAACTTCCCAAGATCCCCCAGATACAGTTCAGACATTAGAATTGGTTCAAGACCAGGATGAACCAAATATTTTTGCAAAGTACAGAGAAATTAAGAAGAAGAATGAGCAGCTCAAGGCCTCCACATACACCCAATTCTGGAAGCAAACAACCTCTTCACAACATAGACTTCTTTTAGCCTTTGATACAGAAAAGGGGAAAATGCAAATTGCATTCCTTCAAGCACAAATTCCATTTCCCAAGACTCCAACTGATTACAAGAAATCTGTTTTCTCCTTTGATGTTGAGCAGATTCACCCCATTGACCAAATTGACCTGCATAAACAAACTGGAGAAATGTTGTACTCTACCTTGACCAACACTGCCATGACAACTTCCAAGTTGTAGGCCTCACTCAACAACATATAGTCACAATTAAAACTTGAAAAGATTTCATCTTTGGCTAAGGACACCAGGATTAAATCATTGGAGGACCTAGTAATTAAACTGGGGTATGACCCCAAAGATGTAAAAGCAGCAGAAGAGATTGTAAGGAGGAAAAATGTAGACATATCAGCATTGAGGAAACAACTCAAACTTCCCTCCATTGGAGATCCCCAAGCTAAGGAAGTTGGGGAGCTTGAGAAAGAAAAAGAAGTATCTAGATTAAGGGATTGGAAGTGGAGATGGAAAAACTACTCAAGGAAAATGAGTAGTCATCACAACTAGCTATAGTGCCTCTAATAGCTATTGCTATTGCAGTATCAACAACAACAAGAGCATCTCTACATCGACTGCAACACCAACACAGAGTATAGATTCTCCAAATGAATTAGTTAAAGCCATGGAAGACTTGTCCATTCAAGGGCAAGAAATTGAAAAGTTAAGGGCCTAGCTCAAAACTCTGTAGGATCAGAAACTACAGATAGAGAATTCTTATGTAGCAAAGTTGTAGAAAACTCACAGGCTCACTCTAAAGATTGAACAGTTAGAAAGTGAGTCAGCGATGGCCCAAAATTTGGCACAGGCAAAGGAGACCATCTTGATAGATATTAATGAGGCCATCAATGAAATATGGCCCTCAATTCAAATTATATTTGAACAACAAGAGTTGATAAGGAAATCCAAAGAAGCAGTTGCAGAGATAAAGGCAGATTTGGGACAAAAGTCTCGAGAAGCTACAACACTGATAAGAGTCTTAAATTCAAAAACCAAGGAGGAGTTAGAAGAATTAGAAGTTGACGATAGAACAAAAACAATTTTAGAGGTGAGAAGGGTCATGACTAAGAGGAACCTGATGCTGCAATTATAAAAAATTGTCACAACATGGAGTCTAGTGTCCAGAAATTTCATAGAAAGTTTAATGCACTTAATCTAAAAGCACTGCCATGATTGATAGTAAATGGAGACCAGTTGATCAGTTTAAAGGACTACTACCATAAGCTATACACTATTGCCTGAGATAAATCAAAGTTTGCAGGTATTAAAGGAAGCATCACAGGGAAGGCTTTTCTGGAGGCTATAGAGTTCGACCTGTTCATCAAGCATGAGATCAAGCACTTGTTTCTCATCAAGCCTACTTTTCAAAAGTATACTGAGGTAGATGAGACTTACAAGAAGTTAATAAAGTTTTCTATCCCAAGTGAAGAGCATTGGGATAAATTATGTGAACTGATGGAGTAAAACAATTTCACCTCCAACAATAAGACAACATGACAACACTTCTTCAAGCCCAGTCATCAACAACCATCCTCGAGAATAGTGCCAACAACTTCAGCAGTTTCAGATTTCCTATATTTTTGTAAAAAATCTTTAAGATATTTTTTAATAAATCTTGATATTTTATGTCAAGATATTTAGATAGAATTTGTATAAATACTTCAAAATTCAAAGTATTCATGTTGGGACTTGTACTAAGAAAGATTACCATTAGTTTTAAAGCTGTTCACTAAGTTTAAGTGGTCATTTGCATTAATACAAGAATGTTGTTTACAGGATTCATGTGTCATAACCATATGGTGAAGTGCTTCTTGCTCTAACCTTGTTTTTTCTTCTGTTTTCGCATGTCATTAAGTTCTTTATTGTTTCTAAGAAAAATAAGTTCAGAATTTGTTTCAAGACACTCTGTGTTGGCTTAAAGCAATATCAATGTTTTCAACTGAAATTTAAATATAGAATTCAGGTAACAATGCTCTATATTTAATGTGAATCTTTATCTATTCTTCCTCCTCCATTTCATAAACTACAAAGATCCAGCAACATGCCTATCTTGCCCTATTACACTTAAGCTTGATATTTCTGCAAATTGATCACTCCAAACCCCTTTGACTCCATTGCCCAATGGCTTTCCTTGCTGTTCCAACCAAACCATTTAGCCTAAAATCCTACAAAGCAAACAAAGCTAAATCTGATAGAGAGATCCCTCTCTGAGTTTAGAAGGGCTAGCTTCTAAACTTAAAAGTGGTTTTTTGGTTACCTTTGCAATTTTTTTTACAGGCTTAAGAAATTACGGAGTGTTGGAAATTTGATCTGCCTAGATCTCACCCTCACTCGATGTGTCTATCTCCATCCCCATTGACTTGCTCTTATAATCTCTCGTTGGCAAACCAACGACCATGATTAGATCCCCATCAACGACTACGATCATTTCAAACTCAATTTGTGTGAGTTTCTAAAGCATTCTCATCTTTCTTTAATTAATTGCTATTATTTAACTAGTTTTCCTAAGTTAGACTTAGGAAAAACTTAAATGATGACTAATTAATTTAATTAAGGTGTTTCGCAAGTTTATCCTGCGAAACCTTTACTAGGTTTTGAAGATGTCGTGTTCTTAGCCTCTCTGACATCACACATCCATTGTTGAAGATGCCTTCCACTCAAAATAATAATCTTTCTTGTCTTGGGTTCCATAAGCAAAAAGGAGAGCAAGAGGAGTTTATGCAGGCAAGGGAAGCTGGTTGATCACATGAAGAAATGCAAGCTAAGACATCTCTCTTGTATCACATTGCCAGAAGAAGGAAAGCATGATAATAGGGGGAGCAACATGACAAGAAGAAGCATGATAGGGGGGCATTTGATAAAAAAGGCATTGTCAGGACACCCTGTTTGGCATTAATGTCAAAGGGGGAGAGAATGTTGAAAGGGCGAGAATATTGCCATCAATGAAAAAGGGGGAGATTGTTCGATAAAGTTGTCATTGATGTCAATATGATGGCAACTTGGGTGCATTATTGAAGATAACGAAACCCTAGCCCTCATTGAAGCATGTCTTGGAAAACCCTAACCCTAAATGCAAAATGCAATATGCTTGAAACCTTAAGAGCAAGCCCTAGGTTGAGCATTGATTGAAAACCCTATGCATAATGTCGTAACCCTAGCATTTGCTTGTTGAGAACCCTAAGGTGAAACCCTATACATGATACCCTCACTCTAGTATGAATCCCTTTGGATGGAAACCCTAGAATGGCTGGTTGGCAAGCCTAAACCCTAATGGAAGGTGTTGACCACTACGTGTCAACTACCCATAGCAGCACACCCCCTTTTTCGCAAAAGGGATAGCGCTTGATCGATGTGTCCGTGCCATTCGACTTCCATCATCAGCCTGATCGTGTTGTAAACCCAGTCTGCATGTGTAAATTGTAAATAATCTTCGCAGATCTGAGTCATGTATGTAAATTGCCTAGGTGGACCTAATTTTCTAGTGATAATCTACGTTCCGGAAGGTTTTTTGTCTCACTGATCCATGATCGGCAGAGTTTTCTTTCAGCCTAACCCCAAAGCCGGAATGGATTTTGTCATTAGAATCTTAGGGGAATCCTAGTGTGTTGATCTACTAGATTATATTTGTGTTGCAGAACTGGGTGGTCTATGAGGGTCTATGTCAAATGGGTTTTCCCCCTTGAGATGTAAAATTGTAAAAGTCATGATGTAAAGTGTCTTGAGGGTTAGAAAATTTTTTAATCCCCTCATTAGTCCCAAGTCCTAGGTCCTAGGTGATTTTTCAAAAGGCTAACTTCGAGGATCCAAAAATAAAAATTTAAAAAATTAAAAAATAGATAAAAATAATAATAAAATTAAAAAATTAAAATAAATAAATAAATAAAAATTTAAAAAATAAAATAAAATAATAAATTAACAATAAGTCAAAGTTTTGAGTAAATAAATGCAAAATTTTAATTTTTTAATATATTAAAATGCATTTAAAAATTCAACGGATGAGATTAAAGGGAATCTTGATCCTCATCGATGGTTGAGATTAGTTTGACATGGATCACTTGAACTAGCCGTTGGGAATTTTTCCTTTAAATAGGGTGTTAGGGGTCATTTGAGATCATTCGATCTGTGAGTCTTGTGCTGAAGAAAGCTCTCTTGTAAACTTTTTCTTGTGCAATAAAGAAAGACTTTGGGGTTGAAATCTTGCTGGTGTTACTCTCCTGAAATGTTGTAAGCTGCTTTATTTTCTGCATAAATTTATTTTCAGCCATTAGTAATAGCTTGGTGAAGAGTGATGTTGAACACAGGTATCTTGTTTACTCACTAGGGTTTGAATGGTAATAAACTTTCTGAAAATAATGGCAGGTATCTCCATTAGATTTGGATTTTACTACTGTTTTTTCCCTCTTTATTGATAGTTGAAGTGAGCTGTGCAGGAAAATCTAGATTGTAAGGATCATCGGGCGTTTGGGGAAGTTCTCGGCTGAACCAACCAATTCCTGAAAAGCATTCTCTTGTAGAGCCCAGCCAGTTTCGATTCTGGGTCAATCATTTAAGTTTATTTTTGAATGCATGAGAGATTTCTGAAGTATCTCATAGTAAATCTGATATTTTGAAAATATTTCTGTGGATTATTGACAAATCTGGCTACTTAGAGTCATTATTTTGTGAAAAACTGTAATTATTTAGTTAAATTTTGGGTTTTGTCCTTGCATATTTTGCCTCTGGTTTTTCTGTTTTTGCAAGTTGCAGGAAGAGATTCTTGTTGGAAGCCAGATCTAGGCCCTGGGGGGTAAGATCTGGCCTCACAACCAGTTTTTGCAGGGTCACCGTTTTGCTGTCTGAGGGTTTCAAATTCAGTCACTGTCAAATCTAGAAATTTATTGCAGGGTTTTCATCAGAAGCAAAGGGAGTTAAAATTTTTAAGTTTCCAGAAGGAGTTCAAGGCTGCCCAAGCCATACCACACTTCTGCGTGAACCCATTTTCTCTGTTTACGTTGCCAGCACATCTACAAACCCTGATCACGCTACCACTTTTCCACTGCTCATTGTGCCTTCCACGCAGTCTTCCAGATCCTCACACGCTATTCATTCCAGCTCCACGCTCCATATCCTTGCACGCAAGTCTCTCATCCTCATCGCCCAGCACTCCAGCATTCTTTATCAACTCATCTTCCGCAGCATTACGTCAACCTATCCTGGCTCCCTTCTTCATTTGCGTGCCCCAAAACCAACTCATTTCCACGTAATTACGCAGCTGCTCCTAGCTGCACCCTTGGCCTCCATTCTCCAAGCGTGGAACACACATTTTGCTACCACGCTGTCCATTCCACACTACTTGTACGCAAACCCTTTCTGTTGTCCGGTCTTCAACCCGCAGCCTGCACGCAGTCCACCTTCCTTGACATGCTCTCACTTGCAACAGTAAACAGTGGTAAATTTTCGATTTTTTTCAATGTGTTCAACACCCTGTTTTATTTTTGAATGCTGATACTGGAGATTTCAATTCTTAAGCAACTTGGATCTGATCAGGGATACATATTTCTGTTGGGTTTCTGCAGTTCCCAAACTACACGCAGCTCAATTTCCGCCATACGTTGTCTGCTTTCCTCATTCGCAGCTCCTCACGTGCCTATCACCATCGAACCAGCGTGTTGCTCTCCTGCCGCCGTCCAACGTCCAAACCTGCACAATAAAAACTCAACGCGTTTTGATTTTCTTCATTGTCATATGACTAGGTTTTTAGCTTAGAGTTAGATTCATTTTATTGAGTTTATTATAGTTAGATTTTAGTTTAGAATAATTTTTTTGCGTTAGATTTATTTCATTTTAGTTTGTTTTATTTTAATATGAATTTAGGACTTTATAAAAAATAACAATATATTAAAAAAATAAAAAATTTCAATAAACATTAAAAAAGTTCCTTTTAATTTTTTTTTTTTTAAGAAGAGTAGATTTTAAATTTGTTAGGATTTCAATTTTTGTTTTGTTTTAAACTTTTAAATTTTTATAAAAAAATGCAAGAGGGTCATCTAAAGGTTCTTTTAGGACTTTAGATTAGATTTTAGTTTTATCCTAGTTTCAAATTTAGAATTTTATCGCCATATAACAATAAAAAAATCATAAAAATTATAAAATTATAAAAAACGCAAAGAGTTTCTTTTAATTTACATTTTAATTTTATTTAGTTTTGGATTTATTTAGATTTTAGTTTTATTTCATTATAAGCTAGAAAATCCTTAAAAATATATAAAAATCATATAAAAAGTTGTTGTTGTTGTTGTTTTTTTTTATTTTTTTTTAATCTGAAATATTTTTGTGTCGCATTTAACCTTAGCATATTTGGTCACGTTTCCAAATTTTGGTGTATTTCGCTAAGGCTAATAGATTTTTGATGTGGGATTAATATTTATCATTTTTTATATGGTTAAACATGCTTAAATGTTCATTTGAATATTAGCTATATGAAAGTGATAAATGGTTAGCATTTAAAATCTGCGTGGTTATTTAAAGCATTTATCTTTTGAAATTTTAACTGCTGAATCATTATTAAGGCGTTGTACTTTTGTTGAATATCCGACATTCCGCTTGGGTTATTTAATGATAAATGATTGTTAATGCTGGAATTACAAAGTTCATATTTCTGCAGCGTTTGATAAACAATTATTTAGTCATTAACTCCATAAGGCATTGGTACATTAACTTCTAAAATCAATCAAGTGCTAATTTGCTTTGCTATGTCTCCCAACCCAACTGGCCCACAGTTGGTCATCCTTTACCCCATAGGGTCTACCCCCCTTAGCCACAAAGACAGCTTAAACGGAGAGATCGGGGATCAGGGTGGCAATCCCGGATTTGAGCATTGTCGTGATAATTTGTGCTACAATAGAAGGTACATAATGCAATTAATAGGCATAAT
This sequence comes from Pinus tabuliformis, assembly GCA_031772625.1. Classification (NCBI taxonomy): domain Eukaryota; kingdom Viridiplantae; phylum Streptophyta; class Pinopsida; order Pinales; family Pinaceae; genus Pinus; species Pinus tabuliformis. The sequence continues at coordinate 121,989,349 of CM062810.1, read as the reverse complement.
TGGGGAAGCTTTAATTAAAGATGACAAAGAAAACCTAAATGTAACTCGTATCCCTACATCCTATTTCCACATGATGAAACCCTAACCTAAAAGCCCTAAATAAAAAATCCATGACAAATATGATAAATATATGAAATTGAAACACTAGTCCTAAAACTCTAACCCTAAGTCCTAAATCCTAAAAACCTAACCCTAAATCCTAAAACCCAAAAAAGCTATTCATGAAAAATTACTATTTAAAAAAAAAGAGCTTCAAGACTCTTTTTTAAACTCTCCATTCCTTAACGTTCTCCCATTACAAATTAATGCATTCATAAAACCTTTATAAAGCTACCTCCACGTCATGCATATTTTTGCAAAGATAATATATTAAAAAAGGAACGTTATATAACATTACATTGGACTTATTACAAAAGAAAAAACAAAAGTCGGCTTATATAAATATGTCAACTCTTTTTAATAAGTCATGACTGGTGTTAATAAAAAACATGTGTAAATATAAATACAAAACAATTACCCTTTGAATTTGGTATAGATTTCGGCGTAGCAAGAAAAATAACTCGGATCTAAAAAATTTATTAACTCGGCTATCCTGAAGAAAAAAGAACTCAAAGAATTCTGTTAAAAATCAAGAAAGAAGCTCATGGATTGTGGAGAATGACTTTGAAGTCTAATAGAAGCCATTTGAAGGACCAAAAAAGGTTGAATTATGAAGCGCAATTAAAGGCTGAGTTTATATAGTGCGTATTTGTAATATATACGAAGTCTGCGGAAGTCAAAGTGTTAAGCAAAGGTCGAGTTCATAAGTATCAAAATAGGGTCGAGACTTGGATATTTCTTTGTAGCATATTCCTGAAGATAAGGATCGAGATTCTGTGATATAGTCTACAAAGAATGATCTAAGGTTTTGTGATACAACCTTCAGTGGCACAATATTTTAAATACTTTGTGGCAAGATATTCTAAGGTTGTTAAGACTCCATTGTGATCAAGTTTAAAATTATCTATAGAAGAAAAGTGAGTATCCAGGGTTGAGATTTCTATGATAAAGCACAAGCTTTTTCTGAGCAACTTAATAACAGAGTTTAAGGCATCGTTTTAGGAGTTGACCTCGAAGAATACCTTGAAGACATATTATTGGAGAATCCTTGAAGGCTTATTTAAGTCTTGTGACAACTTTGGAGCCTAAAGCAACATACCATTGAAGACAACCTTTAAAGTGCTCTTAAAGAAGCTTTGTTGAAGCAAACTTGTTGGCTTTGTTGACCTTACCTGTTAAAGGGCAATTTATGGAGCAAATAAGATTGATTGAAGAGCAGTCCTCAACAGCCTCTTAAAGTCCCTGCTGGGACTAACTTGTAGCAATGGATTGAAGCCTACTTTGAAGAACCTTGTGTAGATCTATTGAGGAAGTTCTTTGGACCAAATATTAAAGACAACCTTGGAGCAGTCTCATTGAAAACCTTTGTGTTGAGTTGAGGACTTGGGTAGCAGACTTTGGAGCATCATTGATGTCATCCCATGGAGCAACATTGTTGAAGTCATGATGAAGTAGTTTTTGAGACATGAAGAGGTGTTTATTTGCTAGCTAATGATAAGGGAGACTTGGAGACACTTTCACAGAGCTAGATTAAAATTCTTAAGGAAGACATATTGTAGACATCTTGAAGACACTTTGAAACTGATCTTGCAGACCATTTGAAGACATCTTTGGTGCCTTGTAGGAAAATATCATTTAGGGCTTGTTGTAGAAGACCTTGGAAGCCTTGAAGAACCGTTAAATCCATATTGAAGATCTGAACTAGAGGGTTGGAGCCCTAGAGTATTGGAGTCCTCAAGAAGACCAGGTTGGCGCCTAAAGTTAAACTAGTTGAGAGGGTTGGAGCCCTAGAGGATTGGAGTCCTCAATAAGACCAAGTTGGTGCTTGGAAAAGTACAGGTTGGAGCTTGGTGGATTGAAGATTGGTGTCTTCTTCTAGGGTTCGAGCCCTGTACATTATTGTACTTGATTCATTGTAAAGAGGATTGGAGTCCTTGCTAATCTTATTAATAAAATTATTTATCTTGCTATTGTTCATTTTGTGTTTTATCTAAGTGACATTAACTGGTAAAACAACAATTGTAAAAAGAAATACTCATTCACCCCCCCTCTCAGTATTTCTCACAAGGAAAACAAGTAAAATGACAATGATGCATTGGTTTACAAGCCAACCCACTAGCTTAGACAAAAATCAAATGATTGGCCCACACTTGTGAGCCATAAGGCCTTGAAAGGCTGATGTCATCCATGCATTGAGCTCCATTTGGCATCCGTTGAGGCTCTAAGGTGCTATGAGTGGCGTAGAAGCTTCTAAAAATCATGATGTGAGGGTTGGCCCTCAAATCTTTGTAAAAATCCCTTCATGGACCCCAAAATCCAATTTGGGCACCAAAGGTGGTCTCCTAGGTCTTCAGCTGCTCAAAATGTCCATCTTTGCTCCAACGCTGAGGGCTTTCCAGGTGTTGCTAGCCCTCCGACATCTCAGAAGGTGAGACCATCTTCATTTGGGGATCAGATGCCATGACTCAGAGAATGCTAAGGCCGACCTAGGGGCATGCTGGTCCAAGTACATCATCCTGAAGAATCATCAAATGTAGTGCAAAGTGGCATAACGTTTTGGGTGCCAAAGGTGTCTAGGGGTAAATGTGATGTGCTACTACTGCTCAGAGACCTAAGGCTCTTAGCACTTCACCTATGGGTGCCAATATACTTCTCAAATGGCTTGAATACCTGTGGGTAAGGTGCCCAAAGTCTAGGATGATGAACCACCTAACAATTACAACATAAAGTCTAGTGAAAATAGCTAGTCATTAGGTACAATAAGCATTTTTGCATCTAAGTGAACCAAGCTTGAATGTAAATGGCTATTTAATACTTCAAATGAGACTTCTCTTCCAAAATTAGGGCTTTGAACTTGCAATGGTGTTTCCTCCCTAGTTAGGAGTGGCTAAAGCACAACCTTATTAGGTGTTTCTAGCCCCCAAGGGAAAATAACATTTCCTTAGTCCACCCTTCAACCATTAGGTGTTAGTGAATAATGATGGTACGGAGGGGAGAAGACTTCATGGCAAGTGCCATGGTCAAAGGGATCAACATGATGGGGATCCACATCTTGAGTGTATAGGTGTGAGGAGGGAGCAATCGTGGATGCATGAGTTACCAACTTAGCCTTTGTTTTTCCACCCTTCTTTTGCGCCTTTTACTTTTGCTTGATTTTTCGTTGTATTTTTGCTCGTAGCTGAAAGGGTTAGAGCTTGCTTTGTATGATGTATAGCAATTGTATTGGCCCTTGTTGATTGGGTAGCTCATTTCCCATCAGGGTTGGGACATACAAGGGTTCTTTTTTATGATGTAATGGAGCAACATGTGCTCAGGAACCGGATGATGGCCATAATGAGTGGGGTAGAGCTCATGCTAGACTTTTGTCCATGCGCTAATGTGTATGTCCTGACCATCTTTTGCGTTTTGATGTCCCTTCATTTTATTTTTCTTGTGGGCATTATATGCTCTTTCTTTTTCTTTTAGCTGTATCAACCTCCCAAGGAAAAGTTTTGGGCCGTACCCAGGTATGTGGATGTATGGGTGCCATATCTCAGAGAATGAATGGTTAGTTGAACCCGAAGAATGGAGGTGGAATATGGGCTTGTAATGTCAGATGGAAAGTGGTAAGTATGGAATAGGGATAGATGGGACACACTATCTCAATCAAGGCTTCCCGAATAGTGCCCCTTATATACCCATTGGGCCATTAGGGAGGTCCCAAAGAACCAACGGTCAGTTGAACTCGAAAAATGGAGGTGGAATATGGGCTTGTAATGTAAGATAGAAAGTGGTAAGTATGGATTAGGGATAGATGGGACATGCTATCTCAATCAAGGCTTCCCGAGTAATGCCTCTCCTATACCCATTGTGCCATTAGGGGAGGTCCCACTAGGCTTGGATGGAAGATTAACCCCCCCATTTAAGGTGAGGGAACAAGATCACGGTCAAGGCCCTTCTTTTTTCTATGTCATTCCATATCCATATCAAAAGCCCAAATGCAAACAAGCATAAACACCAGATTACAAAATGAATAAAGTAGCTTTTGATCGGAAGATCAACTTCGTTCATGTGCTCTTGCTGGATGGGTGAGAAAGTATATGATTGATGTAGGTGGCAGAGATAAAATGGCACGTAATCTGCTAGTGGTGGTTGTCAGGGGCTGCATGGCTAGATGTGAAGAATGGGAGAAAATTTTCTCTAATGGGTCCCCACTTTGGTGGGTAACAAAACCGAAGTACTATAAATTCATGTCATGAGATCAATACAAAGTGTTGAGAATGACATTAAGCCTTTTTTGCCTTTTTTCTTCTTGTGCTTGCTTGTGCTCAATTCTTAATGCTCTTGCAAAGTTTGCCTCCAAATATGTAGAAAAGGTCTTGAACAATGTGCCATTATCTAAGAAAATGTGAAATATGCCTCTAAATGTGTGGAAAGTTGCCCATTAGGGTCTCCTCTTGTTTTTGTCATGTTTACAACATCCTTGAAGAGGGTGTTCAACCTTTGATTCTCATTAATGCCTTTGCTTACCCCATGTTATGGAGCCTAGATAAGGTAGGGCATTCATCTCCTTTGGCTGTGTTTGACCTTTATCTCCCCATAAACCATGCAGGACGTCTCCTAAAGTACATCATTCATCCTTTATGCATCCAATGTTGCTCATATCTTCCACTATTGTGGTCTCAAACTAGCCTCCATCAAGCCATTTGTGATCCTCCATAGTTGTCCTCTTGACTTCGATGATGAGAAGTGCTTGGGCAAGCTAGAACAGGGTCTCCCGCAACCTATAACTGCCACTGAACTCCACATGTCTACTATGCTAGTGAGGTAGGAAAGATCCTTGAAAATGTGAAGTGAATTGTGCATTTTCAATGTTGAAATTCTGAAGTTCTATGTTGTAACAATCACTTATTACAAAAATTCTTTATGCTGCAATATTAAATAAGCAATTGTAGATAGAACATAAATCAAATGCACAATATAAGACATCCAAGAACAAAATGGGACACAAAGATATTAGGTCCAATGACCAGGGCAAAATCTACAAGGAGAAAACCCAACCAATTCTTCTTCTATTAGAAATCAATTGTTCAACAGAGATACAAAGTACAATGAGAGATCAAGAGAATGAGTAAGTTCACCCAAATTTGAACAAGCTGTAGCATGAAGATCACTGGTAGCAACAACAGATGCACACACTGAATCAACCTTCCCTTCAACTGAATCAACACTGAAACACTAAAGCATTGAATCAACCTTGGCTTGCCAAGTTCTGCTCTTACTCTCCAAGTCTCTTTCTCACAATCTTCTTCAAGTCTCTCCAACTCTTTCTCAAGTTCGAATTCTTCTTTCACAATGCACAAGTAGTGAGGGGAGAAAGAATGAGGCACATATATATAGGAGGAGCAACGAATCCATGCCATAAAGGAGTAACTCACATGCCAAGAGAAGTGTAACTCATGCCATTAAGGAGGTACACATGCCTTTGTAACTTATGCTTTTAAGAGAGTGTAACATATGCATTAAAGGGTGCGTAAAAAGAATCTTTTATGACATGCTTTAATGAGTGTGACAACCATGATTGAGTGACTTGAATTTATTTTTAATAATAATATAATAGATAATAATAATAATGATATTAATGATAATATTGACGATTAAGTCAAAATTGAACTATTAGGATTGACTGATGATCAAAAGGGATTTTCCATCAACAATACTTGATTACCAATTGATGCAAGGTGATTTACTACTTTTAGAAAGGCATACTTGAGACTTTCTAATTTTAGACTTTCTATTTTTAGAATCTCTATTTTTAGACTTTCTATTTTTAGAAACTTGAACCCTGAGCTACCAAATTTTCAACAGTCCCTCAACTAGGAAGGAAATTCTTTCTGCAATCAAAAGATCTTTGGTTTCTTTGCTCATCTCTGTTCATCTCTGCTCTATATCATCTGGAATAATGATCTGTCACTCTAATGAAGAAGAATCATCATAGGGGAGCTCTGCCTACCACCCTATATTCACTTGGGGGAATTGCCCCTTGCCAACATATGACAAGGATCTCGCACAACCAAGTCTTATCTCTGCTTGGGGGGATAACCCACTTGTCAAGGATCTCACACAACCAAGTCACATCTCTACTTTGGGGGATAAACCACTTAACAAGGATCTCACACAACCAAGTCTTATCTCTGCTTGGGGGGATCCACTTGTTAACACATGACAAGGATCTCGCACAGCCAAGTATCATATGTGCTTGGGGGGGATCCACTTGTCAACACATGATAAGGATCTTGCACATCCAAGGCTCATCTTGGGGGGATCCACTTGTCAACACATGGTAAGGATCTCGCACATCCAAGGCTCATCACTGCTTGGGGGGATCCACTTGTCAACACATGACAAGGATCTCGCACATCCAAGTCTCATCTCTGCTTGGGGGGATCCACTTGTCAACAGTCAACACATGAGAAGGATCTCACACATCTAAGGCACATCACTGCTTGGGGGGATCCACTTGTCAACATAGGACAAGGATCTTGCACATCCAAGGCTCATCATACATGACCACTCTCTCTAGGAGGGGTCACATCCGTCAGTCCAAGCTACTCTCTAAAAACCAAGAACTTTCGTTTCAGCAAAGGCTTGGTAAGAATGTCGACGATTTGGTCATCAATCGCTATATGATAGTCTTACTACTCCTTTCTGCACCATATCCCGAATATAGTGATATTTGATCACAATATACTTGGACTTGCCATGGAACACGAGATTTTCTGCAAGTCGAATCCCACTCTTATTATTGCAGTAAATTACTGTTGTGTCTAGAACATGCTCAAACAACTCTCCAAAGAGCTTCCTCAGCCATACTGCTTCACAGCTAGCCATGATAACAACAATGTACTCAACTTCAGTCGTGCTGAGGGATATAAATTTTTTCCTTCTGCTCATCCAAGATATCATGGCAAATCCTAAGCTGAAGCAACACCCATATGTGCTTTTTCTATCAGTAGAGTTACGAGCCCAATCAACATTTGAGTATCCATGTACTCTTATATCACCTGCAATATATTTCAATCCAAGTTTGGTGGTCCCATGTAGGTATCTCAGCACATGTTTTGCAACAATCTAGTTTACATGAGATGGTTTAATCATATATTGGCTTAGAGTATTGACCGCAAAACATATGTTCGATCTAGTGTTGACTAAGAACATTAGTGCTTCAATCAATTGACGATACTCGGAAGGATTTGCCAAATCAGGACCTGCAGCTTCACCACACAACTTCTTGAAGTTCATCTTCATTGGAGTATTCATGCATTTACATTCTGTCATACCAAATCTTTCTAGTAGCTTGACAACATATTTTCCTTGAGAAAGGAAAATCTACCAGGTTTTCGCCATACTTTAAGACTTAGAAAGTAGTGCATTAAATGAAGATCTTTCATTTCAAATTCGGAAGCTAATTCCCTCTTACACTGGAGGGTAAGGGGTTCTCCATCTGTCAAGAATAAGTCATCAATATATAATACCAAAATCAAAGGCATACCTTGTGTTGAAGAATCCAGGGCAAATATAAATTAGGGTGATTCTTCTTAACATGATAACAATTTGTGAAGTATTTATACAATTAATCTTAACTTGATCTTCCATTCATTATTAGTGTGTGTATGTTAGCTTCATCAAACTGCTATCAAAAACAAAAGAGACAAGAACACAAAGTATTTGGCTTTCTGCCAGGGCCAAAACCTCTCCCTCTTGGAGAGGAAAACCCACGCAAAATTCTTCTTATAGAGATTCCATTGACGAATACCAAGACCATGACCCTTGACACATTCTGCCTCTCCAAGACCAAGACATCAATCCCTTACTCTGCCACTGCTGAGATCATCATCTTCACTGCACCACTGCATCACTGAGATCTTCATTATTGCTTCTTCATTAACATCTGCACCAAGACTGCTCCTTGAGATTGCTACCGAGGTGATCTCTACACATCTTTTGAGATCATGATGTTTAAGAACAAGATCAAGCCTTGTAGCTGCACCTTACAGTTGTGTAACATCATGATCTGAGACTATTCATCCTTATCATGATGATCACTGCTTCTTTCATTACTTACTTATTGTGACTGCATCATATTGAGATCACTAGGATGCAGATTTGAATATTGAGACTGTATGTCTCCTTTCACAGATATGCCGAGACTCATTTCATCATGACATTATGTTGAGATAGTAGATCCGAGTCACTATTGTTCATTGTGTCTAGTCTGCTACAAGGATACCACCGAGATCTATATGCCAAGACTGCTCCTTGTCATGCGAGATCAATCTATCTGAGATGTATTTCACTGTCATGCCGAGACTGTCATTATAAGGGTTAGGTCTATGCTGAGAATGTATCTAGCCCAGACCTTATGCCAATACTGTATCCTCATTCGAGATCTTCTCGGCTTCATCCATCCGAGATTTGTGCCTTCAATTCATAGGTATGCCGAGATTAGATCTCTGCTCTAGAACTTAGATCAATGCTGCATCCTCATTCATGCATCCGAGATTTGGTCATGACTGCACCTAATACCCAACCGAGGTGTAGTCAAACCCTAATGCGGATCTACTCCTTCATGCGAGGTTTTAGAGAGAGGAATGCGAGATCTCCTTGATTACGGATACCTTATGCGAGATCTGTCCCTCCTTGACAGCGTATACCTGGACCCAATACTCACACGAAATTTCGGAGAGAAATGCGAAGTTGTGATGTGCTTTTTGGTGGATACCTTGACGAGGTATTTATAATGGTTGATGCTCCTATTTGAGCCGACTTGTAACATGAACCGATGTGTCTATTCCCTTGAGCCAACATGACTTCCATTTATCCATTTAATTCTATTTTTGAGCTGACTTGGTGATCTCTATGTTGTTTTGCTTGCAAATTTCGGTGTTCTTGCTCTTGGAGGATTTTTCTTGGCCTTGGAGGGTTGTTGCACACCATTGAAGACTTGTATACATTTACATGAACTCATGAAGAGTTTCCTTTCATATGACATGACTCTTTGACATATAAATAAAATACTAAAGACATCAAGAAGAAGTCTTTTACCTACTGACACTTCTTGCTCATGAAACCCATGTAGCAAGGCATATAAAAATAATTTATTACGTCATTTACAAAGATCATGTCATTATGAAGACCGAACCTAGTTACACCGTCTTCACACCTTGGACCATTTTGAAGTAGAGATTTGGATCAACATTGCTTTCGATAAAACCAAGCTTCATCAAAAAGCTATCAATGCGGACATACCGAGCTCTTGGAGCTTGCTTCAAACCATAGAGGGCTTTCTTCAGTCTACACACATGAGTTTTTCGGTCATGTACTTCAAAGCCTTGTGATTGCTCCACAAATATTTGTTCCTTGAGGAAGCCATTCAGAAAAGCAATATTCACGTCCATTTGGTGAAGGGACCATCCTTGGCTAGCAGTGAGAGCCATAATAGATTAGATGGTTGTATAACGAGCAACCGGTGCAAAGATTTCATCATAGTCTATTCCCTCTTTCTGAGAGAACCCTCTGGCCACAAATCTAGCTTTATATTTTTCAATACTGCCATCAACACCATGTTTAATTTTATACAACCATTTAGAAGACACAACATATTTACCTTGGGGTCTTGGAACCACTTCCCATACATCATTATGAATGATGGACTCATATTCTTCAGCTATTGCATCTTTCCACACTTGAGCCTTCACAGCTTCTTCAAAAGTGCATGGTTCAACTTGAATAATGTTGCTCATGGCTACAACATATCCTTGGAATTGACATGGTTTCTTGCTTTCTCTAAAGGTTCCTCTGGGAGCAACATGTTTATCAACATCCTGAAGGGTGTCACGAAGCCATAAAGGTCTCCTTTTAGTAGGAGGATCACATGGAGGAGGATCCAAAGAATCCATGGGCTCCATGGGTTCATCAACATAATCAATTTCAGGCTCAATATTTTCTTGTATCTCAAATTCATCATCTTCACTATTAACATTAGCAAGAGAAAGATGAGTGTCTCTTGGCTCTCCAAGAGCTACATCTTCATCAAATGTTACATGTTTGCTAAACTCTATATTTCTTTGTCCTGGTACATATATTCTGTAAGCTTTAGAATTCTCACAATAACCAACAAATGTACCTTTCTTACCTGAAGCTTCCAGCTTGTTCCTCTTTTCTTTTGGCACGTGGAAGTAGACAGGGCAGCCAAAGACCCTCAAATGCCCAACCTCGGCTTTTTCACCAGAGAAGACTTCCTCCAACGTCTTGTTGTTTATTGCACGGTGAGGAGATCTATTTTGAACATAAACAACTCTGTTAACAACTTCTCCCCATAGAAACTTTGGTAGTTTCTAATCATGCAACATAACTTTGATTGCGTCCATGATAGTTCTATTCTTTCTTTTAGCCACACCATTTTGTTTTGGGCTATATGGTACTATGTTCTCTTTTCTGATTCCAACTTCTTTGCTTCTTGAGCTCTTGTCCACTTCATGTCCACTCAAGTCATGGGATGGCTCGACATCTTCCTGAAACTTCATACAACGGATTTGGTTCTCACATTCATCAAATGTACATGTTGATCCCAGAACAAGAGCAAGAGCAATAGTAGCAAAGTAAATAAACATAATGAAAGTATACCTGGTGATGAGACAAATCTTTTTTTCTTTTCTAGATGTGAGAGTGGCTCCTTCATTATCCTTGCACCAACTTCCTCTTGGAGTTTACTCTTCCTGCACTATTCTGCACCTTGATGATCTTCAGGATCTGCTTTTCTTGATCGCATCCTCATCAAGAAGTTAGTGAAAGAATCATTCAAATACTCATGCAGGAAGAATAACCAATGATCTATAAAGATAAATCTAAACAAGAGCAGTGACACAAAGAAACAACATAAGACTTGAATATATATATATATATATATATATATATATATAAATGGGGATTGAAGGAAGCTGTTAGCTCCATCTTGATCTGGCCTCTATAAGTTATCACTGTCCATTACTCGTATGTCATTAGCAGAAGAAACACATCTTCTTGAACACCACTTGACAAACTCCATCACGATCCACTCCAATCTCAGGCATTTTGGAAACCATTTTTGTCACATGAGGTAATGATTTAGTGAAGATGAGTGAACTTTCAGTGCCATAGTTTATATTGAAGATTACTTATGATGAATCAATGCATGGATAGGTCTTCCATTGATTTTATAAAGATCTTCAAATCTTAATCCTCGAGTGAAAACATGTAATAATAATTATATATATTGAATTCATTGCCTGCAATGATATTAATTATAATCCTTCTTTGATCGTTGCAAAAGAGGTTAGTTTAGAAAACTATTATTCAATCTTTTGCAAAAGTCATGATTCTTACCTACAACCATTATTGTTAGTAAACTCTAATATCAAAATTACCAAAACACATAAGATTATGACCTTTCTCATATGATGTGAGAGAGTCAAAATCCCCCTATCTTCAAAATTCAATTTCTATCAGTGATTCTTTCATAACCTTCTATGCATTATACTTCTTTTCAAGACAACACTTTCTTGCACATGCATAAACATGGGTAAAACTAAGCTTTACTTTTGCATGCATCAACAAGTACCAAAACCACAACTATTAAATACATGCAACACCTTATTAAATTACTATCTGCAAAATTACTATCATATCTTGGGTTCCTTAAAACCTTGGAAGAACGGTAGCAATAAAATTCAACAGTGAAATTCAACAATAAAATTCAGTAGTAAAATTTCAGCACTAAGATTTCAACTGTAAAATTTCAGTAGAAAAACTTCAGAAGTGAAATTCAGCAGTAAGATTTCAATAGTAAATGAGCAACAAATAAGATTTCAGCAGCAGGGAATGAGTGAAAACTCTTATCTTGGCATTTTCTTTACCAAAGCTTTGATACCATGTTGAAATTCTGAAGTTCTATGTTGTAACACTCGCTTATTACAAAAATTCTTTATGCTGCAATATTAGATAAACAATTGTAGATAGAACATAAATCAAATGCACAATAGAAGACAACCAAGAACGAAATGAGACACAGAGAATTTAGGTCCAATGACCAGGGCAAAACCCACAAGGGGAAAACCCGACCCGATTCTTCTTCTATTAGAAATCAATTGTTCAGTAAAGATACAAAGTATAGTGAGAGATTAAGAAATGAGTAAGTTCATCCAAATTTGAACAAGTTGTAGCATGAAGATCATTAGTAGCAACAACAGATACACACTGAATCAACCTTCCCTTCAACTGAATCAACACTAAAAAACTGAAGCACTGAATCAAACTTGGCTCGCCAAGTTCTGCTCTTACTGTTGAAGTCTGTGTCTCATAATATTCTTCAACTCTCTCCAACTCTTTCTCAAGTTCGAATTCTTCTTTCATAATGCACATGTAGTGAGGGGAGAAAGAATTGGGCACATATATATAGGAGTGTTGAAAAATGTGTAATTAGGTTCGGTCTTCATAAATATGAAATGTACTTTTGATTCTTGTAAATTGTAAAATGAAAGAAAAATTATTATTATTGATTTTAGAGCATGGGTTTCATGCTCAAGGTCTTTTATTTTATAGGTCAAACATCCGTTGAGTTTCCTCCTATTATTATTGATTTTGGAGCATGGGTTTCATGCTCAAGGTCTTTTATTTTATAGGTCAAACACCCCTTGAAGAGCCTATATATAGGAGGAAACTCGACCTGCTTAAGAGACATTCATCCATAACTCATTCTAGTGGAGGAGGAGGAAGAAGGCGACAGAGAAAGAAGAGGACGAAGGAGACTTTTGTTTGGGCTATTTCTCTCTCACACGTGCTAAGGAAGACTAGGGTTTTTGTAGTAGATCTAGGGTTTCTATCTACAATTTCGATCTTGTAGAAAAGAAGGCAAGTAGGTCAAGCGAAGGTCACCAAGGGTCATCCTCAAGCTCCCGAAGTGAGGGTAAGGCAAGCAAGGGTCAAAAGAAGGCTCAAAAGGTAGATCGAAGCTCACACGTGTGGCAACAACAATTGCTGGGGGGGCCGAAATTTCAGATTTGTAGTGGAGGCTGAAATTCTGCAGCTGGAGGTCAAAGAAGTGCTACTGGAAGAGATTTGACTGGGTTTGATTGGATCAAGGTTAGCACATCATCCGGAGAGGTTGGTCTTGGTCTTGGAGGGTATTGGGGTCAATCTTAAGGTCTTGGAATTCGTCAATTGAAGAATCTATAAGGAATAGAAGGGATTTGCGGGTTTTCCTCTCAAGTGGAGAGGCTTTGGCCGTGGCTAGCAACCTATATTCTCTGTTATTGTTCTTCTTGTCTTTGGTAGTTGTTTGATGATACACACAAATAATAATAAATAACAAAGCTAATAAGTAAAAAGACATCACAAATAGTTATCAAGTAAAGATAAATCATTGTAATCATTTGCCTATAGATTTCTCAACATGGTATCAGACCTAAGGTTGGCTAAGGGTATTATGAAGATCTCCACTTCATTGAAGAAGTTCCTCAAGAAGTGTTCAAAGGTAGCAAGTCATTTCAAGAAAGGCATTAAGGAAGCATGGACTCTTCTATTTACCACAAAGAAGGAAGTAATCACGACAATGGATGAAGGTCTCTTCTCAACACTCACTGACTCATTCCAAGACGAGAGCATTTGGGTAATCGATAGTGGTGCATCTAGACACATGATTGGTCATCACAAACAACTGAACACATTATCAAAGGGAAAATCTTCTACTAAGTGGAACTTGGAGATAATAAGAGCTATCCTGTAAGAAGAATTGGATCAACCTCTATAGAGCTGGAAAATGGAAGCAACATTCATTTCAACAACATGAGTGCTAAGTGGACTATTCAAAAATCATGAGAAATTAGTCAGTTACGACTACCTCTCATGGAAATGGTCATATATGAATGACTTAACGCAGTTGAATCCCAAAATGATATTTAACATCCTATTTGTTCCAGGTTTGCATAAGAACTTACTTTCTATTTCAAGTTTAGAAGATAAGGGTGATAGAGTAGCTTTCATTGATGGAAGAGTTGTAGTATGGAGTAAGAACTCAAGCATAGAGAATGTCAGAGTAATTGGTATTCGTGAAGGAAGACTTTACAGGTTGATATCTCCTTTTGCACAAGCTTTGGTTCACATTGAAATCAGCCCATGTGAACTCTGGCATAGAAGATTTGGCTGTCTTCATTTCAAAATCCTTCCAACTTTAAGTTCTATAGTAGAAGGTGGTGTTGAGAAATCTAGGGCATCAAGTATTAGGTGATTTCTCTTCTTAGATAATTTCTTGTGAATGATTTTTACTTCTTAGATTAGGATCTTCTTTTACTTAAGTTATTATAGTGTTCTTCTTCATCAAACAACTACCAATGCATAAACATAAAGAGACAAGAGACACAGAATGTAGGCTATTAGCCAGGGCCAAAACCTCTCCCACTTGAGAGGAAAACCCGCACAAATTCTTCTTCTTATAGAGACTTCAATTGACGAATACCAAGACCAAGACCCTTGACCTATTTTCCACTCCAAGACCAAGACACAAGATCCTTAGTCAACGATAGTCAACCTTCTGCTCCTTCCTCCTTCTTGGCTTCTTCTTCAACCTTGGTTTCCTTTTGCTTTAGACCTTCGACCTTCTTGAATTAGGTCTGCAATCTTTGTCCTTAATTCAAAACCTTCTTGACTAGTCCTTCTTCCACTTCGACTCCTTAGGAGGACTTCACTTCTCCTTGGCTTCCACTACTACAGTAGACTTCTCCTCATCCTTCACTACTGCAACAGACTTCTCTTCGGCCTTCATTGCTGCAACAAACTTCTCCTTGTCCTTCATGTTGAAGAAAGTGTAACTAGGTTAGGTCTTCATAACAACTTGTAATTATGATTTTATGAAAAGAAGAAACAAATGTATTTATTGTATTCCTTGCATCATGGGTTTCATGAGCAAGAAGTGTTTTTCATAGGTCAAAGACTTCTTCTTGATATCTTTAGGGATTTGTCGTCTTGTCATAAATGTATAATTCAAAATCTATGCAGTGTTGTTACACTTGTAAGAGTCCTCCAGAATAGACAAGCACAATCATCGTAATGACATCAATATATATATGCTTAAACTTCATGTTGACTTCAATAAATGGAGGCACAACCTTTAGTGAATGTCATAAATATATATTTATGTAAATGACATGTCGGCTCAGCATAAAAGGACACGTCGGTTCATAAAGACAGGTCGACTTAAATGTATGACCCAATAACTATAAATAGGAGCTCGTACCCTCGCATTTCCACAGAAGACAAACTCGACATATCTTTAAAACTTCGGATGGGTACAGGAGAGAAAAATGCGGATTATCCACAGAAACCTTCTCGGCATATTCTCTGAGATTCTCCGTGATCAAGACAACAAGAAGTTCGGTTATTATAGTGATCACAGTGCAGACTAGTTTGGGGTGAGATTACTGTGATATCGTCCTCACTGTCTCAGGCATATACTCACTAAAATGCGGATGGACAGTGGTGCAGTTTGGATAAGGTCTTGGTAAGATAATGCTTAGTGATACTCAATGCTAGATCTCGACAATAGCAGGTGTTGTAGTGATATGATGCTACATGATGCTGCTAGATGTTTTAAGATGAGGCCAAAGTTCAGGAATATATCACAACGTTTGAATGTTGCAGTGATCATGTTTTGGTGTCATGAAGAAATTGAAGAATTAAGGAAGAAGGATGACTATGTCTTGGTCTAGGAATGGCAATATAGGTCAAGGGTCTTGGTTCCGGTCTTCGTTAATTGGAACCTCTATAAGAAGAATTTGTGTGGGTTTTCCTCTCAAAAAGTGAGAGGCTTTGGCCCTGGAAGAAAGCCAACATCTTGTATTCTTGTCTCTTTTGTTTTGGTAACTATTTGATGAACTAAGAAGGCACACTCTAATAATGACAAGAGAAGATTATGCTAATAAGAAAAGTTAAAAATACCTCACAAATAGTTATCATGGCGAGAAGAATTTCATTAACTTGATTTTCCCTAGATTCTTCAACACTTCACTGTTGCAACAAACTTCTAGCACGTATAGAGGTTATTCTGCCCTTAAAACAGTCCCAAAAATACCCTAAGAACCTCGTTCTTCTTCCTTCCTTACTTTGGAGGTTGGGAGGCTTCTCCTTTTACCCTTTTCGCACTTCTATTTCAGATCACCGTTCCACCGAAATTCTATTTCAAAAGTGATGCCGAGCAACCCTATTTCTAGTTGTTTCCTCCTTAAATAAGCTGACATGGCTGCACGCTGGGCCGACGTGTCATTTGATGGAGATATAATTATCCTTCTTGAAGCCGACTTGAGGAGGAGACTTTGCTTGGCCTTGGAGGGCCTTTTATACCTATTATATGACCCATATACAATGTGACATGCCCAAGAAGAGTCCTTCTTACATGAAATAGACTCAAAT
This sequence comes from Pinus tabuliformis, assembly GCA_031772625.1. NCBI lineage: Eukaryota > Viridiplantae > Streptophyta > Pinopsida > Pinales > Pinaceae > Pinus > Pinus tabuliformis. The sequence continues at coordinate 121,972,771 of CM062810.1, read as the reverse complement.
TGACTTTTATGACTAGATGACAAATCCTAAAGACTCACAATGGGAGCCATCACTAAAATAAAATTCCTTGCTCATGAAACCCATGAGACAAGCATTACAATAATAATTTTATTTTTCTTTTTTTCATCAATTACATAAACTCACAATTACACCTAGTTACACTTTTCAATAGAAGGAATCCCCGAATTGAAGAAAGATCACGAAGGAGTATGCAAAAGATGTGCACTGGGTAAGAATACCAAGAGGCCATTTGCAAGCAGTGCTTCATGGTCAAAATAAATCTTGGATCTTATTCATTCCAATGTTTGTGGTCGTATGACTCCAAAATCATTTGAAGGTCATCTATATTATGTCACATTTATAGATGGTCATTCAAGAAAAACTTGGGTTTACTTAAATGAAATCCAAGGATGAAGTATTTACCAAATTTCAAGAATTCAAAGTTGAAGCAAAGAAACTTACAGAAAGGAGAATCAAGATACTGAGGTCTAATAATGGAGGAGAGTATACATCCAAGGAAATCATAGTCTCCTGTAAGGAGTTTGGGATTAAGAGGGAGCTGATAGTCTTGTTGTCACACAAAGTGTCTAGGCACCGCGACAACGCTTAGAGTAAAGGCTATCACTCTAATCCTTACTCACTCCATTTAGACTCTCTCCTAGACAAGTCAAGGGGGGTAGCCCCTAAGGTAAATAGATGAGGGTTCCACGGGCTCTAGGAGATTTTAAGGATGAACAAATTGCTGAATTTAAAGCGAGTCTCGGTCAATTGAGATAGACAGATTAAACACAAGACACGACCACATGATAGGAATGATTATAGACCAGTGCCTTTAATTTGAATTAACCATAGATTAAGTAAGAAAACAAGTTATGCAGAACAATTTTCCAGTATGTGACGAATACTGACAATCATGAATGATCAATATAAACGCCCAAAACTATATTATGCAAGAGATTCCATAAAAATGATTTTTGTTAGGAATTTAGATCTAGAACAATTAACTTTCTCCAATATGATTTAAAACATTTATCGCACCTTGACCATAGAAAAATCATGAAAATTGCATTTAATCACCAAATAACACCAAGGAACTTTAAATTAGAATTTTAATTATTCCTTAGGCAATTAGTTGAATGAAGAAATCAAAATCTTTTAATGTGATGGAATTAAAATGAATAAATGTTAAATTTTAGGTATGTTCTATGCTTAGAGCAATTTATTTCAATTTTCACAGTTAGCTCAATATCTTTTCCAGATTAGCAATCACATCAAAATTAAAGTAGATTGCAGATAGAACATAAACATAAATCGCAGAAGACAAGCCAAGACAAGAGGACACAAGATGCGGTGCTAGCCAGGGACAAACCCCAATTTGGGGAAACCCTTGATCAATTCTTCTTATATGTTCTTCAATAGTTCAACAGAGAGAGAGAGATAGTATGTTTACAATAGAAGTCAACACTTTGACTTATCTAGATAAGAGCATAGATCATCTCTAAGAAGATGATACATGAGATCAGTTGAAGACATGCTGCTTCAACTGATTCTCCAAGGTGTCTCCTTCGCCTATCGTTGTGCTGCATTTCGTCATCACACTGCACCTCACCGTGCTGCACCATGCTGCACCCATCATCACTATGCTGCATCTCATCATGCTTCATTAATCATGACTGTACCCATCACTGCACTGCATTATGTGCCATTGCTGCACCATGTTGCCATACTGACCTATGTGCTGGCTGCATCTTGCTTGCTTGTTGTCACTAGCTTGCTTGTTGTCCCTAGCATGCTTATTGTCCTTTGCTGTTGCATGCTAGCTGTAACATTGCATGCTTGGTGTATTTGCTGTTAAGTACCATACAACTGTCCCAATGTTAGTTAGTTATCCCTTGCATGCTGCTCTCCTTCGGAGACAGATGCTTTCGCTGTTCTGGCAGTTCCTGGTAGTTCCGGCTGTTCCCGGTAGTTCCGACTGTTCCCGGTAGTTCCGATAGTTTCGGCAATTCCGGCTGTTCCCGGTAGTTCCGACAATTCCAGCTGTTTTCGACAGTTCCGGCTTCTACCCTCTGCGTCAGCTTTCCCGCTTGTTCCCGCAGTTTCGACAATTTCAACTGTTCCTGGTAGTTTCGACAGTTTCGGCAACTCCAGCTATTCTCGGCAGTTTCGGCTTTTCCCGGCAGTTCGGGCTATTCCCAGCAATTTCCGGCAGTTCCGGCAGTTCTGGCTTTTCCGGCTTTTCCCAGCGGTTCCGGCTTCTGCCCTCTGGATTAGAGCAACGTTATCCCTTAGGATCTCTCCTCCTACTAAAACCCAAAGACAAGTAGAGAGGAAGAGATCCCAAGTGTGTTGAAATGACTTGAAGGCCACCTTTATTTATACGAAAACGTTGAGCACAAGTGGGGTTTATTTGGTTGCTGGCCGACCTTGACGAATTGTCCCATAACACAAATAAATTCATATCTCCATGAATATTTATTGGAATCGGATGATCTTTAGATCAATCCTACACCTCTCGATGAGAGGGATCCAAGAAAAATATCAACTTCCATTAATAAGATGACCCACATGGAGTTTGGCCCTAGTTGCCAATTTTAACACTCCCTCTCAAGTTTCAACTAGGGAGAACTCCACCCGCTGATCCATATGTCTGACTGTACTATCTTTGCCATCAATGCCCTGCACTGCTCTACTGAACCATGAACAAGAAGAATTGATTGAGAATGTCTCATACCATTCTCTACTGACCCGAAGTCAGTTTCATCTGAAGAGAGTGTGTCACATCACTCTTACTGGCTCGAAGTCAGTTTTATTGATCCCAGATCAATATCACAAGAGAGTGTCTCAAACCACTCATATTGATCCCAGATCAGTTTCATTGATCCTAGATCAATGGAGGTCATCCTAGCATAGGGAGTACGGTAGATACATTGATGCGTCCATTGATAGTACTACTATGGTCCCTAACTCCATTTCCCTGCTCATTGATCAAATGAGAGGTACTTCCCATGAGTCCTAGACTGCATGGGTAGGATGCCTTGACAAGAGAACTAATCATCCTCTCCACAGGAGAACGAATCATCGTGCCCCACAGTTGCCACGGGAGAACTAATCATCCTGGCCCACAGGAGAACTAATCATCCTGTTTCACAGTTGCCATGAAAAACTAATCATCCCGGCCCACAGGAGAACTAATCACCTTGTTCCACAGTTGCCACGGGAGAACTAATCATCCCGACCCACAGGAGAACTAATCATCCTGTTCCACAGTTGCCACGGGAGAACTAATCATCCCGGCCTACAGGAGAACTAATCATCTTATTCCGCAGTTGCCACAGGAGAACTAATCATCTCGGCCCACAGGAGAACTAATCATCCTGTTCGACAATCGCCACAGGGTATCACAGGGGAAGGTTGAACATGTCATCCTATACATAGCGCACCACCAAGGGAGGGTGAGTCATCCTGTGGTCGTATGTTGCTCCAGTAAGTACCCCAAGCCCCCTAGAGCTCGTAGAGCTCAATGCATGCAACATGCAGGACCCTTATAAGAAGGTCTCTCAATGACTCCAAGTCGTTCGGGAAAGTCACAGATTTGACCTTTCCCTGGGGCTTTGACAAAATGCCAGCGACCTGTACATCAGTCTCAATGCGATGGAGCCTCCTCGCTCATTGACTTACCATATCTCAGATAATGCAGTATCTGATGTCTATCTGCTCGAGCAATCATCAAATACAAGATTCCTCAATAATCGAATACCCCTCTGGTTGTCACAGAGAATCACAGTGGTATTCATCATGTGTACAAACAACTCACTTAAGAGCTTTTGCAACCATGCAGCTTCACACAAGATCATACTGTAGCTATGTATTCGGTCTCGGCGGCGCTTATAGCAACCGACTTTTGCTTCCTGCTCATCCATGATATTGAAGCAAAATCCAAAGAGAACCAGCACTGAGAAGTGCTCTAGTGATCCTCTACACTGCCTGCCCAGTCAACATTCAAATAATCATGCAGTTTCATATTTCCGGCAGTGTATCTCAACCATGAGAGATTGTGCCCCGAAGATATCACAGAAGATTCTTGGCACCAATCCAGTGAGGCTCAACCAAAATGAGCTCACCATGCTAATTGCAAAACATATGTCCGGACGGAAGTTCACCAAGAAAATCAACGCGAATGAGTCTATGAAACTCAGAGGCATTTCCCAAATCTGGTTCGACATCACAGACTTGCAGTTTATCATTCCACATCTGGAATCCAACTCCCTCTTACTTCTGCAAGTGAGAGGGTCTTCACCTATTTGAAATAGGTCGTCCTCAGAAGGTGCTGGTATGAGAGGTCTATCATCCACAACCTTAAAACAATGGTTTGGATCGGCTTGACTCTTAGTGAATCTCAGCTTCATCTGACAGCTATCAATCCTCTCATACTATGCCCAGGGAGTTTTGCTTCAAGCCATAGAGGGATTTCTTCCACCTGCATACGTGAGATTCCTAATCATGAATCTCAAACCCCTCGGGTTGTTCCAAACCTGTGGACCTGCTACATGAGGGGAATAGTCCCCTTATAAGATTTTCCTTCGGTAATGTTGTCGCACAGATTGTCTAGGCAGTGCGACAACGCTCAGACCGCACGCTATCACCCTGATCCCCGATCTCTCCGTTTAAGCCATCTCCCTAGGCTAAGGGGGGTAGACCCTATGGGATAAAAGAACACCAACTGGAAGCAGCTGGCTAGGGAGACAGAGCAAGGCAGATTAGCACCTGACTGATTTTAGAGATTAATGCACCAGTGCCTTATGGAGTTAATGATTGAATAATTGTTTATCAAATGCTGCAGAAATATGAACTTTATAATTCCATGATTAACAATCATTTATTATCAAATAACCCAATCAAATGCAAGATATTCAATAAACGCACAACGCTTTTTTTTTTATGCTCCAGCAATTAAATTTCTAGAGATCAAATACTTTAAGCAACTATGAAATTTAAATGCTAACTAGATACAAATAGTTAATCTCCAGATATGAACATTTAAGCACATTTATCTCTACCACAACAGAAAAAGACTTTAAAAGGAATTTTCAAATTTTTTTAATTTTTTAATATATTTTTTATCTTTTTTTTTTGTAAAATTCTAAGATTAAACTAAAACCTAAATAAGATTAAAATCTAGTGTAATCTAAAACCTAAAAGAACCTTTTTTTATGCCTTTTTTATATTTTTTGATATTATTTTAAAATAAAACCAAAACTAAACTAAATGCTAAAAGGATATCAAAATGAAGACTAATACCTAATCTCTATATAACAAAATTATAATGGTTAAATAAAATCTAACTCTAAATGACAAAAATCAAAACTAAAGTAAACGAAAGATTAAATCCTATTTAGATGAAAATGAAACCTAAAATAAACAAAGCTAATTAAATTCTAGAATCCAGACAAATAAAATCTAAATCTAACGTTAATTTAAACTAAGAAAATAAAATATTTAACTGAAATGTAAATACGTAAGGCCTACAAAAGATTAAAAAAAATCGTGATGTTTTTTGTTAAGTATGTTAACGCAGGTGTGAGGAGGAGGAGCTTGATGCAGGTTGGAGAGCAAGACGACGACAGAGGATTGAACTTGCAGGTCAACGTGAGGGTTTCAAAAATGCCGCAGAGGAGAGTCGACGGGGTTAGCAGCGGGTGAGTGTTCACTGTAGCGGAGATCAGGCTTATGGACTGCGAAGATGGCTCACGATGGGCAGCAGAAGGATGCAAGGGAGAAACGCGTGAAGGGTAGCAAAACATGCGGATGGAGGGCAGCGAGAGAAGCTGGAAGAGGCAGCGCGCAGGAACAAGGGGCTGACAAGGAGATGACAACAGACGAAGATGCGGGTTTGACGAGAGATGAGGGGAAACAGAGGAGTCATGAGGAGCCACGAAGGTGCGTTGGAGCAGGGGATGAACACTTAAATGAAAAGGGAGCTGCTGATTTATGAGAAAGAGATATGGACGCGCGCAGTAAGGAGGCACAAGAGGGCGGACACAGGCAGAGAAGGCTGCGTGTGAACTGTGGCTTGGTGAAGGAAAGGCCAGCGTAGAAGGGTATGGATTTTTGTAGGTTGAAGACAGCAAGGAAAGGAGAGCAATGAGTGATGGTTGCTGATAGGGATGGTTGAGCAGACAGCGAGAGGATCACAGCTGTGTATACGGCTGCGTGAGATTTGGCAGCAATCCAAGAGCTGTGATAAAAAAAAAATTCGAAACTTTTTCAGTAAAATGAAACCTTGAGCAACAGATAGCTCTGATAAACCCTCAAATTCCCTCAAAACTTTTGAAAATCCGTTGAAGATTATCCCTACAAAAATGATGCTGAGGCCAGATCTTACCCTCCGGGGCCTAGATCTGGCTTCAGAACAAGATTATATCCTTGGATCCAAAACCTGCAACAATAAAAAAACAAACACACAGAAACAGAATGTGTAGGGATGAAACTAGAAAAAACCAAAGCACTAACTAAGTAATTACAATATTCACAGATTAAGAGGCTCTAGATAGCCAGATTTGTCACTAACCCACAGAAATATTTTCAGAATTTTAAATTTACTATGAAATGCTTCAGAAAACCCCTCATGCGTTCAGAAGAAAGAACTTTAAATGATAAACCCGGGATCAAGACTGGCTGGGCTCTTTGAAAAGGTACTTCTTGGGAGTTGGCTGGTTCAGTTGAGAACTTCCCCAAACACCCGTTGATCTTCGAAATCTAGATTTTCCTACACAACTTACTTCAACCATCAACAAAGAGGGAGAAAACAATACTAAAATCCAAATTTAATGGAGATACCTGCCATCACATTTAGAAATTCTACTACCATTCAAACCCTAGTGACTAAACAAGATACCTGTGTTTAAAATCACTCTTCATCAAGCTATTATCAATGGCTGAAATTAAATTTATGCAGAAAAATGACACATCTTACAGCATTTCCAGAAGATTAACACCAGCAAGATTTCAACCCCAAAGTTTTTCTTTATTGCACAAGAAAAAGATTACAAGAGAGCTTTTTTCAGCACAAGACTCACAGATCGAATGATCTCAAATGATCCCTGACACCCTATTTAAAAGAAAAATTCCCAACGACTAGTTTGAGTGATCCATGTCAAAATGATCTCGACCGTCGATGAGGATCAAAATCCCTTTCAATCTCATCCGTCAAGATTTTAAATGCATTTTAATATATTAAAAATTAAAATCTTGCTTTTATTTCCTCAAAACTTTGACTTTTTATTATTTTATTTTATTTTTCAAATTTTTAGTTATTTTTAAATTTTATTATATTTAATTTTTTTTTAGTTATTTTTTAATTTTCTTTTAATTTTTTTATTATTTGTATCTTTTATTATTTTTATTGGACCCTTGAACTTAGCTTTTGGAAAAATCACCTAGGACCTAGGACTTATGAGGGGATAAAACATTTTCTAACCCTCAAGACACTTTACATCATGACTTTTACAATTTTACATCTCAAGGGGGAAAACCCATTTGACATAGACCCTCATAGACCACCCAGTTCTGCGACACAAACATAATCTAGCAGATCAAGCAATTTGTAATAACCTAACCAAATAGTTAGAATTATTTCCAAATTACTTTTACATAGACGCGACCTAGCACACTAGGACTCCCCTAAGATTCTAGTGACAAAATCCATTCCGGCTTTGGGGTTAGGCTGAAGGAAAACTCTGCTGACCATGGGTCGGTGAGACAAAAAACCTTCCGGAACGTAGATCATCACTAGAAGATTAGGTTTACCTAGGCAAATACATACATGACATAGATCTGCTAAGATTATTTACAATTTATACATATGCAGACTGGGTTTATAACATAACATGATGGGGCTGATGATGTCAGTCGAATGGCACAGACACGTCAATCAAGCGCTATCCCTTTTGCGAAAAAAGGGGGTGTATTGCTACGGGTAGTTGACACATAGTGGTCAACATTTGGCTCTACTTGGGGACACGTTGCTGCATTGGAGGAATGTGAGAATCCAGAATCTGCATCCACGCAACATAACAAACCATAAGTAGTGTCCATCCAAAAATCATCATATGACATTAAGCAGAGGAAAGATATAAGCTCTTCATTTATTAACTATTTAGTAACATGAAAAGTAAATCTAATCCTAAAACAGAAATGAAAATGCTGAAAAAACAAGGAGTAGGTTTATAAATACAGAGGATACCCCATGGCATCAGATATCATCTTTGAAGAATAGCTTGAGCATTTGGCCATTTGCAGGTAAATCAAGTGGTTCACCATCCAATCTGCTCGAGTGGAATGAGTTTGGTCTAGCAATGTCTCGGATGATGTATGGTCCCAGCCACAAACTGTTGAACTTCTTATGCTTTCCTGGTTTTTCATTCTTGCGATCCCAAAGAAGTACCATATCTCCAACCTACAAAGATCTAGATCGAGAGGATTTATCAAAGCTTTTCTTAATGTTAGATTGATTTTTACATATATTATCAAAAGCTATCCTACGAGCTTCATCTAACTCCACAATCTGATCTATTCTATTTTGAACGACAACTTTATTAGTAGAAAAACGCTGAAGGAGATGATAAGCTGGCAATTTCAGGTGCATAGGTAAGGTTACACCCAAGCCATAAACCAATTCAAAAGGAATTTTACCAGTAGCTTTCTCTTTAGTGATCCTATCTGCCCATAAAGCATACTTGATTTTGCTATCCCATGATCTCTTATTATCTCCTACCATCTTCTTGATAATGGTTATGAGATTCTTGTTACTTGATTCAGCCAGACCATTACCCTGAGGATAGTAATTTGATGAATGAGATAAGATAATGCCATACTTGAAACAAAAAGACGAAAACTCTGAGGAACTAAAAGCCTTGGCATTATCAGTAGTGATCGTAGCAGGGACACCAAATCTAGTAATGATATTATTTTCAATGAAATCCATAATAACCTTTTCAGTGGCATTCTTAGCAGGAATGGCTTCAACCCATTTAGTGAAATAATCAGTAGTAGTCAAAATCCATGAGTAGCCATTGCTAGAATTTTCATGGAACTTCCCGATGAAGTCCATACCCCAATGCTGAAAAGGTGCCTCCACAATGACAGGTTGTAGGGGCAGGGCAACAAGCTTCTGTTTCCTAGTGAATAGTTGACAAGCTTGACAAGTTCTAACAAACTTATGCACATCAGAAAAAATTGAAGGCCAATAATAACCAACTCTCAAAATTTTGTGGGCGGTAGTTCTAGCAGCACAATGACCACCACAAAATCCTGAATGCAACTCATAAATTAATTTCTTGGACTCAATTTCATCAACACACCTAAGTACTATGCCCTTAGGATTTCTCCATCCAAGGCCATCCTTCATGAGGCAATACTTAGTGGCTTTTAATCTAAGAGCCCTTCTCTTATGAGCGACTAAATGGTTAGGACATGTAAGATTTAACAAGTAATAAATAATGTCCTTGTAACACTCATGCTCTCCTAGTCTCTGCAACTAAGGCGAAGATAGATCATTAGGACAAACCAAACCAAGAGCCTTTTCATTATCCTCGGTCAACATTTGAGCCAAGCCTTGGCCTTTGACTAGCTTGGTGGGTCTGATCTCTAAATCATATTCTTGTATTTTAGTAACCCACCTAGTGCGAGTCACTAAGCAATCAGTTTGAGTTAATATATCTTTAACAACAGAATGTGGGACAAAAACAATGATTTTAGAATAACCCACATAAGTCTTAAAATGCTTAAGGGACTTGACTAAGGCATAGGCTTGCTTTTCCATGGTATTGTACTTTAATTGAGAATTTTGAAGCGCTCTACTCATGAAAGCAATAGGCTGCTCATGACCATCTTTATTTTTCTGTAGCAGGACACCAGCAATGGTATCTTCAGAAGCGAAAGAGAAAATCATGAAATCCTTAGAGTAGTTGGGACTAACTAAGACAGGGGCTCTTGCAATAGCGCCTCTGATTTCTTGGAAAGCCTTTTTGCCATCTTCTTGCCAAACGAATCTTGCATCCTTCTTCAGAAGACTCTGAATAGGCTTAGCTATTTCTGCGTAATTTTGAATAAATCTTCTAATAAAGTTTGTTTTCCCAAGAAAAGATTGAAGGGACTTAAGATTATGGGGAAGAGGAATCTTTTGGATTGCCTCATCTCTTTCAGGATCAATCTTGATGCCATCTTTAGAAATGATATGGACAAGTAATTTTCCCTCCGTTACTCCAAAAACAGACTTGGATTCAAAGAAATCCCGTATTCTCTACATCTATCGAAAACCTGCCTAAGATGATTTATATGACTGATACCATCTTTAGAAAATACAGTAAGATTATCTTGGTAAATTTCAATAAATTTCTCGATTAACCCCTTGAAGGCATAATCCATAGCCCTTTGAAATGTAGCCCCAGCGTTGGTTAGTCCAAACGACATTCTAATGTATTCAAAAGTACCCCATGGTGTGGTGAATGTGGTTTTGTAACGATCTTCTTTTTTAACCCGTACCTGATTATACCCAGAAAAACCATCTAGTAATGACATCATTTCAGAACCGATTACTCTTTGCAACAAAGTCTCCATCTTTGGCAAAGGGTAATTATCTTTCTTACACGCTAGATTAAGATTTCGAAAATCGACACAAAGCCTTATCGTACTGTTCTTTTTCCTAACAATCACTAGGTTGGAACACCATGTTGAATGCCTCGTTTGAGTGATAATTCTTGCTGCAAGCATCTTTGAAAGCTCTTTTTGAACCAAAGGGGCTAACTTAGGATTAATCTGCCTAAGTTTCTGGCGAAAGGGTTTAGCATTTTCATCTTTTAAGGAGATAGTATGTTCCGTGACATCTTCCTTATAGCCTTTTAATTCATCATAAGAAAATGCTAAAACATCTCGATATTCGTGAAGTAAATTGATTAACTTTTTTCTTTCTTCAACACTAGTACCTTTACCAATTTTAACAATCTTTGGGTTCGCAGGAGTACCAATGTTTATCTCAGGATATTCCCCTGGGTTCATTTTATTTTCCTCTCTCAACTTTGTGGCATCATGACGATCAAAATGTTGCTCTAAGGCAACCACATTCCTAGGAGTAGGATTTATGATATGCTCATGATTACCAGGTCCATCCTCCTCAGAATCTATTCGAAAATCTTCAAACTCATCCAGACTATCAAGAAAACGAATCACTTGCTTTTCATCATTAAAGACTTGCCAATGCTCTGAGTTATCTGGAACAGACGGTCTAAATATAACTTCCATTTTGATCTTATCCTTAATTAGCTCATCAGATAACTGGAAGGTAGTAGCAACTACGGCAAGTTCATCCGCCAAACTATTATGCTCTCTTGGGATGGCTTCAAGATCAAGGGCATCAAAGTGTTCCATAGTATCCCACACAGCATTTTGATAATTCCTTAATCTTTGATTTTTACATGTAAATTTATTTTTAAGCTGCATGATAATTAAATCAGAATCCCCCTTAATGCTAAGCAACTTAATTCTCAAAGATTTTGCCACTTCAAGACCCAACAGTAAAGCCTCATATTCAGCGACATTGTTGGTTGCTTCAAACTCCAATCAATAGGCAAAATTGAAAATGTGACCAAGGGGAGATTTAAGCACTATTCCTGCACCTTTACCATGCCTAGACAATGCACCATCAAAATAAATGTACCAAACTTTATCATTGAGATCCTTAATCTTATCATTAGGAGGAATTATGAAATTAGACATGATAGCATAATTCCCAATGTCGGATTGTTCTTTAATTATCTCGTTATGAGGTCTCTTAGGATCTTCAACATGGAATTTTCTTTCAGGCTCTCTATTAAGTCTCACAAAACCATCACCTCTAGGGGAAGTAATCATAGCATATGACCAATTCATCTTAATACTTCCTCCTAGATCAGAGGCCCACTTTCTGGATAAAAGCATACCCCAGGCATCAGGCACATCGACAACAACAATGTCCATAACAATCATGATGTCCGGGTAAACTGATAAATGAACTTGTAAATCTTTGATCAAACCATGAACTTCAATCTTCTTAGAATCCATGGCACATATATTGTAATAGGGTCTAGAAACTCTTAAATTAAGCTGTTGCATGACCCTTTTAGTCATGACACAAGCTGATGCACCAGAATCCAACATGCAATTATTCAATTTATATCCATTAACCAACAAGGTGATAAAGAAAGGCTGGTGATCTTTATTATTTGAATCTAAACTTTGCAAATATATGGGGGCATCGTGATAATCAACTTCCAGGGTCTTCTGTTGAGAAATATTTACTTGAGGACCTTGAATAGCTTTTAGTAACTTATCTCTTTCGGAAGGGAATTTTGCAATCTCGGAGACAGGAACCCAGATTTTCGCATTGTTAAACCAACTTCCCAAATCGACATCTAATCTCGAGTTTAAACCAGGGTTAAAAGTTCGAGGGGGAATTTGATTCCCGCTCTGGTCTTTATCTCTTCTCTGATAGGTTAAATCTTTATCTCTAGCAATTTCCATGATTTTCTCTGGAGAGGGTTTTTCGCCATATAACTTAGCTAAAATGTCAAGGCTATTTATACTAAAAGCTAACGAGGGATTCATAACGTCCCGACTATTTTCCTTAACCTCCATCCAATCGTCCATAGACAAAGGAAACTCGTTACCCACTACATTTATTTGATCACTTGCCCCAAACGTTCCATTATCTAAAATTCTTCTAACGATGGGACAAGTGGCCTCTTCATGAAGAGCATCACAAACCCGACAGTAAGGCGAAGCATTATTGACCAAATTACTAAGCGGATTAGGAGGCCTCTGGTCACTAGATTGACCCTTCTTTTGCCAATTGTTATTTCTGTTACTATTATTTCTAGGTTGGAAATTTTGCGTTTGCGCTCTTTCCATTTGGACCAACCTATTCTGCAAAGTAGATATCTCCTTAGTATGATTAATTTCCATGCTTTCGATCTTCTGGAGCAATTTCTCAACCAGCTCGCTATTAGGTTCTTGAACCGCTTTTCCTTTAGGTTCTTTTAGTTTCATAGCAGCTCTATTGAAACCTGGGATCTCAGACTTCCCAGATGCCGCCTTGTCCTTTTCAAGTTCTACTGCTAAGGCTTGGCAATCCCTATAATCATTAAGTTTAGCGTGTCTCAACTCATAGGAAGGCTCAGGGCTAAAGGCGTCAATATAAAAATCTCGAAGAGATTTGTCGGTAGGTTTATAATATTGAGGTAACTCTTTAATAATATCATTAAACCTCTTGTTAAATTCTTCAACGGTTTCATTCTATCTCTTTTTTATTATGCTAATAGCTTTCACGAGGTGTCTTCCTTCTCTCTTATCTCCATACTTTTCCTTAAAGGCATTAATGATCGATTGTAAGGAATTAAATGAATTCCGAGGCTTTTCTGAAAACCAGTCATGAGCATCGCCCTCCAAGGTTAGAATAAAAAGAGTCATTCTAACATCTTCATGATTAAAATCATCAAACCTTGCGTACTTAGCCATCCATAAACTAAAAGCTTTCAGATGTGAATTAGCGCTAATTGCGTTATTTCCCTGAAAGCTAGGCAATTTATCTATCCCAAGTGTTGGAAGATCATTGGGATAACCTTGAATGTTGGAAAAATCGCAAGGGGCATATATATCCATGATGTCGTGCTCAACTGGGCTAGTAAAAAGGAAATGGATATCAGATAGGGCTTCTTGTTTGAGGTTAACAAGAAGTGTACGAGAAGAGAGTTTGTGTAATCGTAGCCTGAGAGCCCTTTCAAGATCAGGAGCAGGATTGCACAAACTGCTTGGATGTCTTCTAGTATACACTCTTGCAGATGATATATGAAGTGGAGTTGCCACCCGGATAGAAAGTGAAACACGGAAAAGCTCGAAAGGAAGGAGCTAAGGACAGGAAAGGACGAGAGGAAAGAAACGAGACGAACGTCAAAGGAACCAAGGATAGAAAAAACTCTATCCCCGGCAACGACGCCAAAAAATGTTGTCGCACAGATTGTCTAGGCAGCACGACAACGCTAAGACCAGGGGCTGTCACCCTGATTCCCGATCTCTCCGTTTAAGCCGTCTCCCTAGGCTAAGGGGGGTAGACCCTATGGAATAAAAGAACACCAATTGGAAGCAGCTGGCTTGGGAGACAGAGCAAGGCAGATTAGCACCTGATTGATTTTAGAGATTAATGTACCAGTGCCTTATGGAGTTAATGATTGAATAATTGTTTATCAAATGCTGCAGAAATATGAACTTTATAATTCCACGATTAACAATCATTTATTATCAAATAACCCAAGCAAATGCAAGATATTCAATAAACGCACAACGCTTTTTTTTTTATACTCCAACAATTAAATTTCTAGAGATCAAATACTTTAAGCAACAATGAAATTTAAATGCTAACCAGATTCAAATAGTTAATCTCCAGATATGAACATTTAAGCACATTTATCTCTACCACAACAGAAAAAGACTTTAAAAGGAATTTTCAATTTTTTTAAAAATTTTAATATATTTTTTATGATTTTTTTTGTTTGTAAAATTCTAAGATTAAACTAAAATCTAAATAAGATTAAAATCTAGTCTAATCTAAAACCTAAAAGAACCTTTTTTTATGCCTTTTTTATATTTTTATATTTTTTGATATTATTTTAAAATAAAACCAAAACTAAACTAAATGCTAAAAGGATATCAAAATGAAGACTAATACCTAATCTCTATATAACAAAATTATAACGTTTAAATAAAATCTAACTCTAAATCACAAGAATCAAAACTAAAGTAAACAAAAGATTAAATCCTATTTAGATGAAAATGAAACCTAAAATAAACAAAGCTAATTAAATTCTAGAATCTAGACAAATAAAATCTAAATCTAGCGTTAATCTAAACTAAGAAAATAAAATATTTAACTGAAATGTAAATACGTAAGGCCTACAAAAGATTAAAAAAAATCATGATGTTTTTTGTTAAGTATGTTAACGCAGGTGTGAGGAGTAGGAGCTTGACGCAGGTTGGAGAGCGAGACGGTGGCAGAGGATTGAACTTGCAGGTCAGCGTGAGGGTTTCAGAAATGCCGCAGAGGAGAGTCGATGGGGTTAGCAGCGGGTGAGTGTTCACTGTAGCGGAGCACAGGCTTATGGATAACGAAGATGGCTCACGATGGGCAGCAGAATGATGCAAGGGAGAAATGCTTGAAGGGTAGAAAAACACGCGGATGGAGGGCAACGAAAGAAGCTGGAAGAGGCAGCGCGCAGGAACAAGGGGCTGACAAGGAGATGATAGCAGACGAAGATGCGGGTTTGATGAGAGATGAGGGGAAACAGAGGAGTGATGAGGAGCCACAAAGGTGAGCTAGAGCAGGGGATGAACACTTAAATGAAAAGGGAGCTGCGGATTTATGAGAAAGGGATATGGACGCTCGCAGTAAGGAGGCACAAGAGGGCGGACACAGGCAGAGAAGGCTGCGTGTGAACTGTGGCTTGGTGAAGGAAAGGCCAGCGTAGAAGGGTATGGATTTTTGCTGGTTGAAGACAACAAGGAAAGAAGAGCGATGAGTGATGGCTGCTGATAGGGATGGCTAAGTGGACAACGAGAGGATCACAGCTGTGTATACGGCTGCATGAGATTTGGCAACGATCCAGGCGTTGTGATAAAAAAAAAAAAAATTCGATTTTTTTTCAGTAAAATGTTTCCCTGAGCAACAGACAGCTCTGATAAACCCTCAAATTCCCTCAAAAATTTTGAAAATCCGTTGAAAATTATCCCTGCAAAAATGATGCTGAGGCCAGATCTTACCCTCCAGGGCCTAGATCTGGCTTGAGAACAAGATTATATCCTTAGATCCAAAACCTGCAACAATAGAAAAACAAACACCCAGAAACAGAATGTGTAGGGATGAAACTAAAAAGAACCAAAGCACTAACTAAGTAATTACAATATTCACAGATTAAGAGGCTCTAGATTGCCAGATTTGTCACTAACCCACAGAAATATTTTCAGAATTTTAAATTTACTTTAAGATGCTTCAAAAAAACCCCTCATGCATTCAAAAGAAAGAACTTTAAATGATAAACCTGGGATCAAGACTGGCTGGGCTCTTCGAAAAGGTGCTTCTTGGGAGTTGGCTAGTTCCGAGAATTTCTCCAAATGCTCGTTGATCTTCGAAATCTAGATTTTCCTGCACAGCGTACTTCAACCATCAACAAAGAGGGAGAAAACAATACTAAAATCCAAATTTAATGGAGATACCTGCAATCACATTCAAAAATTCTACTACCATTCAAACCCTAGTGACTAAACAAGATCCCTGTGTTTAAAATCACTCTTCATCAAGCTATTATCAATGGCTAAAATTAAATTTATGCAGAAAAATGACACATCTTACAACATTTCCAGAAAAGTAACACCAGCAAGATTTCAACTCCAAAGTCTTTCTTTATTGCACAAGAAAAAGATTACAAGAATTCTTTCTTTAGCACAAGACTCACAGATCAAATGATCTCAAATGACCCCTGACACCCTATTTAAAGGAAAAATTCTCAACGACTAGTTCGAGTGATCTATGTCAAAATGATCTCGACCATCGATGAGGATCAAAATCCCTTTCAATCTCATCTGTAGAGATTTTAAATGCATTTTAATATATTAAAAATTAAAATCTTGCATTTATTTCCTCAAAACTTTGACTTATTATTATTTTCTTATTTTATTTTATTTTTCAAATATTTATTTATTTTTTAATTTATTTTTAAATTTTATTTTATTTTATTTTTTAGCTATTTTTAAATTTTTTATTATTTATATCTTTTTATTATTTTTATTGGACCCTTGACTTAGCCTTTGGAAAAATCACCTAGGACGTAGGCTTATGAGGGGATAAAACATTTTCTAACCTTCAAGACGCTTTACATCATGACTTTTACAATTTTACATCTCAAGAGGGAAAACCCATTTGACATAGACCCTCATAGACCACCCAGTTCTGCGACACAAACATAATCTAGCGGATCAAGCAATTTGTAATAACCTAACCAAATCGTTAGAATTATTTCCAAATTTCTTTTACATAGACGCGACCTAGCACACTAGGACTCCCCTAAGATTCTAGTGACAAAATCCATTCCGGCTTTGGGGTTAGGCTGAAAGAAAACTCTGCCGACCATGGGTCGGTGAGACAAAAAACCTTCCGGAACGTAGCTCATCACTAGAAGATTAGGTTTATCTAGGCAAATACATACACGACATAGATCTGCTAAGATTATTTGCAATTTATACATATGCAGACTGGGTTTATAACGTAACATGATGGGGTTGATGATGACAGTGGAATGGCACGGACACGTTAATCAAGCACTGTCCCTTTTGCGAAAAAAGGGGGTGTACTGTTACGGGTAGTTGACACATAGTGGTCAATAGGTACATCTCAGACATGTACTTTCATGCTCTTTTTGAATTTAAACATCCCTATCACCATCGGATTCACAGACCTTTGGTGCTATGTGTCAATGGACATGGTCCCCAATGGACTTCTTGCAACTTGATACAACCATGACGTCAAAAACATCTTTGAAAATTTTATTTTCAAACACGTACCTTTCTGTCAATGAATGCCACCATGTAATCTTTGACTTCCATTGCCGAAATGGACACCAGGTTCTTCTTGCGATCAAGGTACATAAAAGAGATTCTGTAAATGAATCGAGTTACCTTCATTCAATTAAGGGGTAACATTCCCTACCCCTTTCTGGGATAGGTGGCATCGACTCCAAGTATAATCCCACGATTATTTCCATCTCTACCAAATTAGAGAGTGCACCCTTCTATCCAATGAAGTGCCTTGAAGCACTACAATCAATAAGCCAGATTACCAAAGAATCTGAACGAGAGGGCCAATACAAGATAACGCTTATTTATCTTATCAAAAACAACATTTGATTCTTCTTTCCTGGGGTTCCTTGCTTTCTTTGAAGAGTCAGCCATTTCCTTGATGACTTGCATTACCTGTCATTCCTTTGATCATTGAAGATGTCCTTGGAATGATTGTTATCTTCATCAAGAGATGTGTCTTTGCCATTCGGACACTCCTTTGCATAATGGCCAAACTTATTGCAACCAAGGCATCTGCGTTTCCTTCCACCCTTAGATCCAGACTTCCCAATGAAGTGATCTTTAGGTAGGCCATCAAAAACTTCTGCTGCGCTATTTTGATAATATTCTCTGCTTCGACTTCACCCTTGGTGAACTTGAAGAGGGATGAGGAATCCACTGATAATTTTGTCCTTTCCCAACTGTTTTCGGTGATTGCTCTTTCACTCTTGCTTGGGCATTGTCTTCACTTCAACTCTAATACCATGTTAAATTTTAGGTATGTTCTATGCTTAGAGCAATTTATTTCAATTTTCACAGTTAGCTCAATATCTTTTCCAGATTAGCAATCACATCAACATTAAAGTAAACTGTAGATAGAACATAAAAATAAATCGCAGAAGACAAGCCAAGACAAGAGGACACAAGATGTGGCGCTAGCCAGGGACAAACCCCAATGTGGGGAAACTCTTGATCAATTCTTCTTATATGTTCTTCAATAGTTCAACAGAGAGAGATAGATAGTACGTTTACAATAGAAGTCAACACTTTGACTTATCTAGATAAGAGCATAGATCATCTCTAAGAAGATGATACATGAGATCAATTGAAGACACGCTGCTTCAACTGATTCTCCAAGGTGTCTCCTTCACCTATCGTTGTGCTGCATTTCGTCATCATGCTGCACCTCACCGTGCTGCACCATGCTACACCCATCATCACTACGCTGCATCTCATCATGCTTCATTAATCATGACTGTACCCATCACTGTACTGCATTATGTGCCATTGTTGCACCATGTTTCCATATTGACGTATGTGCTGGCTGTATCTTGCTTGCTTGTTGTCCCTAGCATGCTTGTTGTCCTTTGCATGCTAGCTGTTGCATGCTAGCTGTAACATTGCATGCTTGGTGCATTTGCTGCTAAGTACCATACAACTATCCCAATGTTAGTTAGTTGTCCCTTGCATGCTGCTCTCCTTCGGAGACAGATGCTCTGGCTATTCCAGTAGTTCTCGACAGTTCCGGTAGCTCCGGCTGTTCCCGGTAGTTTCGATAGTTTCGACAGTTTCGGCAATTCCCGCTGTTCCCGGCAGTTTCGGCAATTCCCGCTGTTCCCGGCAGTTCTGGCTTCTGCCCTCTGCGTCAGCGTTCCTGCTTGTTTCGGGAGTTCCGGTAGTTTCTATAATTTCGGCTTTTCTTGGTAGTTTCGACAGTTTCGGCAATTCCGGCTATTCCCGACAGTTCCCGGCAGTTCCGACTTTTCCCGGCAGTTCTGGCTTCTGCCCTCTGGATTAGGGCAGCGTTATCTCGTAGGATCTCTCCTCCTACTAAAACCCAAAGACAAGTAGAGAGGAAGAGATCCCAAATGTGTTGAAATGACTTTAAGGCCACTTTTATTTATACTAAGACGTTGAGCACAAGTGGGGTTTCTTTGGTTGCTGGCCGACCTTGACGAATTGTCACATAACACAAATAAATTCATATGTCCATGAATACTTATCGGAATCGGATGATTTTTAGATCAATCCTACACCTCTTGATGAGAGGGATCCAAGAAAAATATCAGCTTCAATTAATAAGACAACCCACATGGAGTTTTGCCCTAGTTGCCAATTTTGACAATAAGAAAGGTTAAAAATGAAAATTTTAATGGGCCACAGGCCACATTAAAATTTTAAATGTGAAAGCGCAAATCCCTTTTTGGTTTAATTCCTTTACCATTCCAAAGTCACCAATTTTTTTTTTGTAGATTTTTTAAATGTTTTAGAATTTTTTTTAGATTTTTCTTAAGGTTTTTAGATTTTTAATTTTTAGGACTTTTCTTAGATTTTAGAAATTTCTAAATTTTTAGGTTTTTAAATTTTTATGATTTTTTTAATGAATTTAAAAAAAACAATTCAAATCGAAAATAAAAAAAATCATAAATAAGAAACAAAACTAAATGAAATAAAAAGCAAATCAAACTTAATACAATATCGAATTCTAAAAATGAATCTAATCAAAGCAAAAATAAAAATCAAAACTAAATCTAGACTAATTCCTAAGAATAAAAATAAAAGGGAAAATCAAAAGTGCTCACCCTAACCAACCCTAACCAACTAAAACATAAGACATAAATAAAAAGAAACAAATTGAAAATTCAAATGAATAAGTTTTGCTGTGCGTATGCAAGTCGACGGAGGCTTGGATGACGGATGAGGAGACGTGCGGAGGGAAGATGTATAGAGAGGGACGCGAGGAGTATGAGCGATGGGCAACGCGAATTTGCTGAGATGGGCTGGTGATAGCGTTTGAGGGAGACTACGCGCAGGCTGACTGAGCGATGTGGGCAACGTAGGAATGGACTGTGGATCTGTTGAAATGGGCTGGCAAAAATGGTCGCGGGAGGAAGGGTTTGCTTGTGTTCTGAGGACGGAGAAGGAAACGCTCGCTGTGAGGTGTACGCAGGTGGTAGAGATAGGTAGCGACAGAAAGGTGCGATGGATTGGGAATGGACGCGGGCTAGGAGGTTTTGGCCGACGGAAATGGAGGATGCGAGGAGCAGAGATGAAGGGCTGTGGCAAGGGGTGTGAGGAACGCCGATTGAGCAAGGAATGGAGCAGCCGAAGAAGGCAATGGGCTGCGAGTTGGAGGAATCCACAGGTATTGAAAGGCAACCTTAGAGCCCTAAAAAAATGCAGATGGCTGTCGATTTGAGAGATATGACGACGGATTTCGAAGGTAGCAACAAGAAGGAATGCAGGCAGAAAAAGGGAAATGCAGGGAAGAGAAGAAGATGCAACAAAAAGTGGAAAACCCTAGCCAGCGAAAATACTTCCAAAATTTTCTGTTGGAAAACCTTCAAAATGTAGACAGAGAGAAACCTAGCAGAAAACGGTAGCCGAAGAACCCAAAAAATTTCTAGAAAACCTTGATTAAAATGTTACATTTCTGCTTCAGATTTGTCAGTGAAACCCTTAAAATTTTTTCTGGATATTTTTTTTTTGTAAATTTAAATCCCTGGAGTGCAAAAGGCTGAATAATAATCCTGCAAAATGACGTTGATGAACCCCAGAGATCTAGATCTTACCCTCTAGGGCCTAGATCTGGACTCTATACAGATTTCTCCTTCAGATCTGTCGCTGCAAGACAACAAAAACACCCAAACGATATATACGATGATAAAAACTAAAACCCAGAAAAACCCAACTCAGAAAACCAAAAAATAATTATAGATCTATGCACAAGAATGACAGATTATCATATCTGGGGAGTGTGAGTCCAATTCCGCTCTCAGATCTGAAATCTAAGGCTCTCACCAGCCAGATTCATCAATTTCGCATGTAAAAAATTTAAATTTTTAAAGTTTAAAGGAGGTGCTGAGCTCAAAACCCTTCATGCATTACTAGTAAAAATCTTATGATAAGCCTGGGATGAAATTACGCTGGGTTCTTCAGAAAACACGTATCAAGAGTTGGTTGGTCCAACTAAAAACTTCTCCGAACGCCCGATGATCTAAAAATCAAGATTTTCCTGCAAAACTCAATCCAACCATCAAAATAGAGCGAGAAAATGATAATAAAATTCAGATAAATAAAGATGCCTGCTATTACATTCAAAATTTAAATTATCACTTAAACCCCAACGACTGAGTAAGATATCTGTACTCAAATTACTCTTCAGAAGCTATTATTAATGGCTAAAAAAAATTACACATGAAAACGATACATCTTACAGTAGTTCCATGAAGAGTAACACCGACGAAAAATTAACTCCAAGTCTTCCTTTATTGTCCAAGAAAAGATTACATGAGAGCTTTTAGCTTAGCACACAACTCGGAGGTCGGATTAATGGACTCACAAATAACTTCTTATTTAAAGATAAATCCTCCAACGGTTAGTTCGAGTGATCCTCATCAAAGCAATCTCGACTGTTGATGAGGATCAAAATTTCTTTTAATGTCATCCTTCGAAATCTTGAGGAAATTCGAATTTTTCAATTAAATGCATTTTAATTAATTCAAAAATTAAATTTTTGAATTAATTTTCTCAAAATTTTGACTTTGATTTAAACCCAGGGATCAAAGGCTTAAAATTTATTAAAATAATTAATTTACTTAGTCCCTGGACCTCTTAAAATTTATGTTTTAAGGATCGACGAATTTTGCTTTCGGAGAATTTTAATTTACCTAGGACCTAGAATTAATTAAATTTCTGGTTTAGGATTTTAATTAATTTTTGGCCAAAAAATTCAATTAATTAACCTATAAAGGGATAAATTATTTTTCCAACCGTCAAGACACTTTACATCATAATTTTCATATCTTTTACATCTCAAGGGAGAAAACCCATTTATAAAAGACCCTCATAGACTACCAATTTCTACGACATAAATATAATCCAGTAGACCAAGCAATTTGTAATAAAATAACCTAACCAAATAGTTAGAATTATTCCCAAATCACTTTTACATAGACTCGATCTGTAACACTAGGACTTGCCTAAGATCCCAGTGACAAAAGACATTCCGGCTTTGGGGTAAGACTGAAGGAAAACTCTATCGACCATCCGAGAATGGATCAGTGAGACAAAAAACCTCTCGGAATGTAGATCGTCACCAGAAAAGTAGGTTTATCTAGGTAATTACATACATGACATGGATCTGCTGAGATTATTTACATCATATACATGCAGAATGCTTTTACATTATAACATGATCCTCAAGCTGATGATGATAGCTGGACGACACGAACACATCGATTAGGCGCTATCCCTTTTGTGAAAAAAGGGGGGGTACTGCTATGGGTTGTTGATACGTAGTGGTCAACAAGTCCCCTATAATCCAGAACAAAATGGAGTTGCAGAGTAAAAGAACTGATCCATTGAAGAATGTGTAAAAGCAATGTTGCATGATCAAGATCTACTAAAATTTCTGTGGTGAGAAGGCACTAAGACAACTATATATATCAGTGTTGCGAAAATTGCGATTTTTTGACTCAGTCGATATTATCGCCCGATTTTTACAAAGTTTTTTGTTTTCAAAAAAATCGCTGAAAAAATCGCGACCCTCTGGGACAACGCGTTTTATAAGCAAATTGATGAGTTTTATTTCTTATTTTTAGTAGACAATAGACTTGTTTGAGAGCTGAGGAGGAGAGGAAGGCGTCTACTAGGGCAAAGGAGGAGAAAAATGAAAGATTTTAGCATTTCAAGCAAGACAATTTCATGTTTGGATCAAATTTCTTCGGCAAATTGTGGTTTCTAGGTATGGGCACCAAATTTGGCCATTTTGTTTTGGTTTTTTTCTTGTTTTTGCGTGGGTTTCTATAACCCATTGATTATCAATGATTTTTGAGTGGATTTGATGGTGTTTTTTTTTCATTTTTGTTGCATAGAGTGGAGAGGGTTCATTTTCGTAAAAAATGCAAAAACTTGATTGTTAATTTATTAGTTTAATTTTTTCTTGTGCTATATTTTTTGCATCATTTTGTATTGGGTTTGAATGTGCATTTTTTCTGTTATTGTTGGATTGAGTTGAGGTTTTTTTGTTTGTTTGTTAAAAATTCAATGTCTCGTGTCATGTATGTAATTTTTTTTTTAATTTTCTTAACTTGTAATTCTTATTGTGCCATAGGTTCAACTTCAAACTTCATCATACATTAAAACTCAAGAGTTCAATCAAGTTACGAACATGCCAATGAAATTGGATCCTCTGTGGGAATTTGGTGAACCTGATGGAGTGTTTGATAGAATAAACTTGTCTTACAAGTTGTGTGGGCTGCATATGTCAGGGGGGTTTATAGATTGAAGTATCACCTTGCACAAATCCTTAGATGTGATGTAAGGTGTTGCACCAATACAAATACGGAAATCATCCGAAGAGCCATGAGATCATTAGAAGAATTAGAGCAAGACAAAGTGACCAAAGTAGATCTGAAGAAGCAACTAGCAGGGAGTGTGTTAGGATGTGAATATGGAAGTGGCACTGGTTCTACTTCAGCATCAATGTCTACAACCAACTCTGTAGCTATCTCATCATTTTTTGTTCATAGAACCACGGCTGGTTCACAACCATCTATCACTTCAATGCTTAAAAAAAGGGAGAAAGAACAAGCTGATAAGTTGTTGCGCAAGTTTCTCCTTTGGAGTGATATTCTTTTCAACATTGCAAGGAATAATCCATTTTTCCAGCTTGTTGTTGATGCTATTGCAATTGTTGGCCTAGAGTACAAAATCCCTTCTTATGATGACTTTAGAGGCCGCATTCTTCAAGATGAAAAGGTTGACTGCACCAAAATATTGGAGGAGTTTAAGGGATCATGGGCACAAACAGGATGCATTGTGATGTCAGATGGTTGGATCGACCAAAAGGGGAGAACCCTTATAACCTTCTTGGTTAATTGTCCCAAGGGGACAATGTTTATGAAATTTGTTGATGCATCTTCACATATCAAAGATGCAAAATTATTATGTGATTTGTTAGATGTGTTTATTTTGGAGGTGGGTGCAGAACATGTTGTCCAAGTCATAACGGACAATGCTGCAAATTATGTTGCTGTAGGCAAGATGCTTATGGAGAGGCATCCTACTTTATTTTGAACACTTTGCGCTGCACATTGTATTGATTTGATGTTGGAGGATATAGGAAAAATTTCCTTTGTCAAAGATATTTTTGACTCATAAAAACATTACAAAATTTATATATAATCATGCATCTGCGCTTAGCTTGATGAGAAAATTCACCAACAACAAAGAGTTGGTGCGCCCCGCCATTACATGGTTTGCCACCAGTTTCATATCTCTTCAATCCCTCTTGAATTCTATGTGGGATGTGAAGAGAATGTTTCTTTCAGATGAGTGGCGTGCTTTGACATTTAGCCGCAAACCAGAGGGAGAGGCCATATGCAGATTAGTTTCATACCAGGAAAACTTCTGGGTGGGAGTGCAAGAGGTGTGTAGCATTACTGAACCTTTGGTAAAGGTTCTTCGATTAGTTGATGGTGAAAAGCCCGCAATGGGCTATTTGGATGAGGCCATGGACAGGGCCGAAGAATCCATTCGGGCCTACTATGATGATAAGGGAGATGAGAGGTTTTAGAAACAACTCCTCCTATGGGAAGTGATTGATGAACAATGGAACAACACACTCCATCGTCCCATTCATGCTGCTGGGATCTATCTGAACCCCGCATTTTCTTACCCATGTGGGTTCTTATTTGATGCTGAGATCATGGATGGATTCTTAACATGTGTTCAGAGCATGGTGCGATCTCCAGTAGAACGTGTAGAAATCTCCAAAGAAATGGAGATATACAGGATGACAGGTGGCGCATTTAGCTTTGAGATGGATGTGGTTGATAGGAAGACTAAAATGCCAGATATTTTTTAGTTTGTTTCAAAGTTCATTGTCTCTTCAAGTTCGTAACTTTATGTTTTGCTTCAACTTTCAAATTTCATTTTTTTCCTTATGTTTATCTTATTTTTAATTTTGTTGTAGATGCACGGTGGACTCGCTATGGTACTAGAGTACCCTATCTGCGAAAGCTTGCCATTCGAATCCTCAACCAAACATGTAGCTCCTCAGGATGCAAGCACAACTGGAGTGTATTTGAAAAAATACACAAAAATAAGTGCAGCATGTTAAACTTAAAACTTAAAATATTCCAAATTTCCAATTAATTTTTTGAATTCATTAAATAATATTTTTTTTATAATTGTTATTTTATGATATTTGTACAGGTTGGAGTCCCAGCGACTTAATGCCATGGTCTACGTTTACTACAATCTTCGATTGTGGGTGAGGCAACTTGAGAGGATACCTGATATGGAGGCCATCTCATTAGATGGGATTGACACCACTGCTGCATGGAGGGTTGACGCTGAGAGGCCTCTCATGGAGTTTGCCGATGATTGATTAGAGCAGGAGTTAGTGGAAGGCGTAGAGTGGGGGAGGAGGAAGAGGAGGAGGAGGAGCAACATGAGGAGGAGGTGACACCACCTACCTAGGCTACCTATGCCACCAGTAGAGGACGTGGTCTACTTTCTGTAGCTCCTAGTTCTTCAGCTTCTAGAGCACAGCAGAGTCCACTGCCAACTCCACCGGCATCTACATCTAGAGGGAAAGGGAAATCTATTGCATTTTCTCGCACGAGGGGCAGAGGAAATCTATATTATTAGTTATTTGGTTCATTTCATTGTATATGACATTACGACTCATGATATGAGATACATTATTATATTTTTTGTTGATATTTTGAGGTTGAGTTGGGATTCATGAGTCAGGACTTACTATTCAGGACATGATTCACTGTTATGTGTGATGTAGCACTAGAAATGATATTGCACATCTTATATATTAGTTCTTTTATCATATTTATGTGTCAATGTATTTATTTTATGTTGTAGATGCTTTGGATATTAAAAAAACTGAAAAACATGAATATTTTTGTATTTTATGATTTTTTTCCCAATTTTTACTGATCTTTTCCCGCTTTTATGATTTTTTTCCGATTTTTTCCTCTCGCCTATTTAATCATGATCGCGATTTTTGCAACATTGGTATATATTCAAAATCGAAGTCCCCACAGGTCATTAGATAACAGAACTCTCGAAGAAGTATTCACTCGGAAGAAACCAATTGTGGATCATCTTTGAATCTTTGGTTGTCCTGTATATATTCATATACCAAAAAACAAAGAAAGAAGCTGTACCCTTCAGGCGTGAGAGGACCCTGAATCGAGAAAGAGACCTAACTGGTTGAAGTCTACACTACTTGATGCATAGGGTCATGGAATAGATCAAGGCACATTCAGGGAAAGCAAGAAGCCCAGGCGATAGTCTGGGTATGCAACTCATATGACAAAACTAATAGAAGCAGAGTTGTCCACTTTTGAAGAAGCTGTCAATCATCAAGAATGGAAGGATGCCATGAATGAAGAATATCAATCTATAATGAAGAATGGAGTTTGGGAGGTCGTGCATAGGCCCAAACACAAATCTGTGCTAACTTCCAAATGGATCTATAAGATCAAACAAGCAACAGATGGAAGTATTGACAAGTATAAGGCAAGATTTGTGGCTAGGGGTTTCTCTCAACTAGAAGGTGTTGACTGTGCAGAGACATTTGCTCTGACAACAAGGTATACAACTATATGTTCGTTGGTCTCTTTGGCAACATCGATGGGATGGAACATCCATCAAATGGATGTGAAGATTGAATTTTTGATTGGCACAATTGATGAGGAAGTCTATATAGAACAACCCTTTGGATTTGAAGTTAAAGACAAAAAATCATATGTTTACAGATTGAAGAAGACATTATATGGCCTCAAACAAGCACCAAGGGCATGGTATGCTAGGATGGATGCATACCTTCGGAGATTAGGTTTCACAAAGAGTTCCGCTGATCTGAACCTTTATATTAAGGTTGTGAAGGGTGAATCGGTAATCATTCTTCTTGTGAAGGTCGAATTGAAGAATGGAAGAAGCAACTAGCGATAAAATTTGACATGAAGGATCTAGGGATAATGCATTACTATTTGGGACTAGAAGTCTAGCAAGGACCTGATGAAATCTATCTAGGTCAAGGTAAGTATGTGATCAAGATGTTGAAGAGGTTTGACATGATGGATTGCAAACCAATGACAACCAGTTCCGAATCGAGCCCTGTGGATCCTTCCAAGTATAGACAATTGATTGGCTCACTGATGTACTTGGTGAATACTCGACCAGACATATGCTTTGTAGTAAATGTTCTCAGTCAATTCCAAGTGGAGCCGAAGCATGATCATTGGATAACAGCAAAACATATTCTAAGATATCTGCAAGGAACCATCCACTACTACCTGAAGTATGATAGGAGGAATGATGTCCACCTGATTGGATATACAGATTCCAACTAGGGAGGTAGTGAACAAGATGGAAGGAGCACTACCAGAGGATGTTTTAGTTTGGGATCCTCCATGATCTCATGGATGAGTCGAAAGAAAGATACAGTTGCTTTGAGTAGTGCTGAGGCAAAGTATATTGCAGCATGTGAAGTAAGCAGAGAAGCGTTCTGGTTGAGGAAGTTGCTATCTGACCTATTTGAAGGACCAATGGACCCTACAGTGATACATTGTGATAACACCAGTTGTATATGATTGTCTGAAGACCCAATGTTTCATGGAAAGACAAAGCATATCAACAACAAGTATCACTACATTCAGAAGCTAGTACAAGATGGTGTATTGCTGCTACACTATATCTCCACCAATGAGAAGGTAGCTGACATATTGACAAAATCTCTCCCTAATAAGAAGCTTGTGTATTTAAGAGACAAGCTTGGTTTGGTTGATGTATCCTCCCTAGTTGGAGAGATAGGCACATCATTCTTGTCTTCACTTGGGAAGACAGAATGCAAGATTGGGTAAGCATCTGGCATCCGATACTCTCTGAGGATGTGGTAGGGCATTCAGGATGAGAGTAGTCATGGACCGATATTCTTGGAGGACTAGCTATCAAGATAAGAATAGTCCAAAGAAGGTCATACTCTGTGAACACCCGAGTGGAGTATGTGCCTTGGGAGACAATGATGATGGTGTCTATAAATCATTGGTCTCGCCAGCGTTGTGCTCTGATCTTGCGGAAAGATAGAGTTGTTAGTCAAGGCCTTGATATATGACAATGCTTGCTGGTATGATGCTAAAACAGATGGTTTACTAATCCGACTCTTCTTATGAGATCTCTTCAGATTGAGAATGTCCATGTACCATGTATGAATACCTCCCTAGTTAAGAGGGAGTGTTGAAAAATGTGTAACTATGTTCGGTCTTCGTAAATATGAAATGTACTTTTGATTCTTGTAAATTGTAAAATGAAAGAAAAATTATTATTATTGATTTTGGAGCATGGGTTTAATGCTCAAGGTCTTTTATTTTATAGGTAAAGCACCCATTGAGTGCTTCTAGGGTTTTTCTTAGGTCAAGAAGTCAAAAGAATCATTGTCATAAGTTGAAAACCCCTTAGAGCACATTGTAACTTGTAAAGAAAATTATTTTTGTCATTTAAAGAGTCAAAATACCCTCCAAGACCAAGTCAGCCTGGCAGCTGGCAAGTCGGCCTAAAAGAAAGAGCCACATCCACCTTGAAGAGCCTATATATAGGAGGAAACTCGACCTCCTTGAGAGACATTCATCCATCACTCATTCTAGTGAAGAAGGAGGAAGAAGAAGGCAACGAAGAAGGAAGAGGACGAAGGAGACTTTTGTTTGGGCTATTTCTCTCTCACACGTGTTAAGGAGGACTAGGGTTTCTGCAACAGATCTAGGGTTTCTATCTACAAGTTTGATCTTGGAGAAAAGAAGGCAAGTAGGTCAAGTGAAGGTCACCAAGGGTCATCCTCAAGCTCCAAAAGTGAGGGAAAGGCAAGCGAAGGTCAAAGGAAGGCTCAAAAGGCAGATCAAAGCTCACACGTGTGGCAACAACAACTGTTGGGGGGGCAAAATTTCAGATCTGTAGTGGAGGCCGAAATTCTACAGCTGGAGGTCGAAGAAGTGCTACTGGAAGAGATTTGACTGGGTTTGACTGGATCAAGGTTAGCACATCATCTAGAGAGGTTGGTCTTGGAGGGTATTGGGGTCAGTCTTAAGGTTTTGGAATTCGTCAATTGAAAAACCTATAAGGAAGAGAAGAGATTTTCAGGTTTTCCTCTCAAGTGGAGAGGTTTTGCCCTTGGCTTGCAACCTATATTCTGTGTTCTTGTTCTTCTTGTTTTTGGTAGTTGTTTGATGATACACACATATAATAATATATAACAAAGCAACTAAACAAAATGACATCACAAGCAATTATCAAGTAAAGAGAAATCACTCTAATCATTGCCCTATAGATTTCTCAACAAGGAGCAATGAATCCATGCCATAAAGGAGTAACTCGCATGCCAAGAGGAGTATAACTCATGCCCATTTAAGAAATGTAACTCATGCCATTAAGGAGGTATGCATTCCTTTGTAACTTATGCTTTTAAGAGAGGGTAACATATGTATTATAGAGTACGTAACAAAAATCTTTTATGACATGCTTTTATTGAGTGTAAGAGAATCTTTTATGATGTGCTTTAATTAGTGTAAGAGCATTAATGAGAGTGTAAGAGGAATATGCCATGCGAATAATGAGAGTGTAAGAGAACATTAGTGACAGCCATGATTGAGTGACTTGAATTTATTTTTAATAATAATATAATAGTATCATAAGAATAATAATAATATTATTAATGATAATATTGATGATTAAGTCAAAATTGAACTATTAGGATTGATTAATGATCAGAAGGGATTTTCCATCAACAATACTTGATTACCAATTGATGCAAGGTGATTTACTATTTTTGGGAAGTCATACTTGAGACTTTTTAATTTTAGACTTTCTATTTTTATAAATTCATCCCTGAGCTGCCAAATTTTCAACATTCAGGGGGTGACAATTGGGTCCATATGGGAACTGTACTTCCCGGTGGGGTGTAACTTGTAAGAGAACTCCAGAATTTCTGCTGTACCAGCAGTGTCAATCAAAGGGCTGACTATCTGTGATGGGCTTCATGCCATCATTTGGAAGGCTGAAAAATGTGACAATACATTGACAATTCTATATGCTAATGCCCCATATATATTGCAATCCTGAAAATACTTCTACTTGCTGATTTTGTGCATATAAAATATATGAGCTGAAGATATCCATGGCTGGACAATTTCTGCATATGTAGTGATATGAAAATGCTCCTTATGTTGATTGAGTATCCCCCCCATTGATGAGGACGAATGGATGTTGATGAACAATAGAATGTGGATCACAGATCTTAACATCCTTTGGCTGTTCAGAATCGAATAAAATAAGATCTAAGATGCCCTTTTTATGTTCCATGAAGTGGCTCCCAATGCTGATTGGGAATGGAAAGCAAATTCACACTATCCATAAAGCTCTCACTATCAGTGTCATAGATGACATCTCCATGAATAAACTAGTGACCTACATCCCATCTATGTCTCCTATCACAAAAAGAGTGCCCACACCATCATCTTCTTGGCTGTCATGTTGTTTATCACATGAGCATGCAAAGTACTGCAAATTCTTGTTATTCAAGGTTTTCTTTATAAACTCTATATCTTCAGATCATCAATGGATTCATCATTAAGTTGAAAATTTTGATTAAGGAGCATAACATGCATCTTTCAAGGAGACACAAATGTTTATAATGGAGGCTGCAGCAAAGGGAGTTGCACCTTTTTGTTTTTTTCTATTTATATTTTTGTGGTGTTTCAAATGATATGATATTCAAAAAGTTTGCAATTTTGGCTTTCCTTGCATGTGATATGGCAATCTAGGTTGACAAGTTGTTTTTACATTTTTTTCATCTTCTATACATAAAAGTTACATGTTCATATATATATATATATGTATGTATGTATGTATGTATGTATGTATGTATTAAAATGGTTCTTTTATTTTCTGATGTAAAATCCTCATTGGTATAATGTACACTAATTCTGTGATTTTTACCTACAAAATCCTAGTTCTTGGATGTTAACCAGCTAATGATCACTTTTGAATTCCTGATAACTGGGTTTATTTTGTTAAAGCTATGCAGCTATATGCACGTCGTCACTTCTTGTTTCCTCCACTGAGTATCAATGAGTACAACAATTCTGTGATGGCATTGGTATGCTGTGAAGCACAGGTATGTCTGAAATTTGAATAGCTTAACATGTTATTAGGTTGACTGGTCATTTCCCTACAAAACTTCTTTTTTCCAAGCAGGTACGATGTATTTTAATTTTGGCCAATTGTTATTTCCAAAACTTGTTTGGAAACTCATTATAGCTGTCTTGATGTACTCCCCTATATCTATTTTTAGAATATTTAAATATAGGTACAAACTAGTTCCAGCCATTTCTTTTTGCAATTAGTGGACATTAATATTATTGGTTTTCTTTTTTGCATTGTGAATTATGTGAAAATTCCTAATCCTCGGGGAACCCCTACAGCAGCAAATTTGAATCTACTTCACCTACTTGATTTTAATATACATTATCAAGTTATTCTCTGAATATTGAAGCAAATTACTTCTGCAGCCTATACTACTTTAATATTTAATTACATGAAACAGAAAACCGAGCAAAGAATAAGATACATAGGACAATTATTTTTGGACAAAATAGTCCCCGAAAAAACCAAATGTGGGAAAACCAGTGTAGCAACTCTGAGGGTTTTCTATTATTAAATAGTAATTCTGAATACAAATGCTGGTTGCCCTCTCGGCAAACCTGTGACAGAGAAAATACAATGGTGGAAAAATTGAGTGAGTTTTACCTCACTTCACTCGGCAGATTCCGGCTGATCCGGCAACAAAATTGGCTAACTTCGGTTGTCTCTATGTTGACCCTGCCTCTTGATCCGGGTTTAAACAGGAATGCAACAAATTACAGATATGATAACCATAAATACAAAGATGCAGTAGAAATAACACTTCATTTCATTAATATCAAATACTGAAATATGCTTACAAATAGAATGGAAATAAGACTAGCTCTGGTGATGGCAACTTATCTCTGAGAAGAGATGTGGCGGCTACATGCCTCAGAATTGTGTTACAATGAGTCTCAAAGGCCTATTTATTATTGACAAACAATAGAAAACCCTAAACATCCAAAAACTTAACCTTAGGAGATGAAGTGCCAAAACTGTGGGCCCCGTTTGAGTAAATTGGTACATCAACTTCCTAGGGTCGTAACTTTGGCATACAATCTCTGTTTGGCTATCATAATACCTCGTTTCGAAGATGTCGAAGAGAAGGCCAAAAACAATTAGTCAAGTCAATTTGGGACATTTTCGGTCTCTCCGTTTTCCCTAAAAATGCCGTTTAGGGCCTCAAAACGGCTCTGGAAGTTCAGGACTCGAAAAACTGCCAAAAGTAGTAAACTGTGCTACAATTAAGGAAACTAAAAAACTGAAAGAGACAGTGTTGGGGGTCCAAGTGGAATAGGCAGGATGCCACCAATATCCACCTGGATCATTCCTCCCCCCTTAGGAAGTAATGGTCCCCATTGCGTTGAGTTCCTTCATGAGATGAGGAAACTTCTGCTGAACTTGGTCCCTGGTGAGCCACTTGCCCTGGTGAAGGAGTTGGCTTGCTTTGACAACTCGATATAGTTGGATCCTTTGCTGTTGGGTGTTCTTGATTTGTGTGTCCATGATCCGATCAGTTGTGGCTTGTTCCATGCAATCTGGATTTAACTCTGTAGGTGTGAGTTGTTTTTCAATGTCTGATGTGTTTAGCAATGGTGGGAAGTATGGTCGAAGGCGGTTCACATTGAACATTGGGTGCAGGCCAAGGAATGGGGGAATGCTGAGCTCAAATGCATTGTCTCCCACCGCCTTGGTAATGGTGTAAAGACCATATCAGAGTGTTCTGAGTTTTTGATAGGCTCTGGTAAGGCGTTCCTTTTGCAAATGCAACTAGACTTTGTCGCCCACCTGAAACTTGTGTGGCACCCGATGTTGATCATGTTGTTGCTTGTACTTGGCATTTGATTTTTCCAAAATGTCGTGGACTTGCTGGCATGTTGGATGTGCTTAATGAAGTTGTTTGCCTTATTGGTTTCGGATTGGACATGAGCCGAATTTGCATGAGTAGCTGCAAATGGCATGGTCACATCAATGGGACATAGTGGCTGGAATCCCAAGCCCACCTGAAAAAGGTTGTGGCCAGTCGAGATGTGGAGAGCCTGGTTATAGCTGTGCTGGACATAGGGGAAGCTCTCATCCCATGTACGTGGATGCTTTGAGTTGTACATGCGTAGAATGTGTATGATCATCCTGTTGACGACCTCTGTCTGGCCATCAGTTTGGGGATGGAAAGCTGTGGACTTAGTGAGCTTGGTGTCCAGCATCGACCAGAGACTGGACCAAAATGTACTGAGGAACCTGCTGTCTCGATCTGAGATGATAGATTGTGGGATCCCAAAGTGTACCCACACTCGTTCAAAGAAGAGTTTAGCAATGGCTTCCGCTGTGATATTCTTCTTGCAGGCTGCCATAATGGCCATCTTCGAGAATCTGTCGATGACTACAAAAACACAGTCATTGCCATGCTTAGTAGAAGGAAGGCTCGACATGTAATCCATGGAGATGGATTCCCAAGGTCGACTAGGGGTAGGCAGCGGAGTATAGAGGCCTTACTTCTTGATGGTCGGTTTGGCAATGGTGCAGGCAGTGTAGGATTTGATGTACTTCCCAACATCCTGTCAAAGATTCGGCCAATAGAAATACTTCTGCAGTACTGCCACCATTTTCTCGACCCCGAAATGCCCAACGGCCCGACTGTAGTGTGCTTCCCAAATCATCTTGGCACGCTCTCTTGAAGGAACACAAAGGTGTCCTAGGTGGCATAATAGGCTAAGTTACCGGATCCGGCACAGGCAGGTGGAGAATCGTCGGATCCACGGATCTGAACCGGATCCGGATCCGGATACTCCAAAATACGGTGAAAAATACGTATTTTTAAAAACGCGGCTTTTTTGAAACGGCTCGACTTTACCGGATACGGATCCCGCCGGTGGCCGCCGGAAGCGGTGATAGGTGGCCGAAAAGTTAAAAAGCGGATAGTTTTTTAGGTTTTGTGGTCCCGCACGCGGTGTTTTTTAGGTTTATTATAACCCTTCTTTTGTCCGACTCGACTGCCATTCCTGCACAAACTGTTTCGTTCCGACCGCCGGCCCCTCCTGCACAGGAATTTTTGGTTGATTCGTTCCGACTCCGGCCCCACTGCACGCGGTGGATGGAGAGACCAAAGAAACCGCCCATTAATTAATGTTGTTGCAGTATGCCCCCAAGGGGCAATGTTTTTGAAGGTTGTTGATTGCAGTGGAATAGAGAAAGATGCATCTTTCATATCCACAATTCTTATTGAAGCAATAGAAAGTGTGGGGCCACATAATGTTGTCCAAGTCATTACGGACAACGCACAGGTTTGTAAAGCTGCAGGTTTGATTGTGGAGGGTCGATATGACCACATCTTTTGGACTCCATGTGCAGTCCATTCATTGAACCTGATGCTTGCCAAGATTGGTGAGATTGAATGGATTAATGAAATATATGTAGCATCAAAAGAAATCCAAATGTTCATAACAAATCATTCAATGTCCCAAGCCATTTATCGGGGTTTTGCAAAGTTGGAGCTACTGAAGGTAATTTTTTTAATCAATACTATTTGTATTAGAAATAATGAAATTCTTATTTTTAATTACAAATTTATATATGGTTTCTCATTTGAGATTTGGCCTTTTGAAACTTATAGGTTGCTGAAACTCGTTTTGCCTCCCACACTCTTGTCATAAAGAGACTTGTGGAGGTGAGACAAGCACTACAAGCAATGGTCATTGACCCTCTTTGGGAATCATGGAGGACTTCCACTTCTGATAGAGGGCAAAAAATCAAGTCCATCATTCTTGATGATGCATGGTGGGACAAGGTTCAATATCTTCTACGGTTCACTGAACCAATCTTGACCTTGATCAGGGCATTTGATACAGATACACCTTGCTTGGGGGAAGTTTATGAAAACATTGATAGTATGTTGGAGAGGATAAGGGAAATTATCAGGGCAAGTGAAAATGACCCTCATGAAACATTCTATTATTTAGTGAAGGACATAGTTACAGAAAGGTGGAACAAAATGACCACGCCATTACACCTTCTGGCATATGCATTGCACCCTAAATACTATCATTCTAAAACTTTGTCTTTACCTGGTAGAGCAGCACCAAACAAAGATTCTGAAGTGGTACAAGGATACAAGACAGCCTTGAAGAAAATTTATAGAGATATGGGAGTTGCAATGGAAGTCCGCCAAGAATTTGGAGGGTTTGTACAGTCTACTGGTAGCTTTTCAGATCCAGTAGCTATGGATGATCGAGGACATCTTGATCCTATTACTTGGTGGGGCTTCCATGGTGGGGATAGCATTCATCTGTCTACTCTAGCCACTAGGTTGTTATCACAGGTTGCTAGTTCCTCATCAGCTGAGAGGAATTGGAGTACATATGGCTTCATCCATTCAGTGAAGCGAACCAGGTTGGGAGCGGCAAAGGCTGAGGACCTTGTTTATGTTCATTCCAACCTCCGTCTTCTATCACATGTTGAATCAGAGTATAAAAAAGGTCCGAGCAGGATGTGGGATGTGGAGCCTGAGATCTCTGACTTGAACCTGACACTGAATGCCATGACTCACCTCAACCTACTTGAGGATATTGTTCCACCACCAGTCCAGCCTACTGATGCAACTTCCTACATTCCAGGACCCGCATCATCTATTCATGATGTAGAGTTGCAATATGCAGAAGATATAGATCCATTTGAGGATATGTAAATGTATTTACTATTATCATTCATGATATTATGAATCATGATCCTTGGACCTTTTTGTTACTTTGTATGAGGGACGATGCACCATTTCAATGTTTTAACTTTTAATCTTCATATTTATGATTTTATGATTTATCATTCAATGTTCTAAAAATGTTTGATGGTTTCATGGAATATTTGATTTTTTAGCTTTAAGGTGTTTTTTAAAAGTTTAAATATATATATCTATATATATATATATATATATATATATATATATTGATTGTACGTGACGTATCCTTGCCGTATCCGGATCTTAGATTTTCAAAAAACTAGCGGATCCGGATCCGGATCCGTATCCGTATCCGTATCTGTATCCGAATCCTGGTAACTTAGATAATAGGGCATCCTGGAGGTGAAAATTTGGAACTTGCTGACCCTCTAGGAGTGTTTGGTATGTGTGGCCGAATTTTGGGTCGCTTTTGTAGAGAAGTGGCTAATCAGAAGTCTCGTGGCCACAAGAGTTGAGCACGGTGGTTAACGCCATGATCGGTGGTCGGTTGAGGCAATCTGCAACATTATTGGTGCTTTCCTTCTTATACTTGATATTCAAATGGAATTGTTGCAGGTATGTGGACCACTTCTGATGGCGATCATTCTACAACTTCCCTTGTGTCTGTAGGAACTGCAGGGGCCGGTGGTCGGTGGATGACCGTTTCTTTCCCCAAAATGTAATGCTTCCATTGTCTGTAGGCTTGCACAATGGAATACATCTCTTTGTCATAAGTGGGATACTTCCGGACTGTGTCTGAAAGTGTCTTACTGTGATATGCCACTGGATGCCCTTGTTGAGTAAGGACTGCCCCAATAGCATAGTTAGAGGCATCTGTCTCGATTTCAAATGGCTGTTGCAAGTTTGGTATTGTGAGCACTGGTGCAAAGCAGAGGCGATGTTTCAACTTTGTGAATGCCTTCTGCTGAGATTCAGACCAAAAGAATTTTGCTTTCGCTCCTCCCTTGGTGACTTGATTCAAAGGCCACATGACATGAGAGAATCCCAACATGAACCTGCGGTAGAAATTTGCAAGACCCATAAAGCTGCGGAGCTCTGTCAAAGTGGTTGGAGCTGGCCAATCCCGGATGACTTGGATCTTGGGTGGATCCACATGCACCCCCATTCATCAATAATGTATCCCAGATACTAAACCTGGGTCATGCCAAAAGTGGATTTCTCCAAATTGGCACATAGCTCGTGTTGCCACAGTGTTTGAAGAACCTGTCGGATGTGGTGGAGGTGCTCTTCCCAACTCTGGCTGAAGATCAGGATGTCATCCAAGTATACCACTACAAATGAGTTGGTGAATGGCCGCAAGATGTCATCCATCAACCTCATGAAGGTTGCAGGAGCATTCGTCAACCCAAAAGGCATAACCAACCATTCGAAAAGGCCCTTATTGGATTTGAAGGCAATTTTCCACACATCGGAGGGTTCGATTGGTACTTGGTGATATTCTGACTTCAAGTCGATCTTGTAAAATATTTTTCCCTTTTCAGTTGGTCCAGAAGGTCATCAATCCGTGGGATCGCGTACCTATTCCAGACAGTGATCTTGGTCAGCGCTCGATAGCCAATACAGAGTCTCCAAGTCCCATCCTTCTTTTGTACCAACACGATCGGGCTCCCACAGGGCGATGAACTTGGCCGGATGTGACCTTTCTGTAGCAGCTCCTAAATCTGCCTCTTGATTTCGTCGTTCTCCAGAATGGAGCGCCGATAGATTGGTCCATTGGGCAGTGGTGCACCTGGGGTCAGATCGATGGAGTGCTTGACCTGACAGTGTAGAGGCACCCCTGTGGGGGAGGTGAAGATGTCCTCATATTCTTCCACGACCTTGGCCATCTGTTGTTGTTGTGCGGAGGGGCCCTGTCTGGAGGTCATGGCCATCGTCTTCTTCTTTCCCCTAGGGCGTATCATCAGGAAAACAAATTTCCCGGTTTTGGAAATGCGCTTACTACATTGTTTTGTAGTAACCAAAGAGATGGCGGTAGGCGGTGCTACCTCCGGTATCCTGTAGAACTTATTTTCCAAAGTAACAATAACAACACAAGGCCTTGACTCATACACAACATGTCGCTTCCATAAGTATGGTTGGCCTTGTTGTCGCACAGAATGTGTAGGCACCACGACAACGCTCAGATCGGGGGCTGTCACCCTGATATCCAATCTCTCCGTTTAAGCTGTCTCCCTACAGCAGGCTAAGGGGGTAGACCTTATAGAAAAATGGAATAAAGAAGAACTAGTTGGGAACCAACCAGTTCGGGAGACACAATGAAGCGATCAAGTACTTGATTAAGATTTAGCAGGACTTAGGATTTGATTAGATTTTAAACGATTAATACTAGTGCCTTATGGAGTCAACGATCTTGCGAGGGAAATGAAGACCAAGTAATCGATTAACAATTGCTGCTTAGATGAATGACTATCTTATATGAAATGCAGATCTTAAAACTAATGTGAGATGCAAGAATATTGGTTAATTTTAGTTAAATGCCTATTTAAATGTGAGTCCTTCAATCATTTCTGTGTTGAGTCTGATTTCGTAGTAATTGGCAGAGAGAAGATAAGGAGAAACACACTAAGGTGTGATTAACGATACCATTCTTGAAATTCTCACATACTCGGTGCCTCTGGCGCTACAGAACACTGTGGCTCTGACCACTGCAAGGTCACCGTTTTAAGTACTATTAAAACAGGCTTCTCAAGCAAAGATTGATGGATACCTATCTCTCTATCAACCAAGCTTATGCTTGGAAGTAAATTTTATCTATGCAAATCTAACTTATATGCAAATGCACCGGAAGATGAGATGAAGTTAGCCTCGAGGATGGGAAAACACTTATGTTGCAAAAGCTCTCAATTACCCAAATGAAATGTTCTTTTTATGGATGAAGACTTAAAAATAAATTCCTGAAGATATTACAATTAAACCACACGCTTATTTCAAATCTTTTTGATGCAATTATAGCTCAAAGCGAACAAAAACTTCTTTGCAATTTAATATCAATGTCAATAGATGCTCAAAAATACTCAACTTAGGAAACAAAGATATGCAATCTATTATAATTCCACGATAGAGCACTTTAACAATTACTTGAAAATATTCACAATATATCTATAACATGTAGCACACATCAAATAATGCAAGTAATGATGCAAGATATTCAACAGATGCACAATGTTCTAGCAATTAAATTTCAAGAGATCCAAATACTTTAAACAACCAAGAAATTTAAATGCTAACCAATTTCGATCCTAGAATTGAAATGATTTATGCTTAGTGACCCAAATCTAGGAAATTTACCACTTTCCTATAGTTAATTTTTAGATGCAAAAAATTTAAGCGCGTTTAACTAAGGAAAATAAAAAATGTTGATACCACACAAGTTTTTCTTTTAGATCTTATCCTCAGTACAAAAAGACACCAAAAGGAATTTTAAATTTGACAATTTAATTAGTCCTTAGGAAGATTTTTTTATTTTATATGCTAAGCAAGACTTAATGTGGTAAATGATTAATAAAATGTTCTTTTAATGTGACCAAAGTAAAACAAATCAAAATGATCTACTAATTTTTTAAATTTTTTATGGGCTAGAGGCCACATAAAAAATTTAAAATCTTTAAATACGAAAAATGGCTTTTGATTTAAATTTTTTAGGATATCTCGAAGTCATATAAAAAAAAATGGAGCCTTTTTTTATTTTTAGGATTGTTATGATTTTTTAGTTTTAGAATTTTTTATTTTTTATATTTTTTAGGGTTTTGGATTTATTTAAATTTTTAATTTAAAAAAATCATAAAAAGAAATGTTAAAAAAAAAATTAAAATCTTTTTCTTCTTTTCAGATTTCTTTCAAATAAAGAAAATCAAAACAAATAAAAAAATAAAAATGAAAGCTCATAAAAACAAAATCGAAAATCTAAAGAAACCTAAACTAAATGAAAGAAAGGAACTAAACCTAAACCAACATCATACGCATACAAGCTAAAATGAAAAAAGGTCAAAGTGTTTTTGTTGATGGCTGTGCAGGTCAGACGACAGCAAGAAGGACGTGCGTATCAGGACAGGGAGGAGGGTTATGTGCTGCGGGTTGATGGGTGTAAGGAGCAGGTTGACCACGCTAAGGAGATCACGCGGAGAGCTGCAAGCCGACAGCGGGATAGATGCAGTTTGAGAGGCTGCGAGGGGATGAAGAGAAAGTAGGGAGCTGCGGATGAAGTGAAGCTTGAGGAAGGAGCTGCGTGTGAGGGTGAAAAGTGAAGGAAGGTAAGGCAGAAGAGAAGCAGGGAAATGGCAACGAAAATCGTAGAGATAGGGAGGAGGGAGCTATGACAGTTTGATGCGTTTTTTGCAGGGGAAGGAATGGACGCGTGAGGGTTTTGAAGGATACGATTTTGAAAAGGAAGCGTGAAGCAGAATCGAGACAGGAGAAAACAATGAGAGCCGCAGATTTAGGAAAGAGCAGTAATGGAAAGACTCAGAACTGCAGTTGTGGTCGTCTCCTAAAAAGAATTCAAAATTATTTCAGCGAGACTGCTAAACAAAAAAAAGAAACTAGGCAGCAGAGAAAATGGAAAATCGTGGCCCAATAAAACCCAGAAATTTCCAGATTAAATTGATATGTTTTGATTCAGATTTATAATCGAAGCCCCTGTAAAATTATCTCCAGATTTAAAAATTTTAAGAAACCCTTGGATTGCAAAAATAATGCACCTGCAAAAGCTGGTTTTGAGGCTAGATCTTACCCTCCAGGGCTTAGATCTGGCTTTAAAATCAAACTTCACTTTTAGATCTGCAACCTGTACCTAAAAACACAAACACCCAAAACTCGGATATACAAAATGAATGAAACCCCAGAAAACCCAAGTCAGAAGAACCAAAACATTTACAGATCTATGCACAGGAATAGCAGATCTACCAGATCTGGCGAGTGCGAGTCCAACTCCGCTCCCAGATCTGATAATCTAAGGCTCTTAAAAGCCAGATTTATCAATTTAGCACAGAAAAATTTTGAAATTTTAAATTTAAAAGGAGGTGCTTCGCCCAAAACCCTTCATGCATCACCAATAAAATTTCTTATGATAAGCCTGGGATCAAATCAAATTGGGCTCTTCAGAAAATATGAATCGGGAGTTGGCTGGTCC
This sequence comes from Pinus tabuliformis, assembly GCA_031772625.1. Lineage (NCBI taxonomy): Eukaryota > Viridiplantae > Streptophyta > Pinopsida > Pinales > Pinaceae > Pinus > Pinus tabuliformis. Next base: position 121,931,075 of record CM062810.1, on the reverse strand, counting down.
AACTAAAAACTTCCCCGAATGCCCGATGATCTAAAAAATCAAGGCTTTCTTGCAAAACTCAATTCAACCATCAACATAGAGCGAGAAAACGATAATAAAATTCAGATTAAATAGAGATACCTGCTATTATATTCAAAACTTAAATTATCATTCAAACCCCAATGACTGAGTAAGATACCTGTACTCAAATCACTCTTCAGAAAGCTATTATCAATGGCTGAAAAAAATCTATGCATGAAAATTACACATCTTACAGAATTTCCACGAAGAGTAACACTAGTAGAAATTAGCTTGAAAGTCTTTTTTTATTGCTCATAAAAAGATTACAAGAGAGCTTTTCACTTAGCACATGACTCAAAGATTGGATGCATCAACTGACAAATGACCTCCGATTTAAAGATAAATCTTCCAACGACTAGTTCGAGTGATCCTTGTCAAAGCAATCTCGACCGTAAATGAGAATTAAAATTCCTTTGAATCTCATCTGTCGGAATATTAAATTCTTGAGCAAATTCAAATTTTTCAATTAAATGCATTTTAATTAACTCAAAAATAAAAATTTTGAGTTAATTTCCTTAAAAATTTGACTTTGACTTAAACCCCAGGGACCAAAGGCTTAAAATTTAGCAAAATAATTAGTTTACCTTAGTCCCGGGACTTTGTAAAATTTGAATTTTAAAGACCCACGAATTTTGCCTTTGGAAGACTTAAATTTACCTAGGACCTATAATTAATTAAATTTTTGGCTTAAGATTTTAATTAATTTTTGGCCACAAAATTTAATTAATTAACCTATGAGCAGATAAATTGTTTTTCCAACCCTCAAGACACTTTACATCATCATTTTCATATCTTTTACACATAAGGGGGAAACCCCATCTGAAACAAACCCTCACAGACTACCCATTTCTGCGACACAAATATAGTCCAGCAGACTAAGTAATTTGTAATAAAATAACCTAACCAAATAGTTAGGATTATTCCCAATTCACTTTTACATAGACTCGATCTATAACACTAGGACTCACCTAAGATCTTAGTGACAAAATTCATTGCACCTTTGGGGTAAGGTTGGAAGGAAAACTATGCCGATCATCCGAGAATGGATCGGTGAGACAAAAAATCTCCCGGAATGTAGATCGTCACCAGAAAAATAGGTTTACCTAGGCAATTACATATATGACACAGATTTGCTGAGATTATTTACATCATATGCATGCAGAATGGGTTTACATTATAACATGACAATCAGGTTGATGACGAAAGCTAGATGGCTGGGACACATTGATCAGACGCAATCCCTTTTGTATAAAAAGGGGGTGTACTGCTATGGGTCGTTGACACGTAGTGGTCAACAGGCCTAATAATACATCACAAACATCAAGGGGAGCAACATCACATAATATCTCATCCGTGAAGGGCTTGATGCTGTATGGAAGGCGACATTGCTGGCTCACGCGAAGATCCCGTCCTTGGTGAAACCACCCGATGGTGTATGGTTGTGGATGTGTTGCGGTCGGTAAGCCTAGCCGCTTCACGACCTCTGCCGAAATGAGGTTTTTTTGGCTCCCGCTGTCGACAATGAACTGTAGCGGGAACCCTTTACCCACATTTGGGAGTGGAAGAGGCGCTCCTCCTCCTATGGATCTTCGGGTTCCTCCTTTTGGATCTTCGTGGTGGCAACGACGGCGTTGGGCTCCGCATCGATAATCTGCGTCCCATTGTCATTGCCCTTGTTGGGTTCTGACTTAGAGTCGGAACATGCATCTAATTCTGAAGCCTTTAGCTCAGTCACCAGTCATTGCTTGGCCTGACACTCAGTTGTGTTGTGAGTGGAGCTCTTATGGAACTCACACCACTTTCTCGTGTCCTTCTTCGGCTTTGCGGTGTTGTTCTTTGCTTGTGGCTTTGGCGGGTTGTCCTGGGTCGCCCCGCCTTGGCTTTGTCCTTTGTTCTACGGTTTGGGGGTACCTTTCCCTTGCTTCAGATTCGCAGATCCAAAGTCTCGCTTCTTCTGTTTAAACTTTTTCTCGATCTTGACGGCATATCGGTATGCTGTGCCAAGCGAGGAGATGTTCAGGAACTCCATCTCGTCCTGGATGTACCTGTGTAGGCAGCCGCGGTACTTGAGAACCAAATGGTTCTCAGAATCCTTGATACCCAACTTCATGCAAAGGGTATGAAAAACATTGGTAAACTCTGGTACATCTTGGTCCCTTCCCTGTCGCAACGTTTTCCACTTTATGTATTTATCCTCATAGCTCCCGACAGGGTAGTACTGCTCCTTGATGGCATCCCGGAACGAGTTCCAAGTGGGTGCGGCTGAAAACAGTGAGTTTGTACTTTCATCCTTCTGCTTTCAGTAGTTTTCCCACTAGTCCTTGACATGGGGGGATGTTTTGAGAAGTGAAAAAGTGATCTTTTCCCGACTGGAAAAATCATGAACGAAAAATATCCTTCTAGCAGATTTAACCATTTATCTACAGCGTCTACATCTATCTGACCCTCAAATATGGGAATGTCAAAGTTAACTTGTACCTTAAAGGGTTTGGCATTTCCAGAGTAGTTGCCGGAAGTAGATGCGTCACCCTTGGGTAGCTGCTGAAGGATCTGGACAAAGTTGTCCATCATCGCGTTCCTTTGTCGATTGAGGGCTTTTTTGAACTAGATTTTGATAGGATCTCCTGCCCCTCGTGTTTCTTTTCATTCGCCATTGGAGGTCGTCGGGTTTTGGAAGGCTGGTCTTGCAAAGGTTCGACCAGTTCAATCCCTAACTCCTTATATCCCGACCTCGTTGGGGACATGCAAAGAAAAACAGAGAAAGAGCAGACCACTCTGATACCACTAATCCAGATTTAAACAGGAACGCAACAAATTATAGATATAACCATAAATACAAAGATGCAGTAAAAATAACACTTCATTTCATTAATATCAAATACTGAAATATGCTTACAAACAGAATGGAAATAAGACTAGCTTGGGCAATGATAGCTTATCTCTGAGAAGAGATGTGGCGGCTACATGCATCAGAACTATGTTACAATGAGGCTCAAAGGCCTATTTATTATTGAGAAACAATGGAAAACCCTAAACATCCAAAAACCTAACCCTAGGAGATGAAGCACCAAAAATGTGGGCCCCGTTTGGGTAAATTAGTACATCAAATTCCCAGGGTCGTAACTTTGGCATACGATCTCCGTTTGGCTATCATAATATCGCGTTTCGAAGATCTCGAAGAGAAGGCCAAAAACAAACTGACAAGCTAGTTTGGGACGTTTTCGGTCTCTCCGTTTTCCCTAAAAACACCATTTAGGGTCTCAAAACGGCTCCAGAAGTTCAGGACCTGAAAATATGCCAAAGATAGTAAACTGTGCTACAATTAAGGAAATCGAAAAACTGAAAGAGGCAGTGTTGGGGGTCCAAGTGGAATAGGCAGGTGGCCACCAATATCCACTTGGATCACCTCTGCCCACTGTGTCAACTTTCCTGGCTGTTCCGGCAGTTCCCCGATAGTTCCGACTTTCTGCGTGGAGGGCAGCTTCTGCTTTTGCCCTAGCTCTTCTGGCTCTGCGTTAGGCTTGCGTGGGCCCAAATTGGCCCAACGTCAAATCCTCTTAGCTGTTGCGCTGCCTCCAGTAGCTTCTCTCTGCCTCTCTGTCAGTATTCCCGAACTATCCCTGCCCCTCTGCTGCAGCATGGTCACCTAGTTCGAATTTCTCAGCTTCGTAGCCCAAAAAATTGAACTTCAGATCAATTCGTTCTCTCCGTGTGTGTTTTTAAATGAACCCCAAGCCTCCTTATACTTTTCTCGTTGAGATTTCAATGACCGAGATTAAGTCTCTAATCAACGACTAAGATTAAAACTTGTGTTGATCCGCCTTTTAGATCATTCTCACCCATATTTTTGATTAATACCCATTAATATTTTAATTTTCCTAAGTTTAGACTTAGGAACCCCATTAAAAATATTAATTATTTTAATAAAATACAATCTGGGTGGAATTTCACCAAACGGTTTTTGGGTTCTTTAGAACTCATGTCCCTTAGCCTCTCCACCAATTTTCATGGCTAGAGCATATCCGATGCTACCAAAATACTAACAATACCTTGTTTTCACTAAATATCTATGAAGTTGATTAAAATGAACATAATGGTTAAATTTCAAAACTTCGAATTAATCTAGTTAGCCATTTCGTTATCTTGTCTCTATGTATAGTTGTTACTTCTTACAGTTTTCACTCCTCAAGATAAAGTCCAAAATATTTAGTGTAGAAGCCATTGCACCTCAGAGGGGGCCATTATCACCTCACCAACCCTCTTCTTGCTTTTGCCCAGCTCTCCTTTGGCTCAAAGGGGCGGGGCGGTTCTCCCTCAGGTAGGATTGCTGGGGTTGATATTTTTAAAAGCTGATTTCAAAGATTCCCATTGCTCAATCTAGAGACTTAGGTTGACTAATAGAGGGTCAAATAGGTTTCTCAAACACACTAAACAATGGATTACAAGGTGATCTTGGATGGGAAATTCTAGCAAAATAATTTAAAATAGCTCAAAAGGAAAAATGGGCAATGGAGGATAGAAGATCCTTGCTTTAGCTTACTAATATATTTTTGGGGTATATTTGGTCAAAGAACATATAATTTGGAGTAGATACAAGACTCAATAACAACCAGGGAAAGTAAACCTACTTACCATAGGGTTTAGAATGAAGGTTCTTAATTTTCACAAAAATGAAAGGGAAGGAGCTAACACGCTACTTTCTCAATGACTCGGAGAGGGTTGGTTTAACAAGGATCATGAAGCAAATATCATGCAAACCTGTTTAATACATGATTAATCCATCCAATAAAGCACAAAACCAAGATAAAATAGGTAAACCTACTTCATTTGTCGTTCATTCATCCAACCTTCACCGTGAAAAGAGATCAAAATCTTCATCAACAAAATGCCCAAGAAAATCGCTCAACTCATCCTTCCATAGCCAAATTATAAGATAGAAATATTGCATAAATTTTAGGCTTGCCCTTTTTGCATACCTACCCTCACTTATGCACTGGGCACTCTATTTATTATAGGTTGAATTCTAATGTTCCATCAAGTTTCCAGGATGAGGAAGCATAGGAGCGGGGATACGCACAAGGGGGATGTATATAACCAACCCCAAAATTTAGGGAAATTTTGGGGAAACAGGGGGGCATTGGAGTCATAAAAATTATAAAAATTTAATATATAAAAATAAAATATAAAATCCCAACAACATGTCAAAACTAGATAGTAAATCTTAGTAATTATGAAATGTACATCTAAATTGAAACTCATCATTTCGTATTAGACTATTATGTATCATATTTTCCATGTACATCTAGAAGTAAATTGAATCCATCATTTGACATTATGTAGCGTTCCATCTAAATTCATCATTTGGCATTATGCAAGGTACATCTGAATTAAATTCATCATTTGACAATTGAAATTATGCAGTGCACATCTAAAAGTAAATTCATCATATGACAATGACATTATGATGAAGTTTAAAACAATGTTACCAGAACTAGATCGGTCATCGAACCTGTGGACCCCTCAGACTGGGAACTGGTCAGAACCAAGATGGAACCAGTAAAAAAACCAGACCAAAAAACCAATCAACCTAAAACACCAACTATTCAAATTTTAAAGGAAAACATATATATTCATGTGCATCCATGTTAATCCAAACCATTTATACACAAATAAGAAAAAGTTCTCATTTATATAACATGTAAGGGTGCACATAACCAAAATAGCATTGAGTGCAATCCATCTCTAAACCGAAAATACATCAACAAGTAAGCTCACTACGACCTCTAGCATCCAAAAAAAATCATGCTACAACAAATACCTTCATATCGTCAAAGTCATTGCCTATATTGGGATCTTCGTCCTCAATATCACCCTCTAAGCATTAAAATGAGATAGAAGAAGCATAGCATGTCAAGATTTTGTTTGAGTGATGAGCACTTTTTTTAGTTGGCTTATGATAGAGGAGTTCGACAACCAATGCCACTAACATCAAGGTACATAGAGGTCTTGGTGCTCTTGATTAAATACTAGTTCCATGCCCTTGTACATGACAAAATCCAATGGAGCATTGCAATCCCCTAATCCTGAAATCCTGGAAAACTGTTAAGTTTGTTGGATTATGAGTGAGATCTAAAATTCTACTTTCTCCATATGAAATCCAATGAGGTCAAAACCAGTCTCAAACATCTTGAGTCATTTCATGGTAATGTTAAAAATTCAAGTAAAGGATGAAAATGAAAGGTAAAGGAGATTTAAGAATTTAACAAAACCATGAATTGCATAGCATTAGTAGGGAAATATAGTCAAATACTAGGCTTCCCCTGTCATAAATCATTGCCTTTTTGAAAAAATTTGCGTTCTAAGTGTCCTTGGAAGCAATATACATTTCCCAACGTTTCCTCTGGTTTCCCCAAAAGGGGGACGTTGGGAAATGTTTCCCCAGGAGTTTCCCTGTCCTAGGAGCGAGGGGGCGGGCTCCCCACCCTGTGGGATGCGTCCCCATCGAACATTGCTGAATTCATCGTAGAAATTTCAGGCTTTCCCTTTTTTCATACCTTCCCTCACTTGGGAACTGAGCAGTCTATTTATTACAGGCCGAATTCATTGCAGCAATTTTAGGCTTGCCATTTTTGCATACCTCCCCTCACTTGTGCACTAGACACTCCATTTATTACAACGAAATTCTGCTGCCCTATTCTGCTACGTGGGGGAGGGGGAGGGTGGAAGAGCTCTTGAGTCTGAAACAAAGACCCTAAGTATCTCCAGTGCGGTGCCCCTCTAGCACTACCCTATTTCAAGTGCACACTAGATAGGAAGATGATCTCTGTTTGTAGCATTACAATTTTAAACAGGACTGCTGCCAACTCGTGGTCACGTGTTGCCATCTTCATTATCTTTCCTTGAATGCTAGGGTTTGATTTGAGGCTAATCTCAGATCTCAAGAGGAGATGTGTCCTTCCTACAAAAGCTTGCTCCTCTTGGTTAGGTGAGAGAAATGCTAGTGGCTCACAATGCTCAGAACAATTAACCCGAGAAACATTTTACAAATGCATCATCAACACCATGTAAGGATGATAAAGATCCACAATCAAGGTATCCAATCCTGCATGCTCTGCACCATGAGTGGTCTACAACTGCTCATACTCTTTGATCCTCAATATTCTTCCAACATTTTAGACGTTTGTCAAACCACTACTATAGGGTGCTATCTGGGCAGCTCTGGGCTATTTTATATGCCTCAAGTTTACTAATTAAGTCCTCAAAATGTTCCCCCACCAAGCCAAATTGTTATACCAATCATCTGTTGTACATGCTCAACACAATTGTAATGACATGAAGTTCATTTAAGGGTAGACTGATAGCAATGTTTTAAAAGTCCGACTCCGACTCCGACTCGGCTGAGGGTCGACTCTGACTTTGACTTCGACTCGATATCGACTCGGCCGGCTCGATTTCAATGACTTGGTCGTTGTAAAAAATACATTAAATATTTTTTTTTTAATAAAAAAACATAATTTTAAAGATTTTCATTCATGTTTCCAAACACACAACATTAGAATATAGATAGAAGACAACATATGATCAAAGTGGGCTCATGAATATATCCATTATATCAAAATGGCACCCAGTGCACTATCGAATACATACATGATGATGATATAGAGGTCAAAACAAAAACACATAACCAAGGAGCCTAGAATTGGCCTCTACAAGAAAAGTAAACTGTGACTAGTACTACTGGCTACTGTTAGAGGAGCCAAGATCATCTGGCTCAATCTCTGGATCAGAGTAAGGCAGGCCAGCCCATGGCTCCTCCTCATCATCATCTCCAACTGCAACTGTTGAAGTGGTAGCACTAGCAAGCTGTGCAGCAACTGCAAGTTGAGATAGACGAGATATGTGCTTCTGTCGTGGCTGAGCAGAGGAAGGGCCTGCAACTGGAGGACTTGCTGGCCCTGAGGTTGGTACAAGTGGATCAGGACCTGCCTTCAATTGAACATTATGTTTGAGTGATGCCACCGTCTGTAAATCATAATCAATATCCTCATCAGAATCCAACTCTGCTGGATGACTCTCCACTACCCAATCTGATGTTGGATCAATGTCTTCCAACACAATGGGATCTGAATCAGGTCTTTTGTTCAACAATTGGTTGCGTCTGAGCCAAAGGTTGTATTGGACATAGCCTAGATCATTTAACCATTTTTGATCTAAATGGTTTCTCTTCTTCGTGTGAATCCTCTCAAAAATAGACCAATTGCGCTCACACCCAGTAGCACTGCAAGTTTGACCCAAAATACGAATTGCAAACTTCTCCAATTCAGGACAATGGCTACCCAAAGTCTCCCACCATTGTGTTGCAAAAAAAATAGGAGTGTAATGAGTTAGCTCAACAAAATTACAAATTATGTCCGACTTTCAAATTATAAATGATTTAACAAAATAAGTATTAAGAATTTGAAAATTGAAATTTTTGTTTACCTGGCTCATCTGCTTCCCTTGCAATCTTTGCTAGGTTCTTTCCAAAGGTACCTGTGGCTTTGCTGAAGGTTGTGACTTGTTGGCGTATCTCCAGCTGATCACACTCCAATGGGATCATGTGATCAATGCAGTCAATCAATCCATCTCTAACCTCCCCCTTCAAAGATCCTGTCGCCTTAGCTTCATAATGATACCATGGGTTCAAAAAATACCCAACTGCATGTATAGGGCGATGGAGTTGATTGTTCCATCTTTCATCAATGATTGCCCAAATGGGCCCATACTTAGCCACTTTATCCTTGTATGCCCTCTTTATTTGCTCCTTTGCTTGATCCATAGCCTCATAAATGAAGCCCATAGCCAATCTTTCCCCATCCACCAACCACAACACCTTAACCTGTGGCTCAGAAAGCTTCACAATCTCTGCTGCCTTTCTCCAAAATATTTCTCCATTAACTTTCTTTTTCAATTCTTTGCCTTCCTGTTTGTGAGACCACTGGCTTTGATTCCATTCATCACTAGAAAAGATCTTTTGCAAGTTTCTATGTTGTGAAAGCATAGATTGCAATGTCAAAAAATGAGTAGCAAATCTAGTGATGGTAGGCCTAATAATATCCCTGCCCTCTATGTGTCTCCTCATAAGGCTCAAAATTCATGAATGATTATAGATAAATTTTGTTATGCTTTTGGCATGATCTACAGTGTTTTTGACCCAATCTAATTTTCCAATATCCTCAAGCATGAGGTCTATGCAATGTGCAGCACATGGGGTCCAAAATATGGTTCTATGTTTTTCCTCTAACAATTTACCAGCAAGAACATAGTTAGAGGCATTATCTGTGATGACTTGAACAACATTAGCCACCCCACCTCCTCAACAACCTAATCCAATAGCTGAAACAACAATTTCCCATCTTTTACCTTATTAGATGCATCCGTTGACTTTAGAAACATGGTTCCCTGTGGGCAGAAGATAAGAAAGTTTATGATGGTACAGTTCCTTTGATCAGTCCATCCATCTGACATGATGGTACATCCTGTTCTTGCCCATGAGTCCTTGAAATCTTTCAAATACTCATTAATGGAGGCAATTTCTTTCTACAAATGATACCCCCTTATCTCACGCATAGTAGGGCCTTTGAAGCCTTTTCCAACAACATGTATTGCATCAAACATAGGCTCATAATATGGTGAACGGGAAGCATTGAAGGGGATATCAACATCATACCACCATCTACATATGTAATCACAAGTAGTCTCCCTCAATTCTTTCTTCCAATGGTCATCTAAAGTGGGTTGCAAAGTTCTACTAGCTTGAGGACCATGTGCATCTGATGGAGAGGAGGGTGTGACAGTGAAATAACTTTTGATATTTATATCACCCTTCTTTTTCATTTTACCCTTACCCTTTTCTTGAATAGACTCCAAAGAGGGAGGAACATATCGGAAGGGGTTGGATGCATCAGTACAAGGGATAGAGGAAGAACCTTCAAAATCAAAATGGGGGTTGGTAGCCAACATTTTTTGTATACTCCTCTTCCTCCCAATTTTAGTCTCTAACTCTTTTTGCCTAGCCTTTTCTTCTTTAAACTTCTCAAAGTTGGCTAACAAATCCTTCCTAATCTCCCCAATTTTTGGTGATTCACATGGAGTAATTTGACCTCTAATCCCCGCCAAGTGTTGTTTCAGCCTTTTAATGCCCCCATGACCTTCCTTAATTTTTCTATGGCAAAATTTGCAATGCATTTGACTATCAACCATTTCAACATATGCCCAAGCAACATCTTTCACTCTAGTTGCCATTTTTTCACTTGGAAATCAAAGAGAAAAAAATCTGAAAATGAAAACAAAAAAAATAGCATTCCTTCAATGTTCATTTCTTTCACAAAAAACACTCTTCAATTTCCAGATTTGCACAAAAAAATAAATGAGCAAAAAAAGATTTTTACAAGTGAAAAAAAATACCTCTAGGCACAAACTATCTCCTCAAGGTTGTTCCAACAAACCAACTCCTCAATGCTACTCCAATGGCTGCCCAAGAAGCTCCTCACTCCTGCTACAATGCTTGCCCAAGACTCCTCACTACTGCTCCAAAAACAAACTCCACAACTCCTCACAAACTCTCACTCAAATTCTCACTCAAATGCAATGAGATGGCTGTGAGGAAATGAGAGGGGTTGGGTGGGTTTTATAGGGTTTAGGAGAGGGGAATGGACCCCAAAGAACCTAAAGGCAAATTAAAAATGGGTTTGGGGTCCCCAAAAAACAATTCAAAAAAAAAACTGCATTGTTTTGGCTTTTTCGGGCCGCTGTCATTGAGCCGGCCGAGTCGTTAGACAACTCAGCTGGCTTGGTAATAACCTGGCCGGCTGTTCCGGTTCAAACGCTGAGTCGACCCGGTGGGGGCATGATTCGGACTAACTAGGTCGAGTCGGTTTCGAACCGGCCGTTTTCAAAACAGTGACTGATAGTGGGACTTCCCTTGAATGACTTATGAAGTGAAAAATAAATTTATGAGGAACCCCTGTATAAACCAAGAGGTATCATCTGGCTCCAACTTGGGAACAAGTGTCATTTTTGGGGGCACTTGAGAATTCCAAAATATTCATACTTCAACATGCTAAAGGAAAATCTATGGCCTAATGCAATGACTTCATGATCTTAGAAGAATAATGGGCTTTCCCTCCGTGTTTGTCATCATGGAAAATGGAGATGCATTGAAATGGAAATGCGTGTATGTTGAGACCTCTGTTAGTGCTTGCTTGGGAGTGAATCTGGTCACTTGTTTATCAATTGCATTTCCAAATCCATCATTATTGGGGGAAATCTGCAAGGGATTTTCACATTCCATACCCTTCCATTTGTTTGCCACACCTAAACATCTATGTATTGAAAAACAGTCAACCTGATCTTCGATTTGAGTTCTTGATCTGACGACTCAGTCATTTTCTAGCCCAAGCTAAGCATTATCTTTTTTTTTAACAAGAACCTAGAATAGCTATTATATTAAAAGACAATGAGCTAAAGCTTAGTTTAGAAACATGATTTACATAAGCAAGTTGAAACCAATGGACATGTGTAATGTCTTCTCCAAATTGATGGCTTATGGAGGACATAATAGCCTATTTGAACTCATAGGCTATAGTCTTGTTAAAAGGGTAAAAACCCAAATTTTCCTATGTTGGGGCAATATTGGGTAAAAATTGGGTCAACTGGGGCTAAATTAGGGGTTGCACACACAACTCCTCACTTTGTTGGAGCCCACGGAAAATCTATAAATAGGAGAGGGTTGAGATCAATTGAATCGTCACGTGTGGACCATTTCATTTGTTTTCTTGAGCTTAGCTCTGAGGGTTTTAACACCCCTTCTCTCCTATCAATTTCGGTGGTGAAAGATTCCACCCTAGTTGATAATCTCAATTTTTTATTCTTCCTTTTTTCTATTTGTTTTGGCACAAGGTTGCTAAGGGAAATTTTTGGTCTAAGGAAGTTCATCAAAGACAGGCTGTTTCACTCTTTCATTAGTGGGGCCATGTGAGTTGATCTAGAGTTCTGGACAAACAACATTAAGGCAATTGCATTGCTTTATATGTAATTCCTGAAATAGAGGGAACTCGAGTAAGGGACATATTGGGTACATTTCTAACTCTGGATATTTCACTGTTGAATCACACATAATCATTCTGAGCAGATCGAGCTATTAAGGATTGAGTGAGGAAGAATTCAAGGATTTTGTGGGAGACTGGAAATTGTGACAAGCTCCTGTAGTGGCCACGTAGTCATCCAAGCTTTCTGAGATGAAGCCTTGACTCCCTATGATTAAAGAGAGCCCCTCTGTAGTCATTCGTGGAGTTTTGTGGGATAACACTGTAGTGGAAATTATAGATTATTTTTGCGGTTTCTAGAGTAGGGTTTCTCTACGACCAACATTAAAGACTGGACGAGATGATCCTATAGCAGCATAGGCGGCATCTGAAGGGCCCAGTTCGTGGCTTTGAAATAGCCAAGGTTTGATCCCCTGAAGTAGCTGCGAATATCCTGTAGCAGCGTAACGAAGAATCATTAAGGACTGAGGTAGAGGGTTAATTCAGACATGAGATAGACTCAGATGTTTCAGTTCAGGTTTCATTTAGTAGTTGGATCAATTTTTTGGTTAAGGTTTAGTAAAATTGTATCAGGTTGTCGAATGTGGATCATCTTCTGTATGGACCTATGAACAATACATTGCATTGTGAGGCTAATGGCTGTGTTGATTGAAGGATTAAAAAATTATTGCTCCGTTCAGTTTATTACAATTGGTACTATTTATTGAAGAAGATATTACTGTTATTGAATTAACAAAATAATTTTATTGAAACCCTACGAAACCCTAACATGAAAATTGCTTTAGTCTATTACAACATGGTCGGAATGGAGTATGTATCAACGGTCATCTCCAAATTCTGACCTTGAAGCTTTTGAATAAAATGCTAGAATATCTATTGTATTCCACTTGTCCATTCACTAATACTAACCTAACAAAAACCAAAATTTACAATACATCAAAATCTTACATTAGACCATGAGGAATTATTCCTCTGCTTTGATTTCTGAGTCTCCTAATTAACTGTCAAGGAAGGGGGACATACCCCTTTTTGCCCCTGCCACCAAAGTTCACCTTGATTTATCATTGACCCCAAATTAGCGATGTGATTAGCCTTGGAGTTGTTTGATCTGAGAACACAGAGACATTTCCTCTTGGGGATAGACTGATACAACTAATAATTATGCTAAAAAATCTGACTTAACTTTGTATTTGAGGGGAGGGGTTCTGAATATAAATGGTGGATTATATTCAAGGAAGCACCAAAAAAATCACCTCATGAATTCCCAGATTCACAATTTGCCTCAAACCCTGATATAAGGAATAGGCTTCAACAACGTTGTTGGAAGTGTGACCTAAACCCCAAGCATACCTATGTTATTTTGATTCTCATGGCAAAATATTAGCCCCCCCACTCCTGCCACCCTTGCTCGAGCTAAACATTATCAGAGTTACATAACATCATGAATTCCATGTTCTCGATATCCTTAATGGTGCTATCTATTTTGTTAAGTTATGAAAGAAAGTTGTTAGCAGGGATAGACTTGAGAAAACCCTCATATTTTGAATGCACATTGGACCTGACTTGCTGTGAAGGCTCATGGTCCTTTCATGTTCATCTTCTGGCTGATTAGGAAATTAAAATTTTTGACCCTTCTTTATAGTGTTCCGCTCCCTTTTGTGGTCCCTATCAATAATGTGGATAGTCAGTTGTTTTCCTACAAGGAAGGAAACAATATTTTTCTCCATTCCATCTCAAGGAAATGAGGGCGTAAAATCTGCTCAAAATCCTCCAACATCCATATCTGTTTGCAATAAGATAAGATAATATTATTTATTTCCAACGAATGACCACAAAAGTAGGTCAATGGGATTGACGGATAGATCTGGTACGAGTACAATGTGGGAGTGCAAACGTAACTTGTAGAAAATGCCAAAGCTAAATCTAGGATAAATGAAGTAAAGAAGAAATACAAAAATAGGGCAACCTCATAGATGGACCATCTGGTGAGAGAGTTGCCTGCCATGTGTAGTTTGAGTGGAGTGGAGAGGGAAGAAACACACTTAAACAAAATCTGGCAGCCAACATTAGTCATAATACTCACCAAATTGATGCATATCTCCTTGGGTCTGCGTGCTAGTTAAACTATCAGCGTTGACTGTGTGTTAACTGTCCTCCCATATCTGCGTATTAACTACTGACAGCAGCTCCAAACAAATCTGTGTATTAGCTTTTGATTGGCTGTTAATTTGTAGTTTGTTCCAGTGAGTGGGGGACAAACTCTGCCCCACATGTTAGAGTTGTTCCCACTAAATCTGATGTCTCAAAAATATTGCCCAAAATGAGTTGCGTATTATCTTAAGGCTAAGTGGAGCTTAGTGGGAGACAAGGTATGTCCCATGTGGCAGTCTTGTCCCCTTTAACTAGCAAATCCATGAACCGTTTTTAGAATTTCCTTTTACTTGCTGAGTGCATAATTCAGTATCCTTTTGTTGCTGTGTTGAACTTTCAGCTGGTTACGTGGAGCAAATTTTTATGACATGTGCACAATTCCTTCATTCTTGGATATGCGTAGATCATGGGAGTGAGGTGGGGTCTACTCCCAACCCACTTTATTCAATCCTATGTAATATGTATTGCACTTTATTTCCACTGTATTTAACTTTGGACATCAAACATTTTGTACACATCATAAGTGACAAGTGTATATTACTGAGTGCCTTATGGAGTAGGACTTGCTATGGTTTGTTCATGATAAGCTACAAGTAATGAGTTGGGTGTTGCATGTGACTAAAAAATGCAGAGGCTCTCACAAATATCTTCAATATTCTCCATAGTCATGAGATTCAGAATGCCATTAAATGAACAGAAAAAGGAAGCAGAGATGCATGCACAATCTAACTATGCGCACACATATAGATACAATCATATACAGTAGCATTAAAAATTAAGTATGCCCTTTAATTATAGCATGTATAGACTATAGAGGATCATATCCTGGGAACTCAATAGGGGATTGTGTACCAATGGTAAGAGTCATTGAGGACAACCAGCTCTTTGAATCTACCACATGTTTATATGCTATGCAACTGATAAGTGGAAAGTGGGCAGTTGCAACTGCCTACACAACTCCTTGCCAACATTTAGTTGCACAATATATAAAGACACTACTTGATAGCTTTACATTAAGGTTTGAAACACATAAATATATGATTTCCCCTTTTATTGCAATAACAGTTTTAATGTTTTATGCATTTGATGTGCGCCATTTGATGCATTTGTTTCAACTTTTCTCTTTCTGATAATTTTGTTATGATGTGCTTTCATGCTAGAAAATGACAATAATTTTTTGAAACAATCTGTGATTTGAGTTTTCAGGTCACTAATGTGAAGGATTAACGGGTTTTCTACTAATTTTAGCTCTAACATAATTTGTGGATTTTGATCATTATTCATTGTTACTTATGAATTAGTAACTACCGATTTTACATTGTGTTTTGCAGGATACATTACTTAAAGAACTACTCAAGGATGACTTTTTGTCAGAAGAAGAAAGGTTAAAATCTAAACATGTTTAGTGGCAGTTTTATATGTTAGCTAATATCTTAAAAGGGAAAAGACATTCTATTTTGAACTAGCACATGCCAGTTATGTATTAAAATCAATCTCTAGTTTGGTCCAGTGTTATCAGAACTGGTGGAACTAGACAGTGCAACTGGTTTGGAGGCAAAATTGGTCCAACTGGTGGCCCTAACTGACCAGTTCCATACGACGCCACATGGATTTAAAAAAAAAATAGGAAAAAAAGAAAAAAACAACTAATTTTAGGAACCAACGAGTTCCATATGATGATCCATGGATTTAAAAAAAGAAAAGAAACAAAAGAAAAAAACAACTAATTTTCCGAGAAGGATGAGGATTTTGATGAGTCATTAATAGTACCATGCTTATGTTTAGGTTCTAGATGCCATTTAGAGTATGCTTGTTGATGTATTTTTGTTCAGAGATGCATTGCATTCAGTACTATTTTGGTTATATTCACTCTTGCTACATAAATGAGAAGCTTTGCATATTGATGTATAAATGGTTTGTATATATATATATGTGGTTGTGTGTGCCTGTATTATTTTTTTGGATTTGAATATTTTGTCTTTTTGTTCAACAAGTTTTTGGTCTGATTTTTCTTGGTTCTGGTTCGGTTCGCATTTTTAGGGTTACCGGTTTGATGACCAGTCCGGTTTTGATAACATTGGCTTGGTCAACCGAAAAAAAGATAATGGTGTAACTTTTGTGTAAAGAAGATTTATAAGTACATCATAAAATCCCCTTAAGCCATAGATTAAAAAGTCTTCTTTTAGTAAAGATGCGAGTCTACAGACCACCAACACATTTCAAAGCCCCAATATATTTGGTATCATACCTATGGAGTGAATGCTATAAAATACCTATGGTGTTATATTTGCAAAGTGAACCTTGTAGAGTACATTGTAATATAAAATTTGCAGTCCAAAGAATACAGGATATATCATTAGAAAACACACAAGTTAGCGTGATTAACTAGTAACCCTGAGGTATTAGGCATGTTGTCACTCAAATTGTACAGGTACCTCGACAACAACTCAAGTTGGGGGCTGTCACCTTGATCCCCAACTTCTCCGTTCTATCTGTCTCCGAACAGCAGGCTACGGGGGGTAGACCGTATGGAAATGAGATGATGAAGGACAAGTTGGGAACCAACGAGTCTGGGAGACACAGTTGAGTGGCCTAGCTACTTGGTTAAATTTAGCAAGATTTTAAGGATTAGATTGAATTTATATTTGAGACCAGTGCCTTATGGAGTCAACACTCTTGCTTGTTATAAAATTGAGACCAAGTAACCGGATGGACAACTGCTGCTTTGATGTTTCACTAACCTATATGCGATGAAAATCCTAAGACCTAGGTGTGATGCAAAGATCTTAGTTATTTTTAATTAAATGCCTAATCTAAGTATGGTCTTCCCTTAACTATTTTGAAGCTAGGCTCCAAGGTAGGTTGTGGGAAGGAGGCCAACATGAAGCAAGCAAGGGCTTGATTAACGGTACCTTCTATTAGACTCCTATCACACGATGCCTCTAGCGCTGCAGAGACTGTGACTCTATCGACTGCAAGGTCACTGTGTTAACCATTGAAGAGTTGCTAAGCCCCGCAAGCTAGATGAGAAGGGGGGCTTTAAAGGTCTATCAACCAGGCTTATGCTTAGAGGTAATTTATTAATGAAAATTAACTTAGGATGCGATGCAAGGATGTTGAGTGTGATTCTCGAGTTAAGGTTGATTAATGATTAAGTACTTAAGATTGCATCAAGGAAACAAGTATTTAACAATGATATTCAAGAGACAATCTTATCCATGAGAGAATGTGCCAAATTAGCAAGATATGCCCAACAAAATAAACGATTTATCAATATTCTCAAGATAGCAACAATATAAGTCAATAGTAACGATTAGAGCACCTTTCTATTAGAACACTTAGCCAACGATTATTTCCTTAGTTAAATTAGAAAATGCCAATGACCATTCAATTTAAGAGATGCTCAATTGAAACAAGAAGACTTACGAATCTTAAGGCGCCAATGTAAGGTTATCTTTGATTAAGATGTATTAGCAATGAAACAAGAGAGTTGTACCAAGGCTATTGTAACAAACAAAATGCTCAACAAGATATTTCTTATCCAATGTTACCAACCTTATGAGCTAATGAGAGCACTTAAAGCCACTTATGTATTCAGATTTCAAATAACACAAATGAGTAACTTAGGACAACAGTAAACTACTTGTGTTTCAGTGATAAAGGAGCAACAAATGAGTTTATGACGGAAGAGAGTTATTTTAGAGTTCTCTTGAATATAATATGTTATGTCAAAGAAACAAAGCAATTCACTACCAAATCCAACTGAAGAATGGAATAAGCTCTCTTATGATATTTATGAAATCAGACTTTAGCATGAACAATGTGTGAAATTATTAGAACACTTTTAGACAGCAGTAAGCTAACTTGCTACCTCAGTGAATTTCTTATGATGCAAAGAAATGGAATTTCCCAATGAAAACTAAACCCCAATGCTGAAAAGGCGCCTCAACAACCACAGGTTGTAAGGGCAGTGCAGCTAGCCTCTGTTTCCCAGTGAATAGTTGATAGGCTTGGCAAGTCCTAAAAAACTTATGCACCTCAGAAAAGATTCAGGGCAATAATAACCAGCTCTAAGAATTTTGTGGGCAGTAGTTTTTGCAGCATAATGGCCACCACAAAATCTTGAATGAAACTCAGAAATTAGCTTTCTAGACTCAATTTCATCAACACACCTAAGTACTATACCTTCAGGATTCCTCCATCTGAGGCCATCCTTCATGAGGCAATACTTAGTTGCTTTCAATCTAAGAGCCCTTCTTTTATGAGCAACTAAATGGTCAGGACATGTAAGATTTAACAAATAATAAATGATGTCCTTATACCAATCATGCTCTCCTAATCTTTGCAGCTCAGGTGAAGATGAATCATTAAGACAAATCAAACCAAGAGCTTTTTCATTACCTTCAGTCAACATCTCAGCCAATCCTTGACCTTTGACCAACTTAGTGGGTCTAATTTCCAAGTCATACTCTTGGATTTTAGTAACCCACCTAGCATGAGTCCCTAAGAAATCAGTCTGAGTTAATATATATTTAATAGCGGAATGTGGGACAAAAGCAATGATTTTGGAATAACCCACATAAGTCCTAAAGTGCTTAAGAGACTTGACCAAGGCATATGCTTGCTTTTCCATGGTAGTATAGTTTAACTTAGTATTCTGAAGAGCTCTACTCATGAAAGCAATAGGCTGCTCGTGACCTTCCTTATTGTAACGACCACTAGTCGTATACACATCATAAATATTAAAATACTTCGTAGACAAATACATCCATTGTAGGATAGTAAATGTAAATTGTATATTATATAAAGAATTGATGTAGGATAATACAAATGAGAATGAGGGTCTTGTATATATAGGCAGGTAAGTACCCTTTCACTAACGGTTATGTCTTTAGGGACATGCATTTTCATTAATTGCTAACTAATTAATCATTAATCTTATTTGTTGTTTTTTACATTATTTGTGTTTATTTTTATATAAATTTAGTTTGTTACATTGCCTTCCCCTTCAAAAAGCTTTGTCCTCAAAGCTTACTGATGAAGGATCGGTTCTCTTCTGTTGATCGACATATCTTCTTATTTCTGAGCTTTCATCTTTGTTGATACAAGACGATATGATGTTCTGAGCGATAGACAGAATTGTCGTACTGAAAACGGATCAGACCATCCTAGATTAATCTTTTGGGAAATCTTCTGACCCTTGGAGTTGTGTGGTGAATAGTTATCGTATGACTGGATTGAGCTCACTTTAGTATTCTTCGGAACATAAGTTTGTTGTTTATGTTCTGTGTGATATAGATTTGTAGATTGATTAAAGTGTCTGCTCTTGTGATTCAGAGGTAGATAAGGAATTTTTCTTGTTTGAACTTCCTTAAACGTTTTTATGGTTGTTTCTTGATTTTCATCAGGCATTGTTGTTGTTGACTTAACTACTGAATCCTTATTTGAGGTGTCCTCTGTTTGAACGATGACCTCTGAGTACGTTTTTACTTCAATAGGGTTTGGATTTGCCTGAATTGCGAGATTAATGGTATTGATGTTTGTTTCTTCAGTTTGGACTGCTACATCTGGAAATTTTGATGCTTCCTTTGTGACAAGTTCTTTGAACCTATTCATCAATGATTTCTTTTCATCCTTAAGTTTTTTAATCTGTTTGAGCAAATTTTGATTATGATTTTTGAGATGTAAGCATTCCTCATTCTCTGAGTCAACTTTATTTTGGCCTTAACGCTTCTCGTCTTTTAAACACTTGATTTGTTCTACTAATGTTTGGTTAAGGCTCTTTAAACGTAATTTTTCTTCTTGTTCTAAAAAATGCTCCTTGAGTTCCTTTTTTGATGCTTTAGCTTTCTTGACTTGTTCGAGTAGTTTTTCTTGGTGATCTTTGAGGCGCGAAATTTCTTTGTCTTTGTTGCAGATGACTTCTTCAAGATCTTTTTGCTTCTTTGATATAGTTTTTTCGTTATCTTGAAATATCAAGTCTGAGATATCATTAAGGTCTTCTAATGAAGATTTTATTGATTTTGATTTACTTGTTATGTCTCGAAACATGACCATCTTCTCTTTATATGGAAACATCAAAATTTGTTTCTCTATGTTTAACGTGAATGTACCCAAATCCTTAAACTAGGGTTGATCGAGTATGATGTCTCTCTTTTTATCCGTCCTTACAACATGAAATCGAGATATGTACTCATAATGACCTATTGTCACTTGTAGATCACTAATTTTATACTCTTTTTGGTCAAAAATATTTTTCTTTACACCAATGCTTAGATCTGGAATTAATAGTTGATTTGCCAAGTTGATGTTGATATAATTTTTATCGTTGCTTGGGCTGATAGAGACATTAACTTCTCTTCCTTGGATACTTCCTTTTAATGTAATTACTCCGTGATCTGAAACTGAAAGACCATTATAGGAAAACTTTTCTTCCTTCGTCATTTTAGAATTATGCTTCGTCATTTTTTTCAATGATTGATCCTATTTGTTTTCTTGAGATGACTTAAGGTATTATGTAATCTAAATATATAAAATTTCTTTTAATTTGATGGATTGTGAACACTTAGCTATCAATTGGAATATTCTCCAAATTCACCTTTTTATGTTTTATAAGAATATATATCTTCCCTTTAATCCACTAAGGAATAAAATTTAATACTACCCTTTTCTTATATTCACTTATATATATATTCACGTAACCTTCTTATATATATGTATATATTTTAAACTTTATATCCTCTTTTTATTTATTTATTTGAAATTTCTTTTAAAATACCCCTTTATAATATAAAACTTCTCTTTATATATATTTTATTTATAATATTTTATTTTTCTCTAATGGCCCATCTTTAATATAGAGAGCACAAGAATATTAGCATGCATACAATGCATGCATATGATAGCTACATATGCATGTATTGCACTATTATATATATTTTAAATTAACTATAAATGTTGAATATCACGACACTGCTTCAGATAGAAATTACACCCTCACCCATCACCAAACATATTGCTTAATGCGCCATAATTAAGGGGAAAATGCCTTAAATAATTTCAAGAATATAAATTTAAAAGTATAAAGTAAACATGGGTATAAGAAATAAATGTAAAATTTAAGTTAATTATAAATATGGTTATATATTTATATATCCCATAATATTAATAAATTATACTAATAAATTATCGGAATGTTAAATTAAATCAAAATAAAATACATATTATAAACTAAGGGCATTTATATAAAACTGATAAAAATCCTAAAGGTAAACTTTATACACATGTCAATATTCCTGTAGTTTTGGATGAATAGAGTCACACATTATAAATGAGGAAAGGTGTCACCATGTAAGAGGGGTGACCGCCAAGAAATAATATACATAGACGGAAGGGGAGCAGGAAAGAAGGGGGGGGGGAATCAGTTTTGGAAAAAAACAGAGGATTGCCTTCACCTTTGGAATATAGTGCAGGGAGGAGGAAATTTAGTGAATGGTGATAGAAAATAACTCTGTTTGAGGGATGAGCCAGGGGCTCGATTTTGAACTGAAAATTGGGAAATTTTGAGTTGTTCTTGGAGTTTTGGGCACAGGGGCCAGTGGACTTCCATTTCAAAGTCCTCTGGATCTGGGAACCGTAGAGGTTGATCCCAGATAGGCAGGGAGGAATCGGTTGGTTTGGTAACGAAATCAGAAAAACTCGGAGCAACGTGGACCGACACCAGATGGGAGAATCAGGTACGCAATTGCATTTAATTTGATAGAACTTTACAAAAATATTTGTCCATCTAGTTGAATCTTAACATCAGTCCTTACATTTGGTATCAGAGCTAGTTCAAACTCTCGGATCTGTTAAGTCTGTTAAGATAAGGTTACTTATCTTATTGCTGAAGACTCCACGATAATACATACAGAGTTTGTTAAAATTGGCAACCAGGGCAAAACTTCATGTGGGTCATCTTATTCATGGCTGATAATATTTTTATTAGATTCCTCTCGTCGAGAGGTGTAGGATTGATATAAAGATCATCTGATTCCGATAAGTATTCATGGAGATATGAATTTATTTTGATTATGGAATTATTATCAAGCCGACCTACAACTCATGTAGGCTCAGAAGCCCAACAGTCGCATGTATTCACCCACCAACGTTGTGTATAAATATAAGAGGACTTTTCCTCATTTGGACTCACTCAACTCATCACATCTCTCTCTCTCTATTGCGCAGATATGAGTCTCTTCTCTACTGCGCTGAAATGGGTCTCTCTCTCTCACACATGTGAAGCCGGAAGCTGTTGAATTTGAAGCTGCAATTGCAGAAGTAAAGATTGACTTGCGTGGCCTAGAAGATCTCCTCTTTGGAACTGCGCTGTAGGTTCATCTGAATCTCCTTTGAAAGTCGCAACTTTTGGTGGTGGAATGAAGTCAATTCGACGAACAGTTTGCAAGATATCGACTGCCCTAGTTTGAAGCTGGAAACTACTGAAACTGAAGCTGCAACTGCAGAAGTAAAGATTGACTTGTGTGGCCTAGAAGATCTCCTCATCTGAACTGCGCTGTAGGTTCATCTGAACCTCCTCTGGAAGCTGAAACTTTTGCTGGTGGAATGAAGTCAATCTGACGGTTGGTTTGTGGGATATGGTCTGCCCTAGTTTGATAATGAAGCTGCTAATGTTGATGCTACTGATCTAGGGTTTGCTACTGCTGATATGAATCAGATTTATTGTACTATTTCACTTTGCTGAATTATTGAAGATAAAAGAAGATTTGATCAAATGGTTTCCCCACACATTGTGGGGTTTGTCCCTGGCTAGCCGCCACATCTTGTGTCTCTTGTCTTGGCTTGTTTTCTGTCGATCGTTTAATGTTCTATCTGCACTCTACTTTATGTACATGTGATTGCTAATCGGTGGAATATAATTAGAAAAAGAAGTAAACTGTTATAAGCATAGAACATACCATAACTTAACATGGTATCAGAGCTTAGGTGAAGACAAAGCCCGAGCAAGAGCAAGAGCAATCATTGAAGAGAAGATTGGCAAGGCTATCCTAAAAGAACTATCGGGTCCTCAACACTCTTTCCTGCCGAAGACAAGTTCCGTGAGAAAGCTGACTATCACGGATGGAAGATGTCTATCGATCTAACCCTTGAAGATCAAGGAGTGCTGGACCATGTAAGAGGCAATATTGTTGAGCCTTCATCAAATGCATCTGCTGCTGCCTGGAACAAATGGAAAAATGTGAAGTCAAAACAAAGAAGATCATCCGGGACTCTATCAGCAAGCGCTTGGTGGCCTACATCTCTGATCTAGACACCTCCAAGGAAATCTACGATAGACTGGTGAGTTTATTTAAAGTTAATGATGCAAATCAAGTTTTGTTTCTTAGAAATAAGTTGAGGGAAATCAAGAAGGGTAAAGATGAAAGTATGCAAGCATACTTCTTAAGAATCACCGAGATCAAGAACGATCTCCTATCTATTCGGGAAACCATTATTGACAAAGAAATGGCACTCACAACTCTCGGAGGATTACCATCTGAATGGTATGTGTTCAGGACTACTCTTCTGAACAATAATGTAATTCCTAGTTTCGAGGAATTAATGGCTAGATGCATTCAAGAACAAACAAGGGTAGAAGAGCAGGAAATGCCCTTGCCTAAAGGTCCTCCTGCTGCTTTTTCTTCTCATGCTAAGAAAAGAAATAATTCTGGGTCTAAATCAAAAGGAAAGGATGGACCTAAGGGTGGAAGAAAAGGATGATGTTACATCTGCGATAAAGCAGGTCACTATGCAAGGGAGTGCCCTGATAGAAAGGACTCACACCGGGACAATGATCAAAATCCCTCTGATGGCAAATCAAAGGAATGACAAATTCAACAGCAAAGTTAAGAGGAGAGCTGGGGATCGAGGAAGAGGACAACCATTCAAGAAGGCTAGAAAGTCCAGGATGTATTAAATGCACCTGACCTCAAAAAGAACCTAGTGTCCATCTCGGCAATGGAAGACAAAGGCTACAAGGTAACCTTAAGCAATGGAAAGGTATGTATATGGAAATGCCTTTACTCTTGGGTTTAGTGTTGATTCATCATATCAGGTCGATGGAAGTCCGCTAGGTGTCATGTCTTGTGACACAACTCTTCAGTCCGAACTTTGGCATCAGAGGTTTGCCCACCTTCATTACAAAGCTCTACTTGGTGTAAAACAAATGGTGACAGGGATGCCCGAATTCCAAGTAGAGAAAGAAGGTGTATGTCCGGGATGTGTCGAAGGAAAGCTCAAAAGGGGACCATTCCCCTCAAGCCAAAACACGACCTCCGATGTATTACAGTTGGTTCACTCAGGCATATCTGAGGCTGACATTAAGAGGGAGACTACTACACCACATACTCTTGAGCAGATTGGTGTGGCAGGAAGGAAGAACCACACGATGATGGAAGTTGTCTGGGCCATGCTACATGATCAAAGACTTCCAAAGTTTCTATGGGCTGAAACTACAATCACCGTCGTATATGTACAAAATTGATGCCCTCATCAAGCATTGGGTTCCTAAACTCCTGAAGAAAAGTTCACCACCGGTCAAAGGGAAGTCGTGATTAGTCATGATGTCACCTTTGACAAAGATATGGCTCTCAGCAAGGTGGACAATCTGCTAACTTTGAGTAGCTCTTAAGAAGCTGACACCAGGGAACCGAAAGAAAAGGATGATGAATCAATGCCTAATGTAGAAGAACCCATGGATCCGATTGATCCTCATTCACATGAGCCTTCCTCTTCTAGGAAGAGGCCTTCATGGCTTAGGGGGATACTTAATGATGCTGAAGGACATGCTGCACCCTGAGGAACCTTCCATCAAAGTAAGAAACTTAACAGGTATCAGGGATACCTGACCATCATGAGCACGATCATACAAAATGAACCTTCATCATTCTCAGATGTCATCAAGCATTAACTATGGAAGGAAGCTATGACCACAGAATATGAGTCTGTTATGGAGAATGATGTCTGGGAAGTAGTTCCCAGAGCCTGGACAAGACAATTGTTACTTCAAAATGGCTTTACAAGATAAAGCATGCAGCAAATGGAAGTATGGAAAAGTATAAGGTTCATTTTGTTGCTCGTGGTTTATCCCAGAAGGGAGGTAAAGACTATGATATTTGCACCTGTTGCCAGATATACAACCATCCGCTTGATCATAGCCCTTGTGGCTTCACAAGGATGGAACCTACATCAGATGGATGTTAAGACCGCGTTCTTGCATGGTTCTATCAAAGAAGAGGTCTATGTGGAGCAACCTGGAGGATTTGAGATTTATGAATCTCATGTATGCAGGTTGAAGAAGGCTGTTAGATAATCTTCGGCAAAATCACATAACCAATCTTTTGTCGACGCGTTTCGAACCAACCAGTGTGGTTCATCGTCAGGACAAGTTGAAGAACCAATCCGGCTTAGCGTGATTAAATAGAGTGTGCAGAGACTCCAACAGCTATAATGCTAACGGCTAATTTTGACCGAATGATCTTGGTCAAACCCCTAAATTAGTTAATTAATATTTCTCGAAAAAGCTAAAAAAGTTCAATAAAGGAATTCATATGGTAATTTAAAATAAATAGGTATATTATTGTTATTATCCAATTATTAAGAGAATACATATTTTAATTATGATGGTCATTATATCTCATAATATATATTAATTATTCTATATTTAATTATTATAAAATACAAGTATTAATCTATATTTAATTATGATGGTCATTATATCTCATAATATATATTAATTAATCTATATTTAATTATTATAAAATACAAGTAAAGGTAATCAATCATTATTATTTTTAGAATTTAGTTATACTAGGTAATTGTGTAATAATTAATCTATATTTAATTATTATAAAATACAAGTATTAATCTATATTTAATTCCGATGGTCATTATATCTATATTTAATTATTATAAAATACAAGTAAAGGTAATCAATCATTATTATTTTTAGAATCTAGTTATACTAGGTAATAGTGTAATAATTATTTAATGGTCTTTGGTAAGTTAGATCTTCACTATTTTGTTCTTATAATATATCATATTTAATATTTAAATATATTGGTCCAATAAAATAATAAGTTATATAAAATAATATATGTTTATTACTAATCTATTTCTTCCTAATAATTAATAAATCCAAATAAATTGTTAAACCATTAATATTCCTAGAATTTAGTTATATCAGGTAAAAAACCATAATTTAGAGTTGTTAAAACCAAGTCTGTTAATAATAGTATAACTAATATTATTGGTATATCATCATTAATGGTCAAATAATCAATATTAGATCATTATTTATTATAAATTAATAAAGGAAACTAAGACCTTAGGTAAATATATTATTACTTATAAGAAATTACCATAATTTAGGGTTGATATGTTTACTACTATAACTAATAATATTGGTATATCATAATATATCATAAAGGTCAAATTTCTAATCATAATCAATATTTATTACATAATTATTTATTCCCAAATTTACTAAAGTTAATTATGTCATTAATATTTATAAGGTTGACAAAGGGTTTTTTTTAGATAATAGTTAAATGGAAACTCAATTCTAAGGTTAATATAGAAATAATTAAAAGGTATAATTAATGAAATTAAGGCAAAAAATCAAATCTAATTATAATATGCCCAATAGTATCATAAACAAATAAGGTCAATACAATAATAGCCCGAAACTAATTCATAACTTAATAATGACTCAAACACTCCAAATAATGGGACAAAACTGTCAAAAGAAAAATTAGGAGGGGGAAGACAGAACCCTAAGACCTAACAAAAAAAGGGGGTGAGGGGGCTAGGAAGACAAGGCTGGGACCCAGCAACTGCTAATCTTCCAGCCATCATCCCTATTAAGGTTGTTCGGCCTTTTCTCAATCTCCAGGGCCTCTCTAAATTTGCGATGGTGAAACTGCGCAATTTTGGCAATGACTTGAGCCTCCTCTATACATACATGATGCATAGTCTTTCCCGCATGCTCAGCCAGGGCCGAGGACTTGGTCCTCCCATGCCTTAAGTCAGGCGAATGCTCGCTAATCCGCTGATTAATAGAGCGACCAGTCTGAAGAAGGCTCTCTATGAGCTGAAGCAAGCACCCCGAGCATGCTATGAGAGGATCGATAGCTACTTGATGAAGCTGGGATTCACTAGGAGTGAAGCTGATCCTAACCTTTACTTTAAGGTTGAAGATGACAAGCCTCTCATACTGGTGTTGTATGTGGATGACCTCTTTCTAATAGGTGCAAACCCTCTCATTCACAAATGTAAGAGGGAGATGGCTTCTGAATTTGAAATGAAGGACCAAGGACTTGAAGTGTGGTAGAAGCCAAGGGAAATTTTCCTATCTCAAGGAAAATATGTGTTAAATATGTTGGAAAGATTCAGTATGATGGACTGCAAGCCTGTGACTACCTCGAGGATCTTAACTTTTAGAAGTTATATGGTAGTGATGTCGGACCAGACTTGGGAAATGCCTCTGAGTTTCAAAAACTCATTCGCAATGATGTTCTTGGTGAACCTTCGTCCGAACATATGTTTTGCAGTTAGCATTGTGAGCTCATATTTGGTTGAACCTCATTGGATTGATGCCAGGAATCTTCTGAGATGTCTTCAGGACACAATATCTCATGGATTAAGATACACTGCTGGAGATGTGAGACTACTTGGATATATTGATGTTGATTGGGCAGGCAGTGTGGTGGACCGTAAGAGCACTTTCGGGTACTGTTTCACCTTGGGATCTGCTTCGATATCCTGGATGAGCAGGAAGCAGAAGTCGGTGGCTTTGAGCACTGCCGAAGCAGGATATATTGTTGCTAGCATAACCTCGTGTGAGGCAGTTTGGTTGCGAAAGCTCTTCAGTGAGCTGTTTGGATTTACATTGAATACCACTGTGATTCTCTGTAACAACCAGAGGTGGGATTCGATTATTGAGGAATCCCGTATTCGTCAATTGCTCCAGCAGATAGACATCATCTGGGATATGGTAAGTCAATGAGCAAGGAAGCTCCATCACATTAAGATGATGTGCAGGTTGATACACCTTGTCAAAGCCCCGAGGAAAGATCTAATCTGTGATTTTCCCAAACAACTTGGAGTCGGCAAGAAACCTTTGTACAAGGGTCCTGCATGTTGCATACATTGAGCTCTGGGAGCTCTAAGGGCTTGCGGTTCCTACTGGAACAACATATGACCACAGGGTGACTCACCCTCCCCTGGTGGTGCACACTGGAACAAGATGATTCGCTCTCTTGTGGGACAAGATGATTCGCTCTCTTGTGGAACAGGATGATTCGCTCTCTTGTGTAGCAGGATGATTAGTTCTCCTGTGAGGCCTGGATTGATGTGTTCTCCATGGCAGCCTGGATTGATGTGTTCTCCACGGCGATTGTAGCAGGATTGATGTGTTCTCCTGTGAGGCCTGGATTGATGTGTTCTCCATGGCAATTGTAGCAGGATTGATGTGTTCTCCTGTGAGGCCTGGATTGATGTGTTCTCCATGGCAATTGTAGCAGGATTGATGTGTTCTCCTGTGAGGACAGGATTGATTAGTTCTCCTGTCGAGGCATCCTACCCATGCAGTCTGGGACTCATGGGAAGTACCTCTCATCTGATCAATGAGCAGGGAAATGAAGTTAGGGACCATAGTAGTACCGATGGACGCATCGTTGTAACTACCGTACTCCCTACGCTAGGATGACCTCCATTGATCTGGGATCAATGATACTGGTCTGGGACCAGTGGTAGGAGTTGTACAATACTATGACGCTGACTTCGGGTCGGTTGAGACTGGTCTGGGATCAGTGGTACATACTCTGAGACTGACTTTGAGTCAGTGGAGGATGATATTGGTCTGGGACCATTGGAGTTGTACTCACTATGACGCTGACTTTGGGTTGGTTGAGACTGGTCTGGGACTAGTGGTACATACTCTGAGACTGACTTTGAGTCAGTATGATACATCCTCGATCATTTCTTCTTCTTCATAATTCTGACAAAAGCAGAGCAGAACAGAAAAATGCAAGAGCAGAGCAGAACAGAGCAAAACAGTACAGATCAGTGCAGGCAGAACAAGACAAAGCAGAACAGGCAGAATAGAGTAGAGCAGGGCAAGGGTCAGGCTGTACAAGGCAGTGCATTTGATGGATGAATAGTAACGACCGATAGACAGATTGCAGATGAAGTTCTCCATGGTTGAGAGGGAGTGTTAAAATTGGCAACCAGGGCAAAACTTCATGTGGGTCATCTTATTCATGGCTGATAATATTTTTATTAGATTCCTCTCGTCGAGAGGTGTAGGATTGATATAAAGATCATCCGATTCCGATAAGTATTCATGGAGATATGAATTTATTTTGATTATGGAATTATTATCAAGCCGACCTACAACTCATGTAGGCTTAGAAGCCCAACAGTCGCATCTATTCACCCACCAACGTTGTGTATAAATATAAGAGGACTTTTCCTCATTTGGACTCACTCAACTCATCACATCTCTCTCTCTCTACTGCGCAGATATGAGTCTCTTCTCTACTGCGCTGAAATGGGTCTCTCTCTCTCAAACATGTGAAGCCGGAAGCTGTTGAATTTGAAGCTGCAACTGCAGAAGCAAAGATTGACTTGCGTGGCCTAGAAGATCTCCTCTTTGGAACTGCGCTGTAGGTTCATCTGAATCTCCTTTGAAAGCCGCAACTTTTGGTGGTGGAATGAAGTCAATCCGACGAATGGTTTGCAAGATATCGACTGCCCTAGTTTGAAGCCGGAAACTGCTGAAACTGAAGCTGCAACTGCAGAAGTAAAGATTGACTTGCGTGGCCTAGAAGATCTCCTCATTTGAACTGCACTGTAGGTTCATCTGAACCTCCTCTGGAAGGCGAAACTTTTGGTGGTGGAATGAAGTCAATCCGACGGTCGGTTTGTGAGATATGGTCTGCCCTAGTTTGATAATGAAGCCGCGAATGCTGATGCTACTGATCTAGGGTTTGCTACTGCTGATATGAATCAGATTTATTGTACTATTTCTCTCTGCTGAATTATTGAAGATAAAAGAAGATTTGATCAAAGGGTTTCCCCACACATTGTGGGGTTTGTCCCTGGCTAGCCGCCACATCTTGTGTCTCTTGTCTTGGCTTGTTTTTTGTCGATCGTTTAATGTTCTATCTGCACTTTACTTTATGTACATGTGATTGCTAATCGGTGGAATATAATAAGAAAAAGAAGTAAACTGTTATAAGCATAGAACATACCATAACTTAACAGGGTTTCATGGTCTCACTAGAGGTTCTTATGTTGTTTAATTCAAATATCAGCTAGTGTGAGAATCTGTCATTGTATTGATTTATCATTTGAGATATTTGTCCCTATAATGATATAACTCATACGTTATGTAATATATGTACACCAAAGAGCAAAAAAATAAAATAAAATGACAAATCATTGTACAAAAAAAAATCATATATATAGTAAGTCAGAACTAGTAATACAAGTTTATTTACAAAGAACTGATAGACGGCCGAAGTCGGTGATTTGCATTTGTAACGACATAATTTCATCTGTTTGCAGTTATTTAAGTCCTTGCTGATATGATAATACACCTTCTTTTTGCCTTTCTTGTAAAATCAGTAGTCTTGAATGAATGGAATGCCTCATTGACAGGCAGGACTAGACCCACAACAGATTTGAGTTTATCTTCTGCTCCCAAACTGATATTGACACTTCTAGCAACCTATGGATCAACATTGTTTGCATCATATTTACAAATACCATTTTTTAGCTGTGTAAGGATAAGCTTCATCAACGTCAAGCCCTTCGTTAAATATGCTGAAATGCTTTGGATGGAAGGCCACCAAGATTTTGTTGTTTCTCCATAAGTAACTTAATTTTTGTAAAACTAGTTAACATGAAGTTGAGCATCTATCTGAATTTCCAGTAGGATCCACACTTAAATTGACCATTGAAGTGATTCGTATGCTTTCTTCTCTCCATTCTCTAAGTAGAAACGAGAACACCCATTGTTCAAGTACAACACAGATAAAGGCATTCAAATAGTGTTGTTCCTCTGCTTCATCTGTGATTGCCTGGTTTGGGGCCTTCCGCGCCATCTCAAAGAGCTCCACGAGCTCCTTTTCCATGACTGTAGATGAGCCCATTGTAAAAATTTCTCATTTTCCACCCCGATTTTCAGTTTCACCTTATTTCTCCCATATAGTTAAATGCCCTTTCCCATATCCATACATTCAACAACTGGAAAAATAAATTTTTGCTGAAAACACAAATTCTGGAAATTTTACAGAATGTAGGAAAATGCAGAAATAAAAATCAGCAGGTACAAACAGCCATTATAACACATTTAAACACAAAGATTTTTGGTCAAGGTGACCCTGGAAAAACCCCCTACAACTCTTGGGGAAAACTAGTTCGAGAGCTCTTTCTTATTTCTGGAAAATGCCTTTTACAGTGAGAAATATTCAGCAAAAAATTCAGCAAGCAAACTTTACAACTTATCTCGTTTTTCCGTGCCTCACAGCCAACTGGAAAATACTAGCAAACAACAAAACAGGACAGCAATAAATGCTGTACAGCCTCCTCGATTTTCGTGCCCACTTTTAGCCTTAAATGCTGTTGTACGTCCTGCAATAAATGCGCTGTACGGACCTCGATTTGCATGCAGAAAAAGCAATACACTGTACGGATTTCCTTGGAAAATGTGCCAGCAAACTGCTCCTCGATTTCTGTGCAAACAACTGTATGGATTTCTAGAAAATCGTGCCAAAAATCTGCTTTCAGTGTGTGCGAACTCAACGGTACAGATTTGCTAAACTACTGCCTTGGAATGTGTGCCAAGCTGCTGTCTCATTCTCCTCCTTGTCCAGAAATCTCCCTTGCTCTCTTGCTCTCCTTCTCTCAATTTGCTCATGAAAGAAAAATGAGTGACCTTTTCCTCCTTTAATCTAACCCTAAGTGAATTTTGGGTGATCTCTAAATCCAATGGCTGAAATAGATTTAAATCTAGGGCTGAGATTAAATGCTCATTTAAATCTCACTTTCTATTTTTTAATTCACCCCACTTTAATAAAGACCCACTTAGTCATTTATTTCCAAAGTGACTTTTCCTTTCTAATTTCACATTGACTTTTTAAAGTCACTTTAAAATTAGACTTTAGTAACTTTATCACTTAAAGTCACTTTTAAATTAGATTTGACTTTATAAAAATTATAAAGTCACTTTAGGAGAAAAATTAAATTCTTTTGGACACTTTTCCCTAGGCCAAAGATCAAAGCCTTAGGGAACCACCTGTCCTCTGATACCAAATTTCAAAACTCCCTCTTACCGAGGATAGTGTTTCTCACCACACCCATCTTGTCTCTGAAGTAGTCATGCTTGCCCCGTGGTAAGGCTTTGGTAAGAATATTTGCAACCTGCTCATCAATGGGAATATACTCAAGCTTCACAGCTCCCTTCTGAACATAGTCTCTGATGAAATGATATTTGATCCCGATATGCTTTGACCTGTCATGAAATACTGGATTCTCCGTGAGTTTAATGCAACTCTGATTATCACAGTAAATCACTGAAGGTCTCAACGGCTGACCAAATAAGCCAAACAAAATCTTGCGAAGCGAGATGGCCTCACAACTAGCTAGACTGGCTGCCATATACTCTGCTTCCGCTGAACTCAATGCTACTGATTGCTGCTTCCGGTTGAACCATGACACTACTGCCGAATCCAACCCAAAACAGCACCCTGAAGTGCTCTTCCTATTAGAAGCACAACCTGCCCAATCAGAATTAGTATAACCTGCCAATCTCACTCCATCCCCCTGCTTGTAGTCCAGACCATAATCCACTGTCCCCTGCAAGTACCGCAAAATGTGTTTTGCAGCCACCCAGTGAACCTTCCTAGGCTCACACATAAACTGACTCATCGTGTTGACTGCAAAACAAATATCTGGTCTAGTGTTGACCAAATACATCAAGGAACCAATCAGCTGCATGTACAATGTGGGATCCACCAACTCAGAATCCGAAGCATGAAGCTTCTTCCAGTTGGTGATCATCGGTGTCGACATGGGTCTACAATCCTCCATGTGGAATCT
Source organism: Pinus tabuliformis (assembly GCA_031772625.1). Taxonomy (NCBI): domain Eukaryota; kingdom Viridiplantae; phylum Streptophyta; class Pinopsida; order Pinales; family Pinaceae; genus Pinus; species Pinus tabuliformis. Next base: position 121,897,635 of record CM062810.1, on the reverse strand, counting down.
GCCAAGGATGTCCACAATATACTTCCCCTGCCCCAGGAAGAAATGCCCCTCCTCCTACCACACCTCCAAACCCAAAAAGTAATGCATCAAGCCGATGTCCTTCATCTCAAACTCCGCCGCAAGATCTCTCTTGCAGTGCTCTATGAGTCTCTCTGCACCTGTAATGACCAAGTCATCCACATACAACACCAGAATGAGAGGCTCCTCACCTATCACAATAAAGTAAAGGTTCGGATCTGCCTCACTCTTTGTGAAACGCATCCCCTACAAGTATGTATCTATCCTGGAGTACCAAGCTCTAGGAGCTTGCTTCAGGCCATAAAGGGCCTTCTTCAGTCTGCACACATGGGACTCCTTCCCATGCACCTCAAAGCCCTCTGGTTGCTCAATGTACACCTCCTCCTGTATGAAGCCATTGAGAAATGCAGTCTTCACATCCATCTGGTGGATCTTCCAACCCATCTCTGCTGCTATTGATATAATGGGGCGGATCGAAGTATATCGAGCCACGGGAGCGAAGGTCTCCTCATAATCAACTCCCTCTACCTGGGAGAACCCTCTAGCCACAAACCTTGATTTGAATTTCTCAATTCTGCCATCTGCAGCATGCTTTACCTTGTAAAGCCATCTGGAAGTTGTTAGCGCTTGAAATTTCACCTCAGGCTGAGAAAGGTAAACCTCAAGGCTACATCAAACCATTTAGCCTCGTAGCTAGCCCTACGGGGCAGGAGAAGGCTCTCTCCGGTCAATCTCGACAGATCTTCAATGGGATGAGATGACCAACAAGGTAACACTGATATTAGGCTAGTAAACTGATTAAAAAGGTTGATTTGGGGTTTTTTTGGGTTTTTGGTGGCAAATTGAGGAATTGCAATTTTGGGTGCGGGGATTTGACACAGTTTCTGCAGGGGGTTCTTTGGGGCGAGGTAGGAGACTATATTGATGCCTTTGATTGAGGTGAGTGGATGGAAAAGACCGGTGAGGAGCTAAGGAGAGCAAATAATACTTTGAATTCTCCTTAAACAGTAGAAAACATAGAAATTAAACAAATTTTAAAGCAGAGCATGGCAAACATGAATTCTTACTTTAACACTTCATTTGTTTAATATGCAGAAGGAAAGAAAGGAGATGAATCACATAACACACTTACAAGAACATTAAGAAGCACTCCATCAATACATGAAACCACAAGAATCCCAAAAAGGACTGCAAAACCCTGGTCTTCCTTAGCCAAAAATTGCAGAGATACAAGTGAAATAATACAATGATAGCTTCTTCCTCAAGAGTCCAACCATGAAAATGAGCAAGAAAGTACATAATATAGATGATCTAACCTCTTTCCCTGCCTCCATGGGTCGAGCTCACTATCCTAGGAGTTGTTTCAACCACTTCTAAACTAAGCACTACAATCTAGGCAGTCAAAACAACTTGCCTCTATAAGCTAGGAAACCAATTCATTCATTAAATATTTACCCTTTACATGAATGAATCTTCTAGAAGTGTTAAACAAGAGTAAAAGTGTCTTAGAGTTACAATAATTACATCAAAGATAATCATCTTCCACCCCAAAAAGTCAAACTGGGTCAAAACTGCGTTTTCTGGGCTGTACAATGCAATTTGGCAAAAACTACCTGACGGGTCGCGCGCCTTTGGAACGATGTTTGAGGCACTTGCAGGTGTTCAAATTGAGCAAAAGTGGGCTTGTTGGAAAGGTCTGTGAGTCTACTTTCCAACCCAACTGGAATTTTTGAATTTGGAGGTCATTTGCCCTGTCAAAACTTAATTCTCCCAAGACTGGTTTCTGCAACTCAAAAAAGGGCCAGAAAGTCATTTTTTGGTAGTTTTTTGACCTTTTGGGGGACCAAAACTGCACAAAATCTCAAGTCCATCCATGGGCATATGTAACTTTGCATGACAAATCTAGAAATGCCGAGTTTTCGCCAAAAGGAGTTGCCATGATGAAGGGTCGCGCGCGGGGTGAGACCCGTTAATGGGAAAAACCTGCAAATTGCATGAAAATGTCAAAATTCACCCAAAATTCTCAAATTTTTTTGGGTTTGGTGCTGTGGCTGGGCTAATTAGTGCCTTGATCTTTGAGGGAAGCCTCAGCCAAGATACAGAGTGGATTGGTCCTCTTTTTCCGTTTAAGGGCCTCGGACAACCGCCTTTGAAACATTTTCATCTTGGCCTTGCACACATGCATTCTTGCCCAGTAATGGTTTTTCATGTTCCTCAGCAATTTCTTCTCTTGGTTGGCCTTAGCCAACAACCTCTCCAAGTGTGCGTTCTCCTGGATGAGCATGGACTCTCGGTCAGCGGGCAATGGATCACCCGGTCTTCTTCGATTCAAGACTCGGTCACACAAATCCTCCATAACTCATCAAGTGCCTGCTCATCTTCCAACTGTTTGTTGCGCTGCTCAAGGTAGGTGATGGTCCATTGTGCCCCCTCTAATCTCCTCTGCAAGGCATCATTTTCAGCTCTGAGATGCTGAATGATCTCCTTTGCCTCTTGGCTAGGAGAACTGGCCTCAAGGTCAACAAACTCAATATCGGGAACTCCTGATGGACCTTCATCAATCATGGGCTGTTTGCCCCTCTCTGGTACCTGTGCTGGTGAAGAAAGCGAGGCCCCTTCCACCTGATGTGGAGATAACACTCGCTGAGCCGATGATGAAGGCGAGACCCCTTCCACCTGCTGTGGAGATAGTACTCGCCGAGCTGCTGCAAACAAGGCCCTCTGACCTCTCTGATAAGTGAGCTGAGGTGAGGAACTAACATGTCGAGTGACCGGAATATCAGGCTGCTGAGATGGTCCTCCCTCCTCCTAAATGACCTCAGGATGTGGTTGGGGTGGTGCTGTGAAAAACTCACGGGAAATGAACTCCTCCCATGAGATGCCCTGCTGAGCCAACTGATGCAAGACTACGAGCTGAATCAAACCATAATGACATAGGCTCCTGTACTGCTGGGCCGGGCTCTTCCTCTGCATGACGGAGACCATCCTCTCAATGTTCTGATAAAAGAAGACCGGGATGTTCATCATCCGCACTCGAGTGAAGTGCATCAAGAGGCGAATGTGATATGAGTATACCTGGGAAAATCTGCCCTCACAGGTGAAATAAAGCATAATGAGTCTCAACATGGGGGCATACTGACTCCGGAGGAACCTGAAAGGAAACACACCGGCCAAATGTCTCATGAATGGTGGCCGGACAAAAGGCTCAAAGTGAAATGTATCCAGTACCTTACGCTTACTCCAAATTTCCCCGACATTTGGAATCCCTGTAGCCTGTGCAATGATCTCGGGTGTCAAAATGAAATCCACCCCAGCAAGGTTAACATGTCCCTCATGCAAGTGCAAGACAAAGAGGCGGGCCAACTCTTGGTGATGTTGAATCCGAGAGATCCTCTCACAAAACTCGTAACAGGACATGTACTGAAAGCAAGAAACTGCCAAAGGACAAGCTTGTAAACCTGCCAAAGAAGTAGGCTCCTCTCTCCTGTGATGGCCACCTTTTCCACCTCTATGTGGCCTCCTCTGTACCTCAACCTCTGACACTGATGCTTGGTCATCACTCTGCTCATATGTTTCGGTTTCTGACATGTTTGAGGAGCAGAGTGGACAAAATGTACTGCTGTTTCTGCTTGTAAAAGTGCTGAACTCTATGCTGTTTCAAGGGGACAATGACATGAGGGAAATGTTAGGGGAGGGACCTCTTGCACAAGGAATTGGGAATATATGAATAACAGGGAATTTAGGGAATACATTGCAAACAAATATTTGCATATATACAGGCATACATGTACATAACAAGGATATAGGGAATCATTTACAAAATCACTGCATATAGGAATACATGTATAAACAGTGAACATATGGGAATATGAATATATGCATTAACAAGGAAAGATAGGCAAACATATTTATAAAACTCTTTACATATTCACCAACAAATTCTTGTGTTTACACATGCATATGGTGCAGCAAGATTAGGGTTTGAGTTTTTTTGATGCTTTGGGAGAGGGGTAGGGTTTGCATTTTTAGTGATTAGGGAAAAGGGAGGGTTTGCATTTTATTTATAAAATAGTATGGGAAAATAGATATGAATGCAAATATGAGTAAAAAGGGAAGGAGGGAAACAATTTACCAAGGGAAATACCTTGAAACAACACAAACCCTAGCACATTTAAACATTAACAATGCAGCCATATAGTGTCTTTTCACTTGCATGATTTGAGGTTAAAACACAAGCATGAGGGCTTACATTCATAACCAACCGCCAAAATGATGTGTAGAGAGCCTACCTTGAACAAATTCGATGACTTGGAGGAAGATTGAGCAAATTTGAAAGGAGATTGCAGAGAACAGGTTGACGGGTCGCGCGCCCCTCCCAACGGGTCGCGCGCGCTTGACGGGTCGCGCGCACCTGACGGGTCGCGCGCCTGGCCTGACGGGTCGCGTGCCTGTCTTGAGCTCGAACCTTGACCAATTTTCGCCCAATGCTCTTGATGTTTGCTCACTCTCTCTTAACCATGCTTTGGATGCACAATGAGACTAATAGGAGGGAAATTGAACTTTTATAAACTCCATTTGAAAAAATTTAATGCTCAAACCCACTTTCTAAAGTTTATCTTTGACACTTTATAAAACTGACTTTTTGGCTTCCTTTTGCCCTGAAATCGACTCTTTTAGTGCTTTTTCTTGATTCTTTTTGCAGGTAGATCATCTGAGGGATTTCGGCAAGGGGACCAGGGTTTTCATGATGTCCGCTGCAGTCTTTTGAAATTTCATCACTTTTTACAAAAATTTAAAAAAAAATGACCTTGGCTTTAAAAACAGAGTTTTTAAATCCAAGGTGAAAATTCACTGTACAAGATAAAAATATCGAAGAAACATGTTTACAATTCCTCCCTCTGGCTTGCTGAGCACTCATGGACTTTCAGAGACATGACCTTGCAGAGATAAATGACCAAAACCCTAGACCTAGGACTTTGACCTCAAGACAAAACAAGACAAGCTTGAAAGAGCTTAATGACTGATATGACCTGATCCAGCAAAGCCAAGAGGGGTATAAATAGACCAGCTCCTCCATCAGGGTTATGGCATGCCTAACGGAATGCAAAAATTGACACTGATGAGACACCTACTTATGCAAATGCAAAGGTAACCGACTCTAACAGAGGTAACCACGGATTTGTCCTCAGGCCTCGGCACCATCTCCCAAACATCATTCTTCATGATAGAAGAATACTCCTCCTACATGGCCTCTCCAGACTTGCTGGCTAGCTGTCTCCTCATAGCTAGAAGGCTCAGAGTCAAGGATGCTGGTAGCCATTGCCATATAGCTACAAAACCTCTCAGGTAGTCTACTCTCTCTCACCGGCCTCTTAGGCTCAGCAACAGATGTGGCATCTCTCAAGGTGTCCTGAAGCCACTTGGGCTTCCTCTTCCCTGAGTGCACTTCTCCCATAGGAGAATGAAACTCCTCCTCCCCATCATCATTAGGAGCCTGAACTCCTGACTGTCTGTCTGCTGTCCTCCTGCCTGCACCTGAACCTGTAGAAGCTGAGCAGGTACCGTGTGAACTGTCCATTAGTGGACTCCCTAGTGAACTGCTCTGCATGCTGCCCGGAGCACCGCCCCTCTGGCTCGATGAGCCACTGCTCACTGACGGACCTGACATCCTCATAGATGTACCTCCGGATCCTCCTGATCCCTGCCCACTGGATCCCTGCGACTGACTCAACTGCTGCTGAGGGTCTGGCTGATCCAGATACTCTAACTCCCGTGACCTCTTGAAGGCCTTGTCCTCCTAGAACTTCACATCCCCTTTGACAACAACTCTCCTCTGTGCAGGAATGTAAATCCGAAAGGCCTTTGAGGTCTCACTGTAGCCCACAAAGATACCCTTCTCTGTGGTGGGCTCTAGTTTGGTCCTCTTCTCCTTGGGTAGGTAGGAGTATGAATACATCCAAAGATACGAAGATGACCAATATCAGGGTTCTTCCCAGAAAAAGCCTCTTCCAGAGTCATGTGCCCCAAGGCACGATGCAGACTCCTGTTCTGCAAATAAACAGCTGTGTTGCAGGCCTCTGCCCACAAAACAATGGCAACCCCTGATCATGTAACATGGCTTTGGTAGCCCCTACGATGGATCTGTTCTTCCTCTCCGCAACCTCGTTCTGCTGGGGGTTGTAAGGAACAGTGAACTCCCTTCTAATGCCTGCCTCCGCACAATAGTCAACAAACTCTCCAAGGGTGTACTCTCCTCCATTGTCCAACCTTAGGGACTTGATCTTCCGACCTGTCTGTGTCTCCACAAGAACTCTAAACTCCTGAAACCGCTTGAAGACCTCACTCTTGGTCTTCAAGAAATAAATCCAGGTCCTCCTGGAGTGATCATCAATGAATAAAACATAGTACTCATATCCACTCAAGGAAACATGAGACATCCGACCGCTCACATCGGAATGAATCAAATCAAGTATCCCAGTCGCTCTGCTGTCACTGTTGGGAAAAGGGGATTTGGCAAACTTGCCCATCGCACATCCTCTGCAAGTATCAAAGTGATCAATACTGAAATCTGGCACACCTGTAGTGATCTCCCGCAATGTCCTCAAGGCTCCATGATACATATGTCCCATCCTGCGGTGCCAAATCTCACACAGCTCAGAACTGCTAGCTCTGCTGTCAGTACTACTGCTCAATGCCACAAGGGACTGGAATGCAAACTTGTACACCTTTGCAAGGCGTACACCTATCACTCTAGTTGAATCAGCTGGAGTGCCCTTGGGATACATCAACACCTGTACTCCCCTGAACAGTACCTCATATCCTCTGTCCTCCAAAGCTGAGACGGAAATGAGGTTCTTCCTCATCCCTGGCACATAAAGAACATCTGACACCTTCAAAGGAGGCTTGGACTCCCTCTGAAATGTCAGTGTCCCCACCTCGACTGCTCTAACAACTCTGTCATCACCGAGTACTACCTCAATATCAGTGCCACTCTCTGAAAGCTCTGAGAAGTACTCATGGACTCCTGTCATGTGACGTGAAGCCCCACTGTCCACATACCAAATACCCGAAGATGCTCCGCTAATCGAGGGAAAAGCATGCTCCTTCTGAACCTGTGTGGCATGTGATCCTGCACTAGAGGACTCATACGCAGTGAACCCAAACTCTCGGTTAAAACGAACTGCAAAGTCCTCAACCTCTGCTGAAGTTGCCACGTTCTGGTTCTTCCCCTTCTTCTTCTTCTTCTCCGGACACACAACTGCATAGTGTCCCATCTTTTGACAATTCCAACACTTCACCTTGGAATAGTCCTGTGTGTCATCCTGTTTACCTTTACCTTTGCCTTTGCCCCCCACCATTGCTTGTGGAAGCTTGCTTCTTCCCTTTGCCTTTCTTGCCTCCTGCTGACAGTGCTACATCCTCATCCTGCTCAACTAGCTTGGCTGCCCCAAACTGACCTTTCTTGATCTCTGTTTGAATGCAATCAATCCCAAAACCTCTCCCATGTGGGAAGAGTCTCACGTGCACAAACCCCATCAGCCAAGTTCATCCATGAACGGGGGAGGCCATTCACTGCAATCCACACCAACTCAGTGGGTGGAATGTCCTCTCCAACTGCTGCCAACTCATCTCTCACATTAGTAATCTTTGTGAGATATCCAGCTGCACTATCATTACCCATCTTAATAGTCTTCAGCTTCTCCTTCAGGACCATTTTCCGGTTCTCATTGGTACTCTGGTAGAGATTGGACAATGCTGTCCACATCTCATGGGCATTTTTCTTTCCTCTCACATGAGGAATGCAATGGTCTTTGACTCCGTCTAGAATCAGTCTTTTACCCTTGTTGTTCTTTTTATTATACTCAGCCAACTGAGTGGCATCAGTAGGCACAACAACAGGGTTCTGTGTGGTATGCACCATGATGTCCCAGACTTCTGCCTCCTCAAAGATACTCTGCATTCTCTCCTTCCAAACGCTGTAGTTTGTATGCCCATCCAACCTATCCTCCACCCTCAATCCCAATGACATCCTGCTGTCCTAAAACTTAAAAATAGCACTGCTGTAGTAAAAGATAAAACTGCCGTCTGTGAAAAATCTGCTTGCTGGAATTTTCTGAGTGAAAAATCAGCAGGCTGTAATTTTCCTCCTTGCTGTCCCAAACTCCTCTTCAGCACTCAAGCTCTGATACCATGTAAAAATTTCTCATTTCCCACCCCGGTTTTCAGTTTCACCTTATTTCTCCCATATAGTTAAATGCCTTTTCCCATATCCATACATTCAACAACTGAAAAAATAAATTTTTGCTGAAAACACAAATTCTGGAAATTTTACAGAATGCTGGAAAATGCAGAAATAAAAATCAGCAGGTACAAACAGCCATTATAACACATTTAAACACAGAGATTTTTGGTCAAGGTGACCCTGGAAAAACCCCCTACAACTCTTGGGGAAAACCAGTTCGAGAGCTCTTTCTTATTTCTAGAAAATGCCTTTTACAGTGAGAAATATTCAGCAAAAAATTCGGCAAGCAAACTTTACAACTTATCTTGTTTTCCGTGCCTCACAGCCAATTGGAAAATACTAGCAAACAACAAAACAGGACAGCAATAAATGTTGTACGGCCTCCTCGATTTTCGTGCCCACTTTCAGCCTTAAATGCTGCTGTATGGCCTGCAATAAATGCGCTGTACGGACCTTGATTTGCGTGCAGAAAAACAACAATACACTGTATGGATTTCCTTGGAAAATGTGCCAGCAAACTGCTCCTCGATTTCTGTGCAAACAGCTGTACGGATTTCTAGAAAATCATGCCAAAAATCTGCCTTTCACTGTGTGCTAACTCAGCTGTACGGATTTGCTAAACTGCTGCCTTGGAATGTGTGCCAAGCTGCTGTCTCCTTTTCCTCCCTGTCCAGAAATCTCCCTTGCTCTCTTGCTCTCCTTCTCTCAATCTGCTCATGAAAGAATGAATGACCTTTTCCTCCTTTTCCTCCTTTAATATAATCCTAAGTGACTTTTGGGTGATCTCTAAATCCAATGGCTGAAATAGGTTTAGATCTAGGGCTGAGATTAAATTGCTCATTTAAATCTCACTTTCTATTTTTTAATTCACCCCACTTTAATAACGACCCACTTAGTCATTTATTTCCAAAGTCACTTTTCCTTTCTAATTTCACATTGACTTTATTAAAGTCACTTTAAAATTAGACTTTAGTAACTTTATCACTTAAAGTCACTTTTAAATTAGATTTGACTTTATAAAAATTATAAAGTCACTTTAGGAGAAAAATTAAATTCTTTTGGACACTTTTCCCTAGGCCAAAGATCAAAGCCTTAGGGAACCACCTGTCCTCCGGTACCAAATTTCAACACCCATTGCTCTGTTGCTGCTATTGCCTTAACCTAACCGACAACCTTAGTATCAAAAACCCTACCAACACTTTTGTTGGCAGCCTTGAAGAAGACTCACCATTGTAATAGCAGTAATAAGGAGATCATCATTTCATTTGTGTTTGGCTGAAGAAATCAGTGGTTCAAGGCTAAATTGAAGACAATGAAGCGAGGTTACGAAGAGACTTCTTCATCTTCCTCGCCTCCACACTCAAAGCCTCCGCTGTCGTCTCACAATGGTATTCACACAGGGGAAGATTATGGCATCGAAGATGATAGCACAAAATATCTGGCACAAAAGGTGGCTGACCATTACAGTTCTCGTAGTAATCAGACACTAGAGGAAAGGGAGGCTAGTCCTATTATTCACTTGAAGAAGCTTAACAATTGGATCAAGAGTGTGTTGATTCAACTTTATACGCATCGAGATGATGTTGTTCTTGACGTTGCTTGTGGAAAGGGAGGTGATTTGATCAAGTGGAATAAAGCAAGGATCGGGTACTATGTCGGCGTTGATATTGCGGATGGCTCAGTGGTGTTTGGTGTCGAACGATGATATTAATAGTCTAAACCTATGACGTATGTCAACCACCGGTGGATAAAGGAACATGCGGTGGTGTGACGATGGAGCGCTCTGGTGTTGATACATAGGTTTGTAGGTTTGAACCTGCGACCCTTTTTTAATTGCATATGACATCTGGCTATAAGGCAGATGTCCACCAATCCGTTAGGACGCTCCCGGGCCTTCACTGCCTGTTAAAGATGCCACGCATCGATGTATCCTTTATATCTCGACGATACATCTACGCACTCGCGAGTCGACACAGATTAAAATCCATCGATGAGGTTGGGTTGCACCGCCTGTTAAAGATGATACTCCGCAATGATGTAGCTGACGACATATGAACCCCGGCTACTGGAGTTTGAATTCACTCACGGCATAAGAAGTTAGACAGGCAGTCTCATAGTGCAAAAGACTGACTTGCGAACCCGGGCCTATACCCCAACCTCGTAACCTTCAGTGAGTCCTCATAGTGGATGAAGTGTTTGGACGTTGTGCTGGAATATTATGCAAACAAATAAACATATACACTGGAAATTTACGCTCCCAGATTCAATCTGATTTATATCTGTAATTTGCACGGCCATTTCTTCACGAAAGGTTGTGCAGTAGCTCGAAAGCCAGTGGAGCTCACTGCAAATGGTTGTCCTGAAAGAAATATTGTTGTCTGCTATACGTGCTAGTGATCTCTCAAGTCCATTATTTTACATACCTTTGGGCAAAGGAGATAATAGTGATGACAAGAAGCAGGAAATTATTTGGATAGTCGGCGAACATGTCCAAGTATTAGTAGAGTTAGCAAGCCCATGCACATTTGAGTTGTCAGTTGAAAGCATATATCTTTCTGTTAATTCTGAGAATTTTGAGACATTTCCTATGAGTGTGACTCTTCCACCCAATACATCCCAAATAATATCATTGTGTGGGATTTCCACCTCTGTTTGTCCATTGACAGTTGAAGGATGCATTGTTCATTGTTTTGGTGTAATAACTGAACGTCTTTTTAGAGATGTTGATGATCTTTTACTTGGAACAGAACAAGAACTTGTCTTGATTGATCCTTTTCGAAGTTTTGGATTACCCAAGTGAAGAAACGTTCCCAATCCAAATATATCGGTAGTGCCATAATTGCCACTCTTGATTCCTCATGTGGTTGGAGGAGATGGATCAATCGACCAGTTTGACCGATTCCAATTCAAACTGGGCCGATTTTAAAGACCTTGATCAAGCCTCGACCATGAAGAATTTTTTTTCCCTAAATACTACCCAACAAAATGAGTATTAGTTCTTGACCAAAGGTATACATTTTGGCTTTGAAATCCTCAAACTCTTCAAACCCCATATGCATTTTTTTTTAATCCAAGTCATCAAGACATGAAAAGAATTACACTTCTCTCTCTACTTCGACCCTGTTTTCACTCTATTCTTTTTTTCAAAATGCTTTTCCGCTCCTCGTTGATAGAAACTTGACAATCACAACTATGCTAAACTTTGAAGTTTGGAGAATTAGGTGTGCCTTGTTCCCTGAACTTTATATAACAACGTCTCTATCTCGTCACAATCTCATTTGAGCATGGATATTGGGAATAGCAGCAAACATCCTTTTAATCTTGGCAACACATTCTTTTTATTGCTTGATTGGTCCCTAATTGAATCTAAAAGAAACAAAAGAAGCAATTATGAAAAGTTGACACATGGGCATCCATACCACGTTAGCAACATAGTCACCCATAACATTTGGATGTAGAATAGTCTTGGGGAAATTAGGGTTAGCTAAGTTCTTTAATGGAAACAGATAGTCATAGATGGGGGAAGATTCACTCGGGGAGGTGCAACAGGAATTGCACGAGGCAGACAAGTAAGAGAAAATGGAGGCTGTACCCAGTAGGATGCAGCACGGGCTGCAAGAGGTAGACCAGTGAGGGAGTAAAGAGGCTGGATAAATGAAAATCCTTTCTGCCAATGCTATAAGGTGCAAGCTGCATTTTTTTAATATCTCCTTTCATAAATAAATTCTCACTTTTACTGTCTAAGGGCTTATGCAGTGTATTTGTTCTATTGCCATTAGTAGTTTATTTTCCAAGCGTAATTTGTATCTGCACTTATCTGGGCATCTTCCTTATCATATTTAGTAGCCTGATTAACTGCTTGTTATGAACACTACATGTGCAATCTGGCTTCCTGCTGCAATTTCGCTAATTGACATGAGCCACCCCGACAGATTATTTTGGCATAGTATTTCAATGTTGGAAACACTTCTAAATTCATTTTTGTATTGAATAAAGTTAAGCATATGAGGCTGTAGATAAGTCTTGCAAATGCTGGTGCTGTTCCTGTGGTGGAGCCTGGTGCATCAGTGGTTATCCCTGTTATGCTACAAGCTAGGCAACTGAATTAGGAATTGGATAATGTTGGTAATAGAAATGGTCCTGGGAATGTTGGAAGGATATTCAAGAAAGGAAAAAGTCCTTCATTGATGATTCATTATGCAGGAAATGGCCGAGCTGGTGTGCAAGACACAGTTATCTACATGAGCAACACATAAACTAAAGCAAGAGTGGTACTCTGAGTTGGATAATTTTAGTGATTTTGATTTAGTACGTGGTAGTTGGAGAGATGAAGATAGTGCTCCTGACAATTCTGGGGAGAGCAGACTAAGAAACACACTTGGATTTGCAGAACTGATATGTTGAAACTTTTACCATGAATCTCAGGACATAGAGAGAGGTTTCGTTCCATTGCATGGATGGAGAAAAACCGAGTATATTACCTATGAAAGGGAGTACACTGGTCTATTAGAGACTGAGGGGCTGGAAGTTGAACCAAAGCACCCTTTGACATTTGATGAATCTTCAACAAAGGACACTGTTTCTAAGAGAAGTTCAGCATTGGGTGCTTCAGCTGCTTTAATTACTATAGATTTGCATACTACAGAAAGCAGAACTATATAGGTCAATAGTGTTTTAAATAGAGGACGGAAGAATTCGAGACTAAAGGAGATTCTCGCTTCATATGAGCACTCTGCTGGGTGATATCAGCCTCTATTTCTGTGTTCGTCTACCAATGGATAAGTCTTATCAATACTTCCATCCTCTGTTTCCATACTCGTTTTGACTATCTGCATAATATGTCTACAAGTATCAGTTGCACTTTTCCACATATTCAATACTAACTCATTAGACTGCTGTTTAAGATGAGGCTTCTAATCCGTGTCAATCTGTGAAGAGCCCAATAAAAGGAGAACGAGAAATGCTTTCCCTCATCTTACATTTAGACTTGTAATACCTCACCTTTTGGAAAGGGAAAGGTTTTATCAAAAAAAAAAAATCTCTAAATTTTCACTACATCACTTTCACTCAAATTAGCAATGACAGAATTGTCAAATTTCTTTGATTCTGTCAAAGTACGAAACCTTCAGATCCACAACGTTTTGGAGCATAATAATATCAGTACCAAGCGTTTTCTTCCAAAAAAACTCATTATCATTCTCCATTTCTACATCTATGACTGCAAACTCCTCTTCCATGACATTTTGAATCTTTCAACAACGCATTAATTTCATTATGCCTATTAAATTGAATTTTGGTAAGAGATTTTCATTTGGTAAGCATGTGAGCAGTCTGAAAAAAAAATAAAATCCATGGAGAATGGACCATTGTTTGTTCATTATCATCTCCTAACAATTGTAATCCATCCAGGTGACTCTCCTTTAAACCCTTGATTAAATTCCTGTTTAGGAGGATTCTCATTAATGTGAACCAGAGGTTTTAAAACCTCTTGCAATCCAACCTTGTGATGTCTAGTTCAACAATCTCCATGGCATGCATCTTTGGAATAGGTTGACAACTTTCATCCAAAAATGAACTTATATATATATATATATATTCCTTGCGTTTGAATTCTCTAATTCTCTGACTCAAGCATATTGATAACACCTACAAATTCTACTATGCTTCGGATTTATCATTTCTCTGATAATCGAACAGGCATTTCTCCCAATTCCTCCACAGAAACTTCTTAGAGTTTCACTAAAGTTATTTATTTATTTATTATTAGACATACAATGGCAATCTTTGCAAATGTACTGTTGCGGAAACTTCATCCAGAGCATATGTAACATGCATTCTTACATCATTCTGACTGGATTCATCCAGTGACAAATATAAACTATTGTCTCTCCCCTATGATATGCTTCACTGCATTATCGATGTTAATTTCACTGACTACTGACATTAATGTCCACTGGGTTTTGCACATTCAAAAACAACATAAAATTGGACTCTGAACAAACTACCTCAGTTACTGCATTCTTACTGTGATCAAAGCACCAAAGGAATGGCACACTCCTTCACAGATTCTTCACCATCATCTGGGAACACACTACCTAGTGAGAGCCCACATTCTCCAGTTGTAATGAAACAAATTCAACACCAATCTTTGAAGTCTTGACCTTGAATTTTTCTTTCTCAATCTCTTCTTCATCTTTGTCAACAACTTTTTCTGTCACGCATGGCACATCTGACCCTACTACTGTTGCTTCCTTGATGTCCTTTCCAAGGTTTTCAATGATGAAGTTTTCCTCCACATTGTGTACTCGGAGTCATTTCAATGTTATTATTCGTTCACTACTTCAACATCCTTGGACTTTCACAACTAACAGCTATACCTATGTTTAGCGTTAAACATGTAGGAATGAAAGCCATAAGATTCATGCACAATGAATACACGAAAGAATGATTTCAGATTATTATGCTTAACGTTGCTGGTACATGGATACCTATATAAATCATGACTTATGTTATGGATGTGATATTTATAATTTTATTTATATTTTTATTTTACATATCAACATGAATGATGAGATGGAAATAAAATAATGAATACACTTGACTACTAGATGTGAAAATGAACTTACAAATATATTGGTTAGACATAGCCAAGTATGTTATATGAACTCAAAGATCAATAGCATAGATGAGAGTTTATTAAAATGCATAGAAAATCATTATCTGAATACAATTGATTTTGAATATATCGATGCATATGTTATAATTTGTGGGCAAGTGTTTACATTGCAGATAGTATCATTACCAAACCGACTATGTGATGACAAAACTCCAAGAACAATTGAGGCTCAATGAGATTTCATGATAGGGTATTGACCCTAATTCTATTAGGAGGGGTGGAGGTGTTGTCCACCGTTTATCCTCCAAAACCTAAAGTCATGGGAGGACTGTGTGAGTCACGCTCTCCTAGATGTGTGATGATGACTGCCAGATGCCTACTGAGAGTTTATGAATGGTTAGGTTAGTATAACTGACGCCATGGCATACTCCAGTAGAGGAGGGATAGGATGGGAGCGGAAGAGATTAGGAAGGATAGGATGATTTTGTAATAGCTTGGGAACCTGGTTGGGGCAAGGCATGACCATTAAAGTTATAAACCTAGAAGTAATTAAAACACCAATTTTATAGTGTCCTCACATTAAATAAAAATTTAACCTCGATACGCAACCCTAACAAGAATATACTAATTGCTAAAATAAGTATTGATATACGATACAAACTCTAACTTCGGGACGAAGTTTTCTGAAGGAGGGGTGTATGTAATGACCCATCTTTAATATAGAGAGCACAAGAATATATGCATGCATACGATGCATGCATATGATAGCTACATGTGCATGTATGGTATGTACTGCACTATTATATATATTTTAAATTAACTATAAATGTTGAATATCACGACACTGCTTTAGATAGAAGTTACACCCTCACCCATCACCAAACATATTGCTTAATGCGCCATAATTAAGGAGAAAATACCTTAAATAATTTCAAGGATATAAATTTAAAAGTATAAAGTAAATATGGTTATAAGAAATAAATGTAAAATTTAAGTTAATTATAAATATGGTTATATATTTATATATCCCATAATATTAATAAATTATACTAATAAATTATCAAAATGTGAAATTAAATCAAAATAAAATACATATTATAAACTAAGGGCATTTATATAAAACTAATAAAAATCCTAAAGGTAAACTTTATACACATGTCAATATTCCTGTAGTTTTGGACGAATAGAGTCACACGTTACAAAGGAGGAAAGGTGTCACCATGTAGGAGGGGTGACTGCCAAGAAATAATATACATAGACGGAAGAGGAGCAGGAAAGAGGGGGGGGGGGGGAATAAGTTTTTGGGAAAAAAACTGAGGATTGCCTTCACCTTTGGAATATAGTGCATGGAGGAGGAAATTTAGTAAATGGTGATAGAAAATAAATTTGTTTGAGGGATAAGCCAGGGGCTCGATTTTGAACTGAAAATTGGGAAATTTTGAGCTGTTCTTGGAGTTTTGGGCATGGGGGCCAGTGGACTTCCATTTCGAAGTTCTTTGGATTTGGGAACTGCAGAGGTTGATCCCAGATAGGTAGGGAGGAATCGGTTGGTTTGGTAATGAAATCAGAAAAACTTGGAGCAATGTGGACCGACACCAGATGGGAGAATCAGGTACGCAATTGCGTTTAATTTGATAGAATTTTACAAAAATATTTGTCCATCTAGTTGAATCTTAACATCAGTCCTTAAATTTGGTATCAAAGCTAGTTCAGACTCTCAAATCTGTTAAGTCTATTAAGATAAGGTTACTTATCTTATTGCTGAAGACTCCACGATAATACACATAGGGTTTTAGGGTCTCACTAGAGGTTCTTATGTTGTTTAATTCAAATATCAGCTAGTGTGAGAATCTGTCACTGTATTGATTTATCATTTGAGATATTTGTCCCTGTAATGATATAACTCATACGTTATGTAATATATGTACACCAAAGAGCAAAAAAAATAAAATAACAAATCATTGTACAAAAAAAAATCATATATATAGTAAGTCAGAACTAGTAATACAAGTTTATTTACAAAGAATTGATAGACAGCCGAGGTCGGTGATTTGCATTTGCAACGACATAATTTCATCTGTTTGCAGTTATTTAAGTCCTTGCTGATCTGATAATACACCTTCTTCTGCCTTTCCTGTAAAATTAGAAGTCCTGAATGAATGGAATGCCTTTCTGACAGGCAGGACTAGACCCACAATAGATTTGAGTTTATCTTTTTCTCCCAAACTGATATTGACACTTCTAGCAACCTTTGGATCAACATTGTTTGCATCATATTTACAAATACCATTTTTTCGCTGTGTAATGATAAGCTTCATCAACGTCAAGCCCTACGTTAAATATGCTCAAATGCTTTGGATGGAAGGCCACCAAGATTTTGTTGTTTCTCCATAAGTAACTTAAGTTTTGTAAAACTAATTAACATGAAGTTGAGCATCTATCTGAATTTCTAGTAGGATCCACACTTGAATTGACCATTGAAGTGATTCGTATGCTTTCTTCTCTCCATTCTCTAAGTAGAAACAAGAACACCCATTGTTCAGGCACAACACAGATAAAGGCATTCAAACAACGTTGTTCCTCTACTTCATCTGTGATAGCTTGGTTTGGGGCCTTCTACGCCATCTCAAAGAGCTCCATGAGCTCCTTTTCCATGACTGTAGATGAGCCCATTGCTCTGCTGCTGCTATTGCCTAAACCTAATCGACATCCTTAGTATCAAAAACCATACCAACACTTTTGTTGGCAGCCTTGAAGAAGACTTCTTAGCGAGGTTACGAAGAGACTTCTTCATCTTCCTCGCCTCCGCACTCAAAGCCTCGGCTGTCATCTCACAATAGTATTCACACAGGGGAAGATTATGGCGTCGAAGATGATAGCACAAAATCTCTGGCACAAAAGGTGGCCGACCATTACAGTTCTCGCAGTAATCAGACACTAGAGGAAAGGGAGGCTAGTCCTATTATTCACTTGAAGAAGCTTAACAATTGGATCAAGAGTGTGTTGATTCAACTTTATACGCATCGAGATGATGTTGTTCTTGACCTTGCTTGTGGAAAGGGAGGTGATTTGATCAAGTGGGATAAAGCAAGGATCGGGTACTATGTTGGTGTTGATATTGCGGATGGCTCAGTGGCGTTTGGTGTTGAACGATGATATTAATAGTCTAAACCTATGACGTATGTCAACCACCGGCGGATAAAGGAACATGCGGTGGTGTGACGGTGGAGCGCTCTGGTGTTGATACATAGGTTTGCAGGTTTGAACCTGCGATCCTTTTTTAATTGCATATGACGTCTGGGTATAAGGCAGATGTCCACCAATCCGTCGGAACACTCCCAAGCCTTCACCGCCTGTTAAAGATGCCACACATCGTTGTATCCTTTATAGGTCGACGATACATCTAAGCACCTGCGAGTTGACCCACGAATTAAAATCCATCGATGAGGTTGGGTTACACCGCCTGTTAAAGATGATACCCTGCAACGATGTAGCCGGCAGCATATGAACCCCAGCTACCGGAGTTTGAATTCACTCATGGCATAAGAAGTTAGACAGGCAGTCTCATAGTGCAAAAGACTGACTTGCGAACCTGGGCCTATACCCCAACCCCGTAACCTTTAGTGAGTCCTCATAGCGGATGAAGTGTTTGGACGTCGTGCTGGAATATTATGCAAACAAATAAACATATACAGTGGAAATTTATGCTCCCAGATTCAATCTGATTTATATCTGTAATTTGCATGGCCATTTCTTCACGAAAGGCTGTGCAGTAGCTCGAAAGCCAGTGGAGCTCACTGCAAATGGTTGTCCTGAAAGAAATATTGTTGTCTGCTATATGTGCTAGTGATCTCTCAGGTCCATTTATTTACATACCTTTGGCAAAGGAGATACTAGTGATGACAAGAAGTAGGAAATTATCTAGATAGTCGGTGAACTTGTCCAAGTATTAGTAGAGTTAGCAAACCCATGCACATTTGAGTTGTCAGTTGAAAGCATATATCTTTCTGTTAATTCTGAGAATTTTGAGACATTTCCTATGAGTGTGACTCTTCTACCCAATACATCCCAAATAATATCATTGTGTGGGATTTCCACCTCTATTGGTCCATTGACAGTTGAAGGATGCATTGTTCATTGTTTTGGTGTAATAACTGAACATCTTTTTAGAGATGTTGATGATCTTTTACTTGGAACAGAACAATGTCTTGTCTTGATTGATCCTTTTCGAAGTTTTGGATTACCCAAGTTAAGAAATGTTCCCAATCCAAATATATCGGTAGTGCCATCATTGCCACTCTTGATTCCTCATGTGGTTGGAGGAGATGGATCAACCATCCAGTTTGATTGATTCCAACTCAAGCTGGGCCGATTTTAAAGACCTTGATCAAGCCTCGACCATGAAGATTTTTTTTCCCCTAAATACTACCCAACAAAATGAGTATTAGTTCTTGACCAAAGGTATACATTTTGGCTTTGAAATCCTTAAACTCTTCAAACCCCATAGGCATTTTTTTTTATCCAAGTCATCAAGACATGAAAAGAATTACACTTCTCTCTCTACTTCAACCCTGTTTTCACTCTATTCTTCTTTTCAAAATGCTTTCCCGCTTCTCGTTGATAGAAACTTGACAATCACAACTATGCTAAACTTTGAAGTTTGGAGTATTAGGTGTGCCTTGTTCCCTGAACTTTATATAACAACGTCTCTATCTCGTCACAATCTCATTTGCTTCATCCATTTTATGAAATTGAGCATGGATATTGGGAATAGTAGCAAACATCCTTTTAATCTTGGCAACACATTCTTTTTATTGCTTGATTGGTCCCTAATCGAATCTAAAAAAACAAAAGAAGCAATTATGAAAAGCAGACACATGGGCATCCATACCACGTTAGCAGCATAGTCACCCATAACATTTGGATGTAGAACAGTCTTGGGGAAATTAGGGTTAGCTAAGTTCTTTAAATGGAAACAGATAGTCATAGATGGGGGAAGACTACACTCAGGGAGGTGCAGCAGGAATTGCACGAGGCAGATAAGTAAGAGAAAAAGGAGGTTGTACCCAGTAGGATGGAACACGGGCTGCAAGAGGCGGACCAGTGAGGGAGTAAAGAAGTTGGATAAATGAAAATCCTTTCTGTCAATGCTAAGGCGCAAACTACATTTTGACCAACAACATTTATTTGATTGCTTGCCCCAAGCATCCGACTATCCATGATCCTCTTTACAGTGGGGCAAGTAGCTTCTTCATGAAGAGCATGTTGATGTATTTTTTTTTAGAGATATCACATGGAGTACTATTTTGATTATATGCACTCTTGCTATATAAATGAGAAACTTTGCATATTGATGTATAAATGGTTTGGATATATATATGTGTGTGTGTATTTATTTTTTGGATTTGAATATTTTGTCTCTTTGTTCAACAAACTTTTGGTCTAATTTTTCCTGGTTCCGGTTCGGTTCGCATTTTTAGGGTTGACCGGTTCGATGACCAGTCAAATTTTGATAACACTGGTTCAGCCAACTAAAAAAAAAGATATTGGTGTAACTTTTGTGTAAAGAAGATTTATAAGTACATCATAAAATACCCTTAAGCCATAGATTAAAAAGTCTTCTTTTAGTAAAGATGTGAGTCTACAGACCACCAACACATTTCAAAGCCCCAATATATTTGGTATCATACCTATGGAGTGAATGCTGTAACACACCTATGGTGTTATATTTGCAAAGTGAACTTTGCAGGATACATTGTAATACAAAATTTGTAGTCCAAAGAATACAGGATATATCATTAGAAAACACACAAGTTAGAGTGATTTACTAGTAACTCTGATGTATTAGGCATGTTGTCACTCAAATTGTACAGGCACCATGACAACGACTTAGGTTGGGGGCTGTCACCTTGATCCCCAACCTCTCCGTTCTAACTGTCTCCTAACAACAGGCTATCGGGGGTAGACCGTATGGAAATGAGATAATGAAGGACAAGTTGGGAACCAACGAGTCCGAGAGATACTATTGAGTGGCCTAGCTATTTGGTTAAATTTAGCAAGATTTTAAGGATTAGATTGAATTTATATTTGGGACCAGTGCCTTATGGAGTCAACAATTTTGCTTGCTATAAAGTTGAGACCAAGTAACTGGATGGACAACTGCTGCTTTGATGTTTAACTAATCTATATGCGATGCAAATCCTAAGACCTAGGTGTGATGCAAAGATCTTGGTTATTTTTAATTAAATGTCTAATCTAAGTATGGTCTTCCCTTAACTATTTTGAAGCTAGGCTCCAAGGTAGGTTGTGTGGGAAGGAGGCCAATAGGAAGCAAGCAAGGGCTTGATTAACGATACCTTCTGTTAGACTCCTATCACCCGATGCCTCCGGTGCTGCAGAGAATGTGGCTTTGAGGACTGCAAGGTCACCATGTTAACCACCGAAGAGTTGCTAAGCTCCTCAAGCTAGATGAGAAGGGGGGCTTTAAAGGTCTATCAACCAAGCTTATGCTTGGAGGTAATTTATTAATGCAAATTAGCTTAGGATGCGATGCAAGGATGTTGAGTGTGATTCTCGAGTTAAGGTTGATTAATGATTAAGTACTTAAGATTGCATCAAGGAAACAAGTATTTAACAATGATAATCAAGAGAGAATCTTAATCATGAGAGAATGTGCCAAATTAGCAAGATATGCCTAACAAAATAAACGATTTATCAATATTCTCAAGATAGCAACAATATAAGTCAATAGTAACAATCAGAGCACCTTTCTATTAGAACACTTAGCCAACGATTATTAGACAATGTAACCAATATTCCTTAGTTAAATTAGAAAATGCCAAAGACCATTCAATTTAAGAGATGCTCAATTGAAACGAGAAGACTTACAAATCTTAAGGTGCCAATGTATGGTTATCTTTCATTGAGATGTATTAGCAAGGAAACAAGAGAGTTGTACCAAGTCTATTGTACCAAAGAAAATGCTCAACAAGATATTTCTTATCCAATGTTACCAACCTTATGAGCTAATGAGAGCACTTAAAGCCACTTCTATATTCAGATTTCAAATAACACAAAGTAACTTAGGACAACAGTAAACTACTTGTGTTTCAGTGATAAAGGAGGAGTAACTGAGTTTATGACAATGGAGAGTTATTTTAGAGTTCTATTGAATATAATGTGTGATGTCAAAGAAACAAAGCAACTCACTACCAAATTAACTCAAGCATGGAATAAACTCTCTTATGATATTTATGATTTCAGACTTTAGCATGAACAATGTGTGAAATTATTAGAACCCTTTTAGTGTTGATTTGGGGTAGCATCGGATGTGCTCTAGCCACGAAAATTGGTGGAGAGGCTAAAGCACATGAGATCTCCAAGACCCAGAAATGGTTTGGGCAGATTCTAACCGGTTTGGGAGATATTAAAATAATTAATATTTTTAATGGAGTTCCTAAGTTTAAACTTAGAAAAAATAAAATATTAATGGGCATTAATATAAAACTGGGTTAGAAGGGTCCAAAAGTCATGGATCAAGCCAAATCTAATCTTAGCCGTTGATTAGAGATTTAATCTTGGCCGTTGATGGACCAATGAGAAAAGTATAAGAGCTTGAGGGTCAGTTGGAGGATACACCGGAAGAGATCAACAACTCGATTTTCTGGGGCAGGGTTTGCTGAGGAAATTGAGTGAGTGATCTAAGTTGTAGCTGAGGGGCAGTGAATACATAGCAGAGAGGCAGAGTTAGTACAGGGAGGATCAGCACAGAAGCTGGGAGAGGTTGATGCAGAGCCACCTAGAGGCCATGCAGAGGCAGTTAAGGGTTGCACAGAGCCAGAGAGGGCCAGCGTGTGAGACACAGAGGCTCCAGAGGCTGACGCAGAGCCTAGAGAGGCTGATGCTGGGCAGAGAGGTTGACACAGGGCCTAGAGGCAGTGCTGGGAGATTTTTCGTGGGACAGACTAGGAGCTGGAGAGCCGGATAGCGTGACATAATCCCTATCAGAGTGACGCAGAGCAACAAAAGCTGCATTGTTGCTATGGAATCGTTCATTCAATGATTTAGCCGGAATATCTGTCTCCGACTGAGAGGTACTACTACCAAGGGCATTCTTTGTTGGGTGAGCCATTTCTGGGACCCAGGATAATAATAAAACCCTCTGAATAGTTGCATCGGTTTTTGGGTTTTTCCGGGGACATTAGTCCAAAAACAACGGTGTCACTCGTGTGCTTGTTTTTCCTTCAGTTGATGATCTGTATGTGTTGATACTTTACTTGTATTTATTTTCAGTATTTTAATGGTAAATAACTTGTTAAGTAATTGAACAAGTAGGAAGAAATAAATCAGATAGTACAGGAAGAATTTCTAACGGGTTAAACTTAGAAATTCCAACATGGTATCAGAGCGTGTTTACAGATCACAAGATAACTGAAGGCATCAGCCGAGCCGAGTAGCAACAGCAAAAACAGCTGTCTCGAGTGACAGAAGTTGTTCCTAATAGAAAGTAGCATGGAAGGGGTGACGCAAAGAGCCTGCATCATCAGTTCGAGTCAGGAGGTGGATCAGTGCTAAGGTAGAGAGGAGCAGACTTGACCTATGCAGTGCCCGGTCATCTTTCTTAGTCATGAAGGATCAACACTGTGGCCAGGAGGTGCAGATTTTATCGGTGCCGGGATTGCGCAGAGCCTAAAGGCTCAGACCTTCAGATTGTTGAGGCATAGGAGGTTGTGGGTAAGTTGCGGAGCGAAGCTGGTGGGGTACTGTGGTCAGAACAATACCTAACAGGGCAATTCCAAGGAGGAGGGAGTTGCTGCTGAGGATTTCTAGCCAAGGAATCCGGATCAGTGGTATAGTTGCACAAACGATCAGAGTGGGGCATATCGACATTGGCAGAGGGGTTTCCAGAAGGGAAATCGAGGCTCAGAGGGAGTCAAACCGAGAAATTTCAGACACGAAGTTGAGAGACTCAATAGTAGTCGATCAGAGGACTTCCAGGAGGGAAGTAGAGAGACTCGAAAGAGTTGAAAGAGGAGCAGCAAAATGGCAGCGAATGGGCTGAGAGATCAGGATAGACTGGACGGAGCTTCCAACTTCATAGTTTAGAAGGCCAGGATCTTGTTCATTCTAGACAGGTATCGCATCAAGCACTGCGCCTTGAAAATGATAGTGATCCCAGTTGACCTGGCTGAAAATGAGAAGTTTGAAGAAGCAATGGCCAGGGCTAAGTGCATCATCCTTGGCGGGGTTAAGGATCATGTTGTACCACATATTGCCGAGAAGGGTACAACAAATGAGATGTGGGATGCCCTGAAGAAGTTGTATCAGCGTACTTTCGTGCAGAGGAAGATGTTACTTGAAAATCAATGGCGGTTATACTAGATGTAGAGGGGCGAGCAGATAGGTATCTTCCTCGGGCGATTGACGGAGGTTCGAGATTAGATGACTTCCATAGGGGCCATGCCGAATGAGGAGATGTTGGGGAGGATTGCATTGAACGCAGTCTTAGAGGATTGGGAGGTATTTGTCCAGAGCTTGTTGGGTAGGTCGAACCTTCCGAATTGGGAGGAACTGTGGGCGGATTTTCGTCAAGAAGAGATCAGACGACTAACCAAGGAGGGAGTAGTGGTAAAGGGGTCAGAATCAAGGAGGAAGAGGAGGATGTTGCTTTAGCATCTGCTGGAAAACAGGAGAAAAGGAAGAATAAGGACCTCTCCAAGGTCAAATGCTTTCATTGTGGGGAATTGGGTTACTATGCGAACCAGTGTTCGAGGAAGAAGAGCAAGGGAAAGGTTTTTGAGACCAAGGCAACGCCAACGAGGGCGGAGAAAGAAATGGAGAAAGATGACGACTGTGCCATGAGTGCTCATGCGCCACTTGAGAGGAAGTGGGGAGACATCGAGCTGTAATCAGATAGACTACAAGCGATGAGGGGTAGGATCCTCGAGGCACCAAACCTCTTGGGCTATACCTTGCTACGGGGGCCTCGAAGAGGAGTAGCAGGACTGGCAGATGTCAGTAGAGACAGATGCGGATGGAGTGACAGAGGGTGCTATACTGCAGGAGTCCTGGGACAACGTGACGCAACAGTGCGAGATGCATGGAGTTGTTGCAGTAGCGTAGAGTTCAGTAGAGGGAGCACTTGTCAGCGACAGAGGGAGCTTCAACATCGAGAGTGTTTGTAGCCTGACAGAAATGTCAGAGTTGGGAGGATTAGTTACTTACTTCTCGGTAATTGAGTTGCAGTGCAGTAGTTAGCAGTTGTTGATTTGGGGTAGCATCAGATGTGCTCTAGCCATGAAATTTGGGGGAGAGGTTGGGGCACATGAGATCTCCAATACCCAGAAAGGGTTTGGGCAGATTCTAAACAGATCAGGAGATATTAAAATAATTAATATTTTTAATGGAGTCCCTAAGTCTAAACTAAGGGAAAATAAAATATTAATGTGTATTAATTTGAATCTGTGTTAGAGTGGTCCAAAAGACATGGATCAAGCCAGATCTAATCTTACCCGTTGATTAGGGACTTAATCTCGGCCGTTGAGATGTCAACATGAACAGTATAAGAGGAGGCTTGAGGGTCACGTGGAGAACAAACCAGAGTGATCAGTCATTCTATTCTCTAGAGCGAGGTTTGCTAAGAGAGATAGAATTAGTGATTGGGAGAGCAGCTAAGGGGCATTGAGTACAGAGAGACAGAGAGGCAGAGACAGTGCCGGGATAGCAGCAGAGCAGCCAGAGAGAGACGCAGGAGTAGCTAGTGCTCATGTAGGGCCACGTAGAGGCAGCTAAGTGCTGCGCAGAGCATAAGAGGGGCCAATGTAGCTGACGTAGAGGCTCAGAGAGCTGATGCAGGGCCTCCTAGGGCTGACGCAGGCCAAGACAGGCTGACGCAGTGCTAACGCTGAGCTAGGAGACGCTGACGCAGTCCAGATGGGGTAGACACTGGGGTTTCTGGGGCAGATTGGTGTTGAGTAGCTGCTGGAAGGATTATCCGGGGTTTCAGCTAGTAGATTTGTCAGAAATCGAGAGGTATTACTGCTAAGGAAATTCTCTGTTGGGTAGGTCAGTTTCGGCACCCAGATTGTACTCTGATATTGCTTAATAAGAAAACCCTCAGATAGCTGCCCCGATTTTCCCACATTGGGTTTTTCCAGGGACGTTAGTCCAAAAAAATAATGGTGTCATGTGGTGTGTTTGTTTCTGTTTCTTTTAGTTGCTAATCTATAATATGTTGAGCATGCACTAGTGTTTATTTTCAGTATTTACATTGTAAATAACTTGTTAAGGAAGATAAAAAGTAGGTAGGAATAAATCAGATAAAGTGCATGGAGGGTTTCTAACTAAGTAAACTTAGAAACTTCAACAGCAGTGGCAGTGCTATGGGCAACACTTCAACAGCAGTGGCAGTGCTATGGGCAACACGATGTAGCGTGAGGAGAAGGGGATGTAGTGCATATGTAGCAGTGGTAGTGGCAGAGCCATGGGCAGCAACACGGATGCAGAGGGAGCTGCCGTACGAATGAAACAGTGGCAGTGGCAGGGCCATGGGTAGCAGTACATGATGTAGCAGTGCAGAGGATGTTGGGCAAGGAGGTCTAGCATCAACACAGGGACTGATGCTGAATGATTAAGGTGATACTCAGTGAGGAGTATTACTAGAGCACAATCCTCGCTAAGAGGGAGTGTTGATTTGGGGTAGCATCGGATGTGCTCTAGCCATGAAAATTGGTGGAGAGGCTAAAGCACATGAGATCTCCAAGACCCAGAAGTGGTTTGGGCAGATTCTAATCGGTTTGGGAGATATTAAAATAATTAATATTTTTAATGGAGTTCTTAAATCTAAACTTAGGAAAAATAAATTTTTAATGGGTATTAATATAAAACTGGGTTAGAAGGGTCGAAAAGTCATGGATCAAACCAAATCTAATCTTAGCCCTTGATTAGAGATTTAATCTCGGCCGTTGATGGACCAACGAAAAAAGTATAAGAGGAGGCTTGAGGGTCAGTTGGAGGATACACCAGGAGAGATCAAGAACTTGATTTTCTGGGGTAGGGTTTACTGAGGAAATTGAGTGAGTGATCTGAGTTGCAGCTGAGGGGCAGTGAATACATAGCAGAGAGGTAGAGTTAGTACTGGGAGGATCAGTGCAGAAGCTGGGAGAGGTTGATGCAGAGCTAGCTAGAGGCCGCGCAGAGGCAGCGAGGAGCTACGCAGAGCCAGAGAGGGCCAACGTGTGAGACACAGAGGCTCCAGAGGCTGACGCAGAGCCTAGAGAGATTGATTCTTGGCCAGAGAGGCTGACGCAAGGCCTAGAGGCAGTGCTGGGAGATTTTTCGTGGGATAGGCTAGGAGCTAGAGAGTTGGATAGGGTGATGCAGTCCCTATCAGAGTGACGCAGAGTAGCAGAAGCTACATTGTTGCTGTGGAATCATTCATCCGGTGATTTAGTCGGAATATCTGTCTTCGACTAAGCAATATTACTGCCGAGGGCATTCTCTGTTGGGTGAGCCATTTCTGGCACCTAGGTTGTATTCTGAAACTGCATAATAATAAAACCCTCTGAATAGCTTCACCAGTTTTTGGGTTTTTCCGGTGACATTAGTCCAAAAACAACAGTGTTACTTGTGTGCTTGTTTTTCCTTCAGTTGATGATCTATATGTGTTGATACTGTACTTGTATTTGTTTTCAGTATTTACATGGTAAATAACTTGTTAAGTAATTGAACAAGTAGGAAGAAATAAATCAGATAGTACAGGAAGAATTTCTAATGGGTTAAACTTAGAAATTCCAACAATTAGACAACTGTAAGCTAACTTGCTACCTCAGTGAATTTCTTATGATGCAAAGAGATCTAATGAGTGCCAAAACGGTTCTAATATCCTTACTTCATTTTGATTTAAAATTAATATGCTTGAAATAGAGAGCCAACAGTGAAAATTGCTTATGCAACTGATATGTTTCAGACCTCTGTAATGCTTATGACAGTTAGCAACAAGAACAATAAGCCAACTGATGTAATGAATTGTTAACTTGCTAAGATGGTTTGAGATCACCCTTATGATTATTTTTCCATTGTTATGTAATGCTTTTATGCTGCAAATATGAATCAGCGACGGTTTTGAGAGGCAAACCAGAGAGCCCTTTGGGCTTGGAGACACTTGCCACATTGGTCAACAAAACCTTGCCAAAGATGGTCCACCTGCAACCAATGTCACACGGTTCGAGTTCAATTTCGAGTTCGACAACGATTAAGTTCGATTCGAATTCAAATTTTCCGATCAGGTTCATATGAGGTTCAACATTAGGTTCGACTATACATATTTTTCAATCAATATATATATATATATATATATATATATATGACAATTATAAAAATTTCAAAATAGGTCCATAAGCACATGAATACAAATTCTTATTAGTAAACATACATGATAAATATAATCATTCTAACATCTAGTGTGTTGAGAAATAACAAACACATTAAAGTGATTGCAAAGGATACATTAAAGTGTGTTGGAAACTATGCATGTAAGGCATGTGGTCTCCATAATAAACACTGCAAAGCAATAATTGGAAAAATGATATTGCAATGAGTTGTGGGAATATAATACAACATTAAGCGTTACAAAGACGACAACACAATTGAGTTGTGGGAACAATGCGTTACAAAGGTGGCAACACAATTGCATTAAAGTAATACCTTAACAAGCTACGTTGAAGGATATCAAGCTACGTTGGAAGGCATTGTAGAGAAGCAAACTAGGCTCCCCCTACTACTAAAAGTACTGTCTCTGCAAAAGCACAATCGCAGAGTATAATAACATTGCATCCTCTCAAAATCAAATTGTGACTAATGCAATGGAAAAGTGCGATGAGTGAATACCAAATTGATTTAAGGTGAACAACCAACAAACGAGGAAGGTTATATGTCAGAGTTAATATATCAAAACTGTGATAAAGCTTGTGCCAAATGATTGCGATGATAGCTATGAGTTACACTACGTTGGAACTCAAAAACCACTTCGAATGATATTATGAAGTATAATAGTCACATTGAAAGGTTGTATGCCAACGTAGGATTGCGAAAAGTATATCAAAAAATAGATATGGAAACCATTGAAAGATTACATGCAATGTATGCGATAGGGTTTATTCAAAGCATGCTTAGGTTACATATCAAAGGGCAATGTGGAGGTTATACACAATCCACGCGTTGGAGGTTATGTATAAATATCGCGACAGGGTTATATATCAAGGATGTGATAAAGCACATACTAATGCCACGCAGGAAAAGCACAAGGTTTTATTACAAATTTGTAACTACTAGTTACATGCTACAAAAAAACTAGGGAATTTGACTCTGAAATCTTGAGCCGTGATTTCTTTTGCCCAGTTTTTACTGAAAATTATATTTAATTCATCATTCAGAATACAGAAATTGTGCCACAAAGAACAGGCTTATGTTACTTACAAGTTTACAGCTCGCGAGTCGGAGTCGCACGGTGCCGCCGGCCGGGCGCAGGCTGCTAGCCTTCCAGTTTGCAAGACGCACACACTGCACAGTCACGAGTCACGACTCACACTCGCTCGGCTGCACAAGTTTGCAAGATGCACGAGTCACACTTAGATCGATCCTCACGACACTCAGAAATTCACACTGCACACTCTGCTCGAGAGTCAATAGTGGAAATTCACCATTTAGCTTGTGGAAAATCCTTTCAGCGGCATGGTTTATAAACAAAAAAAATTGGCGGGAACAGGGTTGTTGAAAACCATTGTGCACCCATGGTTTTTTTGCTAAATAGTGAAATAAAACCTACGAACCCTAAGATCGAACCCCAATTTTTTTTTTTTCAAATTCGATTAAATTCGCCTTCAGGTTCGCATTGAGGTTCGAATTCGATTCGATTCGAATGGGGTTCGAATTCGAATGGGGTTCGCCTTTAGGTTCAGCCTTCGGGTTCGAATTCGAATGGGGTTCGCCTTTAGGTTCAGCCTTCGGGTTCGACGAACCTGAACGAATTTCAATTTTTTTTTGAGATTCGCCAAATTTCGAACCTCAAGGTTCAAGTTCGGCGAACCCTGTGACATAGCCTGCAACACAAATCATTTTCCAAATTCTCTGTACACAATGACAATTTAGCTCAGGAAATTGTTAATTATGCCACAGTGACCTAGGAGAGGAACTTGGAAACCAAAGTGGAGCAACGCTCACCACACAAGGGTTAGCATTGAGGTAATGGGAAGCTGCCAAGGGAGAAATAGGTTTGTGACAGGGGTAATTAGGGCAACGTAGGGAAAAATAGGGGCTGCGTTGAAGGAGGTGAGGGCCTTAAAGGCCACGACAGGTAGGCAGGAAGGGAATGAGGGTTGGCAAATCCTAAATAGGCCTGCATCCAGGGTTTAAAGGGTTTGGAGAGGCTACTGCAGGTAAGAATGAAGGGGATTTAGGCCACGACAGAGGGAAAAGGGTTGAACGGAGGGCTTGGAGAAGCCTTTTAGGCCTGCGGCCTAGCAAAAGAAAGCCAATCATGGCTGCGACCAACCCTTAAACTAGATGACAAGGGTAGAGGGAGCCCACAGTTAGGGTTGAGGGGTTTGTTTTGGCCTGCGGTCCAATCAAAGGAGGATGGAGGGCTCAATGCTAGGGCTAGAAGCCCAAAAAATTTCAGAAGACTTTCATGAAAAATTTCCTCCAACTTCAGATCTTCAATTTGATCAATTTCACTAAATCATCCTTTATTGCTAGCCCTGCAAACAAATTTGAGACTAGATCTTACCCTCCGAGGCCTAGATCTAGCTCAAACCCCAACACTTTTTCTTGAATAGGCTTCGATCTCACCTGCACAAGTGAAAAATAAAATACCCAAAACCCCAATATATACAAATATACAAAATAAATCCCAAAATCCCTGCTACACACGAGGGTTAGAAACTAAATTCATCTACAGAATTTTATTTTACAATATACACAATGATTTATGGCTCTTATAAGCAGATCTATTTGTTAAATGCACAATAGATAAAAATAGATGAGTGAAATAATTTAAATGGGTGAGCAATGGCCAAGACCTCTGCAAACCAATCATCAGATATGGCTTGAAATTTAATAGAGTGGGCTCTTAAGATTTCTTGTCTTGGGAGTTGGCTGGTCCAATCGAAGACTTCCCCTCACGCCGAAGATCTGAATCCCTGAGATCTCTACACACTTAAGATCAAATTATTAGATCAATAGGGGCTAGATAGACACCATAACCCTCAATATTTAGAGATACCTGCTAGATCAATCAAGTTAAAATGCTTCTCTAAACCCAGTAACTAATGCAAGATACCTGTGCAAATAGTTAATCCAATCAACAGCTAAAGAAATAATAACTTATAAAATATTATTAATCAAATAATTAAGAACATGATCCAAATTTACCACAAGAAGTAGAAGAGTAACGCCATCATGAATAAACCCCAAAGTCTTTTGCTTTATTGATTAAAAAAGTATTACAACCAATAGAGCTTGACTCAGAGCTTTCTCAAAATTTCTCCCTCTTGAGAAGAAATTGACTTCTAATTTATAGATAAATCCTAAGTGGAAAATAACAGCTAGTTGGCTTGACCCCGTCAAAATAATCTCGATCGTTGATAAATATTTGATCATTTTTAATCTCCACTGTCGAAAATCTTTATTTTTGAGGAATTTTCGAATTTCTTATAAAAGCCATTTTTTATTAGCTCAAAAATAATTATTTTGAGCTAATTTCCTAAAAAATTTGACTTTGACTTAACCACCAAGGGCCAAGGGTCAATTTTTTTATTGAAATTCCAATATTCCCTTGGTGGGGAATCTCCAAAAATTAATTTCTTTGATACCCATGAATTTTTCCACTTGGAGAATTTAACTTTTCCAGGACTTTAATTTTTACTCTATTTAATAAAATTTTTGGCTTAAGATTTTAATTTATTTTTGCCGGAAAATTTAATTAATTGAAACTTAAGGGGATTAATAATTTTGCTCATCTGCTGCACTAGTTTTCCCCAATTTGGGGTTTTTCCAGGGACTATTGTCCAAAAATCTTGGTAGCCAAATTTTGTCTGTTCATTATTTTCTCAGTTCAAGTATTTACTGTTGTGAAGATTGCAATAGTGAATTAATTGTTATTTGCCGAATTACTTTTCTAAAGACAAATAATCTCTAGTAGATAGAAGATTAAATTTCCAGTTACTGCAATTAAGGAAATTTCACTCCTCATTAATGTTGAAAAGTAACTAGGTTTGGTCTTCGTAATGACATGTGTAATTGTGATTTTATGTAATTGATGAAAAGAAGAAAAATAAAATTATTATTGTGCTTGTCTCATGGGTTTCATAAGCAAGGAATTTTATTTTAGTATGACTCCCATTGTGAGTCCTTAGGATTGGTTGTAAAATCAATTTGAGTCTATGTGTAATATCCCGTTTCAGAGATTTTCTCCTTTACCCCAGTAAACTCCAACCAAATACGCACAAATAATATAATAACCGGGAAACTCAAAATGATAAAAATAATAGTGGTGTAACATATAATAATATAAGCATGAAATATAAGTAGATACTCGAGAAATGCAAAGAGAAATGCTAAGCCATTTTATTATACTGAGTAATGGAATGAGTACAGGAGGTGATCAGAAGGATGGCACCTCGACTTGCACCAGGCAAGTGAAGAAATACACTCAGAATAACAAAGGAATGGCCTCTGTGTGAATGTTGCTGGAAAACTGCTGTGCTGCTGATACTGCTGGAAATCAAATGAGGATTTGGGGCTGTTCCCCTCCTCAAAATGATGAAACTCTGGAATCTGCCCTTCCTCAGAAAACCCAGAAAAACCCAGAAAGCTTTTTTGAAATGGCCGACCCCCGAAAATCACCCCCTTGGGGAATCACGTAATCCCTCAAGGCCCTGCGCTGCCACTGAGTGCAATCCTCCAAAATACTGCCTGAAACTCTGCCAAACCATTCCAATATGCAAGAGCTGTTCCCTTGCTTAATATCCCAGCTCAACTCCTCCACAAATCCTCAATCCGGAACTGCTCCCAGAAGAACTCGTCCTTCTCTCTCAAGATTGCACAGTCTTCCAATGCTCAGCTCCACCTCAATGCCAAAGATCAAAACTACTGCAAAAAGACTGCTGAAAATACCTTGCCCGAGTAGGCACTCGAAGTCCCTCGGGGCTAAGGGTAAGATCTCTGAACGGAGACACTTAGTGCACTAAACAGTGCTGCAGACAAGCTAAACAGCTAGCGTGCTCCAAGTCGAAGTGACTAGCTCAAATGCTCATAATTGAATGACAAAATGAGGGGGCTCGTCTCTCCTTTATAGCATTGGCCTCTCTCAATCCCAAGGCTCACCTCCTCCAACGTAATCCCCTCTTGCCACGTGTTCCTTGTCCATCTGCGCAGTCCCTCCACGTGTCTGTGTGGGTCCCATCTCTGCGTGGTCCTTTGGCCCCCTTGGCTCCCCTTTAAGTCACAACGTTGTGCTACTAGGAAGTGACTTTTATTCCAAAAGTGAGTTATGTCCCCTTCTTCTCACCTTTTTATTTACAAATAACAATAGAAGGAAAAATTGAGAAAAATCGAATATTCTAATTAGCTATAGCTAATTAGGAATATTACGGTCTCCCTCGGCAAAATGTTGCTTGTCCTCAAGCAACTGAAATGATGGATGCTATAAAATTTTCTCACTCTCCCAAGTGGCATCCTCATTCGGTAAATTCTTCCACCTCACCAAGAATTCCCAGATCGTCCTGCTCCGCGGCTGCCTCTCCCTGGTATCAATAATAGCCTCTGGCTGCAACACCAAATGCCCCTCATCATCCGTGGGTGGTACCTCATATGTCACTGTCACATGCTGTCCCAACGCCTTCTTCAGGTATGATACATGGAAAACGTTATGAATCTTGCTGCCTTGGGGCAGCTCCAACTCATATGCAACTTGTCCAATCCTGCATATCAATCTGTATGGCCCATAAAAGTGAGGCTTGAGCTTTTCAGCGCCCTTCTTCTTCAGTGACGACTGTCGATATGGCTGTAATCGTAGGTAGACCAAGTCTGCTACCTCAAACTATCTCTCCACCCGACCCCTGTCAGCGTACAGCTTCTGCTGGTTCTGTGCTGTAGCCATATTATCCTTGAGATCTCAGAGAATATCCTGACTCTCTTGGATCCAAATCTTGGCTCTCGAAGCCTTGCTAGTACCAAACATCATGTCAGCAAAAGATAAAGGATGATATCCATACAAAACATAGAATGGTGACATATCGATGGACATGTGATGTGTAGTGTTGTAGCAGTACTCCCCTAGATGTAGCCACTTCAGCCATGCTCGCTGCTGCCCGCTGACATAGTTACGCAAGTAGCCCTCCAGCCACTTGTTAACTATCTCTGTCTTCCCATCCGTTTGTGGGTGATAACTGGTACTTGGTGTCAACTCTGTCCCCACCAATCGAAAAAGCTCCTGCCAAAACCTGCCCATAAAACGGCTGTCCCTGTCACTGGTGATGGTCTTAGGAAGACCATGTAGCCTGAAGATCTCTCTGAAGAACAACTCGGCCACTTGTGCTGCTGTGTAGTGTGCGGATATGGCGAAAAAGTGTGAGTACTTTGTCAGTCGATCAACGACGACAAAGATGCAATCCTTGCCCTGTACCATGGGCAACCCTGTGATGAAGTCCATCGAAATACACTCCCATTTCCCCTCCGGAATGGGAAGAGGCTGCAATAATCCTGCGGGATGGTTCATCTCCCCCTTGTTCCTCTGGCAAACATCGCACTCCTGGACATGCTGGAGTACGTCCTCCTTGAGGCCCTTCCATGAGAACCTCTCTCTAATGGCCCTGTAGGTTTTGGTAAACCCCTGATGGCCGGCCAATGGTGAATCATGTGATGCCTGGAGTATCTTCTTCTTGAGCTGAGACCCCTCAGTCAAGAAGATCCGGTCCCTGTAGTAGATGATCTCATCGACCACCCTGTACCTGTCATCCGCCACCTGTCCTTTCAGAACCTCACATGCAAATCTGTCCTTGGAGTACTCTACTAAGAATCGAGCCCTCCAATCTGCGTCCAAGCTCATAAGAGACAACGTGGCTGGTCTACGTGAAAGGGCATCTGCTACCACGTTGTTCCTTCCCTTGACATACTCAATGTCAAAGTCATATGCTTGGATCTTAGTGATCCACTTCTACTGCCTCTCCTGTAGCTGCTTCTGCTCCAAAAAGAACCTAAGGCTGTTGTGATCAGTCCTCACCCTGAACTTGTTACCCACTAAATACTGCCGGAACTTGGCCAATGCATGCATGATGGCCAGCATCTCCTTGTCATATATAGAATACAACCTCTTGTGTGGAAGGAGCTTCTGGCTCTCAAAAGTTGTAGGGTGACCTCCCTGCACCAATACCGCGCCGATCCCCTCTCCCGACGCATCACACTCCAAAACGAATGGCTGCGTAAAATTTGGCAATGCAAGCACTGGGCAGCTGCTCATAACCTCCTTGAGCCTGTCAAAGGCTCGCTGCGCTGTATCTGTCCAACTGAATGCCCCCTTTCTCGTCAAATTTGTCAGGGGTGCAGCAAGTTGTGAGAAACCCTTGACGAACTTCCAGTAGTAGGTACAAATGCCAATGAACCCCCGAAGTTCTGTAACGTTCCTCGGCTCTGGACAATCTTTGATGGCCCCGATCTTCTCCTCGTGGACCCTCACTCCGTCCACCCCTATGATGTGTCCCAAGTATAACATCTCTGTCAACCCAAACTCACACTTGGAGAGCTTGGCATAGAATTGCTGCTCCTCCAAGATGCGCAATACTGTCTCAATGTGCTGGAGATGCTCCTCCCAAGTCCTGCTGTAAATGAGGATATCATCAAAGAATACCAACACAAATTTCCTTAAGTGATTATGGAAGATGTGATTCATACAAGACTGAAATGTAGCTGGGGCATTGGTTAGCCCGTAGGGCATCACCAAAAACTCAAAGTGCCTGTAGTGACACCTGAAGGCAGTCTTGGGAATGTCCTGCTCCCTCACGCGAATCTGATGGTACCCAGATCTCAAATCAATCTTTGAGAAGAATCGTGCTCCCCTCAACTCGTCCATCAACTCATCGATCCTGGGTATGGGGTACCTGTTCTTCAAGGTCTTCTT
The DNA here is from genome assembly GCA_031772625.1 of Pinus tabuliformis. Taxonomy (NCBI): domain Eukaryota; kingdom Viridiplantae; phylum Streptophyta; class Pinopsida; order Pinales; family Pinaceae; genus Pinus; species Pinus tabuliformis. The sequence goes on along the minus strand of CM062810.1, from coordinate 121,861,587 downwards.
GTTTAGGGCCCTGTAGTCAATGCACATCCTCAATGTGTTGTCCTTCTTCTTCACCAACACCACGGAAGAAGCAAAAGGACTCATGCTTAGTCGAATGTGCCCAAGAGCCAGCAACTCTTGAATGGCCCGCTCAATCTCAACCCGATAAGCCTTGGGATGCCTATAGGGAGTGGTAATCACTGCCTGTATGGGCTGCTCAAGCTCAATGGTGTGCTCGAACCCCCGGTCCGGTGGCTGTCCCGGCGGAATCTCCCCAAACACTATGGCATACCAGTCAAGGATGGATTGTATCTCTGGATGTACCGTCTGCCCTGTAGTCCCTGCCTCTAATGCACGCAGCTCCACTGCCCACTCTACATCTCCCTTTCGAAAGACTGCCTCCATCCGATGAGCCGAACCAGTCTGAGGTGGATATGTGTGCTGTCCCCGTATCTTCTCATGCTTCCCTGTCTTCTCATCATCCCACTCCATCTCTAGGGTCTTCCAATCTGTTGTGACCTTCCCTAGAGTGATAAGCCACTGAACACCCAGTATCATGTTGGTGTCCGGAATATCGACCACGAAAAAGTGGTCAGTCAGTGTATAGGTGCCCATCGTCATTGATAGCTCTGGAACATAACAAGCACACATCATGGTCTGATCTCCTGGGACCAAAACTGAAAACCCATCGAAGCTCTCTGTCTGTATACCTCTCCGCTCAACCATCTGTGCATCGATGAAGTTGTGGGTTGCCCCACTGTCAACCAAAACTGATACTCACTGGCCACAAACTGTCCCTCGTACGCGCAGTGTCAAATACTTGGGAACTCCTCGCAATGTTGCATGGGCCCCTCCGGTAGGTGCGAAAGCTGCACCACCTCCTGTTGGCGGTGGAGGTGGCAAAGGACCCTGCACGACATGACTTATCTCCTGCCTTCACATCATCCTCCTCATCCTCTTCCCCCGTGCTCTCGGAGAAGACCTCAATAAAATGTGCTTTGCTAGCAGCACATCTATGTCCCGGTGCCCACGACTCCTGACAGGTAAAGCAGAACCGCTTCTTTTTCAGTTCCTGCCTCGCATCATCATCAATCTGCGCTCGTCCTAGATTCCCCTTTGGAGGCGGAATCCTCACATCCTTCCCCTTAGACTGGAAAGTTTGTCTCTGGGGGTGAGGTGTCCGGGTCCTGGGTAAGACATCCTGTAAATCCCGGGTCCTGCTGACAGCATCCTGGGGTGTGGCTGGTCTAGTGGATCAGACTAAACCCCGAAGTAGCTCCGCTAAGCCCTCAATGTACATGTAGATCCTCCGTGCCGTGGATAGATCTGGCACCATCATTGAAACCCTCAAGAAATCTGCAATGTAGGTCTCTGGGCTCCCAGTCTGTTTGAGCCTCGTCAGCTCAACAAAATGCTGCTCTGGATCCCTCCAGTCGAACCTCTCTATCAATCTCCTGGTGAACTCGGCACATGTCGCCACTGTGGAGTGTCCGAGTGTAACCATCCCATGGAACCACCAATCCTGGGCCTCACCATCCAAATGTAATGTCGCCACCTTGATGGCCTCTGTCTCCGACATCTGGTTAAGCTGAAAGTAAATGTCCAGCTTCTCCATCCAAGACTTTGCTGAACTGTTTGATGAACCATCAAACGTAGGCAAATGGAATCTACTAGCTGCATGGTGGGTGTCACCATCATGATAATGTCGGTATCCTCTGTGATGGTCATGGGGTCTACTATCCTGCTGGAGCTGAACAAAGTCTCTAAATGAGAGAGCCTCCTTGAACTCCTGCCCATAGGCCTAGTACTCTACAAAATAATCGCCCATATGACCGGGCTCTGCCTCCTGCTGGGCTCCGGCCCCCGTGTCTGCTCCTAAGAAAGTGGGCATGGTAGAGCGTGTAGGGGCATGTGAGGCCACCTGTTGAGTAGTATCACGTTGCTCTGGCAAATGGTGGGATGCACTCAATCCCTCACCAACCTGGAAAACCCGTGGGCTCTCACGCTGTCTAGCCTCTACTGCGGTGAATCTCTGCCCCATCACCTCAATCGGCCTCGATAGATCCTGTACTGATTTGAGGAGGATGTCCGCAAATCTCTTCCCATCCTCATCTGCCATCAGATCCTCCTACTCTGCGTCCACCATAGGCTCCTTCTGCTTTGCATCCACCACAGGCTCCTCCTGTTTTGCGTCCACCACTGGGACACAGTCCCCCTCTCTGTAAGTGTTCTCCAACCTACGCCCAGTGTCTCTGTATCTCCTACCTCTGTAACAGATGTAGGGCTTTTCCCCCGATGTCATAGATTGCTAGCTCCACAAGCTGAGCTAGATCTATGCTCTGATACCACTGTAATATGCTGTTTCAGAGATTTTCCCCTTTACCCCAGTAAACTCCAACCAAATACGCACAAATAATATAATAACCGGGAAACTCAAAATGATAAAAATAACAGTGGTGTAAGATATAATAATATAAGCATGAAATATAAGCAGATACTCGAGAAATGCAGAGAGAAATGCTAAGCCATTTTATTATACTGAGTAATGGAATGAGTATAGGAGGTGATCAGAAGGATGACACCTCAACTTGCACTAGGCAAGTGAAGAAATACACTCAGAATAACAAACGAATGGCCTCTATGTGAACGCTGTTGGAAAACTGCCGTGTTGCTGCTACTGCTGGAAATCAAATGAGGATTTGGGGCTATTCCCCTCCTCAGAAAATGCTGAAACTCTGGAATCCGCCCTTACTCAGAAAACCCAAAAGAACCCAGAAAGCTTTTCTGAAATGGCCGACCCCCGAAAATCGCCCCCTTGGGGAATCACGCAATCCCTCAAGGCCCTGCACTGCCACTGAGTGTAATCCTCCAAAATACTGCCTGAAACTCTGCCAAACCACTCCAATATGCAAGAGCTGATCCCTTGCTCAATATCCCAGCTCAACTCCTCCACAAATCCTCAATCCAGAACTGCTCCCAGAAGAACTGCGTCCCTCTCTCTCAAGACTGCGCAATCTTCCAATGCTCAGCTCCACCTCAATGCCAAAGATCAAAACTACTACAAAAAGATTGCTAAAAATACCTTGCCTGAGTAGGCACTCGAAGTCCCCCGGGGCTAAGGGTGAGATCTCCGAATGGAGACACTTAGTGCACTAAATAGTGTTGCAGACAGGCTAAACAGCTAGCGTGCTCCAAGTCGAAGTGACTAGCTCAAATGCTCATAATCGAATGACAAAATGAGGGGGCTCCTCTCTCCTTTATAGCATTGGCCTCTCCTAATCCCAAGGCTCACCTCCTCCAACGTAATTCCCTCTTGCCACGTGTTCCTTGTCCATTTGCGCAGTCCCTCCATGTGTCTGCGTGGGTCCCATCTTTGCGTGGTCCTTTGGCCCCCTTGGCTCCCCTTTAAGTCACAACGTTGTGCTACTAGGAAGTGACTTTTATTCCAAAAGTGAGTTATGTCCCTTTCTTCTCACCTTTTTATTTACAAATAATTATAGAAGGCAAAATTGAGCAAAATCGAATATTCTAATTAGCTATAGCTAATTAGGAATATTACACTATGTCATGTATGAAGGACCCTTCTTGGGCATATTACACTTATGTATGATTCAATAGTATTGTCAAGCAGCCCTCCAAGACAAGCATATGTCATCCATTTTCAAGTCGGCTTCCATAAGTGAACTCATGTTGGCATATATGGAGACACAACCTTTAAGCAAGTCATGTCAACTTATTTATTATGGGAAACAACTATATATACCGGTCTAAGGTCCTCACATTACTACACCACAACAACTTGGATTGGTATCTGAAATAGATGCGGATTGGTCTCTAAAATAAGGTGCGAATATCATAGTAAAACAGTTCGATGATCTCTGAGATATAGCTCGCAGAATTTCAAAAGATAAGTTTAGTATACAGTGACAGGAGTTCAGATAAATCACAGAAAAGATCACAGTGAAGAAGATTTCGGATAATCTTAGAGGGAAGGTCTCGGTGATATCTCAGTATCACTATCTCACAGTCTCGATGCTATCTCATAGTTTCGGTGCTATCTCACAGTCAAGGTCTCGGTGCAATCTCTGTTTTGGTGTCACCACAATAAGAAGAATTTGGTGCAACTCAGTACGAAGGTTGCAGTGTCATCACAGTAGGAGGATCTCGGTACTACCACAGAAAAAAGATCTCAGAAAGAAGGTCTCAGTGTTGTAACATCTCAGTGATGATACAGTAAGGAGATCTCGGTGTTATGACAATGATTAGATCTTGGTGGTGATAATGTCTCGGTGCTAAGAAGGTAGAAGTGGAAGAGGAGTCGAGAAGAGGAAAGGAGCAAAAGGTTGACTGTCAAGAGAACTTGTGTCTTGGTCTTGGAGTGGCAAATAGGTCAAGGGTCGTGGTCTTGGTATTCGTCAATTGGAATCTCTATAAGAAGAATTTGTTCAGGTTTTCCTCTCAAAGATTGAGAGGTTTTGGCCTTGGCTGATAGCCTATATTCCGTGTCTCTTGTCTCTTTATGGTTTATGCATTGGTCGCTGTTTGATGAAGAAGAACACTAATAACTTCAGTAAAAGAAGATCCGAATCTAAAGAAGTAAAAAGCACTCACATGCAGTTACTAATAGAAGAGAAATCACTTAATCTCTATGCCCTAGATTTCTCAACAATTAACACAACTATTTTAGGTTTGTAGGTGTTACCTCCTAGGTTCTTACTCAATGTAAAAGTCCCATCCATACATGTGAGACCTGTTAACCCCATAATCCACTCCCCAGAAAAGTGAATGACTTGATGAACCTGTAATGAAATTTTCAATGCAACATTTAGAGGAATCTACACAATAGTGTCGCATGCAAATTTTTCTTGCTGTTTGGGTTGGTGCTTGCCAACCTCAAGGGGGTGTTCATAGACTTTCATGCACTAATTTCCCTATAGATCTGCAAAATAGACACATAAAACAACACACAAAAAACTTTTTTGGCATACAACCACGTTGCCAAAGGGGTTATAAAAATGTTTTATAAATAGTGGTGGAATTTCTTTCAATTTTAGATTTAAATGATGAATGAGAGTTAAGAAGAAAACTTCTTTAAATGGTGAATCTATTACCAAAGTAGAGGCCTAAGAACTTTTAATAACATTGCATGAGAAATTGTTAAAATACAAACTTTGAGAACCAAATGAAAGCATAACAAAGCTTGATTAGGTGTAAACAAAAATGCTGATTGCACCAAAGAGACAACCAATACAATGATGTTTTCTTGCACAAGTAAAGTAGAAGCTATAAGAAAGAGAGAGAATGAGAGAGTATGCTATTGCTACTGAAGAAGATCCAACCCTAAGGCAATAAGAAAGTCTTGCTTTTAATGAATTCTTCCTGCTCTAGGCATTAGTGAGAAAAGGAGGCCGAATTAGCCATGCAAACCATCCTCATGCGCATTAATTATTTAGTTAAGTGAACTCGCCATCCACCTCTCCAAGTGAAGGTATACCTTACTCCAAATGATTGTGGTCTCTCTTGATCCTGAGAAAGAGTAGAGTGGAGTGGCTAAGAATTTGAGTTTGATTCGAGAAGTCCTGATTTCTTATGAGATGAAGTGTCCTTGAGTGTTATTTGAGTGGAGTCATGCTAGAGGGGAAGTGTTAATGTGCACTAGTAAAATTAGGAGTCTCTCCTAGTTAAGTGGGAATGAACTAGATAAAAAACCATGCACATGGTGATGGGGAGGTTTGCTTGAGTGACTAACAAGGCAAGTGACAAATTCTCCATTAGCTAAAAGGAGAAGTGGAGTGGATAATCTATGCACTTTGAGTAGACTAGGGGAGAGGTTGTGTGAATTATGGAGGAAGTGGAGAGAGGGAAATTGTGCACACTAGTGTTAGGTGGAACTATTTTGAGTTAAGTGATCACAAACTAGAGAGAGAGAGCGAGAGAGAGAGAGAGAGAGAGAGAGAGAGAGAGAGATAATGTGCATGAAGGAATTGAAGATGGAGTGAGTTGGACGAATGGTTAACCATGTTGAGGTGGCAAGGTAGTTAGTCAAGTGAAGATACTCTTAGCTTGAATGGAGGCAAGTGAGAGAAGTCCATGTACACTAGTGGAGTGAGTAGAAATTGTAATTGAGGATAAATTGATGTGAAGTACTTCTTAGTCCATTTAACTAAGGAGGATGCCTCAATTAACTAATACTAACATCCAATCGGCTCACTCTAATGCCACATACTGCCTTATCCATGCAAGCGACCTAGCTGTCTCTAGTTCAACCCAAGCATGCATTTTGATGACTCAAAAACGCCCCCACTTGACTCATGGACTCGCCTCTTCACTATTGACTTATTTGTGCATCCATATCTTGCCATTTTTGCACCCCATAAATTGCCATGTCATCTCTTGAGACCACCACATGCCACCTTGATATAAATGGTCTTTCCATAACTTTACATGCGAAAAATAGTGGCCCTCCTAAAAAATAGGAAAAGTCAAAATGTCTGGGACAATTAAGGGAATCCTGCCAAATATAGCATGCCTAAAAATAAACATTGCTAAAAATAGAAATTCCTCTCATGTCAATGAAAGTATTCTCATTAGACTTGATTTTCAAAAAGGGGTTCGACAATGTGACTGAATTTGACATCCAACCCTTGCTAAAAATAACACTATCTTGCATGTTGCTAGAAAGTAGCTCATCGGAATCATGAGCGCAGAAGGATCCCAAATATACCATCACCACTGACATGCAAGTCTCTGATCCTTGTCTCCTAGATTGTAGGAGAATTTCCAAAAATAATAACTCTAGTCCGATGAAAAACTTGTGCAGTATTTGTCTCTCAATTAGGATCATATCAATGAACCAATTCGATACTTGAACTCTATGGTACCACCCTTGGCTCAAAGAAAGCTATCTTTGGAATATCTCTGAATGCCAACCTGATGAAATGCATTGGCCCTTAACTTGCTATATTTGCAGAGTGGAAAAGCTTGGGATTTAGTAATGGTGACTCAAGGGGATGGGATTCCTTTGTGGGATGATGAGAACTACAAGATCTCTAAAACATATATCCATGAATGATAACCTATGAAAACAAATTTGTAGACCAATTTGCATATATCTGAAAGATAATGATGTGCAAAAATGATTTGTGACCCAACATGCTTATTTAGTGGACAATGGAGTTGTTGACCACTCAATGTCAACTACCCCTTAAACAAAGTACAGTGCAGAAACATCTAGGTAGCCTAAGATTTTTTGCTAAAACGCTTCACTATAGGGATTTTTTTCCTCTGCTAATTATTTGTGTTTTTCAACTGCGAATAATTGGCTGAGTTTTTCTCCCACGCATAACCCAAAGGTAGAGTGGGGCTTGATGGTGAGGTCTTAGGTGAGTCCTAGTGTATAGAGTCTATGTAAATTATCATACTAGATCATCTGCAAAGTGTTGCAGAATTTGGATGTGTCTAGAGGTCATTTTTAAATGTCAATTTTCCCCTTCTAATGGGAAAGGCAATGTTATGATCACAAATATAAAGTAATAAATAATAATAAATAATAATTAAATAATAACTTGATGAAGTGACATATCTGAACTAAAAAAACATGACTATTAATGAAAGGGCATTCTAGCCTAGCGAGATATACGGGGTTTTCATTTGTTATATCATATCATTCTCTCATATATTTATTATTTTGTCCTCAATGGATATCTTTATTTTCCAAATATTCTAGATTATTAATTTATTAGTTCATGAGGCAGGTTTGGTTATCAATTTTTCTCTGTCTAATAACAAAGTTGTAACTTTCTCATAGTTGGGGTTGTTGTATCCTCTAGGGGCTTTGTGAAAATTCCTCGAAATGCAACAATTGGAATTAATTCTTCTAATTGGTTAATTATTTAACAGTTTATTTACTATGGCAAACAACGAATTAATCACACTGCAATTTCTTCACCAAATAAAGTACTGTGGAAACAAAAATAGGAACTGAGAAATGCTAGCACACGCACATAAAAATTGACACAATAATTTTTGGACTAATGTCCCCAGAAAAACCCAAAGCGGGAAAACCAGTGCAACAACTGATGGTTTATTTTATTATGTAGCAATGAATTATGGGTACAATCTTTGGAAGCCTAGTTGGTTATCCAATCAGCGAGAATATGATAAAATATTTGGAGAGAAAATTCTCTCCCTCCACAGACAAACCCCGACCTCTGTATCCCTCTTAAAACTGGCTGTCCAACCTCTGCGTAGGCCATTTCTTGTTTTGACGATACACGTGGCTCTGTTGGGAAAACCCACATGATTCACGTGGCTATACTGGGAAAACTTCGATGTGGAATACTTCAGTCACTTGCTGTTGCCTCTCCAGAACTGGAAATCTTCCTCTGGATCACTGCTGACTTCTCCTGCCACCTGCTAATCGCCTCCTGGCTCGATCTCCACTATTGAATCATTCCTGCAACTAGGAATTCGAATTACCTGGGACTCCAATTGCCATGATTAAAACTTAATCGATGGTCGATATCATCTCCAAGTCGATCCTTGTGAGTTTCTAGATAATTCACACCTTTCTCACTTAATTCCTATGAATTAACCGCTTTTCCTAAGTTAGACTTAGGAATTTTTTTAATTATGGTCAATTAATTTAACTGAGCCATGTCTAGGTGGAATTTTCAGAAATGATTTCTGGGTTTTGGAGAAATCCTGTGGTTTAGCCTCTCCACAAAGTTTCGAGCCTAGAACACCATCTGATGCCACAAAAACTAACACTCCCTCTTAGCGAGGAAGGTGCTCTCTCCAACTAGTGTTGCACAACTACACAACACCCAGTCTCTGCAACATCCTCCCATACACACTACCGATGTCTGGCAACGGTAGCTGTCTGCCACTGTCCACCAACTACTGCACTAACTCTGATTCATCTACTACTGGCTGTAGCTAAACCATGCTGCATCTGTTCTGCCGCTGACACTGCACTGTACACCTATACTGCTGCCAACTCTGCACCTGCATTGCAACTCAACTCCCTCGCAACTGTTGTTGCTGCTACTACAACTACTGCAACTAACAAGCATCCAAAATACTCTGTCCCTGCTACTGAAATGGGTTCTCCACTATACCGATATGTTCTCTAAAATAAACGAATTTAGCTCTCCTTAGAGCCTTCGTGAGTATATCCGCAACCTGCTCATCTGTGGGAACATACTGTAGCTGGAGCGCTCCACGCTGCACACAATCTTTGATGAAATGACACTGAATATCTATATGTTTCGACTTGTCATGAAACGATGGTTTCTCAGAGAGCTTGATGCAACTTTGATTATCAAAGTAGACACTGGTCGCCTCCATCTTTTGCCTGAACAGGCTTACCAATAGCTTCCGAAGCCAAATAGCTTCACACGTAGCTGTGCTAGCTACCATATACTCTACCTTTGTTGAGCTCAGTGCTACTGACTTCTACTTCCTGCTGCACCAAGAAACCATCCCTGATCCAACGCTGAAGCAGTATCCAGAGGTACTTTTCCTGTCCACTAAATTGCCTGCCTAATCTACATCTGTGAATCCACATAATCTGACATCACCCCTTTGGGTATATTTCAACCATTACTCTATTGTGCCGCATACATACCTCAGAATGTGCCTCGTTTCTGTCCAATGTACCCTCTTTGGTTCCACCATAAACTGACTGAGAGTATTAACTGTGAAGCAGATATCTGGCCTAGTGTGGACTAGATACATGAGAGAACCGATGAGATGTATATACAAGGTGGGGTCAGCATCCTTGTCATTTGATGCGTCTATCTTCTTCCAATTCGTGATCATGGGCGTAAACATGGGTCTACAATCATACATTCTGAATCTCTTCAGAATATCTATACCATACCTCCCTTGACCAAGGAAGATCTCCCTGTCCTTCTGCCACACTTCCAATCCTAGGAAATAGTGCATCAACCCCAAATCCTTCATATCAAACTCTGTTGCTAGGTTCCTCTTGCAGTGCTCTATGAACCCTGATGACCCTATCAAGAAGAGATCGTCCACATACAACACTAGGATGAGTGGCTCATCCTCTACCATCAAATAGTAAAGGTTGGGATCTACGTCACTCTTGACGAATCCCATCCACTGCAAGTAGCTGTCAATCTGACCATACCATGCCCTGGGTGTGTGCTTGGGCCCGTATAGAGAATTCTTTAGCCTGCACACGAGTGCGCCTCTCATGTGTTTCGAAGCCCTCTCGCTATTATATGTACACCTCCTCCTCTATCACCCTGTTCAAGAATGCTGCCTTGATGTCCATTTGTTGAATCTGCCACCCCATCTGAGCTGCTAGGGATATAACTGACTGGATAGAAGTGTATCTGTCCACTGGGGTGAAGGTCTACTCATAATCTATCTCTTCTTTCTGCGCATAACCCTTTGCCACGAATCAGGCCTTGACTTTTCCACGCTGCCATTTGCAACGTGCTTGATCTTATAGATTCAACAAGAACCTACAATTGACTTGTTCTCAGGCCTCAACACCACCTCCCAAACATCATTTGTCATGATAAAGCTATACTCTACCATCACATCTACCTACACTTGATACTGTGCGACCTCCTGAAAGCTGGAAGGTTTTGCAGCCTGAGCAGCCAATGCTTGGTACCTGTCAGGCTGTCTGCGCTCTCTCTTGTTCGTCTTAGGAGCTCCAATGAACTCCTCTGCATCTCTGAATGTCTGACTGTAATGTTCCTTTTTCTGGTGTTCCTTATGGCATGGTTAAGATGGACCTTCAGAGTTGGGGGCAGATAAGTCATAGGAGCAGGTTTGCGTCATCAGTGGGCCCAAGTGCTTTTGGTGGGGTTTTGAGGAGTTTTTATGAGGTTCGATGGCATTTGCTTGGTATATTCCATCATCCACACAATTTGCCTTTCGTTCCGTTGCATTGCGATAACTTTCGAAAAGCTAAGTTATTAATGGGCCTGACTGAATTAATTACGCTTAAGGTGGCATTTTGGGAGGAATACTTGGCAGAACACCTTAGTGTAATAGCTCATTGGAACCGGAACGAGAATATCTACAGGATGGGATGGCTAGAAGTGATTTTCGGTGGCTTGAGAAGGCATGGTGGCCAATTTACCATTTTCCCACATTAAAGAGAATATTTTAATTAAGGGAAATGTGCTCAATGATTAAAATAATGATAAAATAGGAGCTTCTAGAGAGGTCCATCAGATCTATTAAAAGAGGAGGAGGCCATTAGAGGACATCTTGGATTTGTGATTTCTTCTTGTGGAGAGGTTTGAGAATTTGGTTCTCTACTTCAACAATAGCCCTTGGACGGAAACCCTCGGGTGATCTTGGTGAGAGTGGACAAAAACCCACCTCATCTCCTTGGTGGATCAAACCAAAATTCATAGGTGCAGTGATTGATATCAGTTCAGTTTTGGGAGGACCGGTTTCAGCATCAGAGCATATCAATTTTGGAGACCAGATTGTTTGTCCCAGCTATTTAAGCTATATCATCATGTACACTCTTTCAATTATTTATTATAACAAAAACTGAGATTATTTCTGCTCATTGTGTTATTGAATTGCATGCACTCTATTTGTTATATTTTACATGGAAATATTCTGTTAATCGAATAGTAAATTTTATGGTGAAATTTGGTTGAGTTAAATTTCTGCAAAATTAGTCAATTACCCTGTTTGGGACATTACAGTGGTATTAGAGTTGGTGTTCCTACCAACTTGAGGGTCTTAATTGCAGATTGTTCGAGGGTTTATTTTGAAGGTGCCAAATTCTATTTGTTGGAGAAACCAAAGATCAAATTTTCATAGAAGAAATGAAAGTTGCTCAATTTTCGACAAATTGGCTTTGGCATTCTACAAAAGCAATGCCCTATTGTCACGAGCCTAATAATTATTCAGAGATTTAGTCGTTGAGGCCGGAGGCACATTATATGTTTTTTTTTTTTTTGGCGGTCGATTAATTTCGTGGCCGTGTGGAACCAAATTGCCCAAGTCTGTAGCCGACTTTTTATTTGTAAAGGCCGAAAGCCAAAATCATATATATGGAGCAATGAAATATTAATTGTGAAAAGCGGTGTTAAATTTTCCATTGCTAAATTGGGTCATTGACACGAAGGCGAGTTTTTGTGGGATTGCGACGACAGGGCCGACTATTCTTTGGTTGACCGGAGGTTTATTTTGTGGAAGGGTCACATTCAGTTTGATGCACGAAGGCAAATTCGATTTGGCCGACGCTGTAATACTTCATGTGACCTGCTGCAGATTGAGAGTGCGACTGTGATGGTTGTGAAAAATCGGTGACCCGATTCGTACTGCAACAAACTGATGATATTTCTCCTACTTGTTAAACTACTTGCAGTTTTATACGACAAATATTGAAATACATGCACTGCAACGTACACAAAATAAAATATTGTGGAAACTAAATACTGCATTGGAGAGAAATAAACACACACATACATTGTTGTTTTTGGACAAATGTCCTTGGAAAAACCCAATGTGGGAAAATTGGTGCAACAATTGAGGGTTTTATTTATTATGCAGTACTAATTTGAGTACAAATTGATGCCCAAACTGGCAATCTAATACAGAGAAACACTGACAAGGAGATAGTGAGAAAAATCTCACACTGTCACTAGCGATCTGAATCTAATCCTGACTCTGGATGGCTGGCCCCTCGTTGCCTCTGTGTCAACCTACGCAGATCTGTGTCATAGTCTCTGGGCTATGCGTCACCTCCTCCTCTGATCTCTTGTTCGCTGGAGCTTCAATCCTCTGGCCCTTCGGTCTCACACTCCGACTTTTGGCTCTGGAATTTGACTTTCCCAGTGGAATCTTAGACTCCCTCTGAAGCTCTATGCTGCCTCTGCGTGGCACTGCGCTGCTTCTTTGAATCTCTCTCTGTCTTCTCTACCTTGCACTACCCGGATTTTGAAAACTCTCCTCCGGTCTACTATCCTTGCTCCTCTCTCACTACTTCGACTTTACTAAGTCACTTCCGGCATCTCACAATTGCTACTCAGGAAATAGGCTTCCTAGCAAAATCGAACTGCACAAGTGTGTTCTCCAAGTGCCTATCAAACTCCCTATAATCTCTTGTTGGAGCACCAACGACCAAGATTAAAACATAGTCAAGGGCTAAGATGAACTGAGAGTTGATCCTTGTCTTTTTCTAGAAGATTCACACATGATTTAATTAATACCCTTTAATTAACCAAATTTCCTAAGTTTAGACTTAGGGAACCATTTAAAAAGGTTAATTATTTTAATTAAATCATCTCTAGGTGGAATTTCTCAAATGATTTTTGGGTATTGGAGAATGCATGTGTCTTAGCCTCTGCAAAATCTCGAGGCAAGAGCACATCCGATGCTACAGAAATCAACAATGGTGACTGCAAAATTCACGCGATCTATTGCAGATTGAGAGTGTGACTGTGATGGTGACCGCAACGCGACAAGGGAGACGCCGACAACAGATCGTGGCCACTAAGATGCCAACCTACTTGTTCTGAGGCCTCATTGACAACGATCAAGGATGCTTTGATCATTGGTCGACAGAGGTGCAACGAGTTGGTCCAGGTTTCCACGGAGGTTGAATGAGTCGTGCAATACCTGTAGCAGCGCTAATAAAAAAAAGAAAGACATAGCAATAATATCTCGTTTGTAGCAGTTCGTTCCATGGGAGTACAAAATTGTGCCAAGTCTTGATGGAAAATCTATTTCCAACAGACGAATTCCCATGATGATGTGAGATAGACGATTGCCTGTGTATGAAAGTAGCAATCTACGACAGAGAGAGCACTTTTCCAATGTAGTTGTGTATAATGCTGGAAGTCGGGCTTGCTAGAGGGGCTTTGTAAGCTTTATGGTTGGCGTTGAAGATTTTTCCAGGGGCGTTTTGAAAATCAAAATCTAGCTAAGGCCAAATTTAAAGAAGAAATTTTTAATGAAGGCCAAATGATTCTCTGTCCAAATTGTTCGTCCGCTAGCCGCTGTTAAATCAATGATCTTGCCATGTCTTTGGCGGATTTTAATTATAAATTGGGATGAGATCAACGAGATTTGGTGCGATATATGTGCATCAGCAGTTGTATGGGTTGACCAACTCAAAAATGGTTGTTTGTGGATTTTGTCGATGCTGAGAATCGATGCAGTTGAGTGCGTCAATCACTGAATACCATGGGACTGTGCGTACGAAGGCTTGACTGGGCATCACTATTCACATTGTGGCCAAAGACACAATTTCTTTATTTATCACAGCTTGAACCGAGTTCATATTACCACACCTGAGAAGAGTTGGGTATTGCTTGAAGCGAAATTGATTTTTTGCTAGATTGGGCAGGATATTTACCAAGAATTAAAATTAAAGGTATCAGTCCAAGCTAAAACACACAAAACGACACCAAGGCCAAGTCACTTATGACGCTGCAGAGTTGCATCGTTTTATAGGAGGCTGAAAACAAGTACGCAGTTGTATATGATCGTGAGAAATCGCAACATATGGTGGGGGCTGAATTTTATTATTTGGCCAGATTATAAAAGGGGCAACATTTTATTCGTTTGAAGAAATTTTATGGGCCGTGAAATTTCAGGGGTGTAGGCTGTATTTGTGATCAGTGAGTCAGCTTATCAGTGGGCAAGTTGTTGATCAAGTGAGTTGAGCGTTGAGTTGTAGAAAATACAGAGCTGTTGCATGATGAATCCATGCTGCAGTCACTGTTTGGGGTAGATTCAGTATTGGCGGTTGCAACATTCTCCAAGGAGCCGAGCAGCATTTGCACTGTGGATCAATGTCCATATAAGAAATCTATATCAACATTTGTACACCAGGTTCCTCTACTTGCTTTCTCACTGTTAACAACTCTACTTGTATTTCTGGGTACCTTATAAATTGGTTTATATCATTCTGAAACATTATTATGTCAAGTGGGGGTTCACTGTGTATGAAATTAGAATATAAAAATATACCTGCAACAGATTGTATATAAATTGTTTGTCAAAAGACTTCACTGAGAAATTCAACAAACCCATAAATTGTTGAAATTTGTGAAATTTGAAAGGAAAGGAATTTTACAGTCACCAAAATCAGAAAAACAGTGACCTCATTATCACAAATGTTGTTTTGCCAAACCATGGAGCAATTCACATAACTCTTGATAGGATTGAAGAAATTGAACCAAACATTAGACCAAAAAATCAAACAGGATGACAAACCTTTTTCAAGAGAGGTTTATGCCATCCTTTAGAAGAAACAACCAAGTGATCTGTAGAAGAAGCCGAAGATTGGACACACCTTTCTGAAGTGAACCAGTTAGAAGGGAAAAAATAATTTGGGCACTAAAACCAACTATGCTTGCTCTCATACAACACAAGTTCTTGGAGGAACCTTGTGAAGGGGTTAGACTTCTAGTTGCATCTTGTCTCAGTAACATCATGAGACTAACTGCACCTATAGCTCCTTACAATGATGATGTTATGAGGAGAGTTTTCAGACTGGTAGTAGAAACTTTCTAGGACTTGGACAACAGTGCAGGCTCTACCTTTGGGAAGAAGCTTGAGATTTTAGAAGTTATGGCCATGACTAGGACTTATGAAATCATGTTTGATCTAGAGTGTGATGGTTTGATCCTACAGATGTTCCAATGCTTCTTCAGCATTAGGAAACATCATCTTGACATAGTCATAGCACACATGCAGTCCATCTTGTCATCATGTATGAGAGGTCGTGATGCCATTTGCTGAGAATTGCAGTCCAGATTGTTGTCTGTTTGGAGGAGTGAGCGGTTGGTTTCACCTACTGCTTATGAGCTCGCTGAAAGGTGGGTTGAGCAAAACATTGGGCTTGTAGTCGCACAAAATGTCTAGGCACTGCGACAACGGCTCAGATTGGGGGTTGTCATATTGATCCCCAATCACTCTGTTTGCATTGTCTCCCTATAGCAGACTAAGGGGGGTTGACCCTATAGAAATGGGATGAATGAAAACTAGTTGGGAACCAACCAGTTTTGGGCGACACGACTAAGCAACCAATACTTGTTTAGCTTGCGCAAGATTTTGGAGGATCCAATTTTATTTGAGAAAAATGATACCAATGCCTTGTGGAGTCAACTATCTTGTGAAGTAAATAAAGTCCAAGTAAAAGATGGGAAACTGTTGCTGAATGAGTCGATTGTCTTATATGCAGATGCAAAACTTAAAGCTATGTGAAATGTAGGAACTTGGTTAATTTTAGTTAAATCAGGGCCTAAAATATGAATTATTCCGAGTTATGTTGTGAATGTTGTTTAACTTAAGTCTCAGAAAAATGGTCTCAATGTGAAAACAAGAACTTATACCAGCAATGTGAAATATGAAGTATGCACCAATAATTACTGAAATGTACAACATGACTGAAATGTAAAATACTAGAAATAAAACACTTAACATTCAAAAATCCATTTGCATGAAATATTCAATCAAAGATCATTTGACACATAAGTGAAACTAACTTAATCCTTTTTGAAAGAACATGTAAAGAAAAAATGTATTTCAGAAATTAAACTAAGTGTTTTAAGCTCAGATCACATCAATGAAATATCAGTTTAGTAATTTGATCTTAAATCAAATGTTAATGCCAACAATATATTCTAAAACAACAGTCCTATAACCATGCAATATTCAGATTTTTCTATGTACAACCACAGAAAATTCACATTACAAACTAATAATTAACAATTCAGAAAATTTCCGAGTTTAACTATTTCTGATCTACTGATGTGTTTGATCTAAAAACTCAGAAATAAATTACTGAAAAGCAGTGAAACAATGTTCAAAAATATATCAATTTGCATGCAAAAGGTTACTAAAGATAACTTCTATTTCTGAAATGTACAACAGTAAAAGATGTAAATTAAATTTGTTGTTAAACTTCAGCGAATTGCAAATCTATGTCAGTATTAGCCTTGCTTTCAATCAGATAAATGAAATGAGGAAAGGTTTAGAGGATGTGCACTAGTCAGCGCTTAGGGGCTTGAAGCTACTTGGAGATATGTTGCTTGAATCACTGAAAATTTTGCAATGCAAATGCCAAACAAAGAAAAAATGAGAATTTCTTTTGTTAAAATATTGTTAAATTTTTTAGGAAAATTTATGGGAAAAAATTATTGTGATAGGGAGTGAGAAGAAAGGATTGAAGGTGAGAAGAGGGAGGCCATAAATGGAGGGAGGCCGAGAATGAAGAAGGGAGGCCAAAAATGAAGGCTGGAGATGGCCAGTGCAGGGCCTCATGGCCCTAAAAAATCTGCCCACAATCTTCTTTGAAATTTCTCTTTAACCAGCGAACAAAATGGGGATGCCCTCAAGGGCCTAGATCTGTCTCTAGAATCCACAAAAATTCGGTACAATTTTCAAGTTTGTTCCTGCACAAACAAAATATAGCAAACCCCAAAACATGCATATACAAAAATATGAAATACTCAAAACCCCAATGAATTAAAAATTTGATATTTACGAATCTACAATAATATTCTACAGATCTAGTATATCTGCAGATCAAAGCCCTCTATTAGCCAGATTTAAACAAATTTAGAAATAAATTTGAAATTTTAAAAAGGCACAAGCCCAAAAAAACCCTGCAAATAAACTGTTTTGTAAAATGATTTCAAAAATTAAAAACAATGGGCTCTTTAGATTCTGTAATCTGAGAGTCGGTTGATTCAGCTGAGGATTTCCTCTAACGCCCAAACCTTGAATGATAACTTCTGCACAATTAGATCTAATTGTTAGATTAATAGAGATTTCAAAATAACCATAAAGTCATTAAGAAATAGAGATACCTGCTACTTTTATCAAATCAAGATGATATTTTAAAAAAACTCAGAAATCTGTGCAAGATACCTGTGCACAAATCAATCCTCAAAGGCAACTAACCAATAAATGCAAATAAAAAGCAATAGAGTATTGAGAACAATATTATCACATAAATCTGAAAGAGGAACACCACGGTCTAAAATCCCAAAGTCTTTGCGTTTTATTAACCAAAAAAAGTTACAAGAGATTTCTTAGAGCAAGTACGCAATTCAGAAATCGGATCCAAATAATGGAGAGAGGCTTTTCATTTATAGAAAAATTCTCTAATGACTAGTTGGCTTGATCCCCGTCAAAGCAATTTCAACCGTTGATGAAGATCAAATGATCTTTTAATCGTCACCATTGAAATAAAGTTACTTTTTGAAAAAAATTCGAATTTCACTTTTAATTTCCTCTTAATTAACTCAAAAATGATTATTTTGAGTTAATTGCCACAAAAAGTTGACTTTGACTTAACTACTATGGCCCAAAGGTTCAAACTATCTTGAAATTTTCAATATTCTCTTGGTTTGGGACCTCAAAAAATTTAAAACTTTAAAACCCACGAATTTTAAATGTTGGAGAATTTGTTTTTTCTTAGGACCTAAATTAATTAAATTTCTGGCTTTAGCATTTTAATTTATTTTAGCCAAAAATTTTAATTATTCGATTCATGAGGGGATTATTAATTTTTCCAACCCTCTAATATTTAGCCATGGTGTCTAACTATGAGGGACCATGCACTAAATATTTTTGACATGAAATATTACATTTTTAACCCATGAAGGGGGAACACCTGTTCGTTATAGACCCTCAATAATTACCCATTTCTGCGACACAAAATATGATCTTAGTAGACTAAGTGACTTGTAATAAAATAATCTGACCAAATAGTTAGAATTATTCCCAAATCACTTTAGAGAGACTTGATAAATAACACTAGGACTCATTTAAAATCCTAACGACAAAATCCACCCTAGCTTTGGGGTGAGGTTGGAGGGAAAAACTCTGCCGATCATTCGTGTTTAGAAACACACATGAATCGGTGAGACAAAAAATCTCCTAAGATAGAAATCATCATCAGAAAAATAAATTTACCTAAGTTGTTACATATATTTGTCTTACTAGGATCATTTACATTACAAAATGCAGAATGGTTTTACAAAACTCTAGTGTACATATAGCTTATAATGATGAATCTGAATGATGCGAACACTCAAACATGATAGATCCCTTTTGAGAAAAAAGGGAGTATACTATTATGGGGTCGTTGACATAGAGTGGTCAACATCTGACTCTACTTGGGGACACTTTGCTTCATCGAAGTAATGTGAGAATCCAGAATCTGCATCCAAGCAACACACATAATTACATAAATAACGTGCATCCAAATATCATCATATAACATTAAGCACATGAAAATAGAAGCTCTTCATTTATTAACTATTCTATTAACATGAAAATATAAATTTGATCTAACAACATAGTGAAAATGTTGAAATAATAGGGTGTAAGGTTAGAGATACACTACAAAGGATGTACTGTGGCATCAGATGTGTTCAATATAGTGCATACTGAGCATTTGCTCGCTTTCTGGCAAATATGTGGGTTGTTTTTCAGATGTGGCTTGCCTGGTCATGCATATAGTAGGACTTTGTCTTATCCGAAAATCGAGCTGCTGTCGGCCATCAGATGCATCAAATTGTTTCTTTCTGCTTTTTGCTCTTCTTCTGGGTGGAATGTGATGTCAACAATGAGACTATTGTAGATTTCCTATCCTGATTTTGAAGATGTTTAGATGAAAGATCTGAAGAATCTAAAGTATGCCCAATCTTATTTTGAATATACTCTGTTAATGGTGATACATAAGCTCGGTTTTCCTTAACCAAAGTCGACTTGTACTTAATGGGAAAAGTAACCTCCTTGCGATGAGATGGGAAATGCTTCGGTGGATCGGGAGATTTGTGAGTCGTGACAAACCCTTTGTGCTTTGGTCTAACTTGAAGTCTCAGAACTTGTGCATTTTCCATCATTTGCAACTGATCTTGACGAGTGGTCTTTTCGATTATGATGGCATCAATCTAGTTAGAGTGTTCAACCTTCATAACATTGATTTCCTTGGCATGGCTTTTCTCCATGGTCAATAATTTAGCCTGAAAACATATCTGACTAGCTTCCATATCTTTTATTAATGGCACTTGCTTTTCCTCCATGGCTAACAATTTGTTTTGAAGAGAAATTTGACCATCTTCCATGTCCTTCATCATTGTGTTATGATTTACTTGAATAGTACCCATTTCTTTCTCATGATGATTCTGCATGTCCGTCCTCATAGCCTCCATCTTCTGAGCACACTTTTCTACTACAGTGGCTATGTGATCAAAGTGATTAATTTTCATGATTTCTATCTCCTCATTACGTTTTTCTATTTTGGTGTACAAAGTTTTCATATCCTTGGTGTAATCAGCTATCAATTTTTCTTGATTAAACTCCATGTTTTTTACCAACTGCTTTAATTCTTTAATAAGATTCTTATCATTTTCCCTTTCATTGTCGATACTGATTTGACAACTTGTTCCTGCTTTTACACTATCATGGATTTGTCTTGCAATGGTACAATTGGATTCATCATGAGAACATTCACGATGCTTGCAATATGGCATATTTTGATATGGAGAATTGTCTTGAAATATTTTGTTGATAGTTGGGTTCTTTACAAGATCACTTTCATCATTTTGCATAGTACTAGGGGCACAAGGCGAGCCACCTTGATCTCTACATCTATCTTGGAAAGCATTAATGATGTATTGTAAAGGAGCGAAAGAATCCTCAGGACAATTACGAAACCAATCCAAAGCATCACCTTCTAAAGAAAAGGAAAATAGGCGCATCTTGACATCTTCATGATTATATTGTGAAGGAAGACAATATGTGGGTATTATATGAGTAAACCTGAAGAGATGCTTTCTAGCAGTGCCTGAATCACCATCCGAGAACAAAGGCAATTTATGGATGGTCTCTTTTGGCATATCATGAAGAAAGTTAGTAAAATGACACGGGGAAAACAAGTCATCCATGATAACTTGCTTAAAGGGATAAGGAGGAACCAAATGGATGCTAAAGAGAGAGCCATGCTCAAGAAAATCAAGAGATCCCCAAGAAGCACGCTTCTAGCAAAAATTCTTGTAAGAAATGAAAGAAGTGGAGTCGCCATTTGAACATGAATCTAGCTCTAAGATCCAAGAGTCAAAAACCAAAAGGTTAGTCAGGGAGAAGCAGATGGATATCAGGGAAGGTTTCTTGTATGAGAAATAATGGATGAATAAGTGGAGTTACCACCCAAACAGGAAACCAAATGAAATGTCCACTTGCTAAATGTGTAGATAGAGAAGATGAAAGGATTAGTGAGAGCTAAAAGGTAAGGTGATGAAAAGATGAAGAGATGAAATGGCACCAGAAAATGTGGCATTGATGGGATAAGAAATGATGAGATAAATGAAGATAAAATGTCGTGAGGACCAAGGACAGAAAAACTCTATCCCCAGCAACGACACCAAAAAATGTTGTGCCGCTTGACGGGCTGATGAATGGCGGAAGAACTTAGAAGATTAGAAAAAATGTTGTTACACAGAATGTCTAGGCACCATGACAATGACTCAAATCGGGGGCTGTCACACTGATCCCCAATCACTCCGTTTGAGTTGTCTCCCTATAGCAGACAAGGGGGGGTAGACCCTATAGAAATGGAATGAATGAAAACTAGTTGGGAACCAACCAGTTTCTGGAGACACAGCTAAGCAACCAATACTTGTTTAGATTGCGCGAGATTTTGGAGGATTCAATTTTATTTGAGGAAAATGATACCAGTGCCTTGTAGAGTCAACTATCTTGCGAAGTAAATAAAGTCGAAGTAAAGGATGAGAAATTGTCGTTGGATGATTCGATTGTCTTATATGCAGATGAAAAACTTAAAGCTATGTGAAATGTAGGAACTTGGTTAATTTTAGTTAAATGAGGGCCTCAAATATGAATTATTTTGAGTTATGCTGTGAGTGTTGTTTAGCTTAAGTCTTAGAAAAATGGTCTCAATGTGAAAACAAGAGCTTATACTAGTAATTTGAAATATGAAGTTTGCACCAATAATTACTGAAATGTACAACAACACTGAAATGTAAAATGCTCGAAATAGAACACTTAACATTCAGAAATCTATTTGCATGAAATATTCAATCAAAGATCATTTGATGCATAAGTGGAACTAAGTTAATCCTTCTTGAATGAGCATGTAAAAAACAAATGTATTTCAGAAATTAAATTAAGTGTTTTAAGCTCAGATCACATCAGTGAAATATCAATCTATTTGCATGAAATATTCAATCAAAGATCATTTGATGCATAAGTGAAACTAACTTCATCCTTCTTGAATGAGCATGTAAAAAACAAATGTATTTCAGAAATTAAACTAAGTGTTTTAAACTCATATCACATCAAAGAAATATATTGCTGGCATTAACATTTGATTTAAGAGCATATATTCTAAAACAACAATCCTATAACCATGCAATATTCAGATTTTTCCATGTATAACAACAAGAAATTCACATGACAAACTAATAACTGACAATTCAGAAAATTTATGAGTTTAACTAATTCTGATCTACCGATGCATTTGATCTAAAAAATCAAAAATAAATTACTGAAAAACAGTGAAACAATGTTAAGAAATTTATCAATTTGTATGCAAAAGGTTACTGAAGATAACTTCTATTTATGAAATGTACAATAGTAAAAGATGTAAATTAAATTTGTTGTTAAACTTCACCGAATTGCAAAGCTATGGCAGTATTAGCCTTGCTTTCAATCAGATAAATGAATTGAGGAAAGGTTTAGAGGATGTGCACCAGTCAGTGCTTAGGGGCTTGAAGCTACTTGGAGATATGCAACCTAAATCACTGAAAATTCTCCAATGCAAATGTCAAACTCAGAAAAATTTTGAGATTTTTTTTTTGTTAAAATTTTTAGGAAAATTTATGGGAAAAATTTATGGTGATAGGGAGTGTGTAATGACCCATCTACCAGCACAAACTAAATGTGAATTATTAGCATGCATACAATGCATGCATATGATAGCTACATATGCATACGTTGCCTGCACTGCACTAGTAGTATTAAATTATGAAGAAATTCCAAATATAGGATAAAAGATGTAAATGTTGAAGATATTAAATAAATATCTAACTTGCAAAATATATTGGAATATGTATTTTAGTATGAGTCGTCATTCATAATAGGTAACCATAGAACATTATCCAAAAGTTCTAAATTAAATTATAAAAGTTTAAAGGGAGTTATATTATTATAAAAATAGTAACTCTTAACTAAAGGTTAAACATTAAAAGCAGTATAATATAATAAAATATTAAATAGAACTTATTAACAAAAGGACTACGTAACATAGTTGGTGTCACCTAAAACTATATAAAGTGATGAGTGTCAATAGTGAGTGTGACTACCTCTTTAATTCACTATGAGGAGCCACGTATTAGACAGGGGGCATACAACTAAGGCAATGAAGGATGAATGAGCGGTGGTCCTAAGAGATAAAAGGAGAAGGGAGGAGGACTGAAAGGAAGGGAAAATATTTTGCTGTTGGAGGAAGCATAGTTGAGAGGAGGAAAATTTGTAACACGAGATTACCGACAGTAGGAACTGGGCCTTGTTTGTTTTTGAAGTTTTTGGGCACGAGGGAACATATTGCAGCAATTGAGAAGCATTCTGGATTGAGTACCTATGTTGTACCCAATTTGGCTAGGAGGTTATGGTCTTTTGGTAACGGGAGCGAGAGCGGGAGCAATTCTGAAGCATCTTCATCCGCAGGAACCCAGGTAGGTACTCCACATCAAATTAATTAATTTTGATATATGAATTTTGGTTAAACTTTAAAGCAGGTTTCATGTAGATTTCATATTCTGTTTAGACCAGTGTTGCGGGGGAGCGCCCCCCCCCCCCCCCCTCGCTCCCGCTCCCGATCCGCGCTCCGGGCGGGAGCGGGTCGGGAGCGCGCTCCCTAAAAAAAAATTCGCTCCCTGCCTTTTCGGGAGCGTTTTGCATTTTTTGCATTTTTTTTTTTGTAGTAATGTTCGAAATGCAATTTTTTTTGAAAGAAACAAATAGTTTTTGAGTGGGGCAACTTAATGATCAAGTCTAGGCCCTAGTATTGATATGCTATTCATGGTAATGTTAAATTCTTAAAGTAAAAGTGACATTTTCTTTAATTTTCATTTTCATCCTTTTACTTAAATTTTTAACATTACCATGAAATGACTCAGGATGTTTGAGAGTGGTTTCGTCCTCATTGGATTTCATATGGAGAAAGTAGAATTTTAGATTTCATTCAAAATCCAGTAGACTTATCAGTTTTTCAGGATTAGGGGATTGCAATGTTTCCATTGAATTTTGTCATGTATTAGGGTATGGAACTCATATTTAATCAAGAGTACCAATCCCTCTATGTACCTTGATGTTAGTGACATTGGTTGTCGAACTCCTCTATCATGACCCTTCTAAAAATGTACGCATCACTCAAACAAAATCTTGACTTGACATGCTATGCTTTTTCTATCTTATGTTAATGCTTAGAGGGTGATATTAATGACAAAGATCCCTATACAGATACAAAGGTAATGACAAAGATACCTCTGGATATTAATGCTTGGAGGGTGATATTAATGACAAAGATCCTAATTTTGCAACAAGACTAAAAAATTAGACATTTCTCGTGGTGCAAGAGGCCCAAGCATAAGAAATAGATAATAGATTTACTTCTCTTCTCTAGTTTCTAGTAGCTTTTATAACTATTGACTCTTTCATATTTATTATGATATTTTTTTAAACAATATATGACAATTTAAGTTTGAAGTTGGCAATTATAACTCATTAGTAATGAATTATGAATATGATGCTTCATGAAAGTTGAAAGTTGTTTCATTTCGTTTCATTTTATAACATTTCATTTCATGTTAGATATTATTTGTTGTAATGGTTACACTTAGCTTACAAGTACAACTTTGGTGATCAATGATGATAAATGTTATATATTGAATTTTGAAAGCTTGAAACTTTAAGATTGATGAATCATGAGACTCAATATGTTGTATGTTACTATGTTACTAACTTGCGGACGTGGTTGATGAAGATTATAACTTCTAGATGATTGTTGTTATATGGTTCAATCTATGCTTTTTTATGTTTTTTATATCTAATTCATCATTCTACATGTTTTTGTTGACATATATGTATCAAAAATTAAAAAATATAAAATATATATATATTTTTAAAAAATCGCTCCGGGATTCGCTCCCAAACCGGGAGCTTCTGAAAATGGTCGCTCCCGCTCCCGCTTCCGCTCCCGCTCCCCGCTTCCGCTCCCGCTCCCAAGTAACATTGGTTTAGACTAAATATCTGGTTAAATTATTGGTTAAATTATTTAAAGCATTACAGAGTGAAAGAAGAAAGGCTTGAAGGTGAGAAGAGAGAGGCCGAAAGGGGAGTCCGTAAATGGAGGGAGGCCGAAAATGGAGGCTGGAGACGGCTAGTGCAGAGCCTCAAGGCCAAAATAAATCTGCCCACAATCTTCTTTGAAATTTCTCTTTAACCTGCAAACAAAATGGGGATGCCCTCCGGGATCTAGATCTGTCTCTAGAATCCACAAAAATTCCCTACAATCTTCAAGTCTGTTCCTGCACAAACAAAATATAACAAACCCCAAAACATATATATATACAAAAATATGAAATACCCAAAACCCCAATGAATTAGAAACTTGATATTTACGAATCTACAATAATATTCTACAGATCTAGTAGATTTGCAGATCAAAGCCCTCTATTAGCCAGATTTAAACAAATTTTGCACAAATTTAGAAATTAATTTGAAATTTTAAAGAGGCACAAGCCCAAGAAAAACCCTGCAAATAAAATGTTTTGTAAAATGACTTCAAAAATTAAAAACAATGGGCTCTTTAGATTTTGTAATTTGAGAGTCGGTTGATCTAGCTGAGGATTTCCCCAAATGCCCAAGTCCCGAATGATAACTATTGCACACCTAGATACTTGCTACTTCTATTAAATCAAAATGATATTTTAAAAAAACTCAGAAATATGTGCAAGATACCTATGCACATATCAATTCTCAAAAGCTATTAACCAACAAATGCAAATAAAAAGCAACAGAGTATTAAGAACAATATTACCACATGAATTTGAAAGAAGAACACCACGGTCTGAAACCTCAAAGTCTTTGCATTTAATTAACCAAAAAAAGTTACAAGAGCTTTCTTAGAGCAAGTACACAATTCAAAAATCGGATCCAAATAATGGAGAGAGGCCTCTCATTTATAGAAAAATTTTCCGACGACTAGTTGGAATGATCCCCGTTAAAACAATCTAAACTGTTGATGAAGATCAAATGATATTTTAATCATCATCGTTGAAATAAAGTTACTTTTTGAGGAAATTCGAATTTCACTTTTAATTAACTCAAAAATGATTATTTTGAGTTAATTGCCACAAAGAATTGACTTTGACTTAACTACTATGGCCTAAGGGTTCAAAATATCTTGAAATTTTCAATATTCCCTTGGCCGGGGACCTTAAAAAATTAAAAACTTTAAAACCCACGAATTTTAAATGTTGGAGAATTTAATTTTTCCTAGGACCTAAATTAATTAAATTTTTGGCTATAGCATTTTAATTTATTTTACCCAAAAAATTTAATTAATCGACTCATGAAGGGATTATTAATTTTTCCAACCCTCTAATATTTAGCCATTGGTGTCTAACTATGAGGGACCATGCACTAAATATTTTTTACATGAAATATTACACTTCTAATCCATGAAGGGGGAACACCCATTCGTTATAGACCTTCAATAATTACCTATTTCTACGACACAAAATATGATCTTAGTAGACTAAGTGACTTGTAATAAAATAATCTGACCAAATAGTTAGAATTATTTCCAAATCACTTTTACAGAGACTCGATAAATAACACTACGACTCATTTAAAATCCTGACGACAAAAGCCACCCTAGCTTTGGGGCGAGGTTGGAAGGAAAAACTCTTTCGATCATTCGTGTTTAGAAACACACATGAATCAGTGAGACAAAAAAGCCCCTAAGATAGAAATCATCATCAGAAAAATAAGTTTATTTAGGTTGTTACATGCATTTGTCTTACTAGAATCATTTACATTACAAAATGCAGAAGTGTGGGAGGAAAGAGTATGGACTTTTTGTTCTTCTAGAAAAGTGGAGATAGAAAGACATTTCATTTTAGAATGTGAGACCTTCAAAGACAACAGGGAAAGTTATGCAGATATGCTGGCAGCTAGCTCGTGGGATAATCTATTTAGCGAGGGGTTTGTCAAGAAGCTGGGGGCATTTATTGTGAAGCTTCACAAAAAAAGGGCCGAATACATCACGCAGATGAAGAAGCAAACTGTCCCATAGACTATCTTTAGCCTCGTAGACATTAAAATAATTTCTTCTTTTTCTTCTTCATATAGCTGATAATGATGAATCTAAATGATGCGCACACTCGGACATTATAGATCCCTTTTGCGAAAAAAGGGAGTATAATGCTATGGGGTCGTTGACATAGAGTGGTCAACAACGCTGTTCAGGAGACAATTGACCAGGGAGGAGCTACTCAGGTTTGGTGGATCATGCAGCAACAATGAGCTGAGGAGGAAGGGACTTTGCTTCATTTGCAAGCAGTGTTTTTAAAACCGGAACCGGTGACCGAACCGGTCCACCTAGCTAACCGGTTTACCGACCGGAACCGGTCTAACCGGGACTGGTTTGGTCTAAACGAACCGGTTTTTAAAAAATACATTAAATAATTAATTTTTAATGAAACAAAACTATTTTTAAGATGTAAAACCATGATTCCAAGCCAATAGAGACAAAATATGCAAAGTTTGCTCATTTATATACCATGCAAAGGTGAATATATCAAAATGGCACCGAGTGCAATACATATCATCGACAAAATAGCAAAATACATAAGAAATGAGGCTCTAAATGGCCTATAAAGTCCAAAAACAATGCTGCAAGCTATGAGGCCATTGGCCTACTACAAGTCTACAGTGTACACATGATCAATCATCAAGTCCATCACCACTACTAGACACAGGATCATCATCAGGAGCTACATAGACATCATCTGGTTCAGAGTCTGAGGATGCCTCTGCCTCATCTGCAACATCAGTATCAATGCCACCAATGACAATAGAAGTGGACCTAGTGGAAGCACGAGTTTGTCGACCTGCACGACTAGTGCCTTCCATTGGTTCCTTGCCTTTCCTTGATGCCGCTACTGATCCTGGTTCTGATGCCGCCACATAATCTGCCTCATCCTCCGCTAAAGCCATGTCGATATCAAAATCAGCCTCAAACACAGGATCTTCAGTCTCCTCCACCCATTCTGATGTTGGATCAATATCGTCCAACACAATGGGATCTAGATCAGGTGATTTGCTCATCATTTGGTTCCTCCTCAGTCGAAGGTTGTATTGCACAAAAACAAGATCATTTAACCGTTTTTGTTCCAAATGGTTTCTCTTCTTCGTGTGTATGCGCTCAAAAACAGACCAATTGCGCTCACAACCTGAAGCACTGCAAGTTTGACTGAGGACTCTAATTGCAAACCTTTGCAATTGAGGACACTGGCCACCAAATGACTCCCACCAATGTGCTGCAAAGAAAAAGACAATAATTAGTAACTTAGTTTATAATTTGAATTGTAAAGAACGTAAACAATTTTAACTTGAAATGAAAAACAAAATGGAAATTGGAATTGCTTACCTGGTTGGTCCACATCTCTTGCCATCTTTGCCAAGTTTTTGCCAAAAGTACCACTTGCTTGATTGAAAATAGTAAGCTGTCTATGTATATCCAACTGGTCTACATGGTTAGGGACCATGCGCTCCAAGCAATCAATCAATCCAGCTCTGACCTCCCCATCATGCTGATCTCCTAGCCGATTTTTATAGTGATACCTTGGGTTCAAAAAATACCCGGCTGCATGTATAGGACGATGGAGTTGATTGTTCCATCTGTTATCAATGATCTCCCATATACGGCCATATTTAGCTAACCTGTCATTGTAAGCTGCCCGTATCTGCTCCTTTGCCTGATCCATAGCTTCATAAATGTAGCCCATGGCCAATCTTTCCCCATCCACCAACCTTAGCACCTTAACAAGGGGCTCGGTAATTTTCACAAGCTCTACAGACCTTTTCCAAAAATAAGTGTCTAACACTTTCTTTTTGGTGTCTTTTCCATCTGGTCTACGAGCCCACCGAGATTCAGACCATTCATCAGAGGAAAACATTTTCTGCAAGTTTCTATGTTGACCATTGAGACATTGCAACGTGAGGAAGTGAGTTGCAAATCTCGTAATTGCAGGCCTAACAAGCTCTTTGCCTCCAGTGTGTTTCCTCATTAGGCTCAATACCCATGAGTGGTTGTAAATGTATTTTGTAATGCACTTGGCATGCTCTACAGTGTTTTTTACCCACTCCACCTTGCCTATATCCTCAAGCATGAGGTCTATGCAATGTGCAGCACATGGAGTCCAAAATATGGTCTTATATTTGGCCTCAAGCATCTTTCCAGCAAGAACATAGTTTGAGGCATTATCAGTGATGACCTGCACAACATGCTGCTCCCCAACTTCCTGAATAATGTTATCCAAAAGCTCAAATAGAAGGCTTGCATCCTTTACCCTATCAGATGCATCAACTGATTTCAAAAACATGGTTCCTTGAGGGCAAGAAACAAGGAAATTAATGATAGTGCGGTTCTTTCCATCGGTCCATCCATCTGACATAATGGAACAACCTGTTTTGACCCATGACTCTCTAAACTCAGTCAAATACTCATCAATGGAAGATATCTCTTTTTGCAAAAGAGCTCCCCTCAAGTCATGCATACTAGGGCCTTTGAAGCCCTTTCCTGCAGCTATAACAGAGTCCCACATAGCTTGGTAATAAGGTGAGCGAGCAGCATTAAATGGGATATCTGAATCATACCACCATCTAGCAATGTATTGGTGAGAAGTTTCTTTGCATTGTTTTTTCCAATGCTGATCCAAAGTGGGTTGAGAACTTGGCTGGGAGGAAGTGGGATTAGATTTAGAAGAAGCAATGGTGGCAGAAGATGAGAAATAACTTTGGATGTTTGGTCTCTTTGGTCCTTTTGATGGTTGGCCAACTCCAACAGAAGGATGAACATAGTGAAAGGGGTCATTGGTGGAAGGGATAGAAGTGGAGTCTTGAATCTCATAATCATCATACCCACTCTGTTTCATAAGATTCATGGTTTCCATTAATTCCCTCTTCCTTGCAATTTCATCTTGGATGGCCTTCTCCCTAGCCTTATCCTCATAAAATTTTTCAAGCTTGGCAATGTATTCTGCCCTAATAGGACCTAACAGTTCTTTTGGTGCATCACATGGCTTTACTTGGCCTCTTACCCCAGCCAAGTGTTGTTTCAACCTAAGAATACCCCCACCTCCAATAGATTTATGGCATAATTTGCATATCATTTTTCCCTCAATTACATCACAATGAGCCCATGCACTGTCCTTTCCTTTTGGAGCCATGTTTGCTTGAAATAATAACAATTTGCAAATAAATCTGCCATTTAAAAAAAAAATTGCAGCTAAGGAACATGGAAAACCAATGATAAATGTAGGAAAAAAAATGCACATGCAAGCTACAAAATTTGATAGCATAGAGCTAGAGAGTTCATAGGCTTAGCATAGATGATAGATCATTGAAGTGAGAAGTTTATAGCACAAAAAAAATAATTCATGGACAGCAGACCCAAATGAGGAATTATCAAGTGCAAATCCTTACCTGGAAATGCAAAGTAGCTCCCTTAGCCTCCTCTTGATGATGGCAACTCCACTGACAGCTACACACTATCTCCAAAATAGCTCCAACTCCAACTCCAAGATGACTACTTCAGCAAAAACTCCACACTCTCCAAGCTCACAAACAAACTCACAAACACTCACAAACACTCCAAATCAGTTGTGTGAGACAAATGAGAGTGAGAGGGGTGTCTTATAGCAAGTGTGAGGGTGTTTTTGGAGGGAAAATCCCTCTCCCTCACCCCCAAAACCCCTAAACCGCCCTCAGTTCCAAAAAACCGCTGCGCTTTTTGCTTGACCGGCGGCCTGTCCATAAACCGGCCGGTTTAGGACGGAACCGGCCGGTTAGCAATAAACCGGCCGGTTCCGCCCTAAACCGGCCGGTTTTTACCGGTTAGGGCAATTTTCCGGGCAAAGGGTGCTGTAAACCGGGTTTTTTCACCGGTTCTGACCGGTGAGCCTCCCAACCGGCCGGTTAGGCCGGTAACCGGTTGGACCGGAACGGTTTTTAAAACTATGTTTGCAAGGGACCTGATCACCCATGCTAGAGTGACCCTGAGGAGATGACAAAGGTAGATCAGGTGGAGATTCCTTCTGACCATTAGGGTGAGGCTTCTTCTTTGAACGATTCCATGGGTTCATGTGAGGATGCCTCCGAGGGGTATGAGTCATGTAGAGTTGTTGAAAATAGGCCAAATTTTTATGATGAATACTCAGTGGACTCTATGGGAGACATTTAGGATGACGAGTCACTAGTGATGATTCAACGTGAGCAACCTATGGTGGACCATGAGCCAACTGAGGAAGATGATATGCATAGTATGCATGATGAGCCTTCCGGGGAGAGCGAGTTGGAGGTTCATATTGAGCCCGGGATGGATGAGCAACCACCTTTGGGGTCAGCCATTGATGGGGAGTGGACAGAGGTACAGATAGCTAGCGGGGTGGTAGTGTTCGCAGACACTTGTCCTTAGGAGGTGCTAGAGTGTGATATGACAATTTGGTAGGAGATTGGTGGACTGAATGAGTGGAATTTCCTGTTAGACGAGGGAGCTGGCTGTGCATCCATCTTTGGGTCTACCCATTGATGAGGTGCAAACAAATGTAGTGGCAGGTAGTAAAGCTGTAGCATTTTCATGCAGCAGCCTTCTCCAAGAGTATATAGACAGGGCTTGCAGCAAAGTTTGGCCACTTGTACCCATTACAGGGAGAGAGGCAGGATTTTCTCGATGGATATTGTTGGTTGACCAAGTAGGGTTGCGTGAGCGGGGCATGGTGCAGCATAGGGGACTTATAACATATACAGGAGTCGATGCATCTGATCCTCCCCATAGGATGGATTGGCGAGAGGTCATGAGTTGGTATCCTTTTGATGGGGTAACATCATTAGTTAGGGGCACAATACAACAAAAGCCTTTAGATGAGAGGATTACAATATGTTTCAGTGGGCAGTGGGATTTGGACCGACAGTTCATCAGTGTTTCAATAGCACTAGCCCAACAACAGTAGAGTGGGGTTGACCTCGGCCTCTGCTAGAGATTGGACTGGAGAGAGGTGACGAGTTGGTATTAAGTTGAGGGAGTGGCCTTGGTGGCATTGGGATCCAGGAGGATCTGTTGATGGCGGGTCGAGTCAGAGTTTAGTCTAGGATCCTGGCATTGAGGGACCTATTCTTGGTTGGGTGGCACAGAGGTATGGTATCACCCAATGGTTTGTATGGGATCTAGGTATTGATTCTCAATTGCACGGGACTGCCAGATTGGTCGACAAATATGGATTGCTTGAGGGCAAGCAATCTTGGGGCAGGAGGATTTGTAATGTTCCTTTTTTTGGTGTTCCTTATGGCATGGTTAGAATGGACCTTCAGAGTTAGGGGCAAACAAGTCACGAGAGCATGTTTGTGTCATCGGCAGGCCCAGGGGCTTTTGGTGGGGTTTTGAGGAGTATTTATGAGGTCTGATGGCATTCGTTTGGTATATTTCATCATCCGCAAAGTTTGCCTTTCATTCCGTTGCATTCCGACAACTTTCAAAAAACTGAGTTATTAATGAGCCTGACTCAATTAATTACGCTTAAGGTGGAATTTTGGGAGGAATACTTGGCAGAACACCTTAGTGTAATAGCTCGCTGGAACCAGAACGAGAAGATCTATAGGATGGGATGGCTAGAAGTGATTTTTGGTGGCTTGAGGAGGCTTGGTGGCCAATTTACCATTTTCCCACATTAAAAATAATATTTTGATTAAGGGAAATGTGCTCAATGATTAAAATAATGATAAAATAGGAGCTTCTAGAGCGGTCCATCAGATCTATAAAAAGAGGAGGCCATTAGAGGACATATTGGATTTGTGATTTCTTCTTGTAGAGAGGTTTGAGTGAGAGTGGACAAAACCCCACCTCATCTCCTTAGTGGATTCAAACTAGAATTCACAGGTGCAATGATTGATTTTAGTTCAGTTTTGGGAGGGCTGGTTTCAGCATCAGAGCATATCAGTTTTGGAGACCAGATTGTCTATCTCAGCTACATCATCATGTACACTCTTTTAGTTATTTATTATAATGAAAGCTGAGGTTATTTATGCTCATTGTGTTATTGAATTGCATGGACTCTATTTGTTATATTTTACATGGCAATCTTCTGTTAATCGAATAGTAAATTTTATGGTGAAATTTGGTTGAGTTAAATTTTTGCAAAATTAGTCAATTATCCCGTTTGGGACATTACACTAATGAGCTTCTTTGCTGATTAAACCACTTGTGGTGGGAGGTTCGACTAACTCCTCCTCATCCTGCCTCTGCTGCTCCCTCTATTGTGAACTCATTGGATCCCTTCCACCTTTAGGAAATTAGTATTGGTCACTGTATTGGATCCTTGTGACTGTCCTATTGTGGTCCCATTGGCTACCCTTGCCGCTGGACCAATGGAGCTTCTGCTGGCTCACTCTGATCTCTTGCTGGCATCTTACAAGACCTCTTGAAGGCTCTGTCCTCCATGAACTTCACGTCTCGTCTCACTACGATCTTCTAGTTGCTAGGAACATAGATCCCATGTGCCTTTGAGGTTTCACCATACGCAATGAGAAACCCCTTCTCAGCAGTCTAATCCAATTTGGTACGCTTCTCATCTGGCTCATGGCAATAAGCTATGCTGGCAAGGATCCTAAAGTGACTTACCTTGGGCTTCTTTCTTGTGAAGACGTCTTCTGGCGTTATCTTCCCCAATGCCTTATGAGGAACCCTGTTCTGGATATACATTGTTGTGATACATGCCTCTGCCCATAGAAACCTAGGTAAATCCTGGTCATATAACATTGCTTTTGCAACCCAACTATAGATTTGTTCTTCCACTCCGCTACTCCATTCTGCTGTGGACTGTATGGAGTTTTCCACTCTCTTTTGATTCCTTCCTTTGCGCAAAAATCTGTGAAGTCTTTATCTATGTACTCTCCACCATTATTTGAATGAAGCACCTTGATCTTCTACCCTGTCACATTCTCTACTAGAGCCTTAAACACCTTGAAGCGATTGAAGACCTCATCATTTGTCTTCATGAAGTAGATCCAGGTTTTCCTAGAATGGTCATCAATAAAGGTGACGAAATACTCTGCCCCACTGAGAGCTCTAGTAGATATAGGATGTCTAAATGTATAAGTCCCAACATGCATTTGCTCTACTGTCACTTCTTGGGAATGTTTCTTTAACATATTTCCCAAGCATGCACCCTTTGCAAACATCATCGTGTTCCATGCCAAGTTTTGGAACACCTGTCACAGTCTCCTTGAGGATTTTAAGTGCTCCATAGTGTAAATGTCCCATTCTCCTATGCCATAGCTCATTCAAGTTTTTCCCACTGCCACTGTCGCTGCCTACTAGTGCTATTGGAGAATCAAGTTTCAACTTGTACAATCTGTTGCTTCGAACTCCAATCTGTTTCACCCTCTTCCAGCTAGGGTGTTTGACAAACACCTCCTTCCCTACAAAGTGAACATCATATCCCTTATCCTGTAGCTGGGATACTGAAATTAGGTTCATACCTAATCTCGACACTTGCAGTACATTTGTAGTGCTGGTACTTGCTCCTAACTCCCTTTGAAAATCGATGGTACCTCTCCCTACTGGAGTGCACTTTGTCTTGTTTCCCATTGTAATTTGGAAGTCCATCTGCTCTTCATTGTAGTTAGAGAAACGTTCTCTTACCCCGGTCATGTGAGCTGACTCTCCATTGTCTATGTACCAGGCACCTTGTGAAGTTGAGCTATTCAGACAAGCAAATTTGTCCTCCAATCTAGAAGATAATTCTGAAGCCCCTTGAATATCAATTCTATCCATGGCCATACTGGAGAATTCTGGAGAATTTACTGAAGACATCCTGAGTTAAAATCTTTGTGCTATTTCTCTTCCACTTGGCACTAAGTCTGCTCTAGCAAACTGCTGCAAAACCCTTTGTGCCCTGACAATAAAATCTGTGCTACGAAAATCTGAGCTGTTGTTCCCTGCGTTACACTCACGACTGTCCAATCTTTACTCGTGCGATCGATGCGATTGTACAGAGAAATCTCACGAGGCTGTCATGGTTGTTCTGAGCTAACTCGCGTGACTGCCCGAAAATTCGTACTTCAGTTCCCTTTGAGCTGCAAAGTGTTCCCTTCGCCTTTGAGCTTTGTGTCTGTCAACCTGGCTCTAATACCATGTGAAA
Source organism: Pinus tabuliformis (assembly GCA_031772625.1). Classification (NCBI taxonomy): domain Eukaryota; kingdom Viridiplantae; phylum Streptophyta; class Pinopsida; order Pinales; family Pinaceae; genus Pinus; species Pinus tabuliformis. Next base: position 121,826,131 of record CM062810.1, on the reverse strand, counting down.
ATTCCATGAAATGCAACAATTGGAATTAATTCTTCTATCTGGTTAACTATTTAGCAATTTATTTGCTACGACAAATAATGAATTTATCGCACTGCAATTTCTTAACCAAATAAAATACTGCGGAAACAAAAATAGGATCTGAGAAAGGCTAGCACACACAGAAAAATTGATAAGTCATTTTTCGACAAATGGCCCTAGAAAAACCCAATGCAGGAAAACCGGTGTAGCAGCCAAGGGTTTATTTTATTATGCTGTAGTGAATTTTGAGTACAATTTTTGGAAGCCCAGCTGGCTATGCAATCAACAAGAATCTGACAAAAACTATTTGGAGGGAAAATTCTCCCTCCATAAACAAACCCAGCCAAGGCTTTATTTTATTATGTAGTAGTGAATTTTGAGTACAATTTTTGGAAGCCCAACTGGCTATCCAATCAACAAGAATATGACAAAAAGTATTTGGAGAGAAAAATCTCCCTCCATAAACAAACCCCAACTTCTGTCTCCCTCTTAAAACTAGTCGTTCAACCTCTGCGCAAGCTGTTTCTTCTTCTGAAGATACATGTGACTGTGCTGGGGAAACCTGCGTGATACTTGCGACTGTATTGGGAAAACTTCACTGTGGAATACTTCAGTCACTTTTTGTTACCTCACTAGAATTGGAAATTTTCCTTTAGATCATTGCTGATCTCTCCTGCCACTTGCTACTCCCCTCCTGGCTCGATCTCCATTGCTGAATCACTATTGCAACTAGGAATTTGAACTTCCCTGGGCCACTGAGTACTTGCACTGGTGTGTTCTCCATGTACTCATCGACCTCTTATAATCTCTAGTTGGGACTCCAACGACCATGATTAAAACTTAATAGATGGTTGAGATCATCTCCAAGTCGATCTGTGTGAGTTTCTAGATAATTTCACACCTTTGTCAATTAATTCCTATTAATTAAGCGCTTTTCCTAAGTTAGACTTAGGATTTTTTTTAGTTATGGTCAATTAATTTAATTGAGCCATCTCTAGGTGGAATTTCCACAAACAATTTTTGGGTTTTGGAGAAATCCTGTGTTTTAACCTCTCCATAAAGTTTTAAGCCTAGAACACCATCCGATGCTACAAAAACTAACAACCTTCATTGATGGCTTTGTTGACCACTACGTGTCAATGACCCATAGCAGTACACCCCCTTTTTTCACAAAAAGGATTGCGCCTGATCGATGTGTCCGTGTTGTCCAGCTTTCATCATCAACATGATTGTCATGTTATAATGTAAACCCATTCTGCATGTATATGATGTAAATAATCTCAGCAGATCCGTGTCATGTATGTAATTGCCTAGGTAAACCTATTTTTCTGGTGACGATCTACATTCTGGGAGGTTTTTTGTCTCATCGATCCATTCTCGAATGGTCGGCAGAGTTTTCTTTCAGCCTTACCCCAAAGCCGAAATGAATTGTCACTGGGATTTTAGGCGAGTCCTAGTGTTATAGATCGAGTCTATGTAAAAGTGATTGGGGAATAATCCTAACTATTTGGCTAGGTTATTTTATTACAAATTGCTTAGTCTGTTGGATTATATTTGTGTCGTAGAAATGGGTAGTCTGTGAGAGTCTATTTCAAATGGGTTTTCCCCCTTGTGATGTAAAATATATGAAAATAATGATGTAAAGTGTCTTGAGGGTTGGAAAAATAATTTATCCCCTCATAGGTTAATTAATTAAATTTTTTGGCTAAAAAAATAAATTAAAATCCTAAGCCAGAAATTTAATTAATTATAGGTTCTAGGTAAATTTAAATTTTCCAAAGGCAAAATTCGTGGGTCTTAAAATTCAATTTTTAAAAGGTCTCACGACTAAGGTAAATGAACTATTTTGCTAAATTTTAAGCTTTTGGTCCCTGGGGTTTAAGTCAAAGTCAAATTTTTGAGGAAATTAACTCAAAATTTTTATTTTTGAGTTAATTAAAATGTATTTAATTGAAAATTTCGAATTTCCTTAAGAATTTAATATTTTGATGGATGAGATTAAAAGAAATTTTAATTCTCATCGATGGTCGAGATTGCTTTGACAAGGATCATTCGAACTAGCCGTTGGAAGATTTATCTTTAAATAGGAGGTCATTTGTCAGTTGATATCATCCGATCTTTGAGTCGTGTGGTAAGTGAAAGTTCTCTTGTAATCGTTTTATGAGCAATAAAGAAGACTTTGGGGTTAATTTTTGTTGGTGTTACTCTTCATGGAAATACTGTAAGATGTGTCATTTTCGTGCATAGATTTCTTTTTTAGCCATTGATAATAGCTTTCTGAAGAGTGATTTGAGTACAGGTATCTTGCTCAGTCCTTGGGGTTTGAATGGTAATTTAAGTTTTGAATATAATAGCAGGTATCTCTATTAAATCTAAATTTTATTATCGTTTTCTTGCCCTATGTTGACGGTTGAATTGAGCTGTGCAGGAAATTCTTGATTTTTTTTAGATCATCAGGCATTCGGGGAAGTTTTCAGTTGGACCAGCCAACTCCAAATTCGTATTTTCTTATTTGGTGATGCATGGAGGGTTTTGAGCGAAGAACCTCCGTTTAAATTTAAAATTTCAAAACTTTTCTGTGCTAAATTGATAAATCTAGCTTTTAAGAGCCTTAAATTATCAGATCTGGGAGCGGAGTTGGACTCACACTCGCCAGATCTGATAGATCTGCTGTTCCAGTGCATAGATTTGTAAAATTTTTAATTTTTCTGACTTGGGTTTATGGGTTTTTATTTACTTTTATATATCTGGGTTCTGGGTGTTTGTGTTTTCATGTACAAGTTGTAGATCTGAAGGTGAAGTTTGATTTTGAAGCCAGATCTAGGCCTTGGAGGGTAAAATCTGGCCTCAAAACCAGCTTTTTGCAGGGGCATTATTTTTGCAGTCCAAGGGTTTTCAAATATTTTAAATCTGGGAATAATCTTACGAGGGTTTCATTGAAAAATCTAAGGGATACTGTCCAAATTTGTTATAGTCCAGGGATTTTTTTTTTTGAATTTTAAATCTGGAAAAATCCCATAGGGGTTTTCCATCTGAAGGGTTTCATATTTTTTCTAAAAAAAATCTGAAGAAAATTTCAAACGTAATTTTTTGGGAAATTTCTGGGTATTTTGGTTGCTGCCTGGGGTTTTTCCAGCGAATTTATTTTCAAAATTTTTAAGGTTTTGCTGCCTTGGATTTTATTTTCTCCCTTGTTGTCTGAAATTGTCTTCTTCTGCTGCCTCATATGCTGGCCTAATAACGCTGCCCGCAACTCCATCCATTTGCCTGTCCGCAACCTTTCTCCTGCATCCTAACCCTCCGCTTTCCTGCGTAGCTGGCAATTAAATCCTTATCTGCCATTGACCTGCTTTCAAATCCCCTCCACGTCCTCTTCCCTTACTGCTTCTTCCCTATTTCACATTGCCATACCCCTTGTTCCTTAACCCGCTGCTCTCGTAACCTACTCCATCGATCTGCAGCCCTGCCATTGCCCATTGCTCCAGTCATCTAGCAAATCTGCGGCTCCCTCTGCTGTATGTCCCCTCACGTAGCCTTCTCCAAACCTGCGATCCCTTCTCCAGCTGCTCTTCCGTAGTCCTTTCCTCCAAATTTCATTTGTCACTGCACCTTTCCATCGCTCAACCCTCCGTCGAGCTCCTCTTTCCTTCACCTTAAAAAAACCTGCAGACCCACACCAACAACAAACGCAAACATATGATCTTTTTTTTTTGTCTATACGCTTGTGTGTTAGGTTAGATAGGTAAGTTTTAAGTTTGGCATATTTATGATTTAAATTAGGTTTAATACTTTTATTTTCATTTTATTTGGAATCTAAAACATAAAAATTCAAAAGTTCAATTTTGGTTTCTTTTGATTTTTCATTATTTTATTTTGACCTTGGTTTTATCTTATTTATTTTTCTTTTTTTACTTTGTTTTATTTTGATTTTATTCAAAAATCATAAAAATTAAAAAATCCTCAAAGTTAAAAAACTAAAATCTAAAAAATAAAAAATTCAAAACCCCAAAAAATAATAAAGTTCAATATATAAGAAAGGGTTTCATTTTTGTGATTTCAAGACATCCTAATTTTTTTAAATCAAAAGTAAATTTTAGCGTTAAAAGGTTTTATTTTATTTTATTTTTCGTTATGTGGCCTATGGCCCATAAAAAAAATTTAAAAGTTATTTCTCTTGATTTACTTTAGTCACATTTAAAAAGTCTTGAGTGATCATTTACCACATTAAGTCTTACTTAGCACATTGAAAAAGATTTCCTAAAGGACTAACTAAATTTGTCAATTTTTAATTCCTTCTTGGTGTCTTTTGTGCTAAGGATAAATTCTAAAGGTGAACTGTTGTGGTATTAGTAGTTTTCATTTCTCTATAGTTAAACGCACTTAAATTTTTTGCATTTAAAGATTAACTATTGGAGAGTGGTAATAGATTTTGGGTCACTAAGCATAAATCTTTCAATTCTAGGCTCTAAATTGGTTAGCATTTAAATTTTGTGGTTGTTTAAAGTATTTGGATCTCTTGAAATTTAATTGCTAGAACACTGTGCATGTGTTGAATATCTTGCATCATTATTTGAATTATTTGATGTGTGCTACATGTTAGATATATTGTGAATATTTTGAAGTAATTGTTAAAATGCTCCGTCATGGAATTACCATAGATTGTGTATCTTTGTTTCCTAAGCTAAGCATATTTTTGAGCATTTGTTGACACTGATATTAATTGCAGAGAAGCTTTTGTTCTCTTTCAGCTATAATTGTATTAAAAAGATTTGAAATAAGCTTGTGGTTTAATTGTAATATCTTCAGAAATTTATTTTTAAGTCTTCATCCGTAAAGGGAACGTTTCATTTGGATAATTGAGAGCTTTTGCGACGCAAGTGTTTTTCCATCCTAAGTCTAACTTCATTACATCATCTAGTGCATTCGCATATAAGTTAGCTTTGCATAGATAAAATTTACTTCCAAGCATAAGCTTGGTCGATAGACAGATAGATATCCATCCGTCTTTTCTTGAGAAGCCTGTTTTAATAGTACTTAAAACGGTGACTTTGCAGTCATTAAGGCCACAACTCTCTGCAGCGCCAAAGGCACCGGGTATGTTAGAAGTTCAGGAGAGGTATCGTTAATCACACCTTAATGTGCTTCTCCTTATCTTCTCTCTGCCAATTACTACGAAATCAGGCTTAACACAGAAAGGATTGAAGGATTCACAAATTTAAGTAGGCATTTAAACTAAAATTAACCAAGATTCCTGCATCTCATATTAAGTTTTAGGATCTGCATTTCATATAAGATAGTCATTCATCTAAGCAACAATTGCTAATCGATTACTTGGTCTTCATTTCCCTAGCAAGATTGTTGACTCCATAAGGCATTGATATTAATCATTTAAAATCTAATCAAATCTAAGTCTTGCTGAATCTTAATCAAGTACTTAATCGTCTCGCTGTGTCTCCCGAACTGGTTGGTTCCCAACTAGTTCTTCTTCATTCCTTTTTTCCATAGGGTCTATGCCCCTTAGCTTGCTGTAGGGAGACAACTTATATAGAGAGATTGGGGATCAGGGTGACAACCCCCGATCTGAGCGTTGTCGCGATGCCTAGACATTCTTTGCGACAACAGGCCTTAAGAAAATCATGCCAATAGGGGGACCACAACACATTGAATAGTATATCGCAAGCACAAATAAATTGGAACACTTTTGGAGCCATCTTATCCTTACCACCAATATTAAGGAAAATTGCTATAGTTCTTCTAGATTTAGAGGTTCCAGAAGTTCCAAGAGGAGATGAAGATGTAGGGCTACCAACTTTAGAGGTTGCATTGGATTGAAGTTTTTTCTTTTTACCATGTTTTTTTTGTGCACCTTCCTTTATTTTGATGTATTTTTTCCCTTGTTCCATTGATACCTTGGGGGAAATTGAGATCCCTATGACACCTTTATTTTCATCAGTGTTGATTACCCTATAAAGATTCCTCCTGACATGATTATATGAAGAACTATAAGGTTTTACTTGATGACAATCATGAAGGAATAGAAATGTTGAGCACACACTTATATTGAGATAGGGGGTTGAATCAATATAACAAAATCCTTTGCTTATTTAAACATTCATCAACCATAAGCAAACAGTCACATATGAGATCTATTAGTTGTAGAACATGGAAGACAACTTATTGTTACAAATATTTGTAGGAACCAACCTATTGGAGGCACCAATCCTCTTTGTTGGAATTAGTAGGCACCAACCTACTGGAGACACCAATCCCCATTGTTGCAAATATTTGTGGGCACTATCCTACTTCACCTATTCTGCTTGCTACTTCTATCTTCGCTAGGGCTGCTAGTTGCTTCTACCTTCAACAAGTTTTCTAGCTGCTTCTTCCTTCTCAAGGTCTTCTTATTGCTTCTGCCTTCACTAGGTCTGTTTCTCCCAAAAATTGTTTCTTTTTGGTCTCTTCCTAAGAATGAACTTGTACAACATGTAACATATCCAATTTTGCAAATTTAATTTTGAAATTTTTTCCTGAAGCACTTCTATATGTGTTCTCAGATCTTCGAAATTTTCATAGTCTGAAAGCACCAAAAAAGAAGTTACAACAAAGATTCCAAGATGACCTGTTTGAAATTGATTTTAGGATCATTCAAAAGCCCTAACTTCCACAAGGCATATCTCTGAAAGTATCGCAGAAAAGGTCTAAAATTTCTACTAGAGATATTGTTATATGGTTCCTATGTTTTTGAAAATTTCAGTGTAAATCATCCTGGAAAATAAGCTAAATTGCCAAACTAACTTGTTTGAAATTGATTTCAGGACTATTTAGAAACCCTAACTTGCACAAAGCATAACTCTGAAATTATAGCAAATGAAGGTTTGAAATTTTTACTTGAGATATTGCTATATTTTTTCACAAGTATTTGAAAGTTTCACATCCTAAAACGTCCCAAAAATTAAGATATGGCAAAAATGCCAAATTGACCTATTGGAAACTGATTTCAAGACTATTGAGAAGCCCTCACTTTCACATGGCATATCTTTGCAATTAGAGCAAACCAAAGTATCAAATTTTTACCACATGTACACGAAAATCATGCCTCCATGTCCTCAAAATTTCACGGTCTGAAATATCCTAGAAGAAAAGTTATAGCAAAAATACCAAGATGACTTGTTCACTCCACAATTCATATTTTTTCTCCACCTTTAAAAACTAATAGTATTCCCTAACTTTTCTTGCACACCTAAGATCTTTTTTGCTTTGATGGTCTTCAACTACACTCGTCTATCTTTTATTTATAGTGTTTTTGAATTCACTTATGGGGCCGACTTGTAGAACCGACGTGGCTGACATGTACTTTCTGGCTAGGACAACCTGAGAGAATATGTCATATGTCCTCATTCTTATGGAGTTAGAGGGAGTGCCATATACTTTTGGAAAGGTCTCAGGATAAGCTTTTCAATCATATATCCTATGCTCACATTTGAGCTAGGCTTTTAGAGTAAAAGGCCTTCAAAGATAGGATATCCAAACTAGGCATTAAAAAAAGATGTTGGGTATCTAAACAATATTTCCAACAATCTTCATTTAGATGGACAACTTGCAATTAAATAAGGAAGAAGAAAGAATGGGAAAGAGTAGAAGAAGAAAAAATACACAAACAAAGAATACAAGAAAAGGAGGGAGTTGGGGTTTGCAGTTACCTCTTTAGCTCTTGAGAAGTTGAGATTGATGGCCATCTTTTTTATCTCCTCCAAGGTCCTCTTTCTTCATTCTGCAAATCTATTCTTTGCACTCTCCTCCAGCATATCACAAATATGCCATCAAAAATCTACTGTCTCCAAGCTCAAGCAAATAAGATGAAAGAATGAGGAAAAGAGAGGGGCAAGAGGTATTTTAACGTCATCCTCACTCTAAGTAACAAGGTTCACCGAATTTGAACCTTGAGATTTGAAGTCCGACGAATCTCAAAAACTTTTGCAGGTTCGTTAGAGGTTTGTCGTGATGTTCACTTGCCAATTTTAGGGATTTTAATAAATAGAAAGGTGTTAATCTTAATTGATCTACTCAGTGGGCCGGCTCATAATTCCTCTCATCCTGTAGTGTAGTTCCTCTCGTTGCCTCAGAGAGATATACTTGTTAAAATTGTCAACCAAGGCAAAACTTCATGTGGGTCATCTTATTCATGGCTAACAATATTTTTATTAGATTCCTCTCGTCGAGAGGTGTAGGATTGATATAAAGATCATCCGATTCCGATAAGTATTCATGGAGATATGAATTTATTTTGATTATGGAATTATTATCAAGCCGACCTACAACTCATGTAGGCTCAGAAGCCCAACAGTCGCATGTATTCACCTACCAACGTTGTGTATAAATATAAGAGGACTTTTCCCTCATTTGGACTCACTCATCTCATCACATCTCTCTCTCTCTACTGCGCAGATATGAGTCTCTTCTCTACTGCACTGAAATGGGTCTCTCTCTCTCACACCTGTGAAGCCGGAAGCTGTTGAATTTGAAGCTGCAACTGCAGAAGTAAAGATTGACTTGCGTGGCCTAGAAGATCTCCTCTTTTGGAACTGCGCTGTAGGTTCATCTGAACGTTCCTCTGAAAGCCGCAACTTTTGGTGGTGGAATGAAGTCAATCCGACGAACGGTTTGCAAGATATCGACTGCCCTAGTTTGAAGCCGGAAACTGCTGAAACTGAAGATGCAACTGCAGAAGCAAAGTTTGACTTGCGTGGCCTAGAAGATCTCCTCATCTGAACTGCGTTGTAGGTTCATCTGAACCTCCTCTGAAAGCCACAACTTTTGGTGGTGGAATGAAGTCAATCCGACGAACGGTTTGCAAGATATCGACTACCCTAGTTTGAAGCCGGAAACTGCTGAAACTGAAGATGCAACTGCAGAAGCAAAGATTGACTTGCGTGGCCTAGAAGATCTCTTCATCTGAACTGCGCTGTAGGTTCATCTGAACCTCCTCTGGAAGCCGAAACTTTTGGTGGTGGAATGAAGTCAATCCGACGGTTGGTTTGTGAGATATCATCTGCCCTAGTTTGATAATGAAGCTGCTAATACTGTTGCTGCTGATCTAGGGTTTGCTACTGCTGATATGAATCAGATTTATTGTACTATTTCTCTCTGCTGAATTATTGAAGATAAAAGAAGATTTGATCGAAGGGTTTCCCCACACATTGTGGGGTTTGTCCCTGGCTAGCCGCCACATCTTGTGTCTCTTGTCTTGGCTTGTTTTCTGTCGATCGTTTAATGTTCTATCTGCACTTTACTTTATGTACATGTGATTGCTAATCAGTGGAATATAATAAGAAAAAGAAGTAAACTGTTATAAGCATAGAACATACCATAAATTAACATGGTATCAGAGCTGAGGTGAAGACAAAGCCCGAGCAAGAGCAAGAGCAATCATTGAAGAGAAGATTGCCAAGGCTATCCTAAAAGAACTATGGGGTTCTCAACACTCTTTCCTGCCGAAGACAAGCTCCGTGAGAAAGCTGACTATCACGGATGGAAGATGTCTATCGATCTAACCCTTGAAGATCAAGGAGTGTTGGACCATGTAAGAGGCAATATTGTTGAGCCTTCATCAAATGCATCTGCTGCTGCCTGGAACAAATGGAAAAATGGAGAAGTCAAAACAAAGAAGATCATCCGGGACTCTATCGACAAGCGCTTGGTGGCCTACATCTCTGATCTAGACATCTCCAAGGAAATCTACGACAGACTGGTGAGTTTATTTAAAGTTAATGATGCAAATCAAGTTTTGTTTCTTAGAAATAAGTTGAGGGAAATCAAGAAGGGTAAAGATGAAAGTATGCAAGCATACTTCTTAAGAATCACCGAGATCAAGAACGATCTCCTATCTATTGGGGAAACTATTACTGACAGAGAAATGGCACTCACAACTCTTGGAGGATTACCATATGAATGGTATGTGTTCAGGACTACTCTTCTGAACTATAATGTAATTCCTGGTTTCGAGGAATTAATGGCTAGATGCATTCAAGAAGAAACAAGGGAAGAAGTGCAAGAAATGCCCATGCCTAAAGGTCCTCCTGCTGCCTTTTCTTCTCATGCAAAGAAAAGAAAGGACTCACACCAGGACGATGATCAAAATCCCTCTGATGGCAAATCAAAGGAATGACAAATTCAACAGCAAAGGTAAGAGGAGAGCTGGAGATCGAGGAAGAGGACAACCATTCAAGAAGGCTAGAAAGTCCACGATGTATTAAATGCACCTGACCTCAAAAGGAACCTAGTGTCCATCTTGGCAATGGAAGACAGAGGCTACAAGGTAACCTTCAGCAATGGCAAGGTATGTATATGGAAAAATAATGTTAAAGATGCCTTTACTCTTGGGTTTAGTGTTGATTCATTATATCAGGTCGATGGAAGTCCGCTAGGAGTCATGTCTTGCGACACAACGCTTCAGTCCGAACTTTGGCATCGGAGGTTTTCCCACCTTCATTACAAAGCTCTACCCGATGTAAGACAGATGGTAACAGGGATGCCCGAATTCCAAGTAGAGAAAGAAGGTGTATGTCCAGGATGTGCCAAAGGAAAGCTCAAAAGGGGACCATTCCCCTCAAGCCAAAGCAAGACCTCCGATATATTACAATTGGTTTACTCAGGCATACCTGAGGTTGGCATTAAGAGGGAGACTACTACACCACATACTCCTGAGCAAAATGGTGTGGTGGGAAGGAAGAACCACACAATGATGGAAGTTGTCCGGGCCATGCTACATGATCAAAGACTTCCAAAGTTTCTATGGGCTGAAACTACAATCACCGTCGTATATGTACAAAATTGATACCCTCATCAAGCATTGGGTTCCTAGACTCCTGAAGAAAAATTCACTGGTAAGAAACCTGATGTTTCTCTTTTTAAAATTTTTGGAAGCCCTGTATACTTTCATGTGCTGAAAGAGAAAAGAAATAAATTGGGAGCATCTGGAAAGAAGGGAATTTTCGTGGGCTATGGTGAAAATACTAAAGGCTATAGAATCTATGTAGCCGGTCAAAAGGAAGTCATAATTAGTCATGATGTCACCTTTGACGAAGATATGGCTCTCAGCAAGGTGATCAATCTTCCGACTTTGAGGAGCTCTCAAGAAGCCGACACTAGGGAACCGAAAGAAAAGGATGATGAATCAATGCCTGATGTAGAAGAACCCATGGATCCGATTGATCCTCCTCCATATGAGCCTTCCTCTTCTAGGAAGAGGCCTTTATGGCTTAAGGGGTTACTTGATGATGCTGAAGGACATGCTGCACCACGAGGAACCTTTCGTGAAAGTAAGAAACCTCATAGGTATCAAGGATACCTGACCATCATGAGCACGATCATACAAAATGAGCCTTCGTCATTCTCAGATGCCGTCAAGCATCAAGTATGGAAGGATGCTATGACCGAAGAATATGAGTCTATCATAAAGAATGATGTTTGGGAAGTAGTTCCCAGACCCCAGGACAAGACTGTTGTTACTTCCAAATGGCTTTACAAGATAAAGCATGTAGCAGATGGAAGCACGGAAAAGTATAAGGCTCGTTTTATTGCTCGAGGTTTCTCGCAAAAGGAAGGTATAGACTATGATGAGATATTTGCACCTGTTGCCAGATATACGACCATCCGCTCGATCATAGCCCTTGCCGCTTCACAAGGGTGGAACCTACATCAGATGGATGTCAAGACTGCGTTCTTGCATGGCTCGATCAAAGAAGAGGTCTACGTGGAGCAACCCGAAGGATTTGAGATTTATGATCGAAAATCTCATGTATGCAGGTTGAAGAAAGCTCTCTATGGGCTGAAGCAAGCACCCCGAGCATGGTATGAGAGGATCGATAGCTACTTGATGAAGCTGGGATTCACTAGGAGTGAAGCCGATCCTAACCTTTACTTTAAGGTTGAAGATGACAAGCCTCTCATACTGGTGTTGTATGTGGATGACCTCTTTCTAACAGGTGCAGACCCTCTCATTCACAAATGTTAGAGGGAGATGGCTTTTGAATTTGAAATGAAGGACCAAGGACTTGAAGTGTGGCAGAAGCCAAGGGAAATTTTCCTATCTCAAGGAAAATATGTGGTAAATATATTGGAAAGATTCGGTATGATGGACTGCAAGCCTGTGACTACCTCGAGGATCTTAACTTTTAGAAGTTATATGGTAGTGATGTCGGACCAGACTTGGGAAATGCCTCTGAGTTTCAAAAAAACTCATTCGCATTGATGTTCTTGGTGAACCTCCGTCCGAACATATGTTTTGCAGTTAGCATTGTGAGCTCATATTTGGTTGAGCCTCACTGGATTGATGCCAAGAATCTTCTGAGATGTTTTCAGGACACAATCTCTCATGGATTAAGATACACTGCCGGAGATGTGAGACTACTTGGATATACTGATGTTGATTGGGCAGGCAGTGTGGTGGACCGTAAGAGCACTTCCGGGTACTGTTTCACCTTGGGATCTTCTTTGATATCCTGGATGAGCAGGAAGCAGAAGTCGGTAGCTTTGAGCACTGTCGAAGCAGGATATATTGTTGCTAGCATAACCTCGTGTGAGGCAGTCTGGTTGCGAAAGCTTTTCAGTGAGCTGTTTGGATTTACATTGGATACCACTGTGATTCTCTGTAACAACCAGAGGTGGGATTCGATTATTGAGGAATCCCGTATTCGTCAATTGCTTTAGCAGATAGACATCATCTGGGATATGGTAAGTTGATGAGCAAGGAAGCTCCATCACATTAAGATGATGTGCAGGTTGATACACCTTGTCAAAGCCCCGAGGAAAGATCTAATTTGTGATTTTCCAAAACGACTTGGAGTCGGCAAGAAACCTTTGTACAAGGGTCCTGCATGTTGCATACATTGAGCTCTGGGAGCTCTAAGGGCTTGCGGTTCCTACTGGAGCAACATATGACCACAGGGTGACTCACCCTCCCCTGGTGGTGCACACTGGAACAAGATGATTCGCTCTCTTGTGGGACAAGATGATTCGCTCTCTTGTGGAACAGGATGATTCGCTCTCCTGTGTAGCAGGATGATTAGTTCTCCTGTGAGGCCTGGATTGATGTGTTCTCCATGGCAGCCTGGATTGATGTGTTCTCCACGGTGATTGTAGCAGGATTGATGTGTTCTCCTGTGAGGCCTGGATTGATGTGTTCTCCATGGCAATTGTAGCAGGATTGATGTGTTCTCCTGTGAGGCCTGGATTGATGTGTTCTCCATGGCAATTGTAGCAGGATTGATGTGTTCTACTGTGAGGACAGGATTGATTAGTTCTCCTGTCGAGGCATCCTACCCATGCAGTCTGGGACTCATGGGAAGTACCTCTCATCTGATCAATGAGCAGGGAAATGAAGTTAGGGACCATAGTAGTACTGATGGACGCATCGTTGTAACTACCGTACTCCCTACGCTAGGATGACCTCCATTGATCTGGGATCAATGATACTGGTCTGGGACCAGTGGTAGGAGTTGTACCATACTATGACGCTGACTTCGGGTCGGTTGAGACTGGTTTGGGACCAGTGGTACATACTCTGAGATTGACTTTGAGTCAGTGGAGGATGATATTGGTCTGGGACCATTGGAGTTGTACTCACTATGACGCTGACTTTGGGTTGGTTGAGACTGGTCTAGGACCAGTGGTACATACTCTGAGACTGACTTTGAGTCAGTATGATACATCCTCGATCATTTCTTCTTCTTCATAATTCGGACAAAAGCAGAGCAGAACAGAACAATGCAAGAGCAGAGCAGAACAGAGCAAAACAGTACAGATCAGTGCAGGCAGATCAAGACAAAGCAGAACAGGCAGAATAGAGCAGAGCAGGGCAAGGGTCAAGCTGTACAGGGTAGTGCATTTGATGGATGAATAGTAACAACCGATAGACAGATTACAGATGAAGTTCTCCATGGTTGAGAGGGAGTGTTAAAATTGGCAACCAAGTCAAAACTTCATGTGGGTCATCTTATTCATGGCTGACAATATTTTTATTAGATTCCTCTCGTCGAGAGGTGTAGGATTGATATAAAGATCATTCGATTCCGATAAGTATTCATGGAGATATGAATTTATTTTGATTATGGAATTATTATCAAGCCGACCTACAACTCATGTAGGCTCAGAAGCCCAACAGTCGCATCTATTCACCCACCAACGTTGTGTATAAATATAAGAGGAATTTTCCCTCATTTGGACTCACTCATCTCATCACATCTCTCTCTCTCTACTGTGCAGATATGAGTCTCTTCTCTACTGCGCTGAAATGGGTCTCTCTCTCTCACACATGTGAAGCCGGAAGCTGTTGAATTTGAAGCTGCAACTGCAGAAATAAAGATTGACTTGCGTGGCCTAGAAGATCTCCTCTTTGGAACTGCACTGTAGGTTCATCTGAACCTCCTCTGAAAGCTGCAACTTTTGGTGGTGGAATGAAGTCAATCCGACGAACGGTTTGCAAGATATCGACTGCCCTAGTTTGAAGCCGGAAACTGTTGAAACTGAAGATGCAACTGCAGAAGCAAAGATTGACTTGTGTGGCCTAGAAGATCTCCTCATCTGAACTGCGCTGTAGGTTCATCTGAACCTCCTCTGAAAGCCGCAACTTTTGGTGGTGGAATGAAGTCAATCCGACGAACGGTTTGCAAGATATCGACTGCCCTAGTTTGAAGCCGGAAACTGCTGAAACTGAAGATGCAACTGCAGAAGCAAAGATTGACTTGCGTGGCCTAGAAGATCTCCTCATCTGAACTGCTCTGTAGGTTCATCTGAACCTCCTCTGGAAGCCGAAACTTTTGGTGGTGGAATGAAGTCAATCCGACGGTCGGTTTGTGAGATATCGTCTGCCCTAGTTTGATAATGAAGTCGCTAATACTGATGCTGCTGATCTAGGGTTTGCTACTGCTGATATGAATCAAATTTATTGTACTATTTCTCTTTGCTGAATTATTGAAGATAAAAGAAGATTTGATCAAAGGGTTTCCCCACACATTGTGGGGTTTGTCCCTGGCTAGCCGCCACATCTTGTGTCTCTTGTCTTGGCTTGTTTTCTGTCGATCGTTTAATGTTCTATCTACACTTTACTTTATGTACATGTGATTGCTAATCGGTGGAATATAATAAGAAAAAGAAGTAAACTGTTATAAGCATAGAACATACCATAAATTAACAATACTCCAGCCTTTTGCTGCCCTAGAAAGATAGATTTCAGCCTTCGCTGCTTCAAAATAGTGGTTTCCAGCCATCGTTGCATCAGAAGGTCATTTACTAGCCCTTTGCTACCACATAGAGATAAGCTTCAACTCTTCACTACCTCAGAAAGTTATGATTTATCATTCAACCAGAATTCGGTACTGTAGCAAGAAAAAGTGGAGTGATTAGCTAGGGTGGAATCTTTTACCACCAAAACCAATTAGAGAAAAGGGGCCTTAAAACCCTCCAAGTGCCTCAGCCCAAAATAAAAAAGAATAACAATCTATGATGATCGTAATGACTCTCCTCCCTTCCTGTTTTTTGGGGCTTTTCCCTCCTAACTTCAAATTTGAATGACTTGCAAGTTTCCCACCATTTGCCCCAATTTAATGTTTACTATCTTAAGTTACCTAAGTAACATTAAATAATAATTCCTCCTTTTGAAATGACTATAGCCTATGGGTTTAAATAGGCTACTATGTTCTTCCTTGGGGAATTAATTCGAAGAGGACATCACATTGGTTTGAGTAAGTTTTTTGCTTAGGTTTAGGGTATGGGAAGGGGAGGGTTGGTTTTATAGCCAAGGGTGGCTGTTTTGGGAGGGCAACAGCCCCTGGTTTCCTCCAAAACCACCTCAAAAACCGACACTATGGGTCTCAGACTCCCCACACGTGTGTGAGATCTGACTGGTTCGTTAGGGTCAGAATCGGCCAGTTACAGCCAGTTTGGACCTATCTGGTACAAACCGGCCCTCCTGTCGAGTCAACTAGCTGGTTCAACACTGTGCCTAGTCCAACTGGCCGGTTTGACCAGTTCTGGTTCGGACCGGGCTGGTTTTGAAAACTATGCATCATTGCATTGTATCAAAAAGAATTCATAAATTTTTTCCATTCTTCTTATGTTATATTATATTATTTTGAGTGGTTTTACAGATAAGTTTTACCAGGTCTATAGCATCATTTGTCTACTACAATATTTTTATTGTCTACTGGTTGATTTGAATGATGTGCAGAGATGTTATACGTTGGGGTAGGAATATTCAATCAGGTAAAACAAGGACCACAAGACGTGCTGGAGCAGCAGTGTACAATAGGGCATCATCTCTTGAAACTCTAGTGAGTCTTTCTACACCTATATGATTTATGATGAAATGTATAATGCAATTCCAAAACAAAGGCATAGAAGTGGGGTTATTCAAGTAAATTTCTTTCTTTTTTAATTTTCCTGTCATCTCTTTTTTTTCGTAGTTTGTTTTGTATTTTCTAGTTTAACAAAATTTTTATTCAAGTAAAAATCCTTTTTGTCATATTAGCTAAATCAAGCCAAAAGATGACTGGCTTTTCGAACAATATTTTACTTGAATGCATATAAGCTACAATTGGTGCAAATTCACCGTATTTCTTCAGTCACTTTTATTATCCCATATTCTGTTTTGTCCATTTTCCTTTTTGCATAGTCATTATTAAATTTATTAGGAGCCACTGTTTCAGAATTTTTTTATATTAGCTAAACAAGCTACAAGATGAGTGGCTTTTTAACCAATGTTTTACTTGCATGCATGTAGGCTACAATTGGTGCAAATTCACCGTATTTCTTCAGTCACTTTTATCCCATATTCTCTTTTATCCATCTTCCTAGTTGCTTAGTCATTATTAATTTTATTAGGAGCTACTGTTTTAGAATTCTTGCTATATTTCAGTTTTGTTTGTCAAATTTCTTAGCTCTAATTGCGATGGATCTTTCAGCATCTTTTGACTTTGTTAGTCATAGCAATATGCTAAAATATCCTACATTTTTTATGTTGAATTTATTTTATTGCTATTTTAACACCATTATCACTGCATTTTATAGGTCATATTGTTGTATGTTTTAGGTGTCACAGTGTAGCCCCTATATTTGGAAGAAGCAGCACATGTCATCACCTCTAAACTGTTATTAAAACTTCTTAAAAAACACTCTTTTCATAGTCATTGAATTGTACAGTGTTGCAGTCTCACCACTCATATAGCATAAGGATTGTCTTAGGTTGAAGACCCTGCCCAAGCAGGCTATGTTTGGAAGATTTGCATCTTGGTGGCTATTTGTTGCTTTTTTAAAGCATATTTTGTCATGGATTATCACCTTTTGTTGGTGTTATCACTCAGGGAAAACCCTGGCTGCAGGGAAAAACCCTAAGGTAACCTCAGAACCTCTTTTAGGTTGAAGCCAGCCCATCAATTCAGAGAGGGATCTCTTCGTAAAACTCAACTACCCTATGGTCATTGTAGTAGAAGGTTTTGTGCAATTGAGTTCAGATGGCCAGATTTACACCTAGGGATAAAATTGGTTGGGTGATCTTCAAAACCATTGAGCATGGAGTCCAACTATTAAACAAATGAGATGACAGCTCCAATGAGCAGGTTGTACAAAGCATGAAATTCCAAGTCCTTTGACTGTTTGGGAGATTGGGAATAAAGATGACTGAAGGAAAACGTAGTTTATAGATGACTGGAATAACAAATATTAATGACCGATAATTTAAGAGAGGATCATCAATGAAATCCAATCTCATAAACTAACATTCTCAGACATTGAAGAAGACAATTATATAACAGAGAAACACTGACAGGGAGAAGTAACACATGAATTTCCTACTAATTGCTCATTAAACACTGTGAATACATTCAAGATTTGCTCAAATATATTTGGACTACAAGTGTTTTTCCAATAAAAGCCAACCTCATTTCAATATTCATAAACTGTTTATATAGTGCTTACATAACAGTTTGCAAAATAATAGTCATCACATAATTACAGAAACTAAGATATTTTAAATATATTTCAAGTTCATGTATGCAAAGATAAACTTAAAAATATTCTGTCTTTCCTAGAATAACTATAGGAAAATATGCTTGTATTTAGGCAAAAATAAATATCTGGTCAATTGCCTCCCTTGAAAGTAGAACAGGTCCCTAAACTGTAGTTTAGTATTTCTGTTAGCATAACAGGTCCCTCTGCAACAATCCATCAAAACTGCTCCTTCGTTCTTCATTAATTCTGCTGGAAAATCTTTAGCCTTCAAATCTGGAAATTGGTTTATTAATGTTGATCCTCTGCCTTGGAATCTGGAGTGGTTGAAGTTGTTTTCGCAAAAACTTGTTGACTGTCCATTCAAACTACCAACCCCTCTTTTCCCGCAATTCAATAGCTGCCGACTCATACGCCTTCCACTCTCTGTATGGTCTTAGTGGAGAAATTTCCACCTTATTACTTCACTGATACTACTCGTCCCCTTGCGCTTTTTCTCCTTTGGCATTTGTTTTATTATATGACTGGGCCAGTGATTATCGACTTAATGCCATATCGGAGCCCCTTTATAACGTAACTTAACGCAAATTTGATTTTGTCCTGGCTCCTTTTGATTTAGCCCTTCCTGCATTTCTTCACCATAGGACTGAGGGCTGTGACCTACCACTTAGCTTTGAGGTGCTAGGGCATTTTGTTCGCTGGTGGGGGCTATTTTCCTTTGTTAAGTGCTTAGCACCCGAGTTTCTTTAAATTCCTCTCGACCATGTGCCAACCCAATATTGGAGTCCCTCTCATTGGAAGTTTCCAATCGGAGGATTTACTTTGGATCCGCGATATTCTTCAACCTTCGATATGCGACCTTCAATATGACGTCATCAGTCCACATGGCACCTCATGAGTGGTGATATGTGTCACCTAGATTTGCCCCCTTAGGACCCCTCAAAACGCCAAAATTGGCTGCCACATGTCCTTCTGCACCACCACGTCATGCTGATGTCAGATGCCATTGTAGCTTTATCGGAACCAATCATATGCTGCCACGCATCCTGCTAGAGGAGAGAGAAAAGGGCCCGTCCTCCTTTGGTTTGCCGATAAAATCCTTTGTTAACTTGTATCGGTGTTCCCCGACGGTTTTAACACTATCGACATTCCCTGACGGTTTTGTTATGAAACCAACTCACAAAAAGATAGAAAAGATAGATAAACACCTTAGAAATAAGCCTCTTCGAGGGGGAAATCTCTTTTACATTACACAAATGAACAATTCTTGGATGATACAAATGACAAGACCTCCTTTCTATATATAGGAGTCTAAGGGGTCATAATATAATCAAAGTCGACATAACAATAATAATGTAAGGGCACAATAATAACAATAGTGGGCTTCTATGGGGCACAATAATAACAATATGGGGACTACATGGGCACACCAATATAATAAGGGGGTTGTACTAATAACAATAAGGGGTTACACTAGTAGTATAGGGACCTAACATGCCTCTCTCCTTCAAAAAGTGTTGTCCTCAACGCTTGAGTAGTTCTTGATGCTTCTGTATAAAATTCTTGTCCTCCCATGTGGAATCTTCAGCGGGTAAGTTCTTTCACTTGATGAGATACTCTGAAATTGATCAATTTCGTAGCTGTCAGGTTTTTGTTTTTGTGACTCCTCCAGGCTCCAATATGATTTTTCCTTCCTCGTCAAGTTCTGGCAATATTGTTTGAACTGATATTTTCTGCAACTTTTGAATGAGAGGCCACACTTCTTCGTCCTTCTTCCATTCATCCCTTGCTTCGTTTATCCAATCTGGTTGTATAATAGAAATAGCACAAAACAATGCTTCGACATCCTCATCCTTTCTTGAGAGTGCATCTGCAACAACATTTTGATTCCCTTTTTTGTAGATGATTTCAAAGTCGTAACCCAACATATTTGTGACCCATTTTTTTTGTTCTTCTAAAGATAATCTTTGTTCTAAAAAGTATTTAAGGCTATCATGATCCATTTTTACCTTGAAGTGTCTTCCCATTAGGTAAGATCGCCATTTCTTAAGTGCATGTAGTATTGCCAACATTTCCTTCTCATAAATAGCTTGCTTGAGATGTAGCCGTAAAAATACCCAATCGCCTACATCAAAACTTCTTTCACTGCGATGTTGATATGCCCGTTGTTTCATTCGATTCTGCACCAAAGTGGCATTATCCTTTAAAAGTTGGAGAACTTGTTGTTGATGCTTGATGTGATCTTTCACTGTTTGAATCTTTTTCTTCTTGATATGTCCTTCTATCTTGAGAGTTTGAGGAGTCGTAATTTCTTCCAATGCATTACAAGATATGGTTGGATTCATTTCTTGATGCTCGATGTGATCTTTCATTTCTTGAACATTTTTCTTCTTGATATGTCCTTCTATCATGATAGTTTGAGGAGTGGTAATTCCGGCCAATGCATTACAAGATATGGTTGGATTCATTTCTTCCTTCTCGATGTGATCTTTCACTTCTTGAACCTTTTTATTCTTGATATGTCCTTCTATCTTGCGAGTTTGAGGAGTGGTAATTCTTGCCAATGCTTTACAAGATATGGTTTCTCTGGGGTTGGTTCCTGGTGTATATCCTCTTCTTTTGATGTTTCTTGATCCTTTTCTTCCTCCTCTTCATAATCTATGTAAAATAATTTCTTCTCAGCACACTTATGACCTTTAGTGTATTTGCTATCACAATTGTAACAAAGCCCTTTTTCTCTTTTTTTTTTTTCCAATTGTTGTCGTGTAAACCTTGTAGGTTGTGGAACGCTAGGAGAAAAAACACTTCCTTAATTATAGTCGTGAGTGGTGGGATTCCTTGTTTCCATAATTTTGCTTTCAATTTTTCGTGCCAACCTGAATGCCTTCTCCAATGAATCAGGTCCCCAAGGACGAACCTCATGTTGAATGTTATCCTTTAAAGTCCCTATGAAGACATCAATCCTTTGTTTCTCTGGAATATCATTTACCCTTATATTCAATTTTTGAAATTCCTCAATGTGCTCTGCGATCAAACCCTTTTGTTTGAGATTTATCAATTGGCTAAAGAAGGTGTTTCTCTTTGTATCTTCATAATGTGCTATCATTTCCTCCGTGAAAATTGACCACATAACAAGTGATTTACGAGAACAAAGCCCTTTATACCATAAAAATTGATTTGGTTCTAAATAATTAGATGCAATACGTACCTTTTGTAACAGTGGTACACCATGTAGATCAAAATATTTCTCCATCTGTAGTATCCAATTTACCGGATCCTTGTCATCAAACTTTCTCATCTCGCTTTTTCTTGATTTTAGGAGATTGATCTTGAAATGATTGTAACTCTATACTTTCGAATCTTCCAATTCTAAAATTGCGACCTGCAGTAGCCCTCTGCGTCCTATTTCCAATGCTGCCAATATGATCGAAATTGGATTTTCCAAGAAAGATTTATGCATAATCTCCGAAGATGACCTGATTATATACCTTTTCAGAAGATCAAACTTGTATGAAGTGCCACGTGTCAAGTTTTTGACCTTCGGATCTGAAAAATATACACAGAAAACTGCAGTCCATCCTCTTTTTGTAACTTACAAAATTTCAATCTGATGCTCAGAGAGAAAGTTATGACGATTTTCCCAAGGTCACCTGTTTAAGATGTAATTCAGGAGTCTGCAAAAACCCTAACTTCCTCAGATCTTATCTCCGAAAATAAAGCGAGAGAAGATTTGAAATTCAGACCCGAGGTCTAGCGAGATTTCGTCTCAAATGGGTTTTTTTTAGCTTCTGAAACGTCGCAGAAAAAAAGTTATAGCGAAAATTCTACGATGACTTGTTTGGAGTAGCGAAACCCTAGAATCTAAAGCTCTGATACCAAATGTTATAAAACCAGCTCACAAAAAAATAGAAAAGATAGATAAACACCTTATAAATAAGCCTCTTCGAGGGGGAAACCTCCTTTACATTACACAAATGAACAATTCTTGGATGATACAAATGACAAGACCTCCTTTCTATATATAGCGGTCTAAGGGGTCATAATATAATCAGAGCCGACATAACAATAATAATGTAAGGGCACAATAATAACAATAGTGGGCTTCTATGGGGCACAATAATAACAATATGGGGACTACATGGGCACAACAATATAATAATGGGGTTGTACTAATAACAATAAGGGGTTACACTAGTAGTATAGGGACCTAACAGGTTTTAACACTCAACACATTTGCATATCGCACTTTTTAAAGGTTGTCACATTCTCTGATTTGTTGATCGCCACTATGCTCTGGGCCTCTGATGAGCTAATCGTCGATTTTCCCTTTCGTTGATCGCTGATATGCTCTGGACCTCCGATGAGCCAATCGTTGATTTTCCTTGGACCTTCAATGTTGCGATGCGCTGATATACAATTGCCAATATGATTAATGTTGCGATATGTAGGACCTTCTGACATGCGATTGCTGATGTGCCCTGGACCTCCAATATGCCTTCCTTTCAAAGGCTTCAAACCCTTAAACTTCAACAAGCCATATCTTTTGATCTAGGAGTCCATTTTTGGACTTCCACATATCGTTGGAAAGCTTGTTCAGAGCACTTTCCAATGGAGAGGGTCTGATGTAGACTTTGAGTCCTTCTGCTGCTTGGAAAATGACTACAAACTTCTCTTCTTATTTACTCGGATTTCCAAAAAATGTTGACAACCCTGTTATCAAGAAATTTTCCCTGTTTATTACAATTTTAAATACTAACACTACAATTGTTAGCATTTTCCAAAAAATATTTAAAAGTGCAAAATGTTTATTGTGATAACAGTTGGCATCATCATTCCATATTTTGGAGGATTGGATGTTGGTCTTCATGGAGTGCTACTGTTGATGAGGGTCTCACACACATGATATACACATTTTTTGGCCCTTAGTGCATGCATAGAGAGGGAAACCCATTAGCATAACATTTTCCCTAAGTTTTATGGTTGATTATGTGATTTGGTTGCTCATTGAAGCAATTCATTTGTTTTCTTAGTATGATCACATTCATAGTCATCCTTGTGCATCTTGGAGAGGAAAACCCTTTAACTTAGGGTTTCCTAAGGTTTGGCATGGTATTAGATGAGTTGTGTAGCTTGCAATTCATGATGGTTTATTTGGATGGATGAGATGTTTTCTAAAGGAGTGCTCCACTCTTTTGGCAAAAATATTTGGGGTGCATGTCTTGGGATTTTTAATGGTTTTTTGAAGAGGAAGCACATCTCTTGAGGGGTGCTTTGCTTGTACACATATTCCTAGAGTGCCCTATCCCTTGTTCCATGGTTTGGAGTTGTTTGATGCGATTGGCACATGGTATTTGACTCTATACAAGTGCTCCACCCTATTACCCATGGATTAAGGAGGTTAGGTGGTTATTGCTCATGGTTTTACCTTGTGGCACATAGTTTGGACTATTTTACTCTTACTTTGGAATGTGTCCCACCTTGGATGCTCATCTATCTAGTGTGCTCCAACTTATTGACCTATTTGTTGGTGTTATTTGTGATTGTACACATTTATTAGTGCTAGGAACATTCTGTAATGTTCCTAATCGAAATTTTGTAGTGATAACCAAAGACATGCAATAAAATCAGCACAATTTTTTTTTAGTGAACATCCATAAAACAAAAATTGCTTCTCTCTTCTTGAATGCATCTCGACACCAATTCTTAAACCCCGGAATTCGATCATTATTGAGAAGAGTGGTTCTAAATATATACCATTCGGATGGGAGCCCTCCAAGGGTAGCGATAGTTAGTTCCTTGTCAGGAATGACTTCTCCAATTGATAAAAGATCATTCTTGATCTTAGTGATCCTTACGAAGTAGGATTGAATATCCTCATCCTTGCCCTTTTTAATATCCTTTAACTTATTTTTGAAGAACAAAACTTGATTTGCATCACTAACTTTAAACATGCTTACCAATTTGTCATAGATCTCCTTAGAGGTGTTCAAATCGGAGATGTAGGCCACCAGACGCTTGTCAATTAAATCTTAGATAATCTTCTTTGCTTTGACTTCACCCTTTGTGTACTTGTTCTTTGTAGCAGTTGGTGCATTTGATGGAGGCTCCGGGATTTTATCCTTCACATAGTCCAACACTTCTTATTCTTCCAATGTTAGATCAAGAGACATCTTCTATCTGTGATAGTCAGAATTCTCACGAAGCTTGTCTTTGGCCGGGAAGTGGGATGAGGAACCCATGAAGCCTTTTGTCCTTTCCAATTGTCTTCGGTGATTGCTCTTTCACTCTTGCTTGCGTATTGTCTTCACCTCACCTCTGATACCATGTTAATTTTGGTATGTTCTATACTTAAGAGCAATTTACTTCAAATTTTCTTATTAGCCCAATATCAATTTCTAGAATAGCAATCACATCAACATGATAGTAAAATGTAGATAGAACATAAAAATAAATAGTAGAAGACAAGCCAAGACAAGAGGACACAAGATGTGGCACTAGCCAGGGACAAACCCCAATGCGGGGAATCCCTTGATCAATTCTTCTTATATTCTTCAATAATTCAATAGAGAGGGAGAGATACTACAAATATACAATTTTGTAATTTTACGACAGCAGAAGCAAAACCCTAACCAACAAAGTCAAAGCTGGTCAAACAGGTCAGGTATGACCTCTAGTCAACCTTAGTCAACTCGGCCTCCAACAGCATGAATATGCAACCCAAAACAGTCCAAAATATCCAGTCAAACATTAGTCAACGTTGGGACAGATCTGCGGTCAACCTTTGATAGTCAACACTAGTTAAAGTGTGGTCAAAACAGGTCAACGAAGCTATCCAGAAATGCGGCCTACCTAGGAGGGGCTGC
Source organism: Pinus tabuliformis (assembly GCA_031772625.1). Taxonomy (NCBI): domain Eukaryota; kingdom Viridiplantae; phylum Streptophyta; class Pinopsida; order Pinales; family Pinaceae; genus Pinus; species Pinus tabuliformis. The sequence continues at coordinate 121,801,250 of CM062810.1, read as the reverse complement.
CCAACCCAATCCTCAGTCAAAGCCAACTCCACGCTGGTCAATGCTGTCAAATCTGCCCACCTGCAGCTCGGTCAACCCAAGTCAACACTGCCCTAACCAGAATCCGCGTCCTCCTTTCAGCCACACGTGTGAGAGAGATTCTCCTCTAATGCGTAGGAGAGAGAGAAGAATGTGTGATGAGATGAGTGGAATAATGCCACAAGGTCTCCTCCTCTTATATGAAACGTTGAGGATAAGCTGGGGGTGAAAATCACTGTTTTGTTTGCTGGCCGACCTTGACAAATTGTCAAGAATACAAATAAATTCATATCTCCATGAATACATGTTGGAATCAGATGATCGTTAGAGCAATCCTACACCTCTCAGAATGAGGAATCGAAGAAAAATATCAACTTCCATAAATGAGGTGACCCATATGGAGTTTGGCCCTAGTTGCCAATTTTAATTCCAATTTCATCTTCTAGAGAGGCCGACTGCTTCCTTTGTAGGCCAACTTGATCATTAGCACTTGACAAGGTCTTGGAGGGTTATTTAACATTTCCTTTGACTCTAATAATTTTTCTTACAACATGTAGCATGCCCAAATGGGTCATTCATATATGACAATGACTTCCTTGACTTGTAGATTCATTGACAAGCCCTAGGAGCTAGACCTAAAAATACATTTTCTTGAGCATGAAACCCATGCGCTAAGGTCAACAATAATAATTTATTTTTCTCATTACATCAAATACATAAAATCATGATTACATATGTCATATGAAGGTCAAACCTAGTTACATAGTTCAACACCCCCTTTTAACTAGGGAGGTATTCATAATCCATACAAGGTACTTGGACATTTTCAATTTGAAGAATTCTCATAAGAAGAGTCAGATTGGTAACCCTTTTGTATAGCATCATATCATTTGACATTGTCACATAGCAAGGTTTTGACTAACCTCTCCATCTCTCCACAAGATCAGAGCACAATGTTGGCGAGACCAATGATTTATCGACACCTTCATCATTGTCTCTCAAGGAACATACTCCACCTGGGTGTTCACAAGGTATGTCCTTCCAGGTCTATTCTTATCTTGGATTCCTAGTCCTCAAAGAATATCAGTCTTCTACGACTACTCTTATCTTGGATGCCCTACCACATCCTCAAAGGGTATTAGATGCCAAATGCTTACGCAATCCTCCATTCTTTCTTCCCAAGTGAAGACAAGAATGATGTGTCTATCTCTCCCTCTCAACTAGGGAGGATGTACCCATTCCTATGAAGAAATGTACACATTCCTATAAAAGGAATGTACCCAAGCTCCCTCTTAACTAGGGACCTATTTCCACAAGCTCCCTCTTAACTAGGGACCTATTTCCAGCAACAACTCTTTATTCATAGGTGGAGATCACGGGACCTTCAGCTGCTTGCAACGTTCCTCTATTTGGTATCATGGGTTTCATATTTAACATCCTGGATTCTTCATCTTTGGGACTTCTTCATAGGGCATCTACCGTCCATCAATTTCCTTCTTGAATTAGGGAAGTCATGTCATCCTTCTTTTCCTTGGAGAGTGATCCATTGGACCATATCTGGCTTTTCCTCATACATCTACCTTTTTCACATTATGTCTCCTTTAGGATCTTCCATCCTTCCACATGAGTATAAGTTTTGGATGACATCCACACTTTTCTTTAGGTAGCTCCATATTAGCCCATCAAGATATTATTCAAAAAACAGAAATGAACATCAAATAAAAAATTACCTTTTGTGATGGCCCTTCATCATGACCTTTGTTTGTTGCAACATCAACATCCTGCATTCATATTCACACATCTCCAAGATATTCGTTTGTCAAGGGTCTTCTTTTCTATTCAAACTTTTCCCAAGGTCTTCATATCTTTCCCATGGAGATATCATAGTCAATTCTTCTAGTCATAGGATATTGATTGCCTTCTCCATAGTTGCATTTTTCAAGATCTCTTTTTTCTCTCTATTCACATATTACTTCCTATGAACTCCCAATCATAGTTCCTTCATTTTTGACAACCACCTCATATTCCATATGAGGACATATTATGTTGATTTCATCTAGTTAATATGTGACCCATGCCTTTATGTATCCTTTAAGAGATCCTTTTCCCTTGACCATGCTCATGAGGTAGAGCATACATCCTTACTATCTGCAATTATATAATGACATGACTTGACTTATAAAACATATGCATACATACCTCTTTTCTTCTTTGGTCATCTAGAGTTCCTTCAGCAGCTTCTTGTCCTTGATTGAGAGTGCTCCAATCATCTTTGACCTGCTGCATTCCTTTGTCTTCATATCATCATTAAATAATGAATCCCATCGAAAGTGGAATTCTTAGCGAGACATCTTTCAAGTGATGAATCTTCTAATGAATATTCTAGCAGAGGACCCTGATTATCCTCATCTTGCAGAGGCTCCTTCCTAATGATGTATGATGATCTCTATACCATATGACTTCTTTCCATAAGTGCTACTTATGTTGCTAATGAGGTTACCAGGAGCTACTTCCTTCTAATGATGACTGTCATAGAATTCTAATTTAGCTATTTTTCGAGCTTCTTATGTTGATGTCTTGAGCACTTGCTTTAGTCGTGTTATTCTCTACAATTTCCTAGGCTGAGGAGGAGATCGAAAGAGGTAACCTCGAACCACTCTCAGCTCAGTAGCTAGCCCTACTAAGCTAGAGAGGGATCTCTCAAAGTTTTTATCAATGAATAGCTTTAAAGAACAAAGTTTTTAGGCTAGATATGCAAGTTTGTTTGTGTATTTGTGAATTTGAGATTTTAAGGTTTGCTGGACTAGGGTTTAGAGCAAGTGATTAGGTCTAGGCTTTAGGAATGCAGAACCAATTATAGAAAGGAGCTAGGTATCAGTAGACTATAGTATACTTGAAATGTTGTCAATGTAGTATGGAATAGAAAGTTTTGAAGAGACTAATGAGCATATGTAAGTATGAGTTCATTAGCTTTAGAAGAAATAAACACAACTATGAACACCACATAAATAGAGCTTGAAATCAAGAATCTTGTCTATTTAACTGCAAGGTAATTCATAAAAAGAAGACAAAGCATGTGAAGAAAGATAATTTAGCCATTAGAAACTGATAGAAAGATTAAACAAACACCATAGACTCACAGAACTAGAGTTCCTGAAAAATAGCTGCAACTGCTCCTGTATTAGCTGAAAAGATCATAACATACAAGCCTCCTCCACAAAAGTCCAACCCTTTTCTCTAAAAGAGAAATCATACACATAGACTCAATTTGACCACTTCCCCACCTTCAGGAGTCGAATTCCTAGGTGGTGGAACTGACTCCAAGATTCTCTCAACCAACAGGTTAGAGTGAGAAGGTAAAACTCAAACACTTCTTGGAGACTTTGTTTAGGATTTTTCTTCCTTAATGAGGCCTATTAAACATAAAAAACAACCTATCATGTACATTTATTCATGCTTTCATCATCTAACCTCGAAACAAGTTTCATTACATCAAGAGTTTTGACTTTGACCAAGTCAAACTGAAAACTACGAAATTTACATAGTGAAATTTTAAATAAAAAACACAGGAAATTGCAGAGGTGCAGTGCCGACTTTGAGACTACTTTAAGCTGCCTTCCTGAGGTCCAAATGAAGATCTGAGAGAACGGTTAACTACCTTTTCAAGTCTAGTTTCTAGAACACCTTGAATTTTTGAAAATGACCCATGGGAAGGCCTTCAAAAATTTAATCTCCCAAGGTCACTCCAGAAGCGTAGCGCCTATCCATAAGAGGTCCCGAAAGTTGACATTTGGCCACTTTGTCCCATTTTTCTCAAAATTTAGGCCTCCTTTGGAAAATCTGAAGAAATGGTTTTTTATAGGATGCCAAGGGCTTTCCAAAAATGCAAGCCATTCGTGATTTGATTGTCTGAGGAAAAAGCGCAGCACCAAGGCGTTGCTCTTCTGTGACTAGCTCAATTTCTGAGTTTTGCACCAAAATTCACCGAAAACCAAAAATGTTTAGAAAACTGCCAAAATTGGTCCAGAAGTGCAAAATGAGGTGTATTAAGCTGTCATGGATGCCTCAACAAGTATCTCCAAGTTTTCCTTCTCATTTTTACTTTTTAGGGTTTTCTTTGAGTTTGGCCTTCAACTGCTTAATTCTGACCTTGGCACCCTGATTCCTTGTGTAATAATGGATGGCCATCTTCCTTTGCAACTTGTTATCCCTGTTAACCTTGTCAAGGAGCTTCTCAAGGTGGAAATTGATATTTTCAAGCCAAAACTCCCTGTCTTCATTGATTTCCAAAGCAATTCTGTCTTCAATGTCCAAGTCTTCATTCAGTAGGTTTTGTTCTTTTTCTTTCTTCAATGCCTTTTGAGACCATTTGTCCTTGGATTTTTCTTTTCAACTTGTCTTTCCTGTTTATCATGTTCACCATGCTCCAACACTACTTTACCTTTGCCTCCTTGATGTAGCATCTTGGACTGCTCTTTCTCCATGATCAGCTTTTTAATCTTAAGCTAACTACTTTCTTGCTCAAGGAAGGAATTGATGAAATGGGTGAGTTAGGGAAGGGAGATGATGATAGGGGAATTTTGGGAGATGGATAGGGGTGGTAGAAAAATTAGGAAGCTTAAATGGAGTGAAATGAGGGAAAGAAATGATTTGAGAAATTGAAAAACAAAGCTGCTAGGAAATCTGCTCAAAATGCTAGGTATGAGTTAGGGTTTAGGTAAGGGTGAGGCAATCTGATGATTGATAAGTTATTTAATGAATCAAAGGGTGTTTTAAACATGTAACAAGGTGTGAGGTGGATCATTTTTTCAATATCAAAACTAACCAAACCATTAGTTACACTAGTGCTTGCAGCATGAAAATATCACCTAAACCCTAGATGAAGAGAACTTGCATTTGCATTCATTTTGCCAAAGGAAAAAGATGAGAAAAAGACATATGCGTACTTGTGAACAAGCTTAGAATAGCAAGAAATAGGTTTGCAAGCTTCAAAATCAAAATTTGGGTGATTTTGGATGAGTTTTGCGCTGCTCTGGCATAAGCGCAGCGCAATTCACAGAAGCACAACACCACCTCTAGAAGCGCAGTGCTAACTTGGAAACCACTTTTGAAGGCCTTAAACTGCTCCAAATTGTGAACTTGATAGCTCGTTGGAAAGCTCTTGAAGTCTGCTACAATATGGACACCTCAAGCATGTAATTTAGATACTCCACCAGGGAGAAAAATTGATTTTCCCAAGGTCACTCCAAAAACTGAGGGGTGTCTCTGACAAAAGCGCAACACTAACTTGCAGAGCACTTTTGGATGCCTTCCACTAATCCAAATCACGACTTGAAGGTACCATTGGAAAGCTTAGGATGTCTGCTAGGATGTCTACTACCAAAACCTGCTCCAAATCCCTAAAAAACTGTCTTGAAGTCAAGCTGTCCAGAATTGTAACAACTCTCCCGTTGCAAGTGTAGTTTGGGAATTTCTCTCAAATCATAATACCTGTGCATAAACGGAAGGAGGTTTTTGTTCCTTGGACTATAATGGACAAAAACCTCTTTCACTTTTGTAAAATTCTTCTCCATTTGGTCAAAAACATATTTTGAAGCAAACATGTCCCTATGAGAAATGATGAGGCGAGGTAGTGTATTGCAACATTGTCTTATTTGAAATAAAACATTACCTTTACCTTTATTTTTCTTTCCCTAAGCTGCTAACTCCCTTTACCCACTGAATCACATGATGGACATGTTTTTGTTTTGACATATGGTATCATGATGACACATGGAGTGAAACCCTAGACCATGACCTAAAATGAGGAATTTAACCATTTCATGACCCAAGACACTTAAATGAAGATATGATACCTCGAAGAAGACAATGACCATGATGAGTGATGAAGACCATGAGTAAGTGAAGGTCGTAGGAATGACCTAGACATCAACAGCTAGTGACCAAATTTTATTTGAAGATTCACTGAAATGACAAAAAATTGACTTGACACCCTAACAACACCTTGTAAGAGCATATTTGATCACTAGTGATAGGCTAAATTGACTGACACTAACATTGGCTCCAACTGGGGATGGCAGCTCCTTGGAGGTGTCAAGAACACTGTAAACCAAGTAGTCTTGTCCATTGGGTATGGAGTCAAAATGCAAAGACTAAACTCAAACTGAAAACTAACTGACTAACTGAACTGACTAGACTATAAAAGACACATTGATTGAAAAACTGACTTTACAACTTTTTTAACAAAAAGAAAACAGCAATTGATTATATAAGCCTTATGGCCTTCTCCTCGGGCTTCAAACTTCTGATGATAACTGCCAACCTGCTGAAGATGTATATACAATCATGTGTAATGATCCCTCCAGTGTAACCAATCCAACAAATGGCTACTTACTTGAATCCTACTCACACTTTCCTTGAGCAGGCAGAAAAAACAAAAGCTAGGCCACTCCAAGTATCCACTGAACATGTGCTCATGATCCATAAATACAAGAAAATTCATCTTCCCAGATGGCTGCAACAAATTGGCAATAGGGTCTATAATAATCTGGAACATTACCATATCTTGAAAGTTAGAAGAAATACAAGCACACTCTTCATTTTCTGAATCTGGAGGAAGATCCTAATGTGCAAATGGCTCGAAAACAATCTCTTCTTTATCGCTGCTTTCTTGTAACTCATGATCGTCAATTTGAAATCTAACATCCTCAAAATCTGAAGCTACATGTATGAATGTCTCTTCATGTAAATCTGGATTGAAAGTTTCTACAGCAACAAATCCATCAATTATTTGGAAAATATTACTTTCAAAATGTTCTTCGAGAACTCGCACAACAAGATGTAATTCTATATCACATACCCTTTTAATTCCATTGTCTTGAGATGCATTCTCATGCTCTTGAGAATAATATTGATTAAAAGGATCTAAAATCTGCCTTTTATCCATTAGTTCCTCAGAAGAAACATAAAGCATTTGACTATCTATTTCTTCTTTTCCTTGCTAATTTAAAATCCGCTGAACATTAATTTCGAACTCAATGGATGAATGATGAGTCTTAGGAATCTTAATACAAACCAACTCAGAATTAGAATCTTCATCAAGGAGTGGAGGGTAGTTGAAATGGCCATTATCATATGTATCTTGTGTACTAAAAGAAAGGCATGACTGCTGCAAATTATCACATATTTTAGATGATAGAAGATCATTGTCATCTATTGGAGAATTCTGCTCAATTTCACTGTCATCCAGGGCAGACTCCATGATCTTAACATGGTGGTGAAAAGGGTTTTCATTCAAAGCATCCAAGAGTTCATCATCCATAAACTCTTCATCACCATAAGCACTTTCCAGCTCTTGAATAAAATTTTCAAAATTATCACAGCAATCCTCAATCAAAAGCAAAGAAGGATAGGCTTCTTTATACTTCTCAAAAAATACTGAGTGAAAATCCTTGAGAGAATAGATATAAGCAGGAGGCAAGCTTTCATACCAAGACCGTGCTCTTTCTTCTAATGTGACCATGAACATCTTCATGAAAATTAATCCTCAGCTTACGCACATGCATATGAAATCTTATTAAATGAAGTGTAGCATCATCACCTTTTCCATCTCTGAATTTTGGCAAGTATGTTTGCCAATCTACCTGAGGCATACGATTTGGAAGGCTTGGAAGATGATCTCGATGCATAGGAGCATATCTTCTGGATTGAGAACTCATTTCGATTTCTGGATCCTGCTACCAGTGGAGTTTTCAAATCTAATGGGAGTCACCAGGTGAAAGGTTCAACCTTCATATGTGTCTGATCACTGTTCACCATCAGCAATCAGATCTGATCTTTGTCATTCTTTTCCAGGGAAGGTATGATCTCTCATTTCCCCGGAAACAACGCCAAAAATGTTATCCTCTACAATTTCCTAAGCTGAGGAGGAGATCGAAAGAGGTAACCTCGAACCTACTTTCAGCTCTGTAGCTAGCCCTACTGAGCCAGAGAGGGATCTCTCAAAGTTTTTATCGATGAATAGTTTTAAAGAATGAAGTTTTTAGGCTAAATATGCAAGTTTGTTTGTGTATTTGTGAATTTGAGATTTTAAGGTTCGCTGGACTAGGGTTTAGAGCAAGTGAATAGGTCTAGGCTTTAGGAATGTAGAAACAAGTATAGAAAGGAGCTAGGTATCAGTAGGCTATGGTATACTTGAAATGTTGTCAATGTAGTATAGATTAGAAAGTTTTGAAGAGACTAATGAGCATATGTAAGTATGAGTTCATTAGCTTTAGAAGAAATAAACACAACTATGAACACCACATAAACAGAGCTTGAAATCAAGAATCCTGTCTATTTAACTGCAAGGTAATTCATAGAAAGAAGACAAAGCATGTGAAGAAAGATTATTTAGCCATTAGAAACTGATAGAAAGATTAAACAAACACCATAGACTCACAGAACTAGAGTTCCTAAAAAATAGCTACAACTACTCCTGTATTAGCTGAAAAGATCATAACATACAAGCCTCTTCCACAAGAATCCAACCCTTCTCTCTGAAAGAGAAATGATACATATAGACTCAATTTGACCACTTCCCCACATTTAGGAGTCGAATTCCTAGGTGGTGGAACTGACTCCAAGATTCTCTCAACCAATAGGTGGGAGTGAGAAGGTAAAACTCAAACACTTCTTGGAGACTTTGTTTAGGACTTTGCTTCCTTAATGAGGCCTACTAAATATAAAAAACAACCTATTATGTACATTTATTCATGTTTTGATCATCTAACCTTGAAACAAGTTCCATTATATCAAGAGTTTTGACTTTGACCAAGTCAAACTGAAAACTAGGAAATTTACATAGTGAAATTTTAAATAAAAAACACAGGAAATTGCAGAAGCGCAGTGCCGACTTTGAGTCTACTTTAAGGTGCCTTCCTGAGGTCCAAATGAAGATCTGAGAGAACGATCAACTAGCTTTTCAAGTCTATTTTCCAGAGCACCTTGAATTTTTGGAAATGACTCATGGGAAGGCCTTCAAAAATTCAATCTCCCATGGTCACTCCAGAAGCATAGCGCCTGTCAAAAAGAGGTCCAGAAAGCTGATTTTTAGCCACTTTTTTCCCATTTTTCTCAAAATTTAGGCCTCCTCTGGAAAATCTGAAGAAATGGGTTTTGATAGGATGCTAAGGGCTTTCGAAAAATGCAAACCATTCCTGATTTGAGCGCCTGAGGAATAAGTGCAGCGCCAAGGCGTTGCTCTTCTGTGACTAGCTCAATTTCTGAGTTTTGCACCAAAATTCACCAAAAACCAAAAATGTTTAGAAAACTCCCAAAATTGGTCCAGAAGTGCAAAATGAGGTATATTAGCTTTCATGGATTGATCCAGGTGGATATTGGTGGCCACCTGCCAAGTTCACTTGGACCCCCACCATTGTTTCTTTTTGCTTTTCAGTTTCCTTAATTGTAGCACAGTTTATTATTTTTAGCAGTTTTTCGGGTCCTGAACTTCCGGAGCCGTTTTGAAGCCCTAAACGATGTTTTATGGGAAAATTGGGAGAAAATGGGTCCATGGACCGATGTTTCTCTTTCCAAAGTTGTTGTTCTCGGATAGATCTTTCTAACGAGATATTGTGCACATCAAATGAAGATTGTATGCCAAAGTTACGACCCCAGGAAGTTGATGTACCAATTTACCCAAACGGGGCCCATAGTTTGGCGTTTCATCTTCTAGGGTTAGGTTTTTGGATGTTTTGGGTTTTCCATTGTTTCTCAACAATAAATAGGCCTTCGAGCCTCATTGTAACACAATTCAGAGGCATGTAGCCGACACATCTCTTCTCAGAGATAAGCTACCATCGCCCTAGCTGGTTTATTTCCATTGTTGTTTGTAAGCATATTTCAGTATTTTACATTAATGAAATGAAGTATTATTTCCGCTGCATCTCTGTGTTTATGGTTATCTCTGTAATTTGTTGCGTCCTGTTTAAATCCGGATCAGTGGTATCAGAGTGGTCTGCTTTTTTTTCTCTGTTTTTCTTTGCATGTCCTCAATGAGGTCGGGATATAAGGAGTTAGGGCTGGAACTGGTCGAACCTTTGCAAGACCAGCCTCGGAAATCCCGACGGGCTCCCATGGCGGATGAAAAGAAAGGCGAGGGGGCAGGAGACCTTATCAAAATCTTGCTCGAAGAAGCCCTCGAGCGACAAAGGAACGCGATGATGGACAACTTTGTCCAGATCCTTCAGCGGCTACCTAGGGGTGACGCATTGGCTTCCAACAGCTACTTTGGAAATGCCACACCGTTTAAGGTACAAGTTAATTTTGAAATCCCCATATTCGAGGGTTAGATAGACGCAGATGCTATCGATAAATGGTTAAATCTGCTAAAGGGTTATTTTTTTGTTCATAATTTTTCCAGTCGGGAAAAGATTATTTTCGCTCTTCTCAAAGCAGCCCCCCACGTCAAGGACTGGTGGGAAACTTACTGCGAGCAGAAGGATGAAAGTACAGGCTCACTATTTTCAGTCGCACCCACTTGGGATTCATTCCAAGATGCCATCAAGGAGCAGTACTACCATGTCAGAAGTTATGAGGATGAATACATAAAGTGGACCACGCTGCGGCAGGGAAGGGACCAAGACGTGCCGGAGTATACCAATATTTTCCATATCTTTTGAACAAAGTTGGGTAGCAAGGATTCAGAGCAGCATTTGGTACTTAAATACCGTGACTACCTGCACAAGTACATCCAGGAAGAAATAGAATTCCTAAACATCCCCTCGCTCCGCACAGCATACCGATATGCCATCAAGGTCGAGCAAAAGTTTAAACAGAAGAAGTGAGACTTTGGATCTGCGAATCCGAAGCAAGGGAAAAGTGCCCCCAAACTGCAGAAAAAAGGACAAAGCCAAGGCGGGGTGGCCCAAGACAACTTGCCAAAGCTATAAGCAAAGAACGACGCCGTGAAGCCGAAAAAAGACACGGGAAAGTGGTGTGAGTTCCATAAGAGCTCCACTCACAACACAAGTGAGTGTCGGGCCAAGCAGTCACTAGTGGTCGAGCTAAAGGTTTCAGAATCAGATGCATGTTCTGACTCTGATTCAGAACTCGACAAGGGGAATGACAAAGGGAAGCAGATTATCGATGCGGAGCCCAACGCCACCGTTGCCACCATGAAGATCGAGAGGAGGAGGAGCATCTCTTCCACTCCTAGATGTGGGTAAAGGGCTCCCTGCTACAGTTCATTGTTGATAGCGGGAGCCAAAAGAACCTCATTTCAACAGAGGTCGTGAAGCGGTTGGGCTTACCGACCACAACACATCCACAACCGTACACTATCAGGTGGCTTCACCAAGGATGGGATCTTCACGTGAGCCAGCAGTGTCGCCTTCCATATAACATCAAGCCCTTCACGGGGGAGGTATTGTGTGACATTGCTCCCCTTGAAGTTTGTGATGTATTATTAGGACAACCATATTTGTGGAAGCGATATGCTGTGTATGAATCAAGGCCCCGTGCTATTATTGTTACTTTGGGAAACAAGTTGTACAGGATACCAGAGGTAGCACCGCCTACCACCATCTCTTTGGTTACTGCAAAACAATGCAGTAAGCTCATTTCCAAAACCGAGAAATTTGTTTTCCTGATGATACGCCCTCAAAGAAAGAAGAAGACAGTGGCCGCGACCCCCAGACAGGGTCCCTCCGCACGAAAACTACAAGTTGACAAGGTCGTGGAGAAGTACGAGGACATCTTCACCTCCCCCGCAAGGGTTCCTCTGCACTGTCAAGTCAAACACTCCATCGATCTGACCCCAGGTGCGCCATTGCCCAATGGACCAATCTATTGGCGCTACGTTCTGGAGAATGATGAAATCAAGAGGCAGATTCAAGAGCTGCTGCAGAAAGGTCACATTAGTCTGAGTTCATTGCCCTGTGGGAGCCCGATCATGTTGGTACAGAAGAAGGATGGGACTTGGAGACTCTGTATTGACTATCAGGCACTGAACAAGATCATTGTCTGTAATAGGTACCCGATCCCACGGATTGATGACCTCCTGGACCAACTGAAGGGGGCAAAATATTTCAGCGAGATCAATTTGAAGTCAGGATATCACCAGGTACCAATCGAACCCTTCGATGTGTGGAAGACTGCCTTCAAAGCCAAGGAGGTCCTTTTCGAATGGCTGGTTATGCCTTTCGAATTGATGAATGCTCCTGCAACCTTCACGAGGCTAATGGATGACATCTTGCGGCCATTCACCAACTCATTTGTAGTGGTATACTTGGATGACATCTTGATCTTCAGCCAGAGTTGGGAAGAGCACCTCCATCACATCCGACAGGTTCTCCAAACACTACAGCAACACAAGTTATGTGCCAATTTGGAGAAATGTACTTTTGGCATGACCTAAGTTCAGTGTCTGGGATACATTATTGATGAACAGGGGGAGCATGTGGATCCAGCCAAGATCCAAGTCATTTGGGATTGGCCATCTCTAACCACTTTGACAGAGCTCCGTAGCTTTCTAGGTCTTGCCAACTTCTACCGTAGGTTCGTGTTGGGATTTTCTCATATCACTTGGCCCTTGAGTCAAGTCACCAAGAGAGGAGTGAAAGCAAAATTCTTTTGGTTTGAATCTCAACAAAAGGCATTCACAGAGTTGAAAGACCGCCTCTTCACAGCACCAGTGCTCGCATTACCAGACTTGCAACAACCATTTGAGGTTGAGACATATGCCTCTGACTATGCTATTGGGGCAGTCCTTACTCAACACGAGCATCCAGTGGCATATCACAGTGAGACACTTTCAGACACAGTTCAGAAGTATCCCACTAATGACAAAGAGATGTATTCCATTGTGCAGGCCTGCCGACAATGGAAGCATTACATTTTGGGGAAGGAAATGGTCATCCACACAGACCACCGATCCCTGCAGTTCATATAGACCCAAGGGAAATTGCAGAATGATCGCCATTAGAAGTGGTCCACATACTTGCAACAGTTCCATTTGAATATCAAGTATAAGAAGGGCAACACCAATAATGTTGCAGATTGCCTCAGTCGACCACCGATCATGGCGTTAACCACCGTGCTCAACTCTTGTGGGCACGAGACTTTTGATTGGCCACTTATCTACAAAAGTGACCCAGAATTTGGCCACACATACCAGACACTCTTGGAGGGTCAACATCTTCCATATTTTCACCTCCAGGATGCCTTGTTATGCCACCTGGGTCACCTTTGTGTTCCTTCAAGCGAGCGTGCCAAGATGATTTGGGAAGCACACTACAGTCAGGCTGTTGGGCATTTTGGGGTCGAGAAAACGGTGGCAGTATTGCAGAAGTATTTCTATTGGCCGAATCTTCGACAAGATGTTGGGAAGTACATCAGATTATGCACTGCCTGCGCCATTGCCAAATCGACCATCAAGAAGCAAGGGCTCTATACCCTGCTGCCTACCCCCAGTCGACCTTGGAATCCATCTCCATGGATTACATGTCAGGCCTTCCTTCCACTAAGCATGGAAACGATTATGTTTTTGTGGTCGTCGACCGGTTCTTGAAGATGGCCATTATGGTGGCCTGCAAGAAGAATATCATAGTAGAAGCCACTGCTAAACTCTTCTTTGAACAAGTGTGGGTACACTTTGGGATCCCACAGTCTATCATCTCAAATCGGGACAATAGGTTCCTCAATACATTTTGGTCCAGTCTCTGGTCGATGCTGGACACCAAACTCACTAAGTCCACAACCATCAATCCTCAAACTGATGGCCAGACAGAGGTTGTCAACAGGATGATCGTACACGTTTTGCGCATGTAAAACTCAAAGCATCTACACACATGGGACGAGAGCCTCCCTTATGTTCAACATAGCTACAACCGGGCTCTCCATAGCTCGACTGGCCACAACCCTTTTCAGGTGGGCTTGGGATTCCAGCCACTATGTCCCATTGATGTGGCCATGCCATTTGCAGCTACTCATGCAGATTCGGTTCATGTCCAGTCCAAAACAGATAAGGCAAACAACTTCATTGAGCACATCCAAGATATTCGCCGGCGGGTCCATGACATTCTGGAGAAATCAAATGCCAAGTACAAGCAGCGACATGATCAACATCGGGTGCCACACAAGTTTCAGGTGGGTGACAAAGTCTAGTTGCATTTGCAAAAGGAACGCCTTATCGGAGCCTATTGGAAACTCAGACCACTCTGATATGGTCCTTACACCATTACCATGGCTGTGGGAGACAATGCATTTGAGCTCAGCATTCTCCCATTCCTTGGCCTGCATCCAATGTTTAATGTGGACCGCTTTCGGCCATACTTTCCACCATTATTAGACACATCCGACATTGCAGAACAACTCACACCCACATAGTTAAATCCAGATTCCATGGAACAAGCTGCAACTGATTGGATCATGGACACACAGATCAAGCACACTTGCCAGCAGAATATCCAGCTGTATCGAGTTGTCAAAGCAGGCCAACTCCTTCACTAGGGCAAGTGGCTCACCAGGGATCAAGTTCAGCAGAAGTTTCCTCATCTCATGGAGGAACTCAACGCAATGGGGACCATTGCTTCCTAAGGGGGAGGAATGATCCAGGTGGATATTGGTGGCCACCTGCCAAGTCCACTTGGACCCCCACCATTGTTTCTTTCCGCTTTCCAGTTTCCTTAATTGTAGCACAGTTTACTATTTTTAGCAGTTTTTCGGGTCCTGAACTTCTGGAGCCATTTTGAGGCCTTAAACAATGTTTTTTGGGAAAATTAGGAGCAACATGTTGGGTCCTCTTCCCAAAGTTGTAGTTCTCGCATAGATCTTTCTAACGAGATATTGTGCGCGTCAAATAGAGATCATATGACAAAGCTACGAGCTCTTCCCAAAGTTGTAGTTCTCGGATAGATCTTTCTAACGAGATATTGTGCGCGTCAAATAGAGATCATATGACAAAGTTACAACCCCAGGAAGTTGATGTACCAATTTACCCAAACGGGGCCCATAGTTTGGCGTTTCATCTTCTAGAGTTAGGTTTTTGGATGTTTAGGGTTTTCCATTGTTTCTCAACAATAAATAGGCCTTCGAGCCTTATTGTAACACAGTTCAGAGGCATGTAGCCGACACATCTCTTCTCGGAGATAAGCTACCATTGCCCTAGCTGGTTTATTTCCATTGTTGTTTGTAAGCATATTTCAGTATTTTACATTAATGAAATGAAGTATTATTTCTGCTGCATCTCTGTGTTTATGGTTATCTCTGTAATTTGTTGCGTTCCTGTTTAAATCCGGATAATGGATGCCTCAACAAGCATCTTCAAGTTTTCCTTCTCATTTTTACTTTTTAGGGTTTTCTTTGAGTTTGGCCTTCAACTACTTAATTCTGACCTTGGCAACCTGATTCCTTATGTAATAATGGATGGCCTTTTCCCTTTGCAACTTGTTATCCCTGTTAACCTTGTCAAGGAGTTTCTCAAGGTGGAAATTGATATTTTTAAGGCAAAACTCCTTGTCTTCACTAATTTCCAAAGCAATTCTTTCTTTAATGTCCAAGTCTGCATTTAGTATGTTTTGTTCGTTTTCTTTCTTCAATGCCTTTTGAGACCCTTTGTCCTTGGCTTTTTCTTTTCAACCTGCTTTTCCTGTTCATCATGTTCACCAGGCTCCAACACTACTTTACCTTTGCCTCCTTGATGTAGCATCTTGGACTGCTCTTTCTCCATGATCAACCTTTTAGTCTTAAGCTGACTATTTTCTTGCTCAAGGAAGGAAATGATGAAATGAGGGAGTTAGGGAAGGGAGATGATGATAGGGGAATTTTGGGAGATGGATAGGGGTGGTAGAAAACTTAGGAAGCTTAAATGGAGTGAAATGAGTGAAAGAAATGATTATGAGATATTGAAAAACAGAGCTGCTAGGAAATCTGCTCAAAATGCTAGGTATGAGCTAGGGTTTAGGTAAGGGTGAGGCAATCTGATGAGCGATAAGTTATTTAGTGAATTAAAGGGTGTTTTAAACATGTATAGAGGTGTGAGGTGGAAGATTTACATGTTTTCAATATCAAAACTAACCAAACCATTAGTTACACTAGGGCTTGTAGCATGAAAATATCACCTAAATCCTAGATGAAGAGAACTTGCATTTGCATTCATCTTGCCAAAGGAAAAAGGTGAGAAAAAGACTTATACTTACTTGTGAACAAGCTTAGTATAGCAAGAAATAGGTCTGCAAGCTTCAAAATCAAAATTTGGGTGATTTTGGATGAGTTTTGGGCTGCTCTGGCAGAAGCGCAACGCCACCTATAGAAGTGCAACACAGTTCATAGAACGCAACACCAACTTGAAAACCACTTTTGAAGGCCTTATTCTGCTCCAAATTGCGAACTTGATAGCTCGTTGGAAAGATCTTGAAGTTTGCCACAAGATGGACACCTCAAACATGTAATTTGGACACTCCATCGGGGAGAAAAATTGATTTTCCCAAGGCCACTCCAAAAACCCAGGGTGTTTCTGACAAAAGCGCAGTGCTAACTTGCAGAGCACTTTTGGAAACCTTCCACTAATCCAAATAACGATCTAAAGGTACCATTGGAAAGCTTAGGATGTCTGCTACACAATAGAGTCCTTAAGCACTCCAAAACCTACTCCAAATCCCTGGAAAACTATCTTGAAGTCAAGAAGTCCTGAATTGTAACAACTCTCCCATTGCAAGTGTAGTTTGGACATTTCTCTCAAATCATAATACGTGTGCATAAATGGAAGGGGGTTTTTGTTCCTTAGACTATAATGGACAACAATGTCTTTCACTTTTGTAAAATTCTTCTCCAATTGGTTAAAAACATATTTTGAAGCAAACATGTCCCTATGAGAAATGATGAGGCGAGGTAGTGTACTGCAACTTTGTCTTATTTGAAATAAAACATTACCTTTTCCTTTATTTTTCTTTCCCTAAGCTGCTAACTCCCTTTACCCACTAAATCACGTGATGGACATATTTTTGTTTTGACATATGGTATCATGATGACACATGGAGTGAAACCTTAGACCATGACCTAAAATGAGGAATTTAACCATTTCATACCGAAGACACTTAAATGAAGATATGATACCTCGAAGAAGACAATGACCATGATGAGTGATGAAGACCATGAGTAAGTGAAGGTAGCAGCAATGACCTAGACATCAACAGCTAGTGACCAAATTTTATTTGAAGATTCACTGAAATGACAAAAAATTGACTTGATACCCTAACAACACCTTGTAAGAGCATATTTGATCACTGGTGACAGGCTGAACTGACTGACACTAACATTGGCTCCAACTGGGGATGGCAGCTCCTTGGAGGTGTCAAGAACACCGTAGACCAAGTAGCCTTGTCCATTGGGTATGGAGTCAAAATGCAAAGACTAAACTCAAACTGAAAACTGACTGACTAATTGAATAGACTTGATTATAAAAAACATACTGACTAAAAAACTGACTTTACAACTCTTTTAACAGAAGGAAAACAACAGCTGATCATAGAAGCCTTATGGCCTTCTCATTGGGCTTCAAACTTCTGATGATAACTGCCAACCTGCTGAAGATGTATATACAATCATGTGTAATGATCCCTCCAGTGTAACCAATCCAGCAAATGGCTACTTATTTGAATCCTACTGACACTTTCCTTGAGCAGGCAGAAAAAACAAAAGCTAGGCCACTCCAAGTATCCACTGAACATGTTCTCATGATCCATAAATACAAGAAAATTCATCTTCCCAGATGGTTGCAACAAATCGGCAATAGGGTCTATAATAATTTGGAACATTACCATATCTTGAAAGTTAGAAGAAATACAAGCACACTCTTCATTTTCTGAATCTGGAGGAAGATCATCATGTGCAAATGGCTCTAAAACAATCTCTTCTTTATCGCTGCTTTCCTGTAACTCATGATCGTCAATTTGAAATCTAACATCCTCAAAATTTGAAGCTACATGTATGAATGTCTCTTCATGTAAATCTGGATTGAAAGTTTCTACCAATGTTGATAATATCGGTATCGGGAAAATATCGGCGAGGGTCCAGAAAATATCTTATCGGCAATATCGGCAAAAATATCGGCAAAATATCGGCAAATATCGGCAAGCATAAAAAATAATTTTTTCAAATTTTTAAATATAGCCGATATTTTGCCGATATTTTCAAAATATCGCGATATTTTGCCGATATTTTCCGATATTTGCCGATATTTGCCGATATTTTCAAAACAGAAAATATCGCGATATTTTCTCGGCGATACATCGTTTTGCCGAAAATATCGCGATATTTCCGAATATCGCCGATATATCGCCGATATTATCAACAGTGGTTTCTACAGCAACAAATTCATCAATTATTTGGAAAATATTACTTTCAAAATGTTCTTCCAGAACTTGCAAAACAAGATGTAATTCTATATCGCATACCCTTTTAATTCCATCGTCTTGAGCTGCATTCTCCTGCTCTTGAGAATAAGATTGATTAAAAGGATCTAAAATATGCCTTTTATCCATTAGTTACTCAGAAGAAACATAAAGCATTTGACTATCTATTTCCTCTTTTCCTTGCTGATTTAAAATCTGTTGAACATTAATTTCGAACTTAGTGGATGAATGATGACTCTCAGGAATCTTAATACAAACCAACTCAGAATTAGAATCTTCATCAAGCAGTGGAGGGTAGTTGAAATGGCCATTATCATATGTATCTTGTGCACTAAAAGAAAGGCATGATTGCTGCAAATTATCACATATTTTAGATGATAGAAGATCATTGTCATCTATTGGAGAATTCTGCTCAATTTCACTATCATCCAGGGCAGACTCCATGATCTTAACATGGTGGTGAAAAGGGTTTTCATTCAAAGCATCAAAGAGTTCATCATCCATAAACTCTTCATCGCCATAAGCACTTTCCAGCTCGTGAATAAAATTTTCAAAATTATCACAGCAATCTCAATCAAAAGCAAAGAAGGATAGCCTTCTTTATACTTCTAAAAAAATACTGAGTGAAAATCCTTGAGAGAATAGATACAAGCAGGAGGCAAGCTTTCATACCAAGACCGTTCTCTTTCTTCTAATGTGACCATGAACATCTTCATTAAACAATCTTCATGAAAATTAATCCTCAGCTTATGCACATGCATATGAAATCTTATTAAATGAAGTGTAGCATCATCACCTTTTCCATCTCTGAATTTTGGCAAGTATGTTTGCCAATCTACCTGAGGCATACGATTTGGAAAGCCTGGAAGATGATCTCGATGCATAGGAGCATACCTTCTGGATTGAGAACTCATTTCGATAGTTGGATCTTGCTACCAGTGGAGTCTTCAAATCAAATGGGAGTTTCTAGGTGAAAGGTTCAGCCTTCATATGTATCTGATCACT
Organism: Pinus tabuliformis; assembly: GCA_031772625.1. Lineage (NCBI taxonomy): Eukaryota > Viridiplantae > Streptophyta > Pinopsida > Pinales > Pinaceae > Pinus > Pinus tabuliformis. The sequence goes on along the minus strand of CM062810.1, from coordinate 121,781,835 downwards.
GTTCAACATCAACAATCAGATCTGATCTTTGTCGTTCTTTCCCAGGGAAGATATGATCTCTCGTTTCCCCGGCAACAACGCCAAAAATGTTATCCTCTACAATTTCCTACGCTGAGGAGGAGATCGAAAGAGGTAACCTCGAACCTACTTTCAGCTCAGTAGCTAGCCCTACTGAGCTAGAGAGGCATCTCTCAAAGTTTTTATCGATGAATAGCTTTAAAGAACAAAGTTTTTAGGCTAGATGTGCAAGTTTGTTTGTGTATTTGTGAATTTGAGATTTTAAGGTTTGTTGGACTAGGGTTTAGAGCAAGTGATTAGGTCTAAGCTTTAGGAATGTAGAACCAAGTAAAGAAAGGAGCTAGGTATCAGTGGGCTATGATATACTTGAAATGTTGTCAATGTAGTATAGAATAAAAAGTTTTAAAGAGACTAATGAGCATATATAAGTATGAGTTCGTTAGCTTTAGAAGAAATAAACACAACTATGAACATCACATAAATAGAGCTTGAAATCAAGAATCCTGTCTATTTAACTACAAGGTGATTCATAGAAGGAAGACAAAGCATGTGAAGAAAGATGATTTAGCCATTAGAAACTGATAGAAAGATTAAACAAACACCATAGACTCACAGAACTAGAGTTCTTGAAAAATAGCTGCAACTGCTCCTGTATTAGCTGAAAAGATCATAACATACAAGCCTCCTCCACAAAAGTCCAACCCTTTTCTCTGAAAGAAAAATGATACATATAGACTCAGTTTTACCACTTGCCTACCTTCAGGAGTCGAATTCCTAGGTGGTGGAACTAACTCCAAGATTCTCTCAACCAACAGGTGAGAGTGAGAAGGTAAAACTCAAGCACTTCTTGGAGACTTTGTTTAGGATTTTGCTTCCTTAATGAAGCCTATTAAACATAAAAAACAACCTATCATGTACATTTATTCATGCTTTCATCATCCAACCTTGAAACAAGTTTCATTACATCAAGGGTTTTGACTTTGACCAAGTCAAACTGAAAACTAGGAAATTTACATAGTGAAATTTTAAATAAAAAGCACAGGAAATTGCAAAAGCGTAGCGCCAACTTTGAGCCTACTTTAAGGTGCCTTCCTGAGGTCTAAATGAAGATCTGAGAGAACGGTCAACTAGCTTTTCAAGTCTAGTTTCCAGAACACCTTGAATTTTTGAAAATGACCCATGGGAAGGCCTTCAAAAATTCAATCTCCCAAGGTCACTCCAGAAGCGCTGTGCCTGCAAAAAGAGGTTTAGAACGCTGATTTTTTGCCACTTTTTCCCATTTTTCTCAAAATTTAGGCCTCATTTGGAAAATCTGAAGAAATGGGTTTTGATAGGATGCCAAGGGCTTTCCAAAAATGCAAGCCATTCCTGATTTGAGTGCCTGAGGAAAATGCGCAGCGCCAAGGCACTGCTCTTCTGTGACTAGCTCAATTTCTGAGTTTTGCACCAAATTCACCAAAAACCAAAAATGTTTAGAAAACTCCCAAAATTGGTCCAAAAGTGCAAAATGAGGTATATTAAGCTCTCATGGATGCCTTAGCAAGCATCTCCAAGTTTTCCTTCTCATTTTTACTTTTTAGGGTTTTCTTTGAGTTTGGCCTTCAATTGCTTAATTCTGACCTTGGCAACCTGATTCCTTGTGTAATAATGGATGACCATCTTCCTTTGCAAGTTGTTATTCCTGTTAACGTTGTCAAGGAGCTTCTCAAGGTGGAAATTGATATTTTCAAGCCAAAACTCCTTGTCTTCACTGATTTCCAAAGCAATTCTGTCTTTAATGTCCAAGTTTGCATTCAGTAGGTTTTGTTCTTTTTCTTTCTTCAATGCCTTTTGAGACCCTTTGTCCTTGGCTTTTTCTTTTCAACCTGACTTTCTTGTTCATCATGTTCACTAGGCTCCAACACTACTTTACCTTTGCCTCTTTCATGTAGCATCTTGGATTGCTCTTTCTCCATGATCAACTTTTTAGTCTTGAGCCGACTATTTTCTTGCTCAAGGAAGGAATTGATGAAATGAGGGAGTTAGGGAAGGGAGATGATAGTAGAGGAATTTTGGGAGATGGATAGGGGTGGTAGAAAACTTAGGAAGCTTAAATGGAGTGAAATGAGGGAAAGAAATGATTAGGAGAAATTGAAAAATAGAGTTGCTAGGAAATCTGCTCAAAATGCTAGGTATGCGCTAGGGTTTAGGTAAGGGTGAGGCAATATGATGATTGATAAGTTATTTAGGGAATCAAAGGTTTTTAAAACATGTACAGAGGTGTGAGGTGGAAGATTTACATGTTTTCAATATCAAAACTAACCAAACCATTAGTTACACTAGTGCTTGCAGCATGAAAATTTCACCTAAACCCTAGATGAAGAGAACTTGCATTTGCCTTCATCTTGCCAAAGGAAAATGGTGAGCAAAAGACTTATACTTACCTGTGAACAAGCTTAGAATAGCAAGAAATAGGTTTGCAAGCTTCAAAATCAAAATTTGGGTGATTTTGAATGAGTTTTGGGCTTCTCAGTTCACAAAGTGCAGTGCAGTTCACAAATCGCAGCGCAGTTCATAGAAGCGCAACGCCACCTCCAGAAGCGCAACGCAGTTCACATAAGCGCAGTGTCGACTTGAAAACCACTTTTGGAGGCCTTAAACTGCTCCAAATTGCGAACTTGATAGCTCGTTGGAAAGCTCTTGAAGTCTGCTACAAGATGGACACCTCAAGCATGTAATTTGGACACTCCATCAGGGAGAAAAATTGATTTTCCCAAGGTCACTCCAAAAACCCAAGGTGTCTCTGACAAAAGCGCAGCGCCAACTTGCAGAGCACTTTTGGATGCCTTCCACTAATCCAAATCACGATCTGAAGGTACCATTGGAAAGCTTAGGATGTCTGCTACACAATAGAGTCCTTAAGCACTACCAAAACCTGCTCCAAATCCCTAAAAAACTGTCTTGAAGTCAAGCTGTCCAGAATTGTAACAACTCTCCCGTTGCAAGTGTAGTTTGGGCATTTCTCTCAAATCATAATACCTGTGCATAAACGGAAGGAGTTTTTTGTTCCTTGGACTATAATGGACAAAAACCTCTTTCACTTTTGTAAAATTATTCTCCATTTGGTTAGAAACATATTTTGAAGCAAACATGTCCCTATGGGAAATGTTGAGGCAAGGTAGTGTACTGCAACATTGTCTTATTTGAAATAAAACATTACCTTTGCCTTTATTTTGCTTTCCCTAAGTTGCTAACTCCCTTTACCCACCGAATCATGTGATGGACATGCTTTTGTTTTGACATATGGTATCATGATGACACATGGAGTGAAACCCTAGACCATGACCTAAAATGAGGAATTTAACCATTTCATGACCAGAGACACTTAAATGAAGATATATACCTCGAAGAAGACAATGACCATGACGAGTGATGAAGACCATGAGTAAGTGAAGGGAGCAACAATGACCTAGACATCAACAGCCAGTGACCAAATTTTTATTTGAAGATTCACTGAAATGACAAAAATTTAACTTGACATCCTAACAATGTAAGAGCATATTTGATCACTGGTGACAGGTTGAACTGACTGACACTAACAAGTCGTATGCTCCTATGATGCCATCTCCTAAAATGATGCATCCTATCATGCTTCTAATGATTCATACCATGATAGCCATATTTCACAAGAACTGAAAAGAACTAGGTGGAGAAGACTTATCTCAATCATAGTAGATCTTTTATTTCTTCCTTCCTGGATTTCTTCTTTTCAGCTTCTTTCACTTCTTCAGTGATGTGGCCTTCTTCTCTTCCTCTTTTGATGTTGTCTTCTGGAGTTTGGGACAATCTCTCTTGTGGTACCCATATTCTTGACATCTATAGCATTAAGCCTTCGCCATATTCTTCTTCCTTTTTCAAGGACCAAATTTTCCAAACTTTGCTTTCCTCTTTGCCAGGGCAACATATTCTTGAGTTTTCTTGTTTGATCCTGCATCACTTTTTGCCTTCAACCTGGTTTCTTCAATTTTGCATAGTGACCATAGATCATTGAATGGACTAGCTTCTTTCTTCCCATAAATGCTTGATGTAAAGTTACGCCAATCCTATGGTAGTGCATTGAGTACTGTAGTAGTCATTTCCTTGTCAGACATTGTCTCTCCCAGTCTTGTAGTTGGTCCCTTATTTCAAACCCCTCATAAATTATGAGGCTATTCCTTCTTATTTGATATCTTCATCTTGTAGAGTTCTTCTCTTAACGAGATCACTTCTCCTGCAGTGCATATGGATAAAAATTCTACAAGTTTGTCATATATTTTTTTTATGTTTCTAATTTTGATACATAGGGTATTAGGGGATCTTTAATGGATTCTATGAGAATTTTTTGAGCTCTTACTTCCCCTTTCATGTATTTTGCAAGAGCTTGAGCTTCTTCCTTTGGAGATTTAGTGATTGAGCCCTTAACATGATTTATGACTTCATTTTCTATGAGGATCAAATCTGTCCTCTTCTTCTATGCAAGAAAGTTTGATGCCCCAACCAATTTGCTGCCCTATTGATTTTTGATGATGATGATAATGATAGAAGATGTCTTCAAAAGTGATGCTTCAAAGAGAGGGAGATCACCTTGGCTCCTTGATGATGATGACACTGCCTTGTCTTGCTTCCCTTGTAAACTTCAAAATGCTTCAAAGTCCTTCCTTTCGTGGAGGTTTTTAAGGTCTTATCTTCAATGATTTAGCGAGGTTCCTAAGAATACTTTTAAGTGTAGAATTCTTCTTTGAACGAACTAGGGTTTGAAGGTCTTCTTCTATTGAATAGCTTCAAGATGATGTAATACTTGTCCTAGAAAAGCCTTGGAGATGAGAGTGTTAAAATTCTATCATTGCAACAATTGATTTATTTTACCTACTTATTTCTCAATAAGTTATTTATGAAAACCCTTCAGTAAACATTAAAATAAATTCTACTGCAAATATCACACCATAATACAGAAACAAACACATGCAGAAGAATCAACACAAATATTTTTGGACAATTGTCCCCGGAAAAACCCATTGTGGGAAAATCGGTGCAATAGAGGAGGATTTCATTTTTCAACAATTCTTCAGTACAACTGGGTGCCAAATTGGCTTACCCAACAGAGAAAAATTCTCCAGCACTTCTCCCAGTCTCAGTGTCAGGCTTGTTGGCCTCTGTTCAGCTCCCAGATCCTCTATGTCAGCTCTTGCCTCTCTATGTCAGCACTGGGCCTCTCTGTGTCACCCACGCAAGCCCTCAAGTGACTGCACAGTCTGCTACCTTTGCGGCTGCCTCTCCAACCTCTGCGCTGGTCTTCTGGTGCTGTTCCCGACTCTCTGTTCCATACTCGCTACCTCTTGCTGCTCTCCAGACCACTAGTTCAAATTTCTCAGCTAACCTCGCTCCAGAAATCGAACTGACTGGTCTCCTTAGTGTGTTCTCTAATTGACCCTCAAGCCTCTTCTTATACTTTTCCTATTGGTCCTTCAAAAGCCGAGATTAAATCTCTAATCAATGGCTAAGATTAGATTTGGCTTGATCCATGACTTTTGGAACTTTCTAACCCACTTTTATATTAATACCCATTAATATTTTATTTCTCCTAAGTTTAGACTTAGGAACTCCATTAAAAATATTAATTATTTTAATATCTCCCAAATTGGTTAGTATTTGCCCAAACCATTTCTGGGTCTTGGAGATCTCATGCGCTTTAGCCTCTCCACCAATTTTCATGGCTAGAGCACATCCAATGCTACCCCAAATCAACACTCCCTCTTAGCGAGGATTGTGCTCTAGTAATACTCCATACTGAGCATCACTCTGACTATACGGCATTGGTACCTTTGCTAATGCTAGGCCTCCTCGCCCAACATCCTCTGCACTACTGCATCCTGTACTGCTGCCGATGGCTCTGCCTTTGCCATTGCTGCATCCGTGTGGCATCTCCCTTTGCATTCGTGCTGTTGCTGGTCCTTTCTCCCAACACTGCATCTGCACTGCAACTCCCTCTGCATCTGTGCTGCTGTTGGTCCTGTTGTCGCGCAGATGGTCACGACAACGCTCAGGCTGGGGGATGTCACCTTGATCCCCGATCTCTCCGTTTAAGCCTGTCTCCCGCGGCTAAGGGGGGTAGACCCTAAGGGATGATGAAGACCAACTGTGGACCAGTTGGGTTGGGAGACACGAGGAAACAAGCACTAAATTGATTTTATTAAGTTAATAGACCAGTGCCTTATGTTTAAACGATTATTTAGCAAATGCTGCGGAAATATGAACCATGCAAAACAATCGTTTACCATCAAATAACTCAAACAAAGATTAACTTTTATCAAATGCGAGAAAATGCTTAATGGCTTAATGATACTCCTGCAATTAAAATTTCGAAAGATAAAGTGCATTAAACAACCACGTAAAATGCTAGCCAGAGATTACATTCATATAGTTAATCTTCGAATGAACATTTAAGCATGTTAAAAATGATAAACATTAATTCCCACGTCAAAATTTTAGCCTTAGCAGAAAAGATAACAAATTCCTGAGCCAAGACTCAAACTGGCAAAAAAATTTCAAAAAATATTTTTTATATTTCAGATAAAACAAAATTTTGAAGACCCGGAAAGGAGCGATGGGCTCGCGCAAAGGTCAAGGATAGGGTTTCAGGCATCTCCTAGGGTTTGTAGGGCAGCTGCTTGACAGTTCCACAGGGTAGCGGCTTCTACAGCTCCTCGACAGCTCCACGACGGACAGCTCCACGACGGTTACCTGCCACAGTCACGGTCTTCGCTTTCTCCACTGCTACAGCTGTGATTTCGAACTTCTCGCCTGTCCCTTTCTGCCACCGACTTTATTCAGTTATGGATCGTTGGGAATATGAGGAGGTGGATTATTCGGCGGATCCTTCGCCGGAGAACGTCATTTTTGGGACTCCTCATTTTATCTCTCGCTCTCAGAACCCTCATTCAGCTTCCACTTCTGCACAGCCGCATCATCCTCTTCCTGCTTCTGCCCCATACTCTGCGGTCGTTCATCCCCCTGTTTCCCCGCCATTCGAGGTTCCTCCGCTTTCACCTGGGGCACTACAATATCTGGCCTCCAATACTCCGCCATCTCCTTCATTTGATCCTCTGGCTACAATCCCATCGGTGATCCGCCCTCCGCCGATCTCTAATCCTGCAACTCTCGCATCTGTCTCTGGTATTCGTCCCTCGGGGTGCTTTGAGACCCCGGCGGTTTCTTCCACTCCCACAAATCCGTCTCCTCGGGAGGGCATTACTAACCCCCTGGTGGATCATCCATCGGCCCCTCGTTCTGGACCTAAGAAGGTTAAATGTATTAGATCGACGTCAAGGGATATCTCCATCAAATTTGACGAGGCTAAACCGCTTGGCGAATTTATGGACATTGCCAATACTGTGTTGGTTGGGCATGTCAGGGGCCGATCATACTCGAGGCAGCGATTAAATCAATGGGTTAAGGAGATCTGGGGTGGAGTACTTTTTGACCTACCAGAAGTCCATGTCCTCCCCAGAGGATGGTTCTCGCTTAAATTCTCCAAGGTCTGCCAAACAAACCTTGTGTTGGGACGTTATTGGCACATCGAAATGGCCCCTGTTCTTCTCAAGCGTTGGAACCCTCTTTTCGATCCAGAACGCGAGCAGCTAGGAGCCGGTCCAATCTGGGTGAGACTTCCTGGATTACCAATTCCTTTCTGGGATGAGGAAGTTTTTATTAGCGTGGGCAATGCCCTTGGGACATACCTGGACTATGATCGCACTTATGTGGAATCTGGGCATCGAACCCTGGCTCGGATTTTGGTTCATTTGGACACTCGCGAGGGTCTAGAGGAACAGATCACGCTTCAGTGGGGCAGGTGCATTCGTGTTCAGTTGCTGGATTATGAAGGAGTTCCATATCGTTGCAGACGATGCCACAAAGTGGGGCACCTTGCAAAGGACTGTCCCCTCAACAAGAAAGCTGCAGACTCAGTGAAAGGCACCCCGGCTTCAACCAGGAATGCATCCCCCATTATATCTCGTCCGCCATCTGCTGGTCCGGCCCCTTCGGCTTCTCCACCTACGGGCGATGCAGAGCTCCGGAGATCCTCGCCTCCTAAAACAAGGGCTCGCTCGGCGGCAGAAGCGGGTATGACCTCTGTTTCTTTTTCATTGCATTCATCTATTAATGAATTTCATGCCTCTGGCTCATCTTCACATATTCCCATGATCCCCTGCACTATATCTTCGCCCCTCGCCTGCACTGACCCTATTATCTCTACTTCATCTCTTGGGTCCTTTACCTCTCCGTGTCCATCCTCCCCTCCCCACCCGTATTTCCTTAGGTCTCGTAACACTTCAAAAGAGCTGACTGACGGACACTCGGGTCTGGGCATTATCTTCCCTGAGGGGGCTCCTTCGAATTCCAGAGGGAGAAAATCTCATCTTTCCAAAGCCATCAAACAAGCTGGGGCTGAGGTGGTCTCTGGCCGACAAGCTACCATCGACGGGGTCCTTAGAGCAGGACACACCCCGAGAGGTGTTCCCCCATGAAGTGCCTTACATATAACTGCAGAGGTCTGGCTAGTTCCTCAAAAAAACTAGCCTTGAAGAGGCTTATTGCCTCTGAGCCGATTGACATTATCATGCTACAAGAAACTCTCTGCTCTGCTGACCAAATTATGGGTGTCATGCAAGCCTTGGTCCCTGGTTGGATCTTCTTTGCTAATGATGCTGTGGGTCGATCTGGGGGCATAGCCATTGGTATAAACCCTCGCACCATTAAGCCCACCACATCATGGGGAGGTGCTGGATACATCGGTCTGGACTTCTTTTCGGCTGACCTTGGTAAAGATCTAAGAATTGTCAATATATATGCCCCTTGCTCCCAGCGAGAAATTTTTTGGCGGAATACTCTTCAGATGCCCCTACTTAATGAGGACCATGTTATTATAGGAGGAGATCTCAACTTTTCGCTGGGTTTCAGGGAGTCATGGGGCACTGAGGCTCAAATTGACTCTATCACTGATTATATGACAAATCTTCTGGAACAATCAGATTTCTCGGATATACCAGTGCAGCGTCTGCTTCCTACCTGGCGGAATCGAAGGGTAGGGGATGCTGCACTGGCCCGCAGACTTGATAGATTTCTGTTAAAGGGTCCTCTACTACAACATCTTCATCTCTACAGACAATGGGTTGGCTCGGGGGGGATATCGGATCACAATCCGATATACCTGGAGATTCTGGGTCCTGCTAAGAAACCCAAGGCACCCTTCAAATTCAATTCATCTTGGCTAAAGGATCCGGAATACAATCAGATGATAAAAGACTTCTGGGCTTCTCATCCCATAAATGAATCTGTTCCCCTTGCTAAAGGTTTCTGTAGGAATCTTTCTGAGATTAAACAGTGCTCTATTAAGTGGGCTAGGGAGAAATTTGAAAGGGAGACAGCTCTGCTAACCCAGATTGAAGCAGACCTAAGTTCACTTACGGATGACAGAGGACAGGGTTTCTTGACTGCTGAGGACAAATGTAGGCTTATTGAACTTGAGAATCAAAAAGCCAAGATCCTAAAAGAGAGAGAGGAATCCATTAGACTAAGGAGCAGAGCCCTATGGATACAAGCTGGGGATGACAACTCAAAATTTTTCCATAACTTTGCCAAATGCAGGAAGGTATCAAATACTATCTGGAAGCTCCCTACCCCGGATGGAGACATTGCGGACAATTTTAATAAACTCGCTCAGTTGGGCATATCTCATTTCAGGAACCTTTACAGGAGTCCGCGAGATGAAAGTTTACTTGATATCATTAATGTTGCTAATCACTTCCCGAGATTTGTGGAAGAGGAAGATGTGGAGACTCTCACTGATCCGGTCACTGCAGGGGAGCTGGAAGGAGTTCTGAAATGGTTCAAGAAAGACAAGAGTCCAGGGTCGGATGGATGGACGATTGAATTCTTCATTGCTTTCTATGACATTCTGGGACAAGACTTGCTACAGGTGGTTGAAGAAAGTAGGACTTCTGGTTCTCTATATCATGCCATCAACTCTACATTTATCGCTCTCATCCCCAAATCTGACTCTCCTGCATCCTTTGATGATTATAGGCCCATCTCCCTTTGTAACTGTCTCTACAAAATCATCTCGAAGACCATTGCAAATCGTCTCAGACCGATTCTCTCTCGTTCCATTGGCCCACAACAATTTGCTTTCCTAGAATCTAGACAGATCCATGAGGCCATTGGACTAGCTCAAGAAGCCCTCCACTCCATCTGGTCAAAGAATTTAAAGGCTATCCTTCTCAAAATCGACCTTTCCAAAGCTTTTGACCGTGTCAGCTGGTTATATCTCAAAATGATTCTCATTCATCTGGGTTTCCCACATGCTTACATTTCTTGGATCATGGCCTGCATTACATCTCCATCCTTCAGCATTCTTATCAATGGTTCGGCCACGGATTTTTTTCACTCTGAAAGGGGTCTGAGGCAGGGATGCCCTCTATCGCCTCTCCTATTCTTATTGGTCATGGAAGGTCTCAGCCGCCTCATGGAAGCTGCTAGGCGCTCTGGTGTCATTAGGGGCCTTCGCATCTCGGATCACTGCTTCCTCTCACATCTACTTTTTGTGGATGGTGTTCTTATTCTTCTGAATGGTAGTGTACGTGACTCTCGATCCTTCTTAAAGATCCTTCGGCTGTTCTCCTCTGCTACGGGTATGTTGCCTAACCAGTTGAAATCTTCCATTACATGTGCTCGCACAGCTGCTCAGGAGACCCAGGTTGGAATGCAAGCTTTCCCTTATTCGGTCCACCCCCTGGATCGAGGTCTCAAATATCTGGGTTTCAACCTTAAACCGACTTGCCAGAGGATTGCGGACTGGGTCTGGCTGGTTGCCAAATTGGAGAAAAGACTTACAAGTTGGAGTTTCAGATATCTCTCCAGGGCTGGTAGACTTGTGCTCATAAAGTCTGTTTTAGAAGCTACCCCCGTATTCTGGATGGCGTTAGCCTGGATTCCTAGGAACATCCTGGGGCGTATTCAACAACTCTGCAATAGATACCTCTGGAATGGGAGACAGGATAAAAGAATTTTTGCTTGGATAGGTTGGAAGAAAATCACTCTGCCAAAAAAATGGGGTGGCTGGGGTCTTAAGGAACTACCTGAATTTGCTAAAGCACTTGCAGCCAAGATGGGGTGGACTCTGCTTACTGGACAAAATCTCTGGTCACAGGTAGTATATCATAAATACATTTGGCCTCTTAATATTTTGGATTGGGCCCGTCTCCCTACTTGGTCTACATTGGGATGTTCATCGGTTTGGAAGGTTCTGATTCAATCTCTGCCTCTCATTCGGAGCAATCTTGCTTGGCGCATAAATGATGGAATGACAGCTCGCATTGGCCTAGACCCTTGGTCTAACAGTGGGGGGAGACACATCCTTTCTCCTGATCTTGTATTACACTTACAGGCCCGAGATATCTGTCATTTTGCTCACATTGCAGACCATCAGCGCTCTGATATTTTTTCACAGGCTTGGAAATCCGCCCAGCAATTGGGTCTCCCTTTACACTGGCATCAGGAGTGGGATCGTTTTACTGAGGCATTGGCTGAATCTCACATCCGTATTAAGCAAGGTCCGGATGAGCTCATTTGGTGCGCTGCTGAACATGGTGTTTATGCTCCTAAACTTGGATACACTGTTCTTATTTCTCACAGAATGCCTGATCCGTTGCAACCATGGTGGCATTCCATTTGGAAATTAAAGGCTTCCCCCCGATCCAAGCTCTTTTTTTGGTGCGCCCTCAATGACATTGTTCCCACAGGGGAACATCTCACCCGCAGAGCTATATTTGGCCCCACTTGGTGTATTTTCTGTAAAAATTCTACAGAGTCACAGGATCATTTATTTCTACTCTGCCCTGTCATCGTCAACCTATGGAACAACATCTGCAATCTACTGGGTATAGCTGTTGATTGGAAAGGGCTTGACATTAGGAATGCATGGGACAACTGGGCTCACCGTCACCCGGGCTCTAAACTGCAAAATCTTCCCCCTGTCGCTTCTTGGCATATATGGCTTGCTCGTAATCGAGCTATATTCGATGACAGAGCGATTATATGGGCTCGGGTTGAAGCCTCCATCATGGCTGCTTACCATGAACTTCCCGAACCTCCTCCCCCGAGACCGCGTCACATTCAGCCTATGCCAGTTATTGACAGAACAGTCCCGTGGGCTTATTTCGACGGCGCAGCAAACCAGGATGGATGTGGCGGGGGTTTTATTCTGCACATTAATGAGCACCATCGATTCCTTGCCAAAATAGGCTTTGGCATCGGATCGAATAACTTTGCTGAGCTATCTGCTGTCCACAACCTACTTCACTTTGCATTAATGCATCATCTTACAAGCATCAATATATATGGAGACTCAATGGTGGTGGTTAACTGGATTAACAATATCACTACATGTCATTCACACACTCTCAGCAATTTATTACATGATGCTCTCATTCTCAAAGCTGCTTTTAACCACTGCACATGTTTTCATATCTACAGAGAGCATAACAGCGATGCTGACAAATTATCCAAAGAGGCCACGCTACTTCCCAGAGGCGAGGGGATATCAGTAGAACAGAATGGAGCAGAAGAGTACCAATATTACCACAGGCCATTCATAGAACAATGGCAACAAAGGGACAACAGTCCCAACAGATGAATGACAATGGCATTTTTGTTTTTTGTTAATAGAACCATATAGTGCACGGAGCCTATGTTATATAAACAGAGTCCTCTAATGGACAATGGATAGATTGTACAGTCTGATAAATGAACTCAGATCGAAATATTGCTTATACCTACAGAACTACTCCTTGAAGAAGGATTTTTGTTTGAACAACCGCAATGCCTCGGCATCTACTTATGTAATTTTCAAATATTAATGGAAGTTACTGATTTTTCCAGTGGGAAAAAAAAAACAAAATTTTGAAACTTTTAAATAAAAAATCTAAGTGATATTAAATCTAAACTAAATTAAATCAAAACCTAAACTATAAGAAAACAATTTCTTTATCATTATTTAAAGTTTTATAATTTTTATGAATTTTTTATTGTTATATTTTTTTAAAACAAAACTTAAAAATAAAATCTAAACTAAAACAAAACTTGAAATTAAAGTCTAATCTAAATCTAAACTAAAGTCTAATAAAAAAAAGGAACTTTTTGTCTTTTTATATTTTTTATGACTTTTATATTTTTATAATTTTTTATGATTTTAAAATTCTAAATTTAAAATGAGACAAAACTTGCCATCCAAATAAAATCTAAATTAAAACAAAAAATCGATTTTGATATTTTTTTTTTAATAAAGATTCAAAATTAAAAAATAAAAGTAAAACTAAAATCTAAAACTAAATTTAAAACTAAGATCTATTAAAAACAAAATGGAAAAAAAAAATTGTTTTTATATTTTTTATGAATTTATATTTTTTATTTGATTTTGAAAAGCTTTATAATTTTTATAGATTTTAATTTTTTTAGAAAAATGAGACAAAGCCTAATAAAATCTAATTTAAACTGATCTAAAATCTAAATTAAAATCTAACAAAAACCTAACGGATTTTTTTTTTTTTTTAAACAAAACCTTACATTGAAATCTAATTATAAACTTAGCAAAAAAAATGTAAATCTAAGTAAATCTGATCAATTTTAAATCTATTAAAAAAAATAAAATAAATTTAACCTACGTTAATTCCTAACTATGCAAATAAAGGACTATCTAAAATAACATTATCATTCAACGCGTGAATTGAGACTGGCCTGCATAAAAAAAAGGGACACGTTCTTGCTGTCAGACGGTGGAATACCTTCGACGGCGGATGGAGAAAAAAAATTTGAATGTTTGTAGTGCAGGTCCAATGATGTTTGATAGTAGCAAAATGACAGAAATCGATGGGTAGGAAGAGCAGTTTCTTTTAGGGCATAGAGGCAATGAAATCGTGGGGCAGTAGCTAGTGAATGGCTGCGTGAAGAGCTGAAAAAATTGGAAATGGATTGTGGAACGCCAATGGAGCAGCGATGGGCAGTTCAACGCAGACAACCACGTTTCCCCTTTTTTTTTCTTTGTTTTGTAGGTGGAGGGAGTGAAGCCACAGTTTTTTTTTTTAAAGCGTTGAATGGCAGCGATGAGAGGTCGAAACAGCAGCTGCGTGACAGTTTAGGAGAGGCAACAGGACTTTGTGTGAATATGCTGCAGGTTGGACGCGGGGGAAGTGATTTCGAAGGCTACGTAGGTGGGAGAAGAAGACATGGGGT